>CM024550.2:45728075-47208075 GCA_014182405.2 Eucalyptus sideroxylon
GGTTTGTCAACAGCAGAAAGAGGAACAGCATTGTTCACGAGTCACTATTACAACAGATAACGGCTAAATCCCCATGAACATGAAAAGACAGATACCACGGCCTACCTTTCTATCTAAGCCTTGCTTCTGGTTGTAGTTTTCCTCAGCATGCGCCCAGAAATCAATTCTGTCATTTACTCTTGATTTGAATTTTGAGATAGTTGAGCTCTTCCTATGAATCAAATGGAAGGCACATGTGATCTTTCTATCAATCCTCTTCCGGCCGGCCAATTCTGTTTTGGGCATTACTTTTTTGGGCATTATTTGTCGTTCCGCCTTAATCCTTGTAGACAAATTGCTTACGGTGCTTAATAAATTCAATGTAACTTTTAGTGCAGTGCATGTGAACATACATGTGATGGACATGCAGGATGTGCAATGCATGTGCAATGTATGTCTAACGGATGTGCAATGCGCAACGGATGTGCAATGGATGTGGAACTCATCTGTTAACTATCATCAAGTTTCTTGAAGGCTGTCCTACGTCCAAGTTACTCTAGTAGAACACACTGAAATAGAACAAAACCAACAGAGGGGAGATATAAATAAAATGAACAGTCAAAGACATCCAAACACAAGCAAAAAACACATCAACATGTCGATTTCTGAATGTGGTGCAAGTATAAACTGAAAGCAACAAATAAAATTCCTCTTTTAGTTCAAAAGATGTATCCATATTTGTTGCTCAAAACAAATAAACAAGGTACCTAAAATCATGGCCCCATGTTGGGATGCAATGTGCTTGAAATACCACGAAGAAGATGAGAAATCCATTTTTAGGGATTGAGATTCTTTCATTGGAACACGACACCACAACTTTCCTCGTGAATATTCTGCATAAAACTCACACCTCATCAATGGCAATCAAATTAAGCAGCCCTCTAGAGTGAATTTTCATCAGCTTTGACATAAACCATGCTGCGGCAATCAATTCTGGAGTCACATACAGCAGCCTCAAGGAAGGTTTCCCAGACTCAAGGTCTTCATATATCTGAAAGCAAAACGTAAAAGTTAAGGGGCCTTGCTAATTGATTTTTTAAAATAATGTGCATCTTAAACTGATTAATGTTATGACTCTCGAGTTCCACAAATCCTCAAGCATGATCTTATCTCTCATTATCAATGCAAGACTCCAGATTCACCTTATTCTTAGTTTGAGTTGTTTGGGTAGAGGAGAGAAATTTGGCAGAAACTCCCTTCTCCTTCAATGCACTCACTTGGTTTTCCTAACCAAGAGAATGCAAATCTGAGAATCACGTCGTCGAGTGGAGAGAGAAAGGCCGCTGTTGGTCGTCGGGAGGGAGCGACGGCCGTCGGAGGAAGCGCTAGATGGTGCGGTTTAGTGTGTTGGGTAGAGTGCGCCGAGAGCGTCCAGCATTGTCGTCGTCGGAAGAGAGAAGGTAAGGAGGAGAGAGAAGACACAGGAGAGAGAGAACGCGCTCTAGTCTGGTCTCGTCTGGGAGAAAAGTGAAGAGGGACGACGTGGACCTGCCGTTGGACAAGCGTCGAAGCATTCGTTCATAGCACAAATGACGTGTCCTTCGAGGCTACGCAATATTTTCTCGAAGCAAAGCCTTCCTTTTCGTGTTGGCCTATTATTTATACTACTTTTATATGAAAACGTAGACTTTATCATACCAAAGAGTGATGTATGATATATTATTTATACTATTTTTTTATGAAAACGCAGACTTCTGTCATACCGAAGAGTGATGGATGATATATTAGTGCGCCAATTCTCATCACACATTAATGTATTATGCATTAATGGTATATATTAAAGCAAACGGAAGGTACATGCGATCTTTCTATCAATCTTTTGGCCGGCCAATTCTGTTTTGGGCATTACTTTTTGAGCATTACTTGTCGTTCCGTGGTTTCTCTCTCCAGTCTTCAATGTTAAAATCAAACTTCTCCATTTTTCTTGTTCTTGAAATCTCATCACTTCATCTTTTCTCATTCTCATGAAAAAATAAAAAAATCCACGTCGACATCTTTCGTTAGTCAAGCTAAATAGAGTTAATAGAATGACTCAATTTTATTAATTTGACAAATTTTATGACTTAATTGGATATTTTACAATTGTGAGGATCAAGTGACAGCCCTCGACTAGGACTAGGCGGAGGGTTAGCGACCCTTACTTGCTGGACCCCATAACCCTTGCCAACCATTCCCCATCATCACTAGTTGGCAACGCCCTTGCTACTTGCTACTTGCTACTTGCTTCTTCTTCTTTTTTAATTTTAGTTTATTTTTATTTAATTTAAATAAGATGTGTATAAAAAAATCATATTTAGATCAAAATAACGTCGTTTTAATCGCATTATCACCACATAGGAGAAAGAAATATTAAATAAAAAACAATGTCAATATTAAATAAAAGGATTCGATTACGTTAATTTGATAAATTTTGGAGTTTAATTGTACATTTTATAATAACAAGGGTCGAGTGACAACCCTTGCTTGGATTGGGCGAGGGTTAGCGACCCTCACTTGCTGAATTTGGCAACCCCTACCAACCATTCCCCCATCATTGCTAAATGGCAACGCCCTTGTTTCTTTTCTTCTTCTTCTTCTTTTTTAATATATATAAATTTATATAATTTTAACTTTTTTATTTAATTTAATAAAATTTGTATAAAAAAAATCATATTTAGATTTTAAAAAAATACCATTTTAATCTTATGTTTTGCATCTCCACATAAAAGGAGAAAATATTAAATAAAAAACCATTTATCTTCGTTAATCAAGTTAAGAAATTTTAGAACTTGATTATATATTATGTAAATTTTAAAATTTAGTTATACTTTCATCATAAATTTTAAGATTTAAGACTTTAATAAGTTTTAGGATGGCACATATCCCTCATTTTAATTTAGCTTGCTCTCCGGACTAATCGCAAGAGCGACGGCGACCCACCAACGCCGGTCCGTCTCCGGGATTATCAAGCAAAACCTTCGCCAGTCTTAGCCGCGGGAAGCGAAACCGGAGGACGAGGCAAGTGCCACCGTTTCGTTTTGCCTCGATTTGTGCTATTGTTTCCTGGAAAGTTGGAATTTTTTGGGCATCGGTTTGCTTGATCAAGTGGAAAACTTGCAGATGAAGAAGTCGCCGTTGCCATTGCAAAGCGCGAGCATCGGCGAGGGCAGGAATAAGAAATGGGGCAGAGAGGCTCTGGTGAAGCTCCTGCGATGGCATTTTGGGCATGCCCAGTTCAGAGGCAAGCAGCTAGAGGGCATTGAAGCTGTTCTGTCAGGTCAAATTCATGACAACATGCATAACCCTTGATTCTTTTCTGATAATCAGTGAATGTGCTTCTGCTTCCTTGATAAAACCATTGCAAACCGACGAATGCAGATGGGTTTTTTTTTTTTTTATTTATTTTTTTGTAAGAAAGAATAATGGGAAAATGGTGTCAATTGGGGTTTTCCTGATGCTTTATATGCTCCGTGTTGGTGAGTGAAGGAAGAGATTGTTTCTGCCTGATGCCAACTGGAGGAGGGAAGTCAATGTGTTACCAGATACCTGCACTGGCCAAAACAGGGATTGTGCTTGTTGTGTGTCCTTTAATAGGTGAATGCCCTCTTGCCCTTGTAACAAATTAAGTTCCTAAATGGTTCTTTTCATCTGCATGAGAATTTGGTTGAGTTTTTATTGGCACAGGATGATCAGACTGATATGTGTTAATTGGTGATCTTCAATTTGTTCACAGCTTTGATGGTAAGCATGAGAGGTAGCTTATCACTAATAGTTACTACTGTGATCTTTGTAAATTCTCAAGTGTATGCTACCAAATTTTCTTTGGTTAGGAAAACCAAGTGAGTGCATTGAAGGAGAAAGGAGTTTCTGCCGAATTTCTCTCCTCTACCCAAACAACTCAAACTAAGAATAAGGTGAATTTGGAGTCTTGCATTGATAATGAGAGATATGATCATGCTTGAGGATTTGTGGAGCTCGAGAGTCGCAACATTAATCCGTTTAAGATGCACATTATATTAAAAAAGCAATTAGCAAGGCCCCTTAACTTTTACATTTCGCTTTCAGATATATGAAGACCTTGAGTCTGGGAAACCTTCCTTGAGGCTGCTGTATGTGACTCCAGAATTGATTGCCACAGCAGGGTTTATGTCAAAGCTGATGAAAATTCACTCTAGAGGGTTGCTTAATTTGATTGCCATTGATGAGGTGTGAGTTTTGTGTAGAATATTCAAGAGGACAGTTGTGGTGTCTTGTGTTCCAGTGAAAGAATCTTGATCCCTAAAAATGGATTTCTCTTCTTCTTCATGGTATTTCAGGCACATTGCATCTCAACATGGGGCCATGATTTCAGGTACCTTGTTTATTTGTTTCGAGCAACAAATATGGATGTGTCTTTTGAACTGAAAGGGGAATTTTATTTATTGCTTTCAGTTTATACTTGCACCACATTCGGAAATCGACATGTTGATATTTTTTTTTGCTTCTGCTTGGATGTCTTTGACTGTTCATTTTATTTATATTTCTCCTCTGTTGGTTTTGTTCTATTTCAGAGTGTTCTACTGTGTATTTCTAGGACATTATTATCAATTTGACTCATGCCTGTTGATGTTACTGTTCTTAATGGGTGTGGTGTCCATAGTGATGCCACTAGGGAGACATCTTAATCTATCAACCAGATGGTCTTGCTCTTTTGACAAAATAGGTCAAGCAGCAGAGATTCTGTAAGAATCTTAACTGAAAAATCTTTTATTGGAGGCATAAAAGAAAATTTCTTTCTTATTGATTTTAGTTATTGTTTATTAATAGTTCTAGTGAATAAGTGAATAAGTGAATAAACTTGCATAACAAGCTTTGGGATATTGCACAAACTTAATGCATCATATGAGAAGTAAAATTTCTATAGTGTTAAAATAGGCTTAGTATCCTAAATAGCTTTATGAATTACCTCCTTAAATGATATCTTGAAGCATTTATGGACTCTTTAGTGGTATATTTGAACATGTAATTGGAATTTATGCTGCAGTGATCATGAGGCTGTCCAAATGCAGACACCTGTTGTCAATTTTAGCTTTCTTTAAACTTGATAAATATACATAAGCATGGACAACCACTTCACACACATTGAGACATGTTTATTTGCAGTTGTCGAGGCACATTACATGAGTGTGAGCAAGCGCTTGAATGTCTGTCTCTTAACTTTGTGAACTTTAATGGTTGGATCACCCACACACGTTTACCTTTTTCTCATCAAAGTTTCAAACTAGAAACAGCTTTTCATCCTTTTTTTGTGTTTGATCTGGTTCAAACAGGCCGAGCTACCGGAAGCTTTCCTCTTTGAGGAATCGCCTGCCTGGCATACCAATACTGGCATTGACAGCAACTGCTGTTCCTAAGTAAGTGGTCTTGACTGAATTATGGAAGAATTGACCTTACTTACTACAGGGAGAGATCTGGATTTCTTATATAAGATAACTGATGTGACTAGTCTATAGATCTCCATGTTTTGGCCTCATATTTTTGAAGGGCTTTGTTTATGGATGTGTCTTGGTTTCCTAGGTGGCATGGCTTGTCACTTGCTCAAACCATATCTCATTTATAGAAGTGGAATAACCAAAGCAAAATCAATCAACCTGATTAAGACATGCATCATATGGGAGCTTTGATTTTTGTGAATGAATGTAATTAGATAGCATGCATATTTTTCCCTTGACAAATATTGTCAAAATTGCATGTGCTCAAGCTTGCATTATTTGAGAAGCAGGTACTTTTTGACAATTATGCGGCAAGTGAAACCCAATCTGATTGAACAAAAATGGGTGCATTGATTGTTGTTGACGTTCCAATGTTCTGCTAGTGGTTCAGGATCATTTGAAAAAGAAATACTGTTTTGTTGACTGCTAGTGTAAATAATTTACACATTCATCGTGGGATGAGTGATGTGCGATTGGAGTTAGTTTTTTTTATTGAAATTTTCCATATATCAACCGTGATAACCATCCAATAGGATTTACAAACTATCTTTTACTCTGGAAGTACACCTAATAAATATCCTGTAAACAATTTCTGAATTGTTCAAATCTTTAGTTGTGGTCATGTTTGGAAAGATCCAAGACCTTTTTTGGCTGGAAAGTCATTGTTGAACTTCTCAAAGACTTGCACCTCCTGTTGAACTTCTTAAAGAATTGTACCTTTTGTTGAACTTCTTGACTGTTGTACCTCTCTGGTTTTGGATACATCGACAATCTGTTCTTTTATCTAAATGACTCCAGCCAATTCTGATTACCAGATGTTTTGGCTGTTGATTTTTCATTAACTGTTAATTATTTTCCATTAACTGTTAATTATTTTCCATTTTCTTTTGTAGTAGAAGCCTGTCAGAGGGCGTGATGTTGGCATTTTTATAGCATCAGATGTAGTGGCTATTCCATTATGTTTTTTCACATTTTATTTTTTACCAGAATCTACCAATTCCTTTTTTTTTTCAGGGTGCAAAATGATGTCATGCAATCCTTAGGGATGCAAAGCCCTCTGGTTCTAACATCATCTTTCAACCGTCCAAATATATATTATGAAGGTTGGCTCTTCAAGTTTCATATGTTATGCCTCTAGTTCATCTCATGTAACTGAAGAGAGGTAGAGACATAAATTGTTATTTAAAGGATCTTTTGGACTTCAATTTGCATGGAATTAAAATTATTTAGTCTGCTATCAGATGAAGGTTATTGGAGTCAGAGAAAGCTTTTGAGGGAAAATTTCTTTCAGCATTGGCTGGCAATAACCATTTTCTCTAGGATAATCTCTGGCTCAGCTAGCTGATGCAGAGAAAACACAAGAATATGAATGTATTTACTGTAGCCTAAGGAAATCATTCTTTGTTTCTTACAAATTGCTTGGCTGTTGATGCGAGGCCTGGTAAAAAAATTTATTCTCCGAAAGTGTAGATAATGTGGAGGCACTTCGGTAAAAAATAAATGGGATAATGTGGAGGCACATCCCATATGCACACATTAGTCTCTAAATGTAATGTACCTTTTCTGTTGGCATTCTAGGTTTGAGTTACATCTCCTAGGATAATTATGGTTAAGAGTAACTCTCAACAATCAAAAGCCACAAAGGAATCGTTCCTCCCTGTTTCTCTCTGTGTGTCCTCAGTCTCAGCTTCAATGAGTTATCACTTTACCATGATTCCTGTGATTTCTGAAGTCTAGGAGAAAGTCCTGATCAAAGATCTGTTAAGGTTCTCTAGGTTGCTAAAGAAAAAGGCCACTTTAATGGGCTGCTTATAAAATACTTAAGAACTCTCGTTTTTCCTTTTTCTTGTAATATCTTTTTCTGGGGGCCAACGTTTCTTGTGCAAATTTGCTGTTTGGCTTTTGCAAGAATATTAAGTGAAAAGATCTGGTTCCAACAGAAGTTTTAATTTGGAGAGTTGGCATTGAGTATTATTATCAGCAAATCCTGATAGCTCAGGACCGACATTTTGTAATAAATGAAAAGGCATCAGGATTCCGGATCCTTTTTTATAATCAACATAATAAAGGTTAATTTTGCAACTATTATTGTCATTTTGCTACAGACTACTCTACTAAAGTTCATTTGCAGTACTTTTGCATCTGAACAAGTCTCTCCTGGCGCAGTCCGGTACAAAGATATTTTGGATGATGCATACGCCGACTTATTGAAGAAACTCAAAACTTCTGGTGCTGTTTGCTCGATTATTTACTGCCTGGAACGCACAATGTGTGATAACCTGTCTGCTTACCTGTCAGAAAACGGAATATCATGTGCTGGTAATTGTACTTTCTTTCATAAGTCTGTACAGGATTGTCAGGTGGCCATTGATATCTATCCTGTTTTTACTTCTCAGCTTACCATGCGGGGCAGAATGACAAGCTGCGGAGTTCCATCTTAGATGATTGGCTTTCTTCTAAGATACAAGTTGTTGTGGCCACAGTGGCTTTTGGGTAAGAGAACCCTTGATAGCCTCAACTATTCAAATTTTTAATTTTTTGCTCATTCAACATGACCATTTTTTTGCAATGGATGAATTTTGTTGGGGGAAGGTACTTAACTACTTTTCTTATTTTACAATGTTTTCGTTCTTGAGATGCTTTCTTGCTTCTCCTTGATTTACAATCTTCAATCAATCAGGAATATGATATAACTATTTGTTTTGGTTGTGTTGTTCCACTTGGGAGCTGTTCTGCTGCATGCACAGTTACTCTGCTTCTGATGTTTCTTCAGGATGGTAAGATAACGCAAGGCAATGCACTCAAATTAACTCGAGTTTCATCACCCTGCATGACTGTTCAGCTGATGCCTATCTATTGTTGAATGTGGTCTATACTCGCAGGGTATTGACAGAAAGGATGTGAGGATTGTTTGCCACTTTAACATTCCAAAATCAATGGAAGCATTTTATCAAGAATCAGGTAGAGCCGGCCGCGATCAATTGCCCTCTACAAGTATATTGTATTATGGGATCGATGATCGCAAGAGAATGGTCAGGTCTCTGGCTTCTTGATTCTGATTTGCTATTTGTCTCAATGAAATTTCTTGATGAGCTCACACATACTTTCAGGAATTTATTCTAAGCAAGGCTAAGGATAAGAAGCCACAAAGCTCCAGTTCACAGGATGGGTTGCTCAAAAAGTTACAAGCTGACTTCAATCAGGTGATCCATAGCTTTTCTATTGTTGTCGTATATGTACCTTGTCCAGGTATATACTGATTTTAGGTACTGATTGGTGCGCAGATGGTTGAATATTGTGAAGGATCTGGGTGTCGGCGCAGAAAGATTTTTGAGAGTTTTGGTGAACAGGTTGTGATAACTTTTTGTGCTTCATAATGTAACTGGTGCTAATGTGTTTTCAGAGCTTGCTAAATTTTGAATTGAATCATAAGTTGTGTCAATGCATAATTTAGGTACCTGCATCCCTCTGTAAAAACTCGTGCGATGCATGCAAACATCCAAACCAGGTTGCCAGGCAGTTGGAGGAGCTTACAACTACTTGTGTTTCTCGTCAGAGAAACCAGTTCTCCAAATCCTGATGCACAGGTTTTGTTTTGTGCTATTCGTTATGTTTGAAGCTCCTCAGTAATTTAGCTTGCAGCCAACCTTTTCAGTTTTATGTTGCTAGAAGTGACATTATTCATAATTCAATGCTAATTCTTATGCATTTTCTAATCGATCAGCGCGGTAGATATGAGTGATGAAGGACAGTATTCTGAATTTTGGAATCGTGATGATGAAGCGAGTTGTTCGGAGGAAGACATTTCTGACTCCGATGGTAATATGTGCATGGCAATATTTACCTGACTCCTATCCAATTATGTTTGAAGAAATAGTCAGTGTCAATCTTTTCCAGCCGATGTACCTATTCTGGCTGATGTTGTCGCATTCTCTGATGTGTGAAGATTCTAATGCAGATGGCATTGATGTTAGGAAGAGCTCAACTATCTCAAAATTCAAATCAGGAGTAAATGACAGAATTGATTTCGGGCGCATGCTGAGAAAAACTACAACCAGAAGCAAGGCTTAGATAGAAAGGTAGGCCGTGGTATCTGTCTTTTCATGTTCATGGGGATTTAGCTGTTATCTGTTGTAATAGTGACTCGTGAACAATGCTGTTCCTCTTTCTGCTGTTGACAAACCAAAAACTACGCATCAGATGAGATGGGAAACAGATGGGTCACTGTTGCAACTTTGTCCTCTATTATGAAAGAAGTTGAACTTGTGGTTGGTTACTAAAATACTACGATGACTTCTTGCAGATGAATAAAGTGGACAAGAATGAAGTATCGGAAGAGCTGAGAGAAACTAGCAAGCAAAGATTGTTCAAAGCCTTGAGGCTGGCTCAGCAACGTCTTGGCTCTTTAATGTAATATTACTCATTTCTGATTCTTGTCGCAATTATTTCACCACCACTTCGTTTTTCTCAGTATATTTCACTGCTAGTTTAAGGTTGCGAAAAAGAGCTTTGTCTGGTTGAATCTTCAGTCTGATGTGTCATATAAAAATGTCCAAGAAACACCCAAGCCGTAGAAATGGATTAATGAAGTCTTTTCTCATCAAACTTTATTTGCAGGAATGAAATTGAAGAGTCGGCTTCTTCCCTTGAGAATGACTGCTACAAAAAATATGGAAAGAGCAGGAAGTCATTTTATCTTTCCCAAGTGGCAAACACTGTAAGGTGGCTCTCAACAACCAATTCTACAGATCTGACAAATCGTTTCAGAATCAGTGATGACTCGCCTTCAGAGAATATGCCACCTAAACAAGAACCTTCAGGCTCAGCTTCATCTTCAGTCAACCAGGTAATAATGGAGGCCATAAATGAAGAAGTTCCTAGCGTCATTAGTTCTTCTTGTGTTTCCTCGGTGCAAAGTTCTACTACCCCTGCTGCAAGTCTGCCAGCAATTCCTTCCTTCTCTGAGTTTATGAAAAGCAGGAAGGCAAAGGATAGAGCAGTTGATAAATTGCCAGAGACAGCGGAGAAGAATATGGAGAAAAGAATGAGGTTGCAGTAGGATCTCTGTTCTCGAATTTTGCTCATATCAATTGCCTCCTTCTTGAGCTTAGAAGCATTTGCTATCAACTATATGGCAATTCTGTTTATTGAATTATACGTACGGTTTGATTGCCAAAACTGTCATTATGTGAGGAAACCTCATTTTGTCTGCGGTTCCATTTGAGTTTCATAGTTGCGCCTTAGGTCTTTTGGTTTTTTCTAAAAATAGTTTGCTAAATGCTTAACCATCAGATAAATTCAGTCTATTCAACAATTTCTTCCATCTGCCTCTTGGAAGCATCGAAGTTCTTTAATTCAGAACCGTGAAGCAAATGATGCCATGATACATGTAAGCTCAGCTGCCTCCTATGTGAAATACTCGCCTCTACCGAGATTGGTGAACTGGTATTGCATGAGATGCCAATTGAAGTGAACGTTACATAAGGCAAGATCATCAGATGAGGGGCAATTTTCCAATGAAGTTGGCGTTGAGACTTCCCAGGTAAAGATGTCCCTCAAACTCGAATGCTGAGGTAACAAAGGAGTTGACTTTCCCGTCAGGATCGTCAAGCTTCTTGATTATTTTGCCATCAGCTCCCACATGCAAAACACTTGCTTTTCTGTACGCTCCATTCACTTTCTTGATCATACTTGGGTACGTTGCTATCAAGTGCTTCGCTGCCTTGGAGGTGTGCACGAATTCCCACCCTTCAGATGTCACCTGCACCAAATTTGCAATGAGCAGTGATAGAGCGTCCGAAAAAACATGGTCCGAAAGAAGCTGAACTCCTCGCAGTGGCATGTACGTAGTTCTGCCCAAAATCAGGGGCATTATTATCTCCTTGAGAGCACTAATGTCTCTGGGTTTAGATCTTTAGTTATCATTTTGAGAAAAGCTTGCGGATATACCTGCAATAGGGCGATCCAAAAAGATCCGTCGGGGGCAAGATTGATGTTGTCAGGTCCGCCCGGAAGATTGTCAATGAAAATCTCTGTTTTCCCTGCCTCATCTCCCTTCAGCCAATGCCTTAAACACCTAAATCTACGAAAGACACATGCCCGTAAGCAGAATTGCACCACATTTTTTCCCGTCTTTCCGCTAAACTACCCTAAGATGCTTTATTTTCAAGAGAAATTCCAATGTATGAACTCTATAAATTGTGAATTGAGGGATATACTCACTTCCAAGTTTCACAGACAATGAGAAAATCTTCATCCCTAGAGAGAGCAACACCATTGGCGAAGCACAAGTCATCAAGAACAATGGAAGTTTGTGACGATGAAGGGTTGAATTTGAGAAGCTGGCCATGAGGTTTCGCCTCGAGGACATCCAAGTACCAATTGTGGAGGGAGAACTTGGTGCTGGCTACGCTGAAATATAGACTCCCGTCTAATGCTTCAATGACGTCGTCTGCGAATCTATATGCGGCAATCATAGTAAAAACATTAAATTTTGACGGTTTTGTGATAAATTTGCTCCTTGTGCTTATGTCAATTTGTGTGCATCCACCATAAGCCTCCAACCTCGGCCTATTTCCGGCCAGACTTGATGGTATTCGGTGTCATGCTCGATCCACCGAGATGAATATAATTGCATTTGATCTACCAAGGTTGTCTAAACCTATCAATCATTATGGCAATTAATTTTTTACCTGAAATGCGGTTTGAGTTTGGTCCGGGATCAGGTCTACTAGTGTTTCATGATTTTGCTCCATCTAGCATATTATGCAGTATATATAGAGATATCAACATCAAATGTACGTAATATTGTAGGAATTATTAGTCTACTAATAATCTGACAAACTCTAATTTAGCATATAAGAGAGTTACTTATGACCTATTAAACCTTCTTGGTATCTTCAACATTGTTGTTGGAGGAATACAAGGACAAGACAATCTATTCTCACATATCCCCAACAATCTGTCCTCTTTTCTTTTTCATAATTGATAACAATGTAATTAGGCCTAATTGCGAACTCAGCCATTTGTCTTTTCCATGACAAGACAACTCATTTTAACAAGTAAATCCCATGAAATTTTGTCATAAGAATACCCGCTAATCTTACATATAAATTTAATTAGAGCTCAACTCTTTTTTGTCCTTATAAGCTTTCCAAATTCTTATAATCGAAAGTACTCGAATGTCTAAATTAATTATGAGTTCATGTAGGAGGAGCTCATCAGATAAGGATGTGCAGCCTTGTACGTCCCTTCACAGACTATGGTCCCTTATCCACTTCCCTTTGTGAGGAGGAGGTCGAGAAAATCGTAGAGCCACGCAAATCGATAGACAAAAGAACAGCTTACACGACTGCAACATCTCTGTTGTTGTCCGGTTACTTACAAACAAACACCCATCATACGTCGTTGTCAATGACAAAGTGAGGAAGAAAAGGGGGAGATTCCCTAAAGCTTCAGCCACACATAGCACATATACCAATGAAAAGCTGCCGCCTTTCTTCTAAGTTATCTCCCGCAAATGCTTCTACATGGCTTGGTTTTAAGTTTTGTTATAATATTTAAATAATAAACTATGCAATCATCTAATAATTTAAATTTTTAGAATGATTGACTATAGTTCCATAAAATCTCAAATTCAAATCTTATCAGGCTTCATTTGCTTCATTAATTAAATTTCCATTCTTAGTACTAGACAAAGTACCAGATTAAGTGTGAGAGGAAATGTTATAGTATATATATGATAAATTACTCAATCTAACAGTTTAAGTTTTTAAAGAACAGTTTACTGTAAGTAAGAGTGTTATAATATTTGAATGATAAATCACACATTCATTTAATAATTTAAATTTTTAGAACAATTGATTATAGTCCCAGCAAGTTTAGTATTTTGTTCATTGTATGCTCTTGGGGCCACCCGAGAGAATAGATGTTCGTGTTTTCAGGAATTATTGGTGCGAGTGGAAAGAGTGTCTGAGGAATAGGTTGAAAGTGAAAAGAACTACTGGCGATCACAATGATTAAGAACATTACCTTAATTCAGATCCATTAACATGCGATAAGAGGACCTTCGGATGACCATCTTCATCAACCCAGATCAAGCCCTAGCCAAATCACAATCATCGAGAGCTTACCCATAAACGCTTCACAATTCATTTCATAAACCAAGATCATCATCTCTTTTATCTTATCATGCACACCTTTTCATCATCACACACAATGATACCACCTCTCCTGGTCGCTGTAATCCCCAGAAGAGTCTGACTGTTCAACATGGTCCAATTTTCCCAGGACCCGTCTCGGTGCAACCTCTTGATCCAACCATCTCTAGTCGCAGTGTGAAGCACGCCTTTTTCGTCTACCAGTACGTCCTCTGGGTCTTTCACTACACCCTCTCCAACTTTACCCACACCCTGCATGAACCAGAAAGCTTTTCACATGAATGAAGAACCGAGAAATGAAAGAAATGATAGTTGGAACCTTCTGTATGACGAAGCTTTTCAATTACCTGCAAGTGGGTGTTCGTGGGAAGAGAAGCTAACGACGATGGTTGCGGTAAATGGAGCAAGTCGGGAGATATCGGCGAAAAGATGAAGATTTGAAGCACTACGGCGAGGACACAAGCCAAGACGAAGCCCGAGAATGGTGGCAAAAAGCGGCTCAAGAAGCCGAATAGAGCCATTGTGATAGAGGGAAAGAGTGACAAGGACGAAATCTAGAAGAAGAAATGTTTTTGACGGGAATATAAGTCTACTTATTGTGAGAGAACCGTAATAGAAGACGGGTCTGGGTTTTCGGCGGAGATGAAGAAAATTGTTCAATTATTACTCAAATTTGAATCGTATACGAAACTTGATCCGGTTGAACGGTGTTGATAGGTTAGGACATAAATCCAAAAATTTTAATTGGATTAGAATTCCTTTTGGAGGCATGGGGATTTGTTTCTATTAGAAGTGGAAAAGAATAATATCTAGATTTGTTTCGTCTTTGGCCCCTATCAGCCATTTGCGAGAACAAGCCTTGCCACTGTTGATGAGGTTGGCCTTGCCCAGCCATGGCAAGGGGGCTAGCCATCGTTGGGCAAGGCCTCGCCAGATTTGGCGAGGCTTGACCGCACCCTCAGTAGTGGCTAGTGAGGGGAAGCCTCATTATTGACCAGTGAGCCTCACCAACTCTTGTCTCTAACAGGCCCAATGGCGATTAATTAAAAAAAGGAGGATAAAAAAAAAAGAAATAAATAATATTAAAAATTATTCATGTCATCATTGGTTGGATGGATCAACATCCACGTCGGTCTTTGGTAAAGCTAAATTGGCTGGTTAGATTAAATTGATACAAATGTAGATAATTTATAATTAAATTGATATAATTACAATAAATTTGAAACTTTTCTAATAATTTTCCCTCATTTTGTCTATGGTTTGTTTTCAATTTCATAGTGGCACCTCAGGTCTTTGATACTTTTAAATGGTAGTTTGCTTAAAGCTTGACCATTGGGTAAATTCAGTCTACTCAACAATTTCTTGAAATTGTTATGGAATGCCTCCTGAAATCATCGAAGTTTCGCAGTTCAAAACCAGCGAAGCAAATGATGCGATAATACAGTAAAAAGCTCAACTACCTCCCCATGTGAACTACTCCCATCTACCGATATCGGCGTAACACAATTAGAGTGAACGTTACATTAGGCATATTCATCATGAGGGTTTTTATTTATGTGTTGATGGGCCTAAGTGAGCCCATCCGCCCATGTTGGGCCTAAAAGCCCGACCTGTAAGATAATGGCCTATGGAAGAACGGTTGCGATGCGAGGGGTTGTATCTTTTGGGATAGGTATTACGTTGAGGGGATGCGTCCTTTAGAAGAGACACTTCGAGGGAAAGTAAAAAGAAAAAAAGGAACGTACCTTTTGGGTATGTACGTCAGAAGCTTTCTCCCCTCCAAAAACAACGCAAGACGGGACGCTTCCAAGAGATAGAGTTTTCTCCCCCTAACAGCAAGAGTACGCTCCTCGGTAGAATGGGATCAGGATTCTTCCTCAAACTTCAACATTGATGGTTAATCTGTGGATAATAAGATACGTTCGATCCCGTGGTGTATCTTTGATTGGTGATACATATTATTCTTGGGCTCGTCTTCTGCATTCGTTTTAGAAGTTCGATTTAATGTCGAATCCGTTTTAGGGAATCAGTTATTCCCAACACATCAGATGAGAGGCAATTTTCCAATGAAGTTGGAGTTGAGACTTGATGACCCTCAAACTCAGATGCTGAGGTAACAAAGGAGATGACTTTCCCGTCAGGATCGTCGAGCTTCTTGATTATTTTGCCATCAGCTCCCACCTGCAAAACACTTGCTTTTTGTACACTCCACTCGCTTTCTTGATCAAACTTGGGTATGTTGCTATCAAGTGCTTGGCTGCCTTGGAGGCGTGCACGAACTCCCACCCTTCACATATCAATTGCATCAATTTGCAAAAGAGCAGTGATGGAGCTTCCGCAAACCATGGTCCGAAAGAAGTCGAAACCTTCGCGATGGCATGTATGCAATTTTTGCCCAAAATCAGGGGCACTATTGTTGTAAATCGGCGTCGCAGCGGAAGCAGATCGTATATTTTGCAATTATGTCGGGAGTTATAGAAATCGATCGAAATAAAACGAGGAACAAAAAAAAAAAAAGGGACACCAGAAATTTACGTGGTTTGGTCCAAATGTCGGAACCTACATCCACAGGGAGAGCCAGCAAATCAATCCACTATAAAACGGAGAATTACAGGATTACAATCACACATGCACTCAAGTGTTTCCCAGTCCTACTATATACCCGATACGCAGGGTGTTTAACAACTCAACTCACTCACTAGACTCGACTTCCACACAAACCTCTCGGAGCTCAAGCCTCTCACTCTCTCTCGAGCTCTTTTCTCTCGCTCTCTGCCGAGCTCTTTTTCTTTCGCTCTGTCTCGAGCTTCAGACGTCTTCACCTTTTATCGGTTGAAGGGGAGGAAAAACTTGTACTCCACAATTGTCATAACGGTGCCGATCTTCAAAGCATGTGCCTCCATGCATTTAATGTTAGCGTGTGAGCTGAGCAGCATGTACTGACACACGTAGAAGAGCTTCTGCCTTCTCTCCTTCTTTATCCGCAACAAGACGAAAGAAGTCCACAAAAGATGACCAAAGAGAGGGATAGAGTTCGGTGCCTGCATGATAGGCTTTGAGGCCACAAATGCTGACCAACTTGTTTTCTACGAGCATGCATGCACATGGCCATGTGCATGCATTTAATGACGTAGAAAAAAATAGAGGATGAACTCTTCAGAGGATAATTTAATTCTGAAAAAGTGAGAAGGGCCACAAAAGTCAACACACGGATTTGTGGCCTTCATTTCCGACGCCAAGGGCTGGATCTTTTTCGGCTCCTATCGCGCACTCCTTAATTTTAATTAAATGCTTTGCGGACGTTCTTCCTCATTTCAGCATGTAAGTGTTTTGCACGTATCGGGTATCATATAATGGATTCAAATTTGAGACATAATTTAACAATTCTCCATCTTGGCTCGACGTTTGAAGCCAAATTATAGTGATTATTTTCCATGCTCGGCTCTCCCAACGCCCCGATGGGTGCTCATACTCTACAAATGCCATTTGAGCTCATACAGAGCTCGAGCTTTGCTGAAGGAACATGCTTCGTCATCATATCTGCTGGGTTCTCCGTTGTTGCTATTTTCTTCACAACAATTTTACCCTTTGCTATGACATCTCAAATGAAATGGTACCTGATGTCGATATGTTTTGTTTGCTCGTGATATATTGGATTGTAAGCCAAATATATCGCACCTTAATTGTCACAGTGTATGGTGACACTTTTCTGCTCTAGTCCAAGGTCCGAGAGCAAACCCTTTAGCCATATCGACTCCTTTACAACAAAGGTTAGTGCCGTGTACTCCGCCTCAGTCGAAGACAATGCAACATCATCTTGTAAAGACGCTTTCCAACTAATTGCACCACCTGCTAGTGTAAACACGTACCCTGCTAACGATCTGCGATCATTCAAGTTACCGGCGTGATCTGAATCCACGTACCCTGTGGTCTCATTGCCATTGACGTTCCTTCGATACATAATGCCAACGGCTGCTGTCCCCTTTAGATATCTGAGGATCCATTTCACGGCTTCCCAATGAGTCTTACTTGGGTGCCTCATGTAATGGCTGACAACACTTATAGCCTGTGAAATGTCAGGTCTAGTACATACCATGGCATACATAATACTATCAACTGCACTAGAATAAGGAACACAGGACATATGTTCCTCCTCCTCCTCCTCCTCAGTTTGCGGTGATAACTTGTCAGAAAGTTTAAAATGTGCAGCTAAAGGAGTACTTACAGATTTTGCTAACTGTATATTAAAACGTGCCACGATCTTCTCAATATATTTCTTTTGAGACAAACACAATGTTCCTGCAGCTTTGTCACGCAAAATTTCCATACCCAATATTTTCTTAGCTGCACCTAATTCTTTCATTTCAAACTCAGCACTCAACTGTCGCTTCAACACATCAATATCAGACATATGTTTAGCTGCTATTAACATATCATCAACATATAATAGCAAATAGATCAAAGACCCATCCTCCAATCTCCTAAAATAAACACAACTATCAAATTGACTTTTCGAATAATCTTGACTAGTCATGAAAGCATCAAAACGCTTATACCATTGTCTAGGAGATTGTTTCAATCCATACAAGGATTTCTTCAATAAGCAAACATGGTCTTCCTTACCTGGAATAGCAAATCCCTCAGGCTGCTTCATGTAAATTTGTTCCTCCAATTCACTATGAAGAAATGCCGTTTTCACATCTAGCTGCTCTAGCTCAAGATCCTGTGCAGTAACTAAGGCAAGTAATAAATGAATAGAGGTATGCCTTACCACAGGAGAGAACACTTCATTGTAGTTGATACCCTCTCGTTGAGTATACCCCCTCACAACAAGTCTCGCCTTAAACTTGGCTACCTCTACACCGGGAATGCCCTCTTTCCGTTTGTAGACCCATTTGCTTCCTACAATTTTCTGGCTTTTGGGTACTTTGACCAACTCCCATGTCTGATTTCAATAGAGTGATTCTATTTCTTCACTCATAGCCTCTAGCCATTGTGATGAGTTAGCACTAGCCATCGCCTCATAATAGGATGAAGGCTCATCCATCTCCACCTCATCACCTACAGTTAATGCATAGGCAATATCAGAATAACCATAACGTACCGGTGGTTTAATTTGCCTTCTTTGTCTGCCCGTGGCTATGTTGTGTTGTGGCTCTGCTGGTTGTTCAGTATCACCGTCTTAAGGAATTGTGGCCTCATCTGCAATCTCTTCCTCTATTACCTCTGAGGTCTTTGGACACTCTGCTTGAATCTCCACCTCACTTCTAACACCATGATCCGTTTGTTCTGCTGGTTGAGTCTCAAGACTCCTCTTTTGAAGATTGCAATTTCGTTGAAAATCACGTCTCTGCTGATTAGAAAACCGGGTGATCTGGGATCAGTGCACCACAGCCGATAGCCTTTCACCCCTTATGCATAACCCATAAATATGCACTTCTTCGCCCTCGGCTCAAGCTTACCATCTCTCGCATGAGCATACGCAAGACATCCAAATATTCGTAATCCGGAGTAATCAACAGGTTTCCCCGACCATACTTCTTCAGGAGTCTTTCACTCAATAGCAGAAGATGGAGATCGATTAACCAGGTAACACGCCATATTTATTGCTTCAGCCCAAAATTCCTTGCCCAATCCTGCATTTAAAAGCATGCACCGAGCTCGCTCAAGTAGAGTTCTGTTCTTCCGTTCTGCTACGCCATTCTGTTGTGGTGTCCCGGGGACTGTGCGGTGTCTCACAATCCCTTCCTTTTGGCAGAATTCGGTAAAGTCCTTACCACAGAACTCCATGCCATTATCAGTTCTCAGGCACTTGATTTGTTTACTTGACTACTTCTTAATCAATGCCTTAAAATTCTTGAACTGATTAAATACCTCAGATTTGTGCTTTAGGAAGTACACCCATACCTTCCTTGAGTAGTCGTCGATGAATGTCAGCATATATCTTGCACCTCCTTTCGATGGAACTGGAGACGGTCCCTAAACATCTGAATGAATGTATTCAACTGGTTGCTTGGTCAAATGTAGAGTTGTACCAAACTTAACACGACGCTGCTTCCCGAAGATACAGTGTTCACACAGGTCCAGCTTTCCTATTTTCTGACCTTTTAGTAACCGCTTCTCACTCAACATCATCATCCTCGCCTCACTCATGCGTCCCAATCGCATATGCCATAACTGAGTCAAATTTGAATCTGACTCACCTGATGAAACTGCAGCAACTTCGGTCACTGTTTCTCCCAGTAAATGATAGAGAGAATTCGCCTTCTTCCCTTTCATCACTGTCAGGGCACCTCGAGAGATCTTCAGCACTCTACCTTCAGCTGTGTATTTGCACCCGAGGTCATCGAGTGTTCCCAAAGAAATAAGGCTCTTCTTGAGCTTCGGTACGTGCCTTACGTCTGTCAACGTCCGTTCTACGCCATCATGCATTCGGATCCGAACTGTTCCTATCCCCACAACCTCACAGGCTGCATTATTCCCCAAAAGAACTCTACCATCATATGCAGTCTGGTAGGTAGTGAACCAGTTCTTGTGAGGAGTCATATGATAGGAACATTCAGAGTCTAGCACCCATTCGTCTCCTGATGAACTTGTAGATACACATAGGACAGCCTCGGCATCACTGGTACTCTCCTCGACAACATTCGCCACACTGCTTGTGGCATTTTGCCAAACGCCTTTATTTCTTAGCTTTGGACAATCTCTCCTTATGTGCCCCTCCTCGTGACATTCGAAGCACTTCACGCGACCTTTTGATTTTCTATGTCGCGACTTTGACCTGCTTTTGCTTTGGCTTCTGTTGCTGGGCCTTCGGTGTTGGTCTCTTCCTTGAATCACTAGTCCACGCGCTACATCTTGTGCTAGACTGTCATCACGCAACTTTCTCTGCCACTCCTTTGAAAATAGGGCAGATTTTACCACCTCTGAGGTAATCGTAGTATGCCCCTGTAACAAGGAGTCGGTAAAGTGCTCCCATGACTCCGGTAGAGATGCCAACAACATCATGCCTTGTTCTTCATCATCTAAAATCTTGCCAACATTCTTCAAGCCCCTCATGAGTTTATCAAACTCATCTAGGTGGGATCTAATGGACGTACCTTCAGTATATCGAAACTGGAACATTCTCTTCAACATATATAAGCAGTTGTTCAAGCCCTTCTTTACATAGAGGGCCTGAAGTTTAGCCCATAACGCTGCGGCATCCTCCTCCTCGGCCACCTCTATTAGCACTTTATCTGATAAGATCAATAGGATGATGCTCTTGGCCTTCTCCATTAGCTCGTCCTTTTTAGCATCTCGCATTGTTTCGGGCAACTGATCCTTGCTCTCCAATGCCTTGGCTAATCCTTGAGTTGTTAATAGCGCCTTCATCTTGACGCTCCACAACCCGAAGTTGTTCCTCCCATTAAATTTCTCAATCTCTACTTTTGCTCCAGACATAATTGCAAAGTCTTAGTTCTGATACCAAATTGTTGTAAATCGGCATCGCAGCGGAAGCAGATCGTATATTTTGCAATTATGTCGGGAGCTATAGAAATCGATCGAAATAAAACGAGAAACAAAAAAAAAAGGACACCAGAAATTTACATGGTTCGGTCCGAATGTCGGAACCTACGTCCACGGGGAGAGCCAGCAAATCAATCCACTATAAATCGGAGAATTACAGGATTACAATCACACATGCACTCAAGTGTTTCCCAGTCCTACTATATACCCGATACCCACGATGTTTAACAACTCAACTCACTCACTGGACTTGACTTCCGCACAAACCTCTCGGAGCTCAAGCTTTTCACTCTCTCTCGAGCTCTTTTCTCTTGCTCTCTGCCGAGCTCTTTTTCTTTAGCTCTGTCTCGAGCTTCAGACGTCTTCACCTTTTATCGGTTGAAGGGGAGGAAAAACTTGTACTCCACAATTGTCAGAATGGTGCCGATCTTCAAAGCATGTGCCTCCATGCATTTAATGTTAGCGTGTGAGCTGAGCAGCATGTACTGACACACGTAGAAGAGCTTCTGCCTTCTCTCCTTCTTTATCCGCAACAAGACGAAAGAAGTCCACAAAAGATGACCAAAGAGAGGGATAGAGTTTGGCGCCTGCATGATAGGCTTCTGAGGCCACAAATGCTGACCAACTTGTTTTCTACGAGCATGCATGCACATGGCCATGTGCATGCATTTAATGACGTAGAAAAAATAGAGGATGAACTCTTCAGAGGATAATTTCATGCTGAAAAAGTGAGAAGGGCCACAAAAGTCAACACACGGATTTGTGGCCTTCATTTCCGATGCCAAGGGCTGGATCTTTTTCGGCTCCTATCGCGCACTCCTTAATTTTAATTAAATGCTTTGCAGACGTTCTTCCTCATTTCAGCATGTAAGCGTTTTGCACGTATCGGGTATCATATAATGAATTCAAACTTGAGACATAATTTAACAACTATTGTCTCCTTAAGAGCACCGATCACTTTGGGTTTAGATTTTCAGTTGTTATATTGTGAAATTCTTGCAAATATACCTGCTGTAGGGCAATCCAGAAAGATTCTTCGGGGGCAAGATTGAAGTTGTCGGGTCCATCCGGAAGATTGTCGATGAAAATCTATATTTTCCTTGCCTCATCTCCCTTTAGCTGATGCTTCAAACACCTAAATTTTGCGAAACAGACACATGCACATAAGCAGAATTGCACCACATTTTTTCCTGTCTTTCTGCTAAACTGTGCTAAGATGCTTTGTTTTCAAGAGAAATTCCAATGTATGAGCTCTATAAAATGCGCATCGGGGGATATACTCACCTCCAAGTTTCATAGATAATGAGAAAATCTCCGTTCCTGGAGAGAGCAACACCATTGGCGAAACACAAATCGTCAAGAGCAATCAAAATTTGTGATGATGAAGGGTCGAATTTGAGAAGCTGGCCATGGGGTTCCGCCTCAAGGAGGTCCAAGTACCAATTGTGGAGGTCGAAATTGGTGCTGGCTATGCTAAAATATAAACTCCCATTTGATGCTTCAATGACATCATCCATGAATCTATATGTAGCAATAATAGTAAATACATTAATTTTGTATGGTTTTGTGAAAAACTCGCTCCTTGTGCTTATGTTAATTTGTGTGCTTTGAGATAAACATGCTGCCCTTAGGTAGACATGTTCATGACAAAAGGAGTCTCATGGGCTCAAGTCCACCGTGAGCCTCCAACCTTAGCCCATTTCTGGCCAAACTTGATGGTATCTACTATCCGGTACCATGAATGTAAGATCTACCAAGGTTTTCTAAACCTATCAATTACTAGGGCAAATAATTTTTTTTACCTGAGGTGCGATTTGTGTTTGGTCGATCAAGTCTAATTGCTAGTTTTTCATGATTCCGCACCATCTACATATTATGCAGGATTTATAGATATAGCAACATCACATATACGTAATATTCTGGGAATTAGTCTACTAAATAATCTGACAAACTCTAATTTAGCATATAATTTACTTATGAGCTACTAAACTTTCTTGGTATCTTCAACATTATTGTTGTAGGAATACGAGGACAAGACAATCTATTCTCACAAATCCCCGGCATTATTTTCTTTCTTTTCATTTATTTATTTTTTAATTTGAGAACAATGTAATGCCGTCTTAATAGCAAACTCAGCCATTTTTGTCTTTTCCATGACATGATAACTCATTTTAACAAGTAAAATCCCATGAATTTTTTCCTTTGTAGGAATATGAAGACAAGACAATCTATTCTCACAAATCCCTGACACTCTTTTCTTTCTCTTCTTTTTTTATTTTTTCTTAATTTGAGAACAATGTAATGCCGTCCTAATTGCAAACTCAGCCATTTGTATCTTTTCCATGATATACTTACTCATTTTAACGAGTAAAGTCCCATGAATATTTTCCTTTGTTGGAATACGAGGACAAGACAATCTATTCTCACAAATCCCCGACACTCTTTTCTTCCTTTTTCTTTTTTTTTTCTTTAATTTGAGAACAATGTAATGGCTTCCTAAGTGCAAACTCAGCCATTTTTGTCTTTTCCATGACATGATAACTCATTTTAATAAGTAAAATCCCATGATTTTTTTCCTTAGTAGGAATAGGAGGACAAGACAATCTATTCTCACAAATCCCCAACACTCTTTTCTTTTTTTTCTTTTTTTTTCTTAATTTTAGAACAATGTAATGCCGTCCTAATTACAAACTCAGCCATTTTTGTCTTTTCCATGACAGGATAACTCATTTTAACAAGTAAAATCCCATGATCTTTTTCCTAAGAATACCTACTAATATTATATATTATATAACATGTTAGCCAAAATTTAAATAGAGCTCAACTCATTTTTGTCCTTATTAACTTTCCAAATTCTTATAATCGAAAGTACTTGAATGTCTTGAATAATTATAAGTCCAAGTAAAAGGAGTTCATTAGATAATGATGCACAGCCTCGTGCATTCCTTCACGCATCTGGTCCCTTGTTCCCTTCTCTTTGTAAGGATGAGGTCGAGAAAAATCTCAGAACCATGCAAATCGATCGAGAAAAGAACAACAAACATGACTGCAACATCTTTTTTGTTATCTGGATACTTACAAATGTCGTGACCTACCCATTTGGGCCTTTAATCCCTAGAAATAGATTTAGAGATACTTATTCAAGTGGTAGTCCCCAAGGCACATCACAGAAAGAAGGCTCAAAAGCATCATCTTTAATGTTCATCCAAGAGGTCCATCAATTGAGAACGCGGGTTCTCTCAAATCCATATCGCGTGACAGTGGTTCATTTTCAGTTTTTAGACAACTTAAAAACATTATATAGAAGTCACCACTAGCCTATTTGTTGAGGGTCAGCTAGAAACCCAATCAAGGGTCGGGAGACCTCCCTTGATTTTCACGGAACTAGAGATTTCGTGGGTTTGGGGACTTGGGTTATACTAAGGATGTCTATTAGCGCTCTTTCAATGCCTATGAGTTGGGGTGGTTAAGGGTGTGTTTGGCAACTTGCTAAATAGTAACAATTTATGTTCTTTTATTTCAATGAATAGATTTGGAACAAAAATTCGTTTGGTAAAACTTTTATTCTTGAGAACAAATTTCTATTTTTTTTTTTTGTTTATGAAAATTGATTTGGAACATAATCAATTAGTAAAAAAAAGTTGATTCTTTGTTCCCGGGAACAATTTAAGAATCAAACCAACCCAATTCTTTTTCTTTCTTCTTGTTCTTTTTCCCTCTCTTCTCTTCTTCAATCATTGTTATTGCCGTTGTTGTCGCTGCCGCACACCGCCGCTAGTTGCCGGTGACTAGTCCGGTGAGGTCGCTTGAGGCTCGCCCAGCCACCAGGGAGGCTTGGCCTTGCTAGTTTGGTGCGGCTAAGCCTCGCCGATGGCCAGGTGGGCCTCCCCCGGCCACTGGCAAGCCTCACCTAACCGGGCGAGGCTCGATCGACGAGATGCGGCCTTGGCGAGGGTCGGCAATGCTTCGGCAAGGTCACTAGCCCTCATTTGGCCAGTCGCCAATCATCACAAGGCCAACAACCGGCAACCCTTGAAGAAGAAGAGGAGAAAGGAAAGAAAAGAAAAAAAAGAAAAGAAGGAAAAAAAGAAGAAGAAAAAAGTAACAAAATTATTTAAAAATTAAAAAAAATGATTTGAAGTAGAAATTTTCCAAATGTAATTTTATTCCAGGAATTGAAATTTTAGATAGTTACAAAATACTTAAAATAAAATTATTTCTAGGAACAAAATAAAAAGAAATCATTTTTTGTTCAGTGTTACCAAATGCGCCTAAATAGTTTTTTTTTTTTAAAATTGAATCTTAATGCTAAATGATCATACATGGATGGTTTTTATCAAACATGCCCTAAATAGTCTTTTTTACATTATTCTAGGTGTGAGGAAAAAGTAAACCCACAACTCATCATGTATTTATACAATTGAATTGAAAATCTGAGATATATGTGGGGGAAATGAATAAGTACAAATGCACAAGGTTAGATTGGACATTGATCATTCCCCCGTCTTCAAGTCTTTTTAGCCACCTCCTCCAATAATCGCCTTTGGACCATTCTAGCTATAAACTAATGCTGAACTAGCGTTCAAAAATGCAACCAAATGCAATCATATCAGCCACTCAAGTTCAAGCAACTCAAAACAATTCATGACACAAAGCACAGCCTTTGGGTTAGTCTTTGAGGTTCAGGCATATTGAGCCATCCTATGTCTACTAATGGATTGATTTTAGCTGTTGATACTTGGCCATCCCTTATGTTCCATAAGCAAGGTCAAGGTCGAATCACTCCCAAATTTAAGTCTAAGTGTAGCCCTTTCTTTTACCCCACGAATATGCACTTAGGCCATGAGACTTTGGTTCTCGAGCAATTGTCCAAAGAAAGTGAACCAAAGAGGGTCATTTATTCATTCAAAGCAATTACAATCATCCAAGTATGTAAACAACATAGCCAATCAAATAAAATGCAAACAAAGCATTTCAAATGGTTGAACTTTAAAAATTTGCAACTAAGGACACAAGTTTTGAATAATTGCAAACAAGTCCTCAAAAAGAGATTTTCACGTTTCGAATGAGAAAAAACAAGGACATCAACTTTGTTGGAATTTCGAAATAAATGTGAATAAGACGGTAAATCAAACATGTGTCAATTCTGCCAAAATTGACATCAAAAGAAAACTGAGAATCGTAGAACAATCAAAGGACTGACGCACATCAATCACGAACAAACAACAATCAAATTGGAACAGCCACTTTGCAGACAAAAAATTGTGCAATGCAAGGCTAGTCATGTCTACTTAATGACCTGTGTTTTTCATGAAAATTTTACAACATATATAACTTGAAGACATCTATAATTTTCGTGAAGACCTTAAATTAAGATTCTGAATGTATGATTTTATAACAATCAAAGAACCGATGCACATCAATCAGTAAAAACATGTTTTACAAACACAACAATGACGGTTCACATGTTATAAACCAATGTGTTATGAACAACTTTCATTAAGAAGTCAATTTGT
Organism: Eucalyptus sideroxylon; assembly: GCA_014182405.2. Classification (NCBI taxonomy): domain Eukaryota; kingdom Viridiplantae; phylum Streptophyta; class Magnoliopsida; order Myrtales; family Myrtaceae; genus Eucalyptus; species Eucalyptus sideroxylon. Next base: position 45,754,749 of record CM024550.2, read on the forward strand.
GATTCTCATCATGTTATTTTACAATAAAAATAAAAATAAAAATGCATAACTAATGTAGATCAGTCAAATGAACGTTTTTCCAGATTGTGACGTGGACGATTTATAGGATATCGACCTAACCAAAGAATTTTCAAATTTCATGAAAATTTTATATGCTATATAGATCCAAGTGTCCCGATCAACTTTTGTGAAGACACCGACTCGAAAATCATAGCACAAAAATCATGAAAAGTGAACAAGCATCATAGGTCCGTGAAAACTGAACATCCAACATAACATTATCAGTTCCAAAATCAGATTCTGATCTTGCAGCAAGCATGTGACAGGGCAAATTGTGGCCAACTCGAGCATATAATATATATATATATATATGGAAAGCTCATGAAGTCTACCTCAAATCATATGAAGACAAACCTAAATAGGGTCATCTAGTAGCTCATTTCAAGATGTTTGTCATATTAGTCAAAACAGATCTACGAATTTCCAGAACAAGTAACTATGCAACATCAAACTATCAATCGATCATCAATCATCTCAAATCATTACAACTCATCATAGCTCATCAAAATCATTGATCTAAACATGTAATAGCAACCTAGGGTTTGAATCAAAGCCCCAATCGCCTATGGTAATCTCGCCTCATCATATTCAAGTTTAGGATGTCTACCTTTGTTGTCTTTGAACTTGAGCTCAAATGACCTATTCCAGCCATCGAATAACACCTTGAAATGGTTCAATGTAGCTCAACAATGATTTAGATCAAATGATAAAATCTCAAGTTAGAATCAAACTCAATCAAGCGAAGAAATGATTAAAGAAGGAGGATCAAGTAAAGTTTAGGAAGATTGACGTCGATCAGTGGAGCTTCGAATGAACACCACGCCACTACAAGCTCGGCAACTCATTGAAGAACACTGTTGCAAGGCTAAGGCCACCGGATGAGATCATTAGACCACTGAAATAGGTGATCAAAGTCGCTAGAAGAACACTGTCAAGAGACACAACCTCTCGGCCTGAGGGGAATAGATTTCCGATCATAGCCCTCCGGTGAGGGATGGCGCCGGTGAAGCTTGCGACTGAAGAGGGGAGGCTTCAAAGGTTGTTGACGTTTTAGTGGATTACTAGAGAGGGCGTCGGAGTGTGGTGGTCAGCAGCCAAGGAGGCTACGAGAGAGAGAGAGAGATGGCGCTGGTGAAGCTTGCGACTGACGAGGGGAGGCTTCAAAGGTTGTTGACGTGTTAGTGGATTACTAGAGAGGACGTCGGAGTGTGGTGGTCAGCAGCCAAGGAGGCTACGAGAGAGAGAGAGAGAGAGATGATCTGAAAAATGAGCCACCCTTTGAAATTTGGAGGGAAAATGCTTATATGGTCATGCTAAGATTGAATCTCAACCATTGATTTGATCAATGATTGGAATTCAATCTTTTAAGATAAGATCAAAGAGACTTAGAGACCAAGCAAGTTTGTGATTGGTTGATATTTCAATCACATCAATTGATGATGTGGCACATCCAACAGTCTAAATGATTTCTCAAATGAACAGCCAATATTGCATCTCTTTTTTAATTAAAAAAAAATGGAGCCAAGGGCATTTTAGGCACTTTGCCCCAAAGGGCAATTTTGTAATTTCAATGTAGCAAGGGCATGGAAGGGTCTGCCATGGGCTTGGCCACCTCTGCCAACTGTTGGAAAGTAGCCGAATAGGCCATTTCCTCATCGGAGACTGGTTGAATTGGTCTAAGCCGATTTTGACTAGTTTGGTTAGTTGTTGGCCAAAAATTATGCAATTAGGTACTCTAGGGGTCTAATTGTAAATAATTTATGTCAAATTGAAAGAAAATTGGCTAAATTGAAGTGAAATGGTCCAAATTCGTCCAAATTAAACCAATCAAACACTTTTAACAACATCTTGATTGATTAAATTGGTCCAATCATCTCACAAACATAAAAAAATCTTTCATGAATTTAATGGGTACATGAATTTGGACTTTCCGAACAATTTGTGCAATTTGCACAATTCCCATTCTCAATTACCAAAATTGATTGAAATTGAATGCAATAAATATAACAAAATATCAATTAGTTCAATTAATTGCACTCAAGATAGCCTAACACATTCAAATCGACATTAATATGATGAAGTGAACTAGATGCCGAAATGAAATTAAAGTTCAATATTCAAATTAAACTCCAATTTATGAAATTAAACCTTAGTCTAAAATGGGTCAAATTGAATTGGCTTGATTGGAACATATTGACCCTATTTCACAACCTTTGGATATGCCAAATTTGCCAAAATGAGAGATTCCTATGTGAATTTGCCAAAATTAAAATCAGATTTAAATTGACATTAAGAAAAATAAGTTGATTAAAAGTGAAATCTCTCAAACTATGTAGAACTCATCGGGACCCCTAATTAGGGCTAAAAATAGGCATTATAACCCCGACATATCGAATCACAAAATTGGTTGCACAAGCAAACTTAAAATGATATCTAGATCAAATGTTGTAAAAGAAGCTAAGCCAAAATATGACAAGAAAAGAAGTAATTCTATTTTTATATGATTTTGGACCTAAATCCAAAAAAATCAAAAAAAAAAAAGATTCTTAATTGATTTTTGAGAAATTTTTGTAGCCAAAGTGAAACTGAAGCTAAAATAAAGTATTTTGTGAATTTTCATATTTTAAAATTTTTCAAAATCACTAAAAGATCAATTTATTGTCAAAACTTCGATTTTTTTCGAAATTATTTTTTGACCAAATTGAAATTAAGACTATTTGGGAACTATTTGGGCAATTTTTTTTTTTTTAACTCGGAGTTGATTTTTCGGTTAAAGGGTTAACCAAAAAAGTCAACTTTTGATTTTTTGAATGTTAAATGAAAATGACTGGGAAATTACCCTCAAATAAAGGGCCAATAGAAAAGAAATGAAAACGACACTTTTTGTCTAAGAAAACGGTTTTGTTGTAATTGAAAATAACATTTTACCTTGAATGCTTACCCTCAGACCTTGTATTGCTTGCTCATCAACATACTCCCTCTTCTCTTCTCTCATGGCATGGAATGAAGGAAATTGACTAAAGGAAATTAAAGAAAGTAGAGAGATAGTCTCACCATGTAAAAATGGGTTTCAACTCATTAGAGAAATGAAAGACTCACCATGTAAGAATGGTTTCAACTTTGAGGGGAAAAAGGAAGTTTTACCATGTAAAAATGAATTTCGACTACATGGGGGAAAATGTTTCACTATGTAAAAATGGAATTCCACCAAGAGAGAGGCCTCATCGTGTAAAAATGAGTTTCAACTAGAAGAAATGTCTTATCATGTAAAAAAGAAGAAGTTTTGACTGGAATGGAAATCTCACCATGTAAAAATAGATTTTGATTATATTGGAGAATACAAGTCTTACCATGTAAAAATGGACTTCGACTCAAAATATATGGTTTAAGGATGGCCAAGAATCTTTGGGAAAGTCATGCTTTAAGAATGACAAAAAAACCTTTGAAAAAATCATTCCTCCGGGAAGATCATTTTTTTTTTTTTTTTTTAAACAAAGTTCCAAGAATGCATACATCAAATCTCATTGGAATTTTGATTGTGAACTAAGACATGAAGACTCCAAATGCCATTCAAGCACTTTTGGTAAATGATATCAATTATCAAGTTCCTTAAGGATGGAAACTTTGATAAAATAATTTTCTTGGAACTACAATGAGTTTGTTAAAGATGCTAAGTTGAAGTACCCTAATTAGATTGGTCTTTCATTATGACTCTCACAAAGGTTTTTGTTCCCATCCATTAATATGGGAAATTCGTTTTTACTCAATGAGGAATATTTCACATAACATATGTCAAAGGCCTTTGGAAACATTCACAATGAATACGATTTGATCAATCAAAAAGGTCTTTAAAAGGACCGTAATGTAGATTTTATCATGAGTTTACACAAAGGATTGTTGTTTTGAGGCCAAGATAAGGGTATTCATCAATATCTTCGTTGGATTTACAAGTCAAGAACCTTGAAGATAAAATAAGATAAAATTGCTTATGCTCCTTCAAGTGGTAGTTTTTAGTGAAGTTCCTATTTTCACTCGAACCATCCCAATTGGAAAAGACTTCGGAATGGGTTGTAATTTCGGTTCGAATGAGGCTTAAAAAGGCATGAAATGTTTCAAATAACAGGGTTTTTGAAGAGTGAATGATTGATTATCTTGGCATTATTACTATTACATAATCTCGCCATAGTTTGATTCTTGAAAATTTAGCCTATCAAGACATAGTACTTCACTCTCTTTTCTAATGATATCAACATTTTTAATATATATTTTGCAAAGCATTTCTTTTGCTTTCGATGAATAAACTTTTTTCATGAGCATTGACCTTGCTTTTGATAAAAAGAAGAAAAAAAAAATTTGTCTTATTTTTACCACACACAATGTTTTTTCCTACTCCCTAAATTCATATTCTTTTGAGTATCTAGGGCTCTCTAGATTTTTTTTTTTTTTTTATTATAAGTTACCAACATTTTTTACATTTCGTTGGTAAATCACATACATTGCCCTAGTGTGGAGAGATAATCACCACTCGGGCTTTAGAAATGATTGCATAAGGCTCAAATTAACTAAACAATAGGTAAGTGTGTTTGGTTAGCAAAATGAATGTTCTTCCTCATTTCAGGATGTTTTAAGCTTTCATAAGAATTCACTTGAAGGTATCACAACAAAATTAATGCAAGTAAAGGCAATAAAATCTTTCTTGATCTTTTGCTCCATAGTTGTCAACTATCTCTTGTTTTGCCTCAATGTGGGGTTGTTCTTGATAAGATTATTTTGAAAATTTTTCCCTATTTGGCTCAAAGTAGCTTGTAAAGGATAACCAATATTAAAAATTGAGAAAGAAATGCCTTTATCATTTCAATCCATGTATCCAATGCGAATGAATCCTATGTCTAAGACATGATTCATTTTCACTCAACTTTCAACATGGATATAATGAAGTGTTTGGGCAAAGCTTGCCTTTCGTCATCTTAGGTGCTCCCACTTGGCACATTTAATATTACTTTAGTTGTTCACAAATCATTTGATTACATTTCCTCCATAGGAAATCTTGATGCAAGATGCATAAACTAAAACATGAAAAATGTTAGCCAAATTCTTTTGAAAATAACAATTTTTTGACTCTTTTGGGGAGATGAATCGATGATTTTGATTTGAAAACCTTTTGAAAACTTCTCAAGATAAAAATTCACTCTTTTGATGAAAAGTTCATCTTTGGAGTTCTTGAACAGAAATGGCATTTATAAGCATCGCAGTTATCAGTTGATCTCTTTTACTTGTATCCTTTTGAAGTATTTCCCTTGAAGGTCAATATTGTCTTCCTCAGGAATTCTCCAATACTTGCAAAATGAACACATGCAAATATACAATGTATGCATGATATGCATGATGCAAATGACCTAAAAAGGCTCAAATTCATTCCAAGAACAGCTCAAAGGCCTTTCACTTTATTCATGGAAAGTATTTCTTGACAGAATAAGTATTTACAAGTTTTGGCAACTCACAACCATCTATTTCTACGAGAATCAGAGCTCCCCCGGGTAGCACCTTCTCAACAACATACGGTCCCTCATAATTTGAAGTGAAGTTCCAGTGATGATTTGGGATAATGGGTAAAACCTTTCTTAGCACAAGATCATCAACCTCAAAATGTCTTAGTCAAATCACGCAGTTGAACGATTTAGCAACACGCTTTTTGCAACTCTATCCATTACATGAGGTTATCAACCTTTTTTTTTTTTTTTTTTTAATCAATCGTGTTCAACTATTCATTCTTTGTTGAAGCCATTCGGCTTCAAAGAGTTTCACTTGAAAAAGTACCATAAGTGAAGGTATTTCCACTTTCATAGGCAAGACAGCTTCCATCTCATATACAAGTGAGAATGGTCTTGCCCCAATTGAAGTGTGGATAGAAGTATGGTACGCCATTAATGCATATGGCAACCAATCATGCCAACCACAATAGTTTTCTACGATCTTAAATAAGATTGTCTTGATATTCTTGTTGGTCTCTTCCACAACTCCGTTCATTTGTGGGTGACAAGGAAAAGAATTCAATTGACGAATATGGAACTCATTGAATAATTTGTCTACTACTTTGTTATTCAAGTTTGATCCATTGTCAGTGATGATTGCCTCAAGAACTTTGCATCAAGCAACAATGTCATGATGAATGAATTTAACCATGTTTTTTGTAGTAACATGGGCATATGAATTGGCTTCGATTCATTTGATGAAATAGTCAATGGCCACCAAAATGAAACAATGTCCATTTGATGCTTTAGGATTAATTGATATGATGATATCGATGCCTCACATGAAGAAAGGCCATGATTCGAACATTTGATGCAGTTCGTTTAGAGGAGCATTAATCTTGTCTCTATAAACTTGACATTGGTGGCAACAATGCACGTATTAAATACAATCGGCTTTCATAGTTAACCGGTATTAACCTAGCATCATAATCTTTCTAGCCAAGAGGTGTCCATTCATGTGGGGACAACATTCTCCTTTGTGTATTCCTTTTATCAATTAATTGGCTTCTTTGGTGTCAACGCATTTTAACAAGACCGAATCAAAATATCTTTTGTAGAGAGCATCTCCACTAATAAAGAGCTTTGATGCTAACTTTGTTAGGTATTTTCTATTGGTCGCTTGCCTTCCTTAGGGAAATTTACCATTTTAAAGATAAGTCATGATATCATAATATCATGGTTGCCAATTGATTTCTTCTTCAATCATCATGCAATAAGCATGCTGCTCCAAAATATCGATCTTCAAAGGGTTGATGTCCAATCCATCAATCACTTGTAACATCGATGATAAAGTTGCCAAGGCATACATGAACTGATTTTAAGATCTTGATAGATATTCAAAGGAGATTTCTCCGAGCTCTTTCACCAGGGAATCAACTTTGTGTCGCATGTTTGCTATTCACCTTCAGTTTGAAGAATGATGAGCATATAATCACCAAAAACTTGTAATCTCTTGACTTTCACATCAATGGCTAGTTGCAAGCCAAGAATACAAGCTTCATATTTAGAAATATTGTTATTGCACAGAAATATCAACTCACTACTAGGGATGATGTTAACCTATTGAGGAGATTAAGACATTCTAGTGCCAAAACCAGAAAAGTTAATGGCACCATTAAAATACATGACCCTTTTCTCACGCGATATGAGTTAAATTTTTTTATCAACTTCATCCAAGTCATCAGACTTTATGGAATTCTTAGCCAACATGTCAGTTATGACTTGGTCTTTGATGGACTTTTGAGCCATGCTTTGTATTAAATTCAGAGAACAATATTTGTCACTTAGCTAGTCTTCCAACCAAAATAGGCTTCTCCAAGAGATATTTGATTGGGTTATTCTCAATCATCAATAAAATCCAATGGTGAAGAGTGTATTGACACAATATGTGTAATACCCATACTAAAGCTACACAAGTCTTCTCAACTTTGGGATAATGCGTCTTAGAAGTGGAGAACTTCTTGCTAAGGTAGTATATTGTGCGTTCTTTTCCATCACTTATTCCTTTTTAGGCTAGCATGGCTCCAAACAACTTGTCATGGATGGTAAAATAAAGAATCAATGGTACTCCAAAAATTGGTGGTACCAAAACTGAGGAATGCAAGAGATATTGCTTCAATTCTTCAAATGACTTTTGGCATTCATTGTCCCATTCAACTTTAGCATTCTTTTTCAAAAGCTTGAAAAGTGGTTTTGTCGTTTCAGATAATTGGGAGATGAATCTTGCAACATAATTTAGTCTTCCTAATAAACTCTGAACTTCTTTGATAATGGATGGAGGTTTTAGGTCACAAAAGTTGTTAACCTTTGACAGATCGATTTCCATGCCTTGGTTACTAACCATGAATCCTAGTAGTTTTCAGACTTTGCCTTAAATATGCATTTCGTAGGTTAAGCCTTAGCTCGAATTTTCTTAGTTGATTGAACAACTTCTTTAATACTTCAATGTGATCTTCACCCTGTCTTGATTTAGCGATCATATCAATGACATATACTTCAATTTCTTTGTGCATCATGTCATGGACCAAAGTGACAATTGCCCTTCGATAAATTCCCTCAATATTCTTTAAGCCAAAGGACATTACCTTATAATAGAAAGTCCCCATGAGGTGATGAAAGACGTCTTGTTTTTATCTTCCTCTTTCATTTTGATTTGGTAAAAATCTATCTATAAAGGAGAATAACTCGAACCCCGCCATGCTATCAACTAGTACATCAATATGCACCAATGGGAAATCATCTTTGACTTGCTTTGTTCAAGTCGCGATAATCCACGCATACTTGAGCTCCTCCATCCTTCTTTTATAATTAGCACAATGTCTTCAATCCAATCGAAGTAATATTCAATGAAGTCTACCTTAAGCAATTTCATGACTTCTCCAATTTTCTTGAATAATTTTGGCTTCATCTACCTAAACTTTTGCTTTTTAGGTGGAATGCTCAGATTAATTGGCAAAGCGTGTTCCACAATATCTGATTCCAAACCCGGCATGTCAGTATAAGACTAGGAAAATATGTCTTGATACTTCTTCAAGAGTTCAACCATCCTTACAGCTTCGGATTTAAAAAGACTAGCTCTGATCTTCGTTTCTTTGGGATTTCTAGAATTACCCAAATTTACAGTAATTGTCTGTTCTGCGATAAGAGGGTTACATTCTTTGTGACAAATCCACTCTTCCTCAATAGCTCTTGGATCATTTTCATCATCCGGCTTAGAGGAATTGGGTTAGAATCAAGTTTCATGAAACAAATCCGAGCCATGTACGAGACTCATCAATATGCAAAATGTCATGCCTGAGATGCAATGAACAAGGTTAGTATACCAACAACAAATGCAATGCATGTCATGTTGATGAAAAATCTTTTCGAACAATGATTTTTTTTTTCGAAGAGAATTCATACGGAACTCATCCTTATATGCTCGAACATCCTTGTTCCACAAATCAATTTGGAAAACTAGGATGCTTGCGGAAGTCTAGGCCTCAAAGCATCATCATAAGACTAGTTTAGAGTACCTAAACACATCCTTAATAAAACGTGCATATGCTTTATTAAATTGAAAAGGCCGTATTACAATGTATATTAACTTGGACCAATAGCTCAAGACTGTAGTATTTACATGAATGATTGAACAAATTGAATTAATAAATTCAACAAATGAAATGAACGAATGGAAAATCCCTTGTAGGAAAGGACCATTGGAATATATTTACAACTAGCATACTAAATAAAACTATTGAAATATATTATGCGGAAACGACAGGGACTTGTAATTTACGTCAACGTGAAATTACTAGAGAAATAAACAAGAAATAATAAGGACACTAAAGATTTACATGGTTCGGTCTGAGTATTAGTATGTACATCCATGAGGAGAGTCAGTAGCAAATAATCCACTATAATAAGAGAATCAGAGTTTACAATCGTTCACGCGCTCGAGTGTTTCCCACACCTAGATTTATGTCCAAACCTAAAAGTGTTTATAAAAAAAAATTCACCTGAATGTAAACTCACGACATAAAATCACCACTCGTTCAAGCTCAAAGTAAAACGCCCTACATATGCTAAAAAACAAGAACTCCAGCATTTGACTTTTTGCTCCATGTATGTATGGACTTCGCGTTCTTTCTTTCTTGATCACGTGGCTTCTATAATAGCTTCTTTGGACATGTAGCTTCCTAATATTTTTACTCATGCGGCGCTCGGCAAGAAAGAAACACTCGTTTTTTTTATTTTGGGATAAGTGCTGCAAAACTCCTAAAACTTGTTACGAAAATGCAATTGAATTTTAAAACTTACAAAAAGTGCAATTAAGTTCTAAAAATTATCAAAATGTTTCAATCGAGTCCTAAACTCGACGCCGTCTAATTTCCTAACAAAAAAAGTTGACGTGGCGCAAGCTGACAGAGGAGAGAGAAATGATTAAAAAAAGCCATGCTAGCGCCACATCAGCTTTTCCCGTTAGGAAATTAGACGTCGTTGAGTTTAGGACTCGATTGAAACATTTTGACAAGTTTTAGGACTTAATTACACTTTTTGCAAGTTTTAGGACTCAATTGCATTTTCGTGATAAGTTTTAAGACTTCTGTAGTACTTATTCCATTTTCTTTTTTATTTTTATACGTGTGGCCAACGTCAAAATTGTTGACGCCACTTCTTTAGTAAGGATTTGGCCTCTGGAAAGAAAACCTTGGCTTTACTTTCTCACTCAATTTTCCTTTTTCCTCATAAACAAAATATGATAAAATTTGTAATAGATGAGCCCAAATCTTTTATCTTGTAGTGTCCAATGTTTCATCTCTAGTTGAAGACTTCCTGTACGCATTGGACTTAAATCCATCTAGGAATATCTTTCTTAACAAATTCAGCTAGCAAATCATTATCTGAATTTAAACTCAAGACATTAATTTAATAAAAATGTCCCTTACATAGAAAGGTCAGCATAATTCGCTCGTGATGAGATGTGTTGAAGAGGTGCCTGTTTGCCAATGGTGGGGTACATTTGAGAGGCACCATTTGAAGATGTGTGAGTGGTTGTCTTTTAAGATAAGCTAGAGCAAGGTGCATTTGAGAGGCATCCTATGAAGATGTGCGAGTGGTTGTCTTTTAAAATAAGCTAGAGTAACTTCCTCATTATGTAATCTAAAGATAAGAAAAAGAACATACATTGAAATAATATTATTCTTCTCTCTCCATCAAAGAATAACACACAAAAAAAGGCTCTCATTATCACTTTGAAAATATAATTTGCATTAATACTATGGAATGTGAATACCTTCCCTGTGATTGTATTTAGACTATTATGAAGTTGTAGATTTGTCTATTGCTTGTTGGTGATTCAACATACACTCCTTGGTAATTTTTTTGTTGTGCATCAAGAGGTTAGTCAGTTCCTCCCCAACTTTTATCCAACAACATAGATAGCCAAAAAAAAAAAACAAAAAACAAAAAAAAATGATTTGTGTCTTCAATAGCTAAGTCAGAGAGAAACAAGAAGATGAGATTTGCATATTCATCTTAAGCAACCTATCCTTAGAGTGTAATCTGCTGTTTATTACCACCTAGCAATGGAATAGTGCCAAGGAGTGCAAGAACTAAACTGTATCAACTTACAATAGGGCACTTTATTCTATTCAGCTTTCAAAACAATCCAAGCACTGCTAATAGTAAATTTCCTAGATGGAGTTAACTTCCAGGTGACACTGTCTGGGGGTAGAGAGGCTGCTTAGAAACACGACCAGTTTCAATCTGCACAGGAGCCTCTGATCGAAGAGGCTAAAACCAGTCCAAAACATTAATAACATCAGAAACCTTGGCCTGGAGATGCAGGAAGAGTCATACACAACCCTGCTATCAAATTCACTGAGAAGGATGTCAATCTTCATGCTAGAAAAAAACAGTCTCTCAATCATCAATAATATGCTTGATATATGGCCTCACTGCACTTCTAAGCTTCAAGATTTTCCTCCAAATAAAAGATACTTTTACTGAAATAGACAAAGTCTGAAAGGAATGATTCGTGAGATATTTTTGTAAAAAATGATGGTTTGTATTATTTGAAATAATTATTCAATAAAAAAAGGTTTTTATTATTAATGAAAATTTATTTCAAATTTTTTTTTATGAATAATGAAAATATGTTTTGTTCATTTATTTTTGTAAACGGTATAATCTATAATTTTTGCTTTTTTTTTTTCTTTTAACCAAAAATGCAAGACTAATTCATCAATGTAAATTCAGGTGTCAACAGTCTCTCTTTTTCTTTTTCTTTTTTCTTTTTTTCACTATGTGGTAATGTTGTCAATATATCTTTAATATATGAAATTATATTAGAAAATTTCCTTCTCACGCAGACGTCAAGCCAGCCTCTCTACATGATCTGCTTAGTTCTTCTCTCTATCGATCTTTTGCACGCCAATTAAAACAAAGCAAAGGGGAAGCCAAAACAAGCACAAAGAAGACGAGCTGCTTTTGCGGGGGCCACAATCTTGTGACGATGCTCGTCTTCTTCACCAACGACTTCACCGTTCCTGTGATAATAGCAAATTTACCAGCGCCATGTACGGCGATGGCAGTTGAGGAGGATCCAATGTCTGAGCTGTCGACAAGGAGGACGAGGTGGTGGAGATGGGCAGGTTACAGAGAGTAGAAGCTCTCCACAGTCCTTATTGCCGGCTTTGTTCTTTGTGAGGCTTGCTTGCACGGTGACGCTCAGCTTCTTGCCCGGACAAAGCGAGGTCTTTTCAGGCACCAAAGTTGCCGTGGCTTATCAAAGCGAGATCTCTTCGGCTCAATCCTGCTCTATTTTCATTGGTATTGTTAGAATTTACTGCGTGTTCGAACGCTGATGATTTAATGCTGTTGATGTCGTGCGGACGCAGCTTCTCGGACAAGTGCTTTACTATGTGTTGATCGAAGAGTATTGCGACATCACTTAGATCTGTTTAGTGGCTTAACATTGCTCATATCGGCCTCATGCTATTGTAGCTGAAAAGGCACTCGGGTTTGTTTAATACCAAAGGTACATCAAGACTTATAAAAATCGAACCATGACTAATTCATTAATAAAAGCCATGACACATATAAGAGACTTTCACTAGTATCTCTCGCAGTCGAACCACGTACAAATAAAAATACCATGACGAATTTATTAATGAATATTCAGGCGTCAATATAGTAATATTATTCTTCTTTTCAATACATTTCCTATTTGGACTTCGAGGTCCCCTTTCTTGACTTGCAGAGGTATTTGATTTTTAAGGAATTTGTAAATGACAAAAAGTAGGACCAAAATCTCCAAATTATATAAAAGCAATCTCTAGTAATTATTACTACCGATGATTAACACGCCAGTGTGGAGCTCGGAACCATTGCGTCTCTCCAGCCGCAGCCCGCCCACTAACGGTTCCAAGGTCCAAACCGTGGTGCTCACTGTCGGTGGTAATAATTACTACAAATTGCTTTTATTTAATTTGGGGATTTTCTCTTTTCTTACCCAATCGCAAATTTCGTACATTATTTAAATAATGTGATTGAATGTAGGCATAAACGTCAACAAAGAAAAAAGAATCTTAGATCCATTTTACCAAAATTTCATTCAGTTTTGGCTGATGATAATACCGCAAAGGAAGAGTGAAGACGATTATATCATCTTTTTTTTTTTCGTTCCAAAAATCATGGAATAAAGAATCAATTGAAGGGGTTGAATGAAATATGGTAACGATTTGTTCTTTCAAATTGAAGAGATGTAGTTTTCATGGTTTGGTTAAAATATTATATGACTTAAGAGGCTACCAAATGTCCACGAATTAATGCATGTTTGCCATTTGTCGAGCTTCTCTTATGCTTGCTTCTGGCATATATTTTATGACTTGCCATGCGAATTTATAGAATCAGATACGTCATCAATTTATTATTTTATAGAAAAGATATGTAGTTCTCATTTGACTTGAGAGACTACGAATTGTCCGTGAAATAATGCATGTTGCTTTTTTTAACTAACGAAAATGCATGCTTGCCATTTGTCAAGCTACTTTTTTCTAATGAAATAATCTCTTGCTTTGAACCCGCATTGTTAGGTGTGCGGGATTTCACTAAGGTATAAAGAGTGGCCACAGAAGGGAAAAAAATTAGACTTTATTGTTTATAAATAGACATATCCTAAACACCATGCAACATTATTCGAAACTTCAAAATTCATCATACAAGTGAGAATGAAACTTGCATTATTGTTGCTTATTTTCTTTAGTGTTTCGGTCTGTGAGATGGCGAGCATCTATGAAGATGATGATCGAGATTTGGAAAGACAAGTTCAGATTATGACCAAGTCACCCATGAAGACATTTGTGGTAGTTAATCGTTCAAAATTCATTGATTTTCTCCTTTCAGATTTCATACTACATTCTGCAATCTATCTTGTTCAGAAGCAGTGTTTGTTTGGCAAATGACTGATTATATGTGGTATTTTAATGAAGACTAAGGAAGGAGACACCATTGATTGTGTTGAAATTGACAAGCAACCGGCACTTGATCATCCACGGTTGAAAAACCACCAAATACAGGCAATAATTTATCCCTTTATCCTATTAAGGAAGAAAACTGTGTTTAGTCCAACTATCATCACTCTTGCATTGACTTGCTTTGCTTAATAATATTATGACCACCATTTTTGCAGACAGAGCCGAGTATGAGCTTCAATCGCTTTCGTACTCCTTCAAAGGTTAAATTTGTTCAGCTCGGATGGATAGAATCTTGCCCTGTCGGAACAGTACCAATTCCTCGAGTGAGAAAGGAAGACTTGATAAGGGCAAAATCAGTAGCCAAGATGCCATCCTCTAAGAGTCAGAATGCTCTTTCTCAACATGTGCTGCTCTCTTCTCCCTCTCCCCCCAACCCCCATGTTGTGCTCTAGCGCACACGTACACATACAACACCCCCCTTCCCCTCTCTCACGTACATTAAGGCTTATGATATTTTTGTTAAAAGCCTGTAGATAACCCATGAAAAGATTGACGTTCACAGGTTGTATTTAGTGAATGACCTATATTTTTCTCATAGCTACCTCTGTTACAAAAATTTCTTGACATAACATAAAACAAGTCCAGAAATATGGGAAAAAAATATACAAATTGATCTTTCCATTAGCACTACAAAGAAAAGATCTGAACGGTCACTTTTCTGCATTGCCCGTCCCCTCAAACAAAAATAAGCATATAATTGAAAAAAAAAAAGTTATACTATTACCCTTCAAAATTTAAATTTTTGATCCAAGTTGCATTTGTGATTTTGAAGCATAATTGCCCCTGCACGGTAGTAGAACGAGTCATAAGCAAACAAAAATTCATTTGGCTTTTTTTTTTAACCCATCTATAACTCGATGCAGGTAGTTTCTTTGAGAGATGACATGACAGAAAATATCAAATATGGAGGTTTTGCGAGATGTAATGTCTACAATTTGACCATAGCTCATGACCAAGCCAGCTCACACAACATGTGGATTGAAACTGGTCCTGTGAATCATATTAGTATGATTGTTGCAGGCTGGCAGGTACTTCAATAGATAGGCAAATATGGAGAATGTATTGAGATAGAACGATATAACATCTTTTACTTTGACTAGGTTTCTCCACAACTATATGGTGACTCTCGTCCTCGATTGTTTACATATTGGACGGTTAGTTTGAAACTTGTTGAATGATTCTCCCATTGTATTTTGAATTTTCAAGAATAAAGTTGGATTGTTGGCTTATTTTGTTGACTAAAGCATCCTTCTTATAGGGTAATGGCCACCATAATGGATGTTACAACATGCTATGTCCAGGTTTTGTCCAGGTACATAGATCAGTAACTCCCGGCTCTCCAATCCCCGGTGTTTCCAAATATGGCGGACCTCAATATGAGTTTAATATCCAAATCCATCAGGTAAGCTTGATTTTGGGCAATTAAGACGATGAATTCTCTTCTTAATGAAACCAATTCGAACCTATTGTGCTATCTTCTTCCCAATTTAATCGAATATGGTGAGAACAAGATTAACTACGTTCAACTTCGGTGAATAATTTTTAACTGCCCACATGTTGGGTGATTAACACTAGTCGTGATACATAATAAATAATTAACTAATTACAAGTTCCAATCTATCTTTTTCTCAAAATTGATCGGGGCAGCTAAAATTATGTGGATATGTCCATTTACTTTTGAGACATAATAAACGTTCATCAAATATAAACTATTAGATCTAATTTTGCTTCGGCAATCAATTGTGGGATAGCTTTGTGTTGGGACGTACCCAGGACGACGGTAGTTTTTGCGGGTACACATGCTAGGAAAAACGCGCGCGCGCGTACAAAAACGCTTTTTCATTATTCGATAAGAGATCGGGAAAGGAATAACTTTTTTTAAAAAAATAACAATAATAAACACACAATTAGAAACATAGCAATAGATTTCTTAAATCAAGCTCTATAGGAAAAAATTGTAAATAAGCTTCTGTTTCTTTCAAGGGGTATCCAAAGTTGTATATCATCATCATCATCATCATCATCATCATCGCTAAGTTGAAACAGGAGATGCCAACATATTTCCTTTTTGTCTAGTCAGACTATAAAGTTAAGTTAGAAATAATCATCATGCGATTGCTCTGTCTTTTTAGATGTCGATCTGTAAGATAATCGATAGAAGATGAGAATCTATCATTTTTAGCAAAACGACTACATAATGCGAAATCATCATCTAGAATTAAAGTGATAATCGTATACTACAATTAGAGGAGCTAGTTTGCCTAAAAGTTCTTGAAATGTGATCTGAGCAATCTAGTCGGTCCATGTAGTTGTAAGTTTTATTGATGGATATTATTGATCAAGTCAATGGTCATCAAGATAGCCTTTTACATTACTGAATAATTGATTTCATGAAATTGCGATGATTTGTAAGTATTGGTCATTCACTTCTTTAACTTTTACTAGTCATCTTTATAATACATAAGCAATATTATATATATCAAAATTTTGAACGAGTTATGAAAACAGTTACAAAAATAATGGAACCGGTGAAATTGTTTCGTACTCCATTTCCGAATATTAAGCTACTTGTATGAAAATTGTTGTTCATCTGCAACTTAGTTATTCTAAAATTATGTAATGTTTCCATAAATATATAATTAGTACAACTCAAACTATAAACAGCTGTAAAAAACCTTTCTCGCCTTCCCTATTGAAGCCATGTTCTTAATAAAAAAAGAGACCAGTGTATGATAAGCCATAATAATCGTCACAATGTTCATTCTACAGTAATATTTGGTTCAGTTAAAGGTTGATCGAAAAGATAATTTGTATGTTTAACTGGGACTTTTATATATCTAAAGAAATATAACAATTTAAATGGAGTCGCATATTGGCGGCTAGTCTTAAAGTAAAACAGGGTGATGCGTTCTTCGATATTGAAGCTAATGTATGCTTGTAAGAGAGAATTCGGAAATACTCGAGCAGTGAGATTTGCCAATCGAACATTGTACGCTTTATCTTTCGAACATTTTAGAAGTAATGAAATTAATCTCAAATTATGTGTAAGAACTTATGGACATTTGTTGCCTGTATGCAGGATCCAAGTCAAAAGATGTGGTGGTTCACTGTTGGTGAGCCAGCCGTTATAATTGGTTATTGGCCGAGTGAACTATTCTTATATTTACGCAATGGTTCGCTACATACGGCTTGGGGAGGAGTGGGTCTAGCTGGGAGAGACGGAGTTTGTCCTCCGATGGGAAGTGGTCATAAGCCTGATTTCAATTTTTGGCACGCCACGTACTTCCGACAGGTTCACTGGATAGATGCAACCGGCGCTCTTCAACTTCCTTCGACAAAAACAGTCGAGTGGGTGGATAAATCCAATGTCTATGGTTTGAAGAATCATGGCAATGTTAGACATCATATGGGGTACATGATTAGTTATGGTGGTCCGGGAGGATATTGCGAGGGAGGGAGGGGTAGATAGTAATAAGGAGCTATCTTGAGCAGCTCAATAAGTGAGGCTTTCAACTTTGTAAACTTTTCATTTGAGTTAGTATTATCTTTATTATATTTATTATCTTTTTCTCCCTTTTTCCTTGAGGCATAGGTTGCAATATCAGGGGCGAAATCCATAGGCAAAGATAACAACACGGTGATCAAAAGTAAGATCCAAAGGTTAAGGTTGCAAAGTCAGTTTCTGTCTCGTCATTTCCTCGAGCAAACTGGAGAGTTCACTTGTTTTGAATTGGTTTTCCTCGTTGACGTTCAATTGTAACATGTGGAATTCTAGTCTTGAAGCATATGAGTTCTATACGAGAAGACATATGCAATCGGATCGCTTTAATATCTAAACGTTTAATGATCAATGCGAAGTCAAGTATTTTGTCAAAAAAAAGAAAGTGAAAATCAGTAATATGCCTTTTCTAATAAAAGCAAAATGTAGTAATATGTTGAGTGGTGAAAAATGCAAACTCGATTCGATAACATCATACACCATCCGTTTAATCATGTCATACGAGTAGCTCATTAAAGTTGGTAAATTATTTACGTATTGACATGAGGGAAGAAGTCTACTCCCATGCTAACTCTCCACTTTTACTGTCCTTTAATTGTGAGAAAAAAGTTTGATATATATATTTTTTTAGCATGTACTATTTGATATAGCTAGTACGAGTACTTAGAGGGGGGTGAATAGGTATACAAATATTTTTCTTGATAATTTATGTATACTTGCGCAATACTTAGACAGTTGAAGGATTTGCAGAAAATGATAATCAATGTATGACTAAGTAAGGAAAGAGAAAATTAAACACGCGGTTTATGTATGACATCATATGGGGTACATGATTAGTTATGGTGGTCCGGGAGGATATTGCGAGGGAGGGAGGGGTAGATAGTAATAAGGAGCTATCTTGAGCAGCTCAATAAGTGAGGCTTTCAACTTTGTAAACTTTTCCTTTGAGTTAGTAACCTAGAGGAGGGGTGAATAGGTATACAAATATTTTTCTTGATAATTTATGTATACTTGCGCAATACTTAGACAGTTGAAGGATTTGCAGAAAATGATAATCAATGTATGACTAAGTAAGGAAAGAGAAAATTAAACACGCGGTTTATAGTGGTTCGGCTTGATTCAAGCCTCCACTCTTTTGCACTGACAGCCAATTTGGCTGGATTCCACTATGAACAAAGAGATGTTACAGTGTTGATCTTCCTTGATTTCTCGGTGTAGATGATCTACCACACTCGCTCAAGGTATCACCAAGTATAAACACTCTCTGTGTATACAATTTCGCTCGATCGTATCGACTAATAATCAAGGTGCTTCAGACTCTGGAATTTTTCTATCAATCACGTACTCAAACAACTAGAACGTCTTCCTTTTTATACTCTTTTATGCCATCATACCGTTGGCACTTACCAAAGGAATTCCTCCAATCTACCCGTTGGACGGAATCAATCAAGAAGATCATTCGAGCTATAAAAGGAACCTGACGATAGCCCATCAATCCTGTTCGCCCATACAATCAGGATCTTGGTTTCCAAGAATAGAACATTCCAAGAATACTTCGTCGACCAACGGATCTTCAATTGATCTAGATAAGAACAAAAGAATCCGTTATATTTATCCAACCAAAAGATCTTCTCCAGACGATAAGATTAAATCCTCAACCATATACTTCGGCTCTGGATTTCCTTCGTCACGGATCGAAAGATTGTCAATGAGAATAGTCTTGAGTCTTGAGTCTTAAGTCTCGAATCTTGAGTCTTGAATCTTGAGTAGTAGTTAGAAAGTCTTCGGACTTTAAACCTGCAGATACCCAAACTAGATCGAAGGAAACGTTTTGTCGCTTCAAAATATTCTGGAACGATTTCTCCAACAATCTCCCCTTTTTGATGGTGACAAAACTTTCCTGTAGATTTGAACCACTTTGACCTGCAAAAACATTTCTCAAGCAATATGGCAATCTCATAAAGATTAACAAAGCAACCGGACTCGCATCCAAAGAAAATTGGTTAGTTTTTCATGAGTAATACCATATAACAACACTTGATATAAATGCAAACAGTCAAGCATTAAAATCCACAGCCAATTCAAGTCAAGTTCAAGTTCACACCAAGATTGCTCAAGTCATAAAAAAACTTAAAGTCAAAGAAAAAGAAAGTTGGTTGATTGGTTGGTTGGTTCAAATTGCTTCTCCCCCTTTTTGTCAACATTAAAAAGGTGAGAAAGAAGTCATGTCTACTTGGGAATGCGCACAATCTGGAAATCTCCCATAGACTGGACTACTCCTTCGAGCTTCTTCAAGTCTTCCCTTAGTTGAGCTACCTCTTCTCCCTTGGCATTGGTTTGAAGTTGCAGAGCGAGGTCTTTCATTTTATCCTCCAGGGTAACTGAAGATGCTTGTCCAGCATTCTTCAAGGCTTGAATTTCACAGTCCAGAGCATAGATTTGCCTACGCATTTCTAGAAGAACATCCATAATACGACAAAAATCTGCAGAATTGTCCGTCTGAGTACTTGCATTTGCTCTTTCCGATGGAGTGAATGCAGACGATGGCGCTTCTGTATAGTCTTGCAGATTTGGTGTTGACGTATCGTGTCCTTCTTCGGGCATTTGAGAAGCCTGAATTTCTTTGGTTTGCTGGAGATTGTCTTGGACCTTCACTATTAGCAGCATGAGGTGTGGACCTTTCTTGCTTGCCAACTCCCCCTGTCTCTAGGACATCAAGAGGGGAAGAGTGATGATCATGCTCTTCTGTATCTTGATTCTCCTTCTCTCCAGATTCAGCTGCAGACTTTTCTTGCTCTCCTTCTCCTTCTTCTTCAGCTTCTTTCTCCTTCTCTCGCTACTCTTCTTCTTCTCTTTTCTTGTCTTTCTCTTCTTCTTCTCTCTGTTTCTTCTGCTGTTCTGTTGATTGGGGAACAGAACGTCTTGTCCTTATCAAGGCAAAGATTGTGAGATCTTCCTCCTCATCTTCATCTTCATCCTCCAAGATGAGAGTTCTCTTCTTTTTGGATGGGGCATCAATGGCTTCCTTTCCCTTTCTCTTTGAAGCAGACGGAACTTGAGTCTTCACTTTGAATTTCTCCATTGCCTTAGAAAGTTCTTTCAGACGCATCTTTGTCAACATCTTTATACCTACCACCATCTTATCGCACGGTCGAACACAAAGTGTATGTGGCGGTTCAATATTCATGTGTTTGAAGATCTTGGTCACTGACACTGGATAAGGCAATTGTCCCTTGTCTTTCAACATTGCTCGTACATGTGAAAGAGAATAGTGTGAGGAAGAGAGAATTTCTTTCTGAGTTGATTGCGTACATCAATTTTGCTTCTGAGTTAGACACATCAGTCTTTGATGTAGACTTGGGCCTAATGCAATTGATCACAATTTTGTGCAGCACAATATTGATGGCACGCATCCTTGAATAGATGATTTTTCCCTCAATGTCTCTGTCTTCAACAAGGTCCATTGTGGCACGAGCAACTGAGACTTTTATTGGTTGATAACGTCCTCGTTCAACTCCAATTATGTCCGCCAACATGTTCGCGTCTAACACATAATCCTGATCTCGAACACTGAAAGATATTCTATTCGCATCGATAAAGCTAAGATTTGAATAGAAATATGCAGTCAGTTGTGCATATCCGTCCGTGGTGTCAGTGCAAAAACATTCCAGTTGAAGCAAACTGAACTTCTCTCTCAAGTTCACATTCACAGCATCCAAGAAATCGAAGTCGACACTCCTAGGGTTTATCACCCCTCGTTTCAACAGTCTGAAAAACAAATTTTCCTGTTCTTTTGATTTGAACAACTCCATCCTCTTTCCCTTCACCTTCGCAGCAACACCCATTCTCGGTTGAAAATCAGTGAACATTTTGTCATCGTCATTCCCATCAGTCAAATTTGGGCCCGACATGCGAGGGTCACTCGGAATATTTGCAAGCGCTTCCTCTGCTTTACCCTTCGGAGCAATTCCCAAATCCTCCATTTTCTTTCAGAAAGATATACTCATTCCCATAATCTTTTTCTTTAAGAAAATCATCCACGTATTTCAACGGAGTCCCAGTACTTTTCAAAACATGGTAAAGTTTGTAAATATAAGAGGGTTTTTGGACTCTTACAGGATCTGCGTCCTCGATTATCTCTTCTTCTGGATGTTGACCCGCACCTTGTGGGGTAGAAGGCGTTGAGTGACGTGGTGGAGAATGAGTCGGGTTCTGATGCTGACTCGATAATTCTTCCTCTTTGTGAGATCGAAGTGGGTAGGTCCCTCCTTCATCCCTCGTGGTCCCCCGGTCGCGATTCTTGAGGACTTCCTCGAAGACGACATCCTTCTTGTCGCTAAAAGATTTCTTTGCTTGCTTTCCCAAGAAAAGATGACAACTTTCTCGAGGATGAACTCGAAGTAGAAACCAGTTTGAGAGGAGAATGCTTTTAGGGTTTTGAAGATTGAAGGTGAAAACTATATATAACTCAGTTTTGAAAAGGGGAAGTTCAATCGGTACAAGGAAAGTGTACGAATACCTCTTTTCGAAATCGATAATTGCCAAAATTAATCCTTTTGAAAAGACAAGTTTTTCAATTTTCACGACTACAAAATAACTGAACGAAAGATCATACCTTTTCGAGTTTAGATAACAACTTACAGTCTATAGTCAACAACGACTGAGTCTGAGATATTTGAGTCTGAGAGATTTGAGTATGACGGTCATCAACTTTCAGAGTCTGAAGGTTGGAGAGTCTCTAGACTTTAACTTCTTCGAGCTTCAAAATGTTGAGTTTGGAACAGATAAAATCAAATTGATTTTTCTCCAAAGGCTTTGTGAATATATCCGCTAGTTGACTTTTTGAATCAACAAATTGAATCGAGATTTCTCCACTTTGAATATGATCTCTAATAAAGTGATGTCGAATTTCTATATGCTTTGCTCTTGAATGAAGAATTGGATTTTTGGTGAGATTGATTGCGCTGGTGTTGTCACATCTGATTTCTGTGCATGAGTCTTCAATCCCAAAGTCTTGTAGCTGTTGTTTTATCCATAGAATTTGCGAACAGCAGCTTCCAAGGGCTACATACTCGCTTCGTTGTTGAGAGAGCTACGGTGCTTTGTTTCCTTGAAAACCAAGACACTATCCCGCTTCCAAGCAAGCGGCAAGTTCTGAAGTACTCTTTCTATCGACTCTACAGCCGGCCGGATCTCGCGTCTCGAATATCCCGGAAGATTAAAGTCTCCCTTCTTAGGATACCAAAGACCCATGCTTGAAGATGAAGCAACGTATTTAATGATACGTTTTGCAGCACTGAGATGAGATTCTCTAGGATCTGATTGAAACCTAGCATAGATACAAACACTCAACAAAATGTCAGGTCTAGAAGCAGTAAGATAAAGAAGTGAACCGATGATGCTCCTGTACAGCTTTTGATCAACTTTCTTCCCTTCCTCATCTTTGTCTATCTTCAAAGAACTTGACATTGGTATATCAGTCTTCTTGCAATTTTCCAATCCAAATCTTTTGACAAGATCATTAGCATATTTTTCTTGGTAAATGAAAGTTCCTTCCTTCAATTGCTTTATTTGAAGGCCAAGAAAGAATGTTAATTCTCCCATCATACTCATTTCAAACTCATCTTGCATAGACTTAGAAAATTTCTTGCATAGACTTTCATTAGGAGATCCAAAATAATATCATCCACATATATTTGAACGAGTAAAAAGCTTTTGTTTTCCTTTTTGATAAATAGAGTAGTATCTACTTTACCTTTAACAAAACCATTATGTAATAAGAACTTACTTAGTGTCGTACCAAGCTCGAGGTGCTTGCTTTAGACCATACGGGGCCTTTTCGGTCCAAGAGGCGAGTCCGGCTTCTTTGGGTCTTCAAATCCAGGCGGTTGTTCCACATAAACTTCCTCTTGGATAAATCCATTTAGGAAAGCACTTTTGACATCCATTTGGAATAACCTGAAATTTTTGAAACAAGCAAACGCAAGTAATAGACGAATAGCTTCTAACCTTGCTACAGGAGCGTAAGTCTCATCATAGTCTATTCCTTCTTCTTGCGTGTATCCCTTGGCCACGAGTCTTGCTTTATTCCGTACGACTTTTCCCTTTTCGTTCATCTTGTTTCTGAACACCCATTTGGCTCCAATAATAGTTTTACCTTTTGGTTTAGACGTCAATTCCCAGACATCGTTAATGTTGAAGTGTCTGAGCTCTTCTTGCATAGCTTCGATCCAGCTTTCATCAGATAAAGCTTCTTCTATGCTTTTTGGTTCAATTTCAGAGATGAGAGCCACATCACTAGACTCTTCACGTCTTTTGGATCTGGTGCGAATTCCTTCATTAATTTCGCCGATAATGAGATCTTTAGGATGACTGGACTTGTGTTTCCGATTCTTGGTTGATTTCTCGGATGATCTCTTTCTTTATTTGAATCTTCATGAACATCTTGACGCTGGTCTTCCAGAGTCTGAGATACTTTTTGAGTTATAAGCTTTGGAAGGTCTGGAGTAGGTTCAGACTCTTCATATTGAGTCTGACTGGATTCATCTTGCGTAGAGTCTTGAAATTTGACATTCATTGACTCCTCCACAGACTGTCTCTTCTTATTGTAGACTCTGTAGGCTTTGCTTGATGTAGAATATCCAAGGAAGATGCCTTCATCGATCTTTCTTCAAACTTACCAACTCGATCTTTTGCATTTTTCAATATAAAGCATTTGCAACCGAACACATGAAAGTATGAAACAATAGGCTTCTTACCTTTGAATAATTCATAAGGGGTTTTCTCAAGAATAGGTCTTAGGAAGACTCTATTGATGATATAGCATGCTGTTGAAACAGACTTCAGCCCAAAATCGTGAAGAAATTTTGCTTTCAATTAAAAGAGTTCTAGCCATTTCTTGAAGAGATCTATTCTTTCTTTCCACAACTCCATTTTGCTGAGGAGTGTATGGAGAGGAGAATACATGTTTAAAACCAGATTCATCACACAATTTTGTGAAATCTTGATTTTCGAATTCACCTCCATGATCTGTTTTTATACTTGAGATAACACATCCTTTTTCATTTTGAACCTTTTTAGCAAATTTTTCAAAATACAAAAAGGTTTCGACTTACTTGCAAGGAAATATACCCAAGTAAAGCGAGAGAAATCATCCACAATTACTAGGCAGTATTTCTTACCTCCAATACTCGAGTTCGGTTGGTTCGAAGAGATCCATATGCAGCAACTGTAGTACATGATTAGTAGAGACATGATTTATTTGTTTAAATGAATTTCTTACCTGTTTTCCCAGAATACAAGGTGTGCATGGATCAGACTTTTGATATGGTAATTTGGGTAGACCTCGAACAAGTTGCTTTGATGAGATTTTGGCTAATTGCTTCATATTGACATGGCCAAGCTTTTCGTGCCATAAGCTTGTTTCATCTTGAATTGAGATTAGACATTGTGATTCATTTAATTTCATGTCTAAGAGGTAGATGTTTCCATGTCTTCGACCCATGAAAGGCGAGTAGAGTCTTTACTAATTCCATAGCAAATTCCTTCTTGAAAGGAGATCTTGAAACCAGTATCACACAGTTGGCTAATCGAGAAGGTTATAGTTGAGTCCTTCCACTAGAGAAACATTGCTTATTGTGAGATTTCCAATTTTCACAGTTCCAAATCCCACAATGCTTCCTTTGCCGTTTCCTCCAAATGAAACATTTCCACCGTTTACTTGAACAAGCTTTACGAAGCACTTTGAGTCTCCTGTCATGTGTCTTGAACATCCGCTGTCAAGATACCATTTTATCTTTTCTTGACGGAGACCTGCATTTAAAAGAGAGTCTTAAGTTTTCTTTGGTACCCAAATTTTCTTGGGTCCTTTGGTGTTAGTAGGATAACATTATTAGGCCATACTTTCTTAACAGACTTCCAAACCATGGGACACTCTTTTTCAAAGTGATCCTTAATGTTACACTTTGAACACCTTAGAGCATTTCTACCTACAGACTTTACAAAAACTTTCTTGAAATGATTTTTGTAAGCCTCTCTCGACGGTCTTTTCTTAATTCTTTCTTTAACTTTAGGAAAATCAATCAAGGGAATTGTTTCGCTGTCATGCCTAGACCAGACTTGTTGAAGTAAGGTCTTTGAATTGAAAGAACTTTTTCAAGCTTTTTAGATCCTATCGAAAATTTCTTTGAAATATTTGATAAGTCCGTTTTTAAGAAAACATTTTCTTTCAAAAGATCATCTTCTTTTTCTTTAAGAGCAGAAACATTTAGGTCTAGACTTTTAACTCTTTCTTCTAGAATGACTTCCTTTTGTTTTAGAGCTGAGTTTTCCTTTTTAAGTTCGGAAATCCTTTTGAGAGAAGTCTTAAGACTAAAACACAGTTCATCAATGTATTTAGAGACT
This sequence comes from Eucalyptus sideroxylon, assembly GCA_014182405.2. NCBI lineage: Eukaryota > Viridiplantae > Streptophyta > Magnoliopsida > Myrtales > Myrtaceae > Eucalyptus > Eucalyptus sideroxylon. The sequence continues at coordinate 45,780,761 of CM024550.2, forward strand.
TTGACAGGAATTTTAAAATCACTTACCTCAAATTCACTGTCTGAGTCTGATCCAGAATCTGAATTTGAGTTTGAATGTGCCATCAAACATATGTTGGCATATTCATGATCACTTTCTTCACATTCTCGTATCACCTGGTTTCGGCTTTGAGAGCTTTTCGAAACTTCTCAGCTTTTCCTCTTTTCTTCTTTAGAAGAGGACGTTGGGTCGATGTGTCCCTTCTTCTTACATTCAAAGTAGACTACATCTTTGTTTGGTTCCTCATCATCAACAGACTTGGTCTGCTGTCTCTGGAAACTTTGTTTCTTTGAGTTGAACCTTATGCCATTTTCTATTCAGTTTTCTGAATCTTCTTATCATGAGGGCGAGCTCCTCATCGTCCATATCATCTTCAGAATCTGCATCATCAGAATCATCGTTTGATTTTAATGCAATAGATTTCTTACCTCTTGGATCTTCGTCTTCATTAATTCGTTCCACTTCATATGATTGAAGAGTTCCAATTAGCTCGTCGACAGATAGAGGCATAATTCTTTGCGTCTCTCTTATTGAAGTCTTTATATGATTCCACTCCTTGGAGAGTCCACGTAGTAGCTTGTTCACCTTCATGGGATCAGAAATTTTTGTCCTTGGTTCTCAAGACCATTGACAATATCTGTAAAACGACTAAACATGTCAGTTATAGATTCTCCTGGTTTCATTTTGAAGGCTTCATATTGACCGAGGAGAATGTTGATTCTAGTCTCCTTCACTCGATCTGTTCCTTCATAGGTGATGTGTAATCTATCCCATACTTCTTTTGCTGTAACACAAGAAGATATTCTGTTATATTCAGTTGGAGATAAGGCACAATATAAAGAGTAAATTGCTTTTGCATCGAGTGCTTGTCTCTTGTTTATCTCTTCCTGAGTCATTCCGCTGACATCAACATATTATTTTCCTCTTTCAGAGATTGATGCAGCAGTAGGAGTGATTCCTCTTTCCACAACGTCCCATTCCAGAGGATCCTTGGATCGTAGGAAAGCTTTCATCTTGTTCTTCCAGATGTTGTAATCTTTTCCGTCAAAGTAGGGTGGTCTGGTATTGCTTTGCCCTTCCATCAGCCCTGGTGCTAGCATACTAGCCATGGATCTTTTACTCGAAGTAAAACACTTCAAACAAAGTAAGAACAGAACACGGCTGATATAGCGATACCAATTGATATTGCTAGTACGAGTACCTAGAGGGGGTGAATAGGTATACAAAGAAATTTTTCTTGATAATTTATGTATACTTGCGCAATACTTAGACAAGTTGAACAAAGAGATGTTACAGTGTTGATCTTCCTTGAAGGATTTGCAAGGTATCAAAATAATAATCAATGTATGACTAAGTAAGGTATACAAAGAGATAATTTAAATTAAACACGCGGTTTATAGTGGTTGACTAAGTTGATTCAAGCCTACGTCCACTCTTTCTCGCACCGACAGCCAATTTGGCTGGATTCCACTATGAACAAAGAGATGTTACGGTGTTGATCTTCCTTGATTTCTCGGTGTAGATGATCTACCACACTTGCTCAAGGTATCACCAAGTATAAACACTCTCTGTGTATACAATTTCGCTCGATCGTATCGACTAATAATCAAGGTGCTTCGGACTCGGAATTTTTCTATCAATCACGTACTCAAACAACTAGAACGTCTTCCTTTTTATACTCCTTTATGCCATCATACCCATTGGCACTTACCAAAGGAATTCCTCCAATCTACCCGTTGGACGGAATCAATCAAGAAGATCATTCGAGCTATAAAAGGAACCCGACGATAGCCCATCAATCATGTTCGCCCATACAATCGGGATCTTGGTTTTCAAGAATAGAACATTCCAAGAATACTTCGTCGACCAACGGATCTTCAATTGATCTAGATAAGAACAAAAGAATCCGTTATATTTATCCAACCAAAAGATCTTCTCCAGACGATAGGATTAAATCCTCAACCATATACTTCGGCTTTGGATTTCCTTCGTCACTGGATCAGAAAGATTGTCAATGAGAATAGTCTTGAGTCTTGAGTCTTAAGTCTTGAATCTTGAGTCTTGAATCTTGAGACTTTAAACCGGTAGTCTAGACTAGGCGAAGGAAAGTCTTCAAAATATTCTGGAACGATTTCTCCAACACTATTTTCCATTTCTATGTATTGAACTCGATGGAGATTTTGCTATACTTGGGGAGAGTTTAGGCATCATACTTATATAATAATAGTAATGGTTCTCGTAGAATAATAACCGTGGTTTGGCTCTCGATCGTTGTCGGTTTGCTACGCCAATTCATGAGCTGGAGAAAACATACTGAGTATGGTGCCCATTGTTGGATTAGGAACTAGACATAGGAGAAATATGAGGAGGATATGTATGTGAGTTTCCAGTAATTCCTGGATACATGAAGGACGGACTATCTGTGCCGTCTAATAAGAATTAGCTGACTACTCGGAAGAGTACCAAATACTTCATTTTTAGCCAAAAAAGAAGGAGCGCTCACACTCGAAGATTTGCATCGAAGCTAGAAGTGTGGCCCTAGGAGATATGCTTTTGAAAGAGATTTTCAATGAAAAGAAAAAAAGAAACAATTAGTGTAAGGACCCCGGTCCCGCTACTATACATATATGGTCCACTTTGAACACTAATTCTCACGGTTCGATTTTGTTCTTCTCGTGATAGCTCATAGCCAATACATCGTCCTCTATGGGTACATACACCTCATCAAAGTCGCGTAGCCTCCCTCAAGGTTTTATTTCCTATGGGTCACCCGCACTGGTAGGGGTGAGCATCAGTCCAGGGTTAACCCTGGACCAACCCTGAACTGGTCCAACCCTGCTGGTCGTGGTCCAGTTCTTAGGAAGACTGGGTCAGTCTTTGGTCATAGAATTCCTGGACTAGCACTGTGCGGGTCGATCATTGGTCCTGAGAGTTCCGAGTATATATGTATATATATGTCTAATATATTATTTATAATTTGTTTATATAGAGAAAACCTTAAAATAAACGGCATTAATAACATTAAACAGCTTTTTAATGAGGAGTTCAAGTAATTTTACATTGTTCTTTAATAACTTAGGTTTTTAATGTCTTTTACGGCATCGATAGTCATAATTTACGAAAGAATAAAATGTTTTTGTGAGGAGTCCTCACGGCGTCCAAAAAGGCACCTTATGGCATCATTCTATAATATCCGTTCTCTTCTGTCTTATTTGTCCTCTTAGTCTTCAATTTGCTAAAAAAAAAAAAAAAAAAACTTCTCTACTTGCCACTCAGCACTTGCCTCGCTTGTTTTGGGTCACTCATGTCGCTCGTTGCTCGATGCTCACTTCGCTTGTTACTCCCTACTCGACATTCAATGCTCATTCTATTTGACGCTCACCCCACTTGACCCTCACCACTTGCTTTTCTTAGCTGACTTTGCTCATCATCGAACTCATTGGATCAGTACGGTCATCGATTGCCATTTCAAGGAGTACAAAAAATGAAATAAAAAATTATTGGTTAGTCTTGGGTTGACCCTAGAATGGGACTGAACCCATTGGATCGGTCCGGTCCTTGGTCTCAAGCTCAATAGGGTCGGTCCTTGGTCCAAAAAATTGAGGATCAGTACTGTACAAGTTAGTCCTAGGGTTAAGGGGTGGACCAATCCAACTTGCACCATGGTCACCCCTAGGTAAATGAACCTAAGCCTTATAAGCTAGCCTAGACCTCTCAATGCTAAAACTTTCAAAACATTTAACCAAATCCTAAAACTTATTTTTAAAAAAATGATGCAATTAAGTCCCTCTATTAGCCAAATCGGAAAGAGTTAATGAAATGCCTTGATTATATCAACTCAACAAGTGATACGTCTTGGTTGTGTTTTTAAAAGTTTGGCGACTAGATTGCGTTATTGCAACACATTTTAAAACTTCTAATTCACTTATTTTTTAAAGGAAAAATGAAAATTTAAATTTTTTCATTTAAAACTTCAAGTTACCCAAAGACAAATACTTGATGTGTAACTCCAACACATGTCAGGAATTCAAATAACAACGAGGATTGGAGCCCTAGGATGTTTCATCGTGGCCTTAAATGTTTCAAAAGGACTAAAAGAAAATTACTCAAAAAAAAAATCATAAACCTATTATAATTGTGTCAATTCAATCCTAAATCTTTATTTATTTATTTTTTGGGAAAATTCAATCATGAATTGTTTGTGATTATGTCAATTTAGTCTGTCCAGCAGATTAAGACTTAATTTTTACAATTTATAAAATAAATGATATAATTACAATAGGTTTATGATTTTTTTGAGGTAAAAGAAGAACACCATAAGTACCAAAACTTGATACAATGAGACACTTAAGTATCAAAAGTTATGAAAGTAACACTTAAGCACCATTTTTTTTTATATTTTTATAAATGAGACACTTGAGTGCCACATTCGGCAAATCCCCGAAAATCCTACATTGCAATTTTTTATTAATTTTGTTTGCTTATATAGCTTGTCAGAAAGCTGACTCACTAAATAAACACAAAAATGACATCGTTTGAGCACAATTCGAATCTTAATATAAAAAATAATTAAATTAAATTTAAAACCAAATTAAAATTTTTTAAAAGGGATAAGAAGAAGAAGAAGAAGGAAGGAAGGAAGGAAAGAGGAAGATGAACAGTAGGCAACGACTGAAGGCTTATCATCGCCGAGAAGGTGGGAGGAGGGTCGGCCGAGATTAGCACCTAACCCTCATTGGTTCATCTAGGTAAGTAAGGGCCCGTTTGTTTATGTTTCTTTTTCCTGTTTTTAAACACTTTTTCTGTTTTTTTGTTCCTGGGAACAAAAAGGAACAGTAAACGCGTTTGGGTGCGTTTTGTTCCTTTTTGTTCTTTTGTTCCCAGGAACAAAAAGAAAAGTCAAAAACAAGAAACACAAATTTTGTGTTTCTTGTTTTTGAAACACTTTTTTTTCTTTTTTTCTCTTATTTTCTTGTTCTTTTTCTTTTGGCCGATCGCCGGCCTCGCCCGGCCACGGCGAGGCTCGCCGGCCCCGGCGAGGTCGGCCTCGCCGGATCCGGGCGAGCTCGAGCTCGCCCGGCCATGGCGAGGCCGACCTCGCGCGGCCTAGGCGAGCTCGATCTCCCCAGATCCGGCGAGGCCAAGCTCGCCCGGCGGCCGGCGAGCCTCGGCCTCGCCGGATCCGGGCGAGTCGGCCTCGCCTCGGGCGGTGGCCCGGCGAGGCCGCGCCGCCCGCCGCCGGGCGAGCTCGGCCTCGCCGGCGACCGGCCAAAAGAAGAAAAATGAAAAATGAAAAAGAAAAAAAGAAAAAAAGGAAAAATAAGAAAAAATAGAAAAAAAAAAAAAAAAAATAAAAAAATTATCCAAATTTACCAAACATGTTTCTGTTTATTTTTTATTCCCGGAACAAGTTTACCAAACGCGTTTTTTTGTTCAAAAATTGTTCCCCGGAACAGAAACACTTTTTTCTATTTATGTTCCCTGGAACAATTTTTAAACAGAAACGCAAACAAACGCACCCTAAGATCCCTATGTCTCCTCTAGGGTGGTAGTCAAGGCTATTTAGGTGCTCACCCGTTAAGTTGTGGATATGATGTTGGACTTTTTGTATGGTTTGCTCATGTTTATGCTTGAGTTGTTCACACTCAAAATGAGGCCGATGTTCGTTCAGATTCAGTTTATTGCAAGACAAAGTCGCCCAAGCCATAAAACCTTGGTTTTGGCATAAATAGGATGCCGAGTCTAGGTCTCGCTTGGTGTGGAGATCGTCCAAGGCCGCAAGGTCTTAAATCAACATTGAGGCGTGTCGATCTAATATCTTGTTCGATATGATGATCGCCCAAATCCATGAGGTCTTGGTAAGGCACCAAGCATGTTGATTTCCATAGTTTAAATGGACGCAGGGACTTTGTGCTTGGCGTTGAATCAAACCGCAAGCCAAGCATCATTCTTGATACATGTGCATTCACATTGAGTCGGAGCCGAGGTTCGTCAAGCTTGGGATCGTCACTTAAGCAAGGTGTACCTAAGTCTCAAGGTTTTGGATCGATATTGAGGTGTACCGTTTCTAAGCCTTGTCCAATGTGGGGATAGGCACTAAGTGATTGATTCAAGTTATAGACCAAAGATCATTCCCAACATGTTTGCTAGTGAGGTATAAGAAACTCATGACATATATGAATGAATGAGCATGCCTTCGGGCCATGAATGTGTTGATTAAGAGAAATGATAAGAATTGATTGGTGTGATGCACTTATGCGTGTGCACTTAAAAAAGAAAAAGCGCCCGTTGTCACATAGCGTTGTCGGCGATATCTCGTTCATTGAATTGGATGCCTTGGTTGAGCTAGGAAGCCCCTAAAAGTATGGGATGCCTGGCTTGATGGCTAGATGTCTTGGTTGAGCCAAGAAACCCTTGAAAGTATGGGAAGCTCCTAAGAATATGGGATGCCTGGCCTAAGGCCGGATGCCCAACTTGCGGCTGGAAGCTCCTGAAAGTATGGGAAGAACCATTTATATAGTTAATGAACTTATTGAATATGCTACTATGTGATGTTGATAAGCTTGTTTGGTGAAATAACTTAATTGATTTGTTATCGACATTGTTTGCGAGTGCTGTACTTGCTAAGCCTTGATGACGAGATGCTTTCCTAGTAAAGAACTCTTACTGAGTTTCCTCAAAACTCATCCCTCATCTCTTAGTCTTGTAGGCATGGAAGTCTCTCGTCAATTTTGGGAGTTACAGTCATGCTAGAGGAGATAGGATTTCTCTTGACCTATGTGGAAAACTTGTACTGTGATGTAAAAAGAAAATAGAGCCCATAAAAAAAGGGCTTGTAAAAGTATTGTTATAATATAAGTCAATGTGTTCAGTATGATGTATGTTCCAATCTTCCAATTGTTGTTTATCCAGAAAGTTGTTTGTTCACATTTCTGCATGTACATGATAACAAAATAAAAATAATTGGGATGACAAAGAGCTTGAGACGTCGCAAAAAAAACCGTTGCTGCTTGTGACCCTAGGAATGGAGTTGGGGTCGTGACATTAAATGTGCTAATATGCTTGTAGCTCCATTCAAATTGGGATATAGTCTCACCCAATTCTTGTCTCTAGAAAAATCATCTAATCTTCAATCGACATCAAACAACGGTAACGAGGTGGCTCTACACATGGATTTGATAGCCGGCTTCTGATTTTATGATAAAATCGGTGTTTTCTTCTCAACAATATGTTAATACACATATCGTTATTAGTATGTGCTATCGCGATATGCTATTATTAAATTAGTTATTGGAGAATACGGACCTTTTGCATCATGCCGCCGAAATTAGACATGCAATAATTGTCCTCTCCGCGCAGCATGTGTCTTGGACCATTGGATGGCGCATTATGGGCTTTGAACATATAGGCCCTATCGATTTTTCAATTCTTGAACATATTCAATCTAAACAAATGACAACCCCATTCATATGTTTACGAACGAAGAGGAAACCCTACCAATGTTGACACATCTTCATTATTCATTCTAATATTAGAGTTTTAGTTCATTCACTCTAAATATTTTGCATTCCACGCAGGTAAAAAATCTAAGACCTCACTAAATCCATCCTTTGCTGCTGGAGTTTTCGACCCTCGAAAAACTTGGACGAACGTTTACCTTTTCTCTAAACAACAGAAATGATTGACAAAGTTTTTCGGCACCAATTACATATTGGATTTCAATTTTTTTCAGGGAAGTATTTATCCATCAAGCAAGCCCACCAATTATTGGATGCACCGTTAGGCAAAAAGTAAAAAAAAAAAAAAACACTTTACAATGTGAAAAAATTGCATTCATATTTTTCCCTATATATTCATTTTTGCTATCGAATCTTTACTTTATGTTGCTTGTTTATTTCTTCCACGAGGCAACACGTAAAGAGTAAACAGTCATCATTGTGGGCTACAATGTCCACCATATTATCACAACTCTCTCTCTGTCTCTCTGTCTCTCTCTTTTTAAGACTCTACTAAGGAAAAAAAATATAAAAAATAACAGAAGTTACCGATGATGCAATACTATAAAACAATATAATTGGTCCAAGTCATATTATTATAATATAGCTGGTTCATAATATCCAATCACTAATGACAAATACTTTTAGATGAATAAATCAAAATCTTTACTTAGAAGTTAAGAAAAAAAGTGTGTCAGCATGAGATAAAAGGTTCGACAAAAATGAAATAGAAAGGAAAAATGTATCCCTAAATAGTTATCCAATCGTGAATAGCCAGTAGCTGAGAAATTGTAAATGTGTCATTGAAGTATAAAAGTAATATAAAAAATAAAAAATAAAAAATAATTTAAGGAGTGATCTAAAAATGAATGAGGTGAGGGTGTCGTGACCTGACCTTAGGCAGCAATAAGCGGAAAGGTCAGGTTTAGGGTACTTGACCATAAGAGTTCTCTCACGGTTCATACTCCAAAAAACGTTATCACCTCGTCTCTTGGGACGGACCATTGTGAGTTTGCTCACTCATAGTCATAAGCTCTCCCAAGCTCATAGCATGGGTGATAGTAGAAAGTGTCGTGATTCGTACCCACATGGCAACACATCTCATAAGAGAAAATCAGGTATGGATATCGAATTTTGGAGTATCTTTACCATAGTAGCCCTTCCAATAGTACTTACTTCCCATGGATGGCATCACTTCATTTATGAGGAACTTTCCACAGTGAATATGCTAAACTATGGTGAGTTTGTCGAGACCCATACCCCTCATGACGAGCTTATTTATTATCTAGTTGTTTAGACCCACCTAAAAAAAGGAGTCAGCACTAGTCTCGTTTTTGGGGGTCGGCTAAACTCTCCAATCGAGGGTTAGGAATGGTTTTTCGATTTCTACGCAAATAGAGAATCTCGATTCAGAGACTTGGATTACGCTAATATTTTTATTAGCACCCTTTTGGTATCTAACGATTTGTTGTGTTTCTTAAGGTGTCAATGCATGTCTTTTTTACTTTTTAAGGTCAATGAAATTAACTAAGTGATCATGCGTGGATGGTTACTTTCATGCAATTCTATTTTCTATGAAAAGGAAAAGAAAGCATATAATTGAAATTTAAAAACAAAGCAATAAGCAAACATCCAAGTGAACAATCTAGAGAAAGTGGTAAATCTAACATACAACCTAAACGACAAATGAAAAAACAAAAATAAACCAAGATAATAAACTTGCAACTCATTGAATGTTTATCCAATGACGAGATAACCTTAAACATATATTGGGGACAAAGGGTACAAAACTATGGATGGATAGGACATCAACCTTCCATCGTCTACATGCCTTGAGAGACCTTCACCTCCAAGGACCTATTCTAATCCTGATCTAAAACTATGACTAGGTACATACAAAAGGAAAGAAACAATTGTTCATGGCAAAAACAATCACAAACACGAGATAATGAAAAACAATAAAGTAATTGAAATTATATACAAAAATGAAAACTTAGGTCTCAAGTTGGTCTTTGCAATTCATGCATCGATCCCTCTAAACACCTATCCCAATTCATTTTCATGTCTTACAGCTGTCGCGACCAAAATTTTCAGGTGCGAACCACATAGGGTTTGGCTAATGGATTGTTAAGCCTAGACTTAACTCGGGCTCTCCCAAGTCCATACCAATTCGCGACTTAGATTCAAGTTCTTAACATGCAATTGATTTTCAATTAGGAGTCGCCACTAATCTATTTTTGGTGGGTCGATTAGAAACCCAAGTAAAGTAACGGGAGATTCACTTTACTCCTACGAACCAGAGATTTGAGTACGGGGACTTGATTGCGCTAGATTTCTCTAACGCCCTTTTGGTACCATTTCTTTTATTTTGAAAAAAAAAAAGTTTTGCAGGCAGTTTTAATTGATTTAAAACTATCTCCCTAATATGTGAGGTGTTCATGCAGGTGCGCAAACCATCAATTTAACACCCAAGAAAGTAATTAAATAATGCAGGACTTACCTCAAAGCAACGAAAGCATCTGCGTTGTTAGATCAAAATTCACATCAGCAACCCTAGATATGATTTCTAATTAACACTCAATTTCTTTTTTTGGTTTTCACTTAATTAATGAGAATCATGCTTTATGCAATGCATGCCACTAATTTAACATAAAGTGATATGACATGGCAACATGACTTAACTATATGACCTAAGTGATATGACATAAATAAGCATGTAATCTATCCTGAAGCATGAGATGGATTTATTCTAAAAATAATTTTTTGTGTTTTCCATGAGATTCGAAATTAAAGAAATGCAACAATTAAATATGCAATCTAAATTAATCTAATGACTTAATTCTAATGACGGGCAATTTCTAATTAAATGAACTTAACAAAAATTACTAAATGACGTGCATTGTATGAACCTAATTATATATGACATATACATGATGATTTTTTATTTACTTAATAAGCATGCAATTTATTCTAATATGTAATGACGTGTAAAGAATGCCCTAATTCTATTTCTTTTTCTTTTTCTTTTATGGAATTCGAAATTAAATTGCCAAATAATTAAATGTGCAATTCAAAGTTAAAAAAACTAACATCCTAAATGAATGCATCTTTTTTTGATTTTTTTTTTAACAAATTGGAAATAAAATCTATATTCTAAATATGCAAGATAACGTGAAATATTCTAAAGCAAACCTAATCCTAATTCAAATATTTTTTGGATTTTTCCTTTTATAAAAATAAAATTGATTCAACCAACATGACAGCAAATCAGAGCCAGATAAGATTGATATCCAAAAATTGACGAACCATATCTCGCTCATAAGATTGAGTTGGCCAATTTTAATAAAAATCGCGAATCGAATCTCGAGTGTGAGATTGGATTGGCAATTTTTCAAGCGATTGTGATTGCGAGTCGGATTTCAGACGCGAAAATCGGACTATCAATCTTAAATTTTAGAGACAATTTCATATCGGGAGCTTCAATCTTACATTAAGGAACAATTATGCTACAATTATGCTAAAAACAAGAAAGTAAAATATGAACAATAAAAAAAAAAAAAAAAGAAGATAAAAGCAAAAGCTACCTAAATTGATTTTGCTTTTTTTCTTGCATTTTCACCACGACTTGACAGCTCCGATGGGTTGCCGGGGTTGGCTCACGGGTGTTCGGAGCTCCGGCGAGGATCGGCGACGGGTGAATCGGCGGCGACCGTGACCAGCGGCAAAGCAGACTAGCGGTGGGCTCCAATGGCATCAGCCAGCAGCAGGAGGCAAAAACTACAGGTGTGTCTGTTCACAGCTGCTGAGGCGAAGGTCGATGGCTGAGCAGCAACGTTGGTGTGGTAGCTCGGGCGACGACAATGGCGGAGATGCGGTGCAGAGGGTCGTCAGGTGCTGGCTTGAGCAAAGGCGATAGGCGACGACGTCGGGCACCGGGTCGAGCAAAGGCCGAAGGTGCAGCCCGGAGAAGATTTGCTGGTGGAGCGACGGTGGAGTAGCGCGGGGGCGACAGAGTCGGGCTGTGGATCTCGAGTTGTCGGATGAAGTGGCGATCGGCTCGAGCTCGGTTCTGCAAGGTCAACGGCGGAGGGCGCTGCAACAAGGGAGGTCAAGCGGTGGTGACGCAACAGGCGATGTTGGGCACCGGATTGAGCAGGAGCAGATCTTCGGCGAAGGCAGGAACTGCCTTAGGCGCCGAGCGGAGCAGCAGGCAGCAGTGGCGGTGGCTGGCGCCGGTCACTCAAGCGCAGGAACGGAAACCGACAGAGGGCAAGCTCTGCGGGATCGGCTACATGAGTGATGCGGCGGCGTTGCGGAGGCGGTCTGCTGGCATCGGTGACGGACGTGGCCGGCGAAGGGATCGAGTAGCAAGGGACGCCGGCGAAAGAATTCCTGAAGAAGACGGACGGCTGTTTCTCCATTTCTTTTCCTTTTTTTTTTCCTTCTGTGCACGTCTGCTGGTCAAACGTCTCTTCCCTTTGTCCCTGTTCTCTCTGCGTTCTCTGCTCTTATGCTACCTTTTTGCTTTTTCTTTGCTTTTGTTCCTCTTCGAAGGAAGAGAAGACCGGAGGAGCTTTTTCTCTCTTTTTATCGTGTTGATCTTTCTTTTTCTCGAGAGGAAAACGAAAGCCCCCTTCGCCGTGAAAACTAAGTGGGCGTGTATTTCTATTACGTGGCCTTCTTTAAACCCTAGGTATTTTTTACCTATTTATAGGGCACGGATTAGGGTTTTAAAATTTTCCAAATCCATCTCCACGAAGATTTCTTTTCGAAACGCAATATTTGTTTTTTTCAAACGTAATATTTGCTTTTTCAATTGAAATCTCACAAAGATAAATCCATAAAATCTTTCTGAGGATACGGGCTTGGGTTGATTTGCTTTCTTCGTGGGCTTAGCTCGACTCATCAAGTTAAATTTTTTGAATCATCAATTCGAACCCATCCGTCACCGGCCCAATGTAAATGCAAAAAAAAAAAATGCACCTAAAACTATATGCTATGTGATTAACTATTTTTTCAGGGATAAAATTAATCCCTAATTTTTTAATACGATAAATAACTAAACGGGTCACCAAAATTTATATGTCAACAACAGCCATTGGTTATCATCGATGCTCATGAAGACATGCAAATCAATCACGAACAAATCAAAATGTAATGCATGTTTAATGGTTTATAAGACCACCTAGACAATGCACAAAAAGTGTGAAACTCACATGCGACATAAGGTTGCATGCAACAAAGGTTTGGGTAATACATTTAACCCTAAATTAGAGTGTAAAGAAGTCGCACAAGTCATTAACATTGAAAGATGACGTATTGATAAGAATAACATGCGTAGCAAATTTCAGTTACAATTGGCTAAATTGATGCATGATTTTCACGTATTAAACAAGATTCAAATTTGACGTGCCATACATTGATGCGAAGCCTTTAACACGGGCTTCAAAGTGCCAAGAACATCATGGCATGATTTGGCTCTTAGAAGGCCCAAACAAATGGGTTTTGATAGGCTCGTGATAAGCCCATAATTCAACATGACCATCATAGAACATGATAAATTTTTTATGAGCTAATGACATGCAAAAATCTTAGGAAAAATCCTATGTGTAGAATGCAACATGACAAGCATTTTTCATGAGACATCTAAACATAATTTGGTTCACACGATCCTACACAAAAATGGCAAATATAGAACCATGTAATGAAACACATGAATCACAGTAGCATCCAAACACTTTTGCGCATGCGATTAACATGGTAAATGATGCTCAATTTGTGCGAATCATAACTTGTTAGAGTACTCACAACACGTGTTACAAAGCTCATGAAGGATGCAAATTCAAATGAACTCATCTAAAACCCTAATTCCAAGCAAAAATAGGTCAGACCTAGTAGAGGACAGACTGACCTAAGGATGGTTTTTGATGATTTTACCCAACCAAATCAATTTAAAAAATATGAAAAAAAGGTATGATGTAATTAAGACAATTTTGCGCAAATCTTATGAAGAGAGTGTTTCTAAAATTCAAACACAAAAATCATACAAATATAGCAAAACAGAAATTAGCAGCAAGTCAGAACAATAAATCAACATCAAAATCATTGCAAAATTGAAAAATTTGAGAAGCATTTTTTAGTGAATAAATGACGTTTGCTTGGGGCGTGCGACCTATCAAAATGAATATTTCAAGTCTAGTTCACATGTCTAGAAGAGCTTGGGGCCATAAAACATGATCTACCACCTCATTTTAGCCAAAACATAAAGTCACATCACATGAATATGAAATTGCAAATCAAGGCAAATCGAGCTCATTCAAGTATAAGTCTATTATCAATGATCATCAACTCATTAGAAATCACCATTTAACATTCTAAACTTCAGATCTAAGCATAAATGGTAATCTTAGGGTTAAATCCTAGCCCCGATCGGCTAATATGATCTCGCTTCATCGGATTCAGGGATAAGTACACTATTAGTGTCAAAACTTGTGTACGGTGCTCACTTTGATGCCAAAAGTTTATGCCGGATCACTTAAATGTCAAATCGAAGAAAAAACAATCACTTTGGTGCCACCGGCGAGAGATTTCAGCCAAATTAATTACGTGGCTTTTATATTTAAAAAAAAAATTGCGATGGCTTTAAAACGACATCGTTTTCCATTCTCCTCAAGAAACGACGTCGTTTTGCCGTTAGACGTGAACACCCTCACAAAAACGATGCCGTATAGCTCATATAGGGATTGAAATTAGGGTTTCTGCCGCTCAGCTACCGTTGTTCACCCGCCATCACTCAGCCATCGTTGTTCAGCTACCATTGTAGTTGCTCGACCTGGTGAGCGAGGAGAGACTAATATTGTTGCTCAAGCAATAAGTGGTAGGAAAAATCGGAGGTGAGGGTAGAGGAGGAGAAGGGGGAAGAAGATGGGTCGAAGGTGCCGTTGGTGTGCTGGTGCGCTGCTGGTGCTGCTGCTGGTGCCATGTTGGTGCCACTACTGGTGCCGCTACTGGTGCCGCCATTGTTGTTGGTCTTCGAGGAAGAAGAAGACGAAGACGAGCCTTCTCTCTCTCTCTCTCTCTCTTTCAATTTGGGGATTTAGGGTTTCTATGTTGGGGGAAAGATGCCAAACAGTGTTGTTTTGGTATTTAGATGCTGACTCAACTTTCCGACGAGCCACGTCGGCTTCAAAAATTAATAAAAAAATGCCACATCGGATTTCTTGCCAATTTCATCGATGTTGGCACTAAAATGATTGTTTTTCAAAATTTTTGGCACTTAAGTGATCTGACGGAAATTTTTGACACCAAAGTGAGCGTTGTATACAACTTTTGACACTGATAGTGTACTTATCCCTCGGATTCGAGATTAGAGGATTGCCTTTTTGTGATTTTCATCAAACTCAAGCACAATTGACGAAAGCTGAAACGTCGGATCGTGATTGAAACATCGAGGACATTAGACTAACACTAAGGATTGTCGAATGGCTGGAATGGGAGCCAATCGGATCGGATTGGCACTGGTTCACGTAGATGAAGAAAACCGATCCGATTTGGACCAGTTTGGAGCATCGACGAAAGATCCGGTCACTGGAAGGCTTCCGATGACTGCTCGATCAAACCTCGACCATTGGACGGTCGATGATATACCAAGGAAGGGATCGCCGATGATTGGGACTTCCACGGCCCACCTCAAACCGCTAATTCAAGCTGGATGACCGGTTGGAATCAACATCAACAAGGATGTCGATATTCTGTAGTCGAGGAAAAAACCGCTAGACGGGGGATTCTAGGCGGCAATCGGAATTGACATTGCTTCAATGGGGATAGGATGACAAAGGAGGTTGCCGATGAGGGTGGAGCACTATTGGAAAGGCCTAGATCAGCGGCGACCGACTCGATGGAAGAAGGAGGTGGCCGTGGGTAGAGAGGGGAGAGAGGAGGTTTGGGTCGGAAAAGTGAGCTGGAGAATTTTTGCAATTTTTTAGATCTGAAATTTCCAAAATGAGCCCTCCTAAAGTTTTTGAAGGGAAAACCTTATATACCTTGATTAAATGCCAAATCTCAATCATCGGTTTGATCAGATGGTTGAAATTTGATCTAATGACCAAATTAACCTTATCAAGGGCTAATCATACCTTAAATGAGTCTTATGATCTATCCGATGGTCTTGATTAGCCAAAAATGGGAACTAAAACGGGAATCACAAAGGGCCTAATTAGGAGAGAAATTGTAAATACACGAAATCCAAGGGTAATTTTGCAAAATTTGGAAAATCTAAGGGCGTGAGCACGAAATATGCATGACAAGGATTCAACAGGTGGTTGTCGGCGATCCAGAAGCGGCTAGTAAGGGGTCGAACCGGCTTGCCTTGCTAGCGGTCGGTCGAACCAGTCAGGCCGGTTTATGCCGATTCGACTGGCTCTTGACTGCTTATGATCTAATAATTTATGGAATTTGGTCCCCCAAGGACCAAATTGAAGCGAAAATTTACCTAATTTGAGGAGAAACGATCCAATTCTAATTGAATTAGGCCAATTAAACCACATAAATACAATTTATCAGCTTTCTATTAACCTAATTGCTTGATTATTGTGAAAATAATGGACCTAGATCATGGGTACAAATAATTGAACATTATAGGCCAAAACAAACAATTTTGCAATTTCTTGCTCGAAACCACAATACTAACTAAAATACAATTAGTATTGCAATTCACCTACTTGATCTAACCGCCCATACTTAGGATAACCTATTACAACCAAATTGAGCTTGAATTAAGGTGACGATTCTTACACCAAAAATGAATCGAGGTCTAATATCGAAATTGGACTTTGAATTTCAAAATTAAACTTTAGTTTTGAATGGGTCAATTTGAATTTCTTCAATTAAAGCTCATTAACTTGATTTTCCTATATTCAAAGGAGTGAAATTCCTTAAATTGGGAAGTTCTCAAGTGAATTTCTCAAATGGGACCTAGGATTTGGACTTATCTTGAGAAAATAAGTGGAATAAAAGCATCCATATGCAAATCATGAAGGATTGATTTGGATCTCCTAATTTGGGCTTAAAATGGTAATTCGCCTTTCGACATGACCGTTCTTGAAATTGAGTGAACGAGTGGATGAGAAATAGTCCTTAGACCCAATGTCGTAAAAGGAACTAGACCTAATAATCACTAAAATGCAAGTAATTTTATTTTTGGTCAATTTCAAACCTAAAACCGAAAAAGTTGGAAAATAAGGTTCTTAATCGATTTTTGCAAAATTTTCGACACTAAAGTCAAATTGACACTAAAATGAAGTGTTTTGTGAATTTTTTTTTTTAAATTTTTTTAGTCAAAGGTTTAACCAAAAGTAAATCATTTAGTTGACTCTTCCTAAAAAGTTGATTTTCAGTAGAATTTTTGAAATTTTCAAAAATTAACTTGGCTAAAGTGAAATTAAGACTAATTGACATCTTTTTGTGCAAAAAGCTAACTTTTAATTCGGGTTGATTTTTTGCCGAAGATTGACCAAAAAGTCAATTGCTTGACTTTTCGAGTTTTTTCTAGAAATGATTAGAAAACCAATTAAAAATGATTGAACAAAAAAAAAAAAATGAAAATAACAAATTTTTATTTTTGTCTTGAAACGGGTTCCGTGGCGATCAGAAACCTTAATCTTAATTTTTTACATTTTATGATGCGTCAACTAAAAATAAAGTCTAGATAATTTTTAGATGTGATGTGATATGGAGAAATTTTGAGAATTGAGGGAGATATATTTTGGGATTTTCTTTTCCTTTTGAGAAAAAAAGTCAGGTTGTGCTTTGAAAATAATAATGCAACTAGTGGTGCTTTTGTGATTGATTCGTGGATATTCCCATAAGGAGTCTAGGACCTTGGGCGTACTGCTAGTTACTTTTCTTTTCTATTTCTCTTATTAACGGAGAAGCAAGTCAAGTCAAGAAGCGGCTGCATTGGATGGTTCCTCCACCTTCCGCGAAATGCTGCTGAAATTACACTTGCAATGATAGCCCTTTGGTTTTCTTTTTCTATGTCTCGTATTAATAGAAAAGGCAAGTCTAAGTCATCATATTATCATTTGGTTAGTTCATAATATCCAATCACTAATCACAAACAACTTTAACAAGTATAGATTGTCAGCTTTGTTTTATATTTTCTTTTATTAATAGGAAAGTAAGTCAAGTTAGGCGGGTTAGATCTCAAATTTCAATCGAAGCTTCACCTGCAGCTGCTAGAAGTTTCACATCTATGAATTTCATTGTTAACATATTTTTGCAGGATGCCAATTACAATGTTTGGATTATTTAAGGTTTGTGTAGAAATAGTGGCCTTAACGTATATTCCCATTTATGAACTCGCGGCTCCATCCACTAGGAGGGAGAGGATGTGAAGAGGAAAAAGAATGATCAAATATAGCCATTTCGTTTACGTAATGAGATGGATTTAGTATAATACATCAACTAAATCAATTATTGATTGTGCAAATACAATCATCATAATTGCCCAACTTGCCTAAGTAAGGACAAACAAGCCTTCATATCATATACCATAGATTCTTCAGACTTGTTGATATGGTACATATGCTAATGTACTCGTATCTCCATTCAAATTTGCAATATAGAGCCTTACCCAATTATACTTTATGGTAAATTGTTTGTATCGAATCTTCAATTGACCTTAAATGACATGTAACAATGTGACTCTAGGCATGAATTTGGTGGTCGGCCTTTGATTTACTCATAAAAATAGGTCTCCTCTTCAAAATCATATGCCAATATGCATACGATGATCGTTAGGAGCTAACATGGGCGAGTAAGGGACCTTCGTGATATTAAGTAGAATTAGACATCGACCCTGCACATCCATCCTGCAAAGAGAGAGAGAGAGAAGTGGTTATCGCAATTTACTTTTTGATTAAATTAATTGGTGGGGAATACGCTTACCGACTCGGAGCATTGGAATTGATGTTGGTTTTTGTTTCTATTTTTTTATTAATAGAAAAAGCAAGTCAAGTCAAAAAGCACACCACTTTCGCATAATGGTGCGGAAATTGCGAGTGCAATAATTACTCTTCCTACGCAGCACGCGTCTTGGACCGTTGGATGCCAACTCAACATTATGCGCCTTTTTGGAGGAATCTCTTTTGAAAGAGAGAAAAAAACAGTAGATTTTGGATTGAAAATAATAAACTGTCCTCATCCGAATATTTTAAAAAAATGTCTTACCGACATTTGTGTCATATTATGTTTTTGAGATTGATTCGTGTCTATTAGCACCGGGAACATGGGAATCTTGCTGGGTAGTTTTCTTTTCTTTTATTAATAGACAAAAGAGCAAGTCAAGTCAAGAAGCACTTGCATTGGATGGTTCCACGCACGTTCTGCAAAATGCTGCGGAAATTAAGCACAGTGATTGCCCTTTGGTTTTCTTTTCTGTATCTTTATTGACTGTGTAGGCAAGTCAAGGTCATGTTTGCTTTGAACCAGAACACCTTCCGAACAGTTCTACGTTGCTCGGAATTGTTCAAGCACGCACAGTAGAGTGTTGTGTATCGAACATCGAAGGCTGAGAATTGGTAGAGATCATAGAGGTGGGCGAACATACATATATATATTTCCCCTACACAACATAAATGACTAATAAATTTCTTTTTCCCATCCCGATTACATCGGTATTATGAAGTATTGTAATCTTTGTGTGTGATAAAATATATCTTACAGTTGTAACACATGAAACTGTTGTAACTTTGAAGGTACTGTGACCATGAAATATTCATTAAAATGCATTATAAAATTTGCAATTCACGTTTTCATCATTGTGGATTTTGCATAAATAGTCACTGATAATCATATTATATCTTAGGATGAAGAAGAAACCCTAGCAAGGTAGATAGATTTTGATTGTTTGAAAGGTTGGTTCATTCACTCTAAATATTTTGCCTTCCAAGCCAGCAAAAGTTTAGGTCCTCACTAATTTCATCCTTTGCAGCTACACTTCTTGATCCTTGAGAATATTTGAGCATGCATATATATATTTTCTCTGGATGACATAAACAATTTATAAAATTTCCATTTGCACCAGTTACATCCTAGGTTCCAATCTTTTTTTTTTTTTTTCATGGAGGGTTTTATCCATTGATCACACGCACTAATTAGTAAAAGCACAATTAGGAGAGAAAAATGAACTTTATAATGTGAAAGAAATTGCATTCATGTTCTTCCCTAAACTTTATTTGCTTTCTCTTTGCTATTTTATCTTTATTATATGCATATAGTTGCTTGTTTCTTCCATAACGAAACACATAACCGATAAACTGTCATACTTGTGAACTATAATATCCATATTTTATCACGTTTTTTTTTTGTTCCATTTGTAATTTGAGGTAGTACATTAAAGATGCTAACAAAATAGATTCTACATAGGAAAAAAAATGAAAAAATTGGTTATGATGCAATATTCTATAGCAAAATAATTGTTATAGGTCATGATATTGTAGTATAGTTAGTTCATAATATCCAATCACTAATGATAAATAACTATAACGAGCATGAGTCTTTCTTCTTCATTTATTTCATTAATATGAGGAGGAAAATATATTTATTGGATCAAGAATTAAGAGAGAGAACAGCTCTTACATTGCTAACAAAGTAATGGCTAAAAAGTTGTACAATACCTTAAGATTGCTTCATTTGCAGTACCTTCCTTATTAAAGAAATAAACATGTACTAATGGCTAAGATATTGAGTATAATATGCAAATATTAACCTTGTTTAAGTGATTATGACGACAAAGACAGTGACAAATAATACCCTATCCAATAAATAATTGATTGATAACAAAAATAATTTGATGAGTGAGATAAAAGCAATTTGGGTGAGGGGTGATGACTTGATAATTTTTAGGCATATTGCAGTATGGAGAAACCTAGTTTGAGAATTATTTTGGGATTTGCTATATCCAGAGGAATCTCTTTTGAAAAAAAAAAGAGGGAAAAGTGTTAGAAAAGTCCTAAACTTATTACATTAGCATTGCGCCAATTTAGTCATAAACATTTTAGTGGTGCCGATCCAATCATAAACCTTTTAATGGCGCCAATTCAGTTCTAAACTTTTTGAACTAATATCAATATAATCATAATCTTTTGACTTGATGCCAATTTAGTTATTCTGACTAATTTTGACTGGATTTTGTTGACGTAGATGTAGGTTGGTTTACATGGTACTGATAGTATTGACATGGACAATTTTCTAAAAATATTTAATAAATTTTTTTATTATTTTTTCTGTTTTTTTTTTTCTTTCCTTTCTTCTTCCTTTAGGCAATGGTTGGTCATCGGCCATGGCTGGGCAAGTTGGCCTTGCATAGCCAGGGCAAGGTTGAGCCCTGGCAAGGGTCAACCTCACTAGATTTGGCACCAAGGTGAGGGTCGGCCTCAACTAGGCCACATCTCTCGAGGCTAGGTCACCTAGCCATGGCTTGTGGCCGGCCATCGCCTATGGCTAGTTAAGGAAGAAGAAGGAAGGAGAGAAAGGAAGGAAATGAAAAAGAAAAAAATCTAGCCAAAATTAGCCGAAGCCACGAATTGGTACTAAGTCAAAAGATTTAGTATTAAATTGACATTAGTTTAAAAGATTTAGGACTAAATTGATATCATTAAAAGGTTTATGATTGAATTGGCATCAAGTCAAAATATTTAGAATTGAATTAGTACCATTAAAATATTTTAAGATTAAATTGATACAAATAACATAGATTTAAGACTTTTCTGATATTTTTCCCGAAAGAAAAAAGTCAAATTGTGCATTGAAAATAATAAACCAAGGAGTGATGTTTTTGGGATTGACTTGCGTAAATTAGCACTAGAAGCGTGGGAGTATTGCTAGCTAGTCTTCTTTTCCATTTCTCTTTCTAATGGAAAAAAGTAGAGTCAAGTCAAAAGCACCTGGATAGGGTGGTTCCATGCACCTTCCACAAAATGCTGTGGAAATTACGCATGCAACGATTGCCCTTTGGTTTTCTTTTCTATTTCTCTTATTAATAGAAAAGGCAAGCCAAGTCAAAGTCCTGCTCGCTTTGAATCAGAACACCTGGATGCTGGGTAGGTTCTACGCACCTTCCGCACAATTAATTAAGCGGGTAATGGGGAAGGCTAAGAATCAGTGGAGATCCCAACAATGGGCGAACGTTCATCTTTCCTCTGGACAGCATGAGGAGGGATTTATCCATCGTGCACGCCCATTAATTACTAAAAGCATCATTAGAAAAAAGAAATACACTTTACGATTTGAAAAAAATCGCATTTCATATTTATCCCTACAATTTAATTTGCTTTATCTTTGCTATTTAATCTTTATTTTATGCATAGATTTGTTTATTTCTTCCCTATCGAAAAGATGTAATCAGCTATTATTACCTTTATCAGCTCCGGTACATTAAACATCTTATCAAAATGTTCTACTTACACAACCCAAAAAAAATAAAAATAAAAATGTTACTATGCAATATTATACAACAATATTGTTGGTCTAAGTCATGACAAACAACTTCAACAAGTATCGGTCATTAGTTTATTTTTTTTTTCTATATTTCCATTAATATGAGGAGGAAAATGTATTTATAAGATCATGAATAATAAGAAAGAGAACAGCTCTTACATTGCCAACAAAGCAAAATGGCTAAAAAGTCGTGCAATACCTTAAAATTACTTCATTTGCGGTACCTCTATCAGAGGTATATACACATACTAATGGCTAAGATATTAAGTGTAATACACAAATATAACCTTGTTGTGATTATGATGACAAAGACAGTGACAAATATACTCTATTCAATAAATAACTGACCGATAGAAAACGACAAAACCCAATTTGTGCTCGAGTGCTTTCGGAATATAATTGCTAGTATATCCATGTGAGTTCCTCTATCGGAAATTTTAGAGTGAGATTGAGTGCAAGCGCCTCCGTTTGCAGAGCTGAGGAGGCCATAACAGATTTGGAGAAGCCGTTGATAAGGAGGCCGGAGGAATCCCTGCACACGCACGCTACCGATCCTGCGTTGAAGCCTGATGGGTAAGCACCATCGATGTTGATCTTTATCACTCCCTGATCCGGTGGGTTCCATTGCTGATCCGACTCTGTTTGTTGCTTGCCCTGTTTCGGCTTCGTCTCATATCTGTTCTGACCGGATCTGGCGTTTCGAGGGTATCGGAAAAAAATAGTTTCCACGCCCCGATTTTATAATTAAGTCGGTGCTGGATCTCGAATTTCAATGAAAGGCCCTTGCATAGGTTCTCCTCACCTTCCGCGTAATGCCGAGTCCTTTCCGTGCAGCATGCATCGCAGTGGTTCGATTAGCATGAAGGGTCTTGGACCGTTGGATGGCAATAGCTCAGTGTTGTTTAAGCAGGCACAGTAGAAAGCGTTGAATGTTAGTAATCTGACGTTGAAGGCTAACAACGGGTGGAGATCACAGCAGTGGATGGATTGTTTTGTTTGAGCACTCCTCAGGTAATCCATGACTCCTTGCTTTTCTCTTCTCTTCTCGGTTTCCTGCTAGATAACTCCATTTACTTCTGATGAGTTCCGAACTCTGCAATTCGCAGATCTGGACTGGTGAAATCTGGTTCTTCTCGATCACTCTCCTTTTTTAGAACAGAATAAGGATCTTTTTGGTCAATCGCTGCATGATGTACATCCAATCAAGAAAAAGGAAATGGGTCTCTCCCTTCTCTTCCTTTCTTCTCTTTTCCCCTCATTTCCCTCTCAACTTAAATTGCCAAACAAATTGGAAAAGAAAAAAACCAAATCATTCAGAAGATCCGAATTCCAGGGCATCTTCCTCATCAACGACTCCACCTGGAGGAGATTATGAAGTGTTCTTGAGTTTTAGAGGAAAAGACACTCGCAAAAGCTTTACCGATTATCTCTATACCAGCCTTGTCGATGTAGGAATTCAAGTGTTTAGAGATGACAATGAGCTCCGTGTTGGTGAGGAGATCGGTCCAGAGCTTCTCCGTAATATTACGCAGTCTAAGATCTCAATCCCAATTATCTCGGACGACTACGCTTCCAGCAAATGGTGCCTTCGTGAGCTGGCTCATATGTTGAAATGCAAGAGAAACGAAGGGCAAATCGTGTTACCTATATTTTACAAAGTGGATCCCTCGCAAGTGCGGCATCTCATAGGGAGATGGGAAGATGCCATCAATGCACATAAAAAGAATTTGGACAAAATGATTGTGCAAGAATGGGAAGAAGCGCTCAAAGAAGTCGGTTCTTTGAAAGGATGGGAATCGGAGAAAGTTGAAAACGGGTACATGTTTCTCTACCAAGACATCGTTTAACTTCTTTTAACCAGATCTATCTTATATATACATATATATTTATAGATGTTGCCATCCTATACTAAGATTTATTGTTATTTGACAGGCATGAAGGAGCATTGATTAAAATTGTTGTCAGAAAAGTTATGAGTAAGTTAAGAACAACTTTTCAAGTAACTGATCTTGAACAGTTCGTTGGAATTGATGATCGGGTGGAAGAGATTATGAGCTTGATAGATCCTAAATTTAATGATACAAGGATTATTGGAATTTATGGAATGGGCGGCATGGGTAAGACAACTCTTGCAAGGGTCCTGTACCACAATCTCTCTAGTCATTTTGACCATCTTAGCTTTGTGGCAAATGTTCGAGAAACATCTCTACGCAAGGGTATTAAACACCTACAAAAGCAGCTCATTAAGGATATACTGAGAAATCCATATGATGTGTCTAATGTCTTTGAGGGAATTAATTTCATTAAATCTCGATTTACAAGTAAAAAAGTGCTTCTTCTTCTTGATGATATGGATGATAATGCTCATTTGAATGCTTTGGCCGGAGATAGTAGTTGGTTTAAAGCTGGAAGTATAGTCATCATAACAACTAGAAACAAGGCTATTCTTGACAAGGCTAGGGTAGGCTCCATGCATCAACTCAATGAGTTGCCTTCGGATCAATCATTGATTTTATTTAGTAGACATGCATTTCGAAAGGATTTTCCTTCAAGTGATTATGAGCATATCTCTCGTGCTATTGTTTCTACTACTGGGGGGCTTCCCCTAGCTCTTGAAGTTATTGGTTCATTATTGCGTGAAAAGACAATGAAAGTATGGGAAGAAACATTAAAGAAATTACGAAGTGTGCCTGTTCAGAAAGTGCAAGAGACATTGAAGATAAGCTATGAAGCATTAGATGATGGAGAGAAACAGATATTTTTGGATATTGCATGTTTTTTCATTGGAGAATCTCAAGAAAGTCCAATTTATATGTGGGATGCTTGTGGCTTTTTCCCAGGGATTGGGATTGAAGTATTGAGTGATATGTCGCTAATTAAAATTGATGAAAATGGCACGTTTATGATGCATGATCAGCTGAGAGATCTTGGAAGGGAGATTGTTCGTTTAGAGAATCCAATGGAGCCTCAACAGCGTAGTAGATTATGGATTGAAGAGGAAGCCAAACTTGTGCTTGATGGCAATAAGGTAAGAGTGTTCTGTACTTGTTTTAAGTGGTTGAATGTGAGTCCATCTTCCCTTTCTTGTTTGAGATAATTATTGCTAGTCCTGAATCCCCAAAAGTTGTTGCTTCCACCAACAAAAGAGCTCTACCAATAAATTGTTGTTCTTGCCTAATCCTAGGAATAACTGATGAGTAATTTCTTGGTTAATATATATACATATATATTACCCGGTAGTATGGTGACGAGGATACTCTCTCTTTGGTAACTTCAATGCAACAAAAAACTACTAAAACACAATGTTTGACTGAGCATTTCTGGGGAAAAATTTAATATCTGTAAATCGTTGGGTTCATGCTTTTCCCACATTTTTGTTGGAAGCTTGATTTGTTGCGAGGTCTTTTCTTTTTCTTTTTTTCTTTTACTGATTATTGACTTCTTATTGGTTGTTTGCTATGATAAATGAGACCATTCATTGGTGACGACTTGCTATCCGATTCTTGGATTTTTTAAATTGAGTTAAATATAGATTCAGTCCCTTTAGTATTACTATTTGTACGATTTACTCCCTTTTCATTTTTTTCCTCAATATCATCCTCTATGTTTCACGGTCTATGCAATTGAGCCCTTTGTCGTCAATCATTAGTTAACATCGTCAATTTGCTAATGTGGCTTTCATACTTATTTATGATAAATGCGCAACTCTGTAATGTAATCCTTTAAACAAATATTATTTTGGTTATATAATCTTTTACTATGAATTTGCTAATATTTTTAATTTGTTTTGTGACGATGGAAAATTATTATATAAATCCCTTAATAATTTTTATTTGTCAGATACAGGCTATCATATTAATATAATTACTTGTACATTGTTCAACTCTTAGGGAGCATCTTATTTCGCAAATATATAGTTAGTATTTATATCATCCATCAAATATGGCTTACATTGTTACATAATTCTTTTATCAATTATTTTTGTCCAGTATTGACTACCTCTTATAATCGATTTTTCTACATCGTTCTACTCTTAGTGAGCATTTTATTTACCACATATTTAGTACATTTCTATTATTCATTTGTAAAATATGAGCTATTGGTTATATAATTTTTTTCATTGATTTTTCAATATCATTTATTCATAAAATACGACAAAATATTTTCTTCAAGTATCCATAGAACTTTCCATCACTTATGCACATTTCGTTATACTTATTACATAAATATATGTAGTCACGTACCCTCTAAACATATACTATTTTTCCTTCTACGATGGACTACTTTTTTATATTCATTTTTTGTAACGCATGCTAAATTTTTTGGTGATGATGGATATTTCTTGGTCACAATCGGTACCCGTCCACCTTTCGATCATAATAGTTGTTATTATTGCAATATACGCAGTCATATAATAGATTCCTCTAGATATATGCTTTTTTTCCCTTCTATGATAGGTAATATTATTATATTAACTTTACCAAAAAAAAAAATTATTGTATTAATTATTTTGTAAAGCATTTTATATATATATATATTTTTTGTGATGATGGATATCTTTTTTTAATGACTCTTTAAGATTATTTAATTTATCATGTATAAGCTCATTGAACAGCATAAAAGATAGATCCAAAATTTGTTTCCATCGCTTTAATATGTATATATAACTAAAACTTAAATGGCAATGTTCTGTGGCAAAATCCGTGGATTAGAATATGATATTAGCAGGCAAAATTTGAAATTTTACAATAGATGGGACTAACAGATCAATAATTATCTTACTTTTGACACTCCAAGTAGATAGCATACTCTAGTCTCGGATCTCGTTCTTCTACATTCTTCTCAAATTCGACAAATCTACAATAACTAGAGTGGTAGTTGACGACTTACAATATCGGCCCTTATGGGAACAATAAGGGAGTGAGGTTGTAATGTAATAACTATTATGTTGAAATGTAATAAAACTGTAATAGCTATATGCCGATTGGTTTAAGTAATATAATAATTATTATCTGTTTAGTCTCATGAAGGACATACTAAGGGGAAAATAGCATAATAGCATCATAATTACCAAAAGTTAACAATAATCAATAGTATGATTGGCATAATAATTATATAATAATTGATAGTTAATTAATGTAATTAATTATAAATAATTTCTAAATTAATAAATAATAATTTAAGATAACATAATCACTCTTTCTTCGACTATTTACCTATTATTTAATAATTTTATTTATTAATCAAATAAGATGTCATTAAAGTCAAGATAAGTATAACTTATGCTATCTTGACACGGATACTTTAAATAAATACGATTATAATTTTATATATCATAGTTATACTTTAAAATCTAAAATTGATAGAGTGAGCGGAAGGAAAAGTCATGAATTTTGGAAATAGTTATTACTGCAAGTATATATTGTAATAAACTATAATAGCCATAACTATAATCAAACATGCTCTAATAATCTGAATGTGTTGTAATAATACATTGCTACATGATATATATGTAACTAAAGCTTAGTATATATGTGTACAAATAAATGGTATATATATTATGTGGTAGGATCTTTAGTTGAAAATAAGACGTTAAAAGAAAAAAAGTTGAAATTTTTCAATAAACAAGACTAATAGAGCCCTAAATATTTTACTTAGATATTTAACACTCAAAATACTTTAAGCTTCTGTTGCTCACTCTAATCGCAATATCTCGATCTTCTTTATTAGTCTCAAATTTGACCAACTTTTATAATTTTGAGGGGGTCAACAACTTTCACTGACAACCTAAACTGCCACATTAAAGAAATTTAGACTTTTATATTCTTGGGAACTCCATCAAATATAAATGGAATGCTCTGTCACTCTTAATCCATATCTCTCTTGCTCTTCCCATTTCATGTCTCCTGATTGATTTGAAAAATGAATTGGATACGTGTCAAATGGTTGATGAAATAATTGGTGATTGGGCAAAATTCTCGTAACAGACTCTTGCAACTTACCATCTCACATTCTTCTTCCGATCTATGCATATATTTTTTTTCTTTCTCTTTTCTCTTTTTTTTTTTTATCTTTTTTTTGAAGCTCCTCCACAAAAGGTAGTCTAAATTTACATTCTACATAATCCTCGAAAACATGAGCTATTACCTTACAGTAGACTTTTGCTGCTATTACAATCTACGACACTTGAAAAATAGAGAATTTAAACATTCTTTTCTTGCATAATAAAGAAGTTATTGTCAAAGGAAAAAAAACAAGCAAAAAATGTTGCATTGAAGTATGTGTTATTAAGAAATAAAAATAAAGAAGTGGAAAGACAAATGGAAGTAACTAAGGAATATTAATAAATAGTAAAATAATGTATCGAAGGGCACGCACTTTGGAAGTTCATTCAATTAGTATACTATTAATAATTAGTATATTGTGCTAATTAGTATTTTCTAAGTGATAATGAGTTATCAAGATAACATAATCACTATTTCATCGACTATTTACCTATTTTTTAATATTTTACATGTCAATGATATAATAAGTGATCAAGATAACAAATATTCATGATTGTGACAATTTCATGGAAGAATAGTTATTATGATATCTTTGTATAAATAGACATACCTGAAAATTAATTCCTAAGTCACAATTTCTGTGAAAAGTGCATACAAAAATTTTTAGAGGTGAAATTGTAGATTTAACATTACATTATAATTCTATAAGAATATATATTGGCAATGATATTTTTTAACAATACCCTTATAATTTTATTTGAGAGCTATATATTTTTAACAAAACATATATCCTCAATACCATAGTTATAAAAATTTTAAAGTTGAAGTATTATCAAAACTAAAAATTTTAACATGATACTTATTAAACCTGGAAGTTATATTTCAATGATACATACATGACCTTTTTTTATATAGAGAATCATCGGAGTTTACATTTAAGTGATAAAATAACTTTTCAGTTACAACATTTTTAGAAATTAATAAAAGAATGATAATAAGTAATAAAACTAAACAATTTCACAACCATATGCTTGCACAAAAGTAATATTAACATAATATAATTATTCTTCATGTCCAATTTGTCTCTTAGCAAGATCTTATTAATCTATGGGCAAATCTGATCATAAAATTAAACATATGTAGTAATAAACAGAGAAGTGAAAATCATTTATATAAAATTTGATCTGTTTTCTTCCACATAAAATGAAAAACTCTCATTGAAGAGTACTTCTTGGGATGGAATTCTTGTTTTCATTTTTGCTATTGAGAATTGTAAAAAAGGTATAAAAATTAAGAGGGGGATTTTACAATTGGGATTCTTTAGTATTTATGCATGTTTTGATGGTAAATTTGATAGATGCATTTGAAGTTTGAACCATAAGAGATATGTTGTTTCATAAATAAAGGATATGAGTTAGGGTTTTGTTATTTCCCATATAAAGGGCATGAGATTTTGGAGTAGTGTGTGCATAAAGAGAGGCCCTCTATATTAATTTTGAAAGGATGCGACTTTTGGGAACTTCAAAAGTGCAAATTGTGAAGGGCATAATTGAAAGAGGAAAAGTTTGGGAAGACCTCTAGAGCTTCACATTTTCACATAGATTATCACAACCTATCATGTCATGAAGTCGAAAGTGAGAAGCTTAAATCATAATAGTATGACAACAAATTTGAAATCAATACATCTTTTCTCATATACAGTTGGTTTCAAGCCATTACTCAAAGCTATGATTTACAATGTTGCCTTTGCAGGGTACTAGTAAGATTCAGGCCCTTTGTCTTCACTTCAATGGTTGGGAGAAATTTACACAGCTGAAACATTTAAAGAATTGACCAACTTGAGGTTTCTTCAACTAAATGGTGTGAATCTCACCGGGGATTTTCAAAACTTGCTTCCTCAATTAAGATGGCTTGAATGGACAAATTATCACTCAGATTTGGAATTGACCAACTTTCACCTGAAGAAATTAGTCGTGCTCAATCTGTCATGGAGTACTACTTCGGAGGATTGGGGAGGATGGAGCCCACAAAAGGTAAAATGTTGAGAAGGCATATCATTTATAAATAATCACATGTTGTCAATGGGCCCAATTGCTCCAAGTTCTTCTTTATTTCTTATGAAAATTCCTCATATGGATTTTCCTCTAAGCATAAGAGGAATTTATAGGCACTTAAATATGTCAGAAGCTTCTACCCCTTTTAATTTTAACAACTAGTCATGCTTGACATTAGAGCTGTTAATAAAAACATATTTAATTGCATGAATTAATATCTATCAAAAAGATAATTACAATAGTGTGCCCATGTTATTTTTAATCTAAAAGGTATACATTTTCTAGTTAATTTCTCTGCTATCTTTTTAGCAATTCTTGTTATATGTTTATGTTGATCTTCTTTCATGGAGAAACAAAAACCCTCACAATGACTTATTTTTTACATGCATACTAAAATTCTAAATTCATTGTTACTTTTAGAGTAAGGGAATAATTTGTGTATTGCTTTGATTTGTTGCACACAATATATATTTATTATTATTGTTGATTGTTGAAGTCACTGTAAAACACACTTATAAAGTAGTAATGTCATATGATTAATAAAATCCTTTAAATGGCATTTAAATATTTTTTATAGAACACTTTTTTTATGTCTTGTACATATAGCATTTAATTTTTTTTTCATAATTAAAGTTGTCATTTCTCTTTAATTTCTATCAAAAGAAAACATGGCACCAAATGAATCCACCTCGTTTCTTCCATTTGACTTTGTCATATGTAATCCGATAATAAAATTTGTGCATCTTTGATCAATAAATAGAAGCATAGTCATAACTTTGAAAAACTAAATATGATATTTTCTAGGAAATTTTATTTGCAAAAAATTGGAGTTAGCACTCATATAACCCCTAACATTCTCTTGCCATGATATGCTTAAAACCGTTTATATGTCGGCTTAGTGAATACACTACCGAAAAGAAACATTTAAAACTAAATAAGATAGCTATTAAGGAGCAAGGAGCATGGTTATTTTTTTTGTCCATTCTAAAAGTGGTGACCTCTCTTTTCTTTCAGATGGCACTGGAGCTCAAAGTTCTCAACCTTTCGAATTGTGTATTGTTAGCTCACATATCTAACTCAATAGGCGATTTAGCATCTCTATCTCACCTTAACCTAAGAGGATGCCGAAAACTTGTTCAACTTCCAAACTCCATAGGCTCCCTCATGTCTCTACAACAATTGTTATTGTCACGATGCTGCTCATTGAGACAAATCCCAAACTCAATCGGAAAGTTGACATCATTAACTGAGCTGTATTTGCAATCTACGGCTATTCAAGAATTACCTGAATCCATTGGATCTTTGAAGAAGCTCAAGAATCTCAATACCTTTTGGTGTAAATCATTAGCTCACATACCCAATTCAATAGGCGATTTAGCATCTCTGTCTCACCTTGATCTAAGAGGATGCCGAAAACTTGCTCAACTTCCAAACTCCATAGGCTCCCTCATGTCTCTACAACAATTGTTATTGTCGGGATGCTGGTCATTGAGACAAATCCCAAACTCAATCGGAAAGTTGACATTATTAATTGAGCTGGATTTGCAATCTTCGGCCATTCAAGAATTACCTGAATCCATTGGATCTTTGAAGAAGCTCAAGAATCTCAATACCTCTTGGTGTGAATCATTAGCTTGCATACCCAACTCAATAGGCAATTTAGCATATTTGTCTCACCTTAACCTAAGAGAATGCCGAAAACTTGCTCAACTCCCAAACTCCATAGGTTCCCTCATGTCTCTACAACAATTGTTATTGTCGGGATGCTACTCATTGAGGCAAATCCCAAACTCAATCGGAATGTTGACATCATTAATTGAGCTGGATTTGCAATCTATGGCCATTCAAGAATTACCTGGATCCATTGGATCTTTGAAGAAGCTCAAGAATCTTAGTACCTCTTGGTGTGAATCATTAGCCTGCATACCCAACTCAATAGGCGATTTAGCATCTCTGTCTCACCTTAACCTAAAAGGATGCCAAAAACTTGCTCAACTTCCAAACTCCATAGGCTCTCTCATGTCTCTACAACAATTGTTATTGTCGCAATGCTGGTCATTGAGACAAATTCCAAACTCAATCGGAAAGTTGACAACATTAACTGAGCTGCATTTGCAATCTACGACCATTGAAGAATTACCCGAATCCATTGGATCTTTGAAGGAGCTCAAGATTCTCGATGCCTCTTATTGTGCATCGTTAGCCTGCATACCTAACTCAATAGGCGATTTACCATCTCTGTTTCACCTTAACTTAAGAGGATGCATAAAACTTGCTCAACTTCCAAACTCCACAGGCTCCCTCATGTCTCTACAACAATTGTTATTGTCGCAATGCTGCTCATTGAGACAAATTCCAAACTCAATCGGAAAGTTGACAACATTAACTGAGCTGCATTTGCAATCTACGACCATTGAAGAATTACCCGAATCCATTGGATCTTTGAAGGAGCTCAAGATTCTCGATGCCTCTTATTGTGCATCGTTAGCCTGCATACCTAACTCAATAGGCGATTTACCATCTCTGTTTCACCTTAACTTAAGAGGATGCCGAAAACTTGCTCAACTTCCAAACTCCATAGGCTCCCTCATGTCTCTACAACAATTGTTATTGTCGGGATGCTGCTCATTGAGACAAATCCCAAGCTCAATCGGGAAGTTGACATTATTAACTGAGCTGGATTTGCAATCTTTGGTTATTCAAGAATTACCTGAATCCATTGGATCTTTGAAGAAGCTCAAGAATGTCAATACCTCTTGGTGTGAATCATTAGCCTGCATACCCAACTCAATAGGCGATTTAGCATCTTTGTCTCACCTTAACCTAGGAGAATGCCGAAAACTTGCTCAACTTCCAAACTCCATAGGCTCCCTCATGTCTCTACAACAATTGTTATTGTCGGGATGCTACTCATTGAGGCAAATCCCAAATTCAATCGGAAAGTTGACATCATTAACTGAGTTGGATTTGCAATCTAGGGCCATTCAAGAATTACCCGAATCCATTGGATCTTTGAAGGAGCTCAAGATTCTCGATGCCTCTTATTGTGCATCGTTAGCCTGCATACCTAACTCAATAGGCGATTTAACATCTCTGTCTCACCTTAACCTAAGAGGATGCCGAAAACTTGCTCAACTTCCAAACTCCATAGGCTCCCTCATGTCTCTACAACAATTGTTATTGTCGGGATGCTGCTCATTGAGACAAATCCCAAGCTCAATCAGGAAGTTGACATTATTAACTGAGCTGGATTTACAATCTTTGGTTATTCAAGAATTACCTGAATCCATTGGATCTTTGAAGAAGCTCAAGAATGTCAATATCTCTTGGTGTGAATCATTAGCCTGCATACCCAACTCAATAGGCGATTTAGCATCTCTGTCTCACCTTAACCTAAGAGAATGCCGAAAACTTGCTGAACTTCCAAACTCCATAGGCTCCCTCATGTCTTTACAACAATTGATATTGTCGCGATGTTGCTCATTGAGACAAATCCCAAACTCAATCGGAAAGTTGACATCATTAATTGAGCTGCATTTGCAATCTATGACCATTGAAGAATTACCCGAATCCATTGGATCTTTGAAGGAGCTCAAGATTCTCGATGCCTCTTATTGTGCATCGTTAGCCTGCATACCTAACTCAATAGGTGATTTAGCCTCTTTGTCTCACCTTAATCTAACGGGATGCAAAAAACTTACTCAACTTCCAAACTCCATAGGCTCCTTCATGTCTCTACAACAATTGTTATTGTCGGGATGCTGCTCATTGAGACAAATCCCAGACTCAATCGGAAACTTGACATTATTAACTAAGCTGGATTTGCAATCTTCGGCCATTCAAGAATTACCCGAATCCATTGGATCTTTGAAGAAGCTCAAGAATCTCAATACCTCTTGGTGTGAATCATTATCCCGCATACCCAACTCAATAGGCAATTTAGCATCTTTGTCTCACCTTAACCTAAGAAAATGCCGAAAACTTCTCAACTCCCAAACTCCACAGGTTCCCTCATGTCTCTACAACAATTGTTATTGTCGGGATGCTACTCATTGAGGTAAATCCCAAACTCAATTAGAAAGTTGACATGATTAATTGAGCTGGATTTGCAATCTATGGCCATTCAAGAATTATCTGGATCCATTGGATCTTTGAAGAAGCTCAAGAATCTTAGTACGTCTTGGTGTGAATCATTAGCCTACATACCCAACTCAATAGGCGATTTAGCATCTCTGTCTCACCTTAACCTAAGAGGATGCCGAAAACTTGCTCAACTTCCAAACTCCATAGGCTCTCTCATGTCTCTACAACAATTGTTATTGTCGGGATGCTGCTCATTGAGACAAATCCCAGACTCAATTGGAAAGTTGACATCATTAACTGAGTTGGATTTGCAATCTACGGCCATTCAAGAATTACTTGAATCCATTGGATCTTTGAAGAAGCTCAAGAATCTCAATACCTCTTGGTGTGAATCATTAGCCTGCATACCCAACTCAATAGGCGATTTAGCATCTCTGTCTCACCTTAACCTAAGAGGATGCTGAAAACTTGCTCAACTTCCAAACTCCATAGGCTCCCTCATGTCTCTACAACAATTGTTATTGTCAGGATGCTGCTCATTGAGACAAATCCCAAGCTCAATCGGAAAGTTGACATTATTAACTGAGCTGGATTTGCAATCTTCGGTCATTCACGAATTACCTGAATCCGTTGGATCTTTGAAGAAGCTCAAGAATGTCAATACCTCTTGGTGTGAATCATTAGCCCTCATACCTAACTCAATAGGTGATTTAGCATCTCTGTCTCACCTTAACCTAGGAGAATGCCGAAAACTTGCTCAACTTCCAAACTATATAGGCTCCCTCATGTCTCTACAACAATTGTTATTGTCGGGATGCTACTCATTGAGGCAAATCCCAAACTCAATCGGAAAGATGACATCATTAACTGAGCTGGATTTGCAATTTACGGCCATTCAAGAATTACCTGCATCCATTGGATCTTTGAAGAAGCTCAAGAATCTTAGTACCTCTTGGTGTGAATCATTAACCCGTATACCCAATTCAATAGGCGATTTAGCATCTCTGTTTCACCTTAACCTAAGAGAATGCCGAAAACTTGCTCAACTCCCAAACTCCATAGGTTCCCTCATGTCTCTACAACAATTGTTATTGTCGGGATGCTACTCATTGAGGCAAATCCCAAACTCAATCGGAAAGTTGACATCATTAATTGAGCTGGATTTGCAATCTACGGCCATTCAAGAATTACTTGGATCCATTGGATCTTTGAAGAAGCTCAAGAATCTTAGTACCTCTTGGTGTGAATCATTAGCCTGCATACCCAACTCAATAGGCGATTTAGCATCCCTGTCTCACCTTAACCTAAGAAGATGCCGAAAACTTGCTGAACTTCCAAACTCCATAGGCTCCCTCATGTCTCTACAACAATTGTTATTGTTGCGATGCTGCTCATTGAGACATATCCCAGACTCGATCGGAAAATTGACATCATTAACTCAGTTGCATTTGCAATCTACGGCCATTGAAGAATTACCCGAATCCATTGGATCTTTGAAGGAGCTCAAGACTCTCGATGCCTCTTATTGTGCATCGTTAGCCTGCATACCCAACTCAATAGGTGATTTAGCCTCTTTGTCTCACCTTAATCTAACGGGGTGCGAAAAGCTTGCTCAACTTCCAAACTCCATAGGCTCCCTCATGTCTCTACAACAATTGTTATTGTCGGGATGCCACTCATTGAGACAAATCCCAAACTCAATCGAAAAGTTGACATCATTAACTGAGTTGGGTTTGCAATTTACGGCATTCAAGAATTACCTGAATCCATAGGATCTTTGAAGAAGCTCAAGAATCTCGATGTCTCTTGTTGTGCATCGTTAGCCTACATACCCAACTCAATAGGTGATTTAGCATCTTTATCTCACCTTGACCTATCGGAATGCAAAAAATTTGCTCAACTTCCAAACTACATAGGCTCCCAGATGTCTCTACAGCGATTGTTATTGTCGAGATGTTGCTCATTTAGACAAATCCCAGACTTAATCGAAAAGTTGACATCATTAACTAAGATGCATTTGCAATCTACGGCTATTGAAGAATTACTTGAATCCATTGGATCTTTGAAGGAGCTCAAGACTCTCGATGCCTCTTATTGTGCATCGTTAACTTGCATACCCAATTGAATAGGCGATTTAGCATCTCTGTCTCACCTTGACCTAAGAGGATGCCGAAAACTTGCTCAACTTCCAGATTCCATAGGCTCCCTCATGTCTCTATTGCAATTGTTAATATCGGAATGCCACTTGTTGAGGCATATCCTAGACTTGACCGGAAAGTTGACATCAATGACTAAGTTGCATTTGAAATCTATTGCTGATGAAGAATTACCTAAAAGCATTTTGAATATGCAAAACTTGAGGATGTTGGACATTAGTGGAACTCCCATAATAGAATTGCTTGATAACCGGGGAATATTGGCAGAACTCCAAGGGTTGAGAGCTTCTGGATGGAATAATATGGAAGAGCCACCTAGTAATAATGAACAACTGGTTTTGCCAAACAATCATGATTTATACAAGTTTAAAAAATTATCATAATTGCGCTCTTGTGTACTAGCTCTAGGTATCGCCTGCCACATCCCACAATTGCTAAATCTTTCCCAACTAAGCTTTTTCAAGGAACTCACTCTTTCCGATTGGCTTGAATGTCTCCCAACCCTTTCTATAAAATGTTGTAAAAAAGCTGTGAAATTTGATTTTGTTTTTTCCAAAAGTTTGAGCTAGTCGTTGGTGATTCTATTTACTTTTTATCTTATGATACAGTTCTCTTAAAGCATCTCAAGATTCCTCCTGCCAACAACTCAACCATGGACTACCAAACAACAGTTTTTGAAGATGTTTTGAAGAGATCAAGACCTTTTGGAATCTCAGATGAAGTAATCATTTCATCTTGCTTTTTCTTTATTGCTCTTTAGTTATTAAAGTATGGTTCCATATACAAAGATAAGTATATTGCCAAGTGATCAATTATCTATTATGAACACTTTTCTCAACATTAGTCACTAGATCACTCATACTTGTTACACGTACTTCTTGCTATTTTAAGTCTTTTGTTCATGGAAATATGGATTTTTAGTTTTACTGAATTATAAAGTGAAGTTGGAATATATCACCCGTTCTTATGTATTTCTCTTTCTTAATTATCTTTCAAACCTTTTGAAAGTGCTCTCACTTTGGTGCTATTGCGGCATATGATCATGCATTGAGAATCTTAAGGAGTGTTAGTTATCCTATATCGGTTATGGAAGGAGTAGGTGGTCAGTTTATAAGTATGAGGGAAAGTCTCACTCTTTAAGCTAGCTTCTAAGGTGAGATAAACCTAAAACCACAGATGAAGGAGAAACTTCTAGTTTTGAGGTTTCTGGATATCCTTAACTCTCATGATGTTAACCTAATGAAATAACTAAGGATTGGAAGGATAACAAGAAAGTCTGATGGAGAGAAAAAGGAGCGAAAGGGCGAAGGTTGTCAATTTGTGTCCGTTTGTCTTAATTGTGTTTGTGACTGTGTCAATTCATCATGACTTCTATTAGACATGTCAAACCATTGAATTAGACGAAAACATGCAAATATCTCGTCAATAAACTAGTTAAACGTATGGTGATATGTCATATTGGGCTGTGTTTGTGTTTTTCATGTTTGGTATTGTCATGTAAACATTCTTTGTCAATACTGGAAGCATTAATGAGGAGCACGGACTAGGTTGGTGTTGATTACATCTTCTCCCATCATGCATGCATTGTGCTCACTTATGCTAGTAAAAGAGG
This sequence comes from Eucalyptus sideroxylon, assembly GCA_014182405.2. NCBI lineage: Eukaryota > Viridiplantae > Streptophyta > Magnoliopsida > Myrtales > Myrtaceae > Eucalyptus > Eucalyptus sideroxylon. The sequence goes on from CM024550.2 coordinate 45,818,684, forward strand.
GGCTCTCATATGAGTTTTGCATCTTTTGAATGCCATGGTTTTGAATATCTAAAGGACTTACCGATATTGTAATCTTTATTCGTTGCTTATTGTGTTACTTAAATGATGTAATAATGGCATTTGTATGTGCATGTTTATTGGACATCTTTCAATGACATACATTCTCTTGACCTCTACAGGACAGTGAGAGCATGGCCGATGTGAAGCCAGAATTGATGATGACTCGGCAGACAAATCACGAATTTGGAAATTGACAGAAATCAATGAACCATCACAATGCTATTCCATAAGGCTACCCGATATCTTAACAGCTATGAGGGTACAAATCATTGCCAACTTAGGATATTCTTATGCGGCATTTCTTTTCACATTAATCTGTCATGTTTATACTAGATAAGTGCAAATTTGAATATAGGTCACATTTAATGCACTCGCTTTATTAGTTTCATTCACTTGTGGTCCAATTATTTATCTCTTAAACGTCAACACTTGGAGGCCTTTGTCATCTCTTCATTTGGCCTTTTATTGTTAACTGATCGTTTCAACTATACACATAGGAAAGGATAAGATCAACATTGACAATTCTGTGATTATGGTGTGGCAATCGTGCTCGAGTTTCGTTGGCCATGGAGGTCATAAATTTTATGATAACAATGAATAGTGAGACAGATGATGCCTGATTTAGAATGCAGTGGTATATTTGCATAAGGAGACTTTTTAGCCTTCGCTTGAAATCTAATGAGATGGATTCTTTTGTGGAATCTCATGCAGTTACGTGTGGTAGAAGGCACGGATACTTCACGAGATGAATTTGGCTTTATACATGGCAGGCAAAGTATATCATTGTGCACCACTTTCATGCTTGTTAAGAATGCTAAGCTTATAAATTGAGCTATTTTGAGCTTGTCAATTCCCAGAAACTTTGAGTAGAAATCTACCTGTTGAATCTAGATATACGAACTCTAGAGGCACAAGGATAGGTATTCCCAGAAAAAAGTAGCATGGGTGAAGGCACTGCATTTTTGCACAGAGACAGCATAGACTTCTATTAATTCTATAGATACACAGGTAGACAGTTTAAGTCAACGTTCTACGTTTCTTTTGATAATTTTTTCAACTGGGTTTTGGTGTCATGTGTATCATATGCTCTGTTCATAGCGTTACCGTGTCTCTTTGCATGAATTTCTGCATCTATCATTTCGTGCCCGGTTCTTTGGGCTCTTTCTTTTGCATTTTCTATTAACTTTGGGTATTACATTTAACTGTCACCACTGAAGCTGATAAAATGAAGCAGGTATCGAGATTAATCTATTTAAACTCAGGTCGTGCCATTCTGGCATTATCATCGAATGCTGTGCACAAACATTGGAAATGGCAAGGAAGTGATGAAAACTTACAAGGCAGGGTAAGGAATCTTCTTTTTTTCCTTGAAACTGGCAAATTATTTTATTGTTTAGCGCACGGTTAACTACATTGATTCTTCTTTTTGCAGGCTACGATTAGTGTAGAATCGCGGTTATGGCGACCTCCTGATTGGAATTGGATGTCCAATGACACGAGCGATGCAAATCCTGAAGATGCAGTTCCGTGCTTTGCACTGTCAAAGAACGAGTCTTATATAATATCAGCATCAGGGGGGAAGATATATTTGTTCAATATGATCACTTGTAAGGTGAATTTTTTCCCAAAGGCATGTTTATATATTCTTGTCAGTTTCTAGTAGCACTATCCACAAGGCACGAGATGATGAACTACTCTTTTGTGCTGAATATGCCTGTGCTATTTCCCACTCTGAAGAAGGGAGATGCCATTGAGGCAATTTACCCCTTGGTACATATGTCCCACTTTTACTTATAAAGTTGTTAATACTGTCCTGCCTGCTGATATCCAGAGGGTGACAGCATTTATGGGCCCACCACCAGCAGCAACATTTCTAGCGTTCCATCCTCAAGACAATAACATCATTGCAATAGGAATGGAGGACTGCTCTATTAAAATTTACAATGTTCGAGTTGATGAGGTGAGACCTGTTTTCATAGTCATTGAAAGTTAACCTTGTTATTATATGCGAAAAAGTTATGGGTATAAATTGTTTCACTTTCTCAGGTCAAGACAACACTAAAAGGACATCAGAAAAGAATTACAGGCCTTGCCTTCTCTAATGTCTCGAATGTTCTCGTGTCTTCTGGTGCTGACTCTCAGGTACGAGACTACTGCTGCATTTTACTTTCCATGTAGACATGCCTAAGAGAGAGCAATGTAGTTTAAATTGCCCAAAAAGGGGTTAACGTTCACTCTGGACGTATTGATGCTTATGCCCTCATCATGCGTCAGGTCATGAAGGCATCATTAACCAGCAGAATAAATCCTTCCAGAAAACTTTATCTTTTGTGGTGGCAAATTAATCCCATCCCATTTAGTGAGAAAGAAAAAGCTATGACGTCTTGTTGTTGCTTATGACTGATGATTGGTGTGATTCTGATATAAAAGCAAGGTATGGAATTTTTATTCCTTCAAATGTGCATCAATGTTGATATCTCCTTTGATAATTATCTATTATTGCTGCAGTTATGTGTTTGGAGCACTGATGGATGGGAGAAGCAAGCTAGTAAGGTTCTGCAGATGCCATCTGGGTGAGGCGCAAGTCCTCTTGCTGATACTCGTATTCAATTTCACCTGGATCAGACACATCTGCTGGTGGTTCACAAGACACAGATTGCCATATATGAAGCTCCTAAACTAAAATGCCTTAAGCAGGTATTGAAGGTTCTTTTATTGTGCACAAACCGAAGTCTTATCTCATCCAGTTGTGTAAAAGTTTGCCAAATATTAGGTATTATGAATTGTTTTCTTGCCAATTGTTACTTGTTTTGATTCTTTGTTCACCTCAACTAGTGGGTTACTTGGGAAGCTAGCAGTCCAATCACACATGCTACATATTCATGCGATGGCCAATCAATATATGTGAGCTTTGAAGACGGAAGCATCGGCGTTCTTACCACTTCAACCCTCATATTTAGATGTCGAATAAATCCTGCTGCTTATATTCCTCCAAACCCTAGGTAAGTTAGTTATTGCTGCACATTCAACCTTGTTCTTCTATGAAAATGGCAAGTCTCATTTGCAAAGTTTTAATAGTCTAGCAATTTATTCATTCCTCACTGGTGGATATGGCAGCTTGAGAGTCTACCCGTTAGTCATTGCAGCACATCCATTCGAGCCTAACCAGTTTGCACTAGGGCTTACTGATGGCCACGTCTATGTGCTCGAGCCATCAGAATCCGAAGGCAAGTGGGGTATTTCTCCTGTTGAAAATGGTTCTGGGCCAAGCACGACTTCTGGTGCAACTGCTTCAAAGCAACCCCAAAGGTAGTGCAGGCCATGTCTCCCCATGTAGAACTTTGAGCATTAACATGCTGAGCTAGCTTTCCTTCTTCGCACTTTATTCAAGTTTTGAGGTATGCTGGAGAGGGTAGATTTTACAACCTCGGGGTACTTCCTTTGGACATAGTTCAGTACAATCTTGTCTTAAAGTGGTACAATTAGGATCCTAGTCAGCTTACGCTAAAGTCTCGCGGCGATAATTTGTTTTATTATATTCATGGCTGATTGAAAGTGAAAAAAGAAGTGTTGACACCTAAATTTTGGCGATCCAGTCATTGATTTTTTACATAAAAATTAAGGATTAATTTTAACCCCTAAAAAAATGCATCATAACAAATAAAATGAAAAAATGGAGAAAAAGGGAAATTGATTTGATTGATTATGCATGAAAGTTTGAAATTTTGATGAGTATTTAGATTTTGATAAAAGCATAAACAATTAAAAATCAAGCGGATAAAGGATAAGGATTTTGATAAAATGGAAGGAATCATAGTAAAATCGAGCTAATTGCGAAATTAGGTTCGATTTGTCATAAATCAATGCAACAAGAGATGGAAACTCGGAAAATACCATAAAAAGCGGTCGTCTAGAAACACTATAGAAGGGCCACAATTTTCGTGACAAAGAGGAATGAATTCGAACAAATTGAGACAAAAAATTCGTGCAAAAGACAAAAGCAAGCATGAGAGAAAAAGGGAAGCAGGTGCGAGAGACAAAAAGAAGAAGAGGCCTTCGTCCATTCAAACAAGGTCATGGGGTAGAAGGTATAGCAACGTACAGTGAGAGGACGTGAGGAATAGAGAGAAGAAGAAGAACATCTTCTTCATGAAAGTCCTCGTCGGCGTTTTGCTGCTGTCCGCCTCTTCCTCGTCGACCATCGCGCCCGCACCACTGCCGAAGAAGAAGAAGAAGAACATCTTCTTCATGAAAGTCCTCGTCGGCGTTTTGCTGTTGTCCGCCTCTTCCTCGTCGACCATCGCGCCCGCACCACTGTCGCTCCACTCTACTGCCTCGCCTTCCGCCTGCGTCCCACGACGCCGACGACTGCTGCTGCTAACTCTAACGCCTTGCCTACAACTTGTGAGATCTCGTCCCTTTGCCTGTGCCTTCGCTCGAGCGCCAGCGTCGCCCCCACTTGTCATCGTATCCCTGTGCTTACTCGCTGGAACCCCCACCGGAAGATTTGAGCTCGCCTCCACCCGACGCTGCTTCCCCTCCCCCGTCCAGATCTACCAGTCGCTACTAGTCCAAGATCCGCCGTGCCAGCCCAGTCATCCGCGACCCCATTACCGGCTTTTTCCGATCTCACACTTCACGCCTGTTACCCATGACGACTCCGCAACCTCCTGCTTGCCTGTCACTGCGCCAGAGTGTCGCTCGATTCACTGCACCTCTGCGCCGGAGCTCGATGCCGTCGCCGCCTAACAGTCCGCGATGCCCCAATGCCAACCAAGTCCCGCACCACTGCCGACGTCACCGCCCAGAGATCCGCGATCTACCTCCGCCTCCGTCGCTACTCCAAGCTCGAGCCCGCCACCGTCCACCTTCCACTGCTCCTCGCTGGAATTCTGCCAACCGGTCAATGACCGCCCGGCGCCGTCCACCATCGTTTTCACCCTTTAGGTAGTTTAGCTTATTCTTTTTATTTTATTTTATTTTATCTCATTTTTTGGTTCTTTTTTAGTTTATCTATTTAAGTTGTAATATTTGATGTCAATAAATTTTGTAGGCATTATCCTCAGGGGTTTTCCCAAAAATTATTGTAATTACTAATTTGATCCGGAAGATGTCGGATCATTTTTTTAATTATATTAATTTTTGGGGTTTGATTGATAGTATTTTAATTGTTGAATCAATATAATTATTAATTTGATCCGTAAAACTTCGGATCAAATTTTTAATTATTTTGAACTTATTTGTCGTGATGTTAAGGGTTAGAGTAATAGGTTATTTTTTGATTATTTTAATCCTTTATTTGTTGTTTGATTAGTTTATATGAAACTTGTTTATCTTGGAAAAATACTAAAAAAAAAAAAAAAAAAATCAAAATCTTGCATGAGCATATAAATTTAGTAAATTAGACATGTAGGTTAGTAAATTTTTTTAGGATTACATTTTTTAGGATTATATTTTTAGATAATTTTTTGAAATAGGTTAGGGTTGGACCTAAATAACCTTTTTTTTTTAAAAAAAAAAAAAAAAATAGGGTCTTAGATAAAGTGGGCATAATTTTATAATCTCATCCATTTTTTTAAAAAATAAATGAAAAATAAAAATATTTTTCTAAGATAGGATATGGTTTAAGTCAAATTAATCCCTAAAATAAATTAGAAAATTATTTTTAAAATAATTTAATTAGGGTATTCATTAATTCCGAATTTCAAATAAAAAATACAAAAAATATTAGGTGCATGTCAATTAGTTTGCATAATTGGTTCATTTAATTAGAATTTTTTTAGTAAAATTAGGTCATGAAGTTAAAAATGCATTTTTTTAAAAAAGAATTTTAATTTCAAGAAAACCCAAAAAAAATGTTTGCTTTGTGTGATGTAATTTGTTTATTTTATTCAATGTTTAATAATGATTGAGCATCTGTGTGATTAACCCAATTGCATTATAGTAATTTAGGTTAAAATAAATTCAAGCTGCCTGCAAAAATATTTTTGAAAATTAAAAAGAAATGGTACCGAAAGGGCATTAGAGAAATCTAATGTAACCAGGTCCTCGTACCCTTAATTTCTAGTTCGTAAGAGTAGAATAATTATCATATTATTTTACTTAGGTGTCTAATCAACCTACTGTAAACCGATTAGTGACGACTCCTATATAATAATCATTTACATGTTACATATTTGAACCTTAAGTCACAAATTGGTATGGACTTGGGAGAGCCCAAGCTAAGTTTACAAGTCCATTAGGCTAAACTTAAGTGGCGCACCCGAAATTTAGGTCGCGACAGCTTGGCGACTCCGCTAGGGACTTGTGTTAAAACACTCAGTGGACTTAGTCCAATTTTTCTTTTTCTTTTTAAAAATGTTTTTGTTTGGCAATGAGGATACCAGATACGTCCCTAACAATTCTAAGGTGTTAAATGTTTTTGTAGATAGGAGGAATAAGTGAAGTAGTCTTTGCTAATTCTTATCTTGCAGGAAGGTGTGGGATGAATGATTTTTCCTGATTAGAAGTGTTGTTTGCATTTAAAATGTTGTGCATATTTTACTACTTTTAGCACTACACTATTGCACACATAACTTGTGGTTAGACTTGGGCTGCAATAGGATTTTTAGGATGGTGTTGAGAATGATACTTCCTCCAAAGCGAGAGTGCTATGTAGAGGTTGACCTTCTCTTCCCGAAAGTTTTTCATGATGTCGAATGTGTTTGTCCATATCCGCGAGACTGCGTGATTATTGGACATTCCATTCGACTGAGTCGGAATTAGGAAAACCTAACACGTTAATGCGAGACCGCAACAGTCGGATCATCCTCTTAGCTCAGCTTTTTAAAGCCGTTTAGAGTAGAAATCGAGTCTCACTTCTCATGTGCATGTCTATGTGATTGCTGTTGATTCTCCTCGGTGAAGTAAGTCTTCTATCCCTAAAACATGCAATTTATTTTGTCGTACTTTTGAGTCGGTCCATGACAATCTAGGTCAATCATTGATTTGATTCCTTTGTCATTTAGAAATGGAATGAGGAAATTGCCATGTAATGAATCATTTTGAAAAAGGAAAACTTTGAAAACTTTGTTTTCAATTTATGTCTAGGAAATTTGGTCTTGCTAGGGTGTTTATTTTTCTAACTCTCTTTTAGGAAATTCCCTTATTATACGAACTTTTCATGAATAAGTGAAAAAAATGAAAAAACAAAAATCAAATCATTGTCATGGATTGGCTATCTATTTACACTTCATGCTTATTTTGTTCATTTCTTCGAATTAGGTGACAACAGAGCTGCCACATTCATCTATTATTACAAGATTAAGAGCTAGAATGGCCGATCAAGCTAAAATGCGTGATCATATCTCCACTATGGAAGATCAACTCCAGCAGTTAGTCACCTCTATGTAGCTTCTGACAACTCAAGTCCAATCCCTCCAAACGAATCCAACTCCTACACCTGCTCTCCTCGAGATAATAGTTTCGAAGCAGGCAAACAAGGCCCAAGTGAGTGATGATGACATGCTCGAGTTGGAAGATGATCCATTGTCAATCATTGTTAACAAGGCCAAGCTTAACAACATCCCTAAGATGGAGCAAGATGAACGTTTCGCAAAGCTGGAAGAGAAAGTGAAGCAATTGCAAGAGTTGTAGAGTTCACTCCCGTTCGACTTGTCAGTTTATGAGAAGGTCAAGGTACCGAGCAAGTTCAAAATGCCAGAGTTCGAAAAATACGATGGTACTTCTTGCCCAAAGTTGCAGATGTACCATGTATGCATGGCCCAACATGTCAAGAATTAGTCCCTCATGATCCAATCATTCCATGTGAGTTTGACCGGACCCGCACTGAACTGGTATGTGATGAAGAATGTCAATCTTCTCGACACTTGGAATGAAGTGAGTGACGCATTTCTCAAGTAGTATAAGTTCAATATAGATATTGCACCTTCCCGAGAAGATCTTGAGAGGATGGAGAAGAAGAGGAGCGAATCATTTAAGGAGTATACCGTGAGATGGCGGAATCTGGCAGCTCAAATCACTCTTGAGCCTACTGATGAAGAATTGATGAAATTGTTCGTCAAGACTCTCCCGTTTGAGTTTTGTAACCGGATGGCTAGCATATACGTCGAAGAATTCAACCAACTTGTTCCCGTAGGAGAACAAATTGAGATCGAGATAAGAGAAGGGTGGTTTATTGTGACATCCAGATTTTTGGGTTCTAATTTCGACTGGATAAATATGGCTGTTTTCGTTCAATTGAAGCTAGGGATTGTGAAATTGGGATGCAAGTGGGTTACATTGGTAAGGAAAAATACCAATTGGAATGATGAGGTGTTGAATAAATTAATGGGGGTCAATTTGATTTAATTCAAGAGGAATTAAGGCCCAATTGGAAAGAAAATCTAGCAAAATTCGTATGCCACACTTACCCCCACATTTTGGCCTATCTAAAGGCTTCTAGAAGGGGCATTTTTGGGCTAGAAATGTGGGTGGATGACAGCTCAAGATGGCCCATGTGTGGCTGACCTAAGAGAGAGAGAGAGTGAGAGAAAAAGAAAGGGAAATTGGTTTTCTCTTCTCTCCTTCTCTCTCCCGTCGCTGCCTCTCTCCCCTTGCATCTTCATCTTCAGCCGCACGACGCCATGGAAGCTGAAGACCAGCGAACCAGCAGGTTGAAGCAACGATTACTCTCGGCTCCGTCGCAGCAAGCAATCGGAGCCGGAGTCGCGGCCGTTCGCCATCTTGCTGCCCTCGCCCATCTCCGCCACATCATCTCTCTTCCGTCCCTCTCGTTTGAACGCAGCACAGCAGAACAGAGACGGTAGCTTGCTGTTGCAACCAGTCGCCACTAGAGCAAAGGTCGTCGCCGTCGTAGCCACGCCGGGCCGTCGTCTACTCTGCCCGCGCCCTCCGCTCCTTCCTCACCCTCCTCAGCCGTCAGTCTCTGCTCGTGCATCCAGGCGGGGTGTTGGTCGACCCACCTCCGGCCACCGTGCGCCCCACCTCAGCTCGCCGGAGCTCCGCCTCACCCTCAGCCGCCCGTGGCCGCCTCAATCGACGCCGGAACCGCCCCTTCCAGCAGCTAACAGAGAAGTTAGAAAATGGGTTTGCAGTGAGGTTTTGGCCCGTTTTGGGCCGTTTCCGGGCCCCGAACCCGAGGCCCGCTTTGGAGTTTGTTGTTCCTCACGACGCCGCCGTCGGATTGATTCGATTTGCGCGCGATTTGGTGAGTAATCTCACTAATCCCGGATTAGTTGTCTAATTATGCTTAAGATTGGTTTAGTTTTAATTAATTATGTTTAGAATTAATTAGCAATTATTAATCAATTGTTATGCGATTTAGATAAATTGATGGTGCAATTAGCAAGTAGACATGGTCTACTATTTATTGGGAGTGTCTCGGGAATTTTCGGACCCCTAATTAGGCTTCAATTTGGCGATTCGGGCCTAAGTGAGATTTTTGGGCATTTAAATATTAATTTTCGGAATTAAATTAAATAATTATTTATTTTTCAAAAATTCAAGGGAGATGGTTAGGAACCAAAATATTATGCTGATGACTGTGGTGAAGTCTGTTTATTTAATCGGGCTTTATTTTGAGCTAAATTGAATTTTTAATATTAATTATTTAATTCCTGAAAATTCAACTGGGATGGCCCGTGACTGGAAAATTATGCTGATGACCGTGGTGAAGTCCATTTATTTAATTGGACCTTATTTTGAGCTAAACGGAATTTTTAATATTTAATAATTAATTTTCGAAATTAATTAATTATTTATTTATTTTTCGGAAATTAAGTTTGAGATGGCCGACGATCGAAATCTCGTGCTGATCGTCGTGGCACAATCTGTTTATTTAATTAAGCTTTAACTTGTACTGAATTGATTTAATTGTGGATAATTACTTTAGAAATGGGATGAATCATCATGAAAGGCACGGGGCTTGATGATTAGATATATCACCTCGGAGAATGCACATGGCTCGGTGACGAAGTATGTTGCCTTGGAGAATGCATGTGGCTCGGTGATTAAGTTTAGCATCTAAAAGGACACGTGGGCTCGGTAATTTGATGCATTACCTCGGAGAATGCACGTGGTCTCAATGAGTACATTTGGCATCTTGAAGAGACACGTGGGCTCGGTGACTTTATGCATCGCCTTGGAGAATGCACGTTGGCTCGCTAATTCAAAATGACATTTTAAAGAGAAAGTGGTCGAGTGGGACCGTAAAGCCATTGAATATCGAAAGTGGTCGAGTGGGACTGTAAAGCCATTGAATATCGAAAGTGGTCGAGTGGGACCGTAAAGCCATTGAATATCGAAAGTGGTTGAGTGGGACCGTAAAGCCATTGAATATCGAAAGTGGTCGAGTGGGACCGTAAAGCCATTGAATATCGAAAGTGGTCGAGTGGGACCGTAAAGCCATTGAATATCGAAAGTGGTTGAGTGGGACCGTAAAGCCATTGAATATCGAAAGTGGTTGAGTGGGACCGTAAAGCCATTAAATATCGAAAGTGGTCGAGTGGGACTGTAAAGCCATTAAATATCGAATGTTGTCGAGTGGGACTCTGAATAGCAATAGCTTGAATGACCGGGAAATGGTTAGGCTGTCATGAAATCGACTAGATCGATTGATCATTGCTTTGATTTGATGTCGTGGATTGATTGACTGATTAGAAATGACCGTGAGTGGTCTTGTTGGCATTTAATCAACTAGGTCGATTTGATCGATGCTTCGATCAATGATATGATTGCTTGGGTGCCTATTATGAATTGTACTGACTTGCAGGTGGGATATGAGGCCAAGGTACGTCTTCTGCTCTATGCGTGTATAGGCAGCCTATAGTATAATAGTTGACTAATTGGGCTTAGTGGGGTAGAACTCGCTGAGATGTAGTCTCATCCCAGTTTGGGGAAAAACATTTCAGGACCCCGATGAGGAGCTGAGGAGGAGTCTAAGAAGGAGAACTCGGAGGTGAAACTTAAAGAGAATGATTTTTCGAAGAAGAAGATAATCCTGAGAGGGGCCTTGAGTATGGCCTGGATGGGCTGAGAGTCTATCTTCTTTTGAGAATTTCTCTTGAAGTGAATAGTTATGAATTTGTTTGTGTTTTGTATAAAAGTTTGGTTATAAATTTCAATAGGACAAATATGGCCCTGCTTTTCTATTCCATCTATTTATTGTCTGGGGATTTTAACTGCTTCCGCATGTGCTTAATAAACGAAAGGGTCGGCGATACTTTGTCCTGGGATATCGCATTATAAAATCGGCCAAGTGAGAAGGATGTGTGCGTGCCCAAGGATCGGGGCGTGACATTTATTGAGCCATCTAACAAAAGGTTTTCTATCAAGAAGGAAAATGACCTTGAAGCTAAGATTAATATGACCTATTCTCAACCGAGTCGTGGTCACACTTCAGTAATTAAGATTTCTACTGAGCAACAAGGTGGAGAACATCAACTCCTTGGTCGACGGCGTAATGCTAGAAGACATTTCACACCTCTTCTTAGACCCCTATCCAAAGTTTTGCCTGTCCTCCAAAAGAAGAGATTACTCTCTTCAAAGCCGAAGTGACCAAATCCTGAGCATTATCTTGCATATAATCCCTTTGAGAAGTGTGACTATCACATGGAAGAGGTTGGTCACTCCACTGATGATTGCCATGTTTTAAAGCATAAGGTCCAAGACCTCTTGAATACAAATGCGTTCTCTTTCATCAGTAATCAAAAAGACCCTCTGCCCAACCATGACGAAGGCACAAATGCTGTCACTGAGTGAAGAAGTTTTTATCTTCACACTCCTCTACGAAGGAGTCTTTTTTCTTAGGATTTCAAGTCTTTTAGAATTTCTTGCTTTCTGAGATTTCAATTATTGCTTTTGTTTCTAGGGTTTGCTTGTTTGCATTTTCCATTCCAATAATGTAATTCATTTGATTTTATTCAATGAAATTACAATTTTATTTCAATTTTGAGGACATGATGAGGCACGCCAAACTAGCCCGGTGACGATATCCAACAATAAAAAGAAAATATCATCCAAGGAGAAATCTGAAGACTAGGCTTCTTCATGCTTTCTCACAAAAAAAAATCCTAAAAAAGAGAATAAAAAAAATCATTTTTCAAGCCATTTCCAAAAGCATGCATTAGGTTAGCCTTGTTTAATTTTCTGACTCATTTACTTAATGTTTTAGAGCATTACTTTCTCGGTCTGATGAGAAGCATCTGAAGAGGTGCACCAGGTTGCAATTGGCTCAACTGTCAATGACACATTTCTAAAGAGTCAATATGACAAATTGGGAGATGACAAATTTTGGGGCAAAAGTGGATTTTCAGTCTTGAATGATAAGGACAATCCATATACATCAATTGCTGAGGCAATCCCATTGTGAAGAAATCCTTGAATGAATGCTTAAAACCATTTTGTAGCATGGAAAACTATTTGTTTTGAATATGACAATTTTCCTTGCTTAAAGCTGTTGGGCTATTTCAAAAAGGGATTTTGCATGGTGACTCTTATATGTTTTGTCCACCAATTCCACTAAGGAACATTAGGATGGACTAATTTAATGAATGATGTGGAATGTATTGAGAATACTAAATAAGACGAGTCAGGATGATGAATGGTGAACCCTATCCTATATATAGTCCCCTACTCATACACTTGTGAGATGAGTGTAGGAAGGTTCATATCCATAAGGTGAAGAGTTTTTCCGCAAAAGGTACAACAACCGAAATGATGAGGGGCAGTTTATTTTTCTACCCCAAACACTACAAGTAATCCATTGCTTAATCTCTTTGAGCCTTGTACATTTGTGAAAATTATTTTCAAATTAACCCTATCAAGAACCACCCCACATTGAGGCAACTGGAGGTAAAATGGCATCATGAGATGAGGAAAATGGAAAGAAAATTTCTTGCTCTCACTTGCATTAATCTTCAACTCATGCTGTTACATTGAATTTATGTGTTAATTTAAGTGTCTTAGGATGACGAAGATCATTTCTTTCTCTATCCTACATACCTATACCTTTTGCATAGCCCACTTGAGCCTGCATTTTTCATTTCTTTAAACCCAGTTGGTGATCATCCCCCACACTAGGGCAAGGCAAAAGAAAAATGAAGACCCTCGAAAGTTCGAGTGTCATTCAGAGTGTAATTCCTTGACGCATGCACTGTGTGCAAGAATTGAAATCAATATAGTACTAAGGGGCATGAAAAAAAAAGTGTGCCTGGTAAAAGCAAGGCTAATGCCCATATATGAAAAAAAAAGAGTCAAGATAAGGACTATCGGTTGTAAAAAGCTTGTATCTCCAATGGAGCAATACTCAAAAAACTCAAATACTAAGTTTTTACAATCAATGGGGGCGCTTCATGAAGACAATCCCCGATGATGAAAAAGAAAATCGGTGGCAATGCCCAAGATGATCCTTTCAGTTCTTAACTCATGAACCCAACCTACGTTACGTCCTTTACAAAGTCTCTTCTGATTAGGGCACTTAAATTAACATAGGAATTCATATGTTTATAAGTATTGCTCGAAGAAGTGTGGACATGATTATTTCTTTCTCATTATGCAGAGTTCTTGACTTGTAAGCCCGGAGATGATTACAAGATTTTTCTTTCAATAGCTTTGACTCAAAGAGTCCCTTTGTTAAGCCATTGACCAAGCCCACATTGTGGTCCTTGTTAAAGACCTCTTAGATTGGTAAGATCATACCGGTTGCAAGAATACTCGGACCCCTGTCGATATGATGAGATTGAATGATTCTCCTAAAATAGCCATTTTGAATGAGAGTGAGTGAAAGTCTTTTATAACTGAAAGTCTCTCATTTAGTATTCTTACGAAATCCATGTCATTAGTGAAAATTGCCCTGAATGATAATTCTCTCTAGTGGAAATTTGGGTGATGTAAAGGTCATTATGCATGAACCTTGATTGAATTAATAAAAATTTCAGTGGATTTTGAAGTGTGCATTCCATAATAGCCTTAATTGCTTATTTCTTTGGTGAATGCATTTTTGCTCTAATCATGTCTGACAGATAGTGTTTTCTTAAAGATCCAAGAGCTCCTGACATTCAGGTTCCTTTCAGAATGTCTCATGATATTAAGATATGAGAAACCATCACAAACATTCAAGGTGCATCCTTGATGTTCCAAAATTTATTTCTACCAGGATGTGAGAGGCCTCTACAGGATATTTAAGTTCCAGAAGACATATCCCCAAGAATCAGAGATATCACCAGGTAAGTATATCTCTACCCATACTCTAAATACATGTCATTATGCAGGTAATCTCTCTCAAGTGCATTGACACTTGACATAGTCAAGCTATCCTTTATATTGACCTGTCGTGCCTTCGTAACCTAGAGTCCCTTTCATTGACTCGGCGTACTTCCGTAAGCCAGTGTCCTTTATATTGACCTGACGTGCTTTTGTAGCCCAAAGTTGTTTTCATCGACTCGACGTGCTCCTGTAGCACAATGTCCTTTATATTGACTCGGCGTGCTTTCGTAGCCTAGAGTTCCTTTCATCGATCCATCATGCTCCCGCAGCTCAATGTCCTTTATATTGACCCGGTGTGCTTTCGTAGCCCAGAGTCCCTTTCATCGACCCGGCGTGCTCCCGTAGCTTGGTGTCCTTTATATTGACCGGGCGTGCTTTTGTAGCCCAGAGTCCCTTTCATTGACCCGATGTGCTTTCGTAGCTCGGTGTCATTTATAGTAACCTAGCGTACTTTTGTAGCCCAAAGTCTCATTCATCCACCCCACGTGCTTTTGTAGCCCGGTGTCCTTTAAATTGACCTGGTGTGCTTTCATAGCCTAGAGTCCCTTTCATCGACCCGGCGTGCTTCCGTATTCCGGTGTCCTTTATATTGACCTGGCGTGCTTTCGTAGCCTAGAGTCCCTTTTATTGAACTGGTATACTCTCATAGCTAGAATTTCTTCCCTTGCGTGCTTTTGTAGCCTAGAGTCCCCTTTATCAAATCGGCGTGCTTCCATAGCCTGAAGTTCTTCTTAACCGACACTCAATTGAGTTGTCCCCCAAAGATTTTTCTCCAGATTCAGTCTGATTAAGGCAACCGAAGAAAGGTTCAAGTTCTGGTCAAATGATCTCTGTTGCAAGACTGGGCGATCGAAGAAAGGTTCCAGTCCTAGCCAAGCAAAACCTCAGTTCAGGCGATCGTAGAATGGTACGAGTCCTAGACAACATTTAGGCGGCCGCAGAATGGTACGGGTCCTGGAAAATTATTTTTTCGTCAAGGCGGCCGTAAAATGGTACGGGTCCTAGATACAACCAAACAATGTCATGTTGGGTGACCGTAGAATGGTACGGGTTCTGGACATGTAACACAAACTATTTTGAGTTACTTTACCCTCCTTGACGGTAAGTTATTCCAAGTTGGTTCCTCTATCATTTGCATTAACATTTTCATGCATAACATAAGTTGCATTTTAAAATGGGATTCATTTTTCCAAAAAAAAAAAAAAAAAGCAAAAACAAAAACAAAAAGTCACTCAAGTACATGTGCATGATCAAAATTCAGGTATCAATTGTCTTTCAAGATAACCTCTATGAGCTCACCTTCAAAGAGTGGTAGCTGTTAACACCTAAATTTTGGTGATCCAGTCATTGATTTTTTATATAAAAATTAGGGATTAATTTTAACCCCTAAAAAAAATGCATAAAAAAATAACATGAAAAAAAAGGAAAAAAAAAGGAAATTGATTTGATTGATTATGCATGAAAGTTTGAAATTTTGATGGATATTTAGATTTTGATAAATGCAGAAATAATTAAAAATCAAGTGAATAAAGAGTAAGGATTTTGATAAAATGAAAGGAATTATAGCAAAATCGAGTTGATTGTGAAATCAGGTTCGATTTGTAGCCATAAATCAATGCAATAAAGGATAGAAACTTGGAAAATACCATAGAAAGCGGTCTTTGGAAATGCTATAAAAGGGCCACAATTTTCGTGACAGAGGGGAGTGAATTCGAAAAAATTGAGAGAAAAATTCGTGTAAAAGACAAAAGCAAGCGTGAGAGAAAAAGGAAGCAGGCGTGAGAGACAAAAAGAAGAAGAATCCTTCGTCCATTCAAACAAGGTCAGGGGGCAGAAGGTACAGCAACGCACAAAGTGAGAGGACGTGAGGAAGAGAGAAAAAAGAGAAAAAAAAAATAAGCAGATGAACTGTTCATCTTCTTCGTGAAAGTCCTCGCCGGTGTATGCTGCTGTCCGCCTCTTCCGCGCCGACCACCGCGCTCGCATCACTGCCGCTCTATCGGTCTACTACCTTGCCTTCCACTCGTGTCCCGCGACCTAGCCACGATGCCAACGACCACCGCTGCCGACTCCAGCGCCTTCGGCCACTCGTTCCCCACGGAGCTACCGTTCCCTCGCTGATCACTGCTAATCCACCCATGATGATGCTGTTGCCCCCACTATGTCCGCAATATGCACAGCCCAGTGCCTCACCTGCAACCTACGAGATCTCGTCCCTCTGCCTACTTCTTCGCCCGAGCGCCAACGCCGCCCCAACTCGTCACCGTATCCCCGCGCTTTCTCGCCGAAACCCCCACCTGCAGATCTGAGCTCGCCTCCACCCGACGTTGCTTCCCCTCCCCCGTCCGGATCTACCGGTTGCCGCCGGTCCGAGATCTATTGTGCCGGCCCGGTTGTCTACGACCCCCTTGCGCGCTGCTCCGATCTCACACTTCACGCCCGTGACCCGTGATGACTCTGTGACCTCCTGCTCGCTTGTCATCGTGCCGAAGTGCCGCTCGATTCGCCGCACCCCTGTGCCGGAGCTCGACACCGTCGCTGCCCAGCAATCCGCAATGCCCCAACGCCAGCCCGAGCCCCGCATCACCGCCGATGTCGCCGCCCAACAATCCACGATCTAGCTCGCCTCCGTCTTGCTCTAAGCTCCACCCGCCACCCTCCACCCGCCGTTGCTCCCCGCCGGAATTCCGACAACCGGTCAAGGACCGCCCGGCACCATCCACTGTTGTTTTCCCCTTTAGGTAGTTTAGCTTTTTTATTTTATTTTATTTAATCTCATTTTTTGGTTCTTTTGTAGTTTATCTATTTAAGCTGTCATATTTGATGTTAATAAATTTTTTAGGCATTATCCTTAGGGGTTTTCTCCAAAATTATTGTAATTACTAATTTGATCGAAAGATGTCGGATTATTTTTTTAATTATATTAATTTTTGGGGTTTGATTAATAGTATTTTAATTGTTGAATTAATATAATTATTAATTTGATTTGTAAAACTTCGGATCATATTTTTAATTATTTCGAATTTATTTGTCGTGATATTTAGGGTTAGAGTAATCGTTAATTTTACCTATGAACAACATGTTATTTTTTTGATTATTTTAATCCTTTATTTGTTGTTTGATTAGTTTATATGAAACTTGTTGATCTTGGAAAAATACTAAAAAAATAAAATAGAAACATATCATAAAAATCAAAATCTTGCATGAGCATATACATTTAGTAAATTAGAAATGTAGGTTAGTAAATTAGAATTTTTTTAGGATTACATTTTTTAGGATTATATTTTTAGATAATTTTTTGAAATAGGTTAAGGTTGGACCTAAATAACCTTTTTTTTTTTTTTTAAATGGGGTCTTAGATAAAGTGGGCCTATTTTTATAATCTCATCCATTTAAAAAAATAAATAAATGAAAAATGAAAAAAAGTTTTTTAAGATATGATATGGTTTAAGTCAAATTAATCCCTAAAATAAATTAGAAAATTATTTTTTAGATAGTTTATAGGGTCTTTATTAATTCCGAATTTCAAATAAAAAATACAAAAAATATTAGGTGCATGTCAATTAGTTTGCATAATAGGTTTATTTAATTAGAACTTTTTTAGTAAAATTAGGTCATGAAGTTAAAAATGCATTTTTTTTAAAAAGAATTTTAATTTCAAGAAAACCCAAAAAAATTGTTTGCTTTTTGTGATACATTTTATTTATTTTATTCAATGTTTAATAATGATTGAGCATCCATTTGATTACCCCCATTGCATGATAGCAATTTAGGTTAAAATAAATCCAAGCTGCCTGCAAAAACATTTTTGAAAATTCAAAAGAAATGGTTCTGAAATGGCATTAGAGAAATATAGTATGATTAGGTCCCCGTACCCTTAGTCTCTGTTTCATAGGAATAGAATAATTCTCCCTTTATTTTACTTAGGCATCTAATTGACCTATCATAAACTGATTAGTGGTGACTCTTAGATAATAATCATTTACATGTTAAATATTTGAATCTTAAGTTGTGAATTGGCATGGGCTTGGGAGAGCCCGAGTTAAGTTTACAAACTTAGTAGTCCATTAGCCTAAACTTAGGTGGTACATTTGAAATCTAGGTCGGTACAAGAAGAACATGATATTAGGTTGTCACTTAGAAGGTGTTGTATATTCGAGATGGAGGCAGGTATCTGATTTTAGTTAGCAGACTAAAGGACCAGAGGAGTAGGGTTTAGTTTCTTAGGTTTTTTCTTTTCTTGTTCCTTCTACATTTTGCTGAAAAGTACTTCTCTTATTTATTTTATTTATTCTTTTCAATTTGCATAAAGAGCACTTATTACTTGTTCTTTTCCCATAGAAGCATAACTTCATCTTCCTCTTGCGCTCCTACTGCGATGGTGATTTTAGTGCAACATCACTCAAAGACCTTGGATGACAATATAAACTTCCCCACGGTCAATCTCGATGTTTTCCTTATTAAACTACAACTTTTCAGAATTAAGTTCCATCTTATTGAGGATGACACAGTGTAAAGCTGTGGTTACGGACAAAGTGACCGGTACTGTTGAGATTATTCTCGGACAGTTCCTTTAGGGACCAAAGCTGGTTAGACCTCAAGCTTTTATATTTTGTTTAACGGCTTGAAAACTAACAGGTAGGATCATGAGATGAGCCTTTTTTTTTTATGTCATATGTATTCCGATCACCCTTACCTATGTCGCAACCTCTTTTTCAGCGCCTTGTTGCACGCGGTGCTAGTGGAGGCTAATGGTTTGCTAAGTCTATTAGGCTGAGCCTGGGCTCTCCCAAGCCCACCAATTCACGACTTATGCTCCAAGTTTTTTAATATGCAAGTTAATTTTAAATGAGTCGCCACTAATCAATCTGGGGTGGGTCAATTAGAAACCCAAGCGAAATATTGGAAGAAATATTTCACTCTTACACAACCAAAAAAATTAGGATTAGGGACTTGATTACACTATTTAATCACTAATACCTTTCCACTACCTAATCTTGTTTAAACCCTAAAATTTTTTGGATTTTCAATGACTTTTCCATGCATTTGTGGAGAAAAACATATTTTTGGTCTTTTTTCTATTTTCTAAACATAAAATGCATTTTCAGATTTTTTTGATCCTTTTTGAAAATATAAATTATTTTTGACTTTTTCTGATTTTTTGGGAAAACGTGAACTATTTTGGATTTTTCTTATTTTTGAAAAATAAATTATTTTTATTATTTTTTTGATTTTTGATTTTTATTATTAAAATATTATTTTTATTATAATAATATAATATAAATGACTTGGGTCGGACTCTAGGTTAGGGCCGACATGGTCGACAGCCCCCAACTTGGTTGGGTCTGAAATGCGGGCCCAACCCACAACCCTTTTTCTTTTTTCTTTTTTTGGTAATCCAAACTCACAAACAAAACAAGCCCACCTATTCCTAAGCTCGTGTGAGATCAGCCCACGTGCAACCAGGCCCAGTGGACTCGAACTAGCGAAAGCCTAGCCCGAATAGCGACCCAAGCCCGACCTAGTTCAAGGACCAAACCCTACCCAATTGGAGATTTTCGCTCGACCCGGCTTGTAATTGTCCACTTGACTCTCGCCTCTCCTCCTCCCCACTTCTTTGTGGCGCTAATGAGGGGTGGTTGAGGTGGACCGCGCCGATCACCCTAGCGCGTGCCTAGATTTGTAGTAGTTCGCGCCAATGAACGCAATGGTGAGGTGGCAGCGAGTGGTTCGACGAGAGAGGGCTGAGATGTAGCCAGTGGTGGCGGATAGGGGGAAGCCGAGGTTGTCACTAGCCACGATGACCAACACCAATCGACTTGATGGGTCCAGCGTAACACGGTTTTGGACGACATGTCACGGTGGGGGGATGACCCCGTGATGGGGGCTCTAATTCGCGTCGGGCTCCAAGCGCAAGGGCAACGGTGGATCTGTGTTGAGGGGCGATAGCAATATAGGTCCTTAATTTTCTTATGCAATTTAATCCTAAATACTTAGTCAAAATTTAGGTGTCAATAACTACCCCTCTTTGAAGGTGAGCTTGTAGAGGTTGCATTCAAAGAAGAACTAATACCTAAATTTTGTCCATGCATATGCAATAGATTATATTTTGATTAGGTGTCCTGTGTAGAAAGAGCAATATAACATTATAAATACTAAGACAGATAATAAGATACTTATAGTTACTTATCGGAAATGAGTGAGATGGGATGCAAATCCCAACTTTGGCAAGTATCAGGGCATCATCTTACCTGTGATGTGAGGAAGTTGTTTTTCCAAGACCCGAACCTTTCTCCGGTTACATTGATGGGAAATTGCTTTTTCAGAACCCAAACCATTCTTCGGTTGCATGTTAGAGCAATGAGTTTTTGTCTAGGATCCGAACCTTTCTTCAGTCACCTGTTAGAGTAATAAGTTGTTTGTGTAAGACCCGAACCTTTCTTCGGTTGCTTGTTAAAGCAATAAGTTGTTTACCTGACCTTTCTCGGGGATGTGCCGACGTTTCTCGAGACATCTATTTGTTGGATGCCTAACCTTTCTGGAGGAAACCAATTTGTTGGTTGCCTGACCTTTCTTGGGACATTTGTTTGTTGGGTGCCTAATCTTTATCAAGGACATCGATCGATTATCCGACCTTTCTTGGGGGATGTGCCGACCTTTCTCAAGACATTTGTTTGTTGGGTGCCTGATCTTTATCAAGGACACTAGTTGATTACCTAGCCTTTTTCGAGGGATGAGCCAACCTTTATCAAGCCATCTATTTGTTGGGTGCTTTATCTTTTTCAAGGACATCAGTTGATTACCCAACCTTTCTCAGGGATGCGCCAATCTTTCTCAGGGCATCTGTTTGTTGGGTGCTTGATCTTTCTCAAGGACACTGGTTGATTACCTGACCTTTCTTGGGGATGCGTCGACCTTTCTCGTTGCATCTGTTTGTTGGGTGCCTGATCTTTGTCAAGGACAACTGTTTGTTACTTGACCTTTCTCGGGAGATGCGCCGACCTTTCTTGAGGCATATATCTTGAAAGATACTTGGACATTCTCAAGTATTGAAAGAGTACCTGGATATTCTCAAATACTAAACCTTGGGGGAAACCTGATCATTCACAGGCATTGAAGGAGTACTTGGACAATCATAAGTACTATCCCTGGAAGATACCTAGACATTCGCAGGCATTGAAGGAGTACTTGGACAATCACAAGTACTAGACCTTAGGGAATACCTGGACGTTCATAGGCATCAAAGGAGTACCTGGACAATAATAAGTACCAAAATGAGTACCTGGATAATCACAAATACTAATCTTGGAAAATACCTGGACATTTGCAGGCGTCAAAAGAGTACTTGGATGATCATAAGTACAAACCCTAGAGGATACTTGGACATTCGCAGGTATCGAAGGTATACTTGGATGATCACAAGTATTAACCCCGGAGGATACCTTTGTGAAAGTCTTCCATCTCGTTAAACATTTGTGAAGGTCTCCCACCTTCTGGTAAATGAAATATTGAGGACATACCTCAAATATTCATTAAGGTCTTCCACCTCCTGGTGATTGGTGAAGGTCTCTCATCTCCTGGTAATTGGTGAAGGTCTTTCACCTCCTGGTAACATAAATTTTGAATGTAGCATGAGGCTTACTTAGATGGCCGCATGCACTCAAAAGGGCTAGAACACCTAGGTAGCCGTAGGTATACAAAGCAGTGAAATACTTGGATAATCACAAGTATTTAATGATACGATCTGGGACCACTCGGGGAGGTCTGAGTATCATGATGATAAGAGAGCTTATCTCGGTAACCGCAGGCACACAAAGTAGTGGAACACTTGGACAGCTATTAGTATTCAATGATACAATTTGAAGACAACTCGGGTAGGTCTAGCATCATAGAAAAGGAGTACCTGGATAGTGGCAGGTACTAAATAGTGGTAGGTACTCAAGGACAATGTGATATTTCGACAATCACAAGCATCTAAACTTCTAAGACAGCTCGAATAAGTCGAGTGTCGATAAGAGAGAGAGAGTACCCAGACAGTGATAGGTACCCAAAGATAATGGGATATTTGGACAGTTGCAAGCATCCAAACTTTGAAGACAACTCGAATAGGTCAAGTGTTGATAAGAGAGGGTACTTGCACAAAGGTAGGTACCCAAAGACAATGGAACACTTAGACAGTCACAAATATCCAAACTTTGAAGACAACTCAAATAGGTTGAGTGTCAATAAAATAGAATACCCAAACAGTAGCGGGTACTCAAGGGGAATTGAAACACAAGGTTTTGAAAATAGGGATAGGGATATGCTTAACTGGCGATATTTCTGATCTTCAAGAGTATGTCTGCTATTGAACAACCCACATTATGCACACAATGCTCGTACATGCTGTAAATTCATGAATTTAAATGTGATTTATGCCTGACAATTTTGTCAGTTTTGTATCATCTAAGTTCCATTGGGGAAAATTTTTGAAAGACAGTTTTCATTCAAAATGTAAATGTATTAAAATGCCAGATGAGGGACTTTCAGTTTGAAAGGACTTTCCGCCCACTCTCATGGAAAAGTCTATTTTATCCTTACCACTGATGCTAATTTATAAGGACCACATCATTTCATTGTCATAATGTCAGCAGGGGTCCGAGTATTCTTGCAAGCGGTATGACTTTACCAATATAAGAGGTCTTTGTTGAGACTGTAACGTAGGCTTGGTCAATAGCTTATCAAAGGGGACCATCAAGGTCAAGGCTTATGAAAGGAATGCAGCATGATCATATCGGAGTTTACAAGTCAAGAACCCTGCGAAAATAGATAAAATAATCTTGCTCGTACTTCTTCGAATACGAGTGATGCTTATAAACATATGAAATTCTACATTAATTGAAGTGCCATAATCTGAAAAGACTTCTACAATTGATGCGGTGTAGGGTTAATTTATGTGTAAAAGGGAGAGTTGGTGATTGCTTTGGCATTGTCACCAATCTTTCTTTTCACCGTTAGATGGAGGCTCTATTAATTGAAATGCAATAGCAGTTTTACTTAGGAATGGCTATATTTTTTCTTTGAGGGCATCAGCCTTGCTTTTTAGTAGGCACACTGCTTTTTCATGCCATTTGTTTCCAATTTCTCATCTATGGGCATTGACCTTACTTTTACCAGGCACACTACTCTTTCATGCCCCATAGTTTTTACTTTTGTTGTTTGAGGAGCAAGCCTAGGCAAGTTCAAGCAAAACACTACCATTAGACTCTTAAGGTCTTCATCTTTAGTCAACGTTTTGAATCATGCTACTTGAATGGTAGTAATTCTTACTTTGCCTCAGTGTGAGGGTGAAATTACAAATTCAATTGGGTTGTACAATGAATACACGTGCATAGAGCAGAAAAAGAATCACACTTCGTCATTCGATGGCACTTAAATTATCGTGGACACCCAAAGATTGAAGCAAGAGCGAGCAAGAAAATTTCTATCCCCTTTCTCACCTTATGATGTCGCCTCGTCTCCGATTTGCCCTAGTGTGGGATGGTTCTTGATAGGGGTATGAAAGAAGCTTCACAAGTGTATGGGGCTCAAAGGGGGTAAATAATGGATAACCTGTAATGTTTAGGGGAGAGAAATGAAATGCCCCTTACTGCTTTGGTTATCGTATCATTCACGAGGGAACCCTTTACCCTGCACACATGGAATTTTCTATACTCATCTCACAAGTGTATAAATATGGGACTGTGTATAGGATATGGCTTGCCTTTCATTATCCTGATGCACCTCATTTAGCATGTTCAATCCATCTCATGTCCTTTATTCAACTATCTATTTTGATAATCCACAGTAGAATCAGTGATCTTGATAGACAAAATCATCATGCAAAATCCGTTTGAAAAAGGCATGGTGGTATTTTAAATACGAGGGATTTTTTTCTCTTAAAACAAGTAATTGATTTTACTCAAAAAAAAAACTTTATTAACATCATTAGAGGCATTTATTTAACAGAATTGTATTTACAAATATGTTAAATTTTGAACATCAAATGGGTTATTCACAAATAGGTGTTG
Organism: Eucalyptus sideroxylon; assembly: GCA_014182405.2. NCBI lineage: Eukaryota > Viridiplantae > Streptophyta > Magnoliopsida > Myrtales > Myrtaceae > Eucalyptus > Eucalyptus sideroxylon. The sequence continues at coordinate 45,843,058 of CM024550.2, forward strand.
ACGAACTATCCTTATTCAATAGAGATATGACACAAGAATGATTGGCTAGGGTTGTGAATATGATCATTGATTTGACAAGCACTTTTGCTTTTGCCCCTGTAGAAGAGAAGATAAAATGGATCAATCAATAGGGCCAAAATTGTGAATTGAAGCCTAAAGGGTTTCTATCATTTGGTTTGGTGATACTTGGGATGCCATTTTGCTTAGGAGAGTTTATCAAAGTCCGACATGCCTCTCATTGATTTGTTATCCGCATCTTTGATGATTAGGTGATCCTATAATAGATAGGAAGGAACGTGTCAGTCACGAACTCTCTCAAGAGTAAAACAATTGGGAGCGATACAACATTACCCTTAACTGGTTTGTAGATGATTGAATAGACCTAAAGTATAAGAAGAATCTGAAGTCTTACATCTTTTATTTGGTTAGGTCATCTCCTCTCCCGTTCTTGCAAATGCAAGAGAAGCAATTTTTTTTTTATTAGTTCGTACATATGGCAACTAGTTGCCACCTCCGAGGATCGAACCCTGATCGTGTCTGGACCACTTCATCCCCCATACCACTTGGCCAAGATGCCTGTGGTATCCGTAGGGCACTTCTCTTTTTATATAGTTGAACTAGTTCTGAGACAACACATTTTTTCGTGTCGAGTTAGTTGATATGGGTTACTCCTATATGCTTGCTTGGCCAATATTGATTTGCTCAAGTTAACCCACTAAATTTGTTTGTTAAATCCTGATGCTTCTGGTCAATAGAAGAAATATGCCAAGAGAATTTAGAGAGAGGGAGTATTGAAAACGATACCAAATTACCCTTCCCCAAAGTTTGTATTTGATAACTTTTAGGGATATTCGAATGTCAATGACAGCCTTTTTGTGTTGACACAATTCAACATCTCTTTTGATTGGCCTTTCTCATTTGTGGTCATATATGCATGATTAATGGTCGTTGATTCATCTTCAACACATTCCTTCTGTGGAATTTTTCTTTTGCCTTTGATCATATGAACATTAACAACATTGGGCAAAGTCATGTATCTCAAGCTTCAATGGAATCTGAGAGGGACAATCAAAACCTCCATTTTCTGATGGCAATCACTTCTTGGGAGAGTATGCATCTAGAACAAGAAGTGAGGTTTCCAGATTCTAAAGTCATCATTTGGAATAAGGGGCTAAAGATTGTCTCAACTATATGGATTTTCTCCCTGTTGACAGTAGCCAATTCAAAGGAAGAGAAAAAAATTCCTTCCCTATGTTTCTTAGCTTGCTGAAGCTGAAAATCCCATTAATGAAACTACAACATCTAGTTGCTCTAGCATGTTGTGTGAAGAAGACATTGCTCAAACTTGAGACAGAGTTGTGCTGGTGCGAGGTGAAGTGTATAGAGCTCCAGGGACAGCTCACAAAATGGGAAGGCTGAGAGTAGCATGGAGGGGGTTACCCTACCTTAAGCTATCATGGTATGCACGCTTCGAGTTCAACTGTATGCCTGTGTCTATTATCTCCTATCTTTCGTCTATAAATAGAAGTCAGATAGTGTCATTTCCAAAATTATGTTGAGGGAAGAAGATGTACCATTTTTTGAAATAGGGTGATCTTTTATGCTTGCCCCTGCTTTTTTGAAAGTGTGTTTTGGAATCTGACATGACATGCCATTTTCAAATGCCCCTTATCACACTAAGTCAAGGGGATGATGTTATGAGATAAACATGATTAAATTTGACAAAAAAGCTTTGATAATTAAATATTTTTTGTTTTAAAATATATATATACACATTTTAGGGGAGGAAACATGAGGAAGCCCAACCCTCAGTATTCTCTTTAGATAATATTTTCTTTTCATGGTTGGATAGCATCACTGGGCCGATTTGGTATGTCTTCTCATGCTCTCAAAATATTTTTTTAACTTTATTTAGTACTAGGTGGAATTACATTTTGGAAGAATGATTACAAAAGTCAATTCCTCAAGCGGAAATGATGTTAAAAACAAAACAAGCCAGACTTAAGAAAAATAGACAAGTTCCCATGTAGGGGAATATGCAAGGAAATTAAAAAGGGTTCTTTTCGAGCGAGCTTGCACCCATCCCCCCTGATGGTCCTTCGTCGATAGTGCCCACGAGGAAATCTTTGTACTTGTCACCAGTCACACCTTCTTGTGCTCCTAGCTTTGTGAATTCTTAGATCATCCATGCCTCCCCATCCGTCAGGGACAATGTTTTGATGATGGTCATACAAATCTTGGGGGACTAAGTAGTTAACATAGTATTCGAATTTACCACTCGATTGACCCAAGGTGTCCATGATTGCTTTTCCTCCATCCGTTTCCTTAGTGTGTTCAGGGAATATGGTATGGGTGTTAGGTACCACGAGGAGGTCATCTTTGCCAAGCATAGCTATGGAGAGCGGAACATGAATACTCCAACATCCAAAAGATCCTAAATCTTGTTTTTCAGAATAGTATAGTCATCTAATGAGTGCCCCAACTCCCCTAAATGGTAGTCACAATACTTGGATGGATTGTAATTAAGGAAATACTTAGGAGCAGGACGTCTTAGCTCCTTGGAGACCATTCTTTGTTCTAGGAGGATGGGGAAAATAGTGGTCATTGATTTAGGAAGTGGCGAATATGGTCGTGTGTTGCTTGAAAACTAGGGTAGTCGAGCTCTTTGCGAAGTCGTGTCTATAGGGTCTTCTTCATTTATTTCAACTACCAACTCCTCGTTGTGATGAGAAAGGAATGCATGAGCAACTTGAGCGAAATTCTCTGTCAAGTGGTGTACTGCCTCGTGTAATTTATTAATTTGACATTAAAGTTGGTTGAACGAAAAGTTATCACCTATTCCTTCTAGTTGTTCTTCCTCGATGGCACCTTGAAAAGGTTTTCGAACATACTAGTCATGTCATTTGGCCCTTATTTCTGTATAAGTGCTGGCTAAGTTATGTTCTCTTGACCCATGCCCAAGTAAATGGGAAACTTTGAGCATTCATGATGGAACTATTTTGGAGTGCCAATCATTTTTTCCTTCTCATGCATCATCCTTACAGGGCCTAGGAAAGTTTCCTCAAGGCAGGGGTATACAAGGCCAACTTTCTTCTTTACCTTTCTCTCCGGGCATTATTCTTTTCCTTTGTAATAGCTTAAACCAATAGTGTGGGGTCTCCTCAAGGCTTTGATAGGCTGACGGATGTCTTGGCTTCCTTTGCCAAGCCATTGACTGAGGGTAAAATCGTATCCCGTCACGATTTTCCCTACCATGATTGCAGCGCTTGACATTTCGAGGACAAAGGGTGGCGTCCCTCAAGTGCCGTGTATAGTAGACACAAATTCGAATGATTGATAGCTAGATTCCTTCTTACCACTAGGCTCAACATAAGAAATGGTCGTCTCGTGGTAGTTACGGTGGTCCTCTTCTCCGCGGACTATGACCAGTCCTTCAACCACAAACTTTACATTTTGGTGGAGACTTGAGGGTATTGCTCCAGTGATGTGGATCCATGGGCAGCCTAAGAGGAAATTGAATGTAGTAGGGATATCCATCACTTGGACCAAAATTTTGACTATGGTTGGACCTATTTAAACATCAAGCTCAATTTCATCCATTGTTTCCTTCTTCGTCCCATCGAATGCTCGAATGGAAATCTTGGCTGCCTGGATCCAGGACGTCTCTATTTTAAGACGATAAAGTGTCTCTAGGGGACATATGTTAAGAGTAGATCCATTGTCAACGAATACTCGAGCGATGTGGGAGGCGTTGCACTTGATTGATATGTAAATACCTTTGGTGTGTCATCTACCTTCCTCGAGGATCTCTTCATTGAAAAATGCCATTTGATCTTTTAGAAGGATGGTGCCAACAAACTCCTCGAGTTTATCATGCTCAACCGTTTCAGGGACATGCACTTCACTTAAAACCTTCATTAGAAATTTCTGGTGCTTGATAGATGTCTGAAGTAATTCCAACAGAGAGATTTGTGTTGGTAATTTCCGCAATTATTTCACCACATTGTATTCATTGACTTTGACTACGACCAAAAACTCCTTGGCTTCTTCAGTGACGAGCTTGGTAGGCTGTGTATTAGCATGAGCATAAATCTAGCCATACCTCATGACTAAGCCAATGTCGAGGTCATAGGACCAAGGAACTTTATTGTTCTTTCATATTTATAAGGTTGTGGGATCTTGATAACTATATGTGCCCCTACTGTCGACGCTAGGGCTATAGCTCCTTTTCCTTCAAAGACGCCTTTAGGTGGGGCAAAATCCGGCAAACTCTTCATCCCAATCAATGACGACTTGTGATATAGTAAAGACTATGCCAATGTGGCTGTCATATATAATTATTCCAGCCTCCATCATTCTTGATACATTTTCTTTCATTGTTGCTAAGGGTGGTATTTCATCACCTGAATAATACCAAGCCTTTACCAGCCCTCGATAGATGTCAACGGTGTGTGTTTTGACATTTCTGATTCGACTGGCTTCAAGACTGAATACCACATTTACCTTGTTGATGTGATTAGGGAGCGGATTGCTCTGGACATTTGGTTTGGTGCTTTAGAATGAGAAAGCTTTAGTATCCCACAGGTTCTAGATTCAACTCTTAAGGGTAAAGCACTCATCAGTCAAGTGCCTACTTCGCCCATGTGATAATCGCACATGTTTGACGGGTCGTAGTTGGAAAATTTTTCATTGTTGGGTTGCTTTAGCTCAATTGAAAGGAGGTTCTTCTTATGGAGGATTGCCAGTACCTATGATGGAGATCGAGGAAGCGAAGTAAATTGTCTCCTGTTGTTGTAATGCTGGGACAGCTGACAGTTCGTGGTTTGTTGTTGTCCTGCGCTTGTTTGAATTGTTAGGGGATGATTGGTGTTTGTGGTGTAGGTCGCGTTGACATCCACCAAGGTTTTTTTTTTTTTTTTTTAATTTTATCTTTCTTCATCTTGAGCTTCCTACTCGTGGGTACAAGTTCAGTGAACCAACCATTCCTCAACCCTATCTCAATCTGCTTCCCTAATGGAATGAGTTGATTAAATGATTCAGCAATTGTAATTACCATTTGATTGTGGTACTTGCAAGGGAGGGTTTTGATAAACATATTTGTTAACTCGAAATCAGTTGGTGCAGGACTGATTTAGGCGACTAGATTCCTCAATCTAATGGCATATTCTTTGAATGATTCATACTTTTTCTTTTCGGTATGCTCAAGATCCTCACGAAAAGGGGTAATGCCCATTATGAACTTGTACTGCTGGAGGAATGTCTCACTCACTTCGTTGCATGTTTCGAGGACGTTCATGTCCTTCGTGATGTATTACCTCAAGGCAGGGCCTACTAGACTTTATTGGAACAATTGGATCATCAAGGTTGCATTATTAACGTATTGGGCCATCCGAACTAAGTACATTTGCAAATGAGCTCTTGGGCAAGTTGTGCCATCATACTTCTCAAATTCATGCATTTTGAATTTTTCCGGCATTTTGACTTTGGAATAGATGGAGAGGTCCATCAGAATAGGATCTTGGAAGCCTTGCAGTTGTTTCAACTTCTCCTCAAGCTTCTCAAGCCATTTGTTATGCTCAGTTTTGGACAAACTGTCTGCCTTAGCTCTCTCAATCGCAATTTGGTGTGGATCATCCTCCAATTTGGGCATGTTATCGTTGGTATCTCTACCTTAATCACCCCTGATAGATGATTGTGGTAACAATACTTTGATTGAGGCCAGGGCGGGAGTAAGTTTGCCCTGGATGGAGTCTATCTACTTTGAGAGTTGTTGAAGTACATTAAAGCCTTGTTTCATTTTGCTTTCCACAATCGCAACACGGCTTTGTACATTCTCTTCGACCATTCTTGCTCTTGCTTTTGAGCGAGTTTGGATCGGCGAATGTTGACGTTCCATGATTACTTGGTCATGAATAAATGAGTATGTGTAAACACAAGGCATAAATAGAGAGTCAGACCACGATGACGACCTATGTGACAGCCTGATTTTCTAATTATGTTTTCGATTGAATGAAATGGGCTTTTCATCGAAGTGCCTATAGTCTTTTTTTTTTTTTTGAGTTGGCCACTCATGAGATAAATAATCTATCAGGTGAAGTCGTTAAGGAATCTAAACGTGACAGGCTTGAGAATTTGACCAGAAATCGACTACTTGACCATGCTAATCTGTAAGGGTCAATACGGCACCATCAAAATCGATCAGAGATCGGAGATAGGTCAGTTCGACGAGGCATGTGATTAAAATGTGGGTGATTCCACATAATTGCAAAATTCTCATCGAACGGCACTAGACCGATTTTTTTGTTGTTTCTGTACCCTATGCCTGTATTTGAAGACAATTGACAGTTACCAATGTGTCGAAAAAACACAAAGTGGCTAAAAAATAATCGACCACGGATTAAATACGGTAAAAATTCCTAAAGCTACCCGGTAGGTTAAATCACTCTAAAGTCATGTCCAGTTGAAATTAACCACGAAATTGAACCCGATTTTAGAAATTAAAAATTCTGTCATGTCACGATTTATTTTAGGAATGTTAACTTATCCTCCAAAATTTTTTTGGCAAACCCTTGTTATTGGTGAAAATTCAAGTTTAGGCAATTTTGGACTGGGAAATTAAGAGAGCCATTTTTGTGTGGATTTTTGGCTTTCAAGATGGAACATTTAGCAAGGAAAATTATGGAATGGATGTGGATGCCTTAGCTGGAATTTTTGGGCACAAATTGGATAGATTTGAAGAAAAATGGAATTGATTTAAGGGGAGATGTCACAAATTCGTAGCCAAGGGTGGGGTGCAACATTTCAGCACCCTTGGAGACTTCTTGGAGAAGATTTGGAGGGATAAGGGCTGCTGAGTTGTAGCCGAGGCTAGTGGGGCCAAGGGATGGTGGTTTTGTGATATTTATGAAGACTTTTGGGGCATTTGGTTCCCCCTCAAGCAACAGATCATCTCCTTCTTCTTCCTTGTTGCTAGGACCTCTATTGTTGCTGAGAATAGAAACCAAGAACTAGAGAAAACCAGCTCACCATCCCCTGCAACCGAACCAGCCACCGCCAAAGCTGCTGTCGCTTAAGCATGCTCGCTTGAGCCCGCTGGTCGACCGCACACCGTCTCACTCATCCCACATCTACTTGCCGTCGTTGGCCCTCTGTTCGTACCCTAGCAACTTGCAAGCTGTCTGCTTGAGCTCCTCTGCCGCTTGTCCAAGCTGCCGTCACCTTTGCCTAGTCCCCCTATAGCTGTCATCGTCCCTTTGGCCATTTCTAGCCGCCGTAGCCATTCAATTCAGCCTTGGACAAAACTAAATTCACAGCCCAAGCTATGAGCTTCGTGGCCCATTTCCGGACCCTTCTGGACTTTGTCGAATGTTGCCGTAGGCTAGTGTTCCGTTGGCCTTAGCATTGTCGTTGCTGTGAACTCACCGGCTCGTTATCCAATGAGTTTACTCGCTAAACCTTACTTAGGAAGTTAATGATGCTTAAGGGGTGATTAGATTAAGTTAAGTTAGATTATAGTAATTAGTAGCTTGATTAGTTAAATTAGGCTAGTTAATTTAGTCAATTAGGTGGTTAGTGAATGTAGTTAGTTAGTTTAGTAGGTTGTTATGTAACTAAGATGGTTAGAGTAATTTAATTAGTCTATTAGGTGGTTAGATAAGCATTTTTAGGCTTAATTAGGCATTTATTGATTTAATTTTCATTTATTTAATTAATTTTAAAATTTATTTAATTATTAATATTTTCCGAAAATTATATTGGGATAACCGGTAGCAAGAATTTCGTGTTGATTGTTGTGGTGTGATTAGTTTATGCAATTGAATGATAATTTGTGCAATTAAGTGGTGATTGTAATTTTTGATTAATTATTTCAAAATTGTGAAATTTTGGTATTTAATTAGGAAATACCGTGTGTCGGGTTCTGACATCGAAAATATTTTTAAGTACTATATCAAACAGTAGGATTTTAAAATAATTGATAACAATATTTAAGGTTCAATTCAGGTGTTTTTTAATATGAAGAAAATAGACCAAGTTCATTATTTTAATTGCGACATTTGAGTGCAATGCACAGTGTCCTTGCCGGGGATTGAATGATTGTGTGATGGCTATGAGAATCTATCTCGAACTTTTGAGTCGGATGATGCTCATTCGGAAATGCCCCAAGTCAACGAATGCCGGTCGTAATGGAGGCTGAACCGATGCTCCCATGAGAAATGCCGTCTAGATGTAGACATTGTTGTACTCGATGGTGCGAGACGACGCTCAGCTATGTCGGAAGATCGCTGACTGTTGAGTCGGCTGTGGCCATTGGATCGTAATCAAGGATACATGGATGATTGAAATTGACGCACCTGATTATGGGACAAAATTGTGTGGCGCGGAATGGGACGTGTCATAACGATTTGGCCTCATAATCGGGATTCTTGTGATTGATTGGGATAAAAGTTAAGGCATTCCAATTGATGAGTGTATTTACTGCAATTATATGTGATATAAATTGCATGGATGTGCAGGAAGGAACTAAGGCGATGTGAGGCTTGTGTGATATGTGGTTAGACTACCTCTAGGCGTATTTTCTTCCTAATTGGGGTTTATGGCATGAACTCGCTAAGACATTGTCTCACCCTGTCATGGGCTTAATCTTTTCAGGTCCTTAGATGGAGAGGAGGCTGGTTCGTTTTGGGTGGCCACGAGAGGCTGAGACAGATCGCACTATTTTCCCTATCCACGGGAACCCTAGACCCGTGAGCTCATTGTGACAACAATCTGGTTCGACGAGGGCCAACCTCAGTTGGTACCTCATCAATTCAAGGTGTGGTATCATAATGGGCCTAATGGGGAATGGGTAGGCCCCGTGAATGGACCTGCCGTCGAGGGTGAGGGTGAGGTTGTGCTCGACCCTGTCGTGGATGCCAATGTCATCGTAGACATCATGGAAAATCAATTGTAGGAAGATGAGCAGGAGCCCGAAGTTAAGGAGGTGGCTGACCCGTTAGATCTCGACATCTCTGACAAAGTGTCGTGATAGACCCGGAGTCCAAGTAGATAGGGTCGAGGTAGAGTCAGCTAGGGGCTTCTTTTTGAGATCTCGACTTTTGTATATATAACTTTATAAGATGACCTACTTGTTTATAAAGGTGTTAAATGAAATTTGTCATCCTGCTTTTCCCATATTGATTATTGTCTAGGGATTATTATACGCTTCTGCATGTGCATTAAAATGAATGAGTCGATGACATGTAGTGGGATGTCATAATTTTATCGACCACCGAGGGATGTACGTGCGCTCGAGGGTCAGGGCGTGACAACCTAATCCTACCATTTTTGTTTATTCATGAATTGAAAACAAATTTTCAAAAAAAAAAAAAAATTCTATCTTTTTTTTTTTTTTTTTTTAAACAACAAGAAATCCCTTGGGGAAAAAAGAAATTTATAACATGCTTGAGGAAACAAAGGCATCAACTGAAAGTAAATGTTTTGTAAAATTTCTCTTTATTCTTTTCAAAAAAACAACTCTATGACAATTACTTCCAAATTTAAATGACCATAGTGTTAAATCTATAACTAACCTAGACTAATCATGGACCAATCGGTACAGACAAGAAGGTAAGTAAGTTGCAAAGTGCAAGGATAAAAAACTTACAAATTGATGAGAATCACATAGACATGCACATGATACGTGTGGCTCAATGTCTAACTGAGAAGGTTTAGAGAAATTAAGAGAGTGTATGCTCGTTGTAGTCTTGCCCTGGCATCATACCCTCTTAACTTCGGTTCTTGCTAAAGAAATACGGGGAAAAAAAAAAGGCAACCTCTACATCGCAGTCTCGCGTTCAAGGCCGTATCATTCTTAACACCATCCTAAATATCCTATGGCGGCCCAACTCCGCCGGCCGGGTTGTGTGTGTCATGTGTAATGCTATAAGGGAAAATGTCACAAATAGTCCCTATATTTTTACTAAATGTCCAATTTCATCCCTAAACTTTCGATTGGCTCAATTTGGTCCCTGAACTATTGATAAAATGTCCAATTTAGTCCCTGAACTTTCAAATGACTCAATTTGGTCCCTGAACTATTAATAAAATGTCCGATCCAGTCCCTGAACTTTTGATCGGCTCAAGTTGGTCCTTGAACTATGATAAAATGTCAAATCTAATCATTCGTTCTGTTTTTCTTTTCTTTTCTTTTTTTCCTTTTTTTTCCATTTTTTTCCATTTTTTTTTTCGCTTTCCCCGGCGGACGGCCGGCGTCCGGCGAGGGCCCTCGCCGGCGTCCCTCGCAAGTGCCGGCGAGGGCTCTCCCTCGCGACGCCGGGCGAGGGACCGTCCTCACCGGCGTCGCGCGGGGCTCTCCCTCTCAGATTTGGTGAGGGGTCGTCCTCGCCGGCCGCGAGGGAGAGCCCCTCACCCGCTTGCGAGGGAGGCCGGCGAGGGGCCTTCGCCCGACGCCGGCGAGGGGCTCTCCCTCGCAGATCTTGCGAGGGGCCGTCCTCGCCGGCGTTTGCGAGGAGAGCCCTCGCCGGCATCGAGTGAGGCCCCTCGCCGGCGTCCCTCGCAAGTGGGCGAGGGGCTCTCCCTCACAGATCTGGCAAGGGAGAGCCCCGCATAGACGCCGGCGAGGACGGCCCTCGCCGGCGTACGTGAGGGAGAGCCCCCTCGCCGGCGCTTGCGAGGGACGCTAGCGAGGGGCCCTCGCGTACGCCGGCCCTCCACCTGGGGAAAGTTTTTAAAAAAAAAAAAAAAAAAAAAAAAAAAAGGAAAAAAAGGGAAAAAGAAAAAGAAAAATAGTAACGAAGGATTAGATTTGACATTTTATCATAGTTCGTGGACCAACTTGAGCCGAACGAAAGTTCTGGACTGGATCGACATTTTATTAATAGTTCGAGGGACCAAATTGAGTCATTCGAAAGTTCAGGGACTAAATCGACATTTTATCAATAGTTCGAGGACCAAATTGAGCCAATCGAAAGTTCAGGGATGAAATTGAACATTGAGTAAAAATATAGGGACTATTTGTGACATTTTCCCATGCTAAAATATTAAAAAATGCACCACAGTTTATAATCACAAAACATTTTATTTTAAGAAAAATACAATTAATCTCTAAGCTACTAATTTGCATAAAAGAAAAGAAAAAAAACCCCCAAGTTAGTGAAGCGTTTAAACAAGATAAAAAAATGTCTAAGTCCACAAAAACTTTTTCCCAGTGGAGTCGCCAAGCTATCACGACCTCTTTTTCAATGCATTGTTGCGCGTGGTGCTAGCAAAAGCTAATAGCTCACTAAGTCTAATAGACTTAGTTTGGGCTCTCCCAAGTCCACCAATTCACGACTTATGGTCCAAGTTTTTTAATATACAAATTAATTTTAAATAGGAGTCGCCACTAATCAATTTAAGGTGGGTCAATTAGAAACCCAAGTAAAATACTAGGAGATATATTTTACTCCTACACAACCAAAAAAACTAAGATTGGAGATTTTGATTCTACTAGTTAATCACTAATACATTTCCGGTACCTAATCTTGTTTAAATCCTAATGTTCTTTGGATTAAAGGGATTTTTCCATGCATTTGTGAAAAAAAACATACTTTTGGTCTTTTTTCTATTTTTTGAACATAAAATGCATTTTCGGATTTTTTTAATCCTTTTAAGAAAATATAAATTATTTTTGAATTTTTCTGATTTTTTGGGAAAACATGAACTATTTTGAGCTTTTCTGATTTTTGAAAAATAAATACATTTATTATTTTTTTTTTATTTTTTTTATTTATTATTAAAATATTGTTTTTATTATAATAATATAATATAAATGACTCGGGTCAGGCTCCCGGGTTAGGGTGGACCTGGTCACTAGCCCCTAACCTTGCTGGGTCTAAAACGCGGACTTGGCAAGGAACCCTTTTTCTTTTCTTCTTCTTTTTTTTTTTTTGGTAATCTAAACCCACAAACAAAATAGGCCTACCTATTCCTTGGCCCATGTGAGATCGGCCCACGTGTAATCAGGCCCAGTGGACCCAAACCAATGAAAACCCAGCCTGAACAGCGACCCAAGCCCAACCTAGTTTGAGGACCAAACCCTACCCAATTGGAGATTTTCACCCGACTTGGCTTATAGTCGTCGACCCGACTTGTGCTTCTCCTCCTCCCCGCTTCTTTGTGGCGTCAATGAGGGGTGGTTGAGGTGGACGGCATCAGTCACCCTGGCGCACGCCTAGATCTATAACAGCTTGCGCTAACAAACATGTCAGTGAGGTGGCAGCGAGCGATTCGACGGGAGAGGGCCGAGATGCAACCGGTGGTGGCGAATGGGGGGAAGCCGAGCTTGTCACGGCGTGGTCACGATGAGTAACGCTGGTCGACTCGATGGGTCTGGTGTGATATGGCTCCGGATGGCATGTCACGACGGAAGGGATGACTCCGTGACGGGGGCTCCAATTCGCATCGGGCTCCGAGCACAAGGGCAGCGGCGGATCCGTGTTGGGGGCAACAGCAGAAATTGGCGTTGGGCCAGTGAGCTTCAGCGCAGCAGAGCTCGCGGCTGGTTGACAGGGTGACGACACCAGCAATGCGAGCAGCTAGTGTCGTTGGCAGCGAGACAGCGGTGACCTCAAGCCAAGCAACCGGCACTGTGCGCGAAGGCAAGGCTCAAACCCGTGGCTCCCTCTCCCTCAGATCTGGCCGTCCCCCTATATATGCTTCTCTCTTCCTCGATCTCTCCTCCTATGGCTTGCTCACTCTTGGGCCTCCCCTGAAGTCTATCAGGGGAAGTCGTTGAGCTTACGGGTGTCAATGGGTCGGGTCGGGTTGGGTTTTGTTGTTACCCGACCCGACCTGAAACACAAGGGTCACACACTGTGACTCAACCCGAACCGACTCGAAACACATTAGACCATCTAATGTGTTTCGGGTCGGTTCGGGTCGGGTTAATGGGTTTCTTGTCTCCTTTTTTTTTTTCACCTTTCTTTTCTCAGGGGTTCGGGTTAAAACTCTGCAGCAATCATCCCACCTTGATCCCATTCTTATGTGAACAGGTTATTACAAGAACCTGATTTTAACATCCATTCTTGCAAGTGATCAATCTAAGTCTTTTTAACTGATAAAAACTCAATAGCAGAGTACCAAGTAGAACAAATAGCAGCGAAGAAAAAATCCTAAGAAACCTAAAGCTTTGGCACTTCAACCTGTTGGGCAGGTTCCATATCCAAAAGAAAACTGAGTTTTTTTTTTATCAAACTCACCCATAAGACCACTGCAAATTCCTTTTTGATTCTCATGATTTATGAAGAGACAATTACATTTTGCAATAGTAAGTATCATTCCAGTAGCACCTACCTGACTGGCCACATTAATGAAGTGCTGAATTGCAGAATCCAACTTAAGTTCATGAAAGACCAGCTACACAGGACTAGCGAGCCACTACTCGTGCTCCACTCTAGATACTCCAAAGAAACATACCAACCTAATACTGCAGTGATGAAGCTGCTTCACGCTAATCCACATTGTTCCAATTACCCTTTTTTTCTTTCCCCACCATATCAAATTCGCCGTTCACTACAAACTACATGAACTCAGCACCAAAGCTGATATCCCTGCAATTTAGTGCCTTTTGTGGGTCAATGTTTTTTTTTTGGTAAGGCTTTTGTGGGTCAATGTTCCAAACAGTAGAAACCAACAAAACACGCCTGCTCTCGATCTGCAGCTACTTCACAGGACACGACCAAAAAATCAACGGAGAGAGGTTCCTTTCAATGAAGTTTAACTGTTGAACAACGACCTGCAGGAACACTTAAGTAATCATTTTCCAGTGAAATCATGCTATCTGGAAGACAAAAAGCATCCTCTAGCCAAGCAAATTTATCCTGAAGGAGTAGTCATCAGTGACAAGCAATGTAAGCGCTCGCCGTAAGTTGTAATAACACGCAGTAAATCAAGTTCCAGGAGATGACCTTCCCGGAGGGCAAGTCCCTGGCCTCAACGGGTGTCAAGATGATCCCGATGAGTTGGACGGAGTTGGCGAGCTCCTTCCTCCACTAAAAAAGGAAAGTGTCGAGATGATCCTGAGGAGGACTGGCCCAGACTGGGAAAGGAGGTAGGGCTTGTGGGATCGGAGTGGAAGGGATTTGGGAAGGGGAAGGGGAGGGGTTTCGGCGACGGTCGGCGACGATTGATTGATTTGGCGGCGGCTAGGGTTCCGACGTTGAGACGAGGGGTGGCGACGGCGGGGGCAAGGCAGAGGCACGTAGATTGGAGGATAGGCCGAACTGGCAGTCGTGAGTGAAGGCACGGTCGTGTCATCGGAGAAGAAGGGGGAGCCGAAAAAGATGAGAATGTGTTTGGAGTTAATGTGTTCCAAGTGGAACAATGTTCCAACCCTACCCGACCCTAAACATATATTGTTTACTTGCTTCATACTTGTCTTTTAAACTGTATCAAGACCCGAAACAAGTATAATGCTTGTTTCGTGTTCGGGTCGTGTTTGGGTCGGGTTGGTTCGGGTTTTTTTGACACCCCTAGTCAAGCTTGCTGCCCTTCGATCTCTCTCGGCGTGTCCTTGGCCTTCCCCCCGACGGATCTATTTATAGGCAAGGAGGAGTCGGTTGACGAAGCCTTCGGCCACTGGTCCTTGCACATCGACTGACCTTGGTGCGGCTGAACCGGCGTCTCCTCAGCCACCCACCTGCTCTGCTTTGAAGGCGCGTCTCGTCCGTTGCCAACCTACCCCTCCTCTGTCCGCCGTAGGCCGTCCTTGCGCATCACCGTTGCCGTGCGTGAGTTGTAGAGGCGGAAGAGGCAGGAGGAATCAGGCTTTGGGAAGAAAGGGCTGGGCCCTAGTCCCTTGTGGGAGAAAAAGGAAGAAGAGGGGGAAGCTGGGCCCGCCCCTTTTTTCTTTTTCTCTTTTTATAATTAAATTATCCGAAAAAGTTAAGACCTAATTGATGCGAAAAATCATTTTTGTTATGGCCGAATTGGTCCCTATTTTCTTATGCAATTTAATCATAAATACTTAGTCAAAATTTAGGTGTCAACAATCTATGTACTACGGTATCCACCATAGAAGGTTATTATCTCTCTATTACATGCGCCTAGTATATTGTCATCGCATTTTAAATGAATGGAAAAGCTGAAATGACGAAATGAGTGGAGAAGCCGTAGGTGCAATCCGTGAGAGTCTTGATTTGATTCATCTATGGCAGGTCCAGCCCTCGATAATTTTGGATGGTGCATCTGAAAGGCACATTCTTCTAAACGTACTTTAGTTGTAACATCTAAATGTTGGATGAGACAGCATTTTAAAAACAAGTTACAGGTGCTACGACTGTGATGTATTTGTTAAATACATTAGCTACAATACACATTTGCATAGTTAAAGCTACTGTAGGAAAGCAATATCAAATAGTCTTTTAAATTGGAAACTTAAATTATTATTCCTAGACAATAGCACCATCTGACCCCCCCCCCCCAAATTTATACACAATTAAGTTTGAAACTACTAGAACTCATTTATTTTAAACTTCATTTCTCCTCTCTTGCAATGCCACAGGGAGGGCGAGGAAATATTTGCCTTGATTTGTATCTAGTTAACCGCATTTATGACAACCGTTAATCATATGAATCTCACATGGGCATTATATGTGAGATTTACATGATCTGATTAATTTGTTTTAAACTTTATCCCATCCCTATAATGCTAGGTTCCAAAAAATATTGGGATAATATTAAAAAGACTGTGCTACATCTTTAGTGAAATGAAAAGAAAATTTAGGAAAAGACATGATAAGGGTCTGTACTGTTTCTTAATAACTAATTGAGTGCCTGAACTTTCTTTTTATGTAATCAACTATTAATTTCTTGAATTTCGTTTAATGTGGTGTCTCCAGTATTATTGCCAAGTCATGCGCTTTTTTTCCTTACACACTTATCCAACGCAATCGCTGATATGGCAGCATACCCAACGAGAATCATGCAAACTCAATTTAAAACAAAGGAAAATATTTCTTTCTTTTTTTCCTTTTCCATTTCTTTCTTTTTACTCCCTGCCCTCGTCGCCTTCTCCACCATCAACTTCCAAACCTGCCGCTTGCCGCCACCGTCAATTTCCAACGTTCTTGACATTGTTGGGGACCAGCCCATCCCGTCGATGATTAAGGAAAAAAAAAGGTTGACAAGTTGCTTGGCCTGTTATATGTTAGAAACTTACCAACAGGTCTTGAAAAGTATACAATAATAATTACCAACTACATTAATAATCAACCGTTCATTTTGATGGATTATTAATGTGTTAAATTACTCACAATTATTCAAAATTGTGAACCTTAATTTGACCGATGTATCCAAATTAGTACATCAATGACTAGGCATGTCTATGTGTAAAATTTTCACATTATTTAGCAATGCACACTTGGGCGAAGGGAATAATACTTTTTGCATCTTAGACGTGATTGTGCTCCTTTAGTCCATGAAGTGATATTTTCCACGACCCAAATCTTCAACAAAATTGGATTACATTTTTAATGCATGTCTTGACTGATCTCATCTCTTATCCAAAAGACGCAAATTTTGAAATATGAGATCATGAATCAATAAGCCAAGACCTCGGTTAATTTTGATACATCTTACGTGAGAACCACATGATCTAACGGTTGAGATATATTGAGCTTACCCAAAGCCAATGTCTCTAATGATTTGTTGAACTTGTTTCAATTAAATAAATTATATTAATTAATAACCATAGGTTTCTACTCCATATCAAATAAACATGAGAGCCTTAGCTATAAAAGAATGCCTCCTACTCTTGCAGAGGAAGAGAATCCAACACATGAAAGCAAGTAGTGCGTGTCTACCGGTAGAATCTATCTTGCACATGAAGAAAGATCTGTCCTTTATGATATTCAATGACTGCCTTTCAATCGTGGAGTGCATTATGGGCCAAGAAGAAAGCCCATGAGTTATTAGGGACCGCCAAACCTTGCTAGCTCAATTAGATAAGGTGGAAGTTTCTATTGCCCCCGTGAGGCTAATCAAGTTATGGGTTGGGTCACTAGTGCCCATTGAAATAGAAATCTCCCCACCGACTGATCATCCTTACCTTCTCACAGCCCATTTGGAATATTTAGTGTATAGAAACTTATATGTCTTCCTCTAATAGAGCCTTTATGATTGAACGACTGAATGTGCTTTCCGAAAAAAAAAATAGAAAATAAAAACCAAAAGACATAACAAAAGTGACTTTTCATGAGACAATCACTTTATTGGAAAAGTAGTGTGAATAATTTTAATTTCTTATTTTGTTTTTGGCATGGCGTATCGTGATTTCGGCGGCTAAAGCGATGTATTATTATTTCGAAAACCAATAAACGATTAGTCTTGGCTGGGAATGGGAAGAAAATAGTCCATTCTAGTTGAAAGAAAATGCAAATGCGGTATATCTTTGACTGGAAGCCAACTCAAAGTGTTGGAGAAAACTCCTTTATTGTTTTGAAGCTGACAAAATGTTTCTATCGGTCTAGTCTGAAGACTTCCAGACCCAAGTGTTAAAGTCTGAAAAACTCCAGATTCTATCGTCAAGTCTGAAGACTGCCAGACTCAAGACTCAAAGTTTGCTCTCACTGACAATTCCAGACAAAGAAAGAAGACTTATCTAGATGACGGATTATCTTCAAGGATTTGATTCGTATGTTTTTGGAAGACATTTTTGGTTGGATATATCATCATCAAGATTGATTATTGGAATCTACTCCGATTTGAAGATCCTTTGAAAAGCGAGCAAACTTGGAAGGTTCTACTTATGGAAACCAAAGATCTTGATTGTATGGGTGAACATGATTAATGGGCTTTCATCGCAAATCAATCAACAACTCAAGATCACCTTAATTAATTATGTCCAACGGGTAAATTGGAAGAATTCCTTTGAAAAGTGTCAACGATTATGAAAGCATGAAGGAGTATTTAAGGCGGACTATCTAGTTGTTCGAGATAGTGCATGAAAGAAGAATTTCAAAGTCTGAATCTCTGTAGTTCCTTGCTCTTTCATTCATTGATCTTAAATTGTATAAAAAAAGAGAGAAACACATAGTGAGACTTTGTGAAGAGACTAAGCTGAGACTCTCCACTAAGGAAGTCGAAGATCAAGAGCTGTATAATCTCTTTTGATTCATAGTGAAATCCAGCTAGTGGGCTGTCAACGCGGATGAGTGAACATAGGTTTGGATTAAGCCGAACCACGATAAACCTTGTGTTTAAATTCTTTTACCCTAACCTCCTTATCTTATTCGTTGCTTTACTTGCTTTATACAATTGTTCAAAGCTATTTACATCCTGAGTTTATTATTATCATCCAAAGGCGATCTATTTTATTAAGTCTTGCGAGAAAGAAAATTTTTATATACACCTATTCAACCCCCTCTAGATGTGCATACTAGCCCTTTCAATTGGTATCAGAGCTTGATACTTAGTTTATAAAAGTGTTTTTACTTTTGAGCTAAAGATCTATGGCTAGTATTTTGGCTCTAGGTTTGGTTGAAGGACAAAACAACATCAGACCTCCCTACTTTGATGGGAAGGAATTCAACGTTTGGAAAAACAAGATAAAGGCATTCCTAAGATCGAAAGATTCCCTGGAATGGGATGTGGTAGAAAAAGGAATCATTCCTAAAGTTACATCAACATCTGGGAAGGAAATTACATATTTTGGAGAATTGACACAAGTAGAGATTACCAAGAGACAAACTCTTGATGTAAAAGCAATTTATTCATTATATTGTGCTTTATCTCTTACATGTCACCTATAAAGGAACTAATCGAGTTAAAGAAACAAAAATCAATATTCTACTCGGATAGTATGAAGCCTTCAAAATAAAACCAGGAGAATCCATTACTGATATGTTTAGTTATTTTACAGAAATTGTAAACCATCTAGCATCAGGGATAGCCAATCTCAGGACCAATGAAGGTCAATAAATTCCTGAGAGGACTCTTCAAAGACTAGAACCATGTGAAGACCTCTATAAGAGAAACCCAGAAGATCATGCCTCTTTTTGTAGACGAATTGGTTGGCACACTTTAATCATATGAAATAGAGTAAATCAATGAGGAAGAAGATCTCAAAGGTAAGAAGTCAGTTGCTTTAAAATCTAACGATGAATCTAATGATACAGACTCTGAAGACAACTTGGATGATGAAGAGCTAGCACTCTGATAAGGAGATTTAGAAAGTTAAGTAGGAAGGGAAAAAGGTTTAATTGGAAGAATCGGGGTAATTAAAGATTTCAGAAGAAATCAAATGAGGGTAATAAGACCAATAAAGATGTGATTTTCTTTGAATGTAAGAAAAATGAGCATATCATACCCGACTGCCCTTTGTTGAAGAAAAAGAAAGAAAAAGCAGAGAAATTCAAGAAAGCTCTTAAAGCAGAGACATGGAGCGATACAGGAAGCGAGGAAAGTGATGAAAAGTATGCAAACATATGTCTGATGGCAAATTCAGAATCAAACTCAGACTTTGAGATAGATTCAGATTTAGATTCAGACTCAGACAATGAAGTTGAGGTTAGTAATTCTAAAATTCCTGTTAAAGTCTCAAAATATATAGATGAACTTTGTCTTAGCCTCAAGACATCTCCTAAAAGGATTTCCGAGCTAAAGAAGGAGAATTCCAAACTGAAGCAATAGGAAATCTCTTGGAAAGAAAAATTTGAAAAACTAGACAAGAGTTTTGTTGATTTGAAAGAAAATGCAGACTCTCTTTCAAAAGAAAATACATTGTTGAAAGAAGACATTTCAAATATCACAAAAAGGTTTTCAATGGGATCTGAGAAGTTGGAAATAATTCTTTCAATTTAAAGACCTTATTTCAACAAATCTGGTTTGGGAATGACATTTGAAACCATTCCTTTAATTGATTTTCCAAAGGTGAAGGAAAGAATCAAACAAAGACCTACAAAAACCTTTTATAGGAACCATTTTCGGAAGGCTTTTGTAAAACCTGTTGGTCGAAGTGCTCTTAAATGTTCAAAGTGTAACAGCTCAGAACATTTCAAGTAGGAATGTTCTAAGGATTGGAAACTTGTTAAGAGAGATTGGACAAAGACCGTATTTCATACTAACTCCCCTAGACCCAAGAAAGTGTGGGTATCAAAGAAAGCTTGAGTTCTTTTTATGATTGCATGTCACTATCAAGAAAAAGATTAAATGGTATTTGGATAGTGGCTGCTTAAGACATATGATAGGAGATTCAACCTGTTTTATAAAGCTTGTGCAAGTAAAATGAGGAAAAGTGTCTTTTGGTGGAAACAACAAAGGAAAGATTGTTGAATGTGAAACTATAAAAATTGGAAGTCTCACAATCAATAATGTCTCATTAGTTGAAGGTTTCAATTATAATTTTTTAAGCATTAGTCAATTATGCGACACTAGATTCAGGATTAATTTCCAAGAAGACATATGTTCGGGAACCAATAAAGATCTCTCTCAATCCTTCACTGGACGAAGACATGTGAATATTTATCTTTTGGATATAAAATCTGAAAGCTCTCAATGTTTAATATCCATTCAAGATGAAGCAAACATTTGGCATAGAAAACTTGGCCATATCAATATGAAGCAGATTGCTAAGATCTCCTTTAAGAAGCTTATTCGTGAACTGCCCAACCTGAAGTATCAAAAATTTGAATTTTGCACACCATGTGTGTTGGGAAAATATGTTAGAAGTTCTTTTAAACCAATAAATCAGGTTTCCACTAATCATGTTTTATAGCTTTTGCATATGGATCTCTTTGGACCAACCAGAATTCAAAGCATTAGTGGAAAGAAATACTGCCTAGCAATTGTGGATGACTATTCTCGTTTTACATAGGTATACTTTCTGGCAAGTAAGTCTAAAGCATTCTCTAAATTTTCAAAACTTGCCAAGAAAATGCAAAATGAAAAGGAGTATGTCATTACCAAAATACGTACAGACCATGGAGGTGAGTTTGAAAACCTAGACTTTGCAAAATACTGTGATAACTCTGGTCTTCAGCATGTTTTCTCTTCTCCAGATACTCCAAAGCAAAATGGGGCTGTGGAAAAAAAAAATAGATCTTTGTAGGAGATGACTAGAACACTCTTAATAGAGAGTAATATTTCCTCTTAATTTTGGGTTGAAGCAGTTTCAACATCTTGTTATATTATAAACAAAGTATTCTTAAGGCCCATTCTGGAGAAAACTCCTTATGAGTTATTCAAAGGAAATAAACCAATTGTTTCTTACTTTCATGTGTTTGGTGATAAGTATTTTATTTTAAAGAATGTAAATGATCGAACTGGAAAGTTTGAAGAAAGATTAGATGAATGATTTTTTCTTGGATACTCAACTACAAGCAAAGCTTACAGAGTATACAACAAGAAAACTTAGTCTGTGGAAGAATCTATGAATGTCAAGTTTCAAAACTTAATGCAGAATCAACTGGATCAAACTCATCTTGAAGAACTTGAATATGCTCTAGATGTTGCAAAATCTAATTCCCCCAAAGTGGTTCAGACTCTTGAAGTTCAACATCAAGATGAACCAGAAGATTCAACTGAAGCAGAAGATCAGCAGATTGACAAATCAATTAGCAATTGGAAGCATAAGTCAAGTCATCCCAAGGAACTCATCATTGCAACATTGATGAAGGAGTTCGCACCAGATCCAAAAGGCGTGAAGAGTCTAGTGCTCTAGCACTTGTTTCCAAGATCGAACCCAGAACTATAGATGAAGCCTTGGCTGATGAAAGTTGGATTGAAGCTATGGAAGAAGAGTTCAGACAGTTTAGCATCAACAATGTTTGGGAGTTAATTCCTAAACTTAAAGGTAAGTTTATTATTGGAATTAAATGGATTTTCAAGAATAAGATGGATGAGCAAGGAAAAGTGATCAGGAACAAAGTAAGACTTGTGGCCAAAGAATATACACAAAACATAGAGATAGATTATGACAAGACCTATACACCAGTAGCAAGATTAAAAACAATTAGATTATTACTTGTTTTTACTTGCTATAAAAATTTTAGGCTATTCCAAATGGACGTGAAAAGTGCATTCCTAAATGGATTTATCCAAGAAGAAGTCTATGTGGAACAACCACCTAGTTTTGAAGATCCTAGAAAGCCATTCTCAGTCTAAAAACTGAAAAATGCCTTTTATGGATTAAAGTAGGCACTTCGAGCTTGGTATGAAAGGTTAAGTAAATTTCTAACTTAAAATGGTTTTGTTTAAGGAAAAGTAGATATTACCTTGTTTATCAAAAGAGAAAGTAAAGATTTTCTATTTGTTCATATTTATATCGATGATATTATATTTGGTTCACCTCATGAAAATCTGTGTAAGAAGTTCTCTAGATGCATGCAAGATGAATTCGAAATGAGTATGATAGGTGAGTTAACCTTCTTTTTGGGATTACAAGTTAAACAATCCAATGAAGGAATTTTCCTTCACCAAGAAAAGTATGCAAAGGATCTCATCAAGAAGTTCAAGATGGAGAATTGCAAAAAGACAGAGACGCCTATGTCAAGTTCTTCAAAGTCGGATAAAGATGAAGAAGGAAATAATGTAGATCAAACAAAAGCTATACAAGAGCATTATTGGTTCACTTATTTACCTTATTGCATCTAGATCTGACATTTTGTTTAGTGTTTATATCTGTGCTAAATTCTAATCAAATCTCAAAGAGTCTCACTTCACTGCTGCAAAATGCATTATCAAATACGTTGCAACAACTTCAAAGCTAGGTCTATGGTATTCCAAAGAATGAGACTTTATTCTCCTTGAATTTTCAGACGCAAATTTAGTAGGACGTAAAGTGGACAGAAAGAGTACTTATGGTACATGTCAACTGCTTGGTAACAAGCTGGTATTATGGTTTTCGAGAATACAGAGTACCGTAACTCTTATAATAGCCGAAGAAAAATATGTGACTCTTGGAAGTTGCTGCTCTCAAATCTTGTGGATACGGCAACAACTAAGAGACTTTGGAATTGAAGAATTATGCACCGAGATCAAATGTGACAACACCAACGCCATTAATCTCACAAAGAATCCAATTCTTCATTTAAGGGCAAAGCATATAGAGATTCGACATCATTTTATTAGAGATCATGTTCAGAATGGAGAAGTTATGATTCAGTTCATCGACTCAAATAATCAACTGGCATACATAATTACAAAGCCACTAGAGAAAAGCCATTTTGAGTCTATTTGCACCAGACTGAATATCATATCTTCTATTGAATATAGTTTGAAGGTGTTCAAACTCAAAATTACTAAGAGTTATGACTATAAGTTAATTCTTTAAAAAATGCATAAGTTATTATCTTTAGATGTGTTTTCGAATTTGTATATTGATATGTCAAATCGTCTCTTGCCTATTTTATTTTTAGAATTTATCTTTTCAAGATTTGAATTGATGACAGTTTTTCTTTTTCAAAAAGACAGTTTTTCATTTTTGAAAAAGGCAGCTTTTACTTTTTCTTTGTGATACTTCGTACACCCCGATTTACCTGTTATAAATACTATCAATTGTCGTATTCTCCGTTTTCACTCTCAAACCCTAGAATACAAAACTTTCACTTGCTTAATCCAAAAGATTTCATCCTTTTCGAGCAAGTACAAGAATTTCTCCCTTAGAATGACAATGTCTTCAAGAAAGTCTTCGAGAATCGCAAGCAGGGGACCACAATGCATGTCTGAGGGTCTTACTCATTTTGATCTGACCAAGGAAGATGACTATCCTCAACAGTAGCAACTGAGTCAACAACAACATTCTCAATAGCATCAATCGCCTCCATCGCCTCAACCAGAAGAAGAAATAGTGGAAGATATTGAATCTGTAAGAATGCTAACACCTAAAGTTGCTTTCAAGCTTTATTCTAAGTTGAAAGAAGGAGGTACTGCCATGTCCTTGATCAATGAATATCTAAGAGAGAGAGAGAGAGAGAGAGAGAGAGAGAGAGAGAGAGAGAGAGAGAGAGAGAGAGAGAGGTTACAAGAATGAAACGTTATTCTTGCGCGATATTGAGAAGTTGGGCATTGCAGAAAAAAGGGTTGGTTAAAAAGACTTTTGTCAACTTTCCTAGTGATCCACGTTTTGGCACGTTTAATCAACCAGAAGGAAAGGCTGATGAAGAAAGGATGTTCGCACATTTCCAGCCTAGGATGGGAGTAGTTGCAAATGTTGGTGGTGTTGGAGCAAGTCTATTTTGATTGAAGGACCACAAGAAGGTTTATTCAAAATTGATGAAGATAGGGGTTATGAACCCTAGAAGCGTTGATTTTGATTTTCTTGATTCTGTGCAAGTAAATTTGAGGGAGAAGTTTGCACTTCTTCAATTGGAGCGTTTTTGTTTTGAGTCTACAATTGCTTATCCAGAGCTCACAGCCTACTTCTATTCGAATCTATCATTTTTGGATACAAATAGATTCTCTTTTATGTAAATCCTAGTACGAGCACCTAGAAGGGGATGAATAGGTGCAAAATTTTTTTTTTGCAAAATATAGTGTAGAACTTTACTTTAAACCTGAGTCTAGTTAACAGTAGACTTTGAAGAAAAATTAGACTTTAACAATTAAATAGAGTTACGAACAGAGTAAAAGAGTTCAAGGAAGAGAATAAGAATACAAGATTTATAGTGGTTCGGCTTAATCCAAGCCTACGTCCACTCTCTCGTACTGACAGCCCACCGGCTAGATTTTACTATGAATCAAAAGAGTCGTTATAGTATCACATCCTTGATTCCACAATGTAGAGACTCTGCTACACTTCCTCAAAGCCTCACAAATGTATAAACTCTTTTTTGAGTACAAATTTACGCTCAACAATTGAATCAGCAAAGAACAAGGAGCTTTAGACTTTGGAATTTATCTATCACACACACACTCAAATAACTAGAGCGTCTTCCTTATATACTCCTCCATGCCTTCATAACCGTTGGCACATTTCAAAGGAGTTATTCTAATCTACCCGTTGGACATAATCAATTAGGGAGATCTCGAGTTACTTAAGGAATGTGACAATAGCCCACCAATCCTACTCACCCATACAATCAAGATCTAGGTTTTCATAAGTAGAACTTTCCAAATATGCTTCGCCATTCAACGGATCCAAATTACCCGAATTAATCAAAAAGGAATAATAGATTCTGAAATTCTATCTCCAGCCGTGAGATCTTCTTTAGCCGTTCGAATCAAATCATTAAAGAAATATTCAATTCTGGATAAGTCTTCTTCGACGATCTAAAAACTGTCAATGAGGGCGGACTTTAAATCTTGAGTTCAGCGGTCTGGCGGTCTTCAGACTTTGACAAAAGAGTCTCCAAGTCTTTAGACTAGACTGATGGAAACATTTTATCAGCTTCAAAACAAATAATGAAGTTTTTTTCCAACAATCTCCCCATTTTTTATGGTGACAAAACTTTCCTAAAGATTTGGATACTTTTGACCTGCAAGACAATACTTAAGCAGGCATAGATAGCTCATAAAAGATAAATGGATTAGGATAAAGATAGTATTGAATATGCATCCACAGGAAATGAGTTAGTCCTGTAAAAACTACTATCTTTGCCATGAATATCAACAAACCTTAAAATACTGCAAGCATTAAACAATCAAACAACCAAACCAAAAACATAGTCCAAACCAAACTAGTCACAACCAAACAAAAGTAAAGTCAAATAATAAAGTCAAATCTGCACCAACTTCTCCCCCTTTTTTGTCAACATTAAAAAGGTAGAGACGAAAAGAGAATTTGATAAAATTAAGATTGTTTTGGAACGCGAACAAGCTAGAAATCTCACATCCACTTGACAGTCTCCTCTAGCTTTCTCATATCCTCCTTCAGTTGCACTACTTCCTCACTCTTAGTAGTTGCTTGAACTTGAAGATTAAGGGCCTGAACTTGATTGTGCAAAGAAACTGAAGAGGCTTGACTAGCATTCTGCATATTTTGAACTTTGCATCCCAAGGCATAAATCTGTCCTCACATATCCATAAGAACATCAAGTACTCTTCGAAAGTCTGCTAAGTTGTCAGTTTGAGTTGCTTGAACTTGAAGATTAAGGGCTTGAACTTGATTGTGCAAAGAAACTGAAGAGGCTTGACTAGCATTCTGCATATTCTGAACTTCGCATCCCAAGGCATAAATCTATCCCCGCATCTCCATAAGAACATCAAGCACTCTTCAAAAGTCTGCTAAGTTGTCAGTTTGAGTGCTTGCTTCAACATGATTAGTTTGTGGAGTATTGGTAGATGATGACATTTCAGCATGAGCACCTAGACTCGAAGATGAGACCTCATGACCTTCTTCAGGAAATTGAAGGCATATACATCTTCTGGATCGGTAGGAGAACGACTAACATCATCACTAGTAAAAGCAAGTGAAAAAGTACCTCTTTTCTTAGCAGCTTCCCCTGTATCAGTGCCTTCAAGTGGAGAGAAGTACTCTTCATGCTCTGTCTCTTCTTTAGTGACATGATCTTGTTCTCTTCTTTCCTCTTCTTCTGCAGTTCTTTCTTCCTTTGCTTCTTTCCTCATCAATTCCCTCTCTTCACTTCTCTGCTCTATCTCTTCTCTGTCTTGATCCTCTCTCTCCTCTGTCTCTAGAACAAAACGCTGTAAATTCCTTAAGGCAAGAGATGAAATGGTGACATCTTCCTCATCTTCTTCATCCTGCAAGATGAGTGCTCTCATTTTCTTAGATAGAGTTGCATGGGCTCCTTGCCTTTTTGTTTTGCAGCCACAGAGTCTTGACGAGTCTTAACAAGGGTCTTTTCCTTAAAGCGCTCTAAAGCCTTGTTTAGTTCATTCAGACACATTTTTGAAACCATCTTTAGTCCCACCACCATTTGACCACAAGTTCAAACACACAGAATTTTGGGAGGCTGAATATTAAGATGTCTGAATAGCTGAATAACAAGTGCTGAATAAGGAAGTTGGCCCTTGTCCTTAACCATCGATCTGTACATGTGAAACATGATGGTGTGTAGCAAAGAGAACTTTTTACCAGCATTGATAGCATACATCAGCTTTGCTTTTGAATTGAAGATGTCAATCTTTGATGTCGATTTAGGTCTAAGACAGTTAATCACAATCTTGTGAAGTAAGACATTTGAGGCATTCATCCTCAAGTATGAAATTCGACCTTCTGCCATTCCATCCCGAACAAACTCCATAGTCACACAACCAATAGACACACTAATTGATTCGAATCCCCCCTCTCTACTCCAATCACATCAACCAGAGTGTCCATATCAACCACATAATCTTGATCTCTAACACTGAAAGAAAATCTATTCGCATCCAAAAAGCTTAGATTGGAATAGAAATACGCAGTAAGTTCTGGACGAGCCACTATTGTCTCAAAGCAAAATCGTTCAAGTTGAAGTAGTGTAAATTTCTCTCGCAACTTCACATCCAGATAGTTGAGAAAATCAAAATCCATACTCCTTGGGTACATCACCCCTCACTTCAGTAACTTAGAGTAAAGTCGCCTATGTTTCTCAGAACAAAACAGATCTGTCCTTTTTCCTTGAATATTCGCAGCAACATCCATTCTAGGCTTAAAATGAGCGAACATCTTTTCATCATCATTTCCATCAGGTTGATTAAGTCCTTTAAACAAGTGGATCACTTAAGATATTCACAAAAGCTCTTTCTGCCGAGCCCATAGGAGCAATTCCCAAACGTTCCATTGTTCGTTAAAAAATGGGTTTCATTTCGGTACCCATTTTCTTTCAAAAATTCATCAATAAAGTTCAATGGAGAACCTCCATTCTTCAAGGCAGAGTAGTGTTTGAAGGTAAAAGCAGGCTTTAGAGTCCTTACAGGTTCGGCATCTTCAATAATTTCTTCCTTTGCTTGTTATTGCTGAAAATCCCATGGTCTAGTCTGAGGAGAATGGCGCAGTTGAGAATGTTATGGACTTTGCTGTTGCCTTAGAGATTCTTCTTTCTCAGTTAGATCAAAGTGCATAGGACCCTCGCGCATATGCTGTGGTCCCCTGTTTGCAATCCATGAGCAAATTTCTTCGAAAATCCTTTGTCACAATCTTTGAGAGAGTTTCCTAACTCGATTCGCGATAAAAATGAAAACTTTAAGGATTAAACTCAAGCGAAAAAGTAAGAAAGTGAAGTTCTTTGCTTCTAGGGTTCGTAAAGAAGACGATCAGTATATAAGGCAATCGAAACGAGGTATACGGATCATCGTAAAAGGAAAAATGGAAAATGCCTTTTAAAAAATAACTGCCTTTTTGAAAATAGATAACTGTCATTTCAAAAGATAACTTCTTTTTTGAAAATGAATGATTCCTATAATTACGAAAACTTGGGAAGATAACATCAATCAATTGCAGTTAATAGACAAATGTACATTTTCGAGTTTTTATTCGAAAGATAAATTTCTAAAACATAAATAACTTACACTCGTGATTCTTGATCTTCTGAGTCTGAGCATCTTTAGACTTTTATCCCTAAGTCTGAACTTTTTTAGACTTTAAGCTATTAAGTCTGGATCGAATATACTCAAATTGACTTTTCTCCAGTGGTTTTATAAGAATATTTGCCAGCTAATTCTTTGAGTCTATGAATTGAATCAATTCTTCATTCTGAACATGATCTCTAATAAAATGATGTCGAATTTCTATATACTTTGCTCTTGAATGAAGAATTGGATTCTTGGTGAGATTAATAGCGCTTATGTTGTCACATTTGATCTCAGTGCATAAGTCTTCAATTCCAAAGTCTCTTAGCTGTTGTTTTATTCACAAGATTTGATCTACAATACTTTGCTTCCTTGAAAACCAAGATACTGTTCTATTACCAAGCAATTGGCAAGTGCCCGAGATGCTCTTTCTATCAACTCTGCATCCTGCTAGGTCTGCGTCTGAGTATTCAATGAGAGTAAAGTCTCCTTTTTTAGGATACCAGAGACCCAAATTAGAGGTTGTTGCAACGTATTTGATGATGCGTTTCATAGCACTTAGATGAGATTCTTTGGGATCTGATTGAAATTTGACACAAATGCAAACACTAAAACAAAATGTCAGGTCTAAAAGCAATAAGATAAAGAAGTGAACCAATGATACTCTTGTATAGCTTCTAGTCAACTTTCTTTCTTCCTTCATCTTTGTCCAGCTTCGAAGAACTTGACATTGGTATATCAGTCTTTTTGCAATTCTCCAAACCGAACTTTTTAACAAGTTCTTTAGCATATTTTTCTTGGTGAATGAAAGTTCCTTCTTTCAATTGTTTTACTTGTAGTCCGAGAAAGAATGATAGTTCACCCATCATGCTAATCTCAAATTCATTCTGCATAGACTTAAAAAATTTCTTGCATAGACTTTCGTTAGGTGATCCAAAAATAATATCATTAACATAGATTTGAACAATCAAAATTTTTTTACTTTCCCTTTTAATAAACAAATTAGTGTCTACTTTATCTTTAACAAAGTCATTTTGGATTAAAAACTTACTTAACATGTCGTACCAAGCTCGAGGTGCTTGCTTTAAACCATATAACGCATTTTTCAATCTGAATACACAGTCTGGTTTCCTTGGGTCTTCAAAACCGAGAGGTTGTCCAAATAGATTCATCTTGGATAAATCCATTCAAGAATGCACTTTTGACGTCCATTTGAAATAACCTGAAATTCTTATAACAAGAAAAAGCAAGTAATAATCTAATTATTTCTAACCTTGCTACTGGTACGTAAGTCTCATCATAGTTTATCACTTCTTATTGCATATATCCTTTAACCACGAGTTTTTCTTTGTTCCTTATAACTTTTCCTTTCTCGTCATCTTGTTCCTGAAGACCCATTTAGCTCCAATAACATATTTACCTTTTGGTTTAGGAGTCAATTCCCAGATATCATTAATACTGATTTGCCTGAGTTCTTCTTACATAGCTTCTATTCAGCTTTCATTAGTTAAAGCTTCTTCTATGCTCTTGGGTTTTATTTTAGAAATAAGAGCCACCGCATTAGACTCTTCATGCCTTTTGGATCTTATATGAATCCCTTCATCAATGTTGCCAATAATGAGTTCTTTGGGATGACTAGACTTGTGCTTCCAATTGCTGGTTGGTCTGACAGACTGCTAATCTTTTTCTTCATTTGATTCTCCAACGATCATTCATTGTTGACCTTCTGAAGTCTGAGTTGCTTCTGGAGATTTAAACTTCTCAGAGTTTGAAGTAAGTTTAGATTCTTCAAGTTGAGTCTGAGTCGATTGATTTTGTATAAGATCTTGAAATTTGACATTCATCGATTCCTCTACAGATTGAGTCTTTTTGTTGTATATTCTATAGGCTTTGCTGGTGGTTGAATATCCAAGGAAGATTCCTTCATCTGATTTTTCTTCAAACTTACCAGTTTGATCATTTGCAATTTTTTAATATAAAACATTTGCAACCAAACACATGAAAATAGGAAATAATTGGTTTCTTACCTTTGAACAACTCATAGGGAGTTTTATCCAGAATAGACCTTAAGAAGACTCTATTAATAATATAACATGCTGTAGAAACTGCTTCATCCCAAAAATGAGAAGAGATGTTGCTTTCAATTAAAAGTGTTCTAGCCATGTCTTGCAATGATCTATTCTTCATTTCCATAACTCCATTCTGTTCTGGAGTGTATGGAGAGGATAACACATGCTGAAAACCAGATTTATCACAAAATTTAGCAAAATCTTGATTTTCAAACTCACATCCATGGTTTGTCCGTATACTTGAAATAACATACTCTTAATCATTCTATACTTTCTTAGCAAACTTTATAAAATAAGAAAAAGTTTTAGACTTACTTGTTAAGAAATATACCCAAGTAAATCATGAATAATCATCCACTCTTACTAGGCAATATTTCTTTCCACCAATGCTCTAAGTCCTAGTTAGTCCAAAGAGATCCATATGTAGGAGTTGCAGCACACGATTAGTGAAAATTTGATTTATTGGTTTGAAAGAATTTCTAACATGTTTTCCCAACACGCATGATGTGCATAGATCAGATTTTTGGTATGTCAGATTGAGTAGTCCATGAATAAGCTTCTTCGCAGAGATCTTAGTTATTTGCTTCATGTTGATATGGCTAAGTTTTCTATGCCAGAGATTAGCTTTCTCTTGAATTGAATTAGACATTGAGGTTTTTCCGATTTGATGTCCAAAAGATAGATGTTCCCATGTCTTCGCCCCGTGAAAGTCTAAGAGAAGTCTTTACTAGTTCCCGAACATATTCCTTCTTGAAAATTGATTTTGAAACCTGTGTCGCACAGTTGACTAATACTCGGCAAGTTGTAGTTGAGTCCTTCCACTAAGGAAACGTTGTTGATTGTGAGACTTCCAATCTTTATTGTTCCACATCCGACAATTTGTCCTTTGCTATTTCCTCCAAAAGAGACTTTTCCACCATTAACTTGCATAAGCTTTATGAAACAACTTGAATCTCCTGTCATATATCTTGAGTATCCATTATCCAAGTACCATTTGACATTTTTTCTTGATAGTGACCTGCATTTATAAAAAAAAACTCAAGCTTTTTTTGGTACCCACACTTTCTTGGGTCTAATGGAGTTAGTGCAATATACAGTCTTTGCCCAAACCTTCTTAACAGGTTTCCAAACCATGGGGCATTCTTTCTCAAAATGTTCTGAGATGTTACACTTAGAACATTTAAGAGCACCACGGCTAATAGGTTTTACAAAAACTTTTTGAAAATGATTTCTATAAAAATCTTTTGTAGATCTTTATTTGATTTTTTCCTTTACTTTTGGAAAATTTATTAGAGGAATGGTTTCAGAAGTCATTCACAATCCTGATTTGTTAAAGTAAAGTCTTTGTGCTGAAAGAATATTTTCCAATTTCTTATATCCTATAGAAAACCTTTTAGAAATACTTGAAATATCATTTTTCAAAAGCGTGTTTTCTTTTGAAAGAGTGTCTGCATTTTCTTTCAAAATAATAAAACTTTTATCTAAATTTTTGACCTTTTCTTTCTAAACAATCTTTTGTTGCTTCAATGCAGAATTTTCCCTTTTTAGCTCGGAAATCCTCTTGAGAGAGGTTTTGAGACTAAGACACAGTTCATCAATATATTTAGAGACTTTAGTAAGAATTTTTAAATTACATACCTCAATTTCACTGTCTGAGTCTGAGTTTGTATTTGTCTTAGAGTCTAAATCTAATTCTAATTGTGCCATTAGACAAATATTAGTATAATCATCATTACTCTCTTCGCATTCGGTATCACTCCATGTTTCTGCTTTGAGTGCCTTTCTATATTTCTCAGTTTTTCCTTTCTTTTTCTTTAGCAAGAGACAATATGGTATGATGTGTCCATTTTTCTTGCATTCAAACAAATCACATCTTTATTGGATTCATTGTCCTCAGTTGATTTATTTTGAAACTTTTGAGAACTTTGTTTCTTTCAATTGAATCTTCTTCCCTTTTTGTTAGTTTTTTGAACATTCCTATCATGAGAGCAAGCTCTTCATCATTCATATCGTCTTCAAAATCTGTAACATCATAATCATCATTAAATTTTAAAGCAATAGATTTTTTACCTTTGGGATCTTCATCTTCATTGATTTGCTCCACTTCATAAGACTGAAGAGTGCCAACCAATTCATCAACAGAGAGTGGCATGATCCTTTGTATCCCCCTTATTGAGGTCTTTACGTGATTCCAATCTTTGGAAAGTACACGCAGTAGTTTGTTAACCTTCATGGGTCTAGAGATTAGTTGTCCTTGATACTCAAGACCATTCACAATTTCTGTAAAACAACTAAATATGTCAGTGATAGATTCTCCTGGTTTCATTTTTGAAGGCTTCATATTGACTGAGTAGAATATTGATTCCGGTTTCTTTCACTCGATCGGTTCCTTCATAGATGATATGCAACCTATTCCAGACTTCTTTAACTGTTTCACAAGAAGATATTCTGTTATATTTAGTAGGAGATAATGCACAATATAAGGAATAAATTACTTTTGCATCAAGGGCTTGTCTCTTGGTTATCTCTTCTTGAGTCATCTCGCTAGACCCAACAGCTTCTTTTCCCTTTTCTGAGACTGTTGTAGCTTTAGGGATGATTTCTTTGTCTACCACATCCTGTTCCAGAGGATCTTTTGA
Source organism: Eucalyptus sideroxylon (assembly GCA_014182405.2). Taxonomy (NCBI): domain Eukaryota; kingdom Viridiplantae; phylum Streptophyta; class Magnoliopsida; order Myrtales; family Myrtaceae; genus Eucalyptus; species Eucalyptus sideroxylon. Next base: position 45,876,191 of record CM024550.2, read on the forward strand.
TTTTAGGAATGCATTCATCTTGTTTTTCCATATACTATATTCATTTCCATCAAAATAAGGCAATCTGGTGTTTCTTTGCCCTTCAACCAAACCTGGAGCCAACATACTAGCCATGGATCATTAACTATAAAGTGAAAACACTTCAATTTAAATGAGTACACAGACTTTAGTACCAATTGTAAATGCTTATACGAGCACCTAGAGGGGGGTGAATAGGCGCAAAAATAAATTTTGCAGAATATAGTGTAGAACTTTACTTTTAACCTGAGTCTAGTTAACAGTAGATTTTGAAGAGAAAATTAGACTCTAACAATTAAATAGAGTTACGAACAAAGTAAAAGAGTTCAAGGAAGAGAATATGAACACAAGATTTATAGTGTTCGGCTTAATCCAAGCCTATGTCCACTCTTTCACACTGACAGCCCACTGGCTGGATTTCATTATGAATCAAAAGAGTCGTTATAGTATCATGTCATTGATTCCACAATGTAGAGACTCTGCTACACTTCCTCAATGCCTCACAAATATATAAACTCTCTTTTGAGTACAAATTTACACTCAACAATTGAATCGGCAAAGAACAATGAGCTTCAGAATTTGGAATTTATTTGTCACGCACACACTCGAATAACTAGAGCGTCTTCCTTATATACTCCTACATACCTTCATAATCGTTGGCATATTCTAAAGGAGTTCTTCCAATCTACCCATTAGACAGAATCAATTAGGGAGATCTCGAGTTACTTAAGGAATGTGATGATAGCCCACCAATCCTGCTCGCCCATACAATCAGGATCTAGGTTTCCATAGTAGAACCTTTCGAGTATGCTTCGCCATTCAACGGATCCAAATTACCCGAATTAATCAAAAACGAATAATAGATTCTAAAATGCTATCTCCAGTCGCAAGATCTCCTTTAGCCGTTCGAATCAAATCCTTAAAGAAATACTCAATTCTGGATAAGTCTTTTTCGACGATCTAGAAACTGTCAATGATGGCAGACTTTAAATCTTGAGTCCAGCGGTCTGGCGATCTTCAGACTTTGATGAAAAAGTCTGCAAGTCTTCAGAATAGACTGATGGAAACGTTTTGTCAGCTTCAAAACAAATAAGGAAGTTTTCTCCAACATTTTACAGTTAGGGATAAGGAGTTTTTGGTCAATGTGGACACTTTGGCTGACTTAATTGGGGTGGAAAGAACGAGTTTCCAATCAATTAGTGTGTTCGTTGCTCACGCTACATCGGAATTGGCAAGAGACAGGCGTGTTGATGGGAAGATTTCCTACACTAGGATAAATGCCTCCAACGTCTTGTTGCACAAAATTGTGATCAACTGCATCCGTCCAAAATCAACATCCAAAACTAATGCATCTCATTATGAAGCAAAGTTGATGTATGCCATCAACGCTAGCTACAAATTCTCTTTACCTCACACCATCCTATTTCACATGTATAGGACAGTGGTGAAAGATAAGGGACAACTTCTTATTATGCTTTTATCACGTGCCTTTTCAGACATTTCAAAATTCACATTCCCGCACCTTTGTGTTTGACAAGCATTGCTCCAATGGTGATTGGATTAAAGATAGTTAAAAAGATGCGTCTGAAGGAGCTTAACAAGGTGGTAGAGTGCATGAAGGAGAAGTCTCTGTCAAAACAAGATTCTGCAATAGCCAAGAGGAAAGGAAAGGAGCCCATGGATGCTCCAGTGAAAAAGAAGAGAACACTCATCTTGCAATATGAAGAAGATGAGGACGAGATGACTCTCTCAGCCTTTACCTTAAGGAACTTGAAGAGTTTTGTTAGCTTTCAAGAGATAAGAAAAGAGCCAGAGGAAAGAGAGACAAGAGAATGAGAAGAGAGAGAGAAGGAAGATGAAGAATAGAGAAGGACAGAGGAAGAAGAAGAAATAAGAGAAGAAGGAGAAAAAGAAAGAGAAGAAGATGAAGAAAAGGGCCGAGAAGACTCTTTTGAGCCAACTTTGGTTGTATCATTGTCGAGCAACTTTGAGAAGACAAGGAATGGAATTGCTAGAGTGAAAGGAAAAGAAAAACATCACTCTGAAGTTGAAGTAGAACAGGAAGAAGAATTCACTTCTCCACCTGAAGGCATACAAAGCCCTTGCAACGTAGAGGTCAAGAGTTTGCAACGCAAGTTGCAAGGGGCTGGTGGGAGAAGTGATTGCTGAAAAAGTGGTATTTCTTCACATGTATTTACAAAGTGATTGAAAAAGAGGTATTTCTTCACCTGTACTTATTAGTGATGTGAGTTGTTATGTAGTAGATCCAAAAGGATGTGTATGCCTCTCATTATCCTAAAGTAGACCTTGAGGCATCCACTCCTAGTCATGGTGGACGAACTGTTGAAGATCCCTCCAATCTCAAAACTCCCGAAATAGATTCAGCTGGACCCTGTGCTGCATCAGAACAAACAGCAGACTTTTCAAGACTGCTGGACATCTTGTTGGATTTAAGGAGATAGCAATATGGTTTGGAGTATGAGATAAAGGATCTCAAGAAAGCTTTCATGGCTAATTCAGTGTCATTGTAAGAACAGCTACTTGCCTTGAAGATTCAAGTGCAGACTAATGTGAAGGGAGAAGATTTACATCCACTAAAGGAGACTCTTGCAAAGCTTGAGAATATAGTGAATTCAATGGGAGAATTCCAGCTTGTTCACCTGCCAAAACAGCCATGACTTTTTCACCACACCTTTCAATCAACTCTTTGTATTCGTCTCAACTTTTTGCTGTTGACAAAAATGGGGAGAAGTTTGGTGCAGATTTGTTTTTGATTTTTTACTTTTTTGATGATCTTTTTGGACTTTGATTTTGTTTGGTTGTGGACTCTTTTGACTTTGGACTGCTTGACTGCTAAGTAACTTGATTTGATCTTTTGATGCTTGTAGTAACTTAGGTCGTAATATTGATTATGGAAGGATAGTTATCATGCAAGACTAACATGTTTTATGTGGTTGCAAAAATAATACTATCCATGTCCTAATCAACTCATCTTTTATAAGATATCATGTTTTGCTTAAATGTTGTTTTGCAGGACAAAAGCTTTCAAATCTACAAGAAAGTTTTGTCATCATAAAAAAGAGGAAGATTGTTGGAGAAAGCTCTTTTATTATTTTGAAGCTGATAAAACATTTCTATCAGTCTAATCTGAAGATTTCCATACCCAAGTGTTAAAGTCTGAAAAACTCCAGACTCTATAATCAAGTTTGAAGATCACTAAACTCAAGACTCAAAGTCTACCCTCACCGACAATTCCAGACAAAGAAAGAAAACTTATCCAAATGACAGATTATCTTCAAGGATTCGATTTGTATGTTCTTAGAAGACCTATTTTGCTGGATATATCATCATCAAGATTGATTATTGGAATCTACTCTGATTTGAAGATCCTTTGAAAGGCGAGCAAACTTAGAAGGTTCTACTTATGGAAACCAAAGATCTTGATTGTATCTGACCAAAAAAAAAACATATTGATTGTATGGATGAACATGATTAATGGGCTTTCATTGCAAATTAATCAATGACTCAAGATCACCTTAATTGATTATGTCCAATAGGTAGATTGGAAGAATTCATTTGAAAAGTGCCAACGGTCGTGAAGGCATGAAGAAGTATTTAAGGCGGACTCTCTAGTTGTTCGAGATAGTGCATGAAAGAAGAATTTCAAAGTTTGAATCTCTGTAGTTCCTTGCTCTTTCATTCATTGAGCTTAATTTGTATACAAAAGAGAGAAGCACATAGTGATACTTTGTGAAGAGACTAGCTGAGACTCTCCACTGAGGAAGTCGAAGATCACAAGCTGTATAATCTCTTTTGATTCTTAGTGAAATCCAGCCAGCGGGTTGTCAACGCAGACAAGTGGATGTAGGCTTAGATTAAGCCAACCACTATAAACCTTGTGCTTAAATTCTCTTACCCTAACCTCCTTATCTTATTCGTTGCTTTACTTAATTGCTTTATAGGATTGTTCAAAGCTGTTTACATCCTAAGTTTATTATTATTATCCAAAGGCGATCTATTTTATTAAGTCTTGCAAAAAAAAAAAATGATATACACCTATTCACCCCCCTCTAGGTGTGCATACTAGCCCTTTCACAAAGAAGTCTTAAAATGCTTACCATGATACAAATTGCAATTATAGGCGAGTGTGAACCCCCTAGATTCACAAGTCATTATGGGCTTTGCACATATAGGCCCCATCAATCTTTCTTTAATTAAAATAAATTAGTAAATCATTCATTTATATTTTCGAATGATAAGGAAATCTACCGATTTCCATTTTTTCCATTCAAATAATGGAAGTTTGGTTCATTCACTCTAGATAGTTTGTCTTCCTGGCCAATAAAAGTTCGGGACCTCATTAATTTTATCCTTTCTTGCTACACTTCTTAATCCTCAAAAGATTCTAAACCGATATTTCTAGTTTGTCTAGATAATATTAATGACTAACAGAACCTTTCTTAGACTAGATTACATCCAGGATTTCAATTTCTTATTTTTCTCTTAAGGAAGGAATGATCCATCAGGCACGCCCACCAATGATTAAAAGCACCATTAGGGAAAAAAATATACACTCTACTATGCAAAAAGGTCCATTGCATAGTGAGGATGACGTCCCAAACTCCAGGCACGCACACATCCCTTAGTGGTCGATTAAATTGCGACGTTCCCAGGACGCGTCACCAACCTTTTTTATTTTATGTACATGCGAAAGCAAACAAATAATCTCCAGACAACAAACAAACACATGGGATAGCAAAAGTAGGACAACCAATTATCACAAAACATATTCTATAAACAAATAAAGTTAGCCCTACAAAGTTATATACAAAAGGTCTAGACCTAAAAGAAGCTACTAAGCCAATCCTAACTCAGACCCTACCTACTTGGGATCCGGGTCTACCATGGCACTGTCATAAATGTCGATGTCTAAGGGATTAGTTGCCTCTACTCCGGGCTCTTCAACCTCGGGCCCCTAGTTCGCCTCGATATCAGCCAAAATATTGGCGTCCACGACAAGGTTGAGTACCTCCTCATACTCGGTATCGACAGCAGGTCTGTCGAAACCATCCAAGGGGCCCTCCCGAACACTGTTAGGCCCATGACGAAACCACGATTTGAAGTAATGAGGTACCAACTTAGGTAGGCCCTCATCAACCCAAATGATGGTTACTACGAGCTCATGAGTCCAGGGGGTCCTGTGTATAGGGAGTATGGTAAGCTGGGTCTCTACCTCCCGTGGCCACCCAAAACGAACATGGCGTACCTCCATTTAAGGACCTATAAAATTTTAAACCACGACACGGTGAGACAAAGTCTCAACAAGTCAACATCATAAACCCTTATTAGGACGAGAATTCACCTTAAGGCAGCCTAAACATGAACCATAAAGGACTTACCTCACCTCAGCATCTCCCTGCACATTAGTACATCTCATATACATATGCATACAGTAACATATTCAATAACCGGAACATTGCACATCAATCATCAAATATTCACAGGGTCTCGATTATAAGGCAAAATCGTTATAACACATTACATTTCGTGCCACATAATTTTGTCCCATAATCAGGCGCGATTATCTCACTCATTCAAGTGTCCCAGTTATTTACAACCTAACGGCCACGGCCAACTCATTAGTCGACGGTCATCTGGCATAATCAGGCATCGTCTTGCCTCATCGAGCATAGCAACGTCCCGCATAAATGCATAAGGACAGCATTCTTTAAAGGAATATCGGTCCGGCCTCTACCGCGCTTCAGCATTTGTTGTCAAGGGCATCTGAACTTAATTAAACATCGTCTAGCATAAACGCGTCAGGACGGGTTCACTACCCCGCGTAAACATGTCAGGGTATTAGGTGAACACACACCAGCACATACTTGGCCAAGAACATCATACTTTGCACTCAAATACTTCTATTTCAAATAATGAACTAAGCCAATTTTATTCATACTAAAAACACTCGGTAAAATAATTGTGCATGGTCGCACCTTCAAATCGAACCATAAAAACGTGGTACTCTCTCATTTTAAAATTCCACGATTCTATATGATACCTAAAATATTTTTGGCGTCAAAAACCAACATCCAGTATTTTTCTAATTAAATACCCAAAAATCACTTTTTGCAAAGTCCAAATCGACATTCAAGCACTCAATTGCACAATTTAGCAATCAATTTCACAAATCAACGCATCCATGACAATCAACGTAAAATTCTATTAAACAACTATCCCGGTATAATTTAAGCTAATTATAATTAATTAAAATAAATTACAAATTAATTAAATAAATTGTAAATTAATTAAATTAAACCAGTTAATTAATTTACATAAGCTAACCGGGCTAATCTGCTTAATCTAATTAAACTAATTGACTAAGCTAAGTACATTATCTAATTAAGCTAACTAAGCCACTTAACTAACCACCTACTAACTAATTGGCCTAACTAACTAATCCTAACTTAGTTACATGAACTAACTACCACTAATCCTTAATAAACATAAACTAATCCTACTAAGTGTAATTACCCCCATAATCAGAGATTAGGTTTTAACTCACCGGATTAGTGCGAAAATGGGTTCATGGCAATGGCGGCGCGACGACAGTGAAACCCCGGGCCTACGACGTCTCCAATAAAGGGCTGGAAGGGGTTGAAAAAGCCCTTGCTAGGCTCACAACCCAGCTGGAAGGACTGGTTCTATGGATTGCTAGCTTCGAGCTTGGCTTGGGGTTGGATAGTTGCGACGACAAGGTGGGTTGATGAAGGATGGTTGGTGGACCAATGGTGGCGAGCTAGGCTGGGGTTTGGACAGAAGAAGGCCGCGACTAGGCTAGACGGCGGCAGCGACGTGCGGCCAAACGAACTCGCGAGGAATGGTTGAACTTAGGTGACCTTGGCATCGCGGGCTGGAGGTAGGCAGGTGATCGACCAAGGCAGTGGGTGGCTCGAACAGGCGGTGCTGGTTAGTTCTAATGGCTTGCAACAAGGAAAATGGAAGAGGATGAAGAAGCTGAAGATGTTTTGCAATAGAGGGGGGCTGGTTGCACATCAAGGGGGAGAAGAGAGGGGAACAAGGGGGCCAAAAAGTCTTCAAGCTGGCCAATCCCCTTCTTCTTGAAATATCTTACACTCATGGCTTATGCCACAAAGTCTTCAACTCCCCTTAGGGTCAAGGCAGCAACCAATGGACATTTTTCCCTTCCAAAGCTTCCTAAACAAGCCAATTTGGAGGCCAAATAGCAATAACCCAACAGCTGTACGAATTTCTTTCCATTTCCTTCTCAATTCTACACCAAACAACTTCAATTTGATGGCCAAAATTGCTAAGGAGGTTGCCTATACCAATTCCCATAATTTCCTTCACAAACTAATTCACTTTGAAGGCCAAAAAGTCCCTCAATTTTTCCCATCCGAATTTCCTTGAATTTAATTTGCCAATTTGATTTTCCGCCAAAAATCTTGGACTCGACGGAAATTATTCAAAGGATGAGACGATGTCCTAAAAATAAATCATGACACGCTCGAACTTTTGATTCCCAAAACCGAGTTCAATTCCGTGGTTAAAATCAACAAGATGCGATTTTAGGGTAACCTAACCTACCGAGTAGCTTTTAGGGATTTTATCACATTTGACCTATGGTCGATAATTTTCGATCCATGTTTGTGCATTTTCAACTAGTTGGTGACTCTTGATTTTCTTAAAAATTACGAGTATATAATAGACTCATAAGGTTATTATAAATAAATTTCCTTCACCGATTTGATGGAATGGCGTAATTAAAAATTGACCTAAGGTTTCAATTACGAGTACCGGGTACAGAATCAACAAAAAAATTAGGTTAATGCCATTCGATATGAATTTTGCAATCAGGTGGAATCACCCATAATTTAATTACGCCATTCCATCAAATCGGCTTATATCCAATCACTAATCGATTTTGACGGTAATGTATTGACCATTGCCGATTAGTACAGTCGAGCAGTCAATTTCTGGTCGAATTCTCAAATCTGTCACGTTTATATCCCTTAACGGATTTACCTAATAGATTAATTATCTCGTGGGTGATCAGTTCAGAGAAAAAGAACCATAGGCACGTCGATGAAAAGCCCATTTTATTTAATCGAAACAGGGTCAAAATTCAAGATGTCACAGAGGACATCTATTGAATTGATGTTTGTTTTCCCCTTATGTTGTTGAAAGATTGGAACAGGAGTTGGGGTTCTACTTCAACATTGATGGAAGTAATTTGAAGGTGAAACGCTCATAGCTCACACAAGTAAAGGATAGATAGACTTATAGATTTCTTTCACCTTAAAAAATAATAATTATAAGACTCCCCTATTTATAGACTTGTTACATGACTTTTATTCTTTCCAATAGATAAAACTAGCATTCTGGATAAGATCTAAAAAGTAACATTCGGGATACATTCTGGAAACTAACAAAATAATCATCTTATCTTTAAAAGATAATGACTATCTCTAAAAACAATCACCAAACCTAGAAATACTAATAGACTCATTAAAGATAAGATCTATGCTCATTAAAGATAACGCAACAATTATGACTCTTCTTCAATGCGGGTACTAAACAGTTATTGGCACCAATGAATTTGGTTTAATATTTATAAATCAAATTCTCTTCCATCGATCATTCCAAAGTAGGCTCTTGAACTTTCGAAAAGTATCGATCTTGAGAGGTTTAGTAAAAATGTCTGCTACTTGATCTCCTGTCTTCACATGCAACACTTCAACCTCATTCTCTTTAACCTATTCTCGAATGAAGTGATACCGAACATCAATAGGTTTGCTTCTTTCATGAAAAACTAGAATTTTCGCCAATGCAATAGCAAAAACATTATCAACAAAAATCTCAATTGCTTTCTTTTGCTTTATAAGAATATCTTTGAGTAATCTTCTCAACCAAATTGCATGACAAACACATGTGAATACAGCTACATATTTAGCTTCACATGTCGATAGAGTGACATTGGGTTGCTTCTTTGATAATTACATGAAAGCAGCGCCACACAAGAAAAAGACAAAGCTTGTGGTGTTCTTTTGATCATCGATATCTCCACCATAATCACTATCCGAATAAGCTCTAAGTTGTAAGGATTCAAAGTGATAGCAGTGTAGGCCATGTGTGATATCTCGAAAATTTGGCTCTCTTTCGAAATATATGAAATTGTTATTTTATCAACGTATTTATGGTTATTTTACTCTGAACAAATCATTCACAAGTTAATTAATCTATTAGGTGAGGTCGTAAAGGGTTAAAATGCGAAAGACCAGAGGATTCGATCAGGGATCGACCACTCGATCATAAGGATTGACAAGAGTCAATGCTACGCTGTTATAAATCAATTAGCGAACGGATATAAATCGATTCGACAAAAGTATGTAGTCGGTTTGCGGACGATTTCACACGATTACGATATTCGTGTCGAATGATAATAAACCGATTTTTTGTTGATATTATATTCATGGTGTTGGAGAAATCTTTCCAGAATATTTTGAAGCTGACAAAACGTTTCTATCAGTCTAGTCTGGATATTTGCAGATCGTCAGTTTAAAGTCTGAAGACTTTCTGATCACCAGACTCAGCACTCAAGACTCAAGACTTAAGACTCAAGACTTTTCTCATTAACAGTCTTTCTGATCCAGTAACAAAGGAAATCCAGAGTCGAAGTTTATGGTTAAGGATTTAATCCTATCCTCTGGAGAAGATCTCTTGGTTGGATAAATATATCGGATTCTTTTATTTGTATCTAGATCAATTGAAGATCCGATGGTCGACGAAATATTCTTGGAATGTTCTATTCTTTGAAACCAAGATCCTGATTGTATGGGCGAGCAGGATTGATGGGCTATCGTCAGGTTCCTTTTATAGCTCGAATGATCTCCTTAATTGATTCCTTCTAACGGGTAGATTGGAGGAATTCCTTTGGTAAGTGCCAACGGTATGATGGCATAAAGGAGTATAAAAAGGAAGACGTTCTAGTTGTGAAAAATAATGTGATCGATAGAGAAATTCTAGAGTCTGAAGCACCTTGATTATTAGTCGATACAGTTTGAGCGAAATTGTACACACACAGAGTGTTTATACTTGGTGATACCTTGAGTGAGTATGGTAAATCATCTACACCTAGAAATCAAGGAAGATCAACGATGTAACATCTCTTTGTTCATAGTGGAATCCAGCCAATTGGCTGTCAGTGCAGAAAAGTGGACGTAGGCTTGAATCAAGCCGAACCACTATAAACCGCGTGTTCAATTCTCTATTTCCTTTACTCAGTCTTACGCTGATTATTATCTATTGCAAATCCCTCAACTGTTTAAGTATTGTGCAATCATCCGAAAAAATCTTTTATATACCTATTCACCCCCTCTAGGTATTAATACTAGCTATATCAATTGGTATCAGAGCCCGTGTTCTTACTTTATTTGAAGTGTCTTACTTCAGAGTAAAAGATCCATGGCTAGTATGCCGGGCACCAGGGCTGGTGGAAGGGCAAAGCAATACCAGACCACCCTACTTTGATGGAAAGGATTACAACATCTGGAAGAACAAGATGAAAGCTTTCCTACGATCAAAGGATCCTCTGGAATGGGACATTGTGGAAAGAGGAATCACTCCAACTGCTGCATCAGTCTCTGAAAGAGGGAAAGAAGTTGAAACCAGCGGAATGACTTAGGAAGAGATAAACAAGAGACAAGCACTTGATGCAAAAGTAATTTACTCTTTATATTGTGCTTTATCATCAACTGAATATAACAGAATATCTTCTTGGGTTACAGCAAAAGAAGTATGGGACAGATTACATATCACTTATGAAGGAACAGATCGAGTGAAGGAGACAAGAATTAACATTCTCCTCGGTCAATATGAAGCCTTCAAAATGAAACCAGGAGAATCTATAACCGACATGTTTAGTCGTTTTACAGATATTGTCAATGGTCTTGAGAATCAAGGTCAAAAAATTTCTGATGCCATGAAGGTGAACAAGCTACTGCGTGGACTCTCCAAGGATTGGAATCATATAAAGACTTCAATAAGAGAGACGCAAATAATTATGCCACTATCGTCGACGAGCCGATTGGAACTCTTGATCTTATGAAGTGGAACGAATTAATGAAGATAAAGATCCAAGAGGTAAGAAATCCATTGCATTAAAATCAAATGATGATTCGATGATACAGATTCGGGAGATGATCTGGACGATGAGGAGCTTGCTCTCATGATAAGAAGATTCAGAAAATTGAATAGAAAAGGAAGAAGGTTCAACTCAAAGAAACAAAGTTTTCAAAGACAGCAGACCAAGTCTGTTGATGATGAGGAACCAAACAAAGATGTAGTTTGCTTCGAATGCAAGAAAAAGGGACACATCAGACCCAACTGTCATCTTCTGAAGAAGAAAAGAGGAAAAGCTGAAAAATTTCGAAAAGCTCTCAAAGATGAAACCTGGAGTGATACAGAGTATGAAGAAAGTGATAATGAATATGCTAACATATGTTTGATGGCACACTCAGACTCAGACTCAGATTCTGGATCAGACTCAAACAGCGAATTCGAGGTAAGTGATTTTAAAATTCCTATCAAAGTCTCTAAATACATTGATGAACTGTGTTTTAGTCTTATGACTTCTCTCAAAAGAATTTCCGAACTTAAAAAGAAAACTCAGCTCTAAAACAAAAGGAAATCATTTTAGAAGAAAAAGTTAAAAGTTTAGACTTGAATGTTTCTACTCTTAAAGAAAAAGAAAATAATCTTTTGAAAGAAAATGATTTTCTAAAAACTGAATTATCAAATATTTCAAAGAAATTTTCGATAGGGTCTAAAAAACTTGAAAAAGTTCTTTCAGTTCAAAGACCTTACTTCAATAAGTCTGGTCTAGGTATAACAGCAGAAACAATTTCCTTGATTGATTTTCCTAAAGTAAAAGAAAGGATTAAGAAAAGACAGTCGAGAGAGGCTTACAAAAATCATTTCAAGAAGGTTTTTGTAAAGTCTCGTAGGTCGAAATGCTCTAAGGTGTTCAAAGTGTAACAGTCAGGATCACTTTGAAAAAGAAATGTCCTATGGTTTGGAAGCCTGTTAAGAAAGTATGGCCTAATAATGTTTATCCTACTAACACCAAAGGACCCAAGAAAATTTGGGTACCAAAGAAAGCTTGAGACTCTCTTTTAAATGCAGGTCTCCAAAAAGGTAAAGTGGTATCTTGACAGTGGATGTTCAAGACACATGACAGGAGACTCAAATTGCTTTATAAAGCTCGTTCAAGTAAATGGTAGAAATGTTTCATTTGGAGGAAACGGCAAAGGAAGCATTGTGGGATTTGGAACTGTGAAAATTGGAAATCTCACAATAAGCAATGTTTCTCCAGTGGAATGACTCAACTATAACCTTCTCAGCATTAGCCAATTGTGTGATACGGCTTCAAGATCTCCTTTCAAGAAGGAATATGTTCGAATCGGTAAAGACTCTACTCGTCTTTCATGGTCGAAGACATGGAAATATCTACCTCTTAGACATGAATCTAAATGAATCGCAATGCCTAATCTCAATTCAAGATGAAGCAAGCTTATGGCACATAAAGCTTGGGCATGCCAACATGAAGCAATTAGCCAAAATCTCATCAAAGCAGCTTGTTCGAGGTCTACCCAAATTACCATATCAAAAATCCGATCCATGCACACCATGTATTTTGGGAAAGCAGGTAAGAAATTCATTTAAGCCAATAAATCATGTCTCTACTAATCATGTACTACAGTTGCTACATATGGATCTCTTCGGACCAACCAGAACCCAAAGTATCGGAGGTAAGAAATACTGCCTAATAATTGTGGACGATTACTCCCGTTATACTTGGGTATATTTCCTTGAAAGTAAGTCGGAAACCTTTTCGTATTTTGAAAAATTTGCTAAAAAGGTTCAAAATGAAAAAGGATGTGTTATCTCTAGTATAAGAACAGATCATGGAGGTGAATTTGAAAATCAAGATTTTACAAAATTGTGTGATGAATCTGGATTTAAGCATGTGTTCTCCTCTCCATACACTCCTCAGCAAAATGGAGTTGTGGAAAGAAAGAATAGATCTCTTCAAGAAATGGCTAGAACTCTTTTAATTGAAAGTAAAATTTCTTCATGATTTTGGGCTGAAGCTGTTTCAACAGCATGCTATATCATCAATAGAGTCTTCCTAAGACATATTCTAGAGAAAACCCCTTATGAATTATTAAAAGGTAAGAAGCCCATTGTTTCATACTTTCATGTGTTCGGTTGTAAATGCTTTATATTGAAAAATGCAAAAAATCGGGTTGGTAAGTTTGAAGAAAGATCAGATGAAGGCATCTTCCTTGGATATTCTACATCAAGCAAAGCCTACAGAGTCTATAACAAGAAGAGCCAGTCTGTGGAGGAGTCAATGAATGTCAAATTTCAAGACTCTACACAAGATGAATCCAGTCATACTCAGTATGAAGAGTCTGAACCTGCTCCAAACCTTCCAAAGCTTACAACTCAAGAAGTATCTCAGACTCTGAAAGACCAGCATCAAGATATTCATGAAGATTCAAATAAAGAAAGAGATCATCATCCGACAAATCAACCAAGAATCGGAAGCATAAGTCCAGTCATCCCAAAGATCTCATTATCGGCGAAATTAATGAAGGAATTCGCACTAGATCCAAATGACGTGAAGAGTCTAGTGATGTGGCTCTCATTTCTGAAATTGAACAAAAAAGCATAGAAGAAGCTTTATCTGATGAAAGCTGGATCGAAGCTATGCAAGAGGAGCTCAGACAGTTCAACATTAATGATGTCTGGGAATTGACATATAAATCAAAAGGTAAAACTGTTATTGGAGCCAAATGGGTGTTCAGAAACAAGATGAATGAAAAAGGAAAAGTCGTACGAAACAAAGCAAGACTCGTGGCCAAAGGATACACGCAAGAAAAAAGGATAGACAATGATGAGACTTACGCTCCTGTAGCAAGGTTAGAAGCTATCCGACTATTACTTGCGTTTGCTTGTTATAAAAATTTCAGGTTATTTCAAATGGACGTCAAAAGTGCTTTCCTAAATGGATTTATCCAAGAGGAAGTATATGTGGAACAACCACCTGCGTTTGAAGACCCAAAGAAGCCGACTCGGTTTCGGACCGAAAAAGGCTTTGTATGGTTTAAAGCAAGCACCTCGAGCTTGGTACGACAGACTAAGTAAGTTCTTATTAAAGAATGGCTTTGTCAAAGGTAAAGTAGATACTACCTTATTTATCAAAAAGGAAAACAAAAGCTTTTTACTCGTTCAAATATATGTGGATGATATTATTTTTGGATCCTTTAATGAAAGTCTATGCAAAAAATTTTCTAAGTCTATGCAGGATGAGTTTGAAATGAGTATGATGGGAGAATTAACATTCTTTCTTGGTCTTCAAGTAAAGCAATTGAAAGAAGGAACTTTCATTTACCAAGAAAAATATGCTAATGATCTTGTCAAAAGGTTTGGATTGGAAAATTGCAAGAAGACTGATATACCAATGTCAAGTTCTTTGAAGATAAACAAAGATGAAGAAGGGAAGAAAGTTGATCAAAAGCTGTACAGAGCATCATCGGTTCACTTCTTTATCTAACCGCTTCTAGACCCGACATTTTGTTGAGTGTTTGCATCTGTGCTAGGTTTCAATCCAGATCCTAGAGAATCCCATCTCAGTGCTGCAAAACGTATCATTAAATACGTTGCTTCATCTTCAAGCATCGGTCTTTGGTATCCTAAGAAGGGAGACTTTAATCTTCTGGGATATTCAGACGCAGATCTAGCCGGCTGTAGAGTTGGTAGAAAGAGTACTTCAGGAACTTGCAAGTTTCTTGGAAGTAGAACAGTGTCTTGGTTTTCAGGGAAACAAAGCATTGTGGCTCTCTCAACAACAGAAGCGGAGTATGTAGCTCTTGGAAGCTGTTGTTCGCAAATTCTATGAATAAAACAACAGCTACAAGACTTTGGGATTGAAAACAAATGTGACAACACCAGCGCAATCAATCTCACCAAAAATCCAATTCTTCATTCAAGAGCAAAGCATATAGAGATTCGACATCACTTCATTAGAGATCATATTCAAAATGGAGAAATCTCGATTCAATTTGTTGATTCAAAAAGTCAACTAGCGGATATATTCACAAAGCCTTTGGAGAAAAATCAATTCGATTTTATCCGTTCCAGACTCAACATTTTGAAGCTCAAAGAAGTTAAAGTCTAGAGACTCTCCAGCCCTCAGACTTAGAAAGTTGATGATCATCAGACTCTAATCTCTCAGACTCTAATCTCTCAGACTCTAAATCCTTAGACTCAGACATTGATGGCTATAGATTGTAAGTTGCTATTTTATCTAAACTCGAAAAGGTATGATCTTTCGTTCAGTTATTTTGTAGTCTCCGTGAAAAACGAAAACTTGTCTTTTCAAAAGGATTAATTTTTGCAGTTATTGATTTCGAAAAGAGGAATTCGTACACTTTCCTTGTGCCGATTGAACTTCCCTTTTTCAAATCTGAGTTATATATATACAGTTTTCATTTTCCAATCTTCAAAACCCTAAAAAGCATTCTCCTCCCAATCCGATTTCTACTTCGTTTTCATCTTCGAGAAAGTTGTCATCTTTTCTTGGGAAAGCAAGTAAAGGAATCTTTCAGCGACAAGGAAGGATGTCTTCTTCGAGGAAGTCTTTAAGAATCGCGAACAGGGGACCATAGAGGATGAAGGAGGGACCTACCCATTTCGATCTCACCGAAGAGGAAGAATTGTCTAGTCAGCAACAGAGCCCGACTCACTCTCCACCACGTCACTCAACGCCATCTACCCCACATGATGCGGGTCAACAACCGGAGGAAGAGATAATCGAGGACGTAGACCCAGTAAGAGTCCAAAAACCCTCGTTTATTTACAAACTTTACTGTGCGTTGAAAAGTATTGGGACTCCGTTGAAATACGTGGATGATTTTCTCAAAGATAAGCATTATGGGAATGAGTATATCTTTCTGAGAAAAAGGGAGGATTTGGGAATTGCTCCCAAGGGTAAAGCAAGAGGAAGCTCTTGCAAATTTTCCCAGTGACCCTCGTATGTCGGGACCTAATTCGATGAAGGAAACGACGATGATAAAATGTTCAGTGATTTTCAACCTAGAATGGGTATTGCTGCAAAGGTGAAGGGAAAAAGGATGGAGTTATTCAAATCAAAGGAACAGGAGAATTTGTTTTTCAAACTGCTGAAACGAGGGGTGATAAACCCTAGGAGTGTTGATTTCGATTTCTTGGATGCCGTTAACGTGAACTTAAGGGAGAAATTCAAATTGCTTCAACTTGAGCAATTCTGCACTGATACCACAGATGGTTATGCACAACTGACTGCGTATTTCTATTCGAATCTCAGCTTCATAGATGCGAATAGAATATCATTCAGTGTTAAAGACCAGGATTATGTGGTAGACGTGGACATGTTGGCGGACATAATTGGAGTTGAACGAGGACGTTATCAACCAGTCAAAGTCTCAGTTGTTTATGCCTCAATGGAACTTGTCGAAGATAGAGATATCGAGGGAAGAATCATTTATTTAAGGATGCGTGCCATCAATATTGTGCTGCACAAAATTGTTATCAATTGCATCAGGCCCAAGTCTACATCAAAGACTGATGTGTCTAATTCTGAAGCAAAACTGATGTACGCAATCAACTCAGGGAAGAAGTTCTCTCTCCCTCACACTATTCTCTTTCACATGTATAGAGCAATGTCAAAGGACAAGGGTCAATTACCTTATCCAGGTCTGGTGACCAAGATCTTCAGACACATGAATATTGAACCGCCACATTCACTTTGTGTTCGACCGTGCGATAAGATGTTGGTAGGTTTAAAGATGTT
Organism: Eucalyptus sideroxylon; assembly: GCA_014182405.2. Taxonomy (NCBI): domain Eukaryota; kingdom Viridiplantae; phylum Streptophyta; class Magnoliopsida; order Myrtales; family Myrtaceae; genus Eucalyptus; species Eucalyptus sideroxylon. Next base: position 45,893,127 of record CM024550.2, read on the forward strand.
GACGAAGATGCGTCTGAAAGAACTATTCAAGGTAATGGAGAAATTCAGAGTGAAGACTCCAGTACCGTCTGCTTCAAAGAGAAAAGGAAAGGAGGCCATTGGTGCTCCATCCAAAAAGAAGAAAACACTCATCTTGGAGGATGAAGATGAGGAGGAAGATCTCACAATCACTGCCTTGATAAAAACCAGACGTTTTGTACCTCAATCGACAGAACTTCAGAAGAAACGAGAGAGAAGAAGAGGAGCAAGCCAAGCTCGAGAAGAAGCAAGAGCGAGAGAGAGAAGGAGAAAGAAGCGAGGAAGAAGGCGAAGAAGAGAAAGAAAAGTCTGCAGCAGAATCTGGAGAGAAGGATAATCAAGAAGAGCATGATCATCACTCTTCCCCTTTTGAGGTCCTAGAGACAGGGGGAGTTGGCGAGAAAGAAAGGTCCACATCTCATGCTACCAATAGTGAAGGTCTAAGACAATCTCCAACAGACCCAGAAGAGTTTTAGGCTTCTTAATTGCCTGAAGAAGGACACGATACATCAACTCCAAATCTACAAGATTATACAGAAGCGCCATCGTCGCATTCACCCCATCTCGAGAAAGCAAATGCGAGTACGCAGACGGACAATTCTGCAGATTTTCGTCGTATTCTTGATATTCTTCTGGAAATGCGTGACCAAATCTATGCTCTGGACTGTGAAATTCAAGCCATAAAGAATGCTGGACAAGCATCTTCAGTTACCCTGGAGGACAAAATGAAAGACCTCGCTCTACAACTTCAAGCCAATGCCAAAGGAGAAGAGGTAGCTCATCTAAGGGAGGACTTGAAGAGGCTAGAAGGCATAGTCCAGTCAATGGGAGATTTCCAGATCGTGCACATTCCCAAGCAGACATGACGATCTTCTCACCTTTTTTTTATGTTGACAAAAAGGGGGAGAATTGCAAATTTGAACGAACTTTAAACTTGACTTTAAATTTGTTTTTGTGGTTATGTTTGTTTTTGAGTATGACTTGACTTGAGTGATCTGAATTGGCTGTGGATTTTGATGCTTGACTATCTGTATTTATATCAAGTGTTTTGTCATATGGTATTACTCATGAAAGACTAACAAATTTTCTGTGGATGCAGAGTCTGGTTGTTTTATTAATCTTTATGAGATAGCCGTATTACTTGAGAAATGTTTTTGCAGGTCAAAGTTGTTCAAATCTACAGGAAAGTTTTGTCACCATCAAAAAGGGGGAGATTGTTGGAGAAATCTTTCCAGAATATTTTGAAGCCGACAAAACGTTTCTATCGGTCTAGTCTGGATATTTGCAGACCGTCGTTTAAAGTCGAAGACTTTCTGATCACCAAACTCAGCATTCAAGACTCAAGACTTAAGACTCAAGACTTTTCTCATTAACAGTCTTTCTGATCCAGTAACGAAGGAAATCCAGAGCCGAAGTTTATGGTTAAGGATTTAATCCTATCCTCTGGAGAAGATCTCTTGGTTGGATAAATATATCGGATTCTTTTATTTGTATCTAGATCAATTGAAGATCCGGTGGTCGACGAAATATTCTTGGAATGTTCTATTCTTGGAAACCAAGATCCTGATTGTATGGGCGAACATGATTGATGAGCTATCGTCAGGTTCCTTTTATAGCTCGAATGATCTCCTTAATTGATTCCGTCCAACGGGTAGATTGGAGGAATTCCTTTGGTAAGTGCCAACGATATGATGGAATAAAGGAGTATAAAAAGGAAGACATTCTAGTTGTGAAAAATAATGTGATCGATAGAGAAATTCTAGAGTCTGAAGCACGTTGATTATTAGTCGATACAGTTTGAGCGAAATTATACACACAGAGAGTGTTTATACTTGGTGATACCTTGAGTGAGTGTGGTAGATCATCTACACCTAGAAATCAAGGAAGATCAATGCTGTAACATCTCTTTATTCATAGTGTAATCCAGCCAATTGGCTGTCAGTGCAGAAGAGTGGACATAGGCTTGAATCAAGCCGAACCACTATAAACCGCGTGTTCAATTCTCTCTTTCCTTTACTCAGTCTTACGCTGATTATTATCTATTGCAAATCCCTCAACTGTCTAAGTATTGTGCAATCATCCGAAAAAATCTTTTATATACCTATTCACCCCCCTCTAGGTATTAATACTAGCTATATCACATGGTACATAATTGAACCCTCGTGATTACATGACAACCGAAGGTCATCCACGATTTGAAGAGGCACAAATGTGGATTGAGAATTATCGACCACAAGCGAGAACCCCTAAGAGCCACTCGATAGTTTAGGTCGTACTAAGGTTGTGTCCAATCGATTTTTAATCAAGAAATTTAATTCAATTTTGGGTATCGAACTTTCGAGACTTTCGGGATTAAATTACTGAACATCGCCTCATCGTCTGTCGAATTATCGGTGAGTTTGAAATTTTCAGAAAAGGAATTGTTTGACGAAAAATTAGAGATTGGAAAAGGGAAAATTCAGATCCAATGGCAAAAGTGTGATTTTGGCCAAAATCTTGAATTTATAGAAAAAAAGAAAAGAAAAGAAAAGAAAAGTGAGGACATAATACTAGGCCAAGAGGGTTTTAAGGAAGGGTGGGTAAAGAGTATGATGAGATTTTGGGAAATCTTTTGGAAAATCTTTTTTTTTCCACTTTCTTTCTTTTTCTTGTCTTTTTTTTTTCTCTCTCTCTCTCTCTTCCTCTCTCCCCTCCCCTTCCCCTCACACCATTTCCCTTCTCCAGTAGAACTACGGCGCTCATTTCTTTCCTCCTTCATTTCTTCTTCATCCGCTTCTCCTCTCTTCTTCTTTTGCCCATCCCCATTGCCGCCCATTTGGTTACACCATCATCAACCCCACACCACTGCACATCACCACCAACACCACTTCCATCTCCATTGCCATCACCTAGCCACCGTTGTTGCCACTCATCCACTGTCCCTTGTGCCATTTCTCGAGCCGCCGAACCACCACCACCCTCGAAACCACCGTCCTTGACCCCGCCCGTAATCCACTGTGCACATCCCTCACGTGTTCACCATGCCATCATGCCGTCCCTCACCATTGGTTCACCACCACCCAGGCCAAGCTTGGCCATGAGTTTAAGGAGCCACCGCCGCCACCATCAAGTTTCTCTTCAAGTCGCAAGCCTCATTTTTTTGGTCACGGTCGCACCACCATCGCCGCGAGCTCGCCATTGTCGAAACTCGTGAGTTAACTTCCTACTCATAGATTAGGGTGTTAACTACGTTTAGGAGGTGGTTAGTTTAATGTTAATTGCTGTTAGTATTAGTTAATTTTAGTTTAATTTTAATTGCAATTAAAGATGGTTTAGATTAAATTTAAGTGCGATCACTTTAAGTAATTACGATTATATTAATTAATCGTGGTTAAATTAATTAATTCGGGTTTATTTTAATTAATCATGATTTGTATAATTAATTGTGATTTATGTTATTAATTGTAATTTGTTTAATTAATTGTAATTATTTTAATTAACGGCAATAAGTTTTTAATGAATTATAGTTAGGTTAATAGAATTTAGCCTAATTAATTGCAATTAGCTTAATTAATCATGATTAGCCTAATTAATCATGATTAGCTTATTTAATCACGTTTAGTGTAATTAATGATGGCTTAGCCGTTAAGTAAAATTTTATGCCCATTTTTTTTTGGATGAGATTATGCTGAATTCCGATTGTTTGCACATGGGATGCCATGTTATTGATTGCCCTATGATATGTTTCATTTATTATTCCAAAAGAAGGTTTTTTAGGCAATTAAATGGCAAAGTTTGAGGTGTCGAGTTTAAACTCTAAATTTTACATGCTAAATAAAATAATGAAGTTTTAAAATGAGGGCGTGCAAAGTTTGATGGATCGATTTCCAATACGTGACCATGTACGAATATTTTACTAGAATTTTGAGTGTGAAAAATTGCCAAAGTTGATTATTTGAAAACGAATTATTTTGTTCTTGGCTAATTATTGGCAATAAAAATTGGCTTGATTGTTGGTGTACCTAAGTGGTCATTTATTAAACCCGTCACCCAACGGAAGTTTGGGGGTGATGCTCAATTTTTTTTATCGAATGCCTGGCGGGGGTCTGAATGCCAAGTCACAATTAAAGCTGGATTGATGCTCCTTTATAAAATGCCGTCTAGGTTAGGGTTCTAGATGATGCCATGCTTGATGGGGTATGACGATGCCTGGTCATGCTGAAAGACTGTCAACTGTTGTGTTGACCGTGGCCCAAGGGGTCATAATAATTAGAACACGTGTGTTGGCAATGTGCATGGATTTTTTAGAATGTGTTCTAATTATTATTTATGTATGTTACATTATTATTCCCATGTGAGATGTGCTAATATGCAGGGGTGTGCTAAGGTGAGGTAAGTTTGTATGTGGTGCGTGTTTAGGCTACTTTCGAGACAAATTCATGTCATAATCGAGACTTAGGCTGTTAACTCGTTGAGATTTATATCTCACCCCATTATTGTTAATTATTTTCAAGGTCATAGCGTGGAGAACTACTAGGTGTAATTGTGGTGAGCACGAGATGCAACACCTTTTTAGCTGGCCTTGCCATTAATGAAGTTTAGGTTAACCCTAATCCTTGAAGGTTTTTGAGAGGGTTGATAGGAAGTGGCGGTAGAAAGGCTTGTAATTATTAAACTTCCTAAGAGTAACGGTGGATAAATAAATAACTACTTTTGGAAACATTTATTGTGTGTTCACTATTCCTATTTTGTTGGTTGACTAGATGTTTATGTTAAGTGCTTCCGCATGTGTTAATTGAAAAATAAGAAGAATAGGTTGGTGATGCATCCTAGGATATCACAATTTAATCAACCGTCATGGGATGTTTGTGCGCTCAAGGTTCGGAGCATGACATCACGAGAAGTTAGTTTGATGTACTGAAGTATCCTCTTTACAACTTTAAGATGAGAAGATTTCAGCTTCTCCATATATCGACTCACAATTCCAACACTATACATAATATCTAATCTCATACATGTCAAGTATCTCAAACTCCCAATCAAATTTCTATAGTATGTTGAATTAACATCAATATCATCATCAAACTTTGAAAGCTTGGTTCTACACTCCATTGGTGTATTGATCGGAGTATAATTCTTCATGTTGAATTTTTAAAGATATTTTCTTCATATTTTTTTTGGGGAAATAAAAATCCCCTCAACACTTTACTTCACTTCGATCCCAAGGAAATAATTCATGAGACCATTATTGGTCATCTCAAATTCTTTCACCATCAATGCCTTCAAAGCATAAATCATCATTGGATCATTTCCTATAAAAATAAGGTAATTGACATACAAATAGACAAGTAGAACATCAATTTTTCTCGCTTCAAATAGAGTGCATGCTTGTATGGACATTGAAAAAATCCATTCGCCTTGAAATATGCATCATTTTGAAATTCCATGCTCTCAGTGCTTGTCTAAGTTCATATAGAGTTTTCTTCAACTTCAACACTGTGTCTTTATGACATTTTACAACAAACTCCTTAGGTTGTTCAACATAAATCTCTTCTTCGATGATGCCTTTCAAAAATGCTTATTTGACATCGATTTGATAAATTTTCCAATTACTTTGAGTAGCGATAGAAATAATCAATCTAATCATTTCCATGTGGATGACAGGGGAAAAAACTTCATTATAGTTGATTTCAACTTTTTGCTTGTACCTTTTCGGGACTAATCTAGCCTATCTTGTCATTTCTCCTTTCTCATTCTTCTTGGTCTTGTACACCTATTTGACTCCAATAGATTTCTTGTTCTTTGGTAGATCAGCAAGCTCTCATATTTGATTCTTTTCAATGGCTTTAATTTCTTCATTCATGGCCCTTCTCCATTTTTCTTCTTTGGCTACATCATCATAGACAAGTGGTTCATAATCTGTAAGAAGACATACAAGGTGAACCTCATCAATAGCCAATGTCAAATAATCTCCTTGATCTTGGCACTAGCGGTTCATCGACACTATTTGAAGAGATCAGTGATGATGAACTTTAAGGACATACTGGAGAAGAAGGTGTAGGATGATGCTTCAACACTGTTTGATCGGTATCACCATGAGCATTCACTTCATATTTTGGGTTGTCTTCTCACATGCCATCTTCATCAAACTTGATATCTCTGCTTATATACACTTTTAAAGTGTTAGGATCAAATAAATGATAGGCTTTGGATAAGGAGTCATACCCAATAAAAATGAGATTTTTGCTCTTATCTTCCAACTTCGATCTTTTTTGGTCCAGCACATGAACATACGCATGCTCCAGAAAATTTTAAAGTGTGAAACAGTTGGTGTTATCTCAATCCATGCTTCCTGTGAAGTTATACCTTCAAGTCCGAATGCGGGACATTTGTTTTGAAGATAGACTACACATGAAATAGCTTCTATGACATCCTAGAAATTCAGTTCTATTTTCAATTAAATAAATCGGGCCTTTCATTGACGCGCTTATAGTGCTATTCTCAAAGATGATCACTCTTGGGATAACTAAACTATTTAGGAAAGTCATTAAGGGATTTTAACGCAATAGACTTGAGAATTCGATCAGGAATTGGTTACTCAACCGTGCTCGTCTACAGAGGTCATTACGACACAGTTAAAAATCAATCAAGGATCAAAGATAGGTCGGTTCGACGAGATATGTGGCTAAACGTGGGTGATTACACTAAATTGCAAAATCTTCGTCGATCGGCACTATACTAATTTTTCTGTCATTTTGGTACCATGTGTCCATATTTGAAACTTCAAGATTTTCACGACCACCGAGAGTTGCCAATGTGTCGAAAAGGTTCATTGTGACTCGAAGAAAATTAACCCGGGTCATTTGCACTAAACAATTTTCAAAGTTACCTGGTAGACTAGGTTACGCTAAAATCGGGTCAGATGGAAATTAATTGCGAACTTGAATCCGATTTTAAAAATTAAAAGTTCTGTTATGTCACAAGTCATTTTAGGAATGTCGATTCACCTTCTGAAGATTTTTCTGCAAATTGAGATTCTGGCGGAAAAAGTCGATATAGGGCCGTTTTTGTCCAAAAAATTCAAAGGACCTTTTTTGTCGCGAAATTGGGATGCAAGTAGATTCTATTGGTGAGGAAAAATACCAATTTGATCGAGAACTTGACAATAGAATTTTTGGAAGTGAAATTGAATCAATTCGAGAGAATTGAAGTGGAATCGGGAGGAAATGTCTTCAAATTCGTATGCCCCTCGGTCCATGACTTTTTGGACCATTTCATTAGCTTGTTATGGAAGTTTGAAGGCTGCAAGAGGCCATGGATGCTAGCCACACATGGTGGGACCAATCCAAGGAGACAAGTGGATTGAAGGGGAGCATGAGGGGCCCTCCAAGGCAACCGGTTCCCTCTCTTCTTCCCCTTTGGTCAATCCTCCATCTTTCCAGACCAAGGAAGCTCCAAGAACCAACAAAAACCAAGCCTCCCTCTTCCCCATAGCCATCGACGCCCCTAGCCACCCGCCAGAACCACCACAAGCCGCTGTGTCGCCCGTCGCGCCCTCACGAGCCTCACTTGCTCGTCGCGCATCACCGCCATCCTAGTCGCATCATCAGCCCTTGCTCGCTCATCCAGCAGGTTGCCAGGCCACCTCAAGCCACTGTCGGAGCCTCCATTGCCATCGCATGTCACCACCCAGCTCCACCTAGGCCGCTACTATCGTCTGCCTCCCTTCCTCACTGTTTCATCCTAAGCTAGCCAAGCCAAGCAGTCCTTCCATTCAAGGACAAAACCAAATATCCTAGCAAGCCTGTAGGCCTTCGAGGCCCTGCTTTGGTGCCCTTCTAGACCCCACTTAGTGTCCCCACTTTGGAGGTTATCAATCATCTCCACCTCACCATCGAAGTGAACATGTTGGATCGTTAATCAAGTGAGTTTACTCACTAATATCCGCTTAGGGAGTTAATTATGCTTAAGGGTTTATTAGTTTAAGTTAAGTATGGATTAGGTGAATAGTTAGAATAGATTAGTGATTTAATTAATTGTTATTCATGTTAGGTGGTTAGAGTAGTGTAATTAGAACCTAGATAAGCTCTCATATTTATCTAATGAATCTTGGAATTTTCCGAGCCCGTTTCGGTATTTAATTAGGCTTTTCCAGCTTAAGTTGCATTTATTGGCATTTAATAATTAATTTTAGTAATTACTTAATCAATTATTATTTTCTGGAAATTAGACCAGGACAATCGGTGACCGGAATTTCGTGCTAATTGCAATGATGTGATTTATTTATTTATTTGAGTGCTAATTTATGAAAATTGAGTGTGCTTTGTAATTTTGGAGAATTTATTCCAAAATTGAGTATTTTCTGTTTTTAATTAGAAAATGTCGAGCGTTGGTTTATAGCACCAAAAATATGTTTGTGAAACATTGGAATTTGTGAGATTTTCAAAAGGGAAAATATTGTATTTTGGCTAAGGCCGACCGTGTACCCACACACAATTATTTTTATCGGGTATGATAAAAATGGTGAAATTCTCAGTTGGTGAAAAAAATATACTATATCAACCTGAGGGCTTGATATGTCAGCATAGTGCGAACAATATACTTTATTAGCTTAGAGTGAGCATCAGGGGTATACTATATCAACCTACGGGTTGAATATGTCAGCTTAGTGTGAGCAATATACCAGTATACTATATCAGCCTAAGGGCCTCGATATATCAACTTAGCGCAAATAGTATACCTTATCAACTTAGTGTGAGCTATATTAATTATCAACTTAGTGCGAGCAGTTCTTGATGGGATCGAACTTGATAGATAGTATTGAATGGAATGATAATGAGACAATCTTGTTGAGATGGAAACGACTGGGTCGATTGATCAATGGTTCAATTTGCTATGACAATTTAATCTGTTGATGTGATGCGATGAATTTGTGAATTGTACTGAATTGCAGGAAGAAACTAAGGCAAAGGTAAGTCATCTAGCTTGTGCTTATGCTTAGGCAGCCCTTATGGTGTATTTTCTTCCTAGTCGGGTCTTAGAGGATGAACTCGCTGAAACGTTGTCTCACCCCATTGTGGGATAATATTTACAGGTCCCTAGATGGCAGCTCTCCTGTGCGTTTTGGACATCCGAAGGCCACTGAGTAGAAGTGTTTTGTTCCGCTACATGGGAACCCAAGAGGATGGGTCTATGAGCTGGTGAGGTTCGTGGTTTAGGTTGATGAGGCCTTACCTCACAAGGTGCCCCATCAATATAGATCATGGTACCATCAAGAGCGGAATGGACAGCGAGAGGGTCCTATACCCGAATCTGAGGTCCTTGTGTATGTGCTAGAAGTAGCTTTTGGAAACGGTACGATTGACCTGCCAAGTGGTTTAGTGGTAGACCTAGACCTGTTAGATCTAGGGACGCCGAAGTATTCAATTGAGGACTCAACTGATTAGGGGATCTATAGCTTTTCCACACTTTTTGCAAACCTTGTTTGTATAGGTTGTTATTGTATATGACATAGTTTGATATGTATATAAGTGTGTGGTTCGGTTTTCAAAAAAGAAAAATTGTGGCCCTACTTTTCTATCGCATTCTATTGTTGTCTAGGGATTATTTATTGCTTCCGTATGTGCATTAAAACGAATAGGTCGGCAATGCGTCTTGGGACGTCGCTATTTAATCGACAAACGAGGGATGGGCATGTGCTCGGAGGATTGAGACGTGACAACTTCAGCCCAAAGCTCCTTAGACAAAGTTTTTATCTTCAACCTACTTCGAGCCATGTCAAGAATGGTTTTATTTTTTTGTTCAGCTACGCCATTTTGTTGAGGAGAATATGGAGCCATCGGGAAATGTTAAATATCATGATCTTCACAGAATTTATTAAATATGACTGAGGTGAATTCTCCACCACAATCGGTCCTCAAAGCTTTGGTAAAAGAATCACTCTCCTTTTTAGCTAGGTTCTTGAATTATTTGAACATATCATACACTTCTATCTTTTCTTTCAAAAATAAACCCAAGTTTTTCGAGTAAAATCATTAATAGAGTAACAAACTATTGATGATTACCCTATGAGTGAAGGATGATTGGGCCGCACGCATCAGAATGAATCAACTTAAGCAACTTCTTCGCTTGATAAGACGCCCCCCTCGGAAAGCTAGTTCTAGAATGCTTACCGATAACATACCCTTCACATAATTGATCAGGATGATCATTATGTGGTAAGTCATAAACCATCTTCTTGCAAGAAAGCAAATTGTGTCCGCCAAAATTGAGATGGTCAAACCTCAAATGCCATATAAGAATGATAGACTGAAAATGTAAAAGACTATAAATGGAAGATTATATAGAGATTTTGTACAAATTAAAGATTAAAGAGATTAGGGATAGAGAATCAGAAAAACACAAGAAAAGTTTATAGTGGATCTTCATCTTCTTACATAGCTTTCCATGACCTCTTCCTTGAAAGTGAAGCCTATCTTGGTTTGTCCCACTGGGTTCTCCCTTTGCTCCTTCTCATCTAAGATGGTTAGCCACATTTGGAGAACTTTCTCTACCGCCCTAAACCTTTCTTCATGGGCTGGATTTCATCTATGAACCAAAAGAGATGTTATCAAAGAATCTCACGTCTTTTAAGAATGATCCTTGATTCCATAGTGTAAAGACTGCTACACTTCTTCAAGGTTTCACAAGTATCTAATCTCTCTTTTGAGTACAATTTAAGCTCAACAATTGAAATAACGAAGAACTAGGAGTTTCAGACTTTTGAATTTTTCTCTCATGCACACACTCAAATAACATGAGCGTCTTCCTTATATACTCCTTCATGCCTTCATAACCATTGGCACCTTCCAAATGAGTTCTTCCAATCAACCCGTTGGACAGAATCAATTAGGGAGATCTCGAGTTATTTAAGGAATGTGATGATAGCCCACCAATCTTGCTCGCCCATACAATCAGGATCTAGGTTTCCATAAGTAGAACCTTCCAAGTATACTTCGCCAATCAATCAATCTAATTATTCGAATTAATTTCAATACGAATAATTGATCTCGAGATGCCATCTCCAGCCGTGAGATCTTCTTCAACCATACGAATCAAATCCTTAAAGATATACTCGCATCTGGATAAGTCTTTTTCAACGGATAATACTTTTTTTCGTCGGTCTGGAAACTATCAATGAGGGCAGACTTTAAATCTTGAGTCTGGAGGTCTTCAGACTTTGACGATAGAATCTGCAAGTCTTCAAACTAGACTAATGGAAACGTTTTGTCAACTTCAAAACAAATAGGGAAGTTTTCTCCAACAATCTCCCCCTTTTTGATGGTGACAAAACTTTCTTGCAAATTTGGATACTTTTGACCCGCAAGACAACACTTAAGCAAACCAAGATATCTCATAAAAGATAAGTGGATTAGGATAAGGATAGTAGCAATTCTGCACCCACAGAAAACAAGTTAGTCCTGTAAAAACAACTATCTTTACCATAATCATCAACATAGCTTAAGATACTACAAGCATTAAAAAGATCAAAACAGTCCAAACCAGTCCAAGTCACAACCAAACAAAGATAAGTCCAAAAATCAAAACCAATCAAAATAAATCACATGCATCAACTTCTCCCCATTTTTGTCAACAGCAAAAAGTGGAGAACAAATAAAAGAGATGTGTAAAAGTGAAGTCAGAATCATGGCTGTTTTGGAAGGCGAACAAGCTTGAATTTTCCCATTGAATTGACTGTCTTCTCAAGCCTTGCAAAACTCTCCTTCAGTGACTAAAATTCTTCACCCTGCACAATAGACTTCACTTGATTCTTCAGGGCTTGTATACTGATCGTGCAAAGACACTGAAGTGGCCATGAATGTGTTCTTGAGATCCTACATCTCATACCCCATAGCATATTGCTGCTTCCTCACATCCAATAAGATCTCGAGCAGCCTCGAAAAGTCTGTTGTTTGCTTTGTTGCAATACTAGGACCAGCCGAGTCAAATCCAGGGGTTTTGAGAATAGATGGAACTTCAGCAGATTGTCCACCATGACTATGAGTGGAGGCTTCCGGATAATGAGAGGCATACACATCCTCTGGATCCGCTGCAAAACGACTCACATCACTAGTAAAGATAGGCGAAAAAGTACCTTTCTGTCCAATAGCTCCCCCTGTTTGGTTGCCTTCAGGTGGAGTAGGTAAGATTTCTTCTCGATTTGCTTCAGTTGCTGAGTGATGCACGTCAGCATTTCCAATGCTTGCCATCTCAAAATCACTGGACAAGGAGATAGCGAAGGTTGGCTCAAAAGAGTCCTCTTGACCATTGTTCTTTCTTCTTCTACTTCTTGCCCTCTTTCCTCTTCTCTTTCTCCTTCTTCATATCCTCTTCTCTCCTCTTCTTCCTCTTCTTTCTTCTTCTCCTTTTCTTCTTTCTTCTTCTTCCTATCCTCCTCTATTCTTCAGCTTCTTTTTTGTCTCTTCTCTCTCTTTTTCTCCTTCTTCTATCTCTTCCCGAGTCTCTTGCAAACTGACAAAACTCTTCAAACTTCGTAAAGCTGAAAGAGTCATTTCATCCTCATCATCTTCATCTTGCAAGATGAGAATTCTTTTCTTCTTCATAGGAGCAGCCATGGGCTCCTTGCCTTTCCTCTTTGCTACAGTAGAGTCTTGTTTTGTTTTCACAAGAGACTTTTCTTTCATACACTCCAACACCTTGTTCAAGCTCTTTCAAACGCATCTTTGTGACCATTTTAAACCAATCACCATTGGAGGGATGCTTGTCAAACATAATGGTGCAGAGATGTGAATATTAAAATGTCTAAAAAGGCGCGTGATAAGAGCAGAGTAAGGGAGTTGTCCCTTATCCTTTACCATTGTCCTGTACATGTGGAACATGATGGTGTGAGGTAGAGAGAATTTGAATCCAGCATTGATGGCATACATCAATTTCGTTTCAGACCGAGAGACATCAGTCTTGGATGTCGACTTTGGACGAATGCAGTTGATTATGATCTTGTGCAGCAAGATGTTGGAAGCATTCATCCTTAAATAGGAAATCTTCCCTTCAACATCTCGATCTTTCACCAATGACAGAGTGGCATGAGCAACAAACACGCTAATTGGTTGGAAACTCGATCTTTCCACCCCAATTATGTCAGCCAAAGTGTCCATATTCACCACAAATTCCTTATTTCTCATTGAGAAAGAGAAACTGTTTGCATCCATGAAAGATAAGTTCGAGTAAAAGTAAGCTGTGAGTTCAAGGATAAGTAGCAATAGATTCAGAACAAAATTGCTCCAATTGCAGTAGAGCAAACTTCTCTCGCAAATTTACTTTTACCGAGTCAAGGAAATCAAAATCGACACTCCTAGGGTTCATAACCACTCTCTTCATTAGACTCGAGTAAACCCTCTTGTGGTTCTTCGATCTGAAAAGACTTGAACCATCACTAGCAATCTTTGAAGCCACTCATGTTCTAGGCTGAAAATGGGTAAACATCCATGTTCATCATCGTCCTGTTCCTTGTGGTTGATTAGCAGTCCCAAAGCGAGGGTCACTAGGAAAGTTAGAGAAGGCTTTTTCAGCCGACCCCTTTTCGGCAATACCCATTCTCTCCATATCTCGCAGAAATAGAGTCTATTCTTATAGCCTCTCTCTTGCAAATATTCATCTATCAAGGACATAGCAGTTCCCCCTCTTTTCATATTAGAATAAAGCTTGTAAGCAACTTGAGGAGTTAACGTTCTTATAGGTTCCGCTTCTTCCAAAACTTCTTCTTTTGGATGATTCTATGGAGTAGATTGACGCTGCTGAGAAGGTTGTTGTTGTCTTGGTCGCTGTGGAGGAGTAGAATCTTCTTCTTCAGTCAAGTCAAAGTGCGTAGGACCCTCTGGCATGTGCCGTGGTCCCCTGCTTGCAATTCTTGATGACTTTCTCGAAGACATTGTCTCTTCAAGGGAGAAATTCACAGTCTTGCTCGAAAAGGTGAAAACTTTTTGGATTAAACAATAGAGAAAGTGAGAGCAAGTGGGAGTTTAGAGCTTTTAGGGTTTGAGAGTGAAAATGAAGAAGACGGATTTCAATAGTATATAAAGCAAGTGAAGCGAGGTAAACGAAGCGACATAAAAGGAAAAAGTAAAAATACATTTTCGAAAATGAATAACTGCCTTTTTGAAAATAGATAACTGCATTTTCGAAAAATGAATAAATGTCATAAAGGAAACTTGGAAAAATAATTTCAATCAATCAGAGATTAATAAGTAACCGTACCTTTTCAAATTTTTAACCAAAAATTAAATTACCAATACCGAAATAACTTACAGTCGTAACTCTTGCTCTTCTGAGTCTGAACATCTTCAGACTTTATCCTGAGTCTGAGCTTCTTCAGACTTTAAGAGATAAGATGTTAAGTCTGGTCCGAATAGACTCAAATAGGCTTTTCTCCAGTGGTTTTGTAAAAATGTCCGCTAGTTGATTCTTTGAATCAATGAATTGGATCATAACTTCTCATTTTGAACATGATCTCTAATAAAGTGGTGTCGAATTTTTATGTGCTTTGCTCTTGAATGAAGAATTGGATTCTTTGTGAGATTAATTGCGCTAGTGTTGTCACATTTGATCTCGGTGCATGAGTCTTCGATTCCAAAGTCTCTTAGTTGTTGTTTTATCCATAAGATTTGAGAACAACAACTTCAAGGGCCACATACTCTGCTTCGCTGTTGAAAGAGCCACGGTATTTTGCTTTCTTGAAAACCATGATACTGTCCTGTTACCAAGCAATTGACAAGTGCCGGAAGTACTCTTTCTATCAACTCTGCAACCTGCTAGATCTACGTCTGAATATCCAAGGAGAGTAAAGTCTCATTCTTTGGGATACCACGGACCTAACTTTGAGGTTGTTGCAACATATTTGATGATGCGTTTTGCAGCACTTAGATGAGATTCTTTGGGATCTTATTGAAATCTAGCACAAATGCAAACACTAAACAAAATGTCAGGTCTAGAAATAGTAAGATAAAGAAGTGAACCAATGATACTCATATAGAGCTTCTGGTCAACTTTCTTTCCTTCTTCATCTTTGTTCAACTTCGAAGGACTTGACATTGATATCTTAGTCTTTTTGCAATTCTCTAATCCGAACTTTTTAACAAGTTCTTTTGCATATTTTTCTTGGTGAATGAAAATTCTTTCCTTCAATTGTTTCACTTGTAGTCCGAGAAAGAATGATAGTTCACCCATCATACTCATTTCAAATTCATCCTGCATAAACTTAGAAAACTTCTTGCATAGGTTTTCATTAGGTGATCCAAATATAATATCATCAACATAGATTTGAACAAGTAGAAAGTTTTTACCTTCTCTTTTAATAAACAAAGTAGTGTCCACTTTTCCTTTGACAAAACCATTTTGAATTAAAAACTTACTTAACTTGTTGTACCAAGCTCGAGGTGCTTGCTTTAATCCATATAGAGCATTTTTAGTCTGAATACTAAATCTGGTTTTCTTGGATCTTCAAAACCGGGAGGTTGTTCCACATAAACTTCTTCTTGGATAAATCCATTCAGGAATGCACTTTTGACATCCATTTGGAATAACCTGAAATTCTTATAACAATCAAAAGCAAGTAATAATCTAATTGCTTCTAACCTTACTAGTGGGGCGTGGGTCTCATCATAGTCTATCCATTCTTCTTGCGTATATCCTTTGGCCACAAGTCTTGCTTTGTTCCTTACCACTTTTCCTTTTTCGTCCATCTTGTTCCTAAAAACCCATTTAGCTCCAACAATAGATTTACCTTTTGGTTTTGAAGTTAATTCCCAAACATCGTTAACACTGAACTGCCTGAGCTCTTCTTGCATAGCTTCAATCCAGCTTTCATCAGTTAAAACTTCTTCTATACTTTTGGGTTCTATTTCAGAAATAAGAGCCATGGCGCTAGACTCTTCATGCCTTTTGGATCTGGTATGTATCCCTTCATCAATGTCACCAATGATGAGTTCTTTGGGATGACTAGACTTGTGCTTCCAGTTGCTAGTTGGCCTAACAAATTGCTGATCTTCTACTTCAGTTGATTCTTCAACATCCGTTCGTTGTTGTCCTTATGAAGTCTAAGCTGCTTCAGGGGAGGCAGACTTTGTAAAGTCTTGGAGCAAGTTCAGATTCTTCAGGTTGAGTCTGAATCGATTGATTTTGCAAAGAATCTTGAAATTTGACATTTATCGACTCTTCCATAGACTGAGTCTTCTTGTTGAATACTTTGTAGGCTTTGTTGGAGGTTGAATATCCAAGGAAGATTCCTTCGTCTGATTTTTCTTCAAACTTACCAATTCGATCATTTGCATTTTTCAAGACAAAACATTTGCAACCAAACACATGAAAATAAGAAACAATTGGCTTCTTTCCTTTGAATAACTCATAGGGAGTTTTCTCCAGAATAGGCCTTAAGAATACTTTGTTAATTATATAACATGCCGTAGAAATTGCTTCAGCCCAAAAATGAGAATAAATATTACTTTCAATTAAAAGAGTTCTTGCCATTTCTTGCAAAGATCTATTCTTCTTTCCACAACTCCATTCTATTCAGGAGTGTATGGAGAGGAGAACACATGCTGAAAACCATATTCATCACAGAATTTGGCAAAGTCTTGATTTTCAAACTCATCTCCATGGTCTATCCTTATGCTTGAAATAGCATACCCTTTTCTCATTCTGTACTTTCTTGGCAAACTTTGAAAAGTGAGAGAAAGTTTCAGACTTACTTGCCAAAAAGTAAACCCAAGTAAATTGTGAATAATCATCCACTATTACTAGGCAATATCTCTTTCCACCAATGCTTTGAGTTTTGGTTGGTTCAAAGAGATCCATATGCAGGAGCTACAACACACGATTAGTGGAAACTTGATTTATTGGTTTAAAAGAACTTCTAACCTGTTTTCCCAATACACATGGTGTGCATAAGTCAGATTTTTGATATTTTAGGTTGGGTAGTCCACGAACAAGCTTCTTGGAAGAGATTTTGGCAATTTGCTTCATGTTGATATGGCCAAGCTTTCGATGCCAGAGATTCACTTCATCTTGTATTGATATTAGGCATTGAGATCTTTTTGGTTTTATATCCAAAAGATCAATATTCCCATGTCTTCACCCAGTAAAAGATTGAGAGAAATCTTTACTAGTTCCCGAACATATTCCTTCTTGAAAATTGATTTTGTATCCAGTGTTGCATAGTTGGCTTATGCTGAGTAGATTGTAATTTAGTTCTTCCACCAAGGAGACATTGTTGATTGTGAGACTTCCAATCTTTACTGTTCCGCATCCAACAATTCTTCATTTTCTATTTCCACCAAAAGAGACTTTTCCTCCAATTGTTTGAACAAGCTTTATAAAACAACTTGAATCTCCTGTCATATGTCTTGAACAGCCACTATCCAAGTACCATTTGATTTTTTTCTTGATAGTGACCTGCAATTAAAAAGGAAACTCAAGCTTTCTTTGGTACCCACATTTTCTTGGGTCCAGTGGAGTTAGTGCAATATACAATCTTTGTCCAATCCTTCTTAATAGGTTTCCAAACCATAGGACATTCTTTCTCAAAGTGTTCTAAGATGTTACACTTAGAACATTTGAGAGCACTTTGGCCAATAGGTTTTACAAAGACTTTTTGAAAATGATTTCTATAAAAGGCTTTTGTAGGTCTTTGTTTGATTCTTTCCTTTACTTTTGGAAAATCAATTAAATGAATGGTTTCAAAAGTCATTCTCAAGCCTAATTAAAATAAGGTCTTTGTACTAAAAGAATCTTTTCCAACTTCTCAGATCCTAATGAAAACCTTTTTGAAATATTTGAAATGTCATTTTTCAAACATATATTTTCTTTTGAAAGAGAGTCTGCATTTTCTTTTAAAACAGCAAAACTTTTGTCTAAATTTTCAAACTTTTCTTTTCAAGAGTTTCCATGTTGTTCCAGTGTAGAATTCTCTCTTTTTAGCTCGGAAATCCTTTTAAGAGAAGTTTTGAGGCTAAGACAAAGTTCATCAATATATTTTGAGACTTTAGTAGGAATTTTTAAATTACTTACCTCAATTTCACTGTCTAAGTCTGAGTTTGTATCTGTCTCAAAGTCTGAGTCTGATTCTGATTTTGCCATTAAACAAATATTGGCATAATCATCATCACTTTCTTCACATTCAAGTATCACTCCAAGTTTTTGCTTTGAGAACCTTTTTGTATTTGTCAGCTTTTCCTTTTTTTTCTTCAAAATAGGACAATTGGGTCTAATGGGTCCATTTTTCTTGCATTCAAAGCAAATCACATCTTTATTGTATTCATCATCTTCAGTTGATTTGTTTTGAAACTTTTGAGTACTTTGTTTCTTCTAATTGAATCTTCTTCCATTTTTGTTCAGTTTCCTAAACCTTCTTATCATAAGTGCTAGCTCTTCATCGTCCATATCTTCTTTAGAGTCTGTAACATCAGAGTCATCGTTAGATTTTAAGGCAATAAACTTCTTACCTTTGGGATCTTCTTCTTCATTGATTTGCTCCACTTCATAGGACTGAAGTGTGCCAACCAATTCATCTACAAAGAGCGGCATGATCCTTTGTGTTTCCCTTATTGAAGTCTTTATGTGATTCCAATCTTTGGAAAGTCCACACAGCAATTTGTTAACATTCATGGGTCCTAGAGATTGGTTGACCCTGATACTCTAGACCATTTACGATTTCTATAAAATGACTAAACATGTCAGTGATAGATTCTCCTGACTTCATCTTGAAGGCTTCATACTATCCGAGTAGAATATTGATCTTGGTTTCTTTCACTCGATCAGTTCCTTCATAGGTAATGTGCAGCCTATCCCAGACTTCTTTAGCTGTTTCACAAGAAGATATTCTATTATATTCAGTAAGAGATAAAGCACAATATAATGAGTAAATTGCTTTTGCATCAAGAGCTTGTCTCTTGGTTATCTCTTCTTGAGTCATCTCGCTAGCCTCTACAGCTTCTTTTCCCTTTCTGAGACTAATGTAGCTTTAAGAATGATTCCTTTTTCTACCACATCCCATTAAAGAGGATCTTTCAATCTTAGGAATGCCTTCATCTTGTTTTTCCATATACTGTATTCATTTCCATCAAAATAAGGTGGTCTGGTGTTGCTTTGGCCTTCAACCAAACCTGGAGCCAACATACTAGCCATGGATCTTTAACTCAGAAGTAAAAACACTTCAATTAAATGAGTACACAAGCTCTGATACCAATTGATAGGGCTAGTAAGAGCACCTAGAGGGGGTGAATAGGTGATCAAAGATGTTTTTGCAAAACTTAACAAATTAATTTGTCTTTTAAGAATGATAGACTGAAAATGTAAAAGACTATAAACAAGTTATATAGAGCTGCAAATTAAAGTAAAGAGATTAGGGATAGAGAATCAAAACACAAGGTTTATAGTGGTTCGGCTTAGATTAAGCCTACGTCCACTCTCCCGCACGACAACCCACCGGCTGGATTTCACTATGAACCAAAAGAGATGTTACAATCTCACATCCTTGATTCCACAGTGTAAAGACTCTACCACTTCTTTAAGGTTTCACAAGTATCTAATATCTCTTTTGAGTACAATTTAAGCTCAACAATTGAAATAATGAAGAACTATGAGCTTTAGACTTTAGAATTTTTCTCTCACGCACACTCTCAAATAACATGAGCGTCTTCCTTATATACTCCTTCATGCCTTCATAACCGTTGGCACCTTCCAATCAACCCGTTGGACAGAATCAATTAGGGAGATCTCGAATTATTTAAGGAATGTGATGATAGCCCACCAATCCTGCTCACTCATACAATCAAGATCTAGGTTTCCATAAGTATAACCTTCCAAGTATACTTCGCGAATCAATCAATCAATCTAATTATTTGAATTCATTTCAATATGAATAATTGATCTCGAGATGCCATCTCTAGCTGTGAGATCTTCTTCAATCATACGAATCAAATCCTTAAAGATATACTCACATCTAGATAAGTCTTCTTCAACGGATAATACTTTTCTTCGTCGGTCTGGAAACTGTCAATGAAGGCAGACTTTAAATCTTGAGTCTGGAGTTCTTTAGACTTTGATGATAGAGTCAACAAGTCTCAGACCAGACTGATGGAAACGTTTTGTCAACTTCAAAACAAATAGGGAAGTTTTCTCCAACATTCGTCTCTTTTCATCCGATTGATAATCGCCAAAACTCTTTAGAAATAATCACAATCAATTCATATTTTTTCATATGAATTACCTTGACTTTGCCTCTCAAAGTTTGAAGGCGAATCTTCTGAACTTTCTATACTCCTTGATGTGTGTTTCGAGAATCTCCCATGCCTCCTTAGTAGTAGCAACATCCGAACCTTTTTAAACATGAAATCATCTAAAGCTTGATTGATGATTGATAGGGTATATTGATCTTTCGAACGAACCTTTTCCAATGCATTTTTTTGGTTATGGTTCAAGGTATTGTCATCCTCCAGCTCATCATAGCCAGTGTTGACGAGTTCCCACACATAGTAGGCGTCAAGTAGAGCTTTCATTCTAATGGCCCAGTTATCATAATTTTCTTTAGTAAGACGTGGGTATTGAAGAGGAAGCTAACTGTTGTTGAAGTCATGATCACAAACCATAAACTCTTATACCACTTTGATGGAAGTAATTTAAAGGTGAAATGTTGCCAACTCATATAAGGAAGAGAAAAAGATAGATAGGCTTGTAGATCTATTTCACCTTAACAAAAAATAATTACAAGACTCCCCTATTTATAGACTTGTTACATGACCTTTACTCTTCCCAATCAATAAATCTAGCATTCTAGATAAGATCTAGAAACTAACATTCCGAATAAGATCTAGAAACTAACAAAACAATCATCAGATCTCACATTATCTTAAAAAACAACCATTATCTCTAAAACCAATCACCGTACCTAGAAATACAAACAGACTCATTAAAGATAATGACAAACAAACTCATTGAATAAAAGATCTATGCTCATTAAAGATAACACGGCAATTATGACTCTTCTTCAATGCAAGTACCGATATCGATACGATGAATTTGGTTTAATTTCTGACAAACATGAGGTAGGAGGTACTTCAAGGATTTGGTCACAACGAAGAAAGGGATGACGTGGAAAAGTATCTATCTGGGTTCACAAAAGTAGACAATAACAAATACTCCATGAAGATTTTCTTCGAGAATCGAAGCAAAAGTATCTCGAAGCTCTGGACAAGTAGGTCAAAAGTTTTTAGACAGTTGATGTGTTCGATTTGTTTAGGACTCTTTTGCTCTTGCTGCTTAAGCCTTGTGTCACGGGCCGATCGATCTAGCATTCCCTAGCCCATGCGGCCTTAGGAATTTCTCCCAAGTCAGCCTTTCCCACACTCACTCACAAAGATCGTAGAGAGAGAAACTCTAGATTATATTCACTTGTGAAAATGAGATCATACAGATGAGGAGGAGGAGACCCCTATTTATACAAATACAAAGCATACCATATCCGTAGATCTCTCATTGATCTAACGGAGGAGATTATATCTCCCCAACCAACTACCCACATTTATTACAAATGAATACAATTACCGTATCACCCGCCCCTAGTAGTATTCTAGAAGACTTGAGAAAACCCTAAGTGGCAGGGATACAAGCCGAGGGTCGTTGGGTCCATAAGGTGTCAAGGTCGGCCCACGGGAACCTCTTGGATTGGCTTTCTTTCGAGCCATGACATTTTACCCCACCTAATCAAGCGACGCTCTCATCGTGTCCTCGGCATGGAAAGTATCGATCTCCTTCTTGAATTGCTAAAGACTCTCCATAGGCTCCCAACTTGCTTTGCTCTCCGAAAGACCCTTCCATCGGATCAAATACTCTCGCAAGGGCACGCAATACCGCTTTCGTATGACTCAATCCACCAAGATGCTCTCGACCTCTCGATCATACAAGGTTTTTGCCCCAAGTGACGCCCGTTGAGACTCCCCTCGATCCGAATCTTTCTCATCAACCTAGAAAGGTTTAAGCATGCTCACATGGAAAACCAAATGTACCTTTAGCTTTGGTGGTAACACTAGCTTGTATGCAACCTTCCCGACCCATTGTAGCACATGAAATGGCCCCTCGTAGCAATGGATCAATCCCTTGTGCACATCCTTGTATTGAAGCACCATGTGTAGCTTGGCCAACACTTGGTCTCCAACTTGGAACTCCACGTGCCGTCGCTTTTTGTCAGCCCATTTCTTCATGCGCTTGGAGGCCTTGTGTAGACATGCCTTCGCCAAGTCGGCCTGCTCTTGCCAATCCTTGGCGAACTTGTAAGCGAGCGGACTACTCCCCTGATAACTTAAGGCGATCGCACTTAAGGTATTTGGTTGCTACCCGATCGCAATCTCGAATAGGTGCTGGCCGATTGACTCTCTCCACTGTAGATTGTAGGAGAACTGGGCTACGTCAATCAACTTTTCCCAATTCACTTGCGTTGTGCTCACGTAATGCCGAAGGTAGATCTCTAAGAGTGCATTGACTTGCTCCGTTTGACTATCGATTTGGGGATGCAAACTTGTCGACATATTTAGCTCGGACCCCAGCATCTTGAACAACTCGGACCAAAAAAGCCTTGTGAAGCGAGGATCATGATCGCTCATGATCGTTTGTGGCACACCCCAATACTTGACCACGTGCTTCATAAACAATTTGGCCGCCTCCTCGATCGGACAATCCTTAGTTGCAAGCACAAAGGTCGCATACTTGGAAAACCTATCCACCATGACCATGAGAGTCCGGACACCCTTCGGACTTTGGCAGGTTGATGATAAAGTCCATGGAGACACTCTCCCATGGACGAGTTGGAATGGGAAGCGGTTCCAACAGGTCCGGCGACGAACGTTGCTCCAACTTGTCTTGTTGGCACACCAAGCAAGTCTTCACATATGCTTCAACGTCGTCCCGCATTTGAGGCCAGTAGTATCGATCTTTGATGAGGGCTAGCGTGCGGTGGATCCACGGATGACTCACCCATTTCGAATCGTGACACTCACACAAGATCTCCTTCCTTAACTTCCCATGGAAAGGCATGTACAATTGCCTTCCCTTGGTGTAGAGGAGCTCGTCCTCACACCAAAATTGTCGAGTCTTGCCCTTCTTGGCATACCCAATGAGGCCTTGGGCTCTTAAATCATACTTAAGCGCCTCCCTTATGCGGTCGACCCAAGGACAGCTCGGTTAACTCACCGTACTGCTCATCAGCTCCATTTTCTAACTCAGTGTATCCACCACGAAGTTGGCCTTCCCCGGCTTGTACTCCAGCACATAGTCAAATTCCGCAAGAAAGTCCTACCATCGAGCTTGCTTCAGACTTAGCTTCTTTTGCGTCTGAAAGTAGCTCATGGCCACATTGTCCGTCCTCACGACAAACTTCGATCCTAAGTGATAATGCCTCCATGTCCGAAGGCAGTGGACCACCGCGGTCATCTCATTTTCTTGAACGGTATACCAACGCTCGATATCGTTCAACTTTCGAGACTCGTACACCACCGAATGGCCATCTTGCATAAGCACACCATCGATAGCATAATCCGATGTGACAGTCTCTACCTCATAGGGCTTGGTGTGGTCGGGCAATACCAACATCGACTCCTCTATCATGGCTTTCTTCAATCGATCGAACGCTCTTTAGCAACAATCCGTCCACTCCCACGGCTTCTCCTTCTTCAAGAGGTCTATGAGCGGCACGATGATGCTCGAGTAGCTCTAAATGAACCACCGGTAGTAGTTGGTAAGGCCGAGGAACGACCTCAACTCCGTCACCTTTGTTGGTGGCTCCCATTCGACAATCAACTGGATCTTCGCCTTGTCCATTCGCACACATCCACCCCTAATGATGTGCCCCAGGAATGGAACTTCCTCTTGGGCAAATGCACACTTCTCGCACTTAACATATAGCTCGTTCTCACACAAGACTTTGAAGACTTG
The DNA here is from genome assembly GCA_014182405.2 of Eucalyptus sideroxylon. Taxonomy (NCBI): domain Eukaryota; kingdom Viridiplantae; phylum Streptophyta; class Magnoliopsida; order Myrtales; family Myrtaceae; genus Eucalyptus; species Eucalyptus sideroxylon. The sequence continues at coordinate 45,917,100 of CM024550.2, forward strand.
CCTTAGGTAAACCACTACAAACCTATTTAGGAAAGGGTGGAGTACCTTGTTCATCATCGTGTAGAAAGTAGCTAGAGCGTTGGTCAAGCCGAACGGCATCACGAGGAACTCATAGGATCCATACCGCGTCACACATGCGGTCTTTGGCTCGTCCCCTTCAGCAACCCAAACTTGATAGTAGCCTGATTGGAGATCCAACTTGGTGAACCATCAAGCTCCACCGAGTTGATCGAAGAAATCCATGATAAGCGGGATTGGGTACTTATTCTTCACAATCAACTTGTTCAACACCCGTTAGTCGATGCACATCCGAAATGACCCATCGTGCTTCTTTTGAAATAAGATCGATGCACCGAACAAGGCCTTAGACGGCCGAATATACCCCGCATCGAGCAGCTCCTTGAGTTGCCTCCTCAACTCTTCCAATTTAGGGGTGCCATGGTAGGTGGTCGAGCGTCAGGCACTAGCTTGATCCGATGATCCACCTCTCTCTTGGGTGACAGCTTCTTTGGCAACTCCGAGGGCATCACCTCCTTGAACATGTTGAAGACGTGGGTCACTTCCGTCAGAGGTTCACTCCCTTCACCCTTCTTATCCTCTACCTTCAAGGCTACAAGGATTGTCACCTCACCTTTCCTTGCTCCCTTGGTGAGTTGCATGGCCGAGATCATCTTTGATCACGGTCCGATTCACAATGGACCGGGATCATGCATTGACAATGCTTGTCCAATATGCATATACACTTGGCGAATGGTAATACAACAGCATGGATTTTATCTAGGAATTTTATCCCAATGACAAAGTCTTAGTCGTCAAGGGAATTACCTCTAGAGTCTCCTTGCTCTTCCATGGCCCGAGTTGTAGCTCCACGTCCCTCGCGACACCAATTGCAGGGACTTCCTTGGAGTTTACCATTTTGAGCCACCTAGCTCCCTTCTCAACCCGTAGGTTGAGTCTCTTTGTGGCTTGCTCCGATATGAAGAGGTCGGAGGCTCCGTGTCCATGAGCGCACTCATTGTGGACTCTCCGATCTTCAAGTCCGCAAACATCAAGCCCTTAAACTCCTTCGCCTTCTTGGACTTGATGGTGCTAAGGAGTCATAATGAAACCAACCGCGATTCCTCCTTAGGCTCATCTTCTTTACAAGGTGGCCAGCTTAGCCTTGTTCGAGCAATCTCGCACCATGTGTGGACCATCATAGAAAAAACATTTGTATGAGCGTACCTTCCTTTGCCCTCCTCCGCTTGACTCTGCATGAGCTTTGTGAGGGTTAGCCGGTGGTCTACCTCCGGTCGGGCAGTTGTATCTCCCTTGATCTCCCCCACCAGTGTTTTTATCCCTTGGACGTGAGTTCGATTGGGATGTGGAAGGCACCTTTTACTCCACGAGCAACTCGGCACGGTCATGGTCGTAGTGAGATCTCCCACATTGTACCGCTTCAATTCCTATTTTGTCCATGGCTTAAGACCGCTCATGAACTGGTGAAACACTTCAATCTCATTCATCGAGGGAATTTGGAATAGCAACGATGAAAACCGCTTGATGTAGTCGCGCACACCACCCTTTTGCTCGAGACACTTAGCTCGTCACAAGCTTCCTCCTCCGCATAAGCGAGAAAGTAGTTCCATTGGAATTCCTCAACGAATCCACCCCAAGTCGTGATAAGGTTCCCACACCTATCATCTAACCGATGACGCCACCACAATAATGCACTATCAACTAAATACATCGATGCAGTGTTTACCCGTGTTTGGTGTCGTTGATCCCCATGGCCTAGAAATACCGCTCCATGTACCACAAGAAATTGTCCACGTCCTTGGCCACCCACGAGCCCCGGAACTCCTTTGGCTTCGGCGTGTCCACTCATGGACCTTGCACGATGATCACCCCATTCACGCGTGCAGTTTCTGATTCAATGAGCTTACTCTTGAGCTCCGCTATCTCCACGCACATGGCCGCCACCATGGCCTCAAAGGGTTCGTACCGTTGCGCGACTTCTTCCCATAAGGTCCCCAACAACTCGTGTCGAAGCTCTCCCATGCCGATCTTGAGCTCTTGCACTTCCGCAACAAGCTCCTCCCTTCCAACGTCTACTCCGTCCACGGTATGGGTCAAGTCATCGACCGATCCTTGGACATTGGTGACGAACAACTCCAATTTCATCATGTGATGGGCAAGATCCCCCGTTGGGTCCCTTGAACCCGAAACACCACAACTCTTCTTCCCCTTGGCAACACCCTTCTCGGCGTTCCGCCCACGATCAGTGCAATCACCACCCATGGCAAGTGCCTCATCAAATCGTAGATCAATCATTGTGTTTGCGCTTGGAACAAACTTTTGCTCTAATACCACTTATCACGGGCTGATCGATCTAGCGTTCCTTAGCCCTTGTGGCCTTAGGATTTTCTCCCAAGTTGGCCTTTCTCACACTCACTCACAAGGATTGTAGAGAGAGAAACTCTAGAGAGAGAAGCTCTAGATTATATTCACTTTTGAAAATGAGATCATACAGATGAGGGGGAGGAGATCACTATTTATACAAATACAAGGCACACTGTATCCGTAGATCTCTCCTCAATCTAATGGTGAAGATTACATCTCCCCAACTACCAAATATCCACATTTATTACATACGAATACAATTACCGTATCGCCCACCCCTAGGAATATTCTAGAAGACTCGAGAAAACCCTAAGTGGTGAGGATACAAGCTGAGGGTCGTTGGGTCCATAAGCGTGTCACGGCCAGCCCATGGGAACTTCTTGGATTGGCTTTCTTTCGGGCCGTGACACTTGAGTGTTTGTTAGCTTATTGGGCAACAAGCATTTTGATTTTCTTGGTTGTTAGTCTTGCATTATTGATGATTGCAGGAGGGATCGTGTTAAAGCTGCGGAAATTTTAGTTAAGGACTTGAAAGTATTTGCTGCATTCAACGAGGATTTATTCAAGGAAATTATGCAACTGACGCTGGAAAACTCTAGGTACGAGGTCTTTCGTTGGAGAATCTTTTAATTTGTAACTGACAGTTTTTCTCTAGTTGACCTCTCGTCTTTTGCTGTCATCACATTGGCATTAAACGTACATTCTGCTTGCAGAGAGAACAAGCAACTATCAAAGTATGGTGATACCAAGTCAGGTCGGAGTATAATGTTGACTGAACTGAAAAAGTTGATAGAGGCTAGCCCCCTGTTTCGTCATAAGCTTCGGTTTCCCACATTGAAGAACTCAAGATTACGCACGTTAGTAAATCAAAGGTCTTTGCTGTCATATTTATGTATTTTCTTGACTAAAGTATCGTCATACTGACTGTTTCACGGCTTCTAGCACTTTGAATTGGCAACATCAACTATGCAAGAATTCCGGGCCTAACCCTGACATAAAGACTATTTGTAGACCACACTTGTGGACAATCAAATGGTGCTCGTGCGCCATTCCCTGTTACTAATCCTTCAATGGGTGCCGTCCCCAAACCAGGGGCCTTCCCGCCGTTGACTGCTCATGCTGCAAGTCTGGAGCAGAATAGTTAGTCTGTTTCCTCGGTAGTTTTTCCATTTAGATGTTGACAACTGACGTTAGTGTTTATTTATTATTATTATTTTTTGTGCCTTCCACATCCTTTATTACAGCACTTCCAGCCTCCTCCAGCCACTTTTCCAACATCTCTTGCTGGATGGACGGCAAATCCATCATCGGTAGCTCTACAATGTCAATTTCAAGTTCATGGCTACCATGGCCACGTATCTAAGTTTATGAGAAGTTGCAATATGGATGGTATTTTGTCGGAACATTTAAAATATTATTTAGGGTAGTGTGAGGCTTTATTATATGCAGACTAGTGAAATTTGATCTTATAGTTTCCACAAGTTTAAGCTATTAGTTTTGGTAGTTTATTTACTTTTTGCCTTGTGATAGAGCTATTTTAAAGCGTCCCCCAACTCCTCTTACTAACAACTCAGCCATGGTCTACCAAACAGCAGATTCTGAACATGTTTTGAAGAGATTGAGACCTTTTGCAATTTTTGATTAAGTACTTATTTGATCTTGTTTTTTCTTTATCATTATTCAGTTAATACTGGATAGGTAATCCACAAAAAGAAGTTTTTTGCGGGGTAATTGACAATTTGATATGTCTGGAATGCTTTTCTCAACATTCATCATACTTGTTATATGTACTTTTCTTTTCATGGAAGTCAGGATTTCCAATTTACCTAAATTCTAAAGTGGAGCTGGAGTATATCGCTCCTTCTGCATTTCTATTTCTTAATGATCTTTTAATGCATGCCATCAAATGAAAACCTTCTGAAAGCTCTTTCATTTTGGTAGTATTGCAGCATAAGTTCATGGCATTGAGAATCTTCAGGATAAACGTTTTAGTTTTGAGGTTCTTAAATACCCTGAACTTTTATGTGATAAAACTAGTGGAAACACCTAGAGAGGGGTAAATAGGTATGAAAATAAAATCTTGACAAGTAATTGCGAAATAAAATAAATTGCTAGCGAAGTTTAAATAGAAATCAAAGTCTGTTATGCGAGTCACTCAACTTCTAAGATAACCTGTAAGTGTGCGACAAACTTAAGTAAAATGAGTTAAGGGAAGAGAAGATTGCACATAAAATTTATAGTAGTTCAGCTTGGATTAAGCTCACGTCCACTCTTCGACGCTAACAATCTACTGGCTAGATTCCACTATAAGATCAATGAGAGATTACAACTGTGAGTGCAAACACTCAATAGTAGATTATACTAGCACATTAAGTCACTATTTTTGTGTTTTTCTCTCTCTAGATCACAACTTATAAAACTCAGAAAAGACCAAGTAATTAAGATCAACTTCAAACTTTGGAATTTTTTATTCACATCCTCCTCTTCTCTATAAATTGATCAACTTAAATATTTCTCCATTCTACACTAGTCGTTAGCCAATCATAGGAGGATTTTCTTCCACTATACCCGTTGGACAGAAAGATTCAAAGAGATATTGTGACCATTGAAGACAATGATAAAATTTCCACTTAATTCTAATCACCCATACAAATAAAATCTTAGTTTGCATAAGTAAAGCTTCCTCATTTGGAATTTATCTCTAGAATTGATTTAGTCAATTTGTGATTGACTCAATCATATAATTATACATGGAAAGTCAAATCCTTTGCCAGATTGCTAGACATTGTTAGTTAAATTCCAAATCAGTCTCATTCTACTTCCATGTTGATTCCTCAATAAGTCTCGTTCCAAACTTTTCTTCTTTCTAGCCTTGACACATTCTGAACCTGTTAGAGTGGGATAAAATGTATATGCTTCTGGAATAAAATAGACTTTGACAAAGATTCTCAACAGTAGCTCAGAATAATACACTTGTTCCAAACCTGTTCTAGTATAAGCGTTAGAATTAGAAAGTTTTGTCAACTTTGAAATTTGGATGGAGTTTTCTCAACAATCTCTTCCTTTTTTATGGTGATAAAACTTTCATGCAAATTTAAACGATAAGCCTATTTCATCCTATAAAATAGTGATTAAGCATAGCACAACCATATATAATTTATGAGCAGGCAAGTAAAAAGACATGGAATTAGATAAGCATAAGAGTCACTAATCAAAATCACAAAAGTCTCCACAAGCACATAAGAAATTGCAACAAAATCTGCAAAGTCTTCCCCTTTTCTTGTCAGCATCAAGAGGGTATTAAAAGTCTACATAACATAACATAAACTTCAATCCAAACATTAAAAACACCCAAATTTAAGATCAATTCCAAAAGAAAAATAAAAGACTGATGTTTTTCAAAAATTAGGAATTGCAAGGATTTGAACAAGGTGGAAATTCTCCAGATTCTACATGGTCTCTTCTATCTTGGTCATGCATTGGCCAAAAGCATTCTCAATCTTGGCCATGTTCTGTGCAGCTTGTTGATTGACGGTTTGCATCTTATCATCAAGAAAATAGTGCAGCTTCTGAATTTCATCTTGCATACCACATTGCTGCACCTTTATCTCCATGAGTAGTTCAACAATCCTTGGATAGTTAGGATCGAGTTTAGGAGGGATGTCCGAACCATAAGGAAGTTCATATTGTACCTTCGAAGATTGACGCTCCCCCTAAACACCACCATTCTCCTTATCTCCAATCGAATCTTCTAGGAAATGAGATGCATAAATATCTTCAGCCTCATGTGGAGATCGACTAACTTGAGTTTAACTACAAATTTTCCCTAGAGCCCTTGTCTGTGTTAGAATTTTCTTAGAGACTCCCCCTACACATGTACCTTCATTTTGTCGTTAGAGTCTCCTTCCTCCGTATTAATAGGTTGGTCATCCTTCTCTATATTGCCAATATCTTTCTCTTGATTATTCCCTTCACCTATTTCTCCTTGGTCACCATCTGCTTCGTCAACTTCTCCATCATCTTTTGCTTGTTTCCCATTTCCTTAGTAGTCATCTTCTTCTTTTCCATCTCCTTCTCCTTCGCTTTTTTCATGTTTCTCACTTTCTTCTACTTCTTTATTAGAATCGACAACCCCTGTAACATGATCTGTCTTCCCTATAGTTGCAATGATGTCTAATAGAATGTCTTCCTCACCTTCATCTTCATCTTCATCACTCAATAAGAGGGCATATTTCTTTCTTTTTGGAGTTGGAGAAACAATATTCTTTCCTTTTCTCTTTTTCTACACAATTGCACTAGTTTTGACAGAACTAGCTAATCCTTTCTTCAAGTTTTTCATACATCTGAGATGTCTTTTAACCTCATCTTGGAGATCATCTTGAATTCGATTTGCATTGATGGAAGAGTTCTATAGCAGAGACTAGATGGTAATTGAAGTTGAAAATGCTTGAAAAATTTGGTCACCAAGACCCAATATGGAAGTTGACCTTTTTCCTTCATCGCTATTCTGCACATGTGCAATAGAATAGTGTGAGGAAGAGAGAAGGCAACTCTGTTTTTAATTGTCCACATCATCTTTGCTTCAAACTTTGAGACGTCTATTTTGGAGGCCACCTTGGGTCTAATGCAATTGATCACGATTTTGTGAACTCGAATGTTGGTAGTAGACATCTTTGAGTGGGATAAGCTTCCCTTAGAAGTTTTATCCTTAACGAGGAACTTACTGACTTTTTCAGTAGAGACATGAAGTTGGCTTGAATTCACTTCTTTCCACAATTAAAATATCAGCCAAGAGATTCGCATCCACATCAAACACATTGTCATGCATAGTAAACTGAATATGAGAATGGGTTAAGACAGATAGATTCAAGTAAAAGCATGCTATTAGTTCTGGATATACTTTAGAAGATTCCCGGTAGATATTTTCCATTTGCAACTTGGCAAACTTCTCCCTAAGTGGTACTTTTATGCTTTCCAGAATTTTGAAGTCCACAATTTTGTGATTTATTACACCCCGTTCAACATTAGGGCATAAACTTCCTTGTGTTCCTTAGAACGAAACAACTTTCCTTTCAAATTATCCACAATAGCAGCAATCCCTATCTTTGGCTAAAAGTTTTTTTAATAGCTTTTCATCATCATATTCTCTCTTTCCTTTCCACTGGCCCGGTCGATCCTCCCCCCACCTTCTTGGTGACGGTGGGGCAGCGGCAGCAATGAGGGCTAACCCCTTAGTTGTCACCTACTATTCATCTTCCTCCTCCCTTTCTCCTTTAAAAAAAAAAAATTGATTTTAAATTTAATTTAATTAATTTTTATATTAATAATTTACCACGTCAGCAACAAAACAACGTCATTTTGGCACTTGTCTAGCTACATCCACATGCAAAACGATATCTTTTTACATTAGGCTTGTCGGAAATTCACCACATTGGCATTTTGGCCTGATTTTCTCGTCGTTGACACTTTGCTTCGATCTTAATACTTAAGTGTCCCTTTGTGCCAAGTTTTAGCACTCCATATGCCATTTTCTCTTTTCTTTTTTAGGGATAATTCACCCATCTTCTAGCTAAGACAATGTGGATCGACCCAACTTCGAAGGGGATCCGTAAAATCATGGTTATGCATCGATGGTCCATGCTATGGATGTGGTCATGGGAAGCCAAAACGTACATGCATAAAGTGAGCATAAGGGGAAGTTCGACAAATGGCAAGCTATCATTTTCAGAAGAAATCAAACGACAAACATGCATTATTTCACGGACAATTTGTAATCGCTCAAGTCAAATGAGAACTACATATATTTAATTTAAAAGAATACTCTACCAAAATTGCCAATTGACGAACTTGGTAAGAGACGAGACGATATTGACTTTTGCTTTTATTGTTGCGTGGAACGGTTAGGGCACGTTTGTTTATGTTTCTATTCAAAAATTGTTCCAGGGAACAATTTTTGACCAGAAAGATACGTTTGATAAACTTGTTCGGGAATAAAAAATGAATAGAAACACGTTTGGTAAATTTATATTTTTTTTATTTCTTTCAATTTTTTTAATATTTTTATTTTATTTTTCCTTTTTTTCTTTCTTTTTTCTTTTTTCTTTTTTTCTTCTTTTCGGCCGGCGGCCTCGCCCGCCGACCACGGCGAGGCTCGCCGGCCCCGCCGAGGCCAAGCCTTGTCGTGGTTGGGCGAGGCTTGGCCTCACCGGATCTAGGCAAGCCCGAGCTCGCGAGCCTCGCCCCCGCACTAGCAAGGCTCGGCTAGCACGGGCGAGGCTCGGCGAGCTCGGGCTTGCCCGGATCCAGTGAGGCCGAGCCTCGCCGGTGGCTAGGCGAGCTCAGCCTCGCCAGATCTAAGCAAGCCCGAGCTCGCCCAACCAAGGCGAGGCCAAGCCTCGCCAAGGGTCGGGACCCTCTCGGCTAGGTCGCGAGCCATGGCCAAGGCCAGTGACCAGCCAAAGAAAAAAGAAGAAAAAAAAAAAAAGAGAAGAAAAGAGATGAGAGAGAAAATATGTTCTTCAAAAAAGTGTTTATGGAACAAAAAAATTACTTTTTTTTTCTTATTTATGTTCTAATTTTGTTCCCGAAACAAAAAAAAAAAAAGGTTTTGAACAAAAACGCAAACAAATGCGTTTCTGTTCTTTTTTTTTTCCGGGAACAAAGAAAACAAAAAATCTATTCATGAATAAAAAAAAGAAATACAAACATGCATGCCCTTAGATTATTTGAAGCGTCTAATAACATAATTATTTTTTAAAGTAATATCATCCGTTTAAGTAAATTTTTGGAATGCAGCACTTTTTTTTTTTTTTTTTTAGTCTTGTGCGCGAGCATATATGTAAAACTAATATTTTGTATAATAAGAAGAGAGACTTCAAATTTTATGATCTTTTCCCTAAGATGCTATACTGAAAATTTTGTTAATACAGATATAAATAGAGAAAATAATTATAATTTTTTAAAACCCAATCAAACAACTAATAACTCAATCAATATATCTGTTATGTAGTCCTCTCTCTCGCTTTCTTCATAGATTATATAGACAAACTTTAATTTTTTTTAAATTAAAATTTTCACATAGAACATAAGTAATTGGTATTATCTTAACATTTAATTATGATTATTTTTTACTTACTGAACTGACATTTTTAAGACCTTTGAGGTTACAAAATTTTAGAAAACCTGACAAATATATTTATTCTTATAATTTTTTTTATCCGAATGGTATCAAGATTTTTAAGCTATATCTTTTTTTCTGGGTGCCTTTTTTTTTTAAAAAAATCCTTGTTTTAAAACTATGCCAATATTTTTAATAAAAAAATCAATAATCCCTATAGTATCAAGATTTTTAAGCTTTATATCTTCTTTTTTCTGGGTGTCTTTTTAAGAAATTCTTTGTTGTAAACCTATGCCAATAATTTTAGTAAAAAACATAGATAGATTATATTTTACTGATCCTTTGTTTATCTTAGAGTAATAGAAAAAAAAATGAGTTGTTTTTACTGAACACAATACTTATTCACTGTAAAATGTTGCTTACTAAAAGCACCATATAACACTTTTACGTAATGTCCTAATCTCATGCATAAGAACTACTAATATTTATAAAGCTAATTAAATTTATCTTCTGACGACCTAATTTTTTTTAATGCACAAATAGTTTTAACAGCTTCAAAGTTTCCGGCCACAGTTAAACAAATGGCGATGATTTCATTGAGTCCTGTGTACCTTTGATCGCTCAACGTATTACTAAATTTTGCTTTATAATGAAACTATATATATATATATATTACTAAATTTTACGATATTTTGGTCAACATGCATAATTTCTCAATGATCATTAAATGCTAACATATTCAAGTGATAAGATTGCATACGTCATTTCGTATGCAAACTCATATGATGTCAAACTAAAATTCCACAGATTAAGTCGGGCGTCAATGTGCAAAACCATTGTACTTTTTTTTGTTAAATTTAGGCATAATAATATAACTATACATAAAATAAATAAAAAAAAACCGCAACTCTATTGCAAATAGCCACACTATTTCAATAGGATACAAATGATATTTTATAATTATAATTTCAAATTTTAATAAATAAATAATTATAAGTATTGATAAGTGTCAAATTTGATCAACATGCACATTCACATCTTTTTAATAAGGGACAAGACACCTCTTAGCTCGTTTTAAAAACAAATTATCAACACTCAATTCATATAGAATCTTTGGAACTTAAATGAATCTCGACGTTGCATGAGGTAAGAGTTTGGGAGAACCTGTGCGTAATCAAGAGCCGTTGACCCACCTTTTGGGCATTACCTCTAAACCCGTAATTCTCGGACTGCATCAAGAGGGTCGCAACTATTATACTCGGTAAATAGGTTATGAATGAGTTTAGAATGATAAAGCCCAAAATAATATGATGCTAAATAAGTTCACAACTTACTTAGAATCAATCCACCGCTATGACTTGCTTTTGTCCTCACTCAATCTTATGCTTACTTACTCCATGTTTTTCTCTTAGTTGGGTATGAGTTTTTTTAGATTGAGTTAAATGTGGAAGTGTTTTGGTAATATGTGTCAGGTCGAGCAGGATATGTGTCACTATATTTACATTGTATGGAAATGTGTTTAAAATGGTTAACTGGATTGATTTAGGTCAATCAATTTTTAACGCCAACCAGACCCGACTAGACTCTACTTTTGCCTATAGAAATTCTCCCCCTTTATTCCAACGGCAACCTCAAGAAAAAGGGAGATAAATCAACACTACATAAAAACTCAAACAAAAAGTTTACAAAGTCGACAGCGTCACTTATTGAGTTGCCCAAGATTCATCACTCACCATCCATCCCTCCCTCACAGTGGCCTCCCGGACCGCCAAAACTAATCCAATACCCCATTTGTCGTTTTCTGTAGCCATATTTCTTCAAGTCATTGTCACGACCTCTTTTTTTCGGCGCCCGATCAGGGGCGAGCGGCTGCGGAGGCTAATGGTTCGGCTATGTTTATTAAGCGTAACCCAAACTCTCCCAAGTCCACCAATTCACAACTTAATAGTTCAAGTTAACCTATAAGTCAATTTTAAAACGGAGTCGCCACTAATCGGTTTGGGGTCGGTAGATTAGAAACCCAAACGAAATACCGGGAGAAATACTCGCTCCTGCGTAACCAGAGAAATTAGGATCGAGGACTTAATTACACTAGTTAATCACTAATGCCCTTTCGGTACCAAATCTTGTTTAAACTCGAGGCTTTTGGATATTTGAGGGATTTTCCATGCATTTGTGGAGGAAAAGCATTTTTTGAGTTTTTTCTCATTTTTTTTTTTTGCATAAAAAGCATTTTTGGATTTTTTTTTTTCTATTTTTTGGAAAATATGAGTCTTTTTTGGCTTTTTCTAACTTTTTGCCTTTTTTTTGGGAAAATTTGAGATTTTTTGATATTTTTTTGATATTTTTGGAAATTAAATTTTTTATTTTTTTATTTAAAGTATTATTTTATATTAAAATAATATAAAACCAACCCAAGTCGGATTCCCAAGTTGGGACCGACTGGGGTCATCGACTTGAGACCGGACGGCCCGCAACGCGGGCCCAGTCCAGGATTTTTTTATTTATTAAAACCTAAAAGCCCAAACCCACTTTGACCCTTTTTCATTAAAAGAAACTCAGCCTAAAGACTACCTGGCCCACGCGCACAACTCGGCCCGGTGGAACCCTACCCCGTTTCGTGACCCGGATCCACTCAACTTCGACCCGTCTTCTTCCCTCGCCGACCCAGTCTTGGAGCCTTCAAGATCTGACGATCCGCGGCGAAGGCGGCCGAGCCCGTCTCGGCCAGAGCTCGGGCCTCCGCCGACACCGCCTTGACCATCGTCCCATTGGCCGTTGTAGCCAATCCCGTTGTCCTGTCCCCACCCGTCACCATTAGTTTGTCGATCCGGCATTCACCGGGATTTCCATCAAATGCCTAGCGGGCACCGGTTGAGGAAGACAAGGTGCGAGCGCTTCGAGCTTGGGATCGAGACAGAGCTCAGCGAGCGGCGGCGGGGGATCGGCGGGGGAGGTAGGCTACGAACGGTTGGGGGCTGGAACTCGTGTGAAGCCGGCGATCGTGAGTCCCGGCCCGACGACCCCAGCACACACAGACAGACACAAAAAAAGAAGGGCGGGCAACCCTAGCTCACCTCAACAGGGGATGCAACGTCGAGTGGGTGGTCCGATGCGCCATCGACGGAGTCGGAGCCCTTTTCTCCCTGCAACTCGTGGATATGGGCGTCTTCTCCCCTTTTCTTGCTCGCACACTCTCCCTCTCGGGCTCACTCGCTACCGACCTCCCCCGAAGTCTCTCGGAGGGAGGTCGTTTGAGCTCGCGACCTGCTCTCTCTCGCACTCGCTCTTCAATCTTCCCCTGAAGTCTCTCAAGTGAAGGTTTCTGAGCTTGCTCGTTCGTGTGTCCTTCGACGATGGAGGTGCTCCACTATTTATAGGCGAGGAGGAGGCCGGTCGATGGAGGTTCCGCCGCCGGCCCTCGTACACCGACCGAACCCCTGCAGCTGAACCGGCATCTCATCTCAGCATTAAAGGCGCGCATTGAAGGCGCATGTGCGTCGTCCTCTCCCTCGACGGCCTACCTCTGTTCCTCTTTATCGTAGGCTGCCCTTGAGCGCGTCACCGACCACCGCGCGTGATGCACAGAGGCACAGAGAAGAAGAAGGAAGGAGAAGGAAGAAGGAAGGGGAAGGGTTAGGTCACACAGGCCGGGCCGTGGGGGCCCGTGTGAGGGAGAGAGAAAGAGGGGAGGGGCTGGTCTTGAAAGCCCAGCCCCAGCAGCTAAGGGCTTCTGCTTTCTTTCTTTTTTTGGTTATTTTGTTGTTTTTTCGTTTTTGTTTTGTTTATTATCCGAAAAGGGAAATATAAAATAAATTCAGGCTTAATTAATAACCTAATCAAAATTTAGGTGTCAACAGCTGCCCCTCTTTGAAGGTGAGTTCACAGAGGTTCATTCAAAGACAAACCTGATACCTAAATTTTGTCTATACATATGCAATAGATTATATCTTATTTGTGACCTAATGTCCTATGTAAAAAATGAGTAATATAACATTACACATACTAAGACAGATAAGAAGATACCTATAGTTACTTACCAGGAGTGAGTGAGATAAGGTGTAAACCCGAGTTTGGCAAGTATCAAGGCGTCATCTTACTTGGTGATATGATGAGGTTGCTTCTCCAGGACCCGAACCATTCTTCGGTCGCCTATTAGAGCAATAAGTGGTTTTGTTTAGGACCCGAACCTTTCGTCAGTCGCCTTGATGGGGAATTGCCTTCCCAGGACCCAAACCTTTCTTTGGTCGCCTATTAGAGCAATAAATTGTTTGTCTATGACCCGAACCTTTCTTCGATCACCTTGACGAGGAATTGCCTTCCCAGGACCCGAACCTTTCTTCGGTCGCCTTGATGAGGAATTGCCTTCCTAGGACTCGAACCTTTCTTCGGTCGCCTTAACGGGGAATTGCCTTCCCAAGACCCAAACCTTTCTTCAGTCGCTTGTTAGAGCAATAAGTTGTTTGTCTATGACCCGAACCTTTCTTCGGTCGCCTTGACGGGGGATGTGCCGACCTTTTTCAGGGCATCTGTTTGTTGGGAGATAGTACTTGGATGATCACAAGTACAAACTCTTGGAGGATACCTGGATGATCACAAGTATCGAAGGGGTACCTGGATGATCACAAGTAAAAACTCTTGGGGGATACTTGGATGATCACAAGTATCGAAGGGGTACCTGGATGATCACAAGTATAAACTCTTGGGAGATACTTGGATGATCACAAAGTATCGAAAGGGTACCTGGATGATCACAAGTACTAACTCTTGGTAGATGGAATCAAGGGCATACCTGAGGTATTCGTAAAGGTCTCTCACCTCCTGGTATGTGGAAATATCGAGGATGGGTCTCGCATATTCGTGAAGGTCTCTCACCTTCTAGTAGTTGGATCATCGAGAACGTACCTTAGATATTCATGAACGTCTCTCACCTCCTGATAATTGGGAATATTGAGGACGTGCCTCACATATTCATAAAGGTCTCTCACCTCCCGGTAAAGGGGAATATCGAGGACGTACCTTGGATATTCATAAAGGTCTCTCACCTCCTGGTAATTGGGAATATCGAGAACGTACCTTGGATATTCATGAAAGTCTCTCACCTCTTGGTAACTGGGAATATCGAGGACATACCCTGCATATTCGTGAAGGTCTCTCACCTCCTGGTAATGGGGAATATCGAGGTGTGCCCTGCATATTCATGAAGGTCTCTCACCTCCTAGAAATAGGAATATCGAGGACATACCTTGGATATTCATGAAGGTCTCTCACCTCTTGGTAATTGGAAATATCAAGGACATGCCTCGCATATTCATGAAGGTCTCTCACCTCCTGGAAATGGGAATATCGAGGACATGCCCCGCATATTCGTGAAGGTCTCTCATCTCCTAGTTATTAGGAATATTGAGGACATGCCCCGCATATTCATGAAGGTCTCTCACCTCCTGGAAATGGGAATATCGAGGACGTACCTTGGATATTCATGAAGGTTTCTCACCTCCTAGTAATTGGGAATATCGAGGACGTACCCCGCATATTCGTGAAGGTCTCTCACCTCCTAATAATGGGGAATATCGAGAGCGTGCCTTGCATATTCATGAAGGTCTCTCACCTCCTGGAAATAGGAATATCGAGGACGTACCTTGGATATTCATGAAGGTCTCTCACCTCTTGATAATTGGGAATATCAAGGATATGCCCCGCATATTCATGAAGGTCTCTCACCTCTTGGAAATGGGAATATCGAGGACGTACATTGGATATTCATGAAGGTTTCTCACCTCCTGGTAATTGGGAATATCAAGGACATGCCTTGCATATTCATGAAGGTCTCTCACCTCCTGGAAATGGGAATATTGAGGACGTGCCCCACATATTTGTGAAGGTTTCTCACCTCCTAGTATCATAAACTTGAATGTAGCACAAGGCTTACCTGGAAGGCTGCATGTACTCAAAAGGGATGGAACACCTAGGTAGCCGTAGGTGTACAAAGTACTGGAATACTTGGATAAACACAAGTATTTAATGATATGATCTGAGATCACTCAAGCAGGTCCATGATAAGAGAGCATACCTGGGTAACCATAGGTACACAACGCAGTGGAGTACTTGAATGGCTACTAGTATTCAATGATATAATTTTGAGGAAAACTCGGACAGGTCGAGTGTCACAGAAAGGAAGTATCCAAACGGTGGCCGTTACTCAAAGACAAGAGGATACTTGGACAGTCACAAGCATCCAAACTTTAAAGACAACTCGAACAGGTCAAGTGTCAATAGAGGGAGCACCCGGCAAGTGGTGGGTACTCAAAAACAAGGGGTATACCTCGACAGTTGCAAATATCAATACTCTGGGGACAACTCGAACAAGTCGAGTGTCGATAAGAGGGAGTACCCGACAAGTGGTGGGTACTCAAAGATAAGGGGATACTTAGACAGTTGCAAGCACCCAAACTCAAGAGATGACTCGAACAGGTCGAGTGTCAAGAAGAAAGTACCTGGATAGTGGTAGGTACTTTAAGACAAATGGGGATAGGGATATGCTTACCTGACAATATCTCTGATATCTGAGAGTAGGTCTGCTATTTGCACAATATGCACACATGATTGTATACGTTGTAAATTCATGAATTTAAATGGGATTCATGCATGATAATTTCATCAATTTTGCATTATCTGAGTTCCACTAGAGAAGATTTTGAAAGACAACATTCATTTAGAATGTAGATGTCTTGAGCATGCCAGATGAGGGACTTTCAGTCTGAAAAGACTTTCCGCTCACTCTCATGGAAAAGGTTATCCTAACCATTGATGCAGGATTTATAAGGATCACACTATCTCACTGTCATCATGTCAATAGGGGTCCAAGTATTCTCGCAAATGGTACGACTTTACCAATGTGAGACATATTTGTTGAAATTGTGATCAGCGGCTCATCAAATGGGATCGTCAAGGTCAAGGCTCATGAACGAAGTGCCGCACGATCATCTCCGAGTTTGCAAGTCAAGAGTCCTGCGAAAGAGATAGAATAATCTTGCTCGTACCTCATCGAGCGATGCTTATAGACATATGAAATCCTACGTTAATTGAAGTGCCCCTAGTCTGAAGAGACTTTTACAATGGGATGCAATGTAAACTTGATTCATGTGTAAACAGGTGAGAGCTGGTGATTGCCTTGGCATTTGTCACTAGTCTTTCTTCTCACTGTCAAATGGAGGTTATATGGACCACAACAGAAACATTTTCTTGGTTATATTTTTGACTGGGGGGCATTGGTCTTGCTTTTACCAGGCACACTGCTTTTTCATGCCCCTATTTTTATTCCAATTCTTCATTTATGGGCATTGACCTTACTTTTACCAGGTACACTGCTTTTTTATGCCCCTGTTTTTTCATTCTTGTCGTTAGAGGAACCGGCCTAGGCAAGTTCAATCAAAGCACCGTTATTAGACTCTTGAGTCTTTATTTTCAGTAAGCGCTCTAGGCTATGCTGCTTAAATGGCAGTAACGTCTGTTTTGCCTCCATATGAGGGTGAAATTACAAACTCAATTAGATTGTACAATGAATACAAGTGCATAGAGAAAGAATTGCCCTTCATCATTCTATGGCACTTAAATTAACATGAGTGTTTATATGCAATAAGGACACCCGACGATTAATGCAAGTGCGAACAAGAAAATTTCTATCTCTCTTCTTACCTTGTGAAGTTGCTTTGCCTCCGATCTACCCCAGTGTGGGGTGGTTCTTGATGGGATATGAGAGAAGCTTCACCAGTGTATGGGGCTCAAATGGGTGAGCAATGATATGCCTCTCACTATTTTGGTTATCGTACCATTCGCGAGAAAACTCTTTACCCTGCAGTCATGGAATCTTCTGTACTTATCTCACAAGATGGGGGACTATGTGTAGGATATGGCTTGCATTTCATCATTCTGACGTACCTCATCCAGCATGCTCAATCAATCTTGTATTCTTCACTTAACAGTCTATTCTAATAATCCTCAGTGGAATCAGTGACTTAGACAGGCAAAATCATCATGCAGAATTCATCTGGAACGACATGCAACATTTAAAACATGAGAGAGTTTGTACTCTCAAAACAAATGAATGTTTTTAGCTCAAAAAGACCTTGTTGGCAGCTTTAAGGGTCAACAGAATGGTGTTTCCAAATATGTTAGATTTTGAACATTAAAAGGGTTATTCGCAAATGGGTGTCGATGATTGTCCCTATTGATTAGGGATATGACACATGAATGATCAGCTAAGGATTGGGATTATGATCGGACGTCTCTACTTTTGCTCTTGTAGAAGAGAAGATGTATAAATAGATCAATTAGTCTAGCCAAAATCAAATGTGAGTTGAGGTCTGAAGATTTTCTGTCATTTCCTTTGGTGATTACTCATGATGCCATTTCGCTTAGGAGGGCTTATTAGAGTTTGACATGTCTTTCCTTGATTTATTATCCGCATTTTTTTTTACTGTTAGGTGATCCTACAACAGATAAAAGGGATCATGTTAGTTAGAAGCTCTTTCAAGAGTCGAATAACTTGGAAGCGATACAACATTACCCTTCACCGGTTTGCAGATGATTGGATGAACCTGAAGTGCAAGTGGGACACGAAGTTCTATGTCTTTTGCTTCGTTAGGTCATCTGCTCTCTCGTAATTTGTAGGCGCAAAAGAAGCAAAAACTTTTTTATTATTTTTTTACCAAGCGACTAACTGTCATGTCGGGATTCAAACCCCGACTTCAAACCGTTTTGCTTCTTCCCAGGTACCACTCGGCTAGAGGCACCAATGGTGTTTGTAGGGCGCGGCTTTTTTCATTTAACCGACTCGGTTCCTGGACAACATGTCTTTTCATACCAATTTAGGTAAATCAATATGGGTCATTTGATTTGTCCAAATTAACCATTTAGCTTGTTTCTTGAATCCTATGCTTCCTATAAATAGGAGAAAATATGTCAAAAGTGAGTTCAGACGTTGGGAGTATTGGAAACGATACCAAATTACTCTTCTCCAAAGTTTGTATTTGCTGACTCCTAGGGATATTTGAATGTCGATGACAACCTTTTCGTCTTGGCACAGTTTGACATTTCTTTCGATTGGCCTTCCTCACTCATGGCCATGTATGCATGATTGATGGTTGTCAATTTATCTTCAAAGCCTCCCTTCTGTGGAATTTTTCTCCTGTCTTTAACCATATGGTCATTGGGCAAAGTCATGTACCTCAAGCTTCTACAGAATCTGAGATGGACAATCAAAATCTCCAATTCTCTGATGGTAATTACTTCTTGGGAGAGCATGCGTCTGGAGCATGAAGTGAGGTTTCTAAGCCCTAAGTCATCGTCTGAATAGGGGTTAGAGATCGTTTCAACTGTTTGGATTTTCTCCCTGTCGATAGTAGCCAATTCAAAGAAAGAGAAAATATACATTTCTTGTGCTTCTTGGCTTGTCAAAGCTAGAAATTCCATTGATGAAACCACAGCATCCTACCTTGAGCTATCATGTTATGCATGCTTCAAGTTCGATAGTATGCCTGTGCCTATTATGTCCCATCCTTTGTCTCCTGTAGATAGAAGAGAGAGGACGTCATTTTCGACATTATGTTCATGAAATAGGACTTAACCTTTTGAAACGAGATCTTTTTTTTTTGCCCCTGCTTTCTTGGAAGAGTGTTTTTGAACTCAGCGAGTTCACATGATGTGCCAGGTTCAAATGCCCCCTGTCACATTAAGTCAAAGGGGATGGGAATGATCTTCTAAGACACAAAGTGAGTGAGTTAGAAAGACAGATATGATCAAATTTAACATCTTGTTTTGACGAAAGCTTTTGGTAATGAAACATTTTTTATTTTCAAAAGTATATATCTTTGAGGGGAAGAAAGCATGAGGAAGCCTAGCCCTCAATATTCTCCTTTGATGATATTTTCTTTTCATGGTTGGATAGCATCACTGAGCCGATTTGGGATTACCGCCTCATGCTTTCGAAATATTTTCAGCTTTATTTAATAGGTGGATTTACATTTTGGAAGAGTGATTTCAAAAGTTAGTTCCTTGAGCGGAACTAATGTTGAAAATAAAACAAGCCAGACTTTAGAAAGATGTACAGGTTCTCACGTAGGGGAGTACGCAAGGAAATTAAAAGGGGTTCTACTTGAGTGGGCTTGCACCCATTTCCCCTGACAGTCCTTCGTTGATGGTGTCCATAAAAAGGTCTCCAAACATGGTGGTCATGTCATCTGGCTCTTCTTTCTCTGTTACTAACGGTGGCATTTCATTGCCTGAATAATACCTGGCCTCTACCAACCCTTGATAGATGTCAGCGGTATGTGCTTCGACATTTCTGCTCTGACTATCTTTAGAACTGAATACCGCGTTTACTTTTTCGGTGTGATCAGGGAGTGAGTTGCTCTAGAATGAGAAAGCTTTAGTGTCTAACAGGTTCTGGATTCGACTCTTAAGGGCGA
This sequence comes from Eucalyptus sideroxylon, assembly GCA_014182405.2. Classification (NCBI taxonomy): domain Eukaryota; kingdom Viridiplantae; phylum Streptophyta; class Magnoliopsida; order Myrtales; family Myrtaceae; genus Eucalyptus; species Eucalyptus sideroxylon. The sequence goes on from CM024550.2 coordinate 45,937,068, forward strand.
AGCACTCATCAATCGAATGCCCCACTTCTTCCATGTGATAGTCGCATATCTTTGAAGGGTCATAGTCGGAAAAACTTTTAGCGTTGGGTCATTTTGGCTCAATCGAAATGAGGTTCTTCTTCCGAAGGATTGTCAATACCAGTGACAGAGTTCCAGGAAGAGGAGTAAATTGTCTCTTGTTGCTGTAACATTGGGATGGCTGACGGTTGGGGGTCTGTTGCTGTCTTGCACTTGTTTGAATTGTTGGAGAATAATTGTAGGTCGCATTGACATCTACCAGGGGTTCTTTATCTTTCTTCATGCTTAACATGCCCATTGATGCAGGTTCAGTGAACCAACCATCCCTCAACCCTATCTCAATTTGCTTCCCTACTGGAATGAGTTGATTAAATGATTCGACAATCGTGGTTACCATTCGATTGCGATACTCGTAAAGGAGAGTTTTGATAAACATCTTTCTTAGCTCAAAATCGGTTGGTTCAGGACTGATTTGAGCAGCCAGATTCCTCCATCTAATAGTATATTCTTTGAACGATTCGTGCTTTTTCTTTTCGGTATGCTCAAGATCCTCACAAGAAGGGGTAATGTCCATTATGAACTTATACTGCTTAAGGAATGCCTCACTCACTTCGCTCCATGTTTCGAGGAGATTCATGTTCTTTGTAATGTACCACCTCAAGGCAGGGCTTATTAGACTTGATTGGAACAACTGGATCATTAATGGTACATTATTAACATATTGGGTCATTCGAACCAAGTACATTTGCAAATGAGCCCTAAGGCAAGTCGTGTCATTGTACTTCTCAAACTCAGGCATTTTGAATTTTTCCATCATTTTGACATTGGAATAAATGGAGAGGTCTGTCAAAGTAGGATCTTGGAGGCCTTGCAGTTGTTTCAACCTCTCCTCAAGCTTTTCGAGGCATTTGTCATGCTCAGTTTTAGACAAACTGTCTGGCTTCGCTTTCTCAATCGCGGTTTGGTGCGGATCATCCTCCAATTCAAGCATATTATCGTCGGTATCTCCACCTTGATCACCCCTAGTAGATGATTGTGGCAACAATACCTCAATTGAGGCTAGGGCGGGAGTGAGTTTGCCTTGGATGGAGTCTATCTGCTTTGAAAGTTGTTGAAGCACATTGAAGACTTGCTTCATTTCACTTTACACGACTGCAATACGGCTTGGTACATTTTCTTCGGCCATTCTTTTTCTTGCTTCTGAGCAAGTCTGAACACTCCGTGATTACCTGTCCATGAATAAGCAAGCGTGTGTAAACACATGGCATAAGTAGGGAGTCAGTCCATGATGACGACCCAATCCTACCCTTTTGCTTATTTATGAAAAGTTTATACATGAAGAGGATTTCCTAAACAGGGATTCAAAGACATACAACGTGCTTGCTGTAGGAGGAATCTTTCCAGAATATTTTGAAGCTGACAAAACGTTTCTATCAGTCTAGTCTGAATATTTGCAGACCGTCTGTTTAAAGTCTGAAGACTTGTTGATCATCAGACTCAGCACCCAAGACTTAAGACTCAAGACTCAATACTCAAGACTTAAGACTCAAGACTATTCTCATTGACAGTCTTTCTGATCCAGTGACGAAGGAAATCCAGAGCCGAGGTATATGGTTAAGGATTTAATCCTATCTTCTGGAGAAGATCTCTTGGTTGGATAAATATATATCGGATTATTTTGTTTGTATCTAGATCAATTGAAGATCCGGTGGTCAACGAAATATTCTTGAAATGTTCTATTCTTGGAAACCAAGATCCTGATTGTATGGGCGAACAGGATTGATGGGCTATCGTCAGGTTCCTTTAATAACTCGAATAATCTTCTTGATCGATTTCGTCCAACGGGTAGATTGGAGGAATTCCTTTGGTAAGTGCCAACGGTATGATGGCATAAAGGAGTATAAAAAGGAAGACGTTCTTGTTGTTTAAAGAGTGTGATCGATAGAGAAATTCTAGAGTCTGAAGCACATTGATTATTAGTCGATACAGTTTGAGCGAAATTGTATACACATAGAGTGTTTATACTTGGTGATACCTTGAGCGAGTGTGGTAGATCATCTACACCTAGAAATCAAGGAAGATCAACGCTGTAACATCTCTTTGTTTATAGTGGAATCCAGCCAATTGGCTGTCAGTGTAGAAGAGTGGACGTAGGCTTCAATCAAGCCGAACCACTATAAACCGCGTGTTCAATTCTCTCTTTCCTTTACTCAGTCTTACGTTGATTATTATTTGTTTCAAATCCTTCAACTATCTAAGTATTGTTCAATCATCAAGAAAAATCATTTATATACCTATTCACCCCCCTCTAGGTACTCGTACTAGCTATATCAACTGGTATCAGAGCTCGTGTTCTTACTTTATTTGAAGTGTTTTACTTCAGAGTAAAAGATCCATGGCTAGTATGCTAGCACCAAGGCTAGTGGAAGGACAAAGCAATACCAGACCACCCTACTTTGATGGAAAGGATTACAACATCTAGAAGAACAAGATGAAAGCTTTCCTACGATCAAAGGATCCTCTGGAATGGGACGTTGTGGAAAGAGGAATCACTCCAACTGCTGCATCAGTCTCTGAAAGAGGGAAAAAAGTTGAAACCAGCGGAATGACTCAGGAAGAGATAAACAAGAGACAAGCACTCGATGCAAAAGCAATTTACTCTTTATATTGTGCTTTGTCACCAACTGAATATAACAGAATATCTTCTTGTGTTACAGCAAAATAAGTATGGGACAGATTACATATCACTTATGAAGGAACAGATCGAGTGAAAGAGACAAGAATTAACATTCTCCTCGGTCAATATGAAGCCTTCAAAATGAAACCAGGAGAATCTATAACTGACATGTTTAGTTGTTTTACAGATATTGTCAATGGTCTTGAGAACCAAGAACAAAAAATTTCTGATCCCATGAAGGTGAACAAGCTACTGCGTGGACTCTCCAAGGATTGGAATCATATAAAGACTTCAATAAGAGAGGCGCAAAGAATTATGCCACTATCTCGTCGACGAGCGATTGGAACTCTTGATCTTATGAAGTGGAACGAATTAATGAAGACGAAGATCCAAGAGGTAAGAAATCCATTGCATTAAAATCAAATGATGATTCTGATGATACAAATTCAGGAGATGATCTGGACAATGAGGAGCTTGCTCTCATGATAAGAAGATTCAGAAAATTGAATAGAAAAGGAAGAAGGTTCAACTCAAAGAAACAAAATTTCCAAAGACAACAGACCAAGTCTGTTGATGATGAGGAACCAAACAAAGATGTAGTCTGCTTCGAATGTAAGAAAAATGGACACATCAGACCCAACTGTCCTCTTTTGAAGAAGAAAAGAGGAAAAGCTGAAAAGTTTCGAAAAGCTCTCAAAGCCGAAACCTAGAGTGATACAGAGTGTGAAGAAAGTGATAATGAATATGCCAACATATGTTTGATGGCACATTCAAACTCAGACTCAGATTCTGGATCAGACTCAGACAGTGAATTTGAGGTCTCCGTCAAGAAAAAGGTAAAGTGGTATTTTGACAGCGAATGTTCAAGACACATGACAGGAGACTAAAATTGCTTCATAAAGCTTGTTCAAGTAAATGGTGGAAATGTCTCATTTGGAGGAAACGGCAAAGGAAGCATTGTGGGATTTGGAACTGTGAAAATTGGAAATCTCATAATAAGCAATGTTTCTCTAGTGGAATGACTCAACTATAACCTTCTCAACATTAGCCAATTGTGTGATACTAGTTTCAAGATCTCCTTTCAAGAAGGAATATGCTCTGGAATCAGTAAAGACTCTACTCAGTCTTTCATGGGTCGAAGACATGGAAATATCTACCTCTTAGACATGAAACTAAATGAATCGCAATGCCTAATCTCAATTCAAGATGAAGCAAGCTTATGGCACGAAAGCTTGGTCATGTCAACATGAAGCAATTAGCCAAAATCTCATCAAAGCAGCTTGTTCAAGACTACCCAAATTACCATACCAAAAGTCCGATCCATGCACACCATGTATTTCTGGGAAAGGGTAAGAAATTCATTTAAGCCAATAAATCATGTCTCTACTAACCATGTACTACGCTTGCTGCATATGGATCTCTTCGGACCAACCTAACCCAGTATTGGAGGTAAGAAATATTGCCTAGTAATTGTGGACGATTACTCCCGTTTTACTTGGGTATATTTCCTTGCAAGTAAGTCAGAAACCTTTTCGTATTTTGAAAAATTTGCTAAAAAGGTTCAAAATGAAAAAGGATGTGTTATCTCAAGTATAAGAACAGATCATAGAAGTGAATTTGAAAATCAAGATTTTACAAAATTGTGTAATGAATCTGGATTTAAGCATGTGTTCTCCTCTCCATACACTCCTCAGCAAAATGGAGTTATGGAAAGAAAGAATAGATCTCTTCAAGAAATGGCTAGAACTCTTTTAATTGAAAGTAAAATTTCTTCACGTTTTTGGGTTGAAGCTGTTTCAACAGCATGCTATATCATCAATAGAGTCTTCCTAAGACCTATTCTAGAGAAAACCCCTTTATGAATTATTCAAAGATAAGAAGCTCATTGTTTCATACTTTCATGTGTTCGGTTGCAAATGCTTTATATTGAAAAATGCAAAAGATCGAGTTGGTAAGTTTGAAGAAAGATCGAGATAAAGGCATCTTCCTTGGATATTCTACATCAAGCAAAGCCTACGAGTCTATAACAAGAAGAGCCGATCCGTGGAGGAGTCAAAGAATGTCAAATTTCAAGACTCTACGCAAGATGAATCCAAAGTCGGACTCGTATGAAAAGTCCGAACTCGCTCCACCTTCCAAAGCTTACAACTCAAGAAGTATCTCGACTGAAAATCAGCATCAAGATGTTCATGAAGATTCAATTAAAGAAAGAGATCAACATCTAGACAAATCAACCAGTAACTAGAAGCACAAGTCCAGTCATCCTAAAGATCTCATTATCGGCGAAATTAATGAAGGAATTCGCACCAGATCTAAAAGACGTGAAGAGTCTAGTGCCGTGGCTCTCATTTCTGAAATTGAACCAAAAAGCATAGAAGAAGCTTTATCTTATGAAAGCTGGATCGAAGCTATGCAAGAAGAGCTCAGACGGTTCAAGATGTCTGGGAATTGACATCTAAACCGAAAGGTAAAATTGTTATTGGAGCCAAATGGGTGTTCAGAAATAAGATGAATGAAAAAAGGAAAAGTCGTACGAAACAAAGCAAGACTCGTGGCCAAAGGATACACGCAAGAAGAATGAATAGACTATGATGAGACTTACGCTCCTATAGCAAGGTTAGAAGCTATCCGACTATTACTTGCGTTTGCTTGTTATAAAAATTTCAGGTATTCCAAATGGACGTCAAAAGTGCTTTCCTAAATGGATTTATCCAAGAGGAAGTATATGTGGAACAACCACCTGGGTTTGAAGACCCAAAGAAGCCAGACTCGTCCTTCGACCGAAAAAGGCCTTGTATGGTTTAAAGCAAGCACCTCGAGCTTGGTACGACGAGACTAAGTAAGTTCTTATTACATAATGGCTTTGTCAAAGGTAAAGTAGATACTACCTTATTTATCAAAAAGGAAAACAAAAGCTTTTTACTCGTTCAAATATATGTGGATGATATTATTTTTGGATCCTCTAATGAAAGTCTATGCAAGAAATTTTCTAAGTCTATGCAAGATGAGTTTTAAATGAGTATGATGGGAGAATTAACATTCTTTCTTGGTCTTCAAGTAAAGCAATTGAAGGAAGGAACTTTCATTTACCAAGAAAATATGCTAATGATCTCGTCAAAAGGTTTGGATTGGAAAATTGCAAAAAGATTGATATACCAATGTCAAGTTCTATGAAGATAGACAAAGATGAAGAATGGAAGAAAGTTGATCAAAAGCTGTACAGGAGCATCATTGGTTCACTTCTTTATCTAATCGCTTCTAGACCCGACATTTTGTTGAGTGTTTGCATCTCGTGCTAGGTTTCAATCGATCCTAGAGAATCCCATCTCAAGTGCTGCAAAACGTATCATTAAATACGTTGCTTCATCTTCAAGCATCGGTCTTTGGTATCCTAAGAAGGGAGACTTTAATCTTCCGGGGATATTCGACGCAGATCTGGCCGATTGCGAGTCGATAGAAAGAGTACTTCAGAACTTGCCGTTGCTTGGAAGTAGGACAAAGTGTCTTGATTTTCAAGGAAACAAAGCACTGTGGCTCTCTTAACAACAGAAGCAGAGTATGTAGCTCTTGGAAGCTGTTGTTCACAAATTATATGGATAAAACAACAACTACAAGACTTTGGGATTGAAGACTCATGCACAGAAATCAAATGTGACAACACCAGCGCAATCAATCTCACCAAAAATCCAATTCTTCATTCAAGAGCAAAGCATATAGAGATTCGACATCACTTCATTAGAGATCATATTCAAAATGGAGAAATCTCGATTCAATTTGTTGATTCAAAGAGTCAACTAGTGGATATATTCACAAAGCCTTTGGAGAAAAATCAATTCGATTTTATTCGTTCCAGACTCAACATTTTGAAGCTCGAAGAAGTTAAAATCTAGAGACTCTCCAACCCTCAGACTCAGAAAATTGATGATCATCAGACTCTAATACATCAGACTCTGATCCATCAGACTCTAATCTCTCAGACTCTAAATTCTCAGACTCAAACATTGATGGCTATAGATCGTAAGTTGCTATTTTATCTAAACTCGAAAATGTATGATCTTTTGTTCAGTTATTTTGTATTCTCCGTGAAAAACGAAATCTTGTCTTTTCAAAATGATTAATTTTGGCAGTTATTATTTTAAAAAGAAGTGTTCGTACACTTTCCTTGTGCCGATTGAACTTCCCTTTTTCAAAACTGAGTTATATATATATACAGTTTTCATTTTCCAATCTTCAAAACCCTAAAAAGCATTCTCCTCCCAATCCGGTTTCTACTTCATGTTCATCCTCGAGAAAGTTGTCATATTTTCTTGGGAAAGCAAATAAAGGAATCTTTCAGCGACAAGGAAGGATGTCTTCTTCAAGGAAGTCTTCAAGAATCGCAAACAGAGGACCACAGAGAATGAAGGAGGGACCTACCCATTTCGATCTCACCGAAGAGGAAGAATTATCGAGTCAGCAACAGAGCCCGATTCACTCTCCACCACGTCACTCAATGCAATCTACCCCACAAGGTGCGGGTCAACAATCGGAGGAAGAGATAATCGAGGACGCAGAGACCGTAAGAGTCCAAAACCCTCTTTTATTTACAAACTCTACCGTGCGTTGAAAAGTACGGGACTCCGTTGAAATACGTGGATGATTTTCTCAAAAATAAGCATTATGGGAATGAGTATATCTTTTTCGAGAAAATGGAGGATTTGGGAATTGCTCCCAAGGGTAAAGCAGAGGAAGCACTTGCGAATATTCCTAGTGACCCTCGCATGTCGGGACCTAATTCGACTGAAAGAAACGATGATGATAAAATGTTCAGTGATTTTCAACCTAGAATGGGTATTGCTGCAAAGGTGAAGGGAAAGAGGATGGAGTTATTTAAATCAAAGGAACAGGAAAATTTGTTCTTCAGACTGCTAAAACGAAGGGTGATAAACCCTAGGAGTGTCGATTTCGATTTCTTGGATGCCATTAATGTGAACTTAAGGGAGAAATTCAAATTACTTCAACTTGAGCAATTCTGCACCGATACCATAGATGGTTATGCGCAACTGACAGTGTATTTCTATTCAAATCTCAGCTTTATAGATGTGAATAGAATATCATTCAGTGTTAAAGACCAGGATAATGTGGTAGACATGGACATGTTGACGGACATAATTGGAGTTGAACGAGGACGTTATCAACTAGTCACAGTCTCAGTTGCTCGTGCCTCAATGGAACTTGTCGAAGATAGAGATATCGAGGGAAGAATCATTTATTCAAGGATGCGTGCCATCAATATTGTGCTGCACAAAATTGTGATCAATTGCATCAGGCCCAAGTCTACATCAAAGACTGATGTGTCTAATTCCGAAGCAAAATTGATGTACGCAATCAACTCAGGGAAAAATTTCTCTCTCCCTCACACTATTCTCTTTCACATGTACAGAGCAATGTCAAAGGACAAGGGTCAATTGCCTTATCCAGGTCTGGTGACCAAGATCTTCAGACACATGAATATTGAACCGCCACATTCACTTTGTGTTCGACCGTGCGATAAGATGGTGGTAGGTTTAAAGATGTTGACGAAGATGCGTCTGAAAGAAATTTCCAAGGCAATGGAAAAATTCAGAGTGAAGACTCCAGTTCCGTCTGCTTCAAAGAGAAAAGTGAAGGAGGCCATTGGTGCCCCATCCAAAAAGAAGAAAACACTCATCTTGGAGGATGAAGATGAGGAGGAAGATCTCACAATCACTGCCTTGATAAGAACCAGACGTTATGTGCCTCAATCGACAGAACTTCAGAGGAAATAGAGAGAAGAAGAGGAGCAAGCCAAGATCAGAGAAGAAGCAGAGCAGAAAGAGAAGGAGAAAGAAGCTAAAGAAGAATGAGAGGAAAAGAAAGAAAAGTCTGCAGCTGAATCTGTAGAGAAAGGGAATCAAGATACAGAAGAGCATGATCATCACTCTTCCCCTTTTGAGGTCCTAGAGATAGGGGGAGTTGGCGAGCAAGAAAGGTCCACACCACATGCTGCCAATAGTGAAGGTCTAAGACAATCTCCAACAGATCCAGAAGAGTTTCAGGCTTCTCAATTGCCTGAAGAAGGACACGATACGTCAACACCAAATCTGCAAGATTATACAGAAGCTCCATCGTCTGCATTCACCCCATCTGAGAAAGCAAATGCGAGTACGCAGACGGACAATTCTGCAGATTTTCGTCGTATTCTGGATGTTCTTCTAGAAATGCGTGGCCAAATATATGCTTTGGACTGTGAAATTCAAGCCATAAAGAATGCTGGACAAGCATCTTTAGTTACCCTGGAGGACAAAATGAAAGACCTCGCTCTACAACTTCAAGCCAATGCCAAAGGACAGGAGGTAGCTCAGCTAAGGGACGACTTGAAGAGGCTAGAATGTATAGTCTAGTCGATGGGAGATTTCTAGATCGTGCGCATTCCCAAGCAGACCTGACGCTTTTCTCACCTTTTTTTTATGTTGACAAAAAGGGGGAGAATTGCAAATTTGAACGAACTTTAAACTGAACTTGAACTTTGATTTTAAATTTTTGGTTGAATGTGTCTATTTTTTTAGTATGACTTGAGTGAACTTGAGTGTGATTTGAATGTGACTTGACTTTGATGCTTGATTGTTTGCATTTGGTATTACTCATGAAAGACTAACCAATTTTCTGTGGATGCAGAGTCTGGTTGTTTTATTAATCTTTATGAGATAGCCATATTGCTTGAGAAATGTTTTTGCAAGTCAAAGTTGTTCAAATCTACAGGAAAGTTTTGTCACCATCAAAAAGGGGGAGATTGTAGGAGGAATCTTTCCAGAATATTTTGAAGTTGACAAAACGTTTCTATCAGTCTAGTCGGGATATTGCAGACCATCTGTTTAAAGTCTAAAGACTTGTTGATCATCAGACTCAGCACCCAAGACTTAAGACTCAAGACTCAATACTCAAGACTTAAGACTCAAGAATATTCTCATTGACAGTCTTTCTGATCCAGTGACGAAGGAAATCCAGAGCCGAAGTTTATGGTTAAGGATTTAATCCTATCTTCTGGAGAAGATCTCTTGGTTGGATAAATATATATCGGATTCTTTTGTTTGTATCTAGATTAATTGAAGATTCGGTGGTCGAAGAAATATTCTTGGAATGTTCTATTCTTGGAAACCAAGATCCTGATTGTATGGGCGAACAGGATTGATGGGCTATCGTCAGGTTCCTTTAATAGCTCGAATAATCTTCTTGATCGATTCCGTCCAACGGGTAGATTGGAGGAATTCCTTTGGTAAGTGCCAACGGTATGATGGCATAAAGGAGTATAAAAAGGAAGACGTTCTTGTTGTTTAAAGAGTGTGATCGATAGAGAAATTCTAGAGTCTGAAACACCTTGATTATTAGTCGATACAGTTTGAGCGAAATTGTATACACATAGAGTGTTTATACTTGGTGATACCTTGAGCGAGTGTGGTAGATCATCTACACCTAGAAATCAAGGAAGATCAACGCTGTAACATCTCTTTGTTCATAGTGGAATCCAGCCAATTGGCTGTCAGTGTTGAAGAGTGGACGTAGACTTGAATCAAGCCGAACCATTATAAACCGCGTGTTCAATTCTCTCTTTCCTTTACTCAGTCTTACGTTGATTATTATTTGTTTCAAATCCTTCAACTATCTAAGTATTGTTCAATCATTAAGAAAAATCATTTATATACCTATTCACCCCCCTCTAGGTACTCGTACTAGCTATATCACTTGCATGGACTAGAAAGATAATTTGAAAGGCAAAGAAAGTATGAATTGCAACAAATTTTAAAAAAACTTCTATCCCTTTTGAAGTAAACGATTTTGAAGCAAATGAAATTCTTGCAGAAAGGGACTTTGTAACATGATTGAGGTAAAAACACCAATTGAAAGTAATTTCCTTAGCCAATGCTCTCTTTTCTCTTCTTTAAAAAAAAAAGAAAAAAAAACTTTATGACAAATATTTCCAAATTTAAATGACCGTGGTATTAAATCCTAGACTAATCATGAACTGCTCAATATATACAGGAATGTAAGTAAATTGCAAAGTGCACGGAAAAAAAAATTACTTCGTGTGAGAAAATAAATGACAATCACATAGACATGCGCATGATATGTGTGGCTCAATTTCTAACTAAGAAGGTTTATTGAAATTAAAAAGGTATCTACCCATCGTAGTCTCGCGTTGGCAGCGTACCCTTTTAATTTCAGCTAGAGAAATTCGGGGAAAAGAATAGCAACCTCTACAACGCAATCTCTTGTTCAAAGCCGTATCTTTCTTAACACCATCCTAAATATCCTATGGCAACCCAAGTCCGGCGGCCGAGTTGTGTGTGCCATGTGTAGTGCTAAAACATTTAAGGATGCACAGCAGTTTATAATCACAAAACAATCCAAAATTAAAATAAACCTCTAAGGTACTGACCTGCATAAAAAAAACAAAAAAACAAAAAAAAGACAAGTCAGTAAAGTGCTTAAATAAGGTAAAATGGCCTAAGTCCTCAAATGTCCCCAGCGAAGTCGCCAAGCTATCGCGACCTCTTTTTTTCGGCGTCCAATCAGGGGCGAGCGGGTGCGGAGGCTAATAGTTCGGCTATGTTTATTAAGCATAGGCCGGACTCTCCCAAGTCCACCAATTCACAACTTAATAGTTCAAGTTAACCTGTAAGTCAATTTTAAAATGGAATCGTCACTAATTGGTTTGGGGTGGGTAGATTAGAAACCCAAGTAAAATACCAGGAGAAATACTCGCTCTTGCGTAACCAGAGAAATTAGGATCGGGGACTTGATTACACTAGTTAATCACTAATGCCCTTTCGATACCTAATCTTGTTTAAACCCCGAGACTTTTTGGATATTTGAGGGACTTTCCATGCATTTGTGAAGGAAAAACATTTTTTGAGTTTTTTTCCCTTTTTTTTGACATAAAAAGCATTTTTGGATTTTTTTTTTTTTTTGCTATTTTTTGGAAAATATGAGTCTTGTTTGGCTTTTTCTGACTTTTTGCCCTTTTTTTTTCGGAAAATATGGGATATTTTGATTTTTTATTTTCTGGAAAATAAAATTTTTTATATATTTTATATTTTATATTAAAATAATATAAAACCGACCCGGGTCCGATTCCAGGTTGGGACCGACCTAGGGTCGTCAACTTGAGACCCAGATGGGCCCACGTTGCGGGCCCGGTCCGAGATTTTTTTTTTTTTTAAACCTAAAAGCCCAAACCCACTTTGACCCTTTTTCATTAAAAGAAACTCAGCCCAAAGACTACCCGGCCCACGCGCACAACCCAGCCCTGTAGAACTCTACCCGGTTTCGTGACTCGGATCCACTCGACTTCGACCCGTCTTCTTCCCTCGCCAACCTGGTCTTGGAGCCTTCGAGATCTGACAATCCGTGGCGAAGGTGGCCGAGCTCGTCTCGACCTGAGCTTGCGCCTCCACCGGCACCACCTTGACCCTCGTCCCACCGGCCGTTGTAGCCGATCCCATCGTCTATCCCCACCTGTCACCACCAGTCGCTGCAGATCCGGCATTCACCTGGGATTTCCATCAAATGCCTAGGGGGCACCAGTTGAGGAAGACAAAGTGCAGGCGCTTCGAGCTTGGGACCGAGGCAGAGCTCCGAGCAAGCGACAGCGGGGACTGGCGAGGGAGGCAGGCTACGAACGGTTGGCGGCCGGAACTCGCGTGAAGCAAACGGCTGCGAGTCCTGGCCCAACGACCCTAGCACACACACACACAGACAAAAAAAAAAAAAAAAAAAAAAAAAAAAAAAAAAAGAAGAAGGGCGGGCAACCCTAGCTCACCTCAACAAGGGATGCGACGTCAAGTGGGTGGTCCGGTGGGCCGTCGACGAAGTCGAAGCCCTTTTCTCCCTGCAACTCGTGGATCTAAGCGTCTTCTCCCCTTTTCTTGCTCGCACACTCTCCCTCTTGAGCTCGCTCGCCGCCGGCCTCCCCCGAAGTCTCTCGGAGGGTGGTCGTTTGAGCTCACGACCCGCTCTCTCTCACGCTCGCTCTTCAATCTTCCCCTGAAGTCTCTTAGGGGAAGGTTTCTGAGCTTGCTTGTCCGTGTATCCTTCAACAATGGAGATACTCCGCTATTTATAGGCGAAGAGGAGGCCGATCGATGGAGGTTCGGCCGCTAGCCCTCGTACGCCAACCGGACCCTCACAGCTGAACCGACATCTCATCTCAGCATTAAAGGCGCGCATTGAAGGCACATGCGCGTTGTCCTCTGCCTCAACGGCCTACCTCTGTTCCTCTTTACCGTAGGCTGCCTTTGAGCGCATCGCCGGCAGCCACATGTGATGCACAGAGGCACAGAGAAGAAGAAGGAAGGAGAAGGAAGAAGGAAGAAGGAGGGGGAAGGGTTAGGTCACGAGGGCCGGGCCATGGGGGCCCGCGCAAGAGAGAGAGAAAGAGGGGAGGGGCTGGGCTTGAAAGCCCAGCCCCAGTAGCTACGGGATTCTGCTTCTTTTTTTTTTTTTTTTTTTTGGTTATTTTGTTGTTTTTTCATTTTTGTTTTGTTTATTATCCGAAAAAGGAAATATAAAAGAAATTAACGCCTAATTAATAACCTAATCAAAATTTACTTTGGATTTATCCACCCACACGACTGTTTTTGTCGAAGGACGATGAACAAGACCGGTCGCGTCGAACCAAAGAAGATCTCGGAAGTACGTGGCGTGCCTAGAATTACCATCAGGCTTATGACCACTTCCCATTGGAGGACAAGCTCCATCTCTCCCAGCTAGACCCACTCCTCCCCAAGCCGTATGTAGTGAACCATTGCGTAAATACAAGAACAGTTCACTCGGCCAATAACCAATTATAGTGTCTGCCGGACCAACGGTGAGCCACCAATTCTTTTTGGTTGGATCCTGCATACACGCAATAAATGTCCATAAGTTCTTACACATATTTGAGATTAAATTCATGAATTCTAAAAGATTCAAAAGATAAATCGTACAAGGTTTGATTGGCAAATCCCGTTGCTCAAGTATCTCCAAATTTTCTCTTACAACCATACATTGGCTTCGATATCGAAGAATGTATCACTCTATTCTACTTTAAGACTAATTTTGCGATTGTATTTAACTTGTTATATCTATTTCAACATATAAAATTTCTAGTAAATATACAAATTTATTTTTGATCAATCTTTAACTGCACCAAATGTTATTGCATAATGAACATCGTGATGATTCTTATGGCTTATTATATCCAAGACCTCTTCTTTCTTAAGAATATGGCTTCAATGGGGAAGGTGAGAAAAGCGTTAGAAGCTTATAGGTTTTTCACAGCTATTTTAGTTTTGTGTTATACTTATTATATATTATGGAAATATTTACATAATTTGAGAATAATTCGGTTGCAAATGAACTCCAGTTTTCATACAAGTAGCTTCGAATATTCGGCAATGGAGTATGAAACTGATGAATTTGATCTTGCTTACGGGAATTGAGAATCTCACTTTTGCCCTACATATAACTATAGAAATTGCTTATGTACTGTGAAGATGACTAGTAAAATTTAAAGAAGTGGATGAATAACACTTACTTATAGATCACCATAATTTCATGAAATCAATTATTCAATAATTTAAAGGGCTATCTTAATTACCACCGACTTCATTAATACTATCCATTAAGAAAATTTATAACTACGTGGACCAAATTGGATGATCAAATCGCATTTCAAGAAGTTTTAGTATATCATTATTATTTCAATTCTCGATGATAATTTCTCATTAAGTATGTTGTCAGTTTGCTAAAAATGCTCGTCTTTTGTCGGTTCTCTAACAGGTCGACATCTAAAAAACAGAGTAATCACATGATGATTTTTTATTCACCGAAGTTGAACTCAGTTAACCTTGTTCTCACCACATGCGACTAAATTGGGAAGAAGATGGCGTGATATGTTTGAATTGGTTTCGTTAAGGATAGAATACACTGTCTTAATTACATCAAATCAAGGTTACCTGATGGATTTGGAAAAAACACTCAAATTGAGGTCCGTCATAGATGGAAGATGGGTCGATTAGGGTGCCCGGAGTTATTGACCTATGAACCTGAACAAAACCTGGACATAGCATGTTGTAACATCCATTACGGTGACCATTACCCTATAAAAATGATGCTTTAGTCAACAAAATAAGCCAACGATCCAATTTCATTATTGAAATTCAGAATCATTTAGGAGAATCAATCAAAAAGCTTCAAACTAACCGTCCAATGTGTAAACAACCGAGGATGAGTATCACCATATAGTTGTGGAGAAACCTAGTCAAAGCAAAAGATATTATATCTTCATCTCAATACATTCTCTATATTTGCCTATAAATTGAAGTACCTGCCAGCCAGCAACAATCATATTAATATGATCCACGGGACCAGTTTCAATCCAAATGTTGTGTGAGCTGACTTGGTCATTAGCTAAGGGTAAATTGTACACATTAGATATCCCATAACCTCCACATTTTATATTTTCTGTCATGTCGTCCCTCCAAGAAACTACCTGCATCAAGTTGTAGATAGATTATCCAAAGCCAAATAAACTTTTGTTTGCTAATGACTTCTACTACGGTGCAGGGTATTATGATTCAAAATCACAAATGCAATCTAGATCGAGAAGTTAGTTTTTGAAGTACAATTTTTTTCCCCAAGTGCATGTTCATTTTTGTTTGAGGGGACGGGCAATGCAGAAAAACGGCCGTTTGGATCCTTTCTTTGTGCTGTTGATGAAAAGATCAACTTGTATGATTGTTCCCATATTTCCGGACTCGTTTTATGTTATTTCAAGAAATTTTGGGCTTAACATAGGTAGCTATAAGCAGAATATAGGTCATGCACTAAATACAACCTGTGAACGCCAATCTTTTCATAGGTTATCTACAAGCATTAAATAAGAAAAATATCATAAACCTCAATGTATGTAAAGGGGTGTGTCTGTGTGTCTGTGTGCGCAAGGGCACAACATGAGGGGTGGGGGGGGAGAGAGAGAGCAGCACATGTTGAGAAAGAGCATCCTGACTCTCAGAGGATGGCATCTTGGCTACTGATTTTGCCCTTATCAGGTCTTCCTTTCTCACTCGAGGAATTGGTACTGTTCCGACAGGGCAAGATTCTCTCGATCCGAGCTGTACAAATATAACCTTTGAAGGAGTACGAAAGCGAATGAAGGTTACATTCGGCTCTGTCTGCAAAAATGGTGATCATAATATTATCAAGCAAAGCAAGTTAACGCAAGACTGATGATAGTTGAATTAAACGCGGGTTTCTTCCATAATAGGATAAAGGGATATATTATTGCCTGAATTTGGTGATTTTTCAACAGTGGATGCTCAAGTGCCGGTTGCTTGTCAATTTCAATGCAATCAATGGTGTCTCCTTCCTTGGTCTTCATTAAAATACCGCATATAATCAGTCATTTATCAAACAAACACCGCTTCTGAACAAGATAGATTGCAGAATGTAATATAAAATTTGAAAGAAGAAAATCAATGAGAATTTTGAAGGATTAATTACCACAAATGTCTTCATGGGTGACTTAGTCATAATCTGAACTTGTCTTTCCAAATCTCGATCATCATCTTCACAGATGCTTGCCATCTCATACGTTGAAACACTAAAGAAAATAAGCAACGATAATGCAAGTTTCATTTTCACTTGTATAATGAATTTTGAAGTTTCGAAATGATGTTGCATAGTATTTAGGTTATGTCTATTTATAAACAGTAAAGTATGAATTTTTTTTTTCTTTCCGTGGCCGCTCTTTGTACCTTAGTGAAATCTCACACATTTACTAGGGGTTCAACGCAAGAGATTAATTCATTAGAAAGAAGAAGCTTGACAAATGGCAAGCATGCATTTTTCATAAGAAATAAAATGGTTTATTAATAAATAAAGAAGCTTGACAAATGGCAAGCATGCATTTTCGTTAGTAAGAAAAAGCAAACATTCATTATTTCAAGACAATTCGTAGTCTCTGAAGGCAAATGAGAACTACATGTCTTTAATATAAAAGAATAAATTGATGAGGTATTTGATTCTATAAATTGGTCATAGCAAGCCATAACATATATGTAATGACGTGAGCATAAGAGAAGCTCGACAAATGGCAATCATGCATTTTCAGTAGAATTAAAATGGCAAACATGCATCACTTCACGGAGATTTGTTAGCCTCTTGAGTCATCAATTATTTTAACCAAACCATCAGAACCACATCTCTTTAATTTAAAAGAACAAATCGTTAATGTTCCACGCAACCCCTTAAATTAGTTCTCCGTTCCATGATTTTTGCAATGGAAAAAAAATTGATATAATCGTTTTCACTCTTCCTTCGCGGTATTATCATCAGCCAAAACTGAATGAAATTTTGATCAAGTAGATCTAAGATTCTTTTCCTTTTTAAAGTTCATACCTGCAGTCAATCACATTATTTAAAGTTATCATATATATCATTTTTTTCTTTCCGCGGCCTCTCTTTGTACCTTCGTGAAACTCCCCACACTTGACAATGGGGTTCAACACAATAGATTATCTCATTATGAAGGCTTTATTAGTATTGGGCTTAAGGCCCGTCCGCCCAAGTTGGGCCTAGGAAGCCCGACCCACGGGAATAAGGCCCGTGGAAGGAGAGAGGTATAAAAGGGGAGGAGAGAAAGAGAAAAATACGGTTTTTGTTTTAGAAAAAGACGTAGTTTTTTCTCTCAACGTACTCTCCCTCTCTCTCTCGTTTTCTTCAAAGCAAAAAGGAAAACAGTGAAGCGCTCGAAGGATTTTGCTTCCTCGGATCGAACAGGGCCAAATCTCTTCCTCTTGTCGGCGTCGATGCTTAATCTGTAGCTAACAAGATACGCTCGAATCCGTGGTGTGCTTTCCGATCGGTGATACGTGATTTTCCCGGGCCTCGTCTTCCGCATTGATTTAAGGGTTCGATTCAGTGTCGAATCCGGTTTTCGGGAATCCATCATTCCCAACATTGGTATCAGAGCCATAGTTCACGTTTTTCCCGATCAATTTGATGTTTTTTGATTGATTTTTTGCAAAAGTAATTCGGCCGTACAGATCGGGGTGAGAAATCCCAACATCCGAGCGTTGTTCGGCCTTTTTTCCGAGTTTTCGTAAGTCAAAATCAAATTGTGATGGCATAGGAAGAAAGGCGACGTCGAGACGAGTCTGGCGATACGTCGAGCGCCGCCGGGCGATGCCGCACGCGCCCACACGCGCGGCCGGAAGGCGCTGCGAGTGGGCACGACGCGCCTGGAAGCGCTGGCTTCGCCAGCGCGTGCGCCACACGCGCCGGTGGCGAACCGGCACGTGTGCGCCGGCGGCTAATGAATCGGCACGCGCCGGTCCGCAGATCGACGCGTGCTGATGTCACGCGATGACGTCATCGTGACGTCATCCAACGGTCGGTAACTGCTCGGATGACGTCACTGATGACGTCATCACCGACGACGTTTCGCCGGGCGATCACCAGCCGGCAACTCAACCGGCGATCCGACCCGACCCAAACCGCGGAGACCCGGCACGTGCCGGCTGACGTCTACGTGACGTCAGCCCGCGCACGCAAGCGGCACGTGCCGTCGGTTCGCCTGAGCCGGCCCCTCCGGCCCGACCGGTTTGACCGGTCTGACCAGTCTGTCCGGTCCGACCGGTCCGACGTCCGACGACCGACGACCATTGACCGTTGACGACCATTGACCGTTGGCTTTGACCGTTGACCCGGAAAAAAAAAAATTGTTTCTTTTTCAATTATGTCTGTTTGGGTTAAAGGTGATCCATTTTTTATTCTGCATTTGTTGCATGAATCATGGAAAATTATGTATTTTCCATTTTGTTTATTGTGGATTATAAGTGATCCATTTAAGTTCTGCATTCGTTGTAGGAACTATCATGCGTTATGCACGGATACCTGCAATCCCGAGAACGGACGAAGGAAGAGCTAGACTGAAAAGGTTGATGACAGAGTTAACTGATTATCGGTGGCTTGATGGTGATTTAATATCACACATGGTCAAGGTCAATCAGATGATACAGGAAATCATCTGCAATGGTTATCTTATGCCGGATTTTGAAAAGGTGCCGGCTTTAATGAACACTCTTCCACCAGAATGGCAAGCAGTGTTAGGTCAGCTATAGGAGGTCAACGTGGTCCCGGGTTATAGGAGGCTAGTGGAAGTTTTTGTAAGAGAGTACTATAAGATTGAGTTAACCAAAACTTCAACCCTTAGATTGAGCGCTACATGGCGCAGAGTTAATGCGCCTTGAAGGCGACATGAAAGCTCTCCAAAAGTTTTTCCATGGTTGGCAAATGTACTTTCAGTTTTCTTATGTTTTAAGATGTTTTGACTGATAGATTAGAAGGGACATTCCCTACTTATTTCTTAGATTAGTTATGAGATGTTTTTCAGGTTGAATATCTCTTTCTATGTTGATATTTTTCTTTGTATATATTGCTTAGTGTAATGTATAGTTGTATTAATTGAAAGCATTATTTTTTTTTAAATTGTATGTCAATTATCTGTTGCTTTCTGTCATTGTTGGTTGCTGTGGGTAATTAGCTGTGGGTAGTTTTAGAAGTTTTTGTAACTTCATAGAATTGATTATGCATATGACAATCATATTAATGATAGTTTTAAGTTAGGATTTTGGAGGATGATTGGAAACGTAGTGACCTTTTGATTCTGAAGCCTTACTTGAAATTATTCATTAATATGATGGGTCTATGTAAAAAGGGATGCATAAATGATAAGCATTAATAATTCATGCATATGTCCAATGTGTTCAGATCAATGGCTTCAGTCACAAATAGCATAGTTGCCGAGCTGAACAAATGTGAAAAGCTCAATGGTGACAACTATGAAATTTGGCACATGAAAGTCCAATATGTGCTGGAAAAGCAAGAAGCACTAGAAGCTCTTGACCATATTATGGAAGATCTTGAGAATGCCGTGCGCCACCTTGAGCTAGTAGAGGACCGCCTAACGGCATTTGAGTCGAAAGTAGACATTTACAATGCTGGTTATAGCTCATAAAGAGCTTTGAGCTTTAAGCGGAAGCACATTGATTCGTTCAATATATGGGATTGCAAAGGATCAAGTCCTTGTTGCAAGAAATCAAAAATTAACCAACACAAGAGAAGAAAACGTCCTCAAGTGAAGAAAATGTCAAAGGTGAGGTGCTACAACTGTGACAAGAAGGGTCACTATGCTCACGACTGTCGTGAGCCAAAGAAGGTATGCACCTCTTGTACTTTTTAGAACTTTGTTTTTGTGTCGAGTTCTGTATTCTTGACTGAGTCTAATCCTTTGTGGACTGTAGATTCAAGAGCGACAAACCATGTAGCGAAGGATAGAGGATCCTTCGTGGAATTCCGACGAGTACCAACTGGAACTAAATAGGTCTATGTGGGAAACAACTCTCGAGCTGAAGTGAAAGGAATTGGCACATGCCAACTAAATATGCATGGTGGACGCACTTTATTCCTATATGATGTATTGTATACTCCGAAGATTCGTCGGAATTTAGTGTTTGTTTTAGTGTTGGTTAGACTAGGTTTTAATATGAACTTCCATAATAGAGGTGTAGATTTGTATTTGGATACAAACTACTATGGTTGTGGTTATTTTCTGGATGGTTTCATTGTATTAGATGTTGAGTATGTTAATGCAAATGTTTGTTATTCCCTTATCACATCTCTTAATACCTATGATAATGATGTGAATGTGTGGCATGCTAGACTTGGTCACATTGGCCAACAACGTATGAATAGACTAGCCAAAGAGGGCTTGTTGGGCAACATTGAAAAAGTCGATTTGCCTATATGTAAGCATTGCCTAGAAGGGAAAACGACACGGAAACCATTTGGAAAAGATAAAAGAGCTGAATTTCCTCTGTATATAATCCATTTGATGTTTGTGGTCCAATGAATGTGAGAGGAAGGCATGGGGCTGTTTATTTCATTACATTACATTTATTGATGATTATACTCGATTCGGATATGTCTATTTGATTTCTCATAAGTCTGAAGCAATAAGTTGTTTCAAAAGGTTTATGAACCTGGTAGAAAATCAATTAGACAAGAAAATAAAAGCATTGAGATCCGATCGAGGTCGAGAATATTTATCTGATGAGTTCAGAAAATTATGTGATGAAAAAGGAATAGAAAGACAGTTGTCTATTCCGTATACTCCTCAACAAAATGATATTGCAGAGAGAAGAAACAGAACCCTACTGGAAATGGTTAGCTCCATGATGGCGCATGCTAACTTACCAATTACTTTTTGGAGTAATGCATTGTTAACTGCTGCCTATATACTTAACCGGATGCCTTCCAAATCAGTTACTTCCACTCCATATAAGTTATGGACAGGTAGAAAACCGGACTTGAGTTTTCTTAAGCCATGGAGTTGTGGTGCCTATACACATGAGTCCTCTCACAAGTTTGGGAAATTGGGTCCCAGAGGAAAGAAGAGTATTTTCATAAGATACTCGGAACACTCGAAAAGGTATGTGTTCATTGGTGAGCAGGAAAGTAGGAGTATAACTGAATTTGAATCACAAGATGTCACATTCTTAGAGGATGAGTTTCCTAAAAAGGGCGAAATAGGGGAAGATTGTTCCCCATTTGAGACCTTGGATCAAGATAATGATATTAGTGGAGTTCGTCCAAGTGGGAGTAATATGAGAAGTGATCAATTGCAACCACATGATGAGATGACGTCATTATTATCTAATCCAAGTGGGAGCATGATGGGGAATGATTTGTAAAGTGTACAATCTCCCATACGGCGAACAAGTTGCCAAAGTATTCCCCGTCGACGTTTTGACATTGAAGGGGAAACTTTTATGGTTGCTCCACAAGATGAGGATGAGCCAAGAAATATTAATGAGGCTCTGAATTGCCCTAGTAAGGAAAAATGGATTCATGCAATGGAAAATGAAATGGAGTCAATGAAATCAAACCAAGTCTGGGAACTGGTTGATCTTCGAAAAGGACGCAAAGCTATTGGGAACAAGTATGTTCTCAAAATAAAGCGAAAAGCTGATGGCTTGATAGAAAGGCATAAGGCCCGCCTTGTGGCGAAGGGGTATAATCAACATGAAGGAATTGATTATGAAGATACGTTTTCTCATGTAGTAAGATTTACCTCGATTCGCATTATTCTAGCAATAGTGGCAAGTTTGGATCTTGAATTACATCAAATGGATGTAAAAACTGCTTTCTTCAATGGAGAATTAGAGGAAGAAATATAAATGGAACAACCTGCTGGTTTCATAGTGAAAGGTCAAGAAGAAAAAGTATGTCGACTTTTGAGGTCGATATATGGTCTTAAGCAGTCATCAAGATAATGGTATATACGTTTTCATAATGCCATAATGGCATATGATTTTAAAATGATTGATGAGGATCATTGTGTATATATCAAAAGATCCAAGGATCAATTTGTGATCATATCATTGTATGTTGATGATATACGATTGCCGGAAGCAATATGGAGTTGGTTAATACTTGTCAAGAGATGGTTGTCTTCTAACTTTGAGATGAAGGATATGGGTGAGGCTGCATACATTCTTGGAGTTAAGATTTCGAGAGATCGTTCGAAGAGATTGTTGTCTCTTTCGCAAGAAACCTATATAAATAAGATTTTTGAACGATTTCGTATGCAAGACTGTAAACCCATAGACACTCATATTGCAAAAGGTGAAGGATTGAGCCACAGACTGTGTCTAGGGACTCCACGAGAGAAGGAACAAATGAAACATGTTTTTTATGTTAGTGCTGTTGGGAGCTTGATGTACGCTATGATGTGTACAAGACCCGACATATGTTTTGCAGTTGGAATGGTGAGTAGATACAAATCCAATCTAGGTCCAACACATTGGAAAGCCGTCAAGAGAATACTGAGGTATCTGAAGGGAACTGCTGATTTCAAGTTGAATTACCAAGGAAATGATCTGCGACTTTGTAACACCCCGAACCCTTCGCAGGTCGTTAACAGTGCCGATGTTACATCTTTTACCATCTCTATCTCTTGGCTAAATAAAGCCTTGCCAGATTACAGGCATTTTTTTTTTTTAAAGCGGTCCCATGCGCGACTCATAGCGGAAGCAAAATTCACATCGTCATCTATCTCCCTTCTAACCCATGATACAAATACACACCGACTAAACACCACGATTTTATAAAGTGTTGACGCTTTGCTTACATACATACATATAGCGAGATGGGGTTTTCCTCGGGTCGGTACAAAAGAAACAGAAAAGGGTAAGGACTCGCCATGTCCTTCCTAAAATCTCAAAAAGGAACTCCGACCTCTAACATCATATGAGCACAAAAACCCTCCCATCACGAGCGTCAACTATCTATACCAAAAGCGGTCTAGCTCCTACTCCTCGCATGCGATCTCACACCCATCCCGGTGCGTCGGGTGGTGGCGGCGGCAAAGCATCCCCCGCATCACTCCATCCCGTCGTATGTGCACGGACAAAAACTCTTGTATGACGGGGCCCCCACCAGCCGATATCATACATGACTAAGCATCGTACTCGGATAAAAGTCAATCCGGTACCGAGGGACGATCTATCTCGTCATCTCCACCTCGACGTCGACGGAATACCGTAAAATACCCCACGCGAAACAGCGGTAGCGGCATAGTGCTAATCTGAAATGTTATCCCCAAAAGGGGAGATGCCCACTCGACAGATAGGAAATCCAATAACAACTCGTGCACCATGCATACCATCATACAATGCAGGCATTGCTTACCTTTTTGATGTCAAGCGTATTCATGCATCATCATGGCATATATATATCATCATCATGGCATCTCATATATCATTATCATCACATCATCATTATCCATGCATTACCATGCATATCACATCATATCATCATTAGCTAGGCATCACCATGCATATCACATCATCATTAGCCATGCATCACCATGCATATCACATCATATCATCATTAGCCGGGCATCACCATGCATATCACATCATCATTAGCCATGCATCACCATGCATATCACATCATATCATCATTAGCCATGCATCACCATGCATATCACATCATCATTAGCCATGCATCACCATGCATATCACATCATATCATCATTAGCTAGGCATCACCATGCATATCACATCATCATTAGCCATGCATCACCATGCATATCACATCATATCATCATTAGCCATGCATCACCATGCATATCACATCATCATTAGCCATGCATCACCATGCATATCACATGATATCATCATTAGCCATGCATCACCATGCATATCACATCATAGATCATTAGCCATGCATCACCATGCATATCACATCATAGATCAATTTCCACTTTTATTTATCAATTGATCCCCACATTATCTTTTCTCAAATCATCAAATTCACCATCATCACCATCCCTTCGGGCGAGAAACCTCCGACAGGGATCCCGGTATCCTAGCCATCTCATGGCCACCGGGCTTCCGGCCCCCACATTCCGGGCATCTCGCACCTCAACTAGCATCACGAGGAACCTCCCTTCGGGCGAAACCTCCGACGGGGACTTCCGGTCTTTACCCTTCTAACCGGGATCTCGCACCCTAATCCCGGCATCGCGAGTCACTCCCTTCGGGCAGAAACCTCCGACAGGCTTCCGGCCCCCACATTCCGGGCATCCTGAAACTCCCTGGGAATCTCTGGAATTACGCCACTCGGCCACCGAGACAACATCCTCCACCACAACCTCATTCTCACATACCATTTTCCACTTTTTATCATCCTTTTCATCTTGTTATTTCATGGCATATGATTTACATACATGCATCACAATTCATGATCATTCATACATCAATGTCATATAGCAATGCATCCTAATTCATGATCATACATGCATCAATGTCATATAGCAATGCATCATAATTCATGATCATTCATACATCAGTGCCATATAACAATACATCATAATTCGTGATCATACATGCATCAATGTCATATAGCAATGCATCATAATTCCATAGGACTCATGGCCAATAAAATAATCCACCTTTTATTATTTTATTATTTTATTATTATTATATTATTATATTATTATATTATTATATTATTATATTTATTTATTTTCATAAATAAATATTATATTTAATATTTATGATTTTCCAAAAATCATAATCTTCAATCAATCCTTAAACCAACAATTAGAATCAAATTTCGCATAAAATCCATGGCTAATTTGCATTTTACATAATTTCCCAAATTTCCACAAAATACACACAACATTCGGATTATGGCCAGATTGCACAGTTTTCGAATTAATTCAATTAAAATACTCATATGACCTCCGAAAATTCCCAAATTTTACAGGATGATAGCCAACATATTTTCGAGCATTTTTCATGCAGAACTCTTAGCCAAATTCTTTATAGATTAATTTATATAAGTCCACGAAGCTTCTGGAACCTCTACCGTTTCGTCCAGAACGTACATCACCGAAAAACTTAGGTTTGGCCCATCAAATCTCTTTCGTTTCTCCTGAAATTCGAGTATGTTATATATCAATGTGTCCTTTACAAGTTTCATGAAGAGATCTAGGTTAAATAACCAAAGTATAATCCTCTTTTAAGTCCTTGAAGTCTCGGGTGTCTCGGTTCACCTCAACAGAACCATCCGTCTCAAAGATCTAACTGGTTAACTAGGCTATACTCATTGGTTTATCCTAAAATTTGAGTATGTTATAGTTTAGGATGTTACCAACAACTTCCATGAAGACAACAAAGTGAGATCTCCAACAGAAATCAACATGCAACCAAGAAATCATCAAGAGGTCAGTAGGAAATTCGCAGATCTGAAGTGTCCGTATAACAGAGCTTTTGACCCCTCATATCACCTTCGTTTTCCATGAAATTCGAGTATGTCATACTACAAGATGTTAGCTTCAACTTTTATGAAGACACCGAAGCCAAAATCACACTCCAAATACACATGCAAGCTCGAATAAGAAACTGTCTACCACCAACCGAACGGAAACAGCCACATAACTTGAACACATTCAACCCTTACCTCGGTTCTTCGCCCAAACCACACCTAAAATCTAACATGCAACCGTCACAACAACATGCACGAGAAGTAAAGGACCCCCCACTTGCCTTAAAAAAGAACACACAGCAACACACGGCGGCGTAGGACGGCGAACGAACGGCGGCGACGGCGGACGGGCGGCTCCTCCCTCTCGGCCTCTCCTCCGCTCAAGCTCTCTCTCGCACACTCTCTCGGCCAAAATGAAGAAAACGGCCACTCTCTCTCTTCCCTCTCTCTTTTTATACTCCCCTAGGCTCATCATAGGTAATGATTGATCCACCACACCTATGGCCAATACATGCTCTTCCTTTGGCCACTTGTAATTTCTATTTTTGAAATTTGATTTGGGTTAATGGGCTTGGGCTTAGGCCCAACCGGCCACTCCCCTTTGGGCTGGTCGAAAATCCTTCTTGGGCCCAATGGGCCGACTAGCTTGGCCCACCAAGCTCTAGGCTAATGGGCCCAAGGCCCATTTCGAATTTTGATCCCTTTTCCCCTTTTTTTTTTTTTTTGAATTCCTTTTAATTAATATTTCTAACTTCAAATTTCATCTTGGCCAAAGTCTTGGGATATTTTAATTATTGAAATTTAAATCATATGGCCAAGCATTTAAATTTAAATTTCCACAACACAAGCAAAATTCATCAAATTAAAAGACAAATTGGCCAAAGCATAAGCCATAAAATTCTATCACCTAATTAAAGACATTTAACACACCTTAAGGCTCGGCTTTGAATTTCCGGGATGCCACAGACTTGAAGGCTATTCAGATGCTGATTGGGGAGGAGATTTAGATGAAAGAAAATCTACCTCTAGATTTGCTTTCTTACTAAACAATGGCGCCATATCATGGAGCAATAAGAAGCAAACGTGTATAGCCTTGTCCACGATGGAAGCTGAGTTCGTGGCATTATTAGCAGCGGTACAAGAAGGAATTTGGCTTAAGAGATTTTTGGATCATTTATGTGTTAATGAGAAAGCTGCAAATCTATTGTTGGTTAACTGTGATAGCCAAGCAGCTATAGCATACACCAAAGATCCAAAATATCATGGCAAGACCAAACATATAGATACCAAGTAAACTTTGTGAAAGATATGGTTGCACGAAAGGATGTGAACTTACAGTACATATTTACGCATATAATGGTAGCAGATCCTATGACAAAGCCAATACTTAGAGATGTGTTTTGTGGTCATGTAAAATCTCTAGGATTGCGTAGAGTCTAATGTACTGGATATTGTAATTTCCCTTAGTTGTTCACATCAATGAACTTGTGTTTTTCATTGTTAATGCCTATGAATCTTTGTATGATCTTTATGCATCTTAATGCTCAGTACATTATTTTAAGTTGAGAAGTATGTCGGACAGATAAAAGATTAGCCCACTCACACGGGTAATCGACTCTGTTTACTGTGTGATAAATAGAGATGAGACTGATTTTAAACTTATTATCTATGTGATAATCGAGAGCTCAAGCTTAAAATACGTATGTCACCTTAACTAAGTGTTAAGATGATGACATAATACTTACGATGTCCGAAAGTAAAATACCCCACATATTTTACTTTATCTGTCTAAAATGCCAGATGTGAGTTTTGATGAATTTTGTGAATGAGTAGATACGTGAACTCAAGTTTGACATTGGATATGTCTGAACTATCTTATGTACGGTATTGAAAGGTGTAGACATACGCTCCATGGGAAAAGAGTTAATACCGTAATATGTATTTCATACTACGTATGCATGAGACGACCAATAAGAGTGGCAAAAAGTTTGATCTCAACTTTTATGACGTGTGGGACTCTTGAGGAAAAGAGTTCCTCAATTTATAGTCCCCTCATGACTCTTACTTATTCTTAAGATTTCTATTTAGTATTTACTATCTTAGGGTGTTGCCAATGGTCATGAGATGATTCGATCTAATGGGGCATTTCTAGAATAGCAAGCTGGACTGAAATTGAGAGTTTGAAGGAAAGAGGAAGATCGATTTTGGAGAATCACATTGTGGTTTTGTATTCACTGGTCAACCAATTATGACTGTTTTTGTGATAATTATAATTGTGAATACAATATATATATATATATCATGTTTAAAAGAGATCACGAGAGATATAAAATGTGATCGATCGATCTAGGGTACTGCATACTAAATCTACTCGGAGTGTGACGCCCATTATGAGCTGCTATATATTTCTAACAGATGTATAGCAACGAGATCTCAAAGTATGCTGGTCGCACGGATTATTCACCGGTATGAATGTTGAAGAGAGGTAAAGAGAATCATGTTCGGCCCACCATGTGCGAGTGGGAGATGAAGGCTTTATTAGTATTGGGCTTAAGGCCCGTTCGCCCAAGTTGGGCCCAAGAAGCCCGACCCATGGGAATAAGGCCCGTGGAAGGAGAGAGGTATAAAAGTGAGGAGAGAGAGAGAAAAATACGGTTTTTGTTTTAGAAAAAGACGTAGTTTTTTCTCTCAACGTACTCTCCCTCTCTCTCTCGTTTTCTTCAAAGCAAAAAGGAAAACAGTGAAGCGCTCGAAGGATTTTGCTTCCTCAGATCGAACAGGGCCAAATCTCTTCCTCTTGTCGGCGTCGGTGCTTAATCTGTGGCTAACAAAGTACGCTCGAATCCGTGGTGTGCTTTACGATCGGTGATACGTGATTTTCCCGGGCATCGTCTTCCGCATTGATTTAGGGGTTCGATTCAGTGTCGAATCCAGTTTTCGGGGATCCGTCATTCCCAACACATTAGAAAAAAGAAGCTGGACAAATGGCAAGCATGCATTTTCATTAGAAATAAAATGGTTTTATTAGGAAAAGAAAAAAGAAAAAAGCTCAACAAATGACAAGAATGGAAAGGTGTCAAAAAAAAATCATAAACATATTTTATTGGTGTCAATTTATTTATAACCATTTTAATAGTGTTAATTTAATCATAGCCCTTTTGAGTTGGTATCAGTTCAATCCTAAATTTTTTAATTGTACCAAGTTAGTCTTAAACCTTTTAAGCTAATGTCAATTTAGTCCTAAACTTTTTAATTTAGTGTTAATTCAATCTTTCTCGCTAATTTTGGCCGGATATTGCTAACATGGATGCTAGCCAACTTACATAGTACTACTGGTGCTAATGTAAATAATTTTTAATGATTTTTTTCATTTTTATTATTTTCTGATTTTTTTCTTTTTTCCTTCTTTTTTTTTCCCCACTTCTAACTTTTTTCTTCCATAGCAAGTGGCTAGGCAAGTTTGCCTTGCTAGATCTGGCTTGGGCAAGGGCAACCCCAATGAAAGCTCCCCTTGCCAAATCTAGCAAGGCAACCCTTTGCCCAGGCAAGGACAGCCTCGCGACGACCTCGCGTGAGGCTCACCCTTGCCTAAGTGAGGAGCCTCATTAAGCCAAATCTGGCAAGACCGACCCTTGCCCCAAGTAAGGGTGACCGCTCGGCGAGTGTCAGCCTCGATGGGGCTGCCCTCATCTAGGCAAGGCCAACCCACGTGGCCATGGTGGAGGGCCAGCCATTACCTAAGCAAGAAGAAAAGAGAGAGAGAAAAAAAAAGAAAAAATAAAAATAAAGAAGAAAATTATTAAAATATTACTGAAAATTGTCCAACTACATATTTCTTTTAATATAAAAGAATAAATTGATGACGCATTTTATTCTATAAATTGGCCATGGCAATTTATAACGTAGATGCAATGAAGTGAGCGTAAGAGAAGACAAGCGGCAAGCATGCATTTTCAATAGAATTAGAATGGCAAGCATGCATTACTTCCCGCACATTTTGTAGCCTCTTAAGTCATATATTATTTAAACCAAACCAAGAGAACTACATCTCTTTAAGTTAAAAGAACAAATCATTACGGTATTTCATTCTACTCCCTTAAATTAATTCTCTGTTCCATGATTTTGCGACAAAAATGAAATTAATATAATCGTTTTCACTCTTTTATCGTGGTATTATCATTAGCTAAAGTTAAATGAATTTTGATAAAGTGAATCTAAGATTCTCTTTTTTAAAGTTCATGCCGACATTATATATATATCCATTTGAAGCATAGGCAAAGGAGTTGTTTCATAATAAAAGTAGGCTATATCTCGTGGGCATTAATTAGGAGTAATTTTATTATGCTATATGCTCGGCCCTTATCCGTATCATATTTTTTTATCTTAAGTGGTTGGTTGATTGAAAAAAAAAAAAAAAAAGACACTGAGATTTTGCGCCTCAAGAGACATCAATTTTTGAGTTGGATTCGTACTCCACATGACCATTTGGGTCAATCCACATCTAGTAACCCCTAAGAGTGGATGGCCTCCCTCGAAACATTTTTATGGATCGTTCAATTTTTTGCTTGAAATCTGATCAACACTACCTACTTTTTTAATTAAAAAAAAAAAAAGTTCTGCTACATCAAGCAAATATTGTATGAACCTTACATGTACACTAAACTAAATTTGAACCAATAAATTTGTGGCACAATACGAGACTCTTATAGAATCAAGCATGTCCAATAAGTCGAATTTGGTTTAATATAACACTGGGTTCATCAAATAATTTCTTGCATTGAATCTCATCGTCAGATGTGTGGGTTTCATCAAAGTACAAATACGGTACCTTAATTGTTTATAAATAGATAGCCTTAAAACTATGCATCATATTTTGTAACTTCATATTTCTCTATACGAGGGATAATATTGTGTCATCATTGCTTAAATTCTTGAGTGTTTCGACACGAGATAGCAAGCATTTCAGAAGATGAAGATCCGAGAGTTGAAAACAAGTTGAAATAATGATCAAGTCGCCTGTGAAGACACTTGTGATAATTAATCTTTCGAAATTCTTGCTGATTTCATCCTTTTGGATTTTACGTTGCTTTTTGCAATCTATCATGTTCAGAAACAATGTTGGTTTGTGTTGGTGCCCAAACTAGCTTATTGGGCTTCAGAAGCCAAGGAAGATAGAGTGAGCCTAAAACATAGGAATCCATAGAAAATGGGCCGGAATACCAGCAGTCGACAAATGGAGATCTCGAACCATGCAACAAGAGGGCTTGCCAAAACCAGTGAGATAAAGATGAAAGCATTTATTGGAATCGGTACTAGTGAAGACATCGATAAGGCAGAACGGTTATCGAAAAGGAGCCGAAACTTCCGGAACTTGTAGGCATTTTTTTTTTTTTTTTTTTTTTTTTTTTTGGCCAGTCCTGCTCTATTCCTACTCTACACTTTCTCGCAGACTTGTGCCATGCCGCTTGCAGGGCGTGGGAGTCGCAACCCACTCTCAAACGTACGCGTCCCTACCTCCCATCCCCCCTGAGAATGTGGGGATTTGAACCCCTCACCTCCCCCTTCCATGTTGGAAGGGTGGCCATTGGGGCGAACCCCTAGTGGTTCTTGTAGGCATTTAGGCAGTTACCTTTTGGAATACTATTATAAATAGTTGAAGAGGCACCAATGTGGAGGATCTTTTGCCAAATCAATAAATGATCATTCAATTTCAGGTTCTTGCTTTATCATTATCACACTTTTACATTCAATCATACCTTTACTTTCCTTCCGTTATTCCTACATTTTACTTTTGCGAGTAGTTTAGATCAGTTGTTTCCTTTCCCAAAGCGACACAGGACCCATTGTAAACAATAAAATTAAAATTTTACCATCTTCGGTGAAAGATTTTTGTTGAGGGAATTTTCTGACAAGTAGTTTGACAAATGACTGATTATATATATATTCATGAAGACCGAGGTACCATTGATTGTGTTGAAATCTGTCAGAAA
The DNA here is from genome assembly GCA_014182405.2 of Eucalyptus sideroxylon. Taxonomy (NCBI): domain Eukaryota; kingdom Viridiplantae; phylum Streptophyta; class Magnoliopsida; order Myrtales; family Myrtaceae; genus Eucalyptus; species Eucalyptus sideroxylon. The sequence goes on from CM024550.2 coordinate 45,968,628, forward strand.
TCCGTACTTGATCATATGCTGGTGAAAAAACCACCAATTTTAGGTTTAATCATTTTGCTCCTTAATTCTATCGCGAGGAAAGCCGGGTTCGTCAAAATATCATCACTCCTGCGTAAAATACTATGCTTGATAATATTGTGACTGCCTTTTTTATATACAAAACCAGATTTACACTTCGTTGGCTTTCCTACTTCTTCAAAGGTTAAATATGTACAGTTCACTTAAAGAAACTTGTCCTACCGGAACAGTACCATTTCCTCATGTTAGAAAGATTTGATAGGGCAAATTCTGTAGCGAAGTCAAAGATAATGATCAACTGTTTATTTTCGTTTTCTCTCTACCGCAATGGTAGTTTCTCTCTCTACGCTCTGTAGAGTGCTTCTACCAACTTGGTAGCTTTTCCTTCTTCACCATCTTCTTCCTTGTCCCTTCCTGTGTAGCTTCGAATACGCAAATCTTGCGTTTAACCTTAAATTCTGCATCTATCTTTCTTCATATTACCAATTCTCAGTCCTATCGACATAATCCTTTATCCATCTTCCTCTGCATGTCATCATCGGCTGTTTAATTTTACTAAATTCGCTCGATTTCTAAATGGGCTGATTGTCCGACTGTTCTCCTCTTTTTTGTCTTCGAATGGCTGGTCTTTTCTCTATCTGGGTCTTCATTTGAACCTTTCTATCACTGCTACCTTCCGAATGGACCACCCGAATGCTGAAGATGATGCTCGCCTGGCAGCTTTATGTAGTCGAATGGGACGCCTTTGGTCCGATCAGTCAATTGAGATCTGTGATGAGGGCATACCTCGTGAAAAAATTGAGGAATGTCAACTCACCCTGGTTGGTAAGCTTCTCAATAATCCAATAGTAAATTTTCCGGCTTTTCAGACGACCATGAAAAAAGCTTGGCGCACTGAACTTGTGGACTTCTCACAAGCTGATTCCGGACTTTTTATTATCAAGTTTAAATCATCTGATGTCATGCATCGAGTTATTGATAACGGACCTTGGTTGTTTGGTAATCATCTCCTTATCTTGAAATCCTGGATAGCCAACACGCCACTATCTTGTTATGATTTTAGTACTTGTGCGTTCTGGGTCCAAATAGTTGGTTTGCCTTTGGAACGCTGCACAGAAAATATCATTCGTCGGGCAGCAGGTCATATAGGAAAAGTTACAGAAGTCAGTATTCATAATAAAGATGGAATTCTGCTTAAATCAATGAGAGCAAGAGTAGAAGTGGACCTCCAACAACCGTTGAAAACAGGGATTATCCTTAAGCTTGAAGGGAAAAACTTCTGGTTGGATTTTAGATACGAACGCCTATCATATTATTGCTACTCCTGTGGTATCTTTGGGACACTATGCTACGGCATGTAAAACCTTTCCCTGTGATGAAACCAAATTAGATGAAATCAGCTTTTTATATGGATCTTGGCTGAAAGCTGAAGCACGGGAATATAGCCCTTTTTGGCGTACCTTTTATGATACAGAGGTTATCCCTGAAACCCCTCAAAGTTCTTCTGCAATTATTCCTGTGTTGGAACCGGTTCATACCGTTCCTGTAACTTCATTGCAACCATCGATTCCTGTTGCACCTGATATTTCAGCATCAAAGAATAAGGGTGAACTTACTAAGGACACATCAGTTAAGGATCCTGATGTCCCAGCAAAAATTCACGTTACAAAGGAAGGTAACTCCCTGGAGCAGCAACCATTTTCGGTTCATTCCCCTGCTGCTACATCTACTCACGTGAAAAAGAAACTCAAATCCACACATCTGAATGCAAGATCAGGTCCTCTTAAGAAGATCAAACGCTCCCTGCATCAAGAGGTTCGACTTCAGTTACAGGAGCAGTTTGATGAATCCACTTTACAAGACACACCTATCTCTGAGGCAGACTCTTCTTCCTGTTGGGCCCTGGTGGCTGGCCCTAAAAAGCCACCAGGGGTACAATGAAGTTTATAAGCTGGAACTGTCAGGGGTTGGGCAACCCCCTGACAGTTCAAGCACTTAAGGTCTTAGTGACCCAGGAAAAGCCCGATATTGTTTTTTTGATGGAAACTAAAAACCACTCTAAGCAGCTCTTATCAATTCAACGTAAACTTAACTTTTCAGAAGGTTTTTTTCAAGAGCCCACAGGTATGGCAGGAGGCTTAGCTCTTTTTTGGAATAATAAAGTCTCTATGAACATTACTTACCAGTCTTTTGATATGCTAGATTCCATCTGCACTGACCTTGATTCTGGCATTACTATGCGACTGACTTGCTTACATGCTCCTCCTCGATATCCTCTTCGACAAACCCTGTGGACAGTTTTGAGACGCATTAGTAATTTCAACTCACTTCCCTGGTTATGTACAGGGGATTATAATGAAGTTTTATACCCTTGGGAGAAAGTTGGCAAATGTCAGGCAGAGTCTTATAGAATGAGGTCTTTTCGAGATGTTATTAATGACTGTTATCTTATGGACCTTGGCAGCAAAGGTTGTGCCTTCACATGGTCTAACAACAGACAGGGAGATGCTATGGTAAAAGCAAGATTAGACAGAATGCTTTGTACAAAAAATTGGAGATTGGCTTACCCTTTTGCTGAAGTTCTTGCCCTTCCTGCCCTCGGCTCTGACCACAGTCCTCTGCTCTTGTCCACTGAAACACTTTCCAGCTGCAAACGGCGAAAGTCTTTCTACTTTGAAGCTTTTTGGCTCCAAGATACTGACTGTCGCTCCATAATTACTGAATCTTGGAATTCTTCTCAGCTTGGCAAAGTGACGCTTCCTCAAAAGCTACTTTCTGTTTCTATTGCTTTATCTCAATGGAGTCGATCTAAATTTGGGAATGCTCAAACCCAGATTTCTCATCTTAAGAACCAGCTTCAATCTCTTACTAATCGGCCTCATTTTCACCCAACTTCTGATGAGATTTCAGACCTGAAAGTCAAAATATATGAGTTATGGCAGCAAGAGGAAAAGTTTTGGGCAATGCGATCTCGGGTTAACTGGCTTAAATGGGGAGATAGGAACACTAAATTTTTTCATGCCACTACGATTAATAGACGTCAGCATAACAAGATAAGGATGCTTCAGGATGATCAGCAGAACTGGATTCGTGACCCTACTGCTCTTAAAGATATGACTCTCAACTATTTTCAACAGTTATTTACATCTTCAGGGCATAGAGATTATGGTCCAACTCTACATCTTTGTAATCAAATTGTGACAGCGGATATAAATGAATCTTTAATGGCAACAATTACCTGTGAGGAGGTCCATGATGCAGTATTCCAGTTAGGTGAAACGAAAGCTCCCGGTCCAGACGGCTTGAATGGTCAGTTTTATCGTGCCCATTGGGATATTCTGCAAGAGGATATCATATCAGCTGTGAAGCAGTTCTTTCATACAGGCCTTTTATTACCGGAGTATAATCGCACTGCAATTTCTCTCATTCCTAAGACTCCTCACCCAGAACGTTTAGATCAGTTTCGCCCTATTAGCCTCTGTAATTTTATCTATAAGATTATCTCTAAGATTCTGGCCAACCGACTTAAGCCCTGGCTGCCACAATTGATAGCACCAGAACAAACCGCATTTGTTGGAGGTCGCCAAATACAGGATAATATCATTGTGGTTCATGAAGTCTTACATCAGCTTCGCATTAGAAAACGTGTTAAGAAATTTCATGCAGTGCTGAAACTAGATATGCAGAAGGCTTATGACCGGGTGGAATGGGATTTTCTCTGTGATTATCTACTAAAAATTGGTTTTCATGCTAAATGGGTTGGTTGGATCTTTCAATGCATCTCTACAGTGTCTTATAGTGTCAAATTAAATGGAGAATTTCTACCTTACTTCCATCCTACCAGAGGCCTCAGACAGGGAGATCCGTTATCACCGTACCTGTTCATCCTGATGACTAATGCTTTAACATCTCTTATCAAGAATATAGTGGATAATGGCAATCTTAAAGGTATCACTTTTAATCGATGGTGTCCTACTCTTTCCCATCTTTTTTTCGCTGATGATGCCATATTTTTCCTTGATGCCAAACTCATTGAATGTCAGAATCTATCTGCTGTTCTTAATGAATATTGTCTAGCGACGGGTCAAGCTGTAAATCGAAATAAATCAGGGTTATTCTGTAGCCCAGACTGTCATATTGCCTTGAAAGAAAATCTGGCAGCAGCCCTTAGAGTTCCTGTTTTACATCACACAGGCAGATACCTAGGAATTCCTTCAGATTGGGGTAAATCTAAAAAGGAGTTATTTTCTTGGCTGATGGGTAGAGTGCATTCTAAACTGGAAGGCTGGAAGGAAAAGCTTATTTCTAAAGGGGGAAAAGAGATTCTAATTAAATCTGTTGTACAAGCTATACCCCACTATGCCATGTCAATTTTTAGAATCCCTGCAGCTATTTGCCGAGCAATTGATCAAAAAGTAGCTAAATTCTGGTGGCAGTCTAACTATAGTAAGAGAGGCATATATTGGAGGAGCTGGGAGTGTCTTAAAAGAAGAAAAGATGAAGGGGGATTAGGTTTTCGTGATCTTATGATGTTTAATAGAGCTCTCCTGGCTAAACAAGCTTGGCGTTTACTCCAAAATCCAAATTCATTGTACAGCAAACTTCTTAAAGGTTTATATTTCCATGATAAAGATTTTTGGCATGCTACTAAAGGAGCTAGACCCTCTTGGGGTTGGCGGAGCCTTTTATTGGGTCGGGAATCTATTGCGGATAAAGTTTTATGGTCTGTTGGTGATGGTACTCAGATTAAAGTTCGTGAGGATCCCTGGTTACCTAGTGGTGTTATTGGAGGTCCTGCTCCTAGGGATGAACCTCTCTGGGTTGCTGGTTTTATTTCATCTGAATCTAATTCATGGGATACTTCTCTGTTATCTCATCACTTTGATACCCGAATAGTTGAGGAAATTCTATCCATTCCTATTCGACCTATTTGCACCCAGGATAAATTAATCTGGAGAGGAAGGCAGGATGGTATTTTCACAGTCAAAAACTGCTACAATCAACTCCGAACACAGCAATACAATTCTAATTCTAACCAGGCCTCATCCTCCTTTCAGCCACCCCGCAGACTATGGAATGCAATTTGGAAAATCCAAACTATGCCTAAAATAAGGGCATTTCTCTGGTCTATTTGTAACTATGCATTAGCAACTAGAGAAAACCTCTACAAGCGCCATATTTTGTGAGCCAACATGTCATCTATGTGAACACCATGTACCTGAAACCCTAGAACACCTTTTCTTATTATGTCCTTGGACCTATGATGTGTGGAGAAATCCAGCTCTAAATATTAAATTTTCTACATCAGCGGCTCATCGTATTGAAGATTGGCTATTGCAGTTTATTGGCAGAAAGAAGGACTTACCGGACTTGGGTGCAGTTGCGATTGTTCTCTGGCAGATATGGAAAGCCCGCAATGATGCTCTATTTCGTCATAAGCAGTTGAATGCTGAACGAGTTGTGTTGATGGCGATCATGGAGACTCACTCCAGACATATTTTTATCTCCTCGAAGCCGTGCTCTTCCTTGCAGCCATGCCCTGTCTCACATCTACATACTATTAATCATCGATGGCGTCCACCAGACCTTGGAGCAATGAAACTCAACGTTGATGCGTCTTACCTTTCACCGACTGACGAAGCTTCGGTAGCTGGAGTGTGTCAGGACTCGACGGGCCATTTGATTGATGGATTTGCCTCCTCGATTCGTGCCTCCTCAGCCCTGCAAGCCGAGGCGATCGCCTTAAACTCTGCGTTGAAATTTCTTCTCCAGCGAGGTCTTGAGACGGATCGGATCATCGTGGAGTCGGATAGTTTGGTTTGTGTGGAAGCAATTTGTGACCCTGAAAAACGCCCATGGGAGCTTCGCCCCATCCTCGACGAAATTCTCACACTGAAGCTTCGGTGCCCTAATCTCCAGATTATTCACTGTCATAGAGGAGCAAATGCTTTAGCGGACTGTCTTGTAAAGGCCCATCGGGCCTCTTTACTTCCGCCGAATTGGGTCTCACAATTACCTATTTTCTTGCAAGATCTTGTATTATCCGAACTGCCTGTAAACTCTTTGATATGTGCTTAATATATGGTAGTTTTCGACCAAAAAAAAAAATTCTGTAGCGAAGATTCTGTCCATTCAGAGTATCTCTCTCTCTCTCTCTCTCTCACACACACCCCCAACACCCCCCCCCCCCCTCCGGGGAAAACGACACAAACACACCTTCATATACGTTGAGGTTGAAGAAAATTTTTCTCATTGAAAGTCTGTAGATAACCTATGAAAAAACTTGTATTTGATGCCTGGCCAATATTCTTCTCATAGTTACCTCTTGTAATACAAGCTGACCTATATGCGAAAATCATGTCGTATAATCCTTTAATAAGCAGTACGAAAAAAGAAAGCCAAACTGTTGTTTTTTTTAACGTCGCCCATCCCCTTAAACAAAGGTATATACAGAAATTTGAAAAGAAAAAATGTACTGTCCCCCCTACAAAAACTAAATTTTCAATCTGAAATTGCATTTGTGATTTTGAAGCATAATTTCTAGTGCACCAAAATAGAATAAATCAAGTTCTAAAACTTATCACAAAAGTATAATTAAGTCTTAAAACTTTCAAAAAGTATTATCAAATCCTAAAACTTGTCAAATTAGTGCAATCAAGTCTTAAGGCTTGATAAAATGATTATAAAAAAAAGCCACGTGAGATTGATAAAATAATTATATTAAAAAGAAAAACAACGTCAGTATTTTCCGACAGTCAAGTTGGACAAAGCTAAAAAAGACTCGATTACACTAATTTGACAAATTTTTAAACTTGATTGCACTTTTTGTAAGTTTTATAATTTAATTGTATCTGATAAGTTTTACAATTTCCTATATACTTATCCCTTTATAAATTAATAGATATGGTTATGCGGAATGGCATCAAAAGCTATAGTGCATCAAACATTGCATAAGCAAAAAGGAGAGATATGCACCCTCTCTCTCTTCTTATAAGAGTATGAGTAGGTATAAGGGATAATTCTTATGATTACACTGTGCTATTATATCTACATGGATGTACACATAAGATTGATCCTACTAATAGAATGTAAAAGTCTTGAAGCAGAATGTCGCCAACAAAGTAAATGGAGTTTTGTGAAAAAAAAAAAATGACAACACACGCAACCAAAAGTGAACAATAATGCTCTGAATTGTAATGTGAATGCGTCTGTGTTTATTTTTTCTCCTTCCAATGCAGGAAGAAACACGGAAATATTGCTGCGTGCGTGTAGAGTCAATGCTTAGCGTGAATATTGATTTAGCTGGCATGAATAATTTGGGATGAGTTATCTCGAATGGACGATTTTTTTTTTTTTTTTGTTCCTTCTAAGAATGGGAAGCGGCCATTCGTATTTTGGCGCACTGGGTTCGATCTGGGCGATAATCCTACTTCAGTGTCCCTCAATCTCCCCAAGTATCAGTGCCACAATGCTTCCCTTCAGAATGATCGTCTTTCATTACATTCATAGTCCTGTCTAGTGTGTAGTTGACCGGCTGGACCACAATAGAAACGCACACAGGAAGGGCATCTCGTACACTTAGGAGGCACGGAAGCTCAGAGCTACACGGCAATTGACAGGTCAATATGCGAAATTTCCCAATTCATTTTGCACGAGGGCGGCAAGTGAGAGGCTGACAAGAGTCTGGCAAGGGCGCAACCTCGAGAGCCATCTGGGTCGAGTGACCTTAGGCGGCCCTCGCAAGGGGCAGCCATCAGGGGATGCCTAAGGGATGCCACCTCCGACGAGCCAAATCCAAATGGCCGGCTAAGGATTTGAGTTCTCCCTTCTTTTTCTAAGAGGAAAGGAAAAGTCCAAACACTATTTTACGATAACAATTGTTTTCTCTTAAAACATGTTAACCATCCCTCTTGGACTATCAATAATTATAGAAAAAAATCCAGGCCAATTTTTAGCCGTTGCGCTTCACATCATAATGAAATATGGAGAGTTCTCTTCATTTGTCTTGATAATCCTTGCAAATTACATATTTGCCTTTGATTGAGAAGATATAATCATATATTGACGTAGAGAACCAGATTCACTAGTGTCTTGAATCTCATAAATAAGATTTCAATTTATTTGCTCCAAGAGCCACACTTGAAGAACTTATCATCAGAATTATAAAACACTTAACAAAAAGATTTTATCGATCTTCAGAATGGGGAAATTTGCTCAACAGCATTTTCAACATAATTGAAGGATAGATTCCCCAGGACAATATGCTTGACAAAATAATGATATTCGAAGGGCCCTTTGAAGTCTTCTGATGAAATAGATGTGTCTGGTTACTAAATTGAGATAAAAATTAGCTAGAAAGCAGCATGAACTGCTGCTCCATATCGACCAAATCCCCGTTGATTTTGGTTCGACATGTCATGTTCTAAAGAAATTCATGGATATGATGTCTCAGATTCAGAGAATTACCAAATCAGAATCTAGCTTCTATATGGAGACCGAATCCAGCAAGAGAACCCTAGACAAAGCCCCAGCTCGCCTTAGTGAGCAAACAAGCTTGGAACAAATCAAGCTTCAAGCCAAGAAGAGCAGAGAAAGAGAGAGGATCAACACTTCTTAAGGATATCAGGAGACTAATGAGTTCTTGTTTTGAGTTCAAAATTCATCACAATTTTCAAGAAAGCAATTGGCCTTAATGTTGCCATAATGAAATGTTTAGATACTACATTCTACTTGCAGCCTTCTAGAAAATTACCTCATGTTTTATCTAGTGATAAAATTGGGGTTGTGGATTTTAGGCGTTAATTTTTCTTAGCTTTTAACCATATATTTACCTTCAAAAAATTGTAAATGAACAGTACCCATTGTTTGTATACGAAACTGCAAATGAACAAGTGTGACCCTTGTTTGTAAATGAACATAAACCCTAAAGCCCTAAATTGATTCACAGAAACTTAGGTGAACGGCGTTCTTCTTGGAACTTCAGCAAAATCAAATAATTTCCCAATCAAACAATGTTTCAATTTCACGTCATCACCGTTGTCCATGAAAGGATAAATACGTCACACGGTAGAAGTGTGAGGCTTTTGAAGTCAACAAAAAAAAAAAGTTCAAATTAATGTGTTAGGGTGGGCATAGTTTGGAATTTTTCAATGACATTTTCTTTTTTTCTATCTAACCCATAGGATCAAGATAGAGATCAAAGGCTAGGATTAGAGAGCCTAATGTATAAATAAGGGTGTCATTCTCTCATTTGTATCATCCGACACTTGAACAATAGAAATCATTCTCTCCCGGTCTTCTCTTTCTAAACACCTTTTTATGTGATCCGAGTAAATTAGTGAGCAAGTGATTGATCCCTAAAAGAATTAACTTAGGCAATCCAACTAGCCAAAGGAAGCCTAAATCGTTACTCCATTTTTGCCTTCAACAGGGGCATTTTTGTCCCAAAAATGTATGATTTTTTTTTTTATCGAATAATATTGACACTTAAATTTTGACTAAATACCTAGATTAAATTGTATAGAAAATTAGGGATTAATTTGACCATACCCAAAAATAATTTCATTAAATAGCACATCACATAGGTATTAATATTTGCATCAATTAAGTTTTATTTATATTATTATATTTTGGTCGCCGGTTGGGCCAGGATGTGGGCCGGTTGGCTTGCCAAAGACCGGCAGTCCAAACACTCCATCAACCGACATCCTTGTGTCACGAGCCGAAAGAATGTCAACCCGAGAGGTTCCCCGGAGTCGACCCTGACTCGTATGTGGTAAACTTCTTGTGCTCGCTCGGGTTCCCACCAAGACTTCTCCCGGAGATTTCCAAGGGAGGACATTACCGTCATTACGCCTGATTCTAGAAGTCTCCTTTCATTAATGTCGGTAGCTGGTAATTGAATATTTATGTCGGTAGTTGAGGCAGTGCGATCTCATCCGTCGATAGAATTCTAGATCGATGGTTGTAATTCGAGGCTCTTAACTATAAAAATGGGTGTCCTCCTTCATTTGTAAGCACTCACTACTTCCGCAATACAAAGCTTCTATCTTTCCAAAGCTCTTCTCTCTAGATTCTTTCTCTCTCTACGATCCGGGTAAGGTGAGCGAGTGAGCGTTCGATCGAGCAAGGCTTGGCTTAGGTGCTTTGGCGATCCAATCCGATCCTAAAGTGCCCAAGTCGCCGCGCGGTCACGATCTCAATCAATCGGCCCGTGACACTTGCCTATAAATAGACCGCCCCTCTTTTGCTTTTCCTTTTGCGCCCTGTTTTGGGCTCGCCGGACCGAGCAACTATTGTCCGGTTCCTCTAAGTTTCCGGCCTCATTTGTGTGTGTACTGTGGTTTCGGAGCCTTAGTGTGTTGATTGCTGTGAGTCTCGGCTTGAATTCGGGCTCGGTTATTCGCGTTTCTGGCCCCTCATATGATGCACGCCACCTGTTCTGATGGAAATGCCCAAGTCATAAGCATGCTATGTCACGGTTTATGTCTGAGACTTACTGTGTGTCGTTCGTACCATACTGCAGTCGAGTCCCGCTCGTTCATTGTTGGCTGGCTTTGATCTGAGTTTGAGTTTCGAGCAAGTATAAAACCTCGAGAAAATATTAGGTGCATTTAATACACCACACGGGATGATATAATAAACCATACATGGAGCAACACGAGATAAATCCGGGCTCACATGTCAGTTGAACCATCAAAATTTCTGTCCCCATTCTCTCGGCTAACGCTCCTTACCTCTATCATCTTTACTCCCCTCCATTTCTGGTCGTGACTCTCCCTCTCTCTTCTCTCTCTATTTCTCTTTTCTTTCCTCTCACGTCTACCATGGCTTGAGCTCGAGTCGGCTCTTGGCCGCTCCAGGTTGAGGAGGGATGGCACGCCGCCAGACACAATGACGGGGTGATTCAGTTGGAGATTGAGTGGTTGAGGAGTGTGGAGACTATGTCAAGCTTCGTTTGCGGTTAGATGGCTTGAGGCCAAGCTCGAAACTCGAGCAACCAAGGCTACCCCAAGCTCCAAGCTTGAGGTCAAGCTTCATGGCCAAAGCGACCATGGATGAGTGTTGTCTATGGTGGATTGCGAAAAATGATATAAGAGTTTTCCTAATGTTGACTAAATTAATTGATATTGTAATTTACTGTTTTTACGGTTACCGTAAAACAGGGTTGGTCTAAAGTGAGATAGAAGGTTTCTTAATTAGTCTAATATGGGCTGGCTAATGTGGGCCGAGTTGAGCCTGGCCTGTAATGAGGGGAACTAGCTGGAAACTCTATAAATAGTGCTCGAGTCTCTCCTCTAACTCTAATTCTCACATGTATCCTCACATAAGGGGTATTTACCAAACGCTACACGTGAGGGGGCTGCCTCATTGAGCCAGTGATACGGAGAGCAATAGAGGAGAAGGACTTACGCGTGGAACATTGTGTTTCCGCTTCCACTTCAAGAACAATGGATCCCAAAATAGGTGCATTAATCTTTCTACTTAATTATTTATGTTCTTGTTCTAGTTATGGAGATCTTGGGGTTACGCAGTTTGCGTCCAACAAACGATACCTAGGAATTCATAGCATACCCGAATGACGCCGACGACCGCCATGGATGAGTGTCAGCATGTTCGTGAGCAGGTTGTCCATGCCTGGCCAATGACGCTGCAATCCACAGAGAGCAAGTGTCGTCCATGGCCTCAAAAGGCAAAAGATAAAAGAAGAAGGTGGGGGGCGTCGGGTGGAGGAGGAGGGGCCTCAAAAGCAAAGAGATAAAGAGAGAGAAAATTGGGGGGCTTCATTAGTGCTTAACGGGAAGAGTGACGGTCCATTAGAAATTTTGAATAATCTAGCATGTGGGCCCAGTTGACACATGTCAATCTCTGGATGTTCTATTGTATCATCCAACATGGCATATTAAATACACCCAATATTTTCTCAATAAACCTCCTGCGTTTGAAGAAATGCCTGACTAAGATTTGTGCGGTTGCTATTAGCCGTATTCCCATCGTAGATGCTCGCTGCTTTTTGATAGATTCCGACCACTATCCTTAGCTTTGTACGTCCTCGTTTTATGCACGTCGCGTTGCCGCAATTAACCTAGGTCCATAGGAAAAAAAATGGAGTTTGCATTTATTCTGGGGCCTCCTGTGAGCAAACTCTTGTGGGAGGTAGAGAGGGCAGAAGGAAGGAGAAAATAATACGTTAGATAGGTTTAGCTCTAATTGGGTTTGCTGACTTTCGGGCTTGTGCTGATCAGAGGAGAATTTTGGTGTTGGGTGTAATTCGGCCTTTTGTTTGAGTGGGCTCAGATTGTGTCCTGTAGTGGTTGAATTGGGTTTCTTAGAGCCCATTTCTTTATTTGTATTTGGGCCCTCGGCCCGAACTCTGAAGACCGGCAGCAGAAAATATTCGGACTGGGCTAAAAGGCCCAGCCCTAGTCCCAATTTCAGAGTAAAAAATAATTATAAAGAAAATAAATATTTTCAGAAAAATCCAAAAAAAAATCAATTTTCCAAAATGTAGAAAAGGCTTTAAAAAAATTTCAAGTGGTTTTTCCTTAAAATGTGTGAAAATCTTTATAAAAAAATCCTTAAAAAATAGAGGTGTCAAAATGGGCCATTAACCCATTTATGGATCCATTCATAGTTAAATGAGTTTTAAATGGATCTGCTCTCAAACCCATTTAAAACCTATTTAAAGAGATCGAGATAAATGGGTTTAAAGAGTGAAAGCATACCCATTTAAGACGCATTTATCAACCCATTTATCAACTCATTGAAAATGAACTCATTTACTCCCCTCTTCGTTTTCTCGCTTAACCTCCATCGTATGCCGTATTGCAAGTCGGGACTGAGAGGCCGAGAGCTCACCGGTGACTTCCTTTGTCTTTTTCCGAGCAATTTGACTTCTACTTCCTTTGTCTTTTTCTAAGCAATTCGACTTCTACGTTTCTTCTCTTCCTTCTCCTTCCACCATCAGCCGCCGCCGCCACCACCGTCGCCATCGCCGCCATCTTCATCGTCTGTGGAAAGTGATTGCACTTTGATTGGGCGGATTTGCAGATCTACGGTCTTTTAGATCTTCGTCGCTGTCATCCGGTGCGGTTCGGCCGCAAACCTAAACCGTTTCCGTAACAGCCGAGTAAGTAATCGTGTCGCAAGCATGCCCTTCTCGCTTGTCTCATTTCCAGGTTCGGCCTCTTCTTTGGTGGCAAGTTGATGGGGGCGTGGGGCTTGCTGGGTTTTTTGATTGGATTGAGTTGCGATGTGGGTGCTCGCGTTTGTGGCGGTTTCATTTCGTTTTCTTGTCTAGCTCTTGCTCCTGTCGATTTGGTCTCCTCTCGAGTTGCAGTCAATTGGGATGACGCTTGATATGGTTAGGAATGGTGTGGGGGTATTGCTTGAGCTGGTGCACATGGTCTTTTCGGTGATCCGGTTTAGTTCCTTTGTTCTTGCATTCCGGATTGATCTGTTTATGTGGGTTATTCCATTTCGGGCTGGTGAATTAAGTTATGTATTGGAAAGTTTGTAACTATTCAATGGTTTTATGTTATCTTTGTTTTTTAAGCGTAGTAATGTATTATGGACTTCTAAGCACAATTATAGTGAAATGTGCCTGCTTCTGTTGATGCTTTTTGCATTCCTATTACTAGTATATATGTCTAGCTTGTTACCTTTCAGACCTGGTTTATGGTTTTACTACTTGATTTTTGGAATCTGTAATTAGCGAAATCTTGTGTACATCGAATATGGAAATCTTGAACCTGAACTTGCTTGTCTTTACTAGAGATTGATGTCATTATCAAGAAAATGGAGATTCAGTTTTCTTGACATATAATTGATTGTGGTTGTATTGCCAGATCTAGCTGCACTTTGGAATGCTGAATTTGTGCAGGCAGAGGAGCTTTTCAGCTAGGATGCAATACACTTTTTCATGGTTCCTCCAAGAATGTAAATAATTGTACGCCACCTTACTAAAGAGCTATGAAGCACGGACACGTTGTGTGCAAACTCTATACACCTTTTCATGATTCCTCCAAGAATGTAAATAATAAAGTGACAAATCCTACGCCAACCTTACTAAAGAGGCGAAAGGGTTTGAAGACTAGAAGTGATGAGCATGGATCGCGTGTTTTTGAGTTTTGGGGGAGGGGAAGTGAGGTTTGTCGTGATAAAGGTTGCTTAGCAGTGGTTTTGGGAAAAAGTAAAATAAGGTTGGGGTGGAGGAAATGGACAAAGGAAAGAAAGAGTGGATTTTTTTTTTTTTTTTTTGGTCGGTGGATGCATTTAAAAAGCGATTTAATGGGTTTTAAATAGGTTCAATAACTTTTGTTAAAATTAAAAACCTCGCCTTAGTTATGATCTTTCAAATTTCAAAGAATTGATTTAAAAAAAAAAAAAAGAAAGAATAAAATTAATTAAAAAAAAAAAAATATTTTTTTATTATTGATTGGATTTATATTACTTGGAAGTTTTTAGTAATCTAATCTTTAAAAAAAAAAAAAAAACATAAGAATAAGTTTTCCTAAATTTGGCTAAATATGAAAATATTTTATTAATATGGGTCAGGTTTTTTAATAATATAATCGGGTAAGAGTATGGGTCGGTCGGATATGGGTTGAAAAATATACATTAAGCCGACCCATACCCAACCCATACTCGACCCAACCCATATTAATAAAATATTTTCATATTTAGCCAAATTTAGGAAAACTTATTCTTGCGTTTTTTTTTTTTTAAGATTTATATTACTAAAAAACTTCCAAGTAATACAAATCCAATCAATAATTTTTCAAAAAAATTATTTTTCTTTTTCTTTCTTTTTTTTTTTTTTCTTCGCATCCGAGAGGTTCATTGGCCAACCTATTTAAAACCCATTAAATCACTAAGCATCCACCGAACCAAAAAAAAAAAATGCTAAGCAACCCATTTCTGACCCATGCTCATCAATTCTAGTCTTCAAACCTTTTCGCCTCTTCAGTAAGGTTGGCGTAGGATTTGTCACTTTATCATTTACATTCTTAGAGGGACCATGAAAAAGTGTATAGAGTTTGCACACTGCCTACATAAATTCTCGGTGATTGCATCCTAGCTGAAAAGCTCCTCTGCCTACACAAATTTAGCATACCAAAGTGCAGTTGGATCTAGCAATACAACCACAATCAATTAGATGTCAAGAAAACTGAATCTCCATTTTCCTAATAACGACGGCAATCTCTAGTAAAGACAAGCAAGTTCAGGTTCAAGATTTTCATATTCGATGTACACAGGATTTCACTAATTACAGATTCCAAAAATCAAGTAGTAAAACCATAAATGAGGTTTGGAAGGTAACAAGCTGGACACATATATATATATATCAGTAACAGGAATGCAAGAAAGCATCAACAGAAGCAAGCACAGTTCGCTATAATTGTGCTCAAAAGTCCATAATACATTACTACGCTTAAAAAACAAAAGATAACAGAAAACCATCGAACAATTACAAATTTTCCAATACATAACCTAATTCACCATTCCGAACAAAAGATAACAGAAAACCGTCGAACAGTTACAAACTTTCCAATACATAACCTAATTCACCAGCCCGAAACCGAATGACCCACATAAACAGGTCAATCCGGAAGGCAAGAATAGAGCAACCAAACCGGATCACCGAAAAGACCCTGCGCACCAGCTCAAGCAATACCCCCACACCATTCCTAACCATATCAAGCATCATCCCAACCGACCGCAACTCGAGAGGAGACTAAATCGACAGGAGCAAGAGCGAGATGAGAAAACGAAACGAAACCGCCACGAACACAAGCATCCACATCGCAACTCAATCCAATCGAAAAACCTAGCAAGCCCCACGCCCTCATCAACTTGCCACCAAAGAAGAGGCTGAACCCAAAAACGAGACAAGCGAGAAGGGCGTGCCCGCGACACGATTACTTACCCGGTTGCATGGAAACGGTTTAGGTTTGCAGCCGAACCACGCCGATGACAGCGATGGAGATCTAAAAGACCCACATATCCGCCCAATCAAAGCGCAATCGCTTTTCCACGGATGGTGAAGACGGCGGCAACGGTGACGGTGACGGCGGTGGTGGCTGACAGTGGAAGGAGAAGGAGGAGAAGAAATGTAGAAGTCGAAATGCTCGGAAAAAGACAGAGGAAGTCGCCGGCGAGCTCTCGGCCTCTCGAGTCTTGACTTGCAGTACGTCGTATGATGGAGGTTAAACGAGAAAACGAAGAGGGAGAGTAAATAGGTTAATTTTCAATGGGTTAATAAATGGGTTCAAACCCATTTAAGACCCATTTATCTCAATCTCTTTAAATAGGTCTTAAATGAGTCTAAAAGTAGACCCATTTAAGAATTCATTTAATTATAAATGGGTCCATAAATTGGTTAATGACCCATTTTGACACCTCTACTTATGAGGTGTGAAATACTAAAAATGCAAGAGTAAATCATTGATTTTTTCCTTGAAGGATTGAATTTGACTCATTTGGTTGAGTTTCAACCATATTGGTCCTTTGAAAATGTTTGCAAGCTAACTATGAAATTGCGTAAGCAATCAAAAGGTGGCGGTAGGTTTTTGGTTAATCCCTCAGCTTAAGAAACGTGCTTCTTTGAGAGTACTTTTTCTAGCAAGGCCCGGAGTGCTTTGTAACGGGAGAAAGAAATGGGAAGTCTAACGAATTCATTAAAGAGCTCTACAAAAAAATTGGATGGAGATAGAAGTGCTTCGAATATCACAAATATGGCATCTTTTAACACTAAAATGTTCGCTTGTAGATCCATCGTACATTCTCAGAAAATTTCAGCCATCGAATCCGCCAATAACAGCGGAACTTCATCCCTGACCAAAACAATTCGGTGTCAGTAACTCTGCGTCCACTTTTCTTGCTATGTTCCTTCTACATGTAGAAACTGGAGGCAACGTAATTTATTTATGGCGCCGACCCAAGCCATTAGGTCCGACATGATCGAACTCGGGCAGGCCCGGCCCTAAACCAAATCTCTCTAGCCAAAATTTTCATGCCACATGGCACGCTCCCATTAGTTAAAATCCTCGCTATCCACGATATAGGACATATGGTGCCCAATGGTTTAATCAATTTTCGTGATAGCTTCCTTCAGTGATTCGTGCGCCAACTGCGGCCTCAGTCCAATTCATTAACGAGGTAGCATCCCCTGTTCTGTCGTCACAAGTAAGAGGCCGAGAGTCCGATTCTCTTATTACGATGAAACTGATCATAGTTGAATTTTTTTCTTTGATTTCGAACATCATGAACTGATTTAGCTTGTGTTTAGTTGTAAATTTGAGCTCGAAATGGCTTAGATCTCTTCCTCAACGGATTGAACATAACATGTTCAATGAAATGTGTCTGAGACATCCTTGTGAATTGATTGATTCCAATGATCGTCCGATTTGAAAGCAAATTAGTGATGTTCACTTGATATTGTTTGATTTAGCTTGAGTCTAGTCGTAAATTTGAGTTCATCATGGCTTTGATCTGTTCCTCAACTGATTGACCATAACATGTTCGATGAAATGTGTTTAAGACCTTGTTGTCAATTGATTCCAGTGATCGTCCGATTCGAAAGCACATTAGTGATGTTCACTTGATATTGTTTGATTTAGCTTGAGTCTAGTCGTAAATTTGAGTTCATAATGGCTTTGATCTGTTCCTCAACTGATTGACCATAACATGTTCGATGAAATGTGTTTAAGACCTTGTTGTGAATTGATTCCAGTGATCGTCCGATTCGAAAGCACATTAGTGATGTTCACTTGATATTGTTTGATTTTCAGTCTTTAGACATGATCACGAGTATATGCCATAGTTGCCAAGAATGAAAAATGGACATTGGAGAATAATCAAAGGTTTTCCTTCACAACTTCCTTGACTATTCTCATGTCTAGTGGTGCTGACTCTCGGGTACCAGACCTCTGCTTTTTGACTTGCTAAGTGAGACAAGGGCTTTTCTCTTTCTCCAATGGAATGTTTTTACCCTTACTGATTAACTAAAAGAAAGCAAGGACTTTTTTCACCCATCCAGAGATTTAATTGTCGAACTTGCTCTCTCCCTTCCCCAATAAGGGAGATGACACGGAGGCAAGTGCCTCGTGGCACATATGTCCCACTCTCACTTAGAAAATCGTTAATACTATCCCGCCTGCTGATATCTAGATGATGACAAAATTTGTGCCCCAATCGCTGGCTGCAACAGCTCTTGTGTTCTATCCTCGAAACCATAACATTATTGCAATAGGAATGGAGCACTCCTCTATTTGAATTCGATATGTGCGAGCTCATGGTGGGGTGAGAACTGTTTTCATTGTTGTTGAAAGTTAACCTTGTTTTTCCGCAACAAAGTTAAGGATATTGACTGTTTCAGTACTCAGAGGACATCATAATAGAATTACAGGCCTTGCCTTCTCAAATGTCTTAAATGTTCTTGTGTCTTCTGGCGCTGACTCTCAGGTACCAAACCATTGCTGCCTCTTACTTTCCAATTAAACATGCCTAAGTTTTGGGTAGAGAGAGCAATGTAGTTTAAAGTGCTCCAAAAAGAGGGCCGATGTTCACTCAGGATATATATAGATGCTTATGTCCTCAATACACGTCAGTTCATGAAGGCATCCTTTACTGGTGGAATAAATCCTTCCAGAAAACTTCATCTTTCATGTCGATGAATTAATCTTAACCCATTAAGTATAAAAAAGAAGCTATGATGTCCTTACAACGGATAGATTGGTGTGATTCTTATATAAATACACAATGTAGAATTTTCTTCTTTCATTTGTGCAAATGTTGATGTCCCCTTTGATTGTGTATCATCACTGTAGTTCTAAGAAATTGTTATGAAATCTGCCTCCTGGAACCATCGAACTTTAGCAGTTCAAAACCAGTGAAGCAAATGATGCTATAATACATGTAAAAGCTCAACTGCCTCCCATCTGAAATACTCCCCTCTACCGAGATTTGCGAATTGGTATTTACTTGAATACCAGTTTGAGTGAGAATTACATGAGGCAACATCATCAGATGAGGGGTAATTTTCCAATGAAGTTGGAGTTGAGACTTCCCAGGTAAAGATGACCCTCGAACTCAAATGCTGAGGTAACGCACGAGATGACTTTCCCGTCAGGATCGTCAAGCTTCTTGATTATCTTGCCATCAACTCCCACATGCAAAACACTTGCTTTTCTGTACACTCCATTCACTTTCTTGATCAAACTTGGGTATGTTGCTATCAAGTGCTTGGCTGCCTTGGAGGCGTGCACGAACTCCCACCCTTCAGATGTCAACTGCACCAAATTTGCAAAGAGCATGGATAGAGCATCCGAAATACATGGTCCGAAAGAAGCCGAACCGCTCACAATCATGTAGTTTTGCCCAAAATCAGGGGCACCATTATCTCCTTAAGAGCACTAATCACTTTGGATCTTAGATTTTTAATTATTATGTTGCGAAAATCCTATGCATATACCTGCACTAGGGCAATCCAAAAAGATCCGTCCGGTGCAAGATTAATGTTGTCAGGTCCGCCAGGAAGATTGTCAATGAAAATCTCCGTTTTCCCAGCTTCATCTCCCTTTAGCCAATGTTTCAAACACCTAAACCTGCGGAACACACACATGCGCATAAGCTAAATTGCACTACTTTTTTTTTTCCCTTTTTCTCCCCAAAACTGCACTAAGATGATTTATTTTCAAGAGGAATTCCAATGATGAGTTCTATAAAGTGTGCATAAGTGGATGTACTTACTTCCAACTTTCACATACAATTAGAAAATCTTCATCCCTAGAGAGAGCGACGCCATTTGCTAAGCCCAAGTCATCAAGAACAATCGAAGTTTGTGATGATGAAGGATTGAATTTGAGAAGCTGGCCATGGGGTTTCGCTTCGAGGACGTCCAAGTACCAACTGTGGTCATCGAACTTGGTGCTGGCTATGCTGAAATATAGACTCCCATCCGATGCTTCAATGACGTCATTCGCAAATCTATACGTAGCAATCATAGAAAAGACTTTAATTTTCAATGACTTTGTGATGAAACTACTCCTTGTGCTTTTGTCAGTTCTCGTGCTTTGAGATAGACTACTTCACTAACTATGCTACCGTTAGGTAGATACGTTCATGAGGCAGGCAATCTCATGGGCCCGAGTCCCCCATGAGCCTCCAACCTAGCCGATTTCCAGCCAGACTTGAACGTATTTAGTGCCATGCCCAATTCATCGAGATGAATGTGGTTGCATATGATTTGCCAAGGTTATCTAAACCTATCAGACCCAAATCATTAGGGAAAATAATTTTCACCCAAGGTGCGCTTTGAGTTTGGTCTGGGATCGGGTTTAATTGCTAGTGTTTCATGATTTTGCACCATCGAGCATATTATGCGATAAGTATAAAGCAACATCATATAGACATAATATTCTGGGAATTACTCTACCAAAAAATCTGAAAACTCTTAACTTCGCATACAAGCAAGCAACTGGATGCAGGTGGTTGACTCTTTTAGAGGTCTCAGAAAATTTTGCCACATCACATAGTAAATTACTTATGACCTATTAAACTTACTTGATATCTTTAACATTATTGTTGCAGGAGTACGAGGACAAGAAAACTTAAGCTGGCAAACCCCCAACTTTCTTTTCTTCTTTTGTCTTTTTTTTTTTTTTTAATTTGAAACAACGTAATGTTACCTTAATTTCGAACTCAGCCCTTTTTCTGAAAAAAAAAAAAAAAGAACTCACCCCTTTTTTTTTATATTCATGACGAAACAATTCATTTTAATGAGTAAAATCCCACAATTTTTTTTTCATAAGAATACCCGCTAATATTTATGTATCAAATAACATGTGAGCCAAAATTCAAATAGATTATTGTCCTTATGACCTTTCCAAATTTCTCAAGCCTATAATAGAAAGTACTGAAATGTCTAATTAAATTGTTAGTCCAAGTAGAAGGAGTTCATTCGACAGTGATGTGTAGCCCCGTGCGTTTCTTCGCGCACCATGGTCCCTTATGGATTTCTCTTCGTGAGGAGGTGGTCGAGAAAAATCTCAGAACACCACCTAAATCGCTCGAGAAAAGAACAACTAACATGACTCCAACATCTGTGGTGTTGTCTGAATACTAACGAACAAATATCCACCATAAGTTGTTGTCAATGACAAGTGAAGAAGAAAAGAGACAAGACACCCTATAGCGTGCGCTAGGCATGGCACATCATTGCAATGAAAAGCTGCTATTCTTCAATTATCTTCCTTTGACTGAGTCGCAAATGCTTACACATGGCTCAAGTTTAAGCTGTCACTTTGAATTTACGTCGCTTTCCCTACATGGCCCTTGATTAATGTACTATTGACAAGTGACCTTGCAAGGTGTTACGTATTCATTAGTTAATGGAAAATTAGAGAATGGAGTCGTCTTTAGGATTTAAGAAGCCAGGACACGACAAGTTCAATGCCACATTATCTAACTTGTCACATATCACTGGTGAGACATGTTAAATTGTGACGTGCATTTGATGTTCATAAGACTAATCTATGGTAGGAATTTAACAAAAGACGAATTATTTAACAAGTCTTCCTTTTCGTTTATGTAAGTTGTCATAAAATGTTGTTTTGAACTAACTTATACCTATAATATTGAGTCTTAACTCTAAATAGGAGAACTTGAGATATCATTAATTGAAGGGTACACACGTTTCTTGTCGAAGTACGAAATCCCTCTTGCTCTCTAACAGGGTCAGTCTCTTGAAAATATGGCTAGACACTGATAAAATAAGAGAGAAGTCGAAATATTTGTTGCGGATGCAGATTATTTTAGACTCGTTTTAATAAATTAAGTGTCATTGATTCTAACGAGATTAGGTGTAAATTTCCCTTCTAGATGATCGATGCATCAGTTTTTTTTTTTTTTTTTTTTTTTTTAAGAGCTATAACTCGGTAATTGTTCCTTATGTCTTTCTCCTTTTCATTTCTCATCTTCTTCCCTCCATCCACTATGTCTTTCTCCTTTTCCTTTCTCATCTTCTTCCCTCCATCCACTACAACATTAAGCTGAGACCACTATTGTCCCCAATTCCGATCACCATAGGGATGCCGCCTACGGCCTGCCACTCTCTCTCTCTCTCTCTCTCTCTCTCTCTCTCTCTAATCAAAGGTCACCCATTGATGACAACGGCTATGGCAGATTAGGTGGGCAGAGAGGTAGAGGCAGAAGAGATAGAAAATGAAAGTTGGTTTTATAATGTTGGGGCGCCCCCGTGTTTCTAGGAACTACAGAGGCGTGCAGAACAGGAGGACTACCACGCCCCTATGGGAGTGTCCGGAGTTATAAAATGAAAAGAAAAAGAACTACTGCCAATCAAAATGGTTAAAAAAATTACCTTAATTCAGATCCATTGACTTGTGATAAAAGGACATTCGCTTGACCATCCTTATCGACCCAGAGCAGACCCTGGCCAAATCACATCACAGAGAGCTTGCAACATGAGCACCTCACAAGTCAATTTCTCCACAAAACCAAGTTCATCATCTCTTTAATCTTATCACGCACACCTTCTCAGTATCGCACACGATGATACCACCTCTCCTGGTTGCTGCGATCCCCAGAAGTGTCCGGCTGTTCAACATGGTCCAGTTTTCCCAGGACCCATCTCGATGCAGCCTCCTAATCCAACCATCTTTATTCGCAGTGTAAAGCACGCCATTTTCGTCCACCCAAACGTCTTCTGAATTTTTCACCAAGCCCTCTCCAAGTTTGGCCACGCCCTGCACGAAACAAAAGGTTTTTCGCATAAATGAAGAATTGAGAAATCGAAGAAACGATAGTTTGAACCTTCTGTATGACAAAGCTTTTCAATTACCTGCAAGCGGGTGTTTGTGGGAAGAGAAGTTAGGGACGATGGTTCTGGTAAATGGAGAAAGTCAGGAGATATCGGCGAAAACACGAAGATCCGGAGCGCTACAGCGAGGACACAGGTGAAGATGAAGCCCGAGAATGGCAGCACAAAGCGGCTCAAGAAGCCTAGTGGAGCCATTGTTGGAGAGTGAAAGAGAGACAAAAATGTTACCTAGGAGAAGACGAGTTTTTGACGATATTATATGTCTGTACTCATTTTGAGAGAGAACCGGCAACGGATAAGATCGAGTTGAGTTTTTGGCCGAAGGCAAGAAAGGGACGAGACATTATATGATGACTAGCTGAAGTTTTTTTTTTTTTTTTTTTCGGTCCTACTACTTTTTCTACTCTACACTCACTAAACTTTTTGTCCTACCTCTTCGGGCGTGGCCGAAACCCACTGATGCTGATTTAGCAGATGCTGACTAGCTGAAGTTGACAAGACATGAATAGTAGAAGAGACATTTATTATGAGAAAATATTAAAGATTTCTCTAAGTTAATTTAGATATTTTGATACTTTTATTGATTCTCAATATCTTAAGATTCGTGTATATCTTCATTTGATTATGAACATCTTGATTTATTTGTTATTTTAGATAGTTATCTAATTAAATCCTCTTCAATAGACATCGAAATATATATAAAAAATTATTTATCAAATTGGAATAAGAGCATTTATTTGAACTTTTATATGAGGTTCTAGTGGTCCGTTTTGAGAAAAAAAATGATTTTTTTTTCCTACTAGTAATTAATGAAAGATTTGGTAAATGATGAAATTATATTGGTAACAAAATCAGAGATTACCCAAGGACTTCTTGAAAACTTTATGGTAAATCATCCTTGCTATTATGAGAGAATCAACTCTTTCTGAAAATTTACAAATGATATACCAACTTTTATTCATTTTTACCAATGACATAAATTTACCATCAACACTTTTATGAATTTATCAATCTTTATTAGATGACTTATCAACTTTTCTTATATCAATCACCATCTCGTCTTGAATCATTGACCTTGATCATTTGAGATTCTTATCAACGATTGTCTGGGGTTTCTTTTTTCAACTTTTGTTGTCTTTTACCAAATTTATTTGTCTTTCTTACAAACATCTTTAATTTATTGTCTCTTGTGCCAATTCACTAATAATTTTTTCATATAATTTATTAATTTTTCTCCCATTAGGTTACTAAGGACTCGCATGATAAAATTTCTATTCCAGAAATTGATTTCTCAATTTATATTTCCAGACAATTTTCTGAGCAAAGAAACCCGTTTGATAACAACTCAAAATTTCTATTTCTAGAATAGAAATCCGTTTGATAACAGAATAAAATTTTATTTCTAGAAATAGAAATTGATTAGATAACAACATAGAAAATCCTCAACTACAAAATAATAGTCGAAATAATACTAAAACAACATAGTAAATCCTCAAATACAAAATAATAGTCGAAATAATACTAATACATTACAAAAGTTGAAAATATAATTTCATGGAATTTCCGGCATATTATTATCTCTTGCCATTTTATTGGCAATGGTTTTCCTAATCATATTTATTTGGTTTCCATCTTCGGTCAATGTATCGTTTGCAAGCTCATCCTACATAGGTTCGACAAGTTCTGCGGAAGCATGAATATGGGTGCCATCAATGGCATCTATATAGCCCTGTCATTTTATCAAAGACTAGTATTATACAAGATTATCAACAAAATAAAATTGATGGTGTAAAAGAATATATGAGAATTCTACCTTGAAGTAACGTTTATGGTTAGAAACCAATTGGGGGAAGGTCAATTTATTTTGATTCTCGAATTAAATTAATCCAATTGCCCATCCCTAATTTCTTTATTATTGCTCAATAAACCTTTAATGGCCCTTGCATAGCAAAGAGAGAGATTCTCTTGAATCTCTTACCTTCGAATTAAAATTCAAGATTGTGTAACAATCTAATTATTTTGATTTCGCAAGAATTTTGAATCCGTAAAGAAACAAGGTTAAATTTCTAGGCACATTTTTTATTCATCTATTGCGTAAGAACTTTTTCTTCAACTAGCCATGCACGTGCCCTTTCTATGAGGAAAGAGCCCAATTGTTTTTAAGTAAGCATTTAAGAACTTTGGTCGTTTTTGAAAATTGGGGACCCATTCGATTGCCTTTCATCCTAATGAGGAAGTTATCAAAAAAATTGAAAAAAAAAAAAAAAAAAAACACAAGCAAAATAATAAAAAGAAAATTAATAATAAAAAGAAAATTAGCAATAATTTGTGAAGTTGTGGTTATGAGTGAATTAAGTTAGCAAGAAAGCACAAGGTTCTCTTATATGGTCGATTTACAAACATCTTTAATTTATTGTCTCTTGTGCCAATTCTACGGAATAGAAATTTTTGTATAGAGAAATAATTACCAATTGGATGTTTTATCCCATTGAAATTTTGTTACTAACTAGTTTTAAATTACCAACTCTCATTTTGAAATTCTTAAATGTTTCTTTTTAAAAGACTTACCAATTTTTTTCTATTAAGCTACCAATTTTAATTTGTCTTGCTTAAGATCCCATTAAATTACCAATTATATTTAGAGATTACCAACAAAATTGGGTTTGAAATTTTTTTCCAATTAAGTTACCAATTAAATTTTTGCTACCAATTCTTAATAGAATTAGTTCCTAGCATTTATTTGACTTTTTAAAATTACCAATCTATATTTTAATGACTTACCAAATTTTCTCTAATTAAATTGCCAATTTGTTTTAAGTTACCAACTTTCATATAAGTTGATTTCCAATGCTTATTTTATTTGTTGTAAAAGTTACCAACTTTTCTACTTAATTACCATGTTTATTTGCATTGCTCTCCAACTTTTAAATTAATCAACTGACTAACTTTAGTCTGAGTGATTATCATCTTTTTTTTCTTTTTTAATTAAGTTACCAATTAATTTAAACTATCAACTCTTAGTTGAGTTGGGTATCGATGTTTCTTTGAAATTCATGTAGTTACCAATTTCTCTTATGTCAGACAAAAGAAAGTTTCTTTTATCACTTACTACATTTTTTATTTTTCTTATCAACAATTTAATATCAACTCACATATGAAATTAAGAATTTTGTATTTGTGATTAACTAATGTTTCTTCATTTAAGTTATCAACTGTTTTAAGGTTATTACATATTTTACATGAAATACATTCAATCTCAAACCTTACTAAAATAAAGGGAAAATAAAAGATAAATTTGTAAGATGCTAATAGGAGCGTGACTTTATGGGCAGGATTCAGAGGACAAGAATTTAGTAAAATGAAGAATATCGGAAAAGTTTGTTTGAGCTTTGAAAAAAAAAAAGCACTGATTGCTTTTCTTCTAAAATGACAAAAATAATAAACAAATTATGCAATTTTTAAAGGAAAAAAAGTTACAGTTCGCTTTGTGAATGCTTTGAAAGGTTTAAACGTCAAACACAAAAGTAAATGTCAAGATGAGGAAGAGAAATAGGGATAAAATCACTCAAGTCCTTGAACATTATGTTTTAGTCTTACGTCGTCCTTTAACATCTTTTGTGCAATCAGATTCTTAAGCTTTATATTAGTTCTTTATCTCATTTCTCTAGTCAATACGATATGGCAGTCCATGCCAACGTCACTTTATGGCACTTGACGAAAATATATTATAAGTTGATGATTCGATATTCGCAAATTGACTCGGGTGCAGTTGCTGAATCACACGCTCCTTTTCATTTTAAAATTTTTTGAGCGGTTAGGTTATGATACTTAAGTACTAGTAGGCAACTAAAATGGTATATAACTTTTGGTTGGTACAGCAGAATTATGAGAATAATCAACAACAATTAGAATGCTTATTCCAAGCTGGGAGAGGTCTTCGATCTTTAGATATTAGCTCTAGTGATGCACAAGCAAGTTTTTGAGTATATGAGGATAGTGTTGAACTTAGGCAATCTTAACCCTTCCCAAGTCTATTTGTATTTTGTGTGCTATTTGGAATACTGTTATGGGTTTTAAATATAAAGTTAACATAATGAAATATATATGGAATATTTAACTTGTGTGATGATCTTCTTGTATGTTGTACAATGAGGTATTTGTGGTGCTCCTGCTTGCTATTAATAATAATAAATAAATAACTCAAAAAGAACACATGTCGCGTGTGACATTCTAGGGCATCACAATATAGCTTATTGTCTCTCCTTAATGGATCTTTAAGTGAAGCTACTATAACCTCATCTTGCAGCTGAGGGGCTTGGGGAACTTCATTAGGAGCTGCAGCAATAACAAGATCCTAGACTTTAACAAGCTCAATTTGTAGCATAAAAGATTCCATGATCATTTGTATGGGTAGAGACACAGACACAGTGGTCTCCACCAAACTATTATCCTCAATAGTCATGAGTAATTACCATTTTTGGTTACATCAAAGTCTAAAAACTTTGCTGTCTATGATTACACAATTCTTGTTTCTCCATTAGAATTATAAAACCAATATCCATTTATATGATTTGAGTAAAATACAAAGTAACACCAAGTTGTTTTAGAGACCTACTTAATGTTGATTATATAACTTCACTTCTTCAGATACCCCCAAACCTTGAGATGGTTCGAGCTAGGTTTATGTCAGTCCATAACTCAAAAGGAGTCAAAGGAATAATTTTGATAAGAACCCAAGTTAGAATGTAAAGGACTGCCTTCAAAACTTGACCACACAAAAAACCATATAAAATGGTCCTACTAATTATACTCCTCATCATTTCCATAAGGGTGCGATTGCTCCTTTCATCCATACCATTTTGTTTAAGACTCACAAGTATAGTAAACTGAACTACTATCTTAGAATCTTCCATAAATTTGGTAAATGGCCCTTTAAGCTATCTAGCATCACCATATATACCAACCCGGTCAAATATAACAAGCTTTTTGAATTTTCCCATCTATTTCTCAACTTCGGTCTAAAAAATCTTAAACTTATCAAGAGACTCAGACTTTTCCTTAATCAAGTACATAAAACCATATTGAGAATAATTTTCAATAAATGTGATGAAATAAAAAATTCTACACAAGTTTATAGTATAGGGTCTACTAATATCAATTTAAATAACCTCCAACAAATTAGAACTTTGAACTACAACTTTCTTTTTTATCTTAATCATCTTACCTCTATAATAATCTACACAAGTCTCTAAGTCACTTTTAAGAGCAAGCTGGATATCAACATTTTTACTATTTCTCTAGAGATGTGAGCAAGTCATTTATACCACAATACATAACATTGTTCCTTAGGTCTTTTGGAAACAACCTTTTTCTTGCAAAATATGGAGGGCCAAGCAAATCGGTTAAATAATCGAAAGAATGGAAAGAAAATCGGACACCAAATTTACGTGATTCAGTTTGAATATTAGAATCTACATCCACGGAAGAGTAGCATGGAGTTCCACCTAGAAACAAGTGATACAATGAAGATTACGATCACTCTAGTACTCAAAACACTTTCTCGGTGTTTCCCAACCTTCAATTACATTCAATAACTTACACAATGTTAACCCCTCACAATTCCTAGTAAAATCTTACTCAATGAATTATACAAATTCTACTAATAAGATTTTAACTCAACTTCAACACTCAGTGTCTTCTCAAATCTCACGGAGAAGAGCCCAGATTATAATAGAACAATGCTCAACTCTCTCGACCACCAAAGAA
The DNA here is from genome assembly GCA_014182405.2 of Eucalyptus sideroxylon. Lineage (NCBI taxonomy): Eukaryota > Viridiplantae > Streptophyta > Magnoliopsida > Myrtales > Myrtaceae > Eucalyptus > Eucalyptus sideroxylon. The sequence goes on from CM024550.2 coordinate 45,997,252, forward strand.
CTTGGTGCCCTCTGTTCTCTCTAGCCATCAAGGACTTGGCACACCTCTTCTCTTTTGCTCCTCTGCCTTTTATAGAGAATCCATCTCTATCTTACATTGGTTAAGATGCACTCTACACGGCTTCCTCTTTTTGACTTGGCATGAAGGAGTCATTATTTTCTAAAAAGAAGACAACCAAAGCCCACATGTTTTTTTTCTCTATTAATTCCTCCTGCGGCTGAATTAATAAGAAATGAAAAAGACAATGAGGAATGGCCATGACCATTCAATGTTCATCATTGCACTTCATCTTCTCTCTCGCTCCTCTATAATTAATAAACTCAGCCGAATAAAACAAAGACAGAGCTTCTATTTGCATTAAATGAAGGCAACAATTTTGGAATTTCCCTCTTGCGGCTGCACCCTTCCTACTGGCCGCATTCTTCATTTCTCCATTCATTTAATGCATGGGTGCATGACTTGGAAGATAGACATCACATGCATTCTTTAATGCATGAAGAAAGCAAATGAAGAAATCCTTTTGTCAAATATTGAGTGCCCTACACGTTCCTTCTTTTTACTTTCACATGGTCGAGCATCCGTACACCACGTCGAGTTTTTGGATTTTGTTCATGCTTAAACTCAAGACATATTTTCAACACTTTTCAACTATATAAGCGATGAATATATTATTGGGAGTTAAACATTGATGTACAATACATTAGATATGGCAACAACGAACCTTATTTCAATTAAAGAATATATAAACAATAGAATGACACACATATCCAAACATAAAATGTGTTTTTTAACATCAAGTTAAAACAAGAATCCAAAATTAGAATGACATTTCTCACAAACTCAACATTGACTTTGATGATGTTTCCAACAATGAGTTTTGATTCATCCTGATTTAACCTTTTCCAATTTATGAATCACTATATGGTAAATGTGACATGATTTGTTGCACCACTATCTAGCCTCCATGAGCTAAATGAGGCTCCTGATAAGTTGAATTCATAAATAAATGCCAAAGAATCATTACTTATAGGCTCTTGCTTAGACAACCAAATTTTATATTTTCATAATCTTTCTTTATGTGACCTTTCTTTTTACAAAAGAAACAACAATCACTATCATTTTTGGAGAATGCTTTCTTAGGAACCAAACTATTAGAATGACTAGTGATTTCATGAGTTCCTTTATGAGTACGATTTTTGGACTTTGGGTCTACAATTCTTAAGATGTAATCCTTAACCCCACCAGAAAGAATCCTTGCAAATGTATCACAATCTCAACATTAGACAATGTACAGTTCCAAGTTGATAAGGTTTCATCATTTGTCTTGTGGTGTAGTTAGTTGGCAAACCACTATTTAAGTGTTCCCGAATGGCTTACTTCATTAATAATAAGCAAATCCGATTGCTCTTTTCCTAAGTAACAAAATGTGCTTTCTAGGATTTCATACCGTTGATAGTTAGTATACTAGCTTATCCTTAATAAAAGCAATACAAACATCCGCTAGCTTATTTGCAAATAGAAAATCCCCTTTCTATTAATTAAAGTTTGTACTAGTAAGAACCTCAATTATAATGGAGTCGTAGTTTATAAAAAAAACGTGACTGAATAATAAGTAATGTATAAATTTTGCATTACGTGAATATTGTGTAACTTGAAACCATATAAATACAAATTCAATAGTTACACGTATCATCATATAAACAACTTTGGGCAGAACACATGACATGCAGTTTTAGACTATCCACATAACAACAACCATGAAAAAATAATCCAACGTTCATGAATTCACCATCTTTAGATGTATGAATCATTAAAATCAGTCACTCATCAATCATATATTATATATGTACCCCTTCATAAACTAAAACATAATCACCTCCTTAAGGAATATGACCACGCATTAAAAAAAGTGACATCTTACCACAACATAATCAAATGTATCACTTTGGCGGTCACAATCCATTTGAATTCTTGAAACTCTCTCACACCAAGAATATGAACTTTATGTCTCACATTCACCATATACATGTAAATTTATACTTAGGCAACTTGTCATTAAAATACATGCCATGCTTTTACATTGCTCAATTCATTAATAAATGTTAAACCTCATACATGCTATCAATGAATCATGCTCTACATCATATGTGATGATATACATGTGAGCTAGCATTTGTACTTCCGGAACCATAGAGAAATACAAGAAAATACGTATATAAGGTTATGTATGTACTTTTACATCCTTAAAAACATTAGACATGTAAAATAAATACATCATTGATGTAGCATCTCAATATGAAAACACTAGTACCAACAACGCTCCAAGCGAAGCCCGAACACACTCATGTACACATCACTAGAGTGTGCAGCATGTGTGGCACATGCTCAATGTGTTTGAATCAGTTGAACCAACTTGAACTGCCAATCCAATGGATGAATGGCCCAGCCCGGTCTAACCAGTCCAATCAACAGTTAATTGAGTCAATTTGTGGATCGAGCCCTAGATTTGAGTCAAGTTGATCCATTTTGCAGGGCACTAATGCCTTGGATGACTTCAGCCTAGCGTGTGCTACACGCACTAGGCAAGGCCCCTACGTGCTTGATGCACACCATGCTATAACGATGTTTGGGAGTACGTGCAGCGTCCCTTGATGGCGTGCGACCACTTAAAAGGCTATCTCGATAAGCCCAATTTGTTCATGTGATCAAAATTAATTTTCATTGGAAAAAATTTCCAAAAACAAACAAAAAACCATACATTCCATACCTAGACTATGACCACTCTAAAACTACATGTAAGCCGCAAAAAGAGCGCCTTAAGATGTCTATTACTAGAACTAAAACATAGTGACAGAGAAAAGACATTTGCACGCATGATTTAAAATCCATCGTTCTTGATGTGGAATAGTGACGATTCATAGCTCAAGTACTTCTCCTCTGTTATCCTCGATATCACTGGCTCAATGAAATTATCCATCACTCTCAACATTCAATAAACGCTCCTTATGTGAAGTTATTTGTATATTAGTGTTAAAAGAGAAACTTAAACATTATATATAGAGTTTTAAGCCACAAGCCCTCTCATCACAAGCCGGGGCCCACACAAACTAACCCTATATTAGACTAATTAAGAATATTTATATCTCATATTGTTATACCAATCCCCTAAAATGGTAAATTACAATATCATTTAATGTAACTCCCATCAGAAAAACTCTTACATAATAAAATATTGGAAGAGGTGAGAGAAGCTAGTAACCAAAGATTGTCCATAGCCTTGAGGCCGGCTTAGCAGCGTCTTGGCTCTTTAACGTCATATTACTCATTTCTGATTCTCGTCACGTTCCTTTTAGCCCAAGAAGCTAATGACCAAAGATTGTCCATAGCCTCGAGGCTGGCTCAGCAGTGTCTTGGCTCTTTAACGTAATATCTCTCATTTCTAATTCTCGTCATCTTCCTTTTAGCGCAAGTTTATTTTTCCCATACATTTCAATGCTATTTCAAGGTTGCAAAAGAGAGCCTCATCTTCAGTCTGGTGCACCTTATACAAATGTCTGCAAAACACCCAAGCCTAGTCATAGATTAATGCAGTCCTCTCTCTTCAAATTTCATTTGCAGAAATGAGATGGAAGAGTCATCTTCTTCCCTTGAGAACGAGTGCTACAAAAAATAAGGGCTGGAAGTTGTTCGATATTTCCCAAGTGGCAAATACAGTAAGATAGCTCTCAACAACCAATTCTACGGATCTGACAAATCAGCTGAGAGTCGGTGATGAGTTGTGTTCGGAGAATATGCCCCCTAAACAAGAATCTTCAGGTTCAGCACCATCTTCCCTGAATTAGGTAATAACGGAGGCCATAAATGTAGAAATTCCTAGTATCATCAGTTCGAAGAATCCTCCTTGTGTTTCCTAAGTGCAAAGTTCCCTACTGCTGCAAGTCTGCCATCAATCCTTCCTTCTCTGTGTTTATGAAAAGCAGAAAGGCGAAGGATAGAGCGGTTGATAAATTGCCGAAGACAGTCAGAAGAATACGGAGAAAAAAATGAGGTTGCGGTAGGGTCTCCGTTCCCCAATTTTGCTCATCTCAATTGCCTCCTTCAACTTAGAATTTTAAAAATATAGTTTGTTTAATGTTTGGTATCAACTATGTGGTAATTTCTTTTATTGATTTTTCTCGTACATCTCCTGCTTACAAGGTCTCATTTTGATCGTGGAAAGTGTCATTATGTGAGCAAACTTTATTTCGTCCATCATTCTGTTTCCAGTTATATATTTGCACCTCTGGTCTTTCATTATTTTTAAATGATAGTTTGCTAAATGCTTAACAATTTGTGGAATCTGCCTTTTTTTTTTTCTTTTTTTTTTTGGTCAAAAGAAAATTATATTCATTACTCAAAATGATACAGAAGTACATAGTTTCCATGATAAAAGTAAATGAAACAAAGCAAGAATACTGAAAAGCAAAGCTAAATCTAAAAATCAAGGAAGATCAATGGAGCACTAGCAAAGTTAAGCGCGCACTCATTCTACAAGAGCAAATCTGTCGAGCAAATTAGTTGGTGAGCAATCACTCAATCTCATGTTTTTGTTTGTGATGAGCAACGCCAGAAATTCCTTCTCCAATAACTACACATTGCCAATTGGTAGTGCACACCTAGGTTCAACTGCCTCTACACCATCGTAAACAAACACGGATCTAATTCGGAGGAGCAAAACTTGTGATTCAATGAAACGCCAAAACTCCCGCAATTATCATTGAGTCCAAAGGCAAAGAACTTGTACATAAAAAGAGCCAAGGGGCATCGAAATACACCTACTGAGATTGGTGAACCAGTACTAAATGAAATGCAAAATGAAGTGAACATTACGTTAGGCAACATCATCGGATGAGCGGCAATTTGCCAATATAGTTGGAGCTGAGACTTCCTAAGTAAAGATGATCCTCAAACTCAAATGCTGAGGTAACAAAGGAAATGACTTTCCCATCAGGATCATCAAGCTTCTTGATTATTTTGCCATCGGCTCCTACATTCACAACACTTGCTTTTCTGTGCGCTCCCTTCACTTTCTTGATCATACTTGGGAATGTTGCTATGAAGTACTTGGCTGCCTTGGAGGCGTGCACAAACTCCCACTCTTCAGATATCAACTGCACCAATTTGCAAAGAGCAGTGATAGAGCATCAGCAAAACGGGTCCGATGGGAGCCGAACTTGTTACAATGGCATGTTGCAATGGCATGTCTGTAAGTTTGCCCAAAATCAGGGGCATTCAATGATTGTGTCTGATTCGGAGCACTAGTCATGCTGGGTTTAGATTTTTAGTTATTAAGTGCGAAAATCTTGTGCATATACCTGCACTACAGCAATCCAGAAAGATCCTTCCGGGGCAAGATTGATATTGTCAGGTCCGCCTGGAAGATTGTCGACAAAAATTCCGTTTTTCCTTCTTCATCTCCCTTCAGCCAGTGCTTCAAACATCTATATCTGTGAAACATAAACATGCGCATAAACAAAAATGGACTGCATCGTGTTCCTTTTTTCACTTGAAAATGCATTAGAATCTATATTTTAAAGAAAAATACCAATATGTAAGTTCTATAAATTGGGCATTAGTAGGTATACTCACTTCCAAGTTTCACAGACAATGAGAAAATCTTCGTCCCTAGAGAGAGCGACGCCATTTGCAAAGCACAATTTGTCAACAATGATTGAAGTTTGTGACGATGAAGGGTCGAATTTGAGAAGCTGGCCATGAGGTTTCGCCTCGAGGACATCCAAGAACAAATTTTGGAGGTCAAACTTGGTGCTAGTTACGCTGAAATACAAACTCCCATCCGATGCTTCAATGACATCGTTCGCCAATCTATATGTAGCAATCATAATAAAAACATCAAATAACATGGTTTTGTAATAAATTTGCTCTTTGTGCTTATGTCAGTTTCGATGATTTAAGATAAACTACTCGACTATCTATGCTATTATTAGGTAGACCTGTTGACGAGGCTACAATCTCATGGGCCCAAGGCCTCCACCAGCCTCCAATTCTAATAATAATCTACTTATGATCTATTAAACTTTCTTGATATCTTTAACAAAATTTTTGTAGGAACACGAGAACAAGAAAATGTAATCTCACAGGAGGTTATTAGACAACGATGTGCAGCCTGGTGCCTTTCTCCAATGCACCATGGTCTCCTGTCCACTTCTCTTTGTGAGGAAGAGGTCGAGAAAAATTTCAGAACCACGCAAATAGCTCAAGAAAAGAACAATCGACAGGACTGCAACATTTGTGTTGTTGTATGGACGCTAATGAACAAAGTCCCCATCACCCGTTGCTGTCCATCACAAGAGAGGAAGAAAAAAGAAAGATTCCCCGAAGCGGTAGCCACAAATGGCACATCATATGGCAATGAAGAGCTGCCATCCTTGCAAGTTATCTTGTTTTGACCGAGTCGCATAAAGACTGTCAGGTTTATTCTGTGAAACAAATGGCACAAGCGGTAGCCACAAATGGCACATCATATGGCATGGGTTATTCCTAAGCTGTCAGGTCTTTCATCAACCGCCTTCTCCAGGGTGGAGCTTAATGTACATTATATTGACCAGTGAGAATGTAGGGTCCAGTTATGGAAATTTTCTATGGTGGACTAGTCGTCTTTTGGTTTTAAGAGGCCACGCTAGATTAATTGGAACATGGTCTAATTTGTCGCACATCACATATGATGTGATATGGTAAGCTCATAAGACTGTTCTATGTTGGAAATTTCTAGAAGATGGGTAATTTAACTTGTCTTCCTCTTCTTTGACGTGGGTTGTCATAATTTTGAACTAACTTGCACGTATGAAATTCAATCTAACTTTCAATTGTACTTTTCTTAGGAGAACTAGAGATATTAATTACTCAAGTGTGCCCATGTTTCTTGTTGAACCGCAAAGTCCCTATTGCTCTCTAGCAGGCCCAATCTCTTAAAGATATGGCTAGTTAGTGACCAAATAAGAGATGCCCAAAAATTGTTGCAGATGCAAAACTATTTCTACTCACTTGAGAAGAATGAGTGTCTTTTTACTCAAACAAGGTTAAGAGTAAATTTACTCATCTTAGGAAGAAGATTTAGCAAAATGGGAAATGACGAAATAACCTTCAGTATCTTGCAGTGAAGTATCGACCCTCTCACTGCCATAAATTTCTTCAAGAATACTTGTTTGGAATGAAACTTATTTTCACTCTCAATTAACAAAACTTGTTGGGAAAGAAATATGTGGTGTCCACGTCATGATGATAGCATCACCCCCATGCGTGCATAATATTTCATTAAATGTGATGGGCATTTGGTGAAATCAGAATATTTTTTGTGATATATCCTAATCTAAGTATTCTCGATTGATTGTTGATTGTCAACTATTATATACAGAGATACATTTAATGTGCAAATTTACCCCCTCCTCTAAAATTTAGATCATAATACCAATATTTTTGAAAAAATACTCTCCAAATATTTCTTAAAAAGAATATGGAATTCCACGTGTTTTTTTTTCCTTTTCAATTTGATATACTCTTTTCAATGAAATGATAAGAAAAATACCTTTTCAACATAGTCAAAATATACCGACCAAAAAAAATACATAGTCTAAATAATTGCATTTCCTTCTAGAATATCATACTTGTCACTGAATATGATTATTTTGCATTTTCTATAATATTTCCTCTTAAATTTGAAAATTAAACAAGCACTCGACTTATTGATAATATCATGCTTGCGAATTCTCTTAGGCTCACCCCAAAAGAACAAATCTGTGCATTTCCAGCAATTAAATGGTGCGTGAGGAACCGGAGAACTTGTATTCAAAGGACTCTAGACACCCCATTAATATAAAGAAAAAGACAAAACCACTGGTAATCGAAATAATTAAAAAAAATCACCTTATTTGAGATCCATTAACGTGTGATAAGAGGACCTTCGCATGACCATCTTCATCAACCCAGATCAAACCCTGGCCAAATCACATCATCGAGATCTCACCCATAAGCAATTCACAATTCATTTCACAAGCCAAGATTATCATCTCTTTCATCTTATCATGCGCACCTTTTCGGCATCACACACAATGATACCCCCTCTCCTGGTTGCTGTAATCCCGACAAGTGCCTGACTGTTCAACATGGTCCAGTTTTCCCAGAACCCATCTCGGTGCATCCTCTTGATCCAACCATCTCTTGTCGCAGTGTAGAGCGCGCCATTTTTGTCTACGCATACGTCTTCCGGACCTTTCACTATACCCTCTCCAAGCTTACGCACACCCTGCATGAACCAAACAGCTTTTAAATAAATGAAGAACCGAGAAATCGAAGAAATGACAGAAACTTCTGTGTGATGGAGCTTTTCCAAGTACCTGCAAATGGGTGTTTGGGGGAAGAGAAGCAAGGGACGATGGTTCTGGTAATTGAAGCAAGTCGGGAGATATCGGCGAGATGACGATGATTTGGAGCGCTATGGCTAGGAGGCAAGCGAAGACAAAGCCCGAAAATGACGGCCAAAAGCGGCTCAAGAAGTCAAGTAGAGCCATTGTTATAGAGTCTGAAAGAGAGACAAGGATTAGATCTAGAATGGAGATATCGTTTTGAGGATAATTTATGTGACTGTACTTAGTTTAAGAGAATTTATGTTCTTCCTTCATTTGCTGCAATGTCCCTCTAATCTATGAATCCCCTATCTATGGTTGCAACAAGTCAAATCTTGGTTAAGTCGACTAATTTCTTAACCTTTTTTCATATCTTGAGGCCAAGAGAAGAGGTACACCGCACGGCTCTTCAAAGAAATTCAATATTGATCTCATAATCGTCATTGAAAAGTCCCAGCATGACGTCCGTGAAGAGAATGCAAAGGGAATCCAAGTTGGAATCAAAGTCCAACTAAGATTTTCGTTAGACGTATATGATCTCAAATTCGAAATATAATTTAATGGGGATAAGTTCGATAATGATGAGTGAGCAAATGTCTAAGAAATTTTGGAGCTGATCGCATTAATCTATGGCGGTGGGTGTTGACAAAGCAGGATTTCAACAAGACTAGAAGACAAATCGATATTAGGTTCGCCATCAGAATTTTCGGCTGAGATTATAATTTTAAATTGAAAATGCATCACCATTTACTTGGCGGAAACCCACCATCATGTTAGAAACAGTACCTGCGAATTAATACTCCCCATTACTCTTGATTCCCCAAACTCTCCTCGTAAATTAAATGCCTCAAAGACCTATTATCTTTTTGAAACATCCTACTTCGATGAAGATGATAAGATCTCCAACACTCATCTCCCTCTTCTAAATTCGTATTCAGCCTTTGCTAAACCCGCCTCCTCTTCTCCCATCCATTTTACAAGAAAACTCATTCAATACACTTTGAAAAAAAGTAAAGGAGTATGTTCAGTCAACTTACTTTGATCAACATCCTATCCCTACCACTTAGCAAGAACACTTTGTCAATTTATAAATCCCCCCAAAATTCATGTTAGTGGCTTACTTGGGGATACACGCACCTACACTTTGGTGCTACTAGCCTTGCTTTGACTATTCATGGCCATAAAGGACTCCCTTTAGTGGCCCGAATGACACTACTCGACACTCAGTTTCTAGACGATAAACGTGCTTATATTGAAACGGGCAAAACCACATTGAATGCGGGAACTGTGTTCATAACACTATTTCATAATTTCAACAAGGCTCTTTCATATCCATGTTTGCTCATCGCTTTGAAGATCCAGCTATAAATGGCTAGAGCCCTTTAGAATTCAGATTCTATTGTAGCATTACTCTATTACCAAAGGGTGTATAGAGCTTGGAACCATGCTCGGGATCAACGTTTGCCCAGAAGAGAATTCTCTAGTGATCTTTGTTGACAATAATCAAACACCTTCCTGTGTCCATGTTCCCAAACAAACCTCTCGAGCAGAGTTAGTCAAGCTTTTTTAAAAACACACGGGTGACTAACTATTAAAAGCTCACTAGAAAACTTGATCGATCCAAGCAACAGAATCCAAGTTCACCAAGAAGAAGGATGGCATAGTAGTCATGTGATTACTCCCAGGAAAAGACGGAAACTTCCTCCTCATATTTCCTACGATCCTGATAACGTAGCCATACATTCGTGAAGACAAAGGAGAAGGTGAAAGACTTGAAATACGGTCTTTTAATTTGGAAAAGGTGTCCTCTTTTAAGGAAATGCTGGGGTGTTTAGGCAAGCCTTCCTAAATAGCTTTCTGCCAAATGCTAGCCTTGCAAGCTAAAAGCTCAATATTGGTAAGGACTAACATTGAACTTTCAACATTTGAGAAATGCTAAAACTAGGGTTCAATAATTTTTTCTTCTAAAACTATCCTCACCAATTATTTAGGACCCGCATGGTAACTTTTCTATTTCTTCCGATTTTTGTTCTTTTGTTCCCCTGAACAAAAAAATAATAGAAATCTATTTAGTGACGCCAACTTATTTTTCTATTCCCCAGAATAGAAAAGTGGATGGGGAATAGATTTGGAACAAAAACAAAAAACAAAAAAAAAAAAAGTAGTTTATTGTTCCGATAACAATTTCTAGAAATAAGTTTTTTTTTTTTTTTTTTTTCTATTTCTCTTTTGTTCTTCTTCCTTGTTGTAGCCACCGCCGGCCACCTGCCAACCGTCCACCACCTCCTATCACCCACAGCCACCGTCGGCAACTACTGCTGACAACGGTTGCCGCTACCTATAGCCCACCGACCGTCGCTCACAGCCCACCAACCGACAACCACCACCGTTTGCCGGCAACCTGCCGTCGCCAACGGCCACATGACCACCGCTTGCCACCGCACGACCGCCGCCCATAGCCCATTGGCTGCCACCCTCCCGCAGCTAGTGGGTGGCAATCCTACAGCGACCATCGACAGTGACCATAAGCGGTCATGCGGCGGTCATGAGGCAATCGTGCGATGGTCGTGCCGCGATCATGCTGCGATCGTGCCATGATCGTGCGGCGGTCGTGCAACGATCATGTAGCAGTCATGCGGCGACGAGTGGTGGTTAGCTATTAGCAGTCCATGAGTAAGAAGAAAAAACAAATAAATACAAAAAATTTATAAATTTTTACTAAAAAGAAAATGCATTCCGCGTCCTTAGTTTTTCGATTTGCCCCTCCTTGTTACTATATTTTCCATTGACCAAGAATATAAATTTTATATAATTACCAAATGCCAAGGTTATTTTACTTAGAAATTGTTCACACATCCGTCTCACGGAGTAGAAATAAAAAAATTTAAAAAAAAAACTATTTCTAAAAATAAATAGTATCTCACTCTATCTACACATATACAAAAGGGTTCACAAAGAGATGGGATTTCAATCCTCGTCTAAGTCATACTCGAGATCATCCCGATCCTCCTCCTGCGATCACTTCTTCACTCGAGATCATTCTCTTCCTCAATTTCACTGCGAGTTCTTAGTCTTCGGGGAAATGTTTTCGATTTGCCCCTCCTTGTTACTATATATCTTCTTTGAGCAAGGTTGACCAATGAGGGTCGATGAGGCTAGATCTTGCTAGTGAGGGTCATGCAACCCTCGCCTCAGGTCATGCTAGAGGTTGCCCAAGGTCATGTGTCCTTAGGTTCAAGCAATTCCAATCAATTTAGGGTAAATCCTAAAATATCGCAATTTATTCAATTCCATATAACGTGGAGCTCAAATAAATAAACGGACTGCGCCACGACGATCGGCACAAGATTTCGGTCGTCGGCCAACAAAATCTTAATTTCCGAAAAATAAATAATTAATTAATTAATTTCGAAAATTAATTATTAATTATTAAAAATTCCATTTGGCTCAAAAGAAAGCCAATTTAAATAAACGGGCTACACCACGATCATCAGCATAATATTCCGGTCACTGGCCATCTCAACCTTAATTTCCGAAAAATAAATAATTAAATAATAATTTCGAAAATTAAACAATTAACATTAAAATTCAATTTAGCTCAAACTAAAGCCCGATTAAATAAACGGACTTCACCACGGTCATCAGCATAATTTTCCGGTTCCGGACCATCTCCCTTGAATTTTCGGAAAATAAATAATTATTTAATTTAATTCCGAAAATTAATATTAAAATGCCAAAAATCCCACTTAGGCCCGAATCGCCAAATTGAAGCCCAATTAGGGGTCGGAAAATTCCCGAGACACTTCCAATAATTAGTAGACCACGTCTACTTGCTAATTGCGCAATCAATTTAATTAAATCACATCACAATTGACTAATAATTGCTAATTTATTCTAATCTAACAACCTAAACACAATTAATTAAATCTAAACCAGCTTTAAGCATAATTAGCCACTAATCCTGGATTAGTGAGATTACTCACCAAATCGCGCGCAAATCGGATCAATCCGACGGCGGCGACGCGAGGAACGATTCCTCCCAAAGCGACTCGCGGATCCGGGGCCCGGAAACGGCCCAAAACCGAGCCCGAACCAGCTGAAACCCATTCCGTGGGTTGGCTGGACGGAGCCGAACGGGGCTGCTCCGGCGGCTAGGGCGGCAAGGGGAGGCCGGCGGAGGGTGAGGGGGTCACGGGGAGGTCCGGCGGGGTTGGGCGGTGGCCGGAGGTGGCCGAACGGTGGCTGGTCGGTGCGAACAGCAGCTGGGTCGCGCGGGGGAAGGGGCTGCAGCGGCGACGGACGACGTGACGGCGGGACGGTGGGCGCACGGGTGCGGCGCGGGTGCGGCGGCGCGACGGCGGGACGAGCGGCGAGCGGGCGGCGGTCGCGGCGAGCTGCTGTCCTTCCTCCGTTTCTGGTTTGCATGAACAAGAGAGAAGAGAGGGAGAAGGAGTCGGTCACGTGGGGATGGGGAAGAAGAGAGAGGAGAGAGAAGAAGAGAGAAAGAAGGGATAAGAAGAAGGGGTTTGACTAGTCAAACTAGAGAGAGGAAAGAGTGAGCGTGGGGAAGGGGCATCCGCACGGAAAGGGAGGGGAGAGGAGAGAGGAGAGAGGAGAGAGAAAGAAAAGAGAAAAAGAAAGAAAAGAAAAGAGAGGGAGAGAGAAAAGAAAAGAGAATGGAGAGAGAGAAAAGAAAAAGTAAATACATTACTTTTCCTATTGAATTTTTCTCTTTCCATTTTTATTTTCTTTCGGCCTTCGATTTTTCCTCCGATAATTTCTTTATCGAAATTGGACTCGTCAATAAATGACGACGATGAGACGTAATCCTAAAATCAATTGTGACACGCCCAAATATTTAATTCCCAAAACCGAATTAAATTTCATGATTAAAATCGACCGAACGTGATTTTAGTCCAATCCAACAAATAAGGTAGCTTTTAGGGATTTTACCGCGGATATATCCCTTAACGGCTTCACCCAATAAGTTAGTTAATTCATGAAGTGATCGTTTCAGAGAAAAAAAGGACCATAAAGCACGTTGACGATATGCACATTTTATATGTTCGGGACGGGGTCGAAATTCGGGATGTCACAAACCTCAACCGACAACTACTAGTGCTAAATCTAACTCATTGGCAACTTGAGACATTCACCGGTTTCGGCAAAGGGTTTGAGTTTTTTTTAATAAAAAATGTAGCCAAAGTCCCTCGTAAATTTTCTTTTGCCAAACACTATGTCTCCTTTTAAAGAGTTTTTACCAAACACAATTTGTATTTTTCCAAAAGATTTTGCCTTTTAGCATTTGTCGTACACTTAAAACCCCTTTGCAAAATCAAACTAAATCCACCCTTCAAGGATCCTCAACGGGACATTTCTCATGGGACCTTGACTGCCGGCGCAAATTATGTCTAACCTCAATTGAAGAAAATGACAGGCCATATAGAAGAGAGGTAAAAAAAAAAAAAAATCCGCTCATCTAGGCACGATTTCTTCCAAAAGTGGAAAAACAGCCATTCATCTATCAGATCCCTTGGAGAAGACGGTGGTAAGTACCAATTTTTGTTGTCTTGCGGACCGCTCAGCCACGACACCTCTCCTTTTGAAACCTCTCCTCCATCTCGACCTAAACACAAGCCCACTCCTCATAAGGCAAAATTCCCGCTGTTTAAGCCTGTGTCTACATTTTATAAATCCATCCTCCAATGGGTTAAGAAAATCCCCAACTATGACCAGCGTCTGGAACGATTCTGTGACCAGGAAAAAAAAAACTCCCCACCTACTTTGCCCAGTGTTTCTAATTTCATTTCCATGATGATTTTTCCTTACGACTGAACACAAGAAGTTATATTCTATGCAACTCCACTCCTGTCGGACCAAAAAAACAAAATATTAAAAAAAATAAACTCCACTCCAACAATTCATCAAACAAAGACATTCCATTTCCTAATAACATTTTGTTCCATTCTTCTAAACGCAACGTAAAAGAAAATAAGTTTGTGATGAGGATTCTCCCCCTTTAAAATTTTCCTTGTCTTCTGAAATTGGAGTATATTAATGTGAATTGAGATCATCTGAACCATTAATCGTGTGATCTCACTTTGAGATCCACGTGATCATCGATTTAAGACCGACAAACTATAGTATGATTTAAAGATTATACTAAACAATTTTCATTGGATTCTTTAGATGTGGCGGATTCTCCAACTCCTGTTCAAGACACTATTACAATATGATAAGTATTCCTTGCCCGTTAGCAATCTGTCAACATAATATAGGCAGCGGTCTTCTTGCTTGCGTACGAATATGCTAAGTTAGTAGAGTTCCCAGTTGCCAAAATCACGTTTTGTTGTCGCTTCCAGTGAGCAGGAGTCAGCTCCTCTCCAACTATTTGTTGAATTTCCCAGCCCGCATTCCTACTAAATTATTACCAAATTCTCAATGATTGACCCCCCTCAAGATACGTTACCAAATAGACAGGACCACACGCAGTCCTCCACGAACCCCACCACGCAAGCTATCTACACATTTGAGACAGAGATAAAACCATCCTGGTCACGGACCCCGATGAAATAGAATAGTCTTTTTCCCATATCAAAGAGTCCCGTATGTCCACGTCCTAGTAAATAGAACCAATCACAGTATGAAATTTGTGCAAAGGGTTTCTTCAGTTATTTAAATTTATTGCAAGACCCACTATAATTTCTTGAAATGTGATTGAACCTGGAATATTTTTGTTTGCGAATGCCAAATGCCTAGTTCCACATGGAAAGAACTCTCTCGATAACGAAATGATGCATTATGCCCACATGATATAAACCCCACGCAAATCTTCCTCCATTTTTATTCTCCTCCACCTTCCCAACATGTTATATTAGAGAAATACAATTTCGACTCAATATTATCCCACAAGCTGTGGCCATCTCAGGCTCAAAGACCCCATCACCAGCCTCACCACCAACGCCAACGCCAATACCACCACCAACAACAACGATGACGACAAAGGCACCTCCTTCGATTGAAGTGGAGACTGCAAAATGTGTTTCTTGTGGATTCACAGAGGAATGCACCCCTGCGTATATCCTCCGGATTCGAGAACAGTACCGAGGAAGATGGATTTGTGGGCTCTGCATTCAGGCGGTGAAGGATGAGGTCTTGAGAGCGGACGGACTCATATCCACGGAAGAGGCATTGAATAGACACATCAGCTTCTGCAAGAAGTTCAAGTCATCCAATCCCATGAAGGAGACAGAGCACCCCATCTTTGCCATGGGGAAACTGATCCGGCGCAGCTTGGATTCTCCAAGGACCCTCCGGTCAAATTCAAGCAGTGATTTGCAAGGGATCGATGCGGTCGGGAGAATCACTACGCCATCGCTTCTTCGGTCAGAGAGCTGCATCTCTTCTATATCCAGCTGATTGTGGTATAAAAAAAATATATATGTATCTACGTGGAGCAGAGACACTCTGCTTCTGATATAGGCATCAAGGTTTTATGCTCTTCCTGTAATTTAAATTACTGGATGATAAACTGAATTTGGCTATGCATATGCTGATTTCTTATGTACATATGACACCCCGATCTGATGTCTTTGGTAGGTATCCTCATGTAGTCATGTTGATGATTTGATCTTTGTCATGTAGTCATGTTGATGATTTGATCTTTGTACATTCTTCTTGCTTGGAGAATTCGAAATCTAAACTGATGCAGAAATTTTCCATAAAAGGGTGGGGGGGTTCATATCCATGCCAAGAGTTCCCGTCCATGTGCTTTTGGTTTCAATAGAAGGAAACGTTGAGAAAAATTGAGAAAAACCATCACCAATCCACCAAGCAAAGTCCATAAAGTTTCTCTCTGAAAAATTCACTTCACTTTCTGTTAGTTTATTGTAGATTTTTTCTTTTCCCATGGGGCACTGGACAAATTTGAGTTAGACAACCTTGAAGATGAGTTTTAACGATGGAAGGAAGAAGAAGAGAAGACATCTTCCCAGTTCCCACTTCTGTCTCTAGTGAAAAGTTTGGCCTAATTTTGCTGTTTTTTTTCTGGAAATTTCTGGTAAGGCCAGTTGTGTTAGACGGATCCGGATCAATTTGAAAGGTATTAAAGCATGAGGAAAGAGACGTGTGCTGAAAAGTTACAAGAGCGCATGAAACGCATGGTGACGACTGTACTGGCCGAGGATGAAATTGCAAATAAGATTCCTCTGCTGATAGCTATACATGCTTTTATTGCTTTTATTACTAGTGCACGGGGGATTTGCAATAACTTTTTCATGTGGGAATGATGTCTCTCTCAGTCTCACCGTGTCACTCCCCTTGGTCTGGTCTGTTGTGAAAAGAGTGGACATGCTCACTTGCACAGTGAGCTTGATCGGTTCGCTTTAAGCACTACAGTCCATGACGTGTCATTGTGTTGCACGTTGCTCGGCAGCATGAAGCTTCTGGTTATGTCTAGACATAAGTTTTTGCTGGTGTGAACTCTTGTGGAACATGAGACGGAAACATGGAGGAACAGGGGAGGCTATTCGGTCTGGCTCAAAAAGACAGATAGACCTCCTCACTTTTCTAGCGTATCACAGCTAAATTGCGTACTACACCATAAGACGAGCAATTGACTGATGACATGATCACATGATATTGCATTGTTCTTGGAACCTCCATGAAGAACTGCACGTTTGGCCTCTAATGAATTGTTATTGTAGGCCTCGTGCGTTCTGGCATATCTAGAAACAGACGTTTGTCAATTTCTCCTTCTCATGTTCAAGTTTTTGGATCAGCTTTCCTTGGATTAAGGTTTCACACAGACCACAGAAGTAATTCGTGTGGTTTATGTGGATGGATTGAAAGTATGCTGTCGCTCGCGTTTCTGTGAAGTTGCCAAGTCTAGGACCAGCAAGATCCTTGTCACATGAAATTGCCAATTAAGTCCATCCTTACGTTCTGTGAATTTCCCCTTCCTTTTTTCCTTTTTCCTTCTTTTTAAAGGTGAAGGTTCGAAAGCAACAGTGTCACTTACTTTTCTGAGGTAGGTGAGGCAATGTGTCGTGTGGTAGATTACTCTACCTTGCTGATTCTTCATCATCCTCGGGAAAATTTTATGGTAGTACAGACATTAGGTTAGAAATTTGGATTCAGGCATAAAGAAGTTAATGACCCAAATCAAGTCATGACAATAAACTTAACAGCGAGACCCAATTGATTGAATGCCTAATAAGCTCATTCATCATGAAGGTCGCACAATATAATTGACCCATAAGACCCATTGATAGAAAGTCTGATCAGATTGTCAATCATAACTTTTCAATGGCTAGAGTTTAAGTAGAGTACCTGATCGATCAATTCAAAGGATGGGCAAAAGTTGAAGACCGAACTAAAAGGATCCATTGACTAAGGATAATCGTAGCTACGAAATCAGTGATCATTATGAATTATCTCTGGAGTAGTGAACAAGTGAAGGCAGCTAGAGATTCTTGCAAAGGAAGATCAGAATGCATAATGAAATGACCCATTTAAAGATACAACAATAGCTGAATCACATAACATCAATCATAACATTCACGGCATCAAAAAAAAAAAAAAAAAAATCACAAAGAGCACATCATTTTTTGAGTGCGAAATTCATGATGGATCGATCTATTAGATTTTGTCTAAGATTGAATACAAAGTTCGGATAGGTTATTTCAGTACTTACCTTTGATTATAAAAGCTTTCCAATCATAGTTTGTAAGTTTTCTTCCTTCTTTATGCATTTCAATCATGTTCATTAAGAAATTTATGTTTAATTTGAGTCATTGAGTAAGCATATAACATTTCAAAATGTAAGCCATCTGATTACATCCAATAAAATTTTGGGCAATTTTCTTATTTATTTCCAATATACGAGGGTGCATTATTTCAGTAGTTCGAATTTCACAAAGTCCTTTTTAGGTTTCAACCCATATTGAAATCCAATTACTTTTGATTTGAACTCCAATTTGACAGTTTAATTGGCCATCAATCCTCCTTGATTGGACTTTAATCGGTATTTTGCAACCATTGTATTTATCAAAAAAAAATTAAGAATTTATCAAAAAAAAAGTATTCAAAGACCTTAAAAATTAACAAAATTGAAATAAACTTGTCAATTGATTTTTCGTATAACTTAATTAAGAACTATAGTCACAAAATTTCCTTTGAAGACGTTAAAAATGAAGAGAGAACCGATGAAATTCTCATATCACTAAAAAAAAAAAAAGAATGCAAAAAAATCTATCATTATCTTTTCCAAAGTTTATATTTTGCACCTTCCTATGAGCCCATTTACGCACCGCAAGTAACTCTCAACAAAATTCTTCTTTTTTGGGGGAAAAAAGTGATTAAGATCAAATTATTCTGCTTGTACATAATGAAAAACTATTTTGTGACAGTTGTAACTTAAAATCATATGATACCTACGACCATTTTTTTGTAAATCTCGATGAAGTCCATCTTTTTATCCAATCAAAAATTAACAATTCATGTTGAAACTAAGAGCTCGCAAGGAATTACATCCTCGAGTGATGACGGTGTGCATGGCAATGTTTCTATTCCAAGAAACTATTTCTTTTCAGAAATAGCTTTTTTTTTTATTTTTACTCCAGGAACAATTCCTGAGTAAAATAAGGTGTTTAATAATTATACAAAATTTTTATTCTTGGAATAGAAAAAGAATAGAAATGTGTTTGGTAAAAAATTATAAATTTTTATATTTATTTGTTTTTTCTTCCTACTCACGGACCGCCGACGCCCTGTCGCCGCATGACCACGGCACAACCGCCGCACAATCGTCGCACGACCGCCGCATGATTACCGCACGATCGTTGACCATCAACTACCACCGCACGACCATCGTACGATCATCATCGCACGACCATCACACGACTACTGCATGACCGTCACACGACTAACGCACGATCATCGCAAGATTGCCACATGATCGCCGACCGTCACCACGGGAGGGGGCAGTGGCTACTGAGTTGTGGGCGGCAATCCTACGGCAGCGGTCAGCAGCAATGATCAACGATCATGCAGTGATCGTGCAACGATCGTGCGGTGGTCGTGCGGCGGTAAGCTGCCGGGCAGTGGCGGCGGTCGTCAGCTAGTGGGCTATGGGTAGCGGCCGGTGGGCTACGAGCGGCGGCAACCGTCACCGGCAGTCACCAGCAATCAACTACCGATAGTAGTCGCAAGCAACAGGAGGTGGCCGACGTAGACCTCCATCATACCGAAGAGTGATGGATGATATATTATTTATACTACTTTTGGGAGAAGTACACTATCAGTGCCATAAGTTATGTACGACGCTCACTTTGGTGCCAAAAGTTTCCGTCGAATCACTTAAATGCCAAATCGGAGAAAAAACAATTACTTTGGTGCCACCGGTGAAAGATTCCGGCCAAAATGATTACGTGACTTTAAAAAAAAAAAATTGACAAGGCCTTTAAATGATGTCATTTTGCCATCCTACATGAATGGCCGTTTAACTCATTTTGGGATTTTTTTTTTTTTTGGGGGATTGAAATTAGGGTTTTTCTGTTGTCACTCAGCCTCCGCCGTTGCTAGGCCGCCATTGCTCGGCGCTGTTTGGACACCCTCGATGGCACACGAGGGAGCACCAGCCCCGGTCGTCGGAGCCTAGATACTGGAAGACGTAGGCCAGGCACTCGTCGGGGAGATCGGAGATGGAGAGGGAGACATCAATGGTGGTGCACTCGTCGGTAGCCTCCCCGAGCACCAGCTAGATCACGGCCTTCGACTTGGGCGTCAAGTGGCCGTCATCGGGGTTGGGGTCGAGGTCGAGGTCAGAGCCATAGCTGCCAAGTGGCCATCGTCGGGGTCGGGGTTGGAGCCGCAACCGCCGAGTGACCATCATCAAGGTCAAGGTCAAGGTCAGAGCCGCGGCCACCGAGTGGCCATCGTCGGGGTCGGGGTCAGAGTTGCGGCTGCCAAGTGGCCGTTGTCGAGTTAAGGTCGGGGTCGGGGTCAAACCCGTGGCAGTCAAGTGGCCATCATTGGGGTCGAGGTCGGGGCCGCGACCGTCGAGTAACCATCATCGGGGTCGGGGTCGAGGTCGAGGTCGGAGTTGGGGTCGGGGTCGGAGCCACGACCACCGAGCGTGGAGGTTGTCGAGGACGGCAATCGGCTAGAGATTTAGCATTTTGAATTGGGAGAGACACTAAACGGCATCGTTATGGTGTTAAGATGCTGATTGTACTCTCCGGCGAGCCACATTAGCTTAAAAAATTAATAAAAA
Source organism: Eucalyptus sideroxylon (assembly GCA_014182405.2). Classification (NCBI taxonomy): domain Eukaryota; kingdom Viridiplantae; phylum Streptophyta; class Magnoliopsida; order Myrtales; family Myrtaceae; genus Eucalyptus; species Eucalyptus sideroxylon. The sequence goes on from CM024550.2 coordinate 46,017,928, forward strand.
AGTGTCACGTCAAATTTCTGGCCAACCATATCAAAGTTGGCACCAAAGTGAGCATTTTTCAAACTTTTTAGCACTTAAGTGATTTGACATAAACTTTTGGCACCAAAGTGATTGCCGTACACAATTTATGGCATTGATAGTGTACTTATCCCTACTACTTTTATATGAGAACATAGACTTCTATCATACCTAAGAGTGGAGCGATGCGATGATAAATGCACCAATTCACATCACACACTAATGTATATACACATTTATAGCAAACGGAAGCCACATACGAAGTTGACCAATTCTATTTTGGGCATTACTTGTCATTCAGCGGTTTCTCCCTCCAGTCTCCGACGTTAAAATCAAGCTTCTCCATCTTTCTTGTTCTTGCAATCTGATCACTTCATCTTCTCTCATTCTCATTCGACAATCGTGAAGTTTTTCGAATGCTTGGCTGCAACTTTGTCCATCTCCTTGGTAAGTTCCTTGTTCCCTACGACTAATCTAAATATGCTTCATCCACCAATGTAATATTTACAACCTGTCTCTCTATGGGAAAGGTGCCTAGGAGCAAAACCGCTCTCGTGTTCCTCTTTCTGTGTTTGCACACAGTCGGCACACTTGATCCATCACCGAGGCTTCCATCTACTAGTAAACCTGTCTATGGTGGACCAAATTTTCCCCCTCCATCTACTAGTAAACCCGTTTTTCATTCAAAAGTTTTTCCCAGTGGCGGTGATGGTAAGAACTAAATAGGCTTAAAGTTTTGGTACTAGTGATTGTCTTACAAACTAATTATTTTGTCTAAAAACCTCTATGCAGAGACTCAAGTGCTTTACGGCAGCTTTATGGGAAATTTGTTACCAACGTGGGCGATCATTCCCATCATACTAACAATCGTCGTGGGCATTCTCATAACCATATACTTCAATCTCAAGAACCCTGTTCCCATAAAATGCAGTATTGGTAATGTGGAAATGGTCGCGGGGAACCTGCTTGTATCTACTTGAAGCGGATATTCTAGAAGAGTAAGAACATTTGATGTCTCTCTCTTTGTGATGTTTTTTGTATTACGGACCAATCCCGCCCTACCAAATCATTAAATAACACATCACGTGGGTATTAAAATTTATAAATTTTTGTATTTATTTGTTTCATTTTCTTACTCACGGACCGCCGACCGTCGCCACACGACCGCCGCACGATCATCGCACGACCGTCGCACGACCGCCGCACGATCGCTGCTACCACGATCAAGACCGACCACGCCACACGACCGCCATGATCACCCTCGCACGCCCGCCGCATGACCGCCGCATGATCGTCGCATGACCGCCGCATGATTGCGGACCGTCGCTATCGACCGCCACCGCGAGAGGGGGTAGTGGCTGGTGAGTTGTGGGCGGCAGTCCTCCGAGTCGTTTTGGTGTTAGGATGCTAACTGAATATAGACTTCTATCGTACCCAAGAGTGAAGAGTGATGCGATGATAAATGCACCAATTCACATCACACACTAATGTATATATGCATTTATAGCAAACGGAAGCCACATGCGAAGCCGACCAATTATGTTTTGGGCATTACTTGTCATTCAACGGTTTCTCCCTCCAGTCTCCGACGTTAAAATTAAGCTTCTCCATCTCTCTTGCTCTTGCAATCTGATCACTTCATCTTCTCTCGTTCTCATTCAACAGCCAGGAAGTTTTTCACATGCTTGGCCGCAGCTTTGTCCATCTCCTTGGTAAGTTCCCTGCTCCCTACGACTAATCTAAATATGCTTCGTCCACCAATGTCATATTTACAAACTATGTCTCTCTGTGGGAAAGGTGCCCAGGAGCAAAACTGCTCTTGTGTTCCTCTTTCTGTGTTTGCACGCAGTCGGCGCACTTGATCCGTCACCGAGGCTTCCATCTACTAGTAAACCCGTCTATGGTGGACTAGATTTTCCCCCTCCATCTACTTGTAAACTTGTTTTTCGTTCATAAGTTTTTCCCGGTGGCGGTGATGGTAACAACTAAATAAGCTTAAAGTTTTGGTGCTAGTGATTGTCTTACAAACTAATTATTTGGTTTAAAAACCTCTATGCAGGGACGCAAGTGCTTTACGGCAGCTTTATGGGAACTTTGCTGCCGACGTGGGCGATCATTCCCGTCATACTGACAATCGTCGTGGGCATTCTCATAGCTATATGCTTCTATCTCAAGAAACCCGTTCCCATAAAATGCACTATTGGTAATGTTGAAATGGTTGCTAGAAACCTGCCTGCATCTACTTGAAGCGAATATTCTAGAAGAGTAAGAACATTTGGTGTCTCTCTTTTTATGATGTTTTTGTATTAAGGACCGATCCTGCCCTACCAAATCATTAAATAACACATCACGTAGGTATTAAAATTTATAAATTTTTGTATTTATTTGTTTTTTCTTCTTACTCACGGACCGCTGACCATCGCCGCATGATCGCCACACGATTGTCGCACGGCCGCCGCACAACCGCCGCACGATCGCCGACCGTCGAACCGCTGCCGCACAATCCTCGCACGCCCACCGCACGACCGTCTCATGATCATCACACGACCACTGCACAATCGTTGCACAGCCGCCGCACGATTGTCGCACGGCCGCCACACAACATTAGCATTTGGAGGCCATTATTTTTCTTTGAAATTCTCATTCTCTCACATTCGTCAACAGCCCAAGAGCCCTAGGAAAGGTGCATAGGGAAAGGTGCCTATGAAGTTTCTCGTCCTCTTTCTGTGCCCTCCATTATCTTTCTTTGTTCTTTGAAATTCTCATTCTCTCTCATTCGTCGACAGCCCAAGGTGCCCAGGAGCCTAGGGAAAGGTGCCCATGAAGTTTCTCGTCCTCTTTCTATGCCCTCCATTATCTTTCTTTGTTCTTTGAAATTCTCATTCTCTCTCATTCGTCGACAACCCAAAAGCCCAGGGAAAGGTGCCCATTTCTCATTCTCACCCAGGGAACAGTGCCCATGAAGTTTCTCGTGTGCCTCCTTCTATGTGCAAACACAGTGGGCGCACTTGCACCCCCCGAAGAGACGCATTACGGCAGCGGACCGAGGCTTCCATCACCTCTTCCTACTAACAACCCACCCATCTATGGTGAAAAAATTCTCCATGAAGAGAAGCGTTACGGCGGCAGCATTATAGGAAGTTTGATGCCAGCGTGGGTAATCATTCTCATGGTAGTGATCGTCATCACGAGTATTCTCGTAGCTTTGTATTTTTATCTTAGAAACCCGATTCCCATTAAATGCACCATTGGTAGTCTGGAAATGGTTGTGGGAACGGATATTCTTAAGGACGAAAAGTAAATTTCGTGAATTTTCGTGATGTTTATGTATAAGGACATTATTAAGGGTGATGCTTAATGTATTAAGGACGTGATATTTATGTATTAAGGTAGGGCCCCCTACCAAATCATACTAAATTTTATTGGAGATATGAGATATGGTTAAATTTTTATTAGCTCTTGGAGATATGAGATATTGTCCCTCCAATCTATGAATCCCCTATGCTATTTGTCGAGCGATAGCACATAAATTTATACACATCAAACTACTAGTCAGCCAATTTGAAAACAAAGAAATGTGGAGGCCTAGGCTTTCTAGTCAAACAAGCGCAGCATCCTGGGCCAGAAGGCCCGTTGACTCAACCTCACGCCTTGCGTTTGGCCCATGAGCCCAGAGAAAACAGCCCGTCAACCCAAACAACCTCAGCTACCTCAGCTCTACAATCAGAAGCCGTGCGCAGCATCCTGGGCCCTGGGCCACTGACCAATTCAGCGCCCCGTTCCATCATTGACTCAACCTCGGCCCATGAGCCCAAGGCTTTTGACTTATGGCTGTGTGCAGGCACAGCATCCTAGGCGGCCCATCACCGTCAGCCCAGCCTGAGCCCTAGGCCCAAGACTGAAGTCTTGGCCCATGAGCCCAGGGCTTGACTTATGACTATCGGACTCAACCTCGCGACTCAACCTCACACCTTTTAGCCTAGAGAAAGGCTGACGAGCCCAGTTGGACCCATCAACTCAACTCAACAACCTCTCTTTGCAATCAAGCGCAGCATCCTGGGCCCTAAGCCAAACTAGCGGCGGCAATTCAGTGCCCGTTCCATCAATCATTGGCCCATGAGCCCAAAGCCCAGAGAAAAGAGCAAAGCAGCCGATACCCGTCAGCCCGTTAGCCCAAAGAGGCAACCTCAGCGACCTTAGCCGAAGACTCTTTTGCCATGCGTAGCGCGCAGCATCCTAGCCCCGAACTTTCAATGTCGAGAATGTACTTCGACACTATTAACAGGATTTTTTTGTTTTACTTACCTTGAGTGAATCGATGAAGAGTCGATCTCCAGAAACTTTTTCCTTTCACACCAGCGGATCTACTCTTCGATTCCGCCTCGAAGAAACAAAACAAGGAAAAGATCAAAAGCTGTTGCCAACGTCACCGCCGATCGACTTCAGATCTATACCCTCGCAACTTTCAAGGAAGGAAGCCCGACCGGCTTACCACTAAAGCTAAAGCCCGAACAATCGCTGATCACTACACAAAAAGGGCAGACAAAGAACTAAGCCGAAGTAGACGACAGAAACCCCATTCAAAGATCCCGACGAAATGGGTCTCACCTAGCCTGCAGGAGCTGAAGTGGAATATCGACGCCTCCCGGTGTAAATCGTCGCTTGTGGGAGTAGTGGCCGGAGTATGTAGAAACGCTACTGGCGTTCTCATTGACGTTTTCGCAAAAAAAATTTCAAGCCTCGACGGTTACGGTGACCAAATCCCTAACTCTGAGAGAGGTTTTGCTGTGGGTAAGGGAAAGTAGATCTACTCGATCGAGACTCCAACTGCAAGTCTTTAAGAGAAGTGATCCGAAGGCGTGCGTATCATCCGACAACTTATCTTTGGTGGAGTGCTTATTGGGTCGGGCTGAGCCACCTTGGTCGGCGCAATCAATAATAAATTATTCTAAAAGAATTATCATCGCACGACCATTACAAGACTACCACATGACCGTCACATGACTAATGCACGATTGTCACAAGATTGCCGCATGATCGCCAACCATCGCCACGGGAGGGCCAGTGGCTAGTGAGTTGTGGGCGGCAGTCCTACGACAGTGGTCAGCAGCGACGGTCAACGATCATGTAGCGATCGTGCGACGATCGTGCGATGGTCGTGCGGCGGTAAGCTACCAGTTGACAGTGGCGGTCGTCAGCCAATGGGCTGTGGGTAGCGGCCGGTGGGCTACAAGCAGCGGCAACCATCACCAGAAGTTGCTAGCAATCGGCTGCCGACAATGGCCGCGAGCAGCAGGAGGTGGCCGACATAAACCTCCATCATACTGAAGAGTGATGGATGATATATTATTTATACTACTTTTAGGAGAAGTACACTATCAGTACTATAAGTTGTGTATGACGCTCACTTTGATGCCAAAAGTTTCCGTCGGATCACTTAAATGCCAAATCGGAGGAAAAACAATTACTTTGGTGCCATCGGCGAAAGATTCGGCCAAAATGATTACATGACTTTTTAAAAAAAAATTTGACAATGCCTTTAAATGACGTCGTTTTTGGTCCTCCTTTAAGAAAACAACGTTGTTTTGCCATCCTACATGGATGGCCTCATAAAAATGACGCCGTTTAACTTATTTGGGAATTGTTTTTTTATTTGGGGATTGAAATTAAGGTTTTTCCGTTGTCACTCAGCCTCCGCCGTCGCTAGGCCGCCATTGCTCGGCACTGTTTGGACACCCTTGATGGCACATGAGGGAGCACCAGCCCTGGTCGTCGGAGCATAGGTACTGGAAGACACAGGCGAGGCACTCATCGGGGAGATCGGAGATGGACATCAATGGCGGTGCACTCGTCGGCAACCTCCCCGAGCATTGACTAGATCACGACCTTCGACTTGGCCGCCGAGTGGCCGTCTTCGGGGTTGGGGTCGAGGTCGAGGTCGGAGCTGCGGCCACCAAGTGGCCATCGTCGGGGTCGGGGTTGGAGCCGCAACCGCCGAGTGACCATCATCGAGGTCAGGGTTGGGGTCGGAGCCGCGGCCACCGAGTGGCCATCGTCGGGGCGGGGTCAAAGCTGCGACCGCCGAGTGGCTGTTGTCGGAGTTGGGGTCGGGGTCGAGGTCGAAGCCACAGCAGTCAAGTGGCCATCGTCGGGGTCGAGGTTGAAGCCGCGGCCGTCAAGTGACCATTATCGGGGTCGGGGTCGGAGTCGGGGTAGGAGCCGCGGCCGCCGAGCATGGGGGCTGTTGAGGACAGCGATCGTCTAGAGATTTAGGCTGCGCATGATAAAATTTCTGAAACGAAAATTGATTTACGGCCATAAATCAATTTCTCAATTTCTATTCCCCACCAAGTTTTCGAGCAAAGAAACCCGTTTGATAACGACTCAAAATTTCTATTTTCGAAACAGAAATCCGTTTGATAACAAAAAAATTTCTATTTCTATGAATCATGTTGTCCCCATCCTTTTACCTCACTCTTCTTGGTGCTTATGATGGTAATTTAATTTGATAAAAGTTGGTAAATCACTTTAATTTATATTGGTAATTCCATAGAGTAGTTAAGAACTTCAAAACATTAGCAATTTATGTAAATAAAAGCTAGTAATTAGTATAAAAAATGCTAATATGCAAACTATAAAAGATTTGGTATTTTCAAATGCTAATATGCAAAAAGTGAATGTATTTATTCTCCTCATTCAAGATTCGGGTTTAAGTCACTACACTTTTTGCATTCTTTTGAGACCACAAAGTGATTTTTATGTTAGGTACTAGTTGACATGGAGGGAGGCGCAATTTGCGAGCGATTCGAAATTAATAAAATGAAAGTTGTGCTAGAAATAGAAATTGATTAGATAACAACATAGGAAATCCTCAAATACAAAATAATAGTCGAAATAATACTAATACATTACAAAAGTTGAAAATACAATTTCATGGAATTTCCGGCATATTATTATCCCTTGTCATTTTATTGGCAATGGTTTTCCTAAGCATATTTATTTGGTTTCCCTCCTCGGTCAACTGAATGTTTGCAAGCTCATCCTGCGTAGGTTCAGCCACGTACATCGGATCTCCATATAGGGAAAAGTTCTTATCCATCTTGTCTTGATCGCGGATGTAATTATGGATGGCACAACATGCAATTACGATATGTGCTTGCTTTCGAAGTGTAAATGAGGGCATGTGCCTCAAAATGAAAAAGTGATTCTTCAATGCCCCAAATGATCTTTCAATGACATTCCTTAAAAAAGAATGCCTATAGCAATAATATCATCATAATTGCAACTTAAAGACATAAATAAACAAAGTCTCAAATACATAAGTTATGAAATGAAATACATAAGTCATGCATGTTTCTTAAACAAAGTCTAAAAAAAAAAACAAAATTTCTATTTCTATTTCAGAAACAGAGATGCTACAATTTCTAGCTTCTGATTTCTCCCAAAAAACAATTTCTGAAACAGAAATCTATTTCAGAAATAGATAAATCAATTTGCGTTACCAAACGGATTTCTGTTCCAAACCTGTTCCGGGGAATAGAGAAACAGAGAAATCAAGAAACAGAAATTTTATCATGCGCAGCCTTAGGGTTTTGAATTGGAGGAGACACTAAACGGCGTCGTTTTGGTGTTAGGATATTGATTGTACTCTCCGGCGAGCCACATTAGCTTAAAAAATTAATAAAAAAGTGCCACGTCAGATTTATGGCCAATTGTATTGGAGTTGGCACCAAAGTGAGCGTTTTCCAAACTTTTTGGCACTTAAGTAATCTAACATAAACTTTTGGCACCAAAGTGACTGTTGTACACAACTTATGGCATTGATAGTGTACTTATCCATACTACTTTTATATGAGAACATAGACTTCTATCGTACCTAAGAGTGAAGAGCGATGTAATGATAATTGCACAAATTTGAGATAGCTAGTATAAGCACCTAGAGGGGGATGAATAGGTGTAAAAATAGTTTTTGTGATAAGTGAGCAATACTAAACAAGACAAAAGAAAGGAAATTCGCCTTTTGTTAACACAACGAATTATGATCAAAGTAAAAGAGAGTAGGGAAGAGAAAATGAACACAGAAATTATAGTGGTTCGACTTATTCCAAGCCTACATCCACTCTTTCGCACTGACAGCCCACCGGTTGGATTTCATTATAAACAAAAAAGTTGTTACAACAAAGCTCTTCCTTGATTCCACAGTGTAGATACTCCACCACACTTCCTCAAGGTTTCTCAAACATATAGACTCTCTTTTGCGTACAAGATTTCACTCAACAAATCAATTAACTAAGAACAAAGAGCTTCAGACTTTGGAATTCTTCTATTGCACACCCACTCGAACAACTGGAACGTCTTTCTTATATACTCATTTATGCCATCATACCCGTTGGCACTTACCAAAGAAATTCTTCCAATCTTCCCGTTGGACAAAATCAATTAGGAAGTTCATTCGAGCTATTTAAGGAACATGACGATAGCCCATCAATCATGCTCGCCCATACAATTAGGATCTCGGTTTCTATAAATAAAACCTTCCAAGTATACTTCGCCAATCATCGGATCCTCAATCAATCTTGATTCAAACAAAGGATTCTGTTATATCATATCCAACCAAGAGATCTTCTCTAGTCGATAAGGTCAAATCCTTAACGAACCATCCAGTCCTGGATAGGCCTTCTTCGACGGACTAGAAACTGTCAATGAGAATAGACTTTAAGTCTTGAGTCTAGCGGTCCGGAGGTCTTCAGACTTTAAATAGTAGAGTCTGCAAATCTTCAGACTAGACTGATGGAAACATTTTGTCAGCTTCAAAACACTCAAGTAAGATTTCTCCAACATAATTCACATCACACACTAATGTATATATACATTTATAGCAAATGGAAGCCACATACAAAGCTAACCAATTCTGTTTTGGGCATTACTTGTCATTCAGCGGTTTATCCCTCCAGTCTCCGACATTAAAATCAAGCTTCTCAATCTTTTTTGTTCTTGCAATCTGATCACTTCATCTTCTCTCATTCTCATTCGACAGTCATGAAGTTTTTTGAATGCTTGGCTGCAACTTTGTCCATCTCCTTTGTAAGTTCCCTACTCCCTACGACTAATCTAAATATGCTTCATCCACCAATGTAATATTTACAACCTATGTCTCTCTATGGGAAAGGTGCCCAGGAGCAAAACAACTCTCGTGTTCCTCTTTCTATGTTTGCACGCAGTCAACACACTATCCATCACCGAGGCTTCCATCTACTAGTAAACCCGTCTATGGTGGACCAGATTTTTCCCCTCCATCTACTAGTAAACCCATTTTTCGTTCACAAGTTTTTCCCAGTGGCGGTGACGGTAAGAACTAAATAGGCTTAAAGTTTTGGTACTAGTGATTGTCTTACAAACTAATTATTTTATCTAAAAACCTCTATGCAGAGACGCAAGTGCTTTACAACAGCTTTATGGGAAATTTGCTGCCAACGTGGGCAATCATTCCCATCATACTAACAATCGTCGTGGGCATTCTCATAACTATATACTTCTATCTCAAGAACCCCGTTCCCATAAAATGCAGTATTGGTAATGTGGAAATGGTCGCAAGAAACCTGCTTGTATCCACTTGAAGCGGATATTCTAGAAGAGTAAGAACATTTGATATCTCTCTTTTTGTGATGATTTTGTATTAAGGACCGATCCCGCCCTACAAATCATTAAATAAAACATCACAAGGGTATTAAAATTTTAAAAATTTTGTATTTATTTGTTTTTTCTTCTTACTCACGGACCGCCAACCATCACCGCACGATTGTCGCACGGCCACCACACAACCGCCGCACGATCGCCGACCGTCGACCGCTGCCGCACGATCCTCACACGCCCGCCGCATGACCGTCTCATGATCATCACACGACCGCTGCACGATCGTCGCACGGCCGCCGCATGACCGCCTCACAATCATCGCATGACCGCCGCATGATCGCGGACCGTCGCCGCCGACCGCCACCGTGAGAGGGGGCAGTGGTTGGTGAGTTGGGGGCGGCAATCCTCTGGCAACGGTCGACAGCGACAGTCGACGATCATGCGGCTATCATGCGGTGGTCGTGCGGCGACAAGCTGCCAGTGGACGATGGTAGTCGTCGGCCGGTAGGCTGTGGGCAGCGGCTAGTAGGCTACGAGCGGCAGCAACCGTTGCCTGCAGTCACCGCAATGGGCTGTTGATGGTGGCCGCGAGCGGCAAAAGGTGGCCAACGTGGACTTCCATCGTACCGAAGAGTGATGGATAATATATTATTTATACTACTTCTATATGAAAACATAGGCTTCTATCATACCTAAAAGTGGAGTGATGCGATGATAAATGCGCCAATTCTCATCACACGCTAATGTATATATGCATTTATAGCAAACGGAAGCCACATGCGAAGCCCGCCAATTCTATTTTGGGCATTACTTGTCATTCAGCGGTTTCTCCCGTCTAGTCTCTGACGTTAAAATCAAGCTTCTCCATCTCTCTTGCTCTTGCAATCTAATCACTTCATCTTCTCTCGTTCTCATTCGACAGCCAGGAAGTTTTTCGCATGCTTGGCCACAGCTTTGTCCATCTCCTTGGTAAGTTCCCTGCTCCCTACGACTAATCTGAATATGCTTCATCCACCAATGTCATATTTACAACCTATGTCTCTCTGTGGGAAAGGTGCCCAGGAGCAAAACATCTCTTGTGTTCCTCTTTTTGTGTTTGCACGCAGTCGGCGCACTTGATCCATCACCGAAGCTTCCATCTACTAGTAAACCCGTCTATGGTAGACCAGATTTTCCCCCTCCATCTACTAGTAAACCCGTTTTTCGTTCACAAGGTTTTCTCGGTGGCGGTGATGGTAACAACTAAATAGGCTTAAAGTTTTGGTGCTAGTGATTGTCTCACAAACTAATTATTTGGTCTAAAAACCTCTATGCAGGGACACAAGTGCTTTACAGCAGCTTTATGGGAACTTTGCTGCCGACGTGGGCAATCATTCTTGTCATACTGACAATTGTCACGGGCATTCTCATAGCTATATATTTCTATCTCAAGAAACCCGTTCCCATAAAATGCACTATTGGTAATGTTGAAATGGTCGCTGGAAACCTGCCTGCATCTACTTGAAGCGGATATTCTAGAAGAGTAAGAACATTTGGTATCTCTATTTTTGTGATGTTTTTGTATTAAGGACCGATCCTGCCCTACCAAATCATTAAATAACACATCACGTGGGTATTAAAATTTATAATTTTTTGTATTTATTTGTTTTTTCTTCTTACTCACGGATCGCCGACCATCGCAGCACGACCGCCGCACGATTGTCACACGGCCGCCACACGACCGCCACACAATCGCCGACCGTCGACCGCTACCGCACAATCCTCGCACGCCCGCCGCACGATTGTCTCACGATCGTCGCACGGCTGCCGCATGATCGTCGCACGGCCACCGCACGATCGTCACACGGCTGCCACATGACATCAGCATTTGGAGGCCAAGGGCGAGGGAACAAGAAGAAAAGGGGACTAGAGGTCGCAAGAGGGAGGTGGCGGGGCGTCGGCATCAGAGTCGAATTCAGGGGAGGAGGCGGCGTCGGAGTCAAGGGCGACGGAGTGAACCGGTGGAGGCGGAGGTGGAGGGCCGTCGGCATCGCGTTTCACTAGAAGAGAGGCACGACTTCGCGGAGGGGGAGAGAGAGAGCAGAGCGGACGTCGCGAGAAAGAGGCGAAGGAGTGTCGGCGGCGTCAGCGGCGTCGGCGTTAGAGTGGGGGCGATGGAAGCAACCGGCAGAGGCGGAGGGGCTCAACCTTTCTTCTCTAGCAACCTCGCCTCCAAGCCTTCCAATGTGTGGGGGTCTCGCTCGGCGGGCGACGCTCGCCAACGTTGAGGGGAGCTCGAAGAGGCCTGCTTCTCCTCCACGTGCTACATATCCGATCCCGGGAACGCCGGAACAAATGCAACGGAGCAGTAACAAGCCCGAAGAGAGAAGCGAGCGAGCACAAGAGTTGGGGCGGCCGTAATGTGGTTCGTCGGCAACGGCAGGAGAATGGCCGCTTGATGCACGGCGGAGTAGAAAGGAGCACGGAGAGAGAGATTTTCATATTCAAATTTCCAAAAGGAAAAAAATTGGGAGGGGCAAAGGAACGAACGGGGCTTCTCTTTCCTTCGTTTGAGAAAGAAAGACAAAAGCTTAAACTGCAATAAATGCTTTGACAGGAGAGAGAGAGTGTGCAAGCTAGGAGGAGAGAGGGCTCGGCAAGCTAAGAAGAGGAGAGAGAGAGCAAAAGAAGGCAGAAGACACCAAATGGGCCCACCCCTCCACATTGCACCTTGTGAGTGGCCGGGGACCACGTTGATGTGGAGCTCCCAGACCACTCAATATTTTCTCGCGCAGAGGAGAGCAAAGGAGAGAGAGCATCAGGGTGGTGGGCCCCGGGAGAGGAATTTTTTAATGTCGACGTGGTCGAGGTGGAGGCTACGCAATATCTTCTTGGATTGCATTAATTCTCATTCTCATCGTATTATGCTCCAACCGACCAATACATTAATAGCAAACGGGTAGTGAGCCAAGACGTTGTTGAGCCAACCTCAAGGCGAGCAATTTTTCTTTCATTTATTCATCTGCAAGAATTCATCATCGGATTAAAATGAGTAATATTACAGGTGTCGTCGACGTGGTCGAGGTTTCTGCGCTCTGGTCCCTTCCTTTTCGTGTTGCTTTAGAAAACGTGTGAGAAAAGTGAAGAGCTGGACTGGACAAGTGTCGACGTGGAGGCTACGCAATATCTTCTCGTATTATCCATTAATAGCAAACGGTAGTGGCCAATACGATCAATTCTCATTCTCATCGTATTAGCATTCCAACCGACCAATACATTAATAGCAAATGGGTACGGGTAGTGCACGTCAATTCTCAGCAAACGGTTGGGCAAAGGCATTACTTGTCGTCGTTTTAAAAGCTTCTCCATTATTTTTCTGTTCTTTGAAATCTTCTCATTCTCTCTCATTCAGCCCAGGAGCCCAGGGAAAGGTTCATTCTCACCTGGAAAGGTGCTCTCATTCGGCTTCTCCATTATTTTTCTTTGTTCTTTGACATTCTCTGTGCCCATTTCTCTCACCCAGTGAAAGGTCTCATTGGGAAAGGTGCCCATTTCTCTCACCCAGTTCGACAGCCCAGGAGCCCAAGGAAAGGTGCCCATGACTCGTTCCTCTTTTTGAAATACAGTGGGCGGGCTTCTCCATTATTTTTCTTTGAAATTCTCATTCTCTCTCATTCGTCGACAGCCCAAGGTGCCCAGGAGCCCAGGGAAAGGTGCCCATGAAGTTTCTCGTCCTCTTTCTGTGCCCTCCATTATCTTTCTTTGTTCTTTGAAATTCTCATTCTCTCTCATTCGTCAACAGCCCAGGAGCCCAGGGAAAGGTGCCCATTTCTCATTCTCACCCAGGGAACGGTGCCCATGAAGTTTCTCGTGTGCCTCCTTCTGTGTGCAAACACAGTGGGCGCACTTGCACCCCCCGAAGAGACGCATTACGGCAGCGGACCGAGGCTTCCATTACCTTACAAACTAATTATTTGGTCTAAAAACCTCTATGCAGGGACGCAAGTGCTTTACGACAGCTTTATGGGAAATTTGCTGCCGACGTGGGCGATCATTCCCATCATACTAACAATTGTCGTGGGCAATCTCATAGCTATATAATTCTATCTCAAGAACCCCGTTCCCATAAAATGCAGTATTGGTAATGTGGAAATGGTCACGGGAAACCTGCCTGCATCTACTTAAAGCGGATGTTCTAGAAGAGTAAGAACATTTGGTGTCTCTCTTTTTGTGATGTTTTTGTATTAAGGACCGATCATTAAATAACACATCACGTAGGTATTAAAATTTATGATTTTTCTTCTTACTCATGGACCGCCGACGGTCGCCACACGACCGATGCACGATCGTCGCCGGCTGCAACACGACCACCGCACAATCACCGACCGTCGACCGCCGCCGCACAACCGCCGCACGATCACCGACCGTCGACCGCCGCCGCACAACCACCACACGATCCTCGCATGCCCGCCGCATGATCGCTAACCATTGCCACCGACCACCACCGCGAGAGGGGCCAGTGGCTGGGAAGTTATGGGCGGTAGTCCTCCGGCAACGGTCGGCAGCGACGATCGACGATCATGCAGCTATCGTGTGACGATCATGTGGTGGTCGTGCAATGGCAAGCTGCCGGTGGTCAGTGGCAGTCGTCGGCCAGTGGGCTGTGGGCGGCGGCCAGTAGGCTACGGGCGGTAAAAACCGTCGCCCGTAGTCACCGACAATTGGCTACTAACAATTGCCGTGGGCGGTAGGAGGTGGCCGACATGGACTTCCATTATACCAAAGAGTGATAGATGATATATTATTTATACTACTTCTATATGAAAACGTAGGCTTCTATCGTACCTAAGAGTGAAGAGTGATGCAATGATAAATGCGCAAATTCTCATCACACATTAATGTATATATGCATTTATAGCAAACGGAAGCCACATGCGAAGCCCGCCAATTATGTTTTGGACATTACTTGTCATTCAGCGATTTCTCCCTCCAGTCTCCGACGTTAAAATCAAGCTTCTCCATCTCTTGCTCTTGCAATCTGATCACTTCATCTTCTCGCATTCTCATTCGACAGCCAGGAAGTTTTTCACATGCTTGGCCACAGCTTTGTCCATCTCCTTGGTAAGTTCCATGCTCCCTACAACTAATCTGAATATGCTTCATCCACCAATGTTGTATTTACAACCTATGCCTCTATGCGATAGCTCCTGGTTTTTCAGATACAAGGAGAGAGCAACTGAAGTCGTTTCTTAGGCTGGCCACATTCAACCTCTCTCGTGAAGTCAACAAGGTATATCTGGTTTCCTTTTCTGTCTCCTGAGAATTCGAGTGAGTAACACAACAAAAGTCAGCCTTTAGTTCTTCCTTCACTATGTGCATGTGGGGCAATTCATGGTGTTGATCAACATAAATGTGCTGTTGGATAGCCTGGATAATGTAGTTAATCTGATACTCTTTGAAGCTCAGTAATGAGGCTCTGGTGTTTGCAATGGAAGCATGTTGCTTATGTCTTTCAGCAGCAGTCATTGTTCTGTCTAATCTGTTATTTCTTGAATATGGTGTACTCAATGGAAAGAGTAGGATGAACCAGTGATGCTATTTGGTTAACCAGTAATATTTAGCGAGTCCTTGACCGAGGTGACATCTCCAAATTTGTGTATGGACAAACAAACTCGAGATCCTAATTTCAATGATTTAGATTATATGTTTCCACCTCCACTTTTGGATGTCCTTATGCTATCCGTCTATAGTAGCACTTCTTTCTCCCCCATTTCCTCTCTTCCATTCATGGCTTGCAGTGTAGAAAGGCATGTAAATCGATTCTGGTGCTCAGCAGGAAGGGAGGAACTCGTGTTAATCGAGAAAGAGTTATAAATACTGCATCTCAACGAGAAGTTTGATTGCCTTTGGCCAGTCAATCTGCTGAAGTATCTGCTGAGTTAATAACATGGTGGACCCTGTTGGCAAAAGCTTTAACAAAATTTCTAAGACACCTATGTTTTAAAATTATTCATTCAAAGCAAGGATTCTCAAGGTTTCATGGCTCCCTGCCCCTACCTTCATTACCGGACATATTGCATTTATATGCTCTTCTGTGTGTGGGAGATGTTCTTCCCTTGCTCCTTGTTTCTTTGCATAAAGAATGAGTCTTTCAACTAGCTGGATTAAGTGCCGTGTAGTGTTGAGTTAGATGAATCACACATCATAGCCCTAATTTGGACTTGGAAAATTCTTTGCTTATTGATTCAGATGCAAGAGCCAGTGTTGAAGCTACATCAGTTAGAAACACACTTGAGAAGCAGAAGACAACAACCCACTTGCTCGGCTACCTCATCTGATGGTGATGTAGTGGAACGTCCCCATAAAAAATATAAATATATTTTCTTCCTCTTCCTCAGTGAGCATTTCTAAACACGAGAGTCATGATCGACTTCAACCAAGTGAAAATGTACTTATTCTTCTGGTTTCTTCTTTTCTTCTCTTGCTTTCATATCCAAAATAAGAAAATCTAACCAATTCTCTTACGTGGACTTTGTTCTGTTCTGCTGGTAAAAACAACGAATCAAAATTTTCTCAAACAGATTTGGTAGAAAAGGATAAAGTTTATGCTATTGAGACAAGGTCTGCACCATGCCAAAGGCCACAAACGTCCAAGGTCCAGTTACTTTCTATCTTGCAATTTTTCTCAGTATGAATTTTTTTTTACATTTTATGAATCTTCTCGTGTTTTGTTAAGTTTTCAAAATATTTTGCACCAAGAACTAGCATGAAGGAGTAGGTGGGCCTAAGGTAGACCTGCTAGACATTCACAAGAGTCCTCTTTGTAATTAAGTTTCATACTTCCTGAGCAGACTGTCTCTCACTTTCACCTCGTGAAATTTAGATGGTCATTGACTTCTTCCTCCCCTCCACCTTTGTTCCCTTTTTTTTATATCATTAAGTTTGGGATAGGCCCTAGGAGGTGCTCATGACAGCACATGAATAAGAAAAGTAAAACAGAGGATGAGGGTAATCTTTGTTTAATAGTATCTGTTTGTCCTAAATGTGTGGTATCAATACCGATACCTGTGATGGTGGTGAACTTTGATATTTTGAAACTGGAAAGTAGCTGAATGATGTTTATACTTGCTTTGGTTGCTTATTAGAAGTTTTTTTAAGATGGCCTCTAACGGGGATACTAGAAATGCCATTTTCAAGCCAATGACCCGTAGAGAAAAGATGCAGCTTCAGAAACTAATTCAGAACCTACTGCAAGACAATCTTGTACGAGTGGTGGGAATTCTCAGACGTAGCGATAGTTCAAAAACCAATCTCTGTGATGATATCACCATCGACCTAGAAAATGAGGTAAGACCGATCTTGCGACATAAGTATGTGCAAGAATTAATATAGGCCTCGCCATACTACTACGAAAATGCTCCATTTCCAGGACACCGGGACACTTTGGAGATTATACTACTACGTTTGAGCGGTGGAAAAGGCGAGAAAAATTTCAGCCATTCAAGATGCACGAATCAACTCGAATGCGAAGGTCTGAGACACCTGCTCTTCCTCGAGTCGGTCCTTCATCCAAAGATGCCACTCATTGCACGTAGCTACAGAGGAAAAAGAGGCTCCTGTGAATAATATTTTTGCCTAGTTGGTTTCTTTTCCTGTTTTTCCACTTTTACTTAGGATAGAGATAGATGCACGACCGTTGTGCGATTGAAACGCTAGGGGCCCAAAATTAGTGTTAGTTGTTTCGGGACGGGAGCTTCCTGTGGAAGCCTCTCCTGGTGTAAAAAAAGCTTTCTTCACGTCGGTGAATGGGTTGGATCGATGGCGATGCCCCTCTGCACAGTATTACAACCACCAATTGCAGAGTCCGGTATAGACTTTTTGACGCGGAATTACGAATTATTACTGGGACAATACTTTCAATCTTTCGAGTTTGACTCAAAGGGATTACTATAATTGTACCAGGTCATACGTGCATGATGCAGCACAAAGCGCAATGTCTCTGAGCATAGTTTGAAGACTTTATCTTGAGATGAGCAATGCTAGTAAACCGAGCTGTATAAATAAATAGATGTTTCAAATGTTGTGATTCCTCCGACCAAAATAAAAAAGAAAAATGCTGTGATGCCGATTTGATGGTGGGGCGCTATACTATTCTCATCCGGAGCATCGGCGATGCAAAGTCTGTAATGAGAAATCTGGTTAGGATGGGTCCAAATTATGCTCGTTTTTCACAATAGATGTATTGAACGATGAAACTCTCTGTTCCTTTGAAGACCTACAATACAAAGTGACCTGATGTGGTTAAGAATTTAGGGGTGAACGTAGTTTGTGTGGGTGGTTTTCACCTTGGAACCAAGAACCATCTACCAAGTACTACTTCTGAAAAATGGAACCGGAAATTGTCCGAGGAATCGGGCAGGTTTATAGAACCTGGTCCCACGTGGAAAGTTCACTTTTTTTTTATATCATTTTTTTCTTCTAACAATCAATAGCCCAACTTTTTATCAATACACTAGAATGATCATTAATTAACTAAGATGATTAATACTGCAATAATTAAAAAAATATATATTCAAAGTTAAAAACAAACCTAAAAGAACCTTAGGTTAAAAAGTTAAGCTTTGCATTTAATCTATAATCAAATTCTTTTAATATAATTTTTAAATAAATTTACTAATATGTATCTTTTATATTACTCTCAACATAAAAATATAAAATGTTATAAACTCATTGTTTCTTTTTTGCAATTTTAAAAATACTAAAACTAAAACACTTAATTTGATCACACCAAATGGCTTTTCAAATACAAGTTTACCAAACGGTTTTGCATTTCCCTAAAGCACTTTTCAGTTTTAGTTTACCAAACAGTCTAGCATTTCATAAAACCCCTTTATCTCAAAGGTATTTGCATTCTCCCAAGGGCATTTCTCCAAAGCTGAACCAAACGGGCCCAAAGTTTTGGTACTAGTGATTGTCTTACAAACTAATTATTTGGTCTAAAAACCTCTATGCAAGGACGCAAGTGCTTTACGGCAGCTTTATGGGAAATTTGCTACCAACGTGGGCGATCATTCCCGTCATACTAACAATCATCGTGGGCATTCTCATAGCTATATACTTCTATCTCAAGAACCCCATTCCCATAAAATGCAGTATTGGTAATGTGGAAATGGTCGCGGGAAACCTACCTGCATCTACTTCAAGTGGATATTTTAGAAGAGTAAGAACATTTGGTGTCTCGCACGCCCACCACACGAATGCTGCACAATCCTCACACGCCCGCCGCACGACCGCCGCATGATCACGGACCGTCGCCGCCGACCGCCACTACAAGAGGGGGTAGTGGCTGGTGAGTTGTGGGCGGCAGTCCTCTGGCAACGGTCGGCAGCAACAGTCGACGATCATGCGGCTATCGTGCGGTGGTCGTGCGGCGGCAAGCTGCCAACGGACGATGGCAGTCATCAGTCGGTGGGCTGTGGGCGTGGCCAATAGGCTATAGGCGGCAGCAACCGTCGCCGGCACTCGGCTGCTGACGGTGGCCACAAGCGGCAAGAGGTGGCCGACGTGGACTTCCATCGTACCGAAGAGTGATTGATGATATATTATTTATACTACTTGTATATGAAATGTAGGCTTCTATCGTACCTAAGAGTGAAGAGTGATGAGATGATAAATGCACCAACTCTCATCACACGTTAATGTATATATGCATTTATAGCAAACGGAAGCCACATACGAAGCCCGCCAATTTTGTTTTGGGCATTACTTGTCATTCAGCAGTTTCTCCCTCCAGTCTCCAACGTTAAAATTAAGCTTCTCCATCTCTCTTGCTCTTGCAATCTGATCACTTCATCTTCTTATGTTCTCATTTGACAGCCAGGAAGTTTTTCACATGCTTGGCCGCGGCTTTGTCCATCTCCTTGGTAAGTTCCCTGCTCCCTATGACTAATCTGAATATGCTTCATCCACCAATGTCATATTTACAACCTCTGTCTCTCTGTGGGAAAAGTGCCCAGGAGCAAAACCGCTCTCGTGTTCCTCTTTCTGTGTTTGCACGCAGTCGGCGCACTTGATCCATCACCGAGGCTTCCATCTACTAGTAAACCCGTTTATGGTGGACCAGATTTCCCCCCCATCTACTAGTAAACCCATTTTTCGTTCATAAGTTTTTCCCGGTGGCGGTGACGGTAACAACTAAATAGGCTTAAAGTTTTAGTACTAGTGATTGTCTTACAAACTAATTATTTGGTCTAAAAACCTCTATGCAGGGACGCAAGTGCTTTACGGCAGCTTTATGGGAAATTTGCTGCCGACGTGGGCGATCATTCCCGTCATACTAACAATCGTCATGGGCATTCTCATAGCTATATACTTCTATCTCAAGAACCTCGTTCCCATAAAATGCAATATTGGTAATGTGGAAATGGTCGCGGGAAACCTGCCTGCATCTACTTGAAGCGGATATTCTAGAAGAGTAAGAAATTTGGTGTCTCTCTTTTTGTGATGTTTTTGTATTAAGGACCGATCCCGCCCTACCAAATCATTAAATAACACATCACGTGGGTATTAAAATTTATAAATTTTTGTATTTATTTTTTTTTCTTCTTACTCACGGACCGCCGACCGTTGCCGCATGACCACCGCACAATCGTCGCATGGCCCCGCACGATTGCTGCACGATCACTGACCGTCGACTGCCACCGCACGACAGCCGCACGATCCTCGCATGACTGCCGCACGATTGCCGACCGTTGACCGCCGCCGCACGACCGCCGACATACGACCGCCATACAATCATCACACGACTACCACACGACTACCGTACGACCGCCACATGATCGCGGTCCATCACCGCCGAACGCCACCGCGAGAGGGGTGACTAGTGAGTTATGGGTGGCAGTCGTGTGGCAGCGGTCGACAACGACAATTGACAATCATGTGGCTATCGTACAACAATCGTGTGGTGGTCGTGCGGCGGCAAGTTGCAAGTGGACGATGGCAATCTTCAGCCAATGGGTTGTGGGCGGGGGCCAATAAGCTATGGGCGGCAGCAACCATCACCCGCAATCGCCGGCAATCGGCTGCTAACGGTGGCCATGGGCGGCAAGAGGTAGCCAATGTGGACTTCCATTGTTCCGAAAAATGATAGATGATATATTATTTATACTACTTTTATATGTAAACGTAGACTTCTATCATATCTAAGAGTGATGCGATGATAAATGCGCCAATTCTCATCACACACTAATGTATATATGCATTTATAGCAAACGGAAGCCACATGTCAAGCCGCCAATTTTGTTTTGGGCATTACTTGTCATTCAATAGTTTCTCCCTCCAGTCTCCGTTGTTAAAATCATGCTTCTCCATCTTTCTTGTTCTTGCAATCTCATCACTTCATCTTCTATCATTCTCATTCGACAACCAGGAAGTTTTTGGATCTTGGCTGCAACTTTGTCCATCTCCTTGGTAAGTTCCCTGCTCCCTACGACTAATCTGAATATGCTTCTTCCACCATCTCTTGGCCACCAAACCACCACCACCCACCGCTCATCCGACAAGCCCTCTTGCCATCGAGCTTGATGAGCTGTCACGCCGTCCGCGTTACCCCTCGCCGCCGTGAGCCACCGCCGCCGCCTCCAAGCCACCATCACCACCTCTTGCCGCCACTTGCTCCGCGGTCCGGGCCGTTGTTGCTTCGAACCGCCACCGCCTCCGCTAGAACCGAGCTCTTCCCCCCTTGGCCGTGGGTTGAGCTGCAACCGCCGCCGTCTTCGCCGCGCCGCCCGTGCCGCCGTTGGTGCTGTGAGACTCGTGTCTTCGCCGCCGTCGCCGTCGCCGTCACCGCGTGCTCGCCGTTACCGAACCTCCCTCGAAGATCGATCGACGATTCGATGGTGAAGTGCGGTGGCCAGGCTTCACAAACCTCGCTCGCAGCTCGATGAATCTAATGGCATGTCGCCCTAATTCCTTAAAGTAAATGATCTCTTAGGGTGCTTGATGTTTAGGTGTGGACCCTTTGGAGAGGAGGTTTCGAGAGTGCTAGGCGGTGGTCTTGTGCCAGGTTCGACCTACTTTTTTGCTGTATGGTCTGCACAAATCTGCTGCATTACTTGAACTTTCACTTGAGATGTATGGAAGTTTGAAGATTTTAATTTTATCAAAGCTATTGATTTTGCTGCATTGTGGCTCTAAAGGTTCCTTAATTTTGGTGGGAGGTGATCTTGGTGTTGGCAAGAGTACCATGTTGTTGCAAGTAATGTATTTAGATGATACAATAGAAATTCATAAAATATTTTTAAGTTATGTATATATCTACCTCCCTGTCTAACCATTGTGCCCTACCTTGTCCATCTCATATATTCATATTGGAAGACGACTACAATGATTGCTGAAGGGCATGATCTTGGGAGATTGGCTCCAATAGTATATGTCTCTGGGGAAGAGGTAAATGGATTTTTCATGTTAGCCTTCTGCTGGTCTTTACTGTCATGCATATTCATTCTTGTTGCCAGATCAAATTTGTTATTGCTTTCGGACAGTTTTTCTTGTTTGTAAACATAAGCTCTTGTGCATTTTCTGTCTTAGGATTTCTCTGGCTTGTACCTTAAGAATTAGCCACGAGACAATTTTACTAAAGGAGTCTTGATAGAAATGAGGATATAGATTTTCTCTGATAGGCATGTGTTGTATGTGTTGCTTATCTTTTTTTCTAGCCAACCTGTATGTGTCATTGTCATATCACACTTAGAATCTACCTTTTCCCCTTCTGAGGAATCTCTTTGATTTTGTATTAGAGTGTGGAGCAAATTAGAAGTAGAGCTGACCGTCTAAATGTAAAAGATTCACATTGCTATGTATTGGCAAGTATAGAAAATGGAGGGCCAACTATTGAATTATTTCGGCTTTCGGATATTCGCGCTCACTATGAAAATGAAAGAAAAAAAAAAAAAAACCTATTGGAACCTGGAACCGACCCTAGAACCTGTGACAAGGTAGGTTCCAGGTTCCAAAAATTGAGGAACCTGTACCCGAGGGTAGGTTCCAAGTTCCAAATGGAACCGAACCGGAACCGAGAATCGCTCACCCCTACAGTAGGCTATGGGCGGCAGCAACCGTCGCCCGCGGTCACCGGCAATTGGTTGTTGATGGTGGCCGCGAGCGGCAAGAGGTGGCTAACGTGGACTTCCATCATACCGAAAAGTGATGGAGGATATATTATTTATACTACTTTTATCTGAAACCGTAGACTTCTATTGTACCCATGAGTGAAGAGCGATGCGATGATAAATGTGCCAATTCTCATCACACGATAATGTATATATGCATTTATAGCAAACGGAAGCCACATACGAAGCCAGCCAATTCTACTTTGGGCATTACTTGTCATTCAGTGGTTTCTCATTCCAGTCTTCGACGTTAAAATCAACCTTCTCCATCTCTCTTGCTCTTGCCATCTAATCACTTCATCTTCTCTTGTTCTCATTCGATAGCCATGAAGCTGTTCGCATGCTTGCCCGCAACTTTTGTCCATCTCCTTGGTAAGTTCCTTGCTCCATACGACTAATCTGAATATGCTTCGTCCACAAATGTCATAATCACAACCTATGTCTCTCTATGGGAAAGGTGCCCAGGAGCAAAGCCGTTCCGTGTTCCTCCTTCTGTGTGTGCACGCAGTCAACGCACTTGATCCATCACCGAGGCTTTCATCTACTAGTAAACCCGTCTATGGTGGACAAGATTTTCCCCCTCCATCTACTAGTAAACCCTTTTTTCGTTCACAGGCTTTTCCCGGTCACGGTGACGGTAACAACTAAATAGGCTTAAAATTTTGATACTAGTGATTGTCTTACAAACTAATTATTTTGTCTAAAAGCCTCTATGCAGGGACGCAAGTGCTTTACGGCAGCTTTATGGGAAATTTGCTGCCGAGTGGGTGATCATTCTAGTCATACTGACAATCGCCGCGGGCATTCTCATAGCTATATACTTCTATCTCAAGAACCCCATTCCCATAAAATGCAGTATTGGTAATGTGGAAATGGTCGCGGGAAACCTGTTTGCATCTACTTGAAGCGGATATTCTAGAAGAGTAAGAACATTTGGTGTCTCTCTTTTCGTATGTTTTCGATTAAGGACCAATCCCGCCCCACCAAATCATTAAAAAACACATCACGTGGATATTAAAATTTATAAATTTTTGCATTTATTTGTTTTCTCTTCTTGCTCATGAACCGCCGACCATCGCCGCACGACTACCGCACAATCGTCGCATGACCGCCACACGACCGCCGCACGATTGCCGATCGTCAACCGCCGCCGCACGACCGCTATATGATCCTCGCACGCCCACCACACGACCGCCGCACGACCGCCACGTGATCGCGGACCGTCGCTGCCGACCGCCACCACAAGAAGGGGCAGTGGCTGGAGAGTTGTGGGCAGCAGTCCTCCGGCAGCGGTCGATAGTGACGATTGACGATCATGCGGCTACCATGTGACGATTGTGTGGTGGTTGTGCGTCGGCAAGCTGCCAGCAGACGGTGGCAATCGTCGGCCGATGGGCTATGGGAGGCGGCCGTATGCTACGGGCGGTAGCCACCGTCGCTCGCAGTCGCCAGCAATCGGCTGCTGACGGTGGCCACGGGCGACAAGAGGTGGCCAATGTAGACTTCCATTGTACCGAAGAGTGACGGATGATATATTATTTATACTACTTTTATCTGAAAACATAGACTTCTATCATACCTAAGAGTGAAGAGCAATGCGATGATAAATGCAGCAATTCTCATCACACGCTAAAGTATATATGCATTTATAGAAAACGGAAGCCACATGCAAAGCCGACCAATTCTGCTTTGGGCATTACTTGTCATTTAGTGGTTTCTTCCTCCAGTCTCCGACGTTAAAATCAAGCTTCTCCATCTCTCTTGCTCTTGCCATCTAATCACTTCATCTTCTCTTTGTTCTCATTCGACAGCCATGAAGCTTTTCGCATGCTTGGCCGCAAATTTTGTCCATCTCCTTGGTAAGTTCCCTGCTCCCTACAACTAATCTAAATATGCTTCGTCTACCAATGTCATATTCACTACCTATGTCTCTCTATGGGAAAGGTGCCCAGGAGCAAAACCGCTCTCGTGTTCCTCCTTTTGTGTGTGCACGCAGTCGGCGCACTTGATCCATCACCGAGGCTTCCATCTACTAGTAAACCCGTCCATGGTGGACCAGATTTTCCACCTCCATCTACTAGTAAACCCGTTTTTCGTTCACAGATTTTTCCCGGTGGCGGTGACAGTAACAACTAAATAGGCTTAAATTTTTGGTATTAGTGATTATCTTACAAACTAATTATTTTGTCTAAAAGCCTCTATGCAAGGACGCAAGTGCTTTACGGCAGCTTTATGGGAAATTTGCTACCGGATGTGGGCAATCATTCCAGTCATACTAACAATCGTCGCAGGCATTTTCATAGCTATATACTTCTATCTCAAGAACCCCGTTCCCATAAAATGCAGTAGTGGTAATGTAGAAATAGTCGCGAGAAACCTGCCTGCATCTACTTGAAGCGGATATTCTGGAAGAGTAAGAACATTTGGTGTCTCTCTTTTCGTGATGTTTTTGTATTAAGGATGGCCCTACTAAATCATTAACTAACACATCAAATGGGTATTAATATTTTTAGCATTACATCCTCGAGTGATTATTATTTTTATCCGATCAAAGATGGGCAATCCATATCAAAACTAAGAGTTCGCAGGGAATTACATCCTCGAGGGATTATGCTCCACTCACGAGTCGCGACTAAGTTCCGAACTTTTTGAAACTCTCCGGAAGCACGAGATCCCTAATACGATCGGGAAGGTCGGAATCTCGATCGGGAAGTTGTCCCATCCACAGGCACCTGATGGACGGAACCACGTTCATCTAGCGAGCCGAACCATGGCGTATCGACGTATTTCCAGATGGGCTCGATTACTCAAGGCCCAATAGAATCTCATGACGGCCCAAATAAAAGTCCATCCACGTCCCCCAAAAAAAATTCCCAAACTGAAAAGAAAAAATGAAAAAGGCTGGAAATTCATTTTATTTAGTTTTCGGAAAAGTCGATGTATCTAACAGTCGCATCTCTTCGTCCTCGTCTCGAACTCGAACAAAGCAACAGAGCTTCTCTGTCTCTCTCTCTCTCTCCTCTCTTTCTCTTTCTCTCTCTCTCTCTCTCTCTTCTTTCTCTCTCTTGGGTTCGAACAACAGAGGAGCGAAGATGATGCACATGACGCTGTACTGGAGCAGGTACGTGACCCTCCTCGTGGATTCATGGCGGACCGACTCCTGGCCCAGCTACTTCCTCTCCCTCGCCGCCTGCTTCCTCGTCTCCGCCTTCTACCAGTACATGGAGGACCGCCGCATCCGCTTCAGATCCCTCGCCTCCTCCTCCTCCGCCTCCGCCTCCGCCGCCGCGTCCCCGCGCCGGCCGCCGCGGCGTCCCCGCTCCTCCTGAAGGCCGGCGCCTCCCGGCTGGCCAGATCCGCGAGGCTCGGGGCGGCTCTGCTCTTCGGGCTCAACTCGGCGATCGGCTACCTCCTGATGCTGGCGATCATGTCGTTCAACGGGGGCGTGTTCCTGGCGATCGTCGGCGGGCTGACGGTGGGTTACTACGTGTTCAGGTTCGACGATGAGGGGGTGGCCGCCGTGGTGCTGGACAACCCCTGCGCTTGCGCTTGAGGTTTCCGCCTCCTCCGCCGCCGCCGGTGCTCCTCCTCAGAATTCTCTGCTTTCGACGTCTTTCTGTTCGGTCTTCTCTGTTCCCTCTCATCGTGTAATTTCCATCTCCGAATCTGTTGTATTATCAATCCGCGATTGTCAACGCGAACCACAGTTGTTCCGGATCTGGATGAATGGTCGTCTTGTTTGTATAGGCGCATCTTGCGCGTCCGATTGTCGGAGCAGGGTCGCACCCAAGATCGATCGCCTTTGATTCCGGCGAAAACGAAACCGTCCCATCATTTCGAATTTCGAATTTTTCTCGTCTTTTCGATTCGACCCTGTTGCACAATCTCCTCGGGTGCAAGGAAGAGCATTGAATCCGGATTGCGTCCGACGGAAGGAAGCGCGTTCGTGGCGGGGGACCCATCAGGCCATTTCTTGGTTTCTCTCGTCCAATGAAACTCCGTAAGGGGAGAGGAAGATTCCAAGGAATTTCGCAACCCCATCGCTTGTCGGGTTGCGATTTAGCGACCATTGTATTCTGCAAAAGCAGCAACGCAGAAGTCGAAATGCTCGGAAAAAGACAGGGGAAGTCGCCGGCGAGCTCTCGGCCTCTCGAGTCCCGACTTGCAGTACGAGGTGGTTTCGGCGGATCGCAGTACAAGACGAGGGTAGTACTGGTTTCCTACCAAAAGGTAGTACAACGGATTATGAAGTACACGCCTTCGAGCGACTTTCCATTTTACTTTGGACAAATTTGTTATGTCAATTCTAAATTGAAATACATTAATGGGCTAGGCTGAGCAATAACCCAAACCCACTAAGCGAATCGGCACATAGCTTCAAGTGCATGACTTAGAACCCGTTATAAATTCTCGAATTATTTGGACTGGTCATCCAAAGTTGATTTTGATAACATCAATACGGTTTGCCTATCACGAATCCGATACTTGAATAAATGCATTTATTCCAACGCATGTTTGAATTTCCCCATTTTGCATTCGCATATTGGGAATCTAAACTTCTTAATGGATTTTATCATGTACATGTGTCAAATTGCCCGACCATCTAATACTTCTATAAATGCAATTCTAATCTCATTCTGGCACATGTTTGAACTTCCCCTGCATATTGGGAATCCAAACAACTTAAAGGGCGTCATCATATACATTTGTAATGCTGCTAGACTATTTGATGCTTGTGTAAATGCAATTCCAATCTCATTCCAATACATGTTCCTCATTTTGTATTTGCATATTGAGAATCCAAACAACTTTTTCAAAGGGTGTTATCAGGTACATAAAGAAATGTAATTGGTCAAAGTCCAAAAAAAGAAGTGGGTATTTTCCGGGAGTTCTTAAGGTTAAAGCAAATGAGGTTATTCGATCCATTTAAGGATGGTTGACAAGACAAGAAGTTGTCTGACAGGACAAGTTTCCATGCACATGGTGATGTCCAGCTTCTGTTGCAGACTCCCATTTCTGGGTTGAGTTCCTTTCTTCTCTCTCACTAGTCACTCCATATCTTGTCAATCTGTCTTAATTAGAGCAAGCCGAGAATGTTTCCCTCTCTTCGGGCGTGTTGATGAAGACGCATAGAATTCCCTTTCAGTGGCATAACTGGGCCCAAAAGAAAGAAAATATTGCTTCGACGTCAAGCACATCTTTGAACAACCCTCTTTTAATGATTGGGACCATGGGAAGTCCATCCAAGTTGCGTTATGCTCAGAAGCTTCAGATGGGATCATTTATGGGTAAAATGGAAATACATTGATGGGCTAGGCTAAGCAATAACCCAAACCGAAAAGCGAATCGGCACATAGCTTCACATGTGTGACTTGAACTCAATAAAAATTCTCGAATTATTTGGACTGATCATCTAAAGTCAATTTTGATAACATCGATACAATTCGCCTATCACGAATCTGATACTTGAATAATGCAATTATTCCAACACATGTTTGAATTTCTCCATTTTGCACTTGCATATTGGGAATCCAAACTTCTTAATGGGTTTTATTATGTACATGCGTCAAGTTGCCTGACCGTCTAATACTTTTATAAATGCAATTCCAATCTCATTTCGGCACATGTTTGAACTTCCCCATTTTGTATTTGCATATTGGGAATCCAAACAACTTCCTAAAGGGTGTCATCATATACATCTGTTAGGCTGCCCGACCATTTGATGCTTGTGTAAATGCAATTCCAATCTCATTCCAATACATGTTTGTATTTCCCCATTTTGCATTTGCATATTGGGAATCCAAACAACTTCTCAAAGGGTGTCATCATGTACATATAGAAACGTAATTGGTTAAAGTCCAAAAAAAGAAGTGGGTATTTTCCAGGAGTTCTCAAGGTTAGAGCAAATAAGGTTGTTCAATCCATTAAGGATGATTGACAAGACAAGAAGTTGTCTGACAGGACAAGTTTCCATGCACAAGGTGATGTGCAGCTTCTGTTGCAGACTCCCATTTCTGGGTTGATTTCCTTTCTTCTTTCTCCCTAGTCACTCCATTTCTTGTCAATCCGTATTAATTAAAGCAAGCCGAGAATGTTTCCCTCTCTTTGGGCGTGTTGATGAAGACGCATAGAATTCCCTTTCAGTGGCATAACTGGGCCCAAAAGAAAGAAAATATTGCTTCGACGTCAAGCACAACTTTGAACAACCCTCTTTTAATGATTGGGACCGTGGGAAGTCCATCCAAGTTGCGTTATGCTCAGAAGCTTCAGATGGGATCGTTTATGGATAAAATGTTCAACTTTCCAGGTCATCGATATTTAAAGCCACAAAGAAGAAAAAGCTACTTTTGTTAGTCAAATCTTGAGAAGAAAGAAAGAAGTTCCATCGACCTTTGCGTGGTTAACTAGTACAGTATAAACTCCTACAGTATAAACATCCAACTCAGCATACTCATCCAAATACACCAACCAAGACTTGCTGTACATTTAAAGAATCAGATGTACCAGAATCATACTCGGCTTCTTTCGTGGAAGAAAAATCTTAATGCGTGTTTACATGAATAAATTGACGATGTCAGGGAGAGAATTGGGATAATCTCTCATGATCAGGGCTTTTGGGCAGTTCTTGACTTTTAGCAGACGGTGGATTCACCATAGATGTGGTCAAGAACAGCAATGACTCCACAGACAAAGGCTTGGTCGATTCCAGCCCTCACGATCACACGGTACACATCCTTGCTCGCCATTAATTCGCCCATCTCTTTCTGTATCTGTAAATCACATCAGAAATAAAAGACATGTCAAGTTCTTTTACCTTAAAAGAATCTCATTATAAAAACAACGAATGGGTGCTAGTCAGGACCCTAGCTCCATAAATCAAAACGACGTGAATGTTTTCTGTGAAGCATTGTTAGGTACATTAGTCTAGTAATTCTTCGCCATCTCTGTTTTGAAACCAGAAGTGCGAATGTCAACACAATGGCTTTCTCCAGTATGTCTCTCCACGTTCTTACATTACTTTTTCCCCGCATTGCGTTTGCATTGTATATCACAGTTTAGATGTGTTCTATGCCAACAAACGCTAGTTAAGTGACTAATAAGCTTCTGGGTGTCAAAGGAGATCATCACTTTTCTCGCAATAGGCATAATTAGTATCTAGAAAGCCGAGTACTATCTTATTGAGCAGACTTAGTAAATAGTTTTAGGACCTGTGCTATTGGGTTGCCTCCAGAGTCAACAATGCTACAATCCCTATCAGGGAAGTGACCCTTGATGTGGAAGATCCCATCTGGACCGTTGATTTTCCTGGGCTCCAGAGAGATTTTGATGGCCGAAGATGATGAGCTCCCGGAGAAGCATGATATTGAGGATGTTGAATGGGGCTCCTTGATGCTGAACACCAGCTTCTGGGCACCTTCATAGTCATATATGTAGCCCTTCCATTTCTTGTGGATGCTCATTGCTTCAATGATCCCTCCTGCCTAATTAGAGAGAGAGAGAGAGAGAGAGATTAAAACTTGTCCAAAAGATTTAACCGGTGTTATTCATCAAAATATTACAAGAATTATCATCAGGAGCTTGAATTTCGTACACTGACTACATTCATCAATCAGAAAGGACAATCTCAATTCAACATCTGACGAATTCGAGGGAGATGTGCATATGAACCAAATGATGCTTTTTTACCTTGCGGCGGATGAGGAGGAGGGTGTCTCCGTCTCCATCCCTCACAACAAGCTCGCTGCTCGTACCAAGCACTCCGCATCCATCGACCCGGAAAACCACTCGCGTGCTGCTGCAATCTGTCACCACGAACCCTCCACCACCGACAGCGTGCGGCCTCCTCCGAACGACAAGGGCAGCCTCAACCGGTGAGCAATACACCTTGCTCACGATTGCCATCGTTCAATGATCTTGTGCCCTCTTATCCGGTCGTTCTTGTGGATATTGTTTCTTGCTTAATGAACCAGAGACAGTTTTGTAGCTAGATTATATAGAGGACGTAGGGGCGGTGAAGATGGAGAAGAGAAGAAGCGAGAATCAACGGAATGTCTCATTTATTGATTTTTCAAGTCCAAGATTATGCAGCGTTTCAAAAGGAGGTTTGGCGAGCTTTGAATATTTTGGCAAAGCTAGTACTGGAGTCTAGAGAATCTCTTTGGAGTGTTGGCATTCAACTACGCTTTTCTTGCTGCAAATGAAGACTGCTGCTTCACGCACCCGTTCAACTTCGACGAAATTCAATAAGGATCAAAACATAAGATGTGTGTGTATATGTAAATATAAATTGTGAGTGCATCTTTAAATAAATGGATCATGATCACATTCAAGTTAATTTTTTAAACATAATCGATATCAGAAACTTAAGAATTCATGTCTATATAAATCAAATTTCAAAGTTCCCGTAACTATTAAAGTGATTAATTAAGCAAATGAATCATATTCAAGCACTCAATAAAAATCCGCATCGCCATCCATGTGTTATTATAATGTCATATTTGGAGTTTTGCATGTTCTTTCTAATATTTATATGTGGTGGCTAGGGACTCTCTGCACCATAAGAAAGAGCTTATAAAGAGAAAGAAATGTATAATTTTCTTGGGGCAATGCTATTTCTGCCCCTTATAAGACTAATTCCAACCAATTTCTACCAAAAAGATAAAATTACCTTCCACCATTCAATTGCAATTCAAATTGATGGTACTTTTGACCAAAAAAAGTTGATGGTTCCAAATTTATTTACTTTCTTTCTTTTTTTTTAGTTTTTCTATATCTATTTAGGGTCTACTTACTATAATTAAGAATTTAATATGTTTAGTTTTTGTTTGTTGTAGATTTTACAAATATATCAAACGTGCTACGTCTTTTTTATTGTTTTATATTACTACCATCAAAGTTTCTTTTATAGAAAAAGAAATTGCCTAGAAATCTAGTTCTTATTCACGATGTCAATTATCTTTATAAATAAATTGTTAAGTAGATGAAATTTAATCAATCAAAATATTGCATAAAGTAATAATTTTTTAAGAAAATGCCAGTGAAATATAATTGTTTGAATTGATAAAAATTAATGTCATTAATGAATTACTCACAAAAACTATCAAGATAACTCATTGTACATAATATTTTTAGTGTATTCCTTATATATTCCTCTAACTTCTTACACTCTTTGTATAATAGTATATCGCCAGTATATTGATATCATAAATAAGGATATTTGATATAAATAGTAAACTAATGAAATTAACAAAAAGTTTATCAAGAAAGTGAGCTTTTGAGATAAGAAGGACAAAAAATAGATAAGTTGTTATAAGATTAATGATGAAGAATAGACTTTTCAATTTTATTATATGCACTTTTCTTTAATATGCTAAAGAACAAAGGGTTAATGCCCTAGAAAACCTCAAAATAGTACAACTGTGACAAATTTACCTTGAACTAATTTTTTAACCACGAAAAATTCCAAACTAGTACGCATTTGACAAATTTATCACAAACCGGTATTTACTTGTAATAAATTTATCTCTATCGGTTTCCTTAAATTTTACTGTCAAATTACTAAGTTAAATGACATGTAACAATTAATTAGTGTACCGGTTTGGAATTTTACTCACCGTTTGTCATAGTTATACATTTTATGTAATTTTAATTTAACGAAATGTATATTTGTCACAAAATACTAGTTTAAGGTTTTTTATAGTTGAATAAATTAGTTTTGGATAAATTTATTACAAGCATACCAATTTTGGATTTTCTTTATAGTCAATTGAGATAAATTTATCATAAGTATTTTAGTTTGGAGTTTTTCATAGTCAAAAAATTAGTTTTAGATAAATTTATCACACGTGTACCAGTTTTGAGTTTTTCAATATATTAACCCAAAAACAAAATATGTGAGATGCTTAATTATAGAGCTATCATGCATAGAAAAAGGAAAAAGAAAAAGGAAAAAAAAGAGTGGGGCCATCACTTCTAAATATGGGTGAACGTAGCTATTTAGTGGACGGAAATAGCGCTGCCCGTTTCTTAAGTGACAAAAATACATAAGAAGTCTTTCATGAACGTTTTGAAAATGGGGCAACCGGGCAAAAGCACCCTCAAGGGCTGGACCCAAGATTTTGACTATTTTTCTAACTTTGGTACGACTAGCTATTATTACCTCCTGTTGAAAAACATAGGTTTTGTTCAAATGGATGGGGAACTTTATTCAACATAGGTTTTGTTCAAATGGATGGGGAACTTTATTCCCTAGAGCCGATTCTAGTGGCTGACATATTCAGTGGAATGAGGAGGAACCTTCCTTTGGCTCAAATAAATCCGCACTAAGAGCCACTAATTAGCTATCGAACATCCTTTTTCTCAAAGTTTAAATTCGTTCCCATGTAATTTAATATATTGACCCTGTCATCCGGATTCTCATATGTGCCTTTCACAAAAAGTGATATATAAAAATTCAATGTTTATATAAGTGGTGGATTCAATCTAATTAATAAATTTGACCCCTCGCATTTTACATATAAATAATCCAAAAGAACAAACACCACATTTCTTGCCAAATTTAAGATTGTCCAACCTTAAGAGGGAGAACAAGAAACCTATTTGTTTTCGCCATATTAAGTCACCAATCAAAGCCAGGTAACTATCGGCACAAGTAAGAATGGCGTAGAGTCTCCTCGTGGTCATAAAAAGGAACGCGAAGTAGCAAAGATGCCTCTGCAAACGGTGCAACCTGTCTTTGTTGAAAGAGATGGAGGAGGTAATTGCTTAATTATTTGTATGACCAAAGTTACTTGGCAGCTAAGTTGCAAAGATATCGTATGCCATCTTGTTTAGCGGAAGCATCGTGATCTTTCTGTCACTAAAGATACAGACAGCGCACAAATTCTAAGCCCCACTCACCAAACCAATCTCCAGAGAGAAAAGAGAGTACCAACAAAATAATAATAATAACGATAATAATTATTCTAAACACCCCATCAACAGAGAGAGAGAGAGAGAGAGAGAGAATTTTTAAGACTTTACAAAAAGTAATTTTGTATGAAAATCCATCCATCAGGGTCGACCAAGAGAGATCTCTGCGAGAGAGGGAGAATTTTGAAGACTTTTCAAAAAGTAATTTTGTATAGAAGTCCATCCATCACGGTCGACCAAGAGAAATCTCTGCAATGAGGGCAGCCTTATCCTTATTTTAATAGCTGGAGGACACAGCTTCTTTCATAGTCGTTGAAAAATGGTACTACTTTTATCCCTTAAAAACTCTCCCGCGAATATATTCCAATGGCTTTCTTTAGGACTATGCACGGCGAGAATAATTGGACGACGAATCGCCATCATTAAAAAAGTGTGTTATAATATGATGAAATGAAAAAACACGTCCAGTTATGAATTGAAAACTTATAATAAAAAACAAATTGGCGTCAGTAAGTCCTTTTGATTTGATGTTGCCCCGCCATTGAAAAACTTCCAAGCAAAAAATACTATAAAGAAAGATCTCAAGCTTTCTTAGATGCCGATGGCTATCTGCATTATACAATCTAAAAGTAGATCTTTTTCCTTTCCTAACAAAGGGATGTTTGAGATTTCTCGACCATCTAATTAGGGTGCAATGATTTTATTTTTTACATACATTGAATAATTATCAGAGAGATACAAGACTGTATTCCCAATGATTATCTTATGAGAATACATAAAGTTTGGCAATTTGAATTCAGACCCGAAGTGAGAAAGACGGGTATTTTTTTTTTTTAAGCAGGTGCTTAGAGATTAAAATTGATATTTAACTAAATACAACCCCTAGGTTAGATCCTCTAAAGGCTAAAGTTGGCACAAAGAAGAGGCTTCGAAACATAGGGAAGCAGAATAACAAGAGAAAATAAAGAAAGAAAAAGGAAAACGACTAAAGGAGGAACAATGAAGACATGAAAGATTCTTGTTAGAAGCTCGAGGCTAAAAAAGCAGAGGACATGAATTTTAGTTTCTCATTTCTTCTAGATGCTTTTATATTTATGGTGAATGTTTCAGATGAAGCCCATAAAAATCATTCATCAAAATAGATGATGCTGGACCCTGAATTTTGCTCGTGGCCCATAAGCATTGACAGAAGTGCTATCCAATCACGAGTTCATTGTGAAATTTATTTTCCTTCTTTTATCTTTCTTATATTATAATAATAGATATCTGAACTTTAGACTCGATTGCTTGATTTTTACCACTGGTGCACGTAAACACGCCATTGTTTTGCGACATATGTTTCATGTTCTTTTAGTTGATGGACGAGCTTCAAAAGGGTAGCGTGGCGTGATCTTTGAGCCTTGACTAACTCGATTGGACAATTCAAGCTTTCAAATGTTCATGACTTTTCTATCATACTATTCATGAATCTCAAAGTATATATATTAAAGTAAAATAGATTTTTCGACATCAAAAGCAATATCTAGTAGAATAGGTTTCTTTAATTTCTAATACAAATTCGAGTGTCTTGTCAAAAAAGATGTGCCAAAATCAATTATGTAACACAAAATAGGAGAAGCATTTTAAAATGTCTAATATATATACAAAATAAAATTAATTCAGCTATACATGTTGCAATAGAATATATTGTCATACTCATAGATCTAGACTGTGTAAAGATATCAAATGAGTTTTTAGTCATTAATAACTATTTAAAAATGTGGAAAGATAAAATACTCCAACCCAATTTTATAATGGTTAATACCACAAAAAAATTAAAATTAATGCATTTATAACAAATTTATCTCAAAATAATTTTTATTGACCAAAAATTCAAAATTAATACACCCATGACAAATTCTAAAATTGTCAAACTAATACATTTGTTACAAATTTTCCTTTTATTAGTTTTCATTAGGGTTCCGTTCGTTTCGCGGAAAATAATTTCCGAGAAAATCTTTTTGAATTTTCCAGCGTTCCTTTTACAAAAAATGAATTCATTGGGGAAGATGTTTTCCATTAAATGAAAAAAGTCTTCTAAATTAAGAAAAATGTTTTCCACTTTTAAAGAGTAGAAAATATTTTCCTCACTTAATCTCTCTTATCTCACACTTTTATAAATTCTCACTTCCTCCTCCCATTTCTTCTTATTCTTTTCGTTTTTTATTTGAATTATTTTTAATTTTCCTTTTCTTTTTAATTCGAATTATTTTTAATTTCGTTTTTATTTTCTATTTCTTTTCTCTTTTTTTTTCATTTTTTTCTTTGTTTTCCATCTTCTTCTTTCTTGGCTAGTCGTCGGCTGTTGCTAGGCGAATCTCGAGCTTGTCGATCTCAAGCTCGTGCTCTACACTCTTGCTTATCATTTCTTTATTTACTCTCCCCTACAGTTGTACATTATTTAAGCAAATGGCTCTACATGCTTTGCTTCTTTTTTCTTTTAAGACATAGAGGGAGAACAAACCACTCAACTGGAAGATTTTCATTAGGGCTGTACATGCTTTGCTTCTTTTCTCTTTTGTTTATTTTTAAAATCCATACGAACATTTTTTAGAGTAGATGAGCATTTTATGACAATGAAGAAACAAAGATATAAAACATGTTTGTTTGGATTTAAAGGTAAGTTTATATTTGATGGATTTATAGGTAGGTAAGTGATGCATGCCTAAGTGGTGAAGTTTTAGAAAATATTTTCCTTACCGAACACTAGAAAATATTTTCCGAAATATTTTTAGTTACCGAACATCAGAAAATATTGTCATTTCCTAGAAAATGACTTATAGAAAACCATTATATGGAAATGGTTAATTTTTCACAAAACGAATGGACTCTAAATTGAATTAATATCATGGAAAAGTATAAATAAACAAATTTGTAATATTTGGATTGCCACATATCATTCAATTTAAAAATTTAACAAAAACTAATGAAATGTAACTTTGTGACAGGTATATATCGATTTAAGATTTTTTATCATTACATCAATCCATTTTATAATACATCCACTAAAGAGGAGGAAAATCAATCTTTTTGAGCCCTTCAAAAAGAATTAAAATAAATAAAATAAAATAAAATGTTGAGCGTGAAAAGAGTGCAAGGAGTACTTGTCTTTTCTTTTTTTGTTGCATGCTTTATTCATCACGAAAAAGACTCACTGAAAAAAAAAAGAGAGAGAGAGGAAAGCCACAAATGATGAGCATCCGTTCTCCTCTTCTTGAAACGACATGCGGAGCGTTACATGGGGGGGAAGGAGGGACTTTGGCTCAGTAATTTTTCCAGAGTACTGCGGGGGTTCTGACCAAAACCAGCCCCCCCCCCTACCCCCATCACCTCCTCCGACACGCCGCTGCCAGGGCCACGCGATTCTGCTGCTCCGTAGTACTTCGGGAAAGAGCGAGACGTCCTGTCGTCTCATCCCCGGTCTGTCCCACCCACCCCCGTCCTCCCCTCCTGTTTTCCACATTTCCTGTACAAAATTTATCGTCTTGACTTGGCTTCAAGCTCGTCGATTTCAAGATCAGTGTCCAGAATTAGGGATACTGATTAGACGGGTCAGTTCTAAATACCGTACAAAGCACTTATCTTATCAGCAAGAACTAAATTTGCGATAGATGCTTTTAATAGTAGTCCAGTAACTCGATATTTGGGGTATATAAAATAATCAAAATTATCCCCGGATTGTTGAATCGGAAAAAAATTTCTTCCTTCTTCCCTGAGGATACCTTCAAATTTTAGGTCCCAAATTTATGAAAATTGTTGACAAAGTCGAGATTTTCATTATGACTTCATTTGTTTCAAGAAAAATTATTCATTTGAAAAAAAATTATAATAATATATTTATTTTTAATATTAAAAAATCAAAATTAACAAAAAATTTATGGCTCAAATCATCATTTTGTTTCAATTCATGATTCTCCTACTCCATCTCATCTCTTTCAATTCAAAATCTTAGTGATTAATTCTTTTTCCTTTTTATTTACCTAAAAAACCGTCCTCTTTAGTCCTACAACTTATAACAAATTTACTCTAAATTATTCTCTTTTTTTCGAACTTACAAAAAACTCTTTCTTCACATTGTCTCCACTTTCGTATTCACTATCACCGTCGTCCACTTCGTTGTTGGGCTCATCCCGCTTCTACCTCCCCTCTTCCTCCTCCCCCTCCTCAAGCTTCTCCCCATCTTCCTCATCTTTGGGGATGAGCAAACTCTAGGTCTAAGAACAACTCATCGTCCCCATTGTCCTTCTCATTGTCAGTCTGGAGGGAGGAGTGGGAGATGACGGAGGCGGTGGCCAAAAATGGTGGTAGTGGTCGGGACTAAAGTAGAGCGAGGGTTGTGACCAATTGAAGGCAAAAATGAGAAGGTGTTGAGATTAGGTTTTTATGGATCCGTTTGGAACCGAACCAGATCGGCCGGTCCATTTTATGATTTTTATGTAATATTAATCAAATTTACCGCCCGGAACCATACACACCTCTACTCAATACCCAGTTTGAATGCATTTCTTATTTTAATATGTTAGCCTTCATACATTGTCCCCTTAATTGGAGAAAAAAAATTTCTTCTTTCATCCCCGGGGATACTTTCAAATTTTACGTCCCAAAGTTCATGTCACATTGTTGACAATGTCGAGAATCTTCATTATGACTTCAATTGTTTTGAGAAAAATGATTGATTTGAAAATATTTTCATAAAAATGATTTTATATTACTTGCAAAAATAAATGAACTAAAAATATTTCCATCATCCATGAAAATGTTTAGATATAAGTTGTTGTCAATAATAATAAAAAAAGATTTAGTGACTAATTATTTTAATTGATACAAATGATTATTTTTAAGAAAATATTTTTTAAATCACTTATTTTCGTAAAACAAATGCACCCTAATAATGAACAATTCTTATCATGTAGTTATGGGATTACTGAATAGTTGACAAATAAGATACTATAGTCATTTCATTTCAATGTTATACTATTTTATCCATCCAAACATAGAAATTCAAGTTAATTTTCATAATGGTATATATAAATGTAAAAACGCAAGAGGTTCAAACTTCATATACTCATAGTCTAATAATAAGAGGTTACTTCTTATGCAATTTGGCTCTAACTGCACTAAAATGGTATATATGTTCTTTTTGGGGTAATTTCAAGACATGGACGAAGAAATCTAATTATTTAGAGAATCATGAAATGCCTCATAAGTCCCACAAGTCATTAAGTTTGGGCCTTTGACCTCTGCAATAAGCTTGTTCAAGAGCACTTGGCATGTAGTTTGTGGGATTTTAATAGATAACTTCAATTTCTTGAGTTGGAAATCTTCCGATGTCCCAATCAACTATGCTAACCTTGGAGATTTAATGGCATGTCAATCCATCTAATTATCAAGCATTATGCTCATTTAGAAAGAATCCAAGTTCGGAAGGTCTTAATGATAGTCTGTTTGGAAAGATTTTGCCTTTCAAATTGTAACTCTTTCATTAAAAAAATAATGCGACTAATGCACTTATATGTAATGCAAATAGTCACATATAAATGTAAAAGTTGATTAATATCTTGGATTATGATTGAAGTGTAAATAGTTAGTTTTCTTCCTCCTTTTAAGGAGACGGTTATAATCTTTTTATAATATAAATGCTTGTTCCGTGAAAGATAAATAATTTGGAAAGCAATTTTTAATAAAATGATCTCTTGTAAGTATTGCTTACAAAAATAAATGAACAATTTTTTTTTCATCATCTTAAAAATATGCAGAAATAAATTGTTGTCATAATAAAAGCATTTTTTATTGATTGATTATTTCAAAAATATAAGTTATCGTTTTTGAAATTTTTTTTTAAATTATTTATTTTTGCAAAATAGTTAAAATTTTTACCAAAAAAAAAAAAAAAAAATAGAGTTAAAATTTCGAAAATTTTCTCTCGATTAGTCTTGCATATCTATACCTACATACGTACCATCTTTCCCACATGTAAAAAGGTTATGGCGCATCGGTCAGCTCCATTTCGCCTATAGTTTGGATATTGTGAATTTGCAAAACTAGTAATGCATGTGAAAATAATGATAATCTATAAGCACTAAATTTATATTAAGGTTTATTAAGATAAAATAAAGTGTGATCCGTAGAAAATAATAATAATAATAATAATAATAATAATAATAATAATAATAATAATAATAGTAGCTAGATGTCTGCGTTCTTGTCTCGAAATTATCAAAAAAATCAAATAAAGTGTTATGCTTTGTATTTTGATTATGGATTCTCACAAAAGTTTTGATCCTCACATGTTTGTCCTTCTTACGTTTATTAAAAAAAAAAAAAAAATTCATGATATGAAGAAAAGTCATTTATTTTTGGATAAGCGAGCAGGTGGTATCCAAGTCATACTTACGTAATTTGATTGATTCATCTTCCCCAATGATCTTGAGAGGGCACTACCGTATGAAGACCCAGTGCATTCAAGATTTAACTCTTATAGCATTTCGAGCAAAACTTTACTCTTGAAATACTATATAATATCATGGCATAAAATATTTTTATACGAAGTTTTATGATTATATATAAAAAATGTCACAAATGGTCTCTAAATTTTGATATAGTATATAATATGATTTATGAACTTTTAATTTGTTTAATATAGTTTTTAAACTTTAGTCCAATATAAAATACGATCCTTAAATTTTCATTTTTTTAATGTGGTATCTCAACTTTTAGTACATATTTAGTTTAGTTCATAAATTATATAAAAATGTTAAACATGATGCTTTTATCGATTCAAGGTTAGGGACTACATAAATTGAACATGTTCCAATAATTTATATATTACAATGAACAAATTAAAAAGTTCAGTGATTACATTATATATAAAATTAAAATTCATGAGTCATATTAAATAAATTAAAAATTTATAGATCATTTAAATTTCGAGACTACTGTGTCGTTATTTCTTTCCGCAACGAGACGATCTACTCAAACATCTAATGCTTGTTGAAATAGTCAATTCAAACCTGTTTTGGATAGATTCCAACACTCAATTGAAATGAATCAATCTAGGGGAGCCATGTCACGTCGCTGTTAGGGGACATCGTGGGTCCTATGTATGCCCCTATCTTAGTACACTAGCCAGCTTTATTTTATTTGAATAAGAGCCCTAAATTTCTAGCTGTTTTTTGTTTTTTAATTAACACCATTATCAACACTTGTCAGTCAAAAGCTGAGGGAGAGTTAGATCCTCGATTCAAAAATTAAAAATTTCCGTAACCCCCTCCATGAAAGGAACGTGATTCCATGCAAGTAGACCTTGTCATATAATAATGACCACTAGGTTTTGACCTAGGACAATATATAATCCAATAACATCTAAACCTACACCAAATAATTTTTGAAATTGAGATAACATAATATCGAGTTTAGAAAGGTTATGGAACAATTTTGTCTCATTTCAGATGCCAAAATTTATATATTTGGAATGATTTAGCATGTTTTATGCAAATAATTGGGGTGAGTTTGATGTGAATTTCCATAAAACCTTTTCTACCATCCCTCTCCTGGCTCTTGCTCACCCCCATTATACTTTTTCCTC
Source organism: Eucalyptus sideroxylon (assembly GCA_014182405.2). Lineage (NCBI taxonomy): Eukaryota > Viridiplantae > Streptophyta > Magnoliopsida > Myrtales > Myrtaceae > Eucalyptus > Eucalyptus sideroxylon. The sequence continues at coordinate 46,059,262 of CM024550.2, forward strand.
GAATTTGAGGCTCTAGTTCGAATCTTTACTGCAAAATTGAAAGAACCCACTATCGGTTTTTTCTTCTTCTTTTTTTTTTTGCCTTTTCTTGACTTCTTTTTCATTATGTTTTTCCCTTTCTGGGTTTGTAGGTTTAATTAATCCATAAACCAATCTCATCTCAAAATCAGAGCTGGATTCGTAAAACACCCAGAACAGAACAGCCATTTTCTCTCTCTCTGTGTATCTGTCTCTCTCTGTCTCTCGCACGCACACGCTCTCTCTCTCTCTCTCTCTCTCTTACGCAGCTTTCACGTGTCGTCTGAGGTACGATCATCGTGCTTTCCGCTTTCCTCCTGCGCTGAGAAGAGCTAAAAATAAGCGCAGACGCATTCACATCACATATTCAGTGAGAGAGAGAGAGAAACGGAGGGGGAAGGCCAGAGACGGTGCTCTTCTTGGTTCTTTACTCACGGTCCATTCAGTTCTTTATTTAAAACCGAAGTCGCTTGAACCAAAGAACTGTCAACTCTTCCTCAGAGGAAAAAGGAAAAAAGAGAAAAATGTCGCCGTACACACGCTTGGGTTCGCAGGCCTTTTTCACAGCCGTCTTTACCACTACTGATTTACTGCAACTCCTACTTCTCCTTCCCAGAACCGCTGTCATTACCATTATTAAAAGCAAGAAAAAACAGGGGAAAAAAATGGGGGGAAGGAAGGGTAAAAGGAAAAAAAGAAAAGAAAAAAAGATCAGAACCCAGTTTCTCCAGTTGTTTTGTCTCCAGAAAGATCCGATCTTTTTTCCATTTTTCGGGGGCTAACCAGTTAAATTTGATCGAAAGGACTGTTTGTCAAGAACCCCATTTTGCGTTTATAATGAATTTGTAGGGGAGGCACGGAGAGAAAGAAAATTTTCACACGCGATGCAGTGCGAGTGAAGTGAAATCTGCATTCATTTTTTTGGCACTTTGCATTAAAACACTGCCGCTTTCAGCCCCCTGCCATGTCCTGCTACTTCCGCAGAGATCTTTTCGGGCTTCGGGTCGTCTTTGTCCCTGTCAGAGGCCACTAATTACTCCCCCTGCCACTGGACATTTTCTTGTATGCCCATTGGCATTGCCATTGCGCTCTCATTCAATTTCTCTCACCTAACGTTTCATTTCCTCAGCTCCTCCTGGTTTGTCACCCTCCTGTTCAGAGCATTATTGTTCACCTGGTGTTGCGTGTGTTGCCATTTTTTTTTTCTCTTTCTTCTTCTTTTGCTTTGGTTTTTCATTATTGTGGTTATATTGTGGTCTTGTGTAGTGTTTGAGAGTGTGTTTTTGGGCATAGAGGATCTTCCATCGATTTGATTTTGGTTCGAGTTGGAAGTGCGGGTGTCGTTGGATGGCTGCTCGGCCGGGCTGTTCGTCGTCGGTGCCGTCGCTGCCGCCGCCGTGCCCGAAGTCGCCGCCGGAGTATCCGGACTTGTATGGGAAGCGCCGGGAGGCTGCGAAGGTGCAAATGCTGGAGAGAGAAATTGGTTTTCTTGAGGTGGGTCCTCAGCTCTTTTGGAGTTTTTTTGGCTTGGTTTCTTGTTTTTTTGTTTTACTTTACTCTTCGAGTTTTGCCGTTTGGAGTCTCTTATTGAGCATTACCTGTTGTACCCGAAAAATGATAGAAGAAAGGAAAAAAAATTGTGATTTTGGGAAATGGATTTGCTGCTTGCTGTGATTGGTGGGTATAAGAGAGCTGAGACAGATCGTTGGGAAGAAAATTGTGGTGGAAAAGTTAATTAAGTGTAAATTAATCCCTTTCACGACGAGTTTAATTTGTGATGATGAGGAACTTATGAGTGGGGTGCTTCTTGTAACGTTAATGCATTGTGCTTGGTCATCTTCACTTGCTCTTTTTCTGTTTTCCCCCTATATTTTTCAGTAGTTTTTACTGGAAAAACTTTCTGGTTATGTAATCTTGACAATTGGGTGGAATCTCTGCTTGGAGCAGGAAGAATTAAAGTCTCTTGATGGACTTCCACCAACTTCCAGATGCTGCAAAGAGTATGCTTAATTTGCAATTCCTTGTAGAAGTATATATACAGTTAATTACAATGTTGGTTAGAAAGCTCGCTCCATGTCCATCAGCTAACTCTTTTTTTCTGCTTGAATGTGACGCCCTTCAGGGTTGCCGATTTTGTTGTGACAAAGGCCGATCCTCTCATGTAAGATAATTGGATTATGCAACCTGTGATACAATTGATATGGTATTTTTTATCCTTTTGGTTCAATTTCATGCAGAGACCGGAAGGGAAATAAATCCTGCCGCTTTTGGAAGTGGCTCTGGTAGGATTTTCTTTTCTGTATTTTTGTTCTTCATTATACTTGCTGATACTCTTGGTGCTTTGTTCTTCCATTGCTTATTTTAATTTAGACTCAGATACTTCACAAGAAGCAGAGTGCATTTAATCATCCCATATTCTATGACATGCTGGCATGGTATTAGATTCACAGCATTCAGACAGCTTTGATTGAATTGAATGTATGTTTTGTAGTTTCATTTGATTGCAAAGAGGAGATACATTTCTGTATACTTGCCATACCGTTCTATACAATTGAAAAGTATGTAGAAGATCGATCACTGTGCCTGCTGCATAAATTTGCTGCTATATTATGCTAAAGGCTTGTGTTGTTTTAGTAAACCTCTTAAAGCCTCTTCCCCACAAAAGTATACATCACAATAACTCCTCGACCCTTTCACTTTAGTTGTCATTGGTGATCCTTCCACGAACTGTCTTCATCTCAGGCTTTACATCATCTTTGGAAATTGCATGCTGAACTCTGTTGACTGTTTGCTATTTTCTATCATTTTATCATCCTGATTGTCATTTAGAAACTAGCAGAAGAAGCTCATCTAATCATAAATCCTTTTTTATGGAGAATTTTATCTGCAATAACCTTGTTTGTGAATGTTGGCCCTTACTATACGGCCTTAAGGATATATTTCAAAAGCTCATGGGGAAGGACAATATAACTTCTTTGTTCCAATAGAAGTCAAACTCAACTGAAGATGATTCCTGATATACTGTGGTTTTGCTCCTTGTCTTTGCAGCGGAATGTCCTGTTTTAGCCTCTCATGGTTTTGCTGCTGCTGCTATTCTGCGTGCCCAGTTCATTTACAATTGCCCTGCAGCTGCAAATGCAACTCGTGCAGCTCATCTAAATGTTGCTCGTGTCCAAGTTGCTCAGCACGCAAGTGTCGGTGTTGCTCGTGTCCCAAATCTAATTGCTGTAGAGGCATATTTTGCTGTTTTAGAAGTTGTACCTTTTCCTTTCCTTCTTGCCCTAGTTGCTCTTGCCCTAGCTGCTCTTGCCATTCCTGGCCTAGTTGCTCTTGCTCTAGTTGCTCTAGTTGCTCTAGTTGCTCTTGCCCTAGCTGCTCCTGCTGTTGCTTGCCTAGTTGCTCTTGCTTTTCCTGCCCTAGTTCCTCTTGCTGTTCCTGGCCTAGTTTGTCCTGCCTTAAGTGCCCGAAAGTAAGCTGTTGTTTCAGTTGTAACTGTAAAAAAATATGTTGTGATCCTTGCTATTTATGTTACTAGCACAAAGTTTATATGAATATTCTCGGTCTTGTTCCTTCTTGATCCATATTTAAGTCGTTCATAAGAGAATGTCGAAAGGTCCAATGAAGATAATGAAATAGTTGAATAGCAAAGTTTTCCATTCGCTAATTTGTGCTATCATGGAGGGAACTATCCATTCATCAAGTTGAAAAGGGACAAAAATATTCGCCTGAATGACTCGTGTGGCAGATTCATGCCAAGCTACCTATCTGGTTACTGACATGAATCTGAAAAAAAGGAGAGAGGTTAGTGTAAGCGCCTTCATGACTTTGAAGGGATAGGCGAAACTCATATGCGTCAATTAGCTGATTTCTGCGCTCGTCTTCATCGGTTAAGTTTCATCTGAGCAGCTGGACTGTGGCATCTTACTCTGTTTCTTGAGCCTGCTCATACTCTTCTTCCTTTTTAGCCTATGCTAGAATTTGCAGTTCGGTGAAAGTAAAAAAGACGGGCCTAAATTACCAGACAAACTCCAGGATTCAGACTCAATGAAGGAAAAGGGCAAGTTGGCTCTGCATATTTGGGGATAAGGTCAGGTCTGGACCGATTTTCAGGTGGGGTACGGATCCTTTGAAATTATAGTAGGACCCAGATGGTCACTGTTCATGTTTTTGAAAAATTTCGTACTGATTTGTATCCGAACAGGAAAAAGAAAAAAAAAACATATTGAAGTGAGAGTCATGTCGTCCTGATATAAATGCTCTCGTGAGCCATGACATCATTTTTTATTAAATCTAGAAGATTTGACAAGCGCCACTTATTTCCACGATTGAACTGAAATATTTAGTAATTATCAAACGGTGGTGTTCGTGTTGTTCTCAATACCTAAGAATCTGCAAAACCTCGTCTTGGTCCTTTCTTTTGCTCAAAGCACAAGACGGATCGGTACACTTTGCCTGGCTGAGACCAGAGCATCGGAACATGAAATGTAAAGCCTTCAAGCAAAGAACCACATAAGTAAAACAATACCATGAGGTGCTTCCATTATAAAAAGACCTTCCTTGTCGCTCCCATAGTTCCTTGTCTGAGGTGTTTTAAAAACAAAGACCTCAGCCTCACACGCTTTCTGTTGCATCAACGTTTACCATAAAATCAAGGTACAAGTTTCGCTCTTCCTCCCTTCAATCCTCTAGGCCTACATATAGAATTACCATAAAATCAAAGTACAAGTTTCGCTCTTCCTCCCTTCAATCCTCTAGGCCTACACATAGAATTACCAGATTGATAGCAACACCGCACCATGCAGTGTTGTATTGATTCCGCCCTAGTCGGTTGAAAAAAGCTAAGCTACTTATGTAGCAGCCGAAACACCACACCGAAAGCCCGAAAGATTGACTGCTCAACTCACCAACTTGGTCCATGCATAGGCCACTGGACTCCTAACATGGTTTTGAGCATTGCTCCAAACAATGCTGCCGAACTCCGACCTTGTTGTTGGGTTCGTGCCCTTTTTCGAGACGAAGGTGACTGTGTACCTCATCTTGTCCCCGACCTTTGGAAAGATGAGCTTCATCGGCTTCACCGTCACCCCGACTGTTGACGGGCCTGTGACCGACACATTGTACATGGACCCTGCAGCCCCCACATTGGTCAGCTCTCTAGTGTATCTCACGACCTTCTTGTCATTGAACACCACTGAGAATGATGGGTAGTTGAGTTCACCAGGGTCGGAGAATTTTCGAGAGCATGTGACGTTAGGGCGCTTGACAATTGTCTTCACGTGGTCGATGGTGTAGTCTAGGGAACAGAGAAAGGCGATGTAGTCTTCGGCCTTGAGGTCATACACGAGGCCGGGAGAGAGGGCCTTTTGGGGGTCCACATGGCCTGAACCGTGAGCCCATGGAGTGGAGGATGTGCCACCGGCGGCGTCCCTGGAGGGGGACCCAGTATTGTCTAGGTTGTAAGCAGTGGTCATGAGAGCAGATTTGATTGCGCTCGGGCTCCAATTTGGGTGGGCAGATTTGAGCAGCGCTGCAATCCGCTTATGTGCGGGCATGACATGGACGTACCTTGAAAAACCAGTTAAGCCCATCAGTGATGATAGCATTCATAGTAACATAAAAACCACATCAACATATCCTTGAAACTAGATCTTCACAGGACACCACTATCATCTAGGTCAAGAGGATTGGCCCATGTACGAATTCTCAGCAAATGTCAAAAATGTCATCCAAAGATTTTTCAAATTCTTTTTTTTTTGGGTCAAATGTCATCTAAAGATTAACAAGCGATTGTGCTGCCACATTCTGTCATGTTGCAGATCGAAGTTTTGTAATGGCACCATAGATCACCATTCGATGCAACCAATTTGGTTCATCAATTGGGACCACCTTCTCCATTATTTTTAGACTTATAAGCCACCATTATTCACTGAAGGTGGTACCTCTTTTAGCAGTCAGTCTATGCAGGCCAGCCTAGCCTTTTGTAATGCTCAAGCAGACTCTATCACATTAAAGTAAATGGAGAACGCCCAACTACAACGTTTTCACATGTCAACATCACGTTAGGAAATGTGAGAAACACATCATAAATGGAGAACTAGCCGTTAGGCAGCAACCATTACCTGACAGTATGTTGAACAGGGTCTTCCGGGTATCGGACTCCAGCCCAGTGGGCCCCGCTGCCTCCGACCAGCCGGCCAATATGTTGACCCCCGGCCCGATCACGTCCGGCTTCAGTATCTGCTGTGTCACCGTGTTGGGCCCCCTGGAGCTGAATGCCGCCACCACCGGCGACGGCTTCACGTTCACCACCGTCCCTCTGAAGCTGAGCACCGCAGTCGGGCTCCGGCCGCTCTTCACGTACTCCCTTATCACATCCCCCATTTTCCTCCCAACTGCGACCGCTGGGATCAGGTGGCTGTCTGCCACCAGCTCCTCCCCGTTTGCAGCCGTGTTCGCCAGTATCATCCCCACTCCGCCCGCCTCCCGCACCACCTGACCTTTCTCAACACGGGCATTCACCCCCCGGTCACACAGCACCACCTTCCCACGCGTGAGGGCGGGGTCGAGCGACCCGGGCAAGCACAGTTGGCCTGAGATATTGGAATCTTTACTATAAATCACGGGCACAGGATTATGCCCCATCCCAGGCCCTGAATAAAGCGAGACTCCGGTATAGCGCTTGCCGTTGCCTAACAGGGCATATGCTGGAAAATCGCGATCGAGGGTTCCAGCACCAACGGTCATGATCCAAGGCGCCACATTGGCGAGTGATTCCTTCATTGGCCCGCTGTTTCCAGCCGAGCAAGAAACAAAAATGCCCCTCTCCATTGGCAGTGAACGCGCCGATGGCGATCGTGTCGCGGTAATACGGGGCAATCCCGCCACCGAGGGAGAGCGAGAGGACATCGACACCATCAAGGATGGCTCGGTCCATCCCCGCGAGGATGTCCGCCCCGAAGCAGCCACTGCTCCAGCAGACCTTGTAAGCAGCCACACGAGCGTGCTCGGCCATCCCGCGAGCCGTCCCTCCGGCGTACCCGAGAAGGCTGGCGTTGGCCACCGGCGACCCGGCCGCGGTGCTGGCCGTGTGGGTCCCGTGCCCGTCCCGGTCTCTCGGCGACTCCACTTCCTTCGGGCTCTTCAAGAAATTCGAACCTTCGATTTAACCCAAAACAAAATGCAAAGTCATCACCCAGAGGACGCAAGAACAGTTCAATTATAATTCAATCAAGCAAATTTTTCTTAAAGAACCAACTCAATGATCATTCAAATATCTGCAGATCACACAATTCAGACGCGAATGACATGCTTTCACTTAGATTCTTGTTCATTCTTACTAAAAACCGAACCCCATCAGTCATTACTTACTAAAAATGATGAATCGTCAAGTCAATGATGAATTACCGGAGGCCATGCGAAATCCCTTGGAGAAGAACCGAGCTCCGATCAGCTTCTTGTTACACGACTTCGCGCTGAAGTCCGGGCCCGATTCGCACGCGCCCTTCCACCGGGCCGGCAACTCGGGCATCCCGGCGTCGTCGAAGCTCTTCGATTCCGGCCAGACCCCGGTATCCAGGACCCCGACGATGACGTCCCCGAAGGCGCGCCTCTTCCCGCCGTTGGGGCCCTCCTGCGGATCCCACAGCCCGAGGTCGTCGGAGATGCCCAGGAACGCCGGCGTCCGGGTGGTGTGGAGCTCGTAGACGGTGTCCTCGTAGACGCCGAGGACGGAGGCGGACGACCGGAGCGCGTCGGCCTCGTCCGGGTCGAGGGTCGCCGCGAAGCCGTGGAATGCGGCGTTGTAGGTGTATAGGAGCGGGTCGGCGGCGGCGGCGGAGGCGTCGGAGGCGTCGGAGGAGGAGAGGGATTGGAGGCTAGAGGCGTACCAGTCGCGGTGGGTGGCGAAGGAGGAGGGCATGTGGTGGGGGTTCATGTGGACAATGTACGTCTTCTTGGCCGCGGCGGCGGTGGCGGCGGCGGCGGCGGCCGAGGAAAGCAGCAGCGCCAGGCATTGCAGGGCGGCGAGCGAGCGGATGCGGAGGTTGGCCATGGCCGGCGGGGAGAGGCGAGGTAGAGAGAGAATGGATATGGTTAGAGAGAGAGAGAAAGAGAGAGAGAGTGGAGGCACAGTAGTGGGGGTGGCTAATAAGGGGACATAGTCAGGGGAGGAAGATGGGGAAGGAGGAGCGGGTACAGAGGGACGCTCGTGTCGTGGTTTATATGTTCTGCTCTTTGAGAGAAGGGGCTTGGACTTTGCTCTTATTACGATTATGCCACTGCACCTCGAAGGCCCTTTCGTATGTGGAAATTAATGTTCACAGAGCTTAGTTTGGTTCTGCTCACTATCTATGTGACTAGTCACGGACGGCCCGTCGCATAACTTGATATAATTGTATCACAAGTCGTTTTGAAATGCAGTACATTTTTCAATTGTGGTATGTAATTTTTTTTTTACTTATATAACATGATAAATTGACATAACATTACTAATTTGGTATATTTTTGGTATTCCTTATTTATAAGCATTCGATTTGATTTTCTTTTTTTCAAACGTGAAATTTGAAATTAGTAGACCCACATCTGAGGTCATTTTGCAATTTTTCAAAGCTTATATAATTTTTTTACAGTGTTTTGACTTTTAATCATGATGGGTAATTCTTTTTAATAAGCAACGGTGCCTTTTTTTTTTTTTTTTTTTTTATGAAGATAAATATATTGAAAATCCTAAAATTTATTATAATAATATAATTAAAATCTAAAATTTATTATGAATATAAAATTTTAAAAAATTTTAAAAAAATAAAGTTAAGTCTTAAAACTTGTTAGATTTGTGCAATTAAGTCCATTTGTTAATAGCATTTTTTGACATCAAAGTTTATAATTTTTTATTTTGAAAATTTTAGAATTTGATTGCATTTTTATGATGAGTTATAGAACTTGATTATATCTTTTGAAAATTTTAGGATTTTCTTGGTTAAAAGAAAAGCTTTACCAACAAAAAGAAAAAAGATGGGGATTTAATTGCATGTATATGAGAAGTTCTAGGGAGCGACTGAGTAACTTCGTAAATGTATGAGTAACGGGCTGATATCGAAGAAGAGTGAAAATGAAATTCCGACGAAATCGAGGGGCAAAAATGGGAACGCAGGCGCGACACGCCGTACATGGGGAAAGATCGGGACACGCGGGGACGGCGTGGGGCCGCATGATGCTGTCGCGTAGCGCGTGGGGAGACGAGATCACGCCAATCCAGGGGAGGAAGCGCCACGGCGACAGCGACACTGCCCACTCACGCTAACGGCTACTACCTCCCCCCGCTTTCCTCGTTTTTGCTTCTCTTTCGTGTTCGAGGAGTCAACAATTCTGACCGGAACGGTCCAATCCGAGTGCGGCGGTGCCGTTACCCGCCCGTTTTCCACACCCACGGCTCGTGCCTGCCACCGCTGACTGACTACTCATCACGAACTCACTTCGGCACTCGCGTCTCTCGAGCAACCTCCACCTCCGTCACGCGCGCGCCGTGGCGGGTGGTGATCCCAGCAGTTAACGGTCCGCCGACGCCGCGTTCGGTAGCAGCCCGAGACTTTTGTGATGGATTCGGACCAAAACCGCGTCGATTGGCAGTGCTCTTCATGTTTTATTCGTGTCGGCATTATCGAGAATAGCGAAAACAATAATGTAAAAGACACCTTAGCGTTGCCCGTTAATTAAATTTAATGGAATTAATAAAAAGACTTCATTTCATAGATTCGACAAGTTTTAATATGAATATTTTTCTGGGAATTTTGGACGTCAAATGTACTTGCGTGATGAGTTTTATAACTTTCATTATACTTATCATAAAAAGAAATAATGGGGCCTTTGGAGGTAATGACGTCGTCATCGACGTCACAACCAACATCATTGGCAACCATTGTTTGTGCTCTCACCAGCAAATTTGAGACCATGCAACTTAGGAGTGTGCATGATCAGGTGGGCGGTTCCCGACTTAGAATTGGGAACCGCCCGCTAAGGACCGATTTTGAAAAATCGGAACCGGGATCCACCCATTTGTTGCATGGATCCATTGGGAAATCGGACCGCTGGTTCGATCTGGTTTTCGAGTAAATTCATGGAACCGGACATCATCACGAATTCAACCCCAACATCATCACGCAAGTACGCAACCATGCAAAGAACAACACGAATTCTCAATCCGCGCAATCACAACAAAAGTAAGCTCATGTTGCTCCGTTGAGACTCCCAAGAACACTACTCCAATTCGACTTCAATCTCAATTAAAACAAAATAAGGAATTGCAATTGAAAGAAATGTAACATTTAGAATGCTACAACATTCTCCTGATATGCACAATCCATTCATCTAAACCTAAATAATCGCAATCCTCTAGTTAGTGACCAAGCAGCAAGCATCTAGAAATAAATTAGAGTGTAGCCAGTCGAAAAGATACAATACCACATTCACCACCAATCCAAGTAGACTGCGATCGCCATGCCAATTGAAACTTAGCCTATTCTTTGGACAACCCTAGGTACAAGAGAAGCTCAAAGCTAGCATTTTCCTAAAAATAGACTCGGTCCAGTCCGGGTGGGCGGATGAACGGATCTGCCCATGGAACCGGGAATCGGACCGGTAACCACTGGTTCCCATAGATTGGAACTGAGAATTGGACTGGTTTCCTCAAAAACTACCGGTTCTGGGCGGTTCGGGCGGATCTCGGTTCTTTTGCACACCCCTAATGCAACCACCCTGATGCCCTTGCAAATCGCTACTAGGGGTGTGCAAAATACCCGGGATCTGCCCGGACCGCCCGGAACCGGACCGGAATTGCTCGGAACCGGCGGGTCTTGAGGGAACCGGTCCGGTTCCCGGTTCTGTGGGCGGATCCGCCCACCCGGACCGGACCGGAACCTTTTTAATATTAAAAAAAAAAATTACTAAGAGAAACCCTACATCTCATCTCACTCTCTAGGGAACCTTTACCTTTGGTCAAAGAAAATTTAACCATCTATGGTTATTTATTTATTTTTGGTGAAATCCATCTATGGTTATTTGCAAATAGGAAATGGGAGAATGTTGCATTCCATCTGTTCGCGTTTTTTTTTTATCTACGAGATACATTTATAATTACAACAAATGAATCTTTGTTCCACGTACTTAAATTTGATTTTTCTTTATTTGGCTTGCTTTGATGTCACGTAATTGTTTTTTTGTTGAAAACCAAAAAAATTTCGAGTCAAAATCGGTTCCATGGATCCACCCGGGAACCGGACCGGACCGGCGGTCAGTTCCCGGTGGATCCACGCAACAAACGGGTGGATCCCGGTTCCAATTTTTGGAACCGGTCCTTAGCGGGTGGTTCCCGGTTCTAGGTCGGGAACCGCCCGCCCGGACCATGCACACCCCTAATCGCTACCCACTTTATGTGCTCAATCTCTAGGCATTTTTATGTGGAAGTGACAACCATTACAACAAAACGCAACTCTACCACCGCAACAGTCTCTGTGGAGAGGCGAGCGTGCAGGGGTGGTCGCCATTGTTGACGATGTCTATCAAGGGAGGCAATCAACAATGGCCACGGCATCCAATGCAAGATCAAGTTTTTTCTTTTCTCTTGTCACGTAATTTAGTCGAACTTTTCATGTGTTTTTTTTTTTTTTTTTTTTTAATTTTTGTCCAGTGAAGCTCTAGGTAACCTCTTCCAAACTAATACTTTGCTCGTTTTATGGAAAATGATATCAAGAAAAATATTTTCCAGATTTTTCCATCTTCATTTCGTGGAAAATGAGCTGATTGGGAAAACAAATTTCATGAAGCAAAAAAGTCTTCTAAAAATAGGAAAAAATATTTTTAACTTTTGAGAAAGAGGAAAACATTTTTTTTATACATTCTTTCACCTCACTTTGCTTCATCAAATACCTTTTCCTCTTATTTTTATTTTTTAAAATTGATTTTTAATTATTTTTTATTCTTTTTCTTCATTGGTCGGTGGTGGTGGCCGACCACTGGCCACAAGCGAGTTTGTCAACCAATGACATGGCTAGCAACCTGATCCAAGAAAAAAAAAGGAAAATAAGAGTAAAAAATAATTAAAAATCGATTTAAAAATACACTAATAAAAATTTATTGAAATTGGTGTACAAAAGAAAAGATTTTTCTTATCAAACAATTAACAATATTTTTAATTAATTTTCAGATTTCAATCAAACATCTAAAAATATATTATTTTTTAGAATATGACTTCTTAAAGATATTTTTTAAAAATACCATATTTTTCACAAAATAAATGACAGAAAAGTGGAATTCATAAAAGGCTCGAGAGTCAGATCAAAGTTCAATGGAGCGAACTTGGGATTTTCATTATGGGCGCGTGGATCTCACTGACTAAGCTGAGGAGAGTGGTGGGAAGATAGTCAAGACATCGAAGCAAGACAAAGGAAAAAGTTGCAATAAAAAACATGATTTCACATGGAACAGAGATGGGGTGAGTTGGGAGAAAACATGCAAAAACCGGAGATGGTGGCGACGATTGAGCCCAATCCTTTTTGGCATCGGGCGGCGCGCTCCATAAATATCAAATCTTCCGGCGAATTCCAACGGCACAGATTTTTCTATCGAACAGACGCAAAGAGAAGGAACCGCACGCCACCTTTTTGCGTCATTGCACTTTCCACCGACTTCCCTATCTCCTCCTCGAGCCAGAGATCCCGAGATACTTCAATTGAAAAAAGGAGGAAGAAAACAGAGAAAGAAATGCTGCGGAATCGCGTCGTAGATGGATGCTCGAACATGGCCAACTCACTCATGTGATCGATGCCTAACTTTTAAAGGGACCCTACTAAGATTTGTAATGAGGGTTTCTCACGTATCACGACAAGGTGGCAAGATGCCGTCAAATAATATCCAATGATTTGTAGGGGGTGTAGTTTATATTCTCTACCGATAGGAAGGCACGGAGGTCTTTCTCTCCAATGAGCGGGCAGGGATCTCCGAGCAATACCCTTAAGTCGTTAGACATATTTTATAGTTTGAGCTCGTATTTTATTGATAGTTTGAATTTGAACTCATGAATATCTACTTAGTATACATAGTCTCTTTCTCTTATAATTGCATGTTGTAACATAAAGGCGCAATGGTGCTAAATATAATGAAATTCTATACTAGATGTAGGTCTTATTTAAGAATAAATTGAGATAAATCTCGTGTCTTGCTATTTCGTTGTATTTGAGCACCTAATCCTACCAAGATCCCCGGACATCTATGGTCTCCATCTCAACTAAATTTCGATACGATGCCCCACGCTTGGAAAGCATTACTAATTAAACATCATAAGGGGACCCCGTGTAGTAATAGCTACTCCGTGCTTCACGGTTCACATGCTATATGGAATTATCATAGTGCATGATTGCCTACTTTGTCACCTACTAGCAGTTAGAATAATTTTATATGGGCCACACTCTCTTTGTGGTATTAGGATGGTCACTTTATGTCTAATTTGTGGTGCCCACTCGGAAAGAGAGGTTGCCCTTTACCAAATTCGCGTGTAATTGCACATTGATTATACAGCCCGTCGCGACTTTGGATTGAATTTCCCGCATGTAGGACATATATATAATTGGTTGCCATGGTCAGTCCTCCAAAAGGTTCTCTTTCTCCTGAAAAGAAAAAAAGAAGAGAAACCGCGTGGGGAGATTTCTTATGGTGGGCCGGGGTTATTTCGTGAGTTTGATATTAGTGCATGAGAAAAGAATCATGTAAGTTCTGTGAATGATAAGCATGAGAGTAAGAAATCTGAAGTCACGAGAATGACCAGAAAAAATAACATTCCCATTGCTTGTTGCACATGTAACGATACATGGCAAAATATTTGAGATTGCCGTCCGTTTCCTTTTCCAGGCTCGATTACACAGCAACGGGCTGTTTTGCAGTGGCGCTACATCAGATTTAAATAAAAATAAATATCATCACGTATGTCTCAGCAACCGTCGCTTTGGCCGAGTGGTTAAGGCGTGTGCCTGCTAAGTACATGGGGTTTCCCCGCGAGAGTTCGAATCTCTCAGGCGACGCTTCTCTCTTTTTTTTTTTTTTTTCACTCCATCTCTATTTTCCACGCTCCATTCAAATTCGTTTTGTTTAGCTTCCCCCACACGATTTATCTGGAATCGAATTGGAGTTTTAAAGTAGCATTGGCCGCCTCGGTATGACTATTGAGCCAGATAAAAAAATGATGATGATGTCAGTTTGGTTGTTATGATGATGGGGATTCGACTACATACACATGCTAATAAATTGAGCACAAACTACGTGTTAATCCAGGTCACTGATTCAACACTATATAAACTCTGAAGCAAAGAGCATGTTTCGTGGAAGGGTATGATCAAGAAGTTTCGATCTAGTCTATATGGAAATGAACTTATAATTATGGGATCGACTTAATCATCAGATTATAAATTATAAGTTCATAGCCCATTTCCATTTTGGACGAAATGGATATACTAATTCTTTAATATCATTTAGTAGGAGGGATCTTGAACTAAAAGTAGATGCTACAAGTTAGAAAAGGTATATAGAGCAATTGCAATAATTAGGTTCATTGCTATTGATATGGTAGATGCTGTTGCATATACAACCTATGCAATTTGTTGGAATTGTTTGATCTTAAAAGGGGATTTCTATACATGAGGTGTTCTTTCTTGGTTTCATCTGGTCATAAATTGATTAATTTTTAAATAATGATAGATAAAAATAATGCCCCTAAGGAATCCTATTGAAAACAAGAAGTATAGGACTTGTGTATGTGTAAGATTGAGTCAATTCGATTTTTGAAAAAGGATTATTAATTTGTAACTTTTCAAGGAATCCTTCATCGGTACTTGTGAATGATTGATTTATTGATTATTTTTAGATAATGATAGATAAAAATAATGCCCGTAAGGAATCCTATTGAAAACAAGAAGTATAGGACTTGTGTATGTGTAAGATTGAGTCAATTCGATTTTTGAAAATGATTATTAATTTGTAACTTTTCAAAGAATCCTTCCTCGGTACTTGTGAATGATTGATTTTTTTTTTTAAAAAAAAATCTTGTTGACCTTGATTGCATGAGAGCAGTTAGAAAGATTAAAAATTGAATAGATTGATTTGATTTATTCTCACTAATCGTGAGATTATCATCTCGAGGGTTATTTTGTCAATGAATGCTCTCATTACACTCATAATCTCTAAAGGACCAATTACACAGCATCTATATCAATAATTCAAGTATTGTATATACATCATGAGTTAGATTCCTTACAGCAACTACCCGTAATAACAAACTTACAAAATGGATCTATTTATTATAAATGGATTTGTTGTTCTTGACTCTACATTACCTTAATTATTATTTGAACAAGTAAAAATTATATCTTAGTCCAAGTGGGAATGGCATTTCTCTTCTACGCATCCATGGAGTTTTCAAAATTCGAAACATCTCAAAGATAGATAGAGAGGTATGAACTTATAAAACAAACCACACTTCCCCATACCCATTAGGAGTCCATTGATGAGAAAGGGCAAGGGAAAATTTGAACCCAATTTCTACGGTGATGAATAAAAAGCAATTAGAACACTTGAAGAGTTATGCATTTGTGTATTGATAAGACCATTCACTACTTCTTGAAGCCCGATCTCTCCCTCGAATGAATCATATAGGAAACTATAGGATAGAAGTGCCTGCCCCACCCATGAGAAGAGCTATCTCCTTTTCCTTTCCTTTTTGTAGTTTTGTTTTTCACATTCTCCGGTTCTGTGCTCCATTCAATTTCGTTTAGTTCAACATTTTCCACACAATCGGTTTGGAGTTGAAGTAGAGTTACAAATGTAGCATTGGCCGCACCGCTGTGACAGCTGAGTCGAATGAAAAACGATGATAATGCACAACCTGTCATCTTGGACAGTTCCTCTAGGTACCGTCGTTCTCGCCCTTTCACAAAGGAATGGAACAAGGCTATAAAACGGCAGCTACGCAAGTTCTGCAAAATGTTTGTTCGGTTTTATGATGACTGGGATCCAATTACATGCACGAGCTATATATTTATCTGAGTCACCAATCAACACTACCAAGTCGGGAGCGAAAAGCATGCTCTGGGGAAGAGCAGCATCAGGAACACGAGGGTAACGAAGAGAGCAGAGATAATTATGCACAACAGGTTTCACGCTTCGAAAGATAGAAGCATAGCCTAACTAAAGCGCCAAATCACAGCCCAATGTCTAATGTAAAATCATGTAACATATGCAGTCCCCAATAAAACAGCCTGCAGACTAGAGAGAGAGAGAGAGACAAAGAGATTCGAATTAACTGCAAATCATGTTTTCTAATCACTCTCCATTCAATGAAACTGTAACAGGGGAGGGGGGAAGTTAGAGGGCTGAAAGTCAAATGTTTCAACAGCTCAACACATAGTGCCTTCCGACTTAAGTGCAGTATTGAAATAGCAGCAAAAGGATGTCAAATAGGAGGCTCTAATGACCATACTTCTGAAATTCCCATTCGCTATTATCTGTAAAATGCAAAGCACAATCAAAAGATCAGACTGCATACCTAAACTATTCAGCAATGTGTAATTAATTAGAGACAAGGATTTCAGCTTACCCAATGGACACACTTGACGAGTTTTGAGCCATCGGCTGATGCAGTGAAAATGAAATGCGTGGTTGCAAACTCCTATAGCATCAAGTAGAGAGATTTGATGAGCCAAGGAAACAGTTGCCCAAGATAAACAGACTGCTATTACCAGAGATAACAAAAGAAATGGACCTTTCTTTTGTTCTTCAAAAGAACAATGAACCTTAATTAATTAAAATCATCCATCTATCATATGATAGTGGAAAACTAGATAGACTAAAATTGAATAAAAGAATCATCTCATGGTAATCCAGTTTCTTAAAACAGGGCAGAGCATTCCTTCCTCAAAATAATTTTACAACTACAACGAAAGAGCAACAAGGGAACTGCTAGACGATTACTCTCAAAAGAGTACAGACTGTTATATAGTACTTCCCAATTAGAATATTAAGTGATTGACTCTCAAGCACCCAGAATTTTTTTCTCTTTCGTTGGTCAGAGAACCCAGGAGTAATGGTTCATAATAAATGTTGTAACTAAACTTTTACAGTGGGCACACTTAGGCAGGTAAATGGGACATCTTAGACAAGGAAATGGACGGTGCCCCACATGGAAAATTTCAGCTAAGGAAAGTAGTCAATATGCCAATATAAACTACAAACACAAGTAGCAACGAAAACACAACTGATCGCAACGAACTCCTACTATTCTGAGAGCAAAAGTGCACTCATACTTCAAAGTGTGCTTTTTCCTCTAATTTCCATTATGCTAATATCAATCATGGCGAGTCTTATTCATGTGAGGCAAAATGGACTGTTGGTAAACATCAATTTATTAGGGTACAAATCATCTTAAAAAGCTAAAATTTCCAATAGGGGAAATATTACAGAGAAATAAGCCCAGAATGATGGGTATCAAAAACCTCGAAAGATCTTCCATCCTACAGCAGATCCCCATTCAGAAGAACTGATCTAATGACTAAGTCCTCAGTTGATAAGGGATTGTAAGAAGACCAAAGCAAATAGACACGGGAATCATTACCATCAGGAAGCATAGCATTTTCAATCACAGAAATCTTCACACCGGAAACTTCATTTTAGTATAATAACAGACCTTTTATGATTCCATGATGAAAGGTGATAATGCACGTGTTCAAGTAGAAATCGAGATTACTCTCAAAGAACACTGATATGCTCAGAAGCTAAACAGTAATCACCATCTACATGCTTTGATTCGAGAACACCAATCGAAACGAATACCCTTAATTAAAAACCCCAATGCTCCCACATTCACCACGCATCATCAGTTAAATTCCAAATTCTAGCATTATTGCAATCCACTATTCCCTCATCAAACAGAAAATATCTAATAACCGCTACGCTGCACTATGCCGGTGCCCTAAACTGACACAGAATCGCGAAAATTCGATGCTTACCCCAAGCGACCGTGCACTCCTCGCTGGTCGCGCTCGCCTGATTAGCTTGGCACTCAATGCCTGACGACAAGAACCCAAAAACACAACCTCAGACATCACACACGCAATCTAAAAGAGCTTCGAAATCACGTTACCGAGGTAGCCGACCAAGAACTCACAAAGATCCATGATGTGGTTCCTGCAGATGGCGCAGTTGTCCACGACGATATCTGAAATCAACCCAGAAGAGGGAACGGAGATTCCGATCAATACCGAATGCACCATAAAGCTATAAGGAAGGAGAGGGAAAATAGGGTTTAGGGTTTAAGAGGGGAAAGTTACCCCAGGCCCAGAGCGAGACGGCGTTCCACTTCTTGATCTCGAACCGCTTCGGCTTCCTCGACGACGACGACGAGCAGCAGGAGGAGGACGACGGAGGAGGAGGAGGGGCGGCGGCGGCGGCGGTGCTGCTGGACGCCTCGCCGGCGGGGGTCATCGGCACGTCGGAGTCCAGGGTCGCCATGACTTTGGAGATTTGACTCAGGAACGCGGGGCTTGGGGAATCTATGAGCCGGTTTGGACTTTTTGTAGGAAGATATGTCGTCATAGTTACTTCACTCATGGACTCATGGCGACACTGTAATATCTTCCAAAAAAATTAGTTATATTTTTCAGAAAATTTAGTCACTAAAAATTATAATTTCACCATCGACGGTAATTTATGCTTAAACAATTTTATTAAAAACAAAAATGTTTTCTATTCGTATGTTTTTATAAATAATACGAGTAACCATTATTTGAAAAATGTTATTCACTTTATAGGTTTCGGGAAATAGACGCATCCAATAGACGCACCTTAACAATCAATAAAAATTATATTTTCAATCATCTTGAGCCTCTTGTATATTTTGGTTATTAGCTTATATATTCTTACCTTCCATTTGTTTTGTGAAAAACATTTTTTGGGAGATATTTTCGTGTTTTTAGGCATTTGGAATCGAAAATATTTCTCTAATTAATGGAAAATCTATACTTAAATTTCAAGAAAATAATTTCCTTTTTAAAAATTGGATTTTTTTTTTCCAAAATATGATTAGATACTTATGCTTGAATCAGAAACTTCACATTTGGACACAAGAACCTTGATGCTTGTTCTCGAGCCCTTGATGGTGGACTTCGGTCTAGAGGTAGGGATTGGATCCATCGAGATCTATCGAAGCCAAGCCTTGGTCAATGAGACCAAATTTGGAACCTTGAACTTGGGTCTAAATCCATAGAGGTTGAGCTTGGGAAACCAATGAACGGTGGTTGGGCCTAGGATCCAATATCATTGCCTAGCTCCCTAACGACTTGGCCTGGGTCAACAAACGCTAGGCCCGAGACCTCAGTGCTCCTACTTGAGCAAAGGTCCATTGAGGTTGGGGTTAGGTCCAAAGCACTCGGGCTAAAGACCCTAGGCTCAAGACTAGGTTCATTAAGGCCAAGCTTAAGACCCCATGCCTAGGATTGGGTCCATTAAGGGTAGTCTTGTGATCCTAGTGCCAATGCTTGGGTCCTTAATGCCCAAGCTTGTGTCCATTAAGATCACACCCATATCCATTTAGGTTGAGCTTGGACCCTAGCGCTCAGGCCTAGTTCTATCAAGGCTGAGTTTGGATTCTCAGAGTCCATGTCCCTATGTTGGGGATTGAATACATTGAGGCAAAGCTTGAAACCCTAATGCTAGTGCTTAGGTTTATTGAAGCCAGGCCTAGGACCTTGATGCTAGTGCTCGGGCTCTATTCCATTGAGATTAGGTTTGGGAACTTGCCACTCATGCCCACACTCGGGTCCTTTCAAGGCTAGGCTCGAGGTGCTTGCGCCCTTGTCCATCAAGGCTGGATTTGGGTCCATCAAGGTTGGACTTAGCACTTTGATGCCCATGCTTGAGTCCTCAACACTCGCACCCCAATCCATATAAGTTGACTTGTGCCATGGTCTCTAGCACTTGGATCCATCAAGACAAAACTTGAGATCGATGCCCATGCTTGCACTTAGGACCCATGTACGCATGCTTGGGTTGAGGTCCATTGAGGCCAAACTCGAGGCCCTAGTGTCTGTACTTGTTTTTTTTGCTGCTCATGCGTAAGTTACTAGTGTTCGAATAAGGTATGTCTATTTAGGAAAATTAAATTAAAAGTTTCTAATCAAATAATGACAAATATTACCAAAAAAAAATTATTCAGTTTATTTTCAGGTTTAAGTCAAATATAAAAAAAAGTGCAATTTTTTTTGGAAATTATTTATGTCACATTTTCCAAGAAATAAATGGAGCCTCAAACTATAAAAAAAGGACTTGTTAAGAGAGGAAAATGTAATGGAAAGAACACATGTCAGGAGAATACTTTCACCCTCCAGGGTGTTTTCTTCTCTGCCTAATCAAACCCTAGTCGAATTAAACTACAATCTTCCTAAGAGACGTTTCATATATTGAGTACATAGATCTCCACAAGAGAGCTTACCTCTTTTTTTTTTTCTTTAATATCAATGGGGTATTTAAGGCTCTTTGAGCACTAATGAATCTCTATTGATCGTTTAATTGCCGCAAACACACGGGCCTGCACTCCTGGGAATGGATCCGAGAGAAAGCGCAAATGTGCTGATTCGGCACTTACTTCTCGTTCGTTTGCAAGGCCTTATCACATAAACAAAACAAATTTTCACAAAATGACACAATTTGCAAATCACCATGTGAGCAATTGCTTAAGTACGTATTAGTCTTAAGAGCACATATGTAAATTGACTCTGGAATTTGTCATATGCTTTTGGGAAATAAGTCCTATATCAAAAGTAAGAGGTGAGGAGATGAAGGGTTTAAATATGTGAAGGAGGGTATAAACAATAACGATTATTATTTGCGTGTGGGCTCGCTAGTAGGCCTAAGAGCATTGGATCATTGGATTGGCTCTCTCATATTATAGATCTTCATCGGGTCCTTTGGACAATTGGGCTTGAGTTTGTCTGGATAACGTTTAACTGTTGCGACTCTCGAAGCCCAAGATCATGATCCAAATGGGGAATTATGACCGTCGATTGTGATTAGCTAGTCTAAATTATGATTAGTTTTGAGAGACTTTATGTTGCGACTCTCGAAGCCCAAGATCATGATCCAAATGGGGAATCATGACCGTCGATTGTGATTAGCTAGTCTAAATTATGATTAGTTTTGAGAGACTTAGTTGACCCTAATTTACTAAAAAGAACCCAACTTTAGGTCAATCCCCAATTCTACCCCCAAACTCTTTTATTTTGTCTATAAAAACCCATAAATTTTAGGTCTATTCCAAATCTACCTCGATTTATTTGTCTTAAAAAAAAAAGATCTCCAAACTTTAGATCTAGCCCTTTTTGTTTAAGAGAAATATTACCAATTTATACTCTAGTCCCAAATCTACCCCCATTAGCCCTTTGTCAAAAATTGCAATTAGTCATCCCTAATTTTCATATCATAGAGTGGCATGACTTTGAGATAATATTCCATGACACCTTGCTGATGTGGACTTGTTATTGATGCAAAAATTTCACATCAAATTACGATTAGATCATGGGGCTAGATTTGAGAATAGATTGAAAATTGGTGATTTTTTTAAGTCAAAGAAAAATTTAGGTCAAATTTGGGACAAGATCTAAAGTTTGGGGAGTTTTCCAAAAAAAAAAAAAAAGATTCAAGGTAAATTTGGAACTGGACCTAAAGTTTAGAATTTTTTTTGTTGAGACAAAAAAAACTTCTTGGCAAAGTGGGACTAGATCTAATGTTGGGAGTTTTAAGGAAATTAGGTGGATACTGTCATGCCCTTAGAGTCAACTTCCCTATGAATGTGATAATCGTGGAAGCAGCAATTGCATCAGGAAAAGTGATTTAACACATCTTAGAGATCCAAAACTTCAAATTCACTCAAATCTTTATTTCATTTGTTCCTTCATAAATATAAGAAAAATTCGATAATTTCTGACTTACAAGAAAAAAAGACGATTCTGTGCGAGGTAAATGCCAAGAATTTGTGAAGTTGACCTTGATTTTTTTGGAAGTGTCGTGCTGATTTCACTAAAGAACATCACTATGAAACGAGAACCTCAAAAAATGAGTGGCAATCATCGAAGTTTGACATTGTTGTGAACTGGAAAAAGGACAAGAAAGTCACTCTTACAAGATAATATCTAGCTCCTTGCACCCCATTATTTTCAACCCGAGAAACACGCACATATATGACAATAATTCCAACTCCGAGGTTTCTTAGATTCTTCTTTGACCCCGCGTGAATCAAGTGCGCACTTAGGATCACGACAGAGACTTCTGACGGTCCCGGCGTTCAAGGGTAGATCCTCTCTCGATCACATCTGATAATCACTTGGATCGAATCGGGTTATGTGTTGGCAAACCCCAATAGGTTAAGGAGAAAGTACATACACAAACCCACGGCGGTGACAAAGAGGAGGAACAAACAAAGACGGACGGCGAAGGCGTCTTCTACGACATCTTCCTCGAGGCGGCGCCGGCCATGACCATGACGTGGGCGTCTTCGCCGCCTTCCAAGCGCCATGTCCCTGCGCAAGTCCCCTTGCATTTCTTTCGCTTCCTTTACTTCAAACCCAAAAAGCAAGAACACCCACAGAGGAGAGAAATTAGAAGGATGTTGTTGAAGCTTGTTCAAGAAACGGCTTCTCTTCTACAATTTTTCTTTCCTGTATTTGAGGGTTCTAACACAAAATTATGACGAATTGTTGAGAATTATTGCTCTTAAATAGAGAAGAAAATCAGGAGCTTTTTCTTTGGTATGAAGAATCGGGTCGTATGCAGAATGTTTCTGCGTGACTTCGAGGAGGTAAAAGGAAGAGTGTGATTTGGTTTCAAAACGAGTCTTTACGCGTTGGACGTGTATGAAATTGCCTTGACCAGATACTCTGTGCGTGCAACGACAATTATAGAAGAACTAAAGGTATTTCGGAAGCTTTCTTGGCAAATATCAAGTGGCATTTCAGTGAATTAGGCTTGTTTGAGTTCATACGTCTAGGGGTGAGAACGGAGAGAAGAGAATAGATTTCTTAATTTTTGGAACCCTGGAACCTATCATGCTTACTCAACTTAGAACTTTCAACTTAGAACTTACATTGTCATAGGTTTTGGGATCAGTTTCAGAGTTTATCCAAGTTTCACGTGTACTCTTAATTGAATGATTGTAGTAAATCATCATCTTTAATGATTACTATTTGCTACAATCCACTTATCACAATTCATATTTAGATATGCAAAAAATATGAAATATTAATAAAGTAAAAATCTTAGTCTGGATATCGCCAAATATGAAAACCTACACTAGTAGTTTTAGATTACATATTCATCATTGGATATCATAAAATGCCCTAAGATCGTGCGAAGACATATAATAAAAAACACAAAGACTTTTTCTAGATTATGGGTTATCTATCAATTGGAAAAAGTTTCCTAATTTTTAGAACTTGGGGCTTGCCCTACATATTTTAAAACTTGGAATTGGATCGGTTTTCACCAATTGAGTCTTAGGCTCTCCATTCTACCTTGGAACCATACTAACCTTTACAGATACCTCTACATATATCTCTTTAAGCAAATTCCTAGGGTGGCCCATTGGTACATGGTGGTTAAAATTATCAAAAAAGTTCTAAGCCTATTATACTTTTACAAATTCAGTCCTAATCTTTTAAATTTTGAAAATTTAATCTATATGATCAATTTTGGTTGGAATTCGTGAACATGCACATTGTTGCTAGTGGGACAATTTTTAATATTATTTTAATAATTAGTCAAATTTATTTATCTATGTTTTCTTCTTTGAACATGCACATTGTTGCTAGTGGGATAATTTTTAATATTATTTTAATAATTAGTCAAATTTATTTATCTATGTTTTCTTTCGTGAACATGCACATTGTTGCTAGTGGGACAATTTTTAATATTATTTTAGTAATTAGTCAAATTTATTTATCTATGTTTTCTTCTCTCTCTCTCTCTCTCTCTCTCTCTCTCTCTCTCTCTCTGGCCGGCAAGGGTCCACTGGGCAAGGGTCCTCGAGTTATTAATTTGTCAAATTTATTTATTTATCTATGTTTTCTTTTCGTGAACATGCACATTGTTGCTAGTGGGACAATTTTTAATATTATTTTAATAATTAGTCAAATTTATTTATCTATGTTTCTCTCTCTCTCTCTCTCTCTCTCTCTCTGGCCCGCAAGGGTCCATTGGGCAAGGGTTGTCGATTTGTAACACCCTTGTCGGCCATGGGTAGGGGTTGCGATCCTTAATTGGGGGAAAAAAAAAAGAAGAAGAAGAAGAAGAAGAAGAAGGAAAAAGAAAAAAATTTGAAAAGAAGAGAAAATTAATAAAAATTTTTGAAAAAAATAGTAAAATTTTATTAAAAAATGTCGATGTTAGTATCGGTCGTACTACATAGGATAGTCGGTGTCCATATTAACAAATTATGGGAAAAATTGATTGGATGGACTCAATTACTAAAATGTGAAAATATTTAAAATTCAATTGATAAAGTTGAAAAGTTTAAACTCCGTTCATTCCATAAAAAATATGGCGTTTTTGGAAAATATTTTCTAGAAAACCATTTTTCAAGAAAATAACCATATTTTCTGATGTTCAATTAAAAATTTTAAATGAATTAGAAAATATTTTCTACCATTCGGTAAGAAAAACCTTTTCCAACACATGCTTGTTTTCAATAATTTTATTATTATTTAATTTATTTTAAAATTATTTTAGATTTTTTTATTTTTTCCTTCATTTCCTTTTCTTTTTTTCTTTTCTTTCTTTCCTTTTCATGCCTTGGTCGGTCATTGGCCACGGTGGTGGCTAGCGACGAGGCGTAGGCCAGCTTGAGCCTCGCTTGATCTAGAGAAGCTGAGGTTTGCCAAGTGAGCTTGGATTTGCCAATTCGGTGAGCTCGGTGAACTTCGGGTGAGGCCTACTCGTGGCCGGTGACCGGCCAAGGTCAAGGAAGAAGATGAAAATGAAAGAAAAAAAAAAAAAAAAAAAAAAAGAAAAAGGAAAAAAAAATTAGAAACTTGATTTTTAAAAAAGAAAAAAAAAGAAAACATAAAAATAAAATGAAAATGTATTTGGTGAAAGAAAGTAAGGTGGAAGACGTTATGGAACATGTTTTCCACTTTTGAAATGTGAAAAATATTTTCCCCACTCTTCAAGGTGTTTT
The DNA here is from genome assembly GCA_014182405.2 of Eucalyptus sideroxylon. NCBI lineage: Eukaryota > Viridiplantae > Streptophyta > Magnoliopsida > Myrtales > Myrtaceae > Eucalyptus > Eucalyptus sideroxylon. Next base: position 46,084,535 of record CM024550.2, read on the forward strand.
TTTCTAAAAGTGGAAAGCGTTTTACTTGATTAGTTCATTTTCCATCAAAATGAAATGCTAAAAAAATTTGAAAAATATTTTATTTGGAAGTTATTTTCTGTAGAGGTGGAAAAATGGATCTTAGACCCATATATGACCCATTTAAATTAAATGGGTCATAATGGGTTACTTGTTTTTTGAAGGAACTAATTAAATGGGTTTAACAATTAAAAACTTAAGATATGTGGGTATTAAAATGGTTCTTAAATGGGTTAGCTTTAGAACCCATTTTCAACCCAAACCACACAATCTCTCTCTTCTCTCTTTAACTTTACAAAAGTATTTTTTTATATAAAAATCAAAATTATAATTATTTTTTTTTTTTTTTTTTCTTTCTTCTTCCTTCTTTTGGTGGCCGACATGGCGTTGGCTGGCGACCGACCAGGCGAGCCTCAAGCTTGTCGGATCCGGCGAGGCAAAGGCCTTGCCAATGTTTGATGAGGTTGGCGAGGCTCGAGCCTTGTCGATCTAGCAAGCCTTGAGCTCACTAGCGTCGGCAAGCCAAGAGAGCCAGCTTGCTTGTGGCCGGTTGCTAGCTGTCGTTGTCGTGGTGGCGGCCGGCCAAAGAAAAAAAGAAGAAAAAAATAAAAATTATATTCTTAAAAAATAAAAATAAAAATAATTTTTAAAAAATAAAAAAAATTAAAATTAGATTTTTAAAAATAGTTATTTTAAAATTTTTTAAAAATTGTTCATTAAATTTGTGTCGTATAAAACCATGTTAGCAATACCATTATATATATAGATGTGTGTGTGTGTGTGTGTGTGTGTTTTAGGTTTCGTTAAATGGGTCGGGTATGGGTCAAAAATTTTGCACTACAATAAATGGGTTAAATGAGTCGATTTAGGTTGGATTATTTATGACCCGACACACCCGTTTAACGGGTCTAATTTTCTGTGAAACGAACGGAGTTTTAAGAATAAATTGACAAATGTGTAATAAATTTAAAAAAAAAATTGGATAATTTTCTCATTATCTGTGTGAGGGGATTGACCCCTTCTAAAGCTTGAATGCTCCAAATCTAGGTCAATTCGGAACCTCCAGATTTGAACAAATCAGCCGCTGAGCAAATGGACAATCCATATCGATGGTCTCTAATTTCCTTTCTGCTCTTTTTGTCCCCCACTTTGTCCTTGCCCCCGAAAACGTGCTTTGGCCTTAGAAGAGAGAAGAAGACCAAACCCACAACCTCCGCTCGCATGGTTGACGCCACTAGGCCCACCCTCGCCGATGCGACATTGCTGCACTCGCTGACATTGATCGCACCAGCTTGACCCACTCTCAATCTCTTCGTGCCACACTTATGCCCCAAGCCTGACCCTTTCCCAGTCTCGTGGTTTGGGTTAGGGCTGGAGTTGCTAGATCCGGCGTTGCCGAGATAGAATCGGCCTCATCAGGCTCGGGAGACGCCAAATCTAAGGGAGCCATGAACGCTAAGAAGGCATGTTTCTTTAATCAATGGAAGCCATAAACACCAAGAATTGCGATTAAAGAGGAACTTCAACACGGAGTTTTTCAGTCGTACTCCATTGCTCTATGCGAGTGTGTATATGGAAGCAATCCAGCAACTTGGTTTGAGGAGCTTTGTGCGATAGGACGTGCCTTATCTATAGGAGCTCCTTCTTTTGCATAAATAGGGGGAGCAGAACTCATAAATGGATGAAAGAGAAGTTGGTTCTTAATACAAAGGACTTGCCTTATCTTTTGAATGCATTTTTGATGAAGATCGTGGGAGCAGAACTCATGAATCGATGAAAGAGAAGTTGGTTCTTAATACAAAATACATTCTTGAATGCATTGATAATGGATGTGTTGTGACTTGTGAATCACCTATTTTTATATTGATAACTTATTGTCTTCTTTGATCAATAATGAATGTAATTTTTTTTTTTTTGATTTAAAAGCCTAAAATATATTTCTTTGAAATAAACATGTGGGCTCTTTCACCAAATTGGGTTGAGCTTTTTAAATTATCAAATATTTTTGAAATATCATGTTATAGGAAAGTGTCGGAGAGGTCCATTTCATAGAAGATAAGGTGGAGAGAGCATAGCAATAATGCAAGAAATGTCTGAAATTTGTACTTTTTAGTATGTTAATTGGAAGCACTATGTCTTGGTATTCGGCTGTCTAATTTATTAAAGATCTAAGCATTTCGAGTTTCATAGTTCGTCCTCACCAATTATCAGTTATTTTATTGGCTCTGTCATTTAACGCTGATTCTTTTATCATTTTACTTGTGCCTTTTGACTTGAAGATGGATTTGGATTGAGCGACTAAATACTATTATATATACATACATATCTAAATGTATATTATAGATGATAAGCTTCATATTTAGATATTTTCTTTAATCATGAACGCCACGATGCCACGAGATGACTAGATTCGTAATTTCCCTCCGGGTAAATCTGTTATTTCTTAATTAAGCTTAATCTGTACTTTTGAGGCACAATATTTCAAATCATGTTGCTTCATTACTTACTAATTTTCATGTTCTTTCTTGTGGTGCGAGCACGAGTTTCACACGTGATTGTGAAATTTGATTGGTTGACTTTATAAACGATTCCGCCCCTTTGTGTCCACTCGACTTCAACTAAAAAGATATTATATATCTTATTCGACTTTTAATTTTAATTTTTGAAATTAGATGTGTGATTTTGTCGCCTAAGTACCTTTTCTTTTTCTTTTTCTTTTTTTTTAAAAGCATACAAATTAGAGCCCCTTTTTTTTTTTTGCAATAATATTTAGTTAAAATATTATATTCATTTTCGCAGAAATTTATCTATGAATTATTACATGGAATAAGCCCATCGAAACAACACCCAATTCACAATTTTCCCTTTAAATGATGAGATAAGAAACAAGGCTACCTTAAATCTTCGTCAGCTGGAGACATTCAAATATTAGATGAGATATTCATACGCTAAACTATAAAATTTTCAGAAAGTAAAAGTTCCATCCGGCAACCCACAATTTTTATAACCAAAAATAATTATACCACTATTTAAAATATCAAAATAATGATGACAAATTGCTTTGAACTGGAAAAAAAGAAATGCAAACTAACTAGGACAAGATGGATCTAGCCCCATGCACCCCATTATTTTTTGTAGCCGACGGACAAGCATATATATGTCAATGAGTCCTCCAATCTTCGATACGTCCGAGGACGAGGCCACTTACCAAGATTCTTCTTCGACCCCGGTACATGAATCAGAGTACGGACTTAGTATCACGATTGAGACTCGACGACGATCAGCTGTCCCCGCGGTCGGAGGTGTATGGAGATAGATCCTTCCCTCGATCACGGGCGATCATCCCTCGGATTGAATCGCGTTATGCGTCGGCAAACCCTAATAGGTTGAGGAGAAAATACGCGCACAGAGCCACGGCGGCGACGAAGAGGAGGAACAGACAGAGATGGGCAGCGATGGCGGCCGCGTCTTCTTCTATTTCCTCGACGCGGGGCTGGCCACGATGCGGATGCCTTCGCCGCCTCCGGAGCGGCCTGTCCATGCGCAAGTCCCCCTGCATATCTCTTTGCTTCCTTTGCTTCAAGAAACGGCTGCTCTTCTACATTTTTTGCTCCTGATTTCGGGGGTTCTGAGACAGAATTATGAGGAAACTTTCGGAAATGATTGCTCTTAAATAGAGAAGGGAAGTGGTGAGATTTTTTCTTCTACATGTCTCTCTTCTGATTTCGGGGGTTCGGAGACAGAATTCTGAGGAACTTTCGGAAATCATTGCTCTGAAATAGAGAGGGAAAGTCATGAGATTTTTCTCTGGTGTAAGGAATTTGGCCGTGTTGACAATTTCTCTGCAATTTCGAGGAATTTAAAGGGGAAGATTATGATTGGACCTCTGCAATTCTTCACACGGTGAACGTGTATAAGATTCTGCTCAAAAAAAAAAAAAATGTGTATAATATTGTCCTTCGACCAAATAGTCTTTGCATGCAACGGCCATAAAAGAGAATCAAGCGTGGTCGGTTTTTTTTTTTTCAGAAAGTGTGGTTTTTTTTTTTTGGTCAGAAAGCGTGGTCGGTTTTTTTTTTTGGTCAGAAAGCGTGATCGGTTAAAGGGGACAAATTACTAAAAAAAGTCATAAACTTATTATAATTAAATTCAGTCATAATTTTTTTTTTTTATCAATTTAGTCCTAAAACTTTTGTAAATGTGTTAATATAGTTCATCCGGTCAATTTTGGCGGTTGATATTGACATGGACACTGGCCGTTTAACCGACGCCGATATAAATAATTTTTAATAATATTTTATTTTGTTAAAGATATTGTTGCCAATAGATAGTGATCTTATTCCACAAAAAAAAAAAAAAAGAAGATAGTGATCTTAATTGATCTTGTGCCGATAGATAGTGATCTTAATTGATATCGATTGTTGGAATATTCTTTTATTTGATTTATTGTATATTCTCTTTTCTTATCAGATTTAGACCTCTTGTATTATAAATAGTGATGTAATTAGACACATGAATGATATAGAAAGAGTTGCAAATTCTCCAAACCATCTTATACTTTCTGTCATCTAAGCTTCTAACGCAGTATCAGAACCTCCCTCATCCATCTAGCTTCTGCTATACCCTTCTTTTTTTCATCTTTTTCCAGAAAATTTCCATCGATTTTGGTTCATCTTCCTGGCTTGGTAGCATCATTAACGCCGGATATATGAATAATTTTTTAGTCAACAAAGGGGGGCACCGTGCCGAAGAACCAAAGCACAAATTCTGGTGTGTCTAAAGGTGATGAAGAGTCTCTCAACAGCCAAACAGGAGACCATGTTCTTGCGGAACACTAAATAAGACCATTAGACAATGAAAGACAATAGAGCCCCGTTGAGCACGTCTCAGAGGTCAGTCTAACCTTTCAGACCCATATGTTCACATGGAGACAAGGTACATCATCAATCTACTTACTCATATATGTGGATGACATACTCATTACGGGAAATGATACATCTGCTATTGATAGATTTATGAAGTACCTGCATTCTATATTTCACATGAAAGAGTTAAGACCTCCCAAATACTTCCTTAGGATAGAAATTGCATGGTCCATTTGTCTCAACCAACGCAAATTTGTCTTAAAAATTATATCAAAAGCTAGAAATTATATCAAGAGCAAGATTGTCGAGAACTAAGCCAGCTACCATTCCAATCAATCAGAATGTTAGGTCAATAACAGTTGAATTAATAAAAGATTGTCACTTGTAAAGAGGATCCTTTGCTTAAGGACTCTTCTACTTATCAAAGCCTTGTTGGAAAACTCGTCTATTTGACCATGATTAGATTTGACATTTGCTAGGGGGAGCAGAACTCATGAATCGATGAAAGAGAAGTCGGTTCTTAATATGAAGTACATTCTTGAATGCATTGATAATGGATGTATCGTGACTTGGTGAACCACTTATTTTTATACTAGTAACTTATTGCCTTCTTTGATCAATAATGAGTGTAATTTTTTTTTAATTTAAAAGCCTAAAATATATTTCTTTGAAATATACATGTGGGCTCTTTCACCAAGTCAGGTTGAGCTGTTTAAGTTATCAAATATTTTCAAAATACCATGTTATAGGAAAGTGTCGGAGAGGTCCATTTCATAGAAGATAAGGTGGAGAGAGCATATCAATAATGCAAGAAATGTCTGAAATTTGTATTTTTTTTTATGTTAATTGGAAGCACTATGTCTTAATATTGGGCTGTCTAATTTATTAAAGATCTACGCATGTCAAGTTTCAAGTCCACCCTCACCAATTATCAGTTATTTCATTGGCTGTCATTTAATGCTGATTCTTTTATCATTTTACTTGTGTTTTTTGACCTGAAGATGGATTTGGATTGAGCGACTAAATAATATTATATATATACATATATATCCATATGTATATTATAGATATCCATTTGATATATATATATATATACATATACATATTATAGATGATAAGCTTCATATTTGGATATTTTCTTTAATCAAGAACGCCATGATGCCAAGAGATGACTAGACTTGTAATTTTCCTTCCGGATAAAACTGTCATTTCCTAATTAAGCTTAATCTGTACTTTCGAGGCACAATATTTCAAATCATGTTGCTTGATTACTTACTAATTTTCATGTCCTTTCTCCGGGTGTGAACACGAGCTTTACACGTGATTGTGAAATTTGATTGATTGACTTTATAAATGACACCGCCTCTTTATGTTCACTCTTCTTCAAGTAAAAAGATATCATATATCTTATTCGACTGTTAATTTTAATTTTTGAAATTAGATGTGTGATTTTGTCACCCTAAGTACCCTTTTTTTAGCGTACAAATTAGAGCCCTTCTTTTTTGCAATAATATTTATTTAAAATATTATATTCATTTTCGCAGAAATTTATCTATGAATTATTACATGGCTCAATTTCACCCAATAAGCCCATCGAAACAACAACCAATTCACAATTTTCCCTTTAAATGATGAGAAAAAGGAAACAAAGCTACCTTAGATCTTCGTCAGCCGGAGACATTCAAACATTAAATGAGATATTCAGACGCTAAACTATAAAAAAATTCAGAAAATAAAAGTTCCATCCGGCAACCCACAATTTTTATAACCAAAAATAATTATACCACTACTTAAAATATAAAAATAATGATGAAATTGCTTTGAACTGGAAAAAAGAAATGCAAACTAACTACGACAATGAGTCCTCCAATCTAAGATACGTCCGAGGACGAGGCCTCTTATAAAGATTCTTCTTCGACCCCGCCACATGAAATCAGAGTACGAACTTAGTATCACGATTGAGACCAGACGACGATCAGCGGTCCCGGCGGTCAGAGGTGTATGGAGATAGATCCTTCCCTCGATCACGTGCGATCATCCCTCGGATTGAATCGCGTTATGTGTCGGCAAACCCTAATAGTTTAAGGAGAAAATACGTGCACAAAGCCATGGTAGCGACAAAGAGGAGGAACAGACAAAGACGGGCGGCGACGGCGACCGCGCCTTCTCCCGTTTCCTCGAGGCGGGGCCAGCCACGACGTGGACGCCTTCGCCGCCTCCGGAGCGCCTTGTCCATGCGCAAGTCCCCCTGCATTTCTCTTTGCTTCCTTTGCTTCAAGAAACGGCTGCTCTTCTACATTTTTTGCTCCTGATTTCGGGGGTTCTGAGACAGAATTGTGAGGAACTTTTCGAAATGATTGCTTTTAAATAGAGAAGGGAAGTGGTGAGATTTTTTTTCTCTGGTGTGAGGAATCTGGCCGTGTTGACAATTTCTGTGCAAATTCGAGGAAGTTAGAGGGGGAGATTATGATTGGATCTCTGCAATTCTTTACGCGGTGAACGTGTATGAGATTGTCTTCGACCAAATAGTCTTTGCATGGAACGGCCATAAAAGAGAATCAAGCGTGGTGAGTGTGAAATTACTAAAAAAATCATAAGTCTATTATAATTGTGTCAATTTAGTTATAATTTCTTTTTTGTCAATTTAATCCCGAAACTTTTGCAAATGTAGTAATATAGTCCATTCGGCTAGTTTTGGCTGGTCAATACAAACGAACGCTGGTTGTTCGATCGACGTTGATATGGATAATTTTTAATAATATTTTATTTTGTTGAAGATACTGTTGCCGATTGATAGTGATCTTAATTGATCTCAATCACAGTAAATATCCTTTTATCTGATTTATTGTATATACTCTTTTCTTATAGATTTAGACCTCTTGTATTATAAATAGTGATGTAATTAGACACATATAGAAAGAGTTACAAATTCTCCAAACCATCTGCTGCTTTCGATCATCTAAACTTCCGCCATGGTATTAGAGCTTCCCTCATCCATCTAGCTTCCATTATAACCTTTTTTTTTGTTTTCCATCTTTTTCCAAAAATTTTCCTTTGATTTTGGTTCATCTTCCTGGCGTGGCAGCATCATTAACGCCAGACCTGAGAAGAAATTTTAGTCAACAAAGGGGCACCATGCCGAAGAACCAAATCACAAATTCTGGTTTGTTTGACGGTGATGAAGAGTCTCCCAACAACCGAACAGGAGGCAACGTTCTTGTGGAACACCAAATAAGACCATCCAATGAAGGACAATCAAGCCCTGTTGAGCCCGTCTTAGAGGTCAGTATAACCTTGGACATTTCAGGCCCATATGTTCACATGGAGACAAGGTACATCGTCAATACATCGTCAATCAACTTACTCGTATATGTGGATGACATACTCATTATGGGAAATGACACATCTGCCATTGATAGATTTAATAAGTACCTGCATTTTATATATCACATTAAAGATTTGTGGCCTCCCAAATACTTACTCAAGATATAAATTGCATGGTCAAATAAGGGCATTTTTCTCGGCCAACGCAAATTTATCTTAAAAATTATATCAAAAGCAAATTTATCGAGATCTAAGCCAAATGCTATTCCAATTGAGACAATAGTTGAATATGATAAAGGATTGTCACTCGTAAATAGGGATCCTTTGCTTGAGGACCCTTTTGCTTAACCAAAACTGGTTGGAAAACTCATCTATTTCACCATGATCAGACCCAACATTTGCTACATGGTACATATTCTCAGTCAATTCATGCATGCTCCAAAACACTCTCACATGAATGCAACATTAAAGTTTATAAAATACTTGAAAGGGTGTTCGAGTTTGGGAACATTATTATCTCGAGATAGCACCATAGATGTCAGCATATTGTGACATTGATTATACTACTTGTCCTATGAGTAGTGTCGCGATCAAATTTTCGGGCTCTCCCAAGCCCATACCAATCCGCAACTTAAATTCAAGTTCTTAACATGCAATTGATTTTTTAATTAGGAGTCGCCACTAATCTATTTTGGTTGGGTCGTTTAGAAGCTCAACTAAAGTAACGGTAAATTTACTTTACTCATACGAACCGGAGATTGTGAGTTTGGAGACTTGGTTACGCTAGATTTCTCTAATGCCCTTTCAATACATTTCTCTTTTATTTTGAAAAAAAAATGTTTTGCAGGCAGCTTGAATTGATTTTTTCACTTCCCTGAGGTGATTATGTGGGTGCGCAAACCACTAATTTAACACACAGCAGTGAATAAATTACAGGATTTACCTCATAGCAACGATAGCATCTGCAATGTTAGATTATAATTCACATCGACAATCCTAGATATGATTTCTAATTAACACGCAATTTTTTGTTTTGTTTTCACTTATTTAATGGGAATCATGCTTTATGCAATGCATGTTACTAACCTAATATGGAATGATATGGCATGGCAATATGACCTAAACTATATGACATAAATAAAATGCAGTCTATCCTAAAGAATGAAATTGATTAATTCTAAGGCAATTTTTGTATTTTCCATGAAATTCGGAATTAGAAAAATGCAAGGATTATCTAGCTAGATTAAGGTTCTATTCAATTTGTATTAAGAATTAGGTTAAGCCAAATCCTAATTTAAACTAGAATCTTATCTTAACCATGTAATCCTAAAATGCAATCTATCTAAGAGAAATTATCTCAACCTATAATTAATTAAAAAAATGCAATCTTATCCTAATATGCAATGACGTGCAAAGAATGCCTAAATTCTAATTTTTTCTTTTTCTTTTTATGGAATTCGAAATTAAAAATTGACACATAATTAAACATGCAATTTATATTTTAAAAAAACTAACATCCTAAATGAATGCATTTTTTTTTTGGATTTTTACTTTTTCGAAAATTCGAAATAAATAAATTTCCTATCCAAAATAACCCTAAAACAATAAACCTAATCTAACTCAATTTTTTTGGAATTTTCTTTTATGAAAATAAAGTCGACTCAAACCATGCGACAGCAAATTAGAACAAGATAAGATTGATATCCATAAAGTGGCGAATCATATCTCGTGCATGAGATCGAATTGGCCAATTTTAAATAAAATCGCGAATCGAATCTCGAGCGTGAAATCGAATTGGGAATTTTTCCGTGCGATTGTAAGTCAGATTTTGGGTGCGAAAATCGGATTTTCAATTATAAGCATTAATCTTGAATTAATGAGGGATCAAGAGGTCTTTTGGATATGGCGATATCGATCAAACATTCAAAGAAAGATTGCGATATTATGTATTAGGCAGTGACATATATGAAAATCAAATTAATCGAGAGTCTTACCTAATTCACGATGTCATGCAGGTGACGTTCCCAGATCGAATCGGCGGCCAGCTTGTGATGACCAGCTGTGCTTCGGGGCAAGCCGGCAAGGCATCTCAGCTTGGGATGCTCGAGCTGGTAATTCACAGCGTGGTGCTCGGTCGACTGCAAAATCCAAACAAATGCGCGGCAAGGACCAACGCAATATATAGGATTAAAGAATTAGACCCCAAACCCTCGAATCTCCTTGCTGCCGGCGTTTCCCCTGCTGCCATGCACCCTTATATTTCTAATTTTTATTTTTTTTTATCTAACCCCTCTCTCCCACCAAAAGCCAAATTTCCACCGCCTCGGGCTACACGGAGGCCAATTGTCCTTTGGCTATAACTTTTCAGGTGAACTTCATGAGTGGCCGTGAATTCAAATATTCCATCGACAATTCTCGTATTTTTCTTCTTTCGTTTCAACCGGTAGTGTCGTGACTTGATGGACGCCAAAGTGTGAACACGAGTGAATTTCTTCACGGACGATATACTCAGGAATCATAGGGACATGGCCACCTGGTCACCGGCGCACAAGTCAGCCCGCAAAACAAAGAAATTCAACGGTACAATCCGAGTAGCGAGTTGTCGAGGCTGGGGTCATCGATGAGGGTAGCCACTGGTGGTCCGGCTCTTCTGGACGGCAGGTCTTCGCTGGTGCTCAGCCCGGAGAGATCACGGGGCAAAGGTCGGCGACGGATCGCAACAAGGCTTTTTTTTTTTCTTTTGCGGTGATGCTTCTCAGCATGATGAAACAACTCTTGGTGGTGTGCTCAGGGTTGGGATTAAAATCTGTCGGAGCAATTCACTGGAGATTCCACAAACCAAGAGCTTTAAACGTGATGAGGGCAGCACATCGGGGAACTTGACACAACTCGGGCACGTCAAACCATGGTGTCGGCAACAGCTCAATAGGGTAGCGCTCATTAACAAGGCGTTGCGGATGAAGAACTGAGGCCGCACGACGCCAAAAAGATTGCCGGAATGGTATTTTGACTTTGCTCTATCGTCACTTTCGTGAAAAAGGAGTCTTCCCCTTGGTATTGCCTCTCTCTCCGTGGAGAACGTGAGTTCTCTCTCTCTCTCTCTCTCTCTCTCTTTTGGCCGTGTGTTCTCAATTGTGTGGCCCCCCGAAACCCTATGCGAACAATCTATATTTATAGGCCAAGGATTAGAGTTTTAATTTTTTTCCAAATCCATATCCACAGATTTCTTTTCCGAACACAATATTTTTTTGTCACACCCGCCCTATCCAAAAAATTCCATCATATCCAGGAAAAATTTCAAATCCCTATTTTTTCACGAGATAATTTTTTATCATTAAAAAAAGGGCTTTGGCCAATTTTTTCACTTGGTGAGCTTAGTCCAGCCTGCCAAGTTAAATCTCAAAACCACTAATTCGAACCCATCCGCCACCGGTCCAATAAAAGCAAAAAAATGCAAATTAAAAATAAATGTACCTAAATTTATATGCTATGCTATTAATATTTTTTACGATATGCTTTAAATTCAGATTTTTCAAACTTTATATCTGCAAACTATTTAAAAAATAATGCAAATTCGAAATTATTTTTATAAGCCGTTTCCAAAACTTTACTCGGTTTCATTTTTACAGGATTTTTTTTTTTTTTATAAACAATTTGAACTTGTGTCCTTCATAAAATTTTTAGATCACATCTTAAAATATAATATGGAATTTTTCCATGATTTTTGGAGTTTAATTAGGCGTCCAAAATGCCATTTCCTGAACTTGTTGCAATCTGGATTTTCCTTGTTTTGATCCGAATTGCAGAAAATTATTGAGACTTGTACAAGCTAAACCTAATTTTGACTTCTTCACAAAAAACCTTCCTCAAAGTCTCATCCATGTGTTTTAAAATTTTGTAATTTTTCGAACTGATTTACTTGGCAAATGCCCTGATTTCTTCAAGCGGGCGCGCTGCCCTTTTCTGCTAATTTTGGCTAAACTCCCTTTTGTAAACCATCATTTTGGCTAACACTGCCAAACTAAATGTTTGTATAATTTCTATAGCTTATAAAGTATAGTTGATGATAGACACTGAACGATTCTTGTACATTAACTTAGTGGATGGCATTATTTAAAATTGAATTATGGAATTGCTACACCAAGGAATGAGTGTGTGATTTGGGAATGCCATTGGTCCTTGGGACAACGATGCCCCGAGTGGTAGTAGTGATGTTTGGAGGGGTAACTAGGTTCCTTTGAATGCTTGGGGGTGTAACACGGTTCTCTCAAATGTCTCGTGATGCTAGATGGGTGTGGGATGCCCAAGGGGTAATGGGGTTCCCCGGAAGATGGTAGAAGCTAATTCATAGCAAAAAATAATCATTGATATTCTTAGATTCCATTCAAGTTTTACTAAGTCATTGTTTTTAGAGGAAATGTTTCCCTTGTTATCCTAATTTTGAGAAAGGTTCTCGGGCAAGTTGATTTCAAAATAGTCTTCTATATTTTATATTTAAACTTCATTGCACGTGTTGTTATTGACATATGTGGTATAAAATGGTTAGTAATTTGCTTGTTGAGCTTTGTGCTCACTCATGGCTGATCATTATTTCTCAAATCAGTATCATTTTAGAAAGACCAAGCCAAGATTTTGGACATATTGTGGGTGGGAGACAGATGATATAGTATATGCATGGTATCCAAATAAGGGTGATGCAGCTCCTAAGGCTTCTAGGTGTGGTATGGAATAGTGGTACCTTTTTGCTTGTCCCCTAGTATACCTTGACCCTGTCACCTAAAATATACATAAACAAGAAATGAAATGAGATTGCCTAGTTTGTATTTCCACGTGTGTTCCTTTGAATTTTTATATATCTTGGGTGTTCTTTAACGCTTCTGCATACTTAAGAAGTGAAAAGACTTTAGTAATTGCATTAGTCATGACGTATTGAGGGCACTGCAATCCACCTCGCCCGCAGCCCCCAAGCCTCATGAAGGTTTGCTGGCCACTATGGGGAAAAGAAGCAAAGAAGGAAGAAAAGAAAAAAAGAAAAAGAAAATAGGTAATAGAAAATAAAATATTATTAAAAATTATCCACATTAGTGTTGGTTGGATGACCGGCTCCCACGTTAACGCTAGTTAGTCAAAATTACATGAAAATGACATAAAAAGGTTTAAGATTGAATTAATCCAAAAAAAAATTATGACTGAATTAAAACAATTACAATGGGTTTAGAACTTTTTTTTATAATTCTCCCATCTTAGAAGCTTTCTTGGCAATTATCAAGTCTCTTCCTTAATGAATTAGGCTTGTGTGGAGTTTATACATCTCTTTAAGCAAATTTTGATGCCAGCCCATGGTGTTAAAATCAAATGCAAGTTTTAGAGATCTGTTTATTTAGGCTCTATTTGTTTCACGGAAAGGGTGACTTTTTAGAAAATATTTTATAGAAAGTCATTTTTTAGGAACATAATAATATTTTTCTAATATTTAGCTAAAACCTAAAAATGAATTAAAAAATATTTTCTATTGTGTCGTATTAAAAAACCAATTTGATTTTCTTGAAAAAAATTACAAATAAAATCAATTTTTAATTATTTTTCGTTTTTCTTTAGCCCCAACCTCAGCCGCCTTCGAACTCGCCTCCCTCCCGCGACTGCATCCTCATAGCGGGCGAATGCGCAGACTCTGCTGCCGAGGATCCTAAAATTTGCAAGCAAGTCAGGGAAGAATTGCTATTTCCTTGTGAGGATTGAGCATTTATTGAGTGCTTTGACCTGTTCGAACGTGTTGATCGCCTCATCAATCATCTCGCCCTGCCTGCAAAGCATGATGGTGTGGCACATGTAACGCTCATTCTTCAAATTTGGTCTCGCCTTTGATTGCTCGAGGAACCTTCGAATCTCATCGAAGTGGTTCGACTTTGTCAGCTTTAAGACTGTGGCGGAGAAGGGGATGCGGTGGAGGTGGAATTGTAGGGTGAGGGAGGCTAAGTGACAAATGTTGATGATGCACTCGAGGTTCTTTTTGCTTTGGAGGAGGAAGAGAGTCGCTTGGGTCTTCTCCTTTAAGACGGGAGAGGGGCGTTCAAGTCCGGCGATAGGATCAACAATGACAAGCAGTGGCGGTGGTTCAGCAAAATTGAACGGAGACAAGCAAGCAGCAACATGCATGGCATTTGGGCTTCAACGGCAAGGCTGCTCGGTGTTAAGAGCAATTAAATATTAAATCACGTCTCCATCTAATAGCTTAAGCTTTTAGAATAATTTAGTAGTGGTCCCACAAAATCTCACACGATATCAGAACAGAAGGTCAGAGTTTCAAATCTTTTCAGGCTTCTATTTGCTTCCCCAATCATATATTTTCACGCTTCAGGTTTAGGCTCAAGTTCAGCCTATGTATGAGGGGAAGTGTTAGAGTAATTAAACCCAGTCTATGTGAAAGGGAGAGTATTAGAGAAATTAAATATTAAACCATATTTTTATCTATTAGCTTAAGTTTTTTAAAATAGTTGGTAGTTGTCTCATAAAATCTCACAGCTGATGCAGAGATTGAGTTGCAAGAGTGACGTTCAAAGAGAGAGAGAGAGAGAGAGAGAGGTCCCTAGAACGCGGGAAAATGATTTCCTCTTTTTGAAAAGAGAAAATTATTTTCCTCACTTTTGAAGGTGTTTTTTCTATTGACTAAAAAATGTTTTTCTTAACTAGTTTATGTTTTGTGAACTAAACGTCAAAATCCAATTTTTTTTTTTTTCTATAAGTTGTTTTCCATGAAACAAATGTACTAAAAGATTTTGCATTTATAAAAAAGCATCAACTCCAATATTTTTTAATGAAAAACACATAGTGTTTAGCAAACAATCTATAAAATAATTATTACAAAGTAACTTCCAAAATTATAAAAAGAAAAAAAGAAAAAAAAAAGGGAGAGTAGAAGGTCTTGAGGTTGCACGATCCTTGGTAAGGTGATGTTAGTGTTGGCACAACCTCCAGTGGTCCTAGCTTTGATTGTGAGGGTAAAATTGAAACTTAGATAGTTTAGTGAGGATGATGTTGGAAGGAATAAAAATTTGTTAGTCCCAAAAGTTATATTTTGGAAATGCTAAAAGCCTAAGTGTGCGTTTGCTTCAGATGTCCCAAAGCCCTTTTAGCAAATGCAAATTTTGTTTGGCAAAATTTTTGGGTTAATTTGAGGAGATGCAATTACATATCTAAAGCTCTCTAAAAGCCTTTAGCTCATGACAAGTTTGGAGATATGTTAAATGTCACATTTCTAAAATGCAAATAGATTTTTTTTTTTCTTCCAATCTTGCCCTGGCTCAATTCCATAATTTCGGATATACTTTTGAAAACCCTAACTTTGCCTCAACTATCAATGAGTAATCAACAAACAACTAGTGAGCAACCACCACCTTCATCTAAGGTTGCATGACGTTAGGTGAGGCTGGCCAACGGCCAATTTGGCTCACCAACAGTGGATGAGTTCTGTTGGCAAATAGTTAGAGGTTTTTCATTTAAAAAAAAAAAAACAAAAATCCTTTACTAAGTGTAGTTCATACTAAAAGGCATTTTAAATCAAAATTGCTTTTCAATGTGTTTTAAAATACACCAAACACTACTACATTTCAAAACTCTTTTAGCCCAAAGGCTTTTGTATTTTCCTAAAAACATTCTTCCAAAATCGAATCAAATGCACCCTAAAGCGACCTAAATTAAAGGTGGACTTGCCTTGTTTTGAGTGTTTGTGAAGAAAAAATTTGTACCAAAGGCCCTTGAAATCGTGTTATCAAACACCAAAATTTTAGCTCAGGTGCCTTTGAGAGCTAAAGCTTGAATTGCTGAACGAAATGTACTCTAAGTCATTTTATATTCTCTTGAAAAAAGATATTAGTGTAGCAAAATTTTGTATACATATACATACATGTGTGTGTATATATATTTATGTACTTTATTAGTTATTTTTACTATCAACAAGTAATTCCACAAATGTGTTAATTCGCATTATACACACTGGCAGATGATTGTAGAAAGCACACAGGTCCATGCTCGTAAACCATTTTGACAGATATATAAAAAGCTCATAGAGAAAGCCTCATAAAGCAGTACCCTAAGCTGTAACCCTCGAATTGTATGAACTACCACTTTATATCCAAGGACATCCTTCCGAGCACGGCAACCACGATAGCCATCGCCCGCGCGTCACATCGGCATCACCTCGGCACCATCGACCATGGAAGCCGTGAACACCAAGACGGCGATCACGACAAACTTCAAGGCGGAATTAATGGTAGTCCACTCCTTCCTTACGTTGTTAGGTGGAACAAAACTCATGAATTAATGAAAGAGAAGTTGGTTCTTGAGAGAAAGTACAATTATGAATGTGTGGATAAGAGACGTATTGCGATTTCCAAAATTGACTAGACTTGGAAATTGCCTCACGAGGGAAACGAGGGAAAATGTTATTGGCCTGATTAAGCTTAAATCATTCCTCATGAGGTACACTATATTGATCATAGTGCACGATTACCTGCTACTTTTGGTGTCCCTTTTCAGCGTACGGACATGATTTTGGAGTGATTGTGGAAATTTGATGGATTGGTTTTAATATGGTAGATGATCATACATTAATTGATTTATTCATTTGATAGCTTGTTGTACCAGGTGCATGTGTTAGGAATTTTCTAATTATATTTGCATTAAGAACATTTTATAAGCCATATGTCTAATAATGTTCAACTCATCAATTTTTCAACTAATTAGTTTGCTAGCGATAATGTGATTTCTCACTATACATTCTTTCAATCATATTTCGTTTAACATCTTTGAGCAAAGCTCTTTTTGTTGCTAATTTGCTCATACTTGATTACCTTATTAATCTTCCTTTTACTCAAAGTTCTTGATTGCTTAATTTCAACAGCAACATCATGCTTTCAATCCAGCACAAACATTTTTTTTCTGCATGTATCTCATGGTTTTGGACGAAAAGGAGGCATAGAAAGTGAGTCACATCATTATATTTGCTTTCGATAAATTGAAATAAAACATGTAGCCAAATTCAGCCATCACATCTATCCCCTCAACCAATTAGTGCTTTTTAGCTGAATTTGCACGTTCAATCTTCTCATAATGATTCATGTTTGGGATCGCTCATTTTTCTGCACCACGACAAAACAATCTCGATTGAGAACCCAAAAAGGCCCTCGAATTATTGGCCTATGCCGAGGGACACGCATGGCCGAGATTCCTCCAGTTTTCAGATTTGACTTTTAGACTGTTTTCTTCAGCATATTTTTTCTTTGTAATCATCTTGCTCCTCAAATGATGACCTCAGCACGGACGTGTAAATTCTTCGGGAATAGTACGATCAAGAATCTTTTCTTAACATTAAGTAATTGTTATTATTTTCCGAGGAAGATGGTCCCCAAATCACTTTTAAAAAAAAAACAATTATTCAATCAAGATCAAGATCGAGATTATAATAATAATAATATATTTTCAGAGAAGGGAGGAGGCAGTTTGTCTCTTGGAAAATATCTCACATGTGTTCAAATTGCTTAGCTGTTTTTTTGACAATACTGAGCGTTTTCATTTTTTTAAAGGAGTCAATTCATGAAGTCGGTGGTTAACTTTGAACAAGTCTTTTGTTTCATTTAAATTAAGTTATGGGTTCAATGATTACATGAAATTCAAATGGCATTTTCTATGGACACATAAGTTGATTGGGTTATAGACCCCCCTTCATTGCCAAAATCATAGGAAAAAAAGGATTTTGATTAAAGGGTGACGCTTAAAGAGAACAAGATTATGTGCAATAAAAAAAAGCACTTTTTACAATTTCAAAATATAATAGTGTTCCGCAGACATTCGTCAACTATCCAAAAGACAAAAGAAAAGGACAAAAACAGCCTCCTTGAAACTAACTTGCGAGAGTTAAACCTTGCCCTTGACCCTATACTGTGTTGCACACTATTTGGCAAATCTATTCCCAATCTTATTTGCATTAGGCTTCAATAGCTTCTCAAGGGAGAATTCAATCCATTCGTGTGGTTGTTGTGTCTAAGAGCAGGATCAGAGTGACTTGGAGACTTTGCTGGAGGCCTGACATCTTGGTGATGGTGACGGTGATTTTGTCTATGGCCCTGGTGAAGTTGATGGTTATGGTGACGATGCCCATTCCTTTTCTTCCCTTCCTTCCGTTTTCCTTCTTTCTGCAATGAATCAATCTCCATGGGGACTGTGTAGACAAATGGACCAATTGGGAGGTCATCAAAGTCCTTGAGTGGCTCCAAGGTCTTGACCACTGTGCTCATGGTTGGCCTCATCTTGGGCCTGTGGCTCAGGCACTGGTAGGCCAGTGCAGCCGCCTTCCGTGCCCCGCTCTCGGAGTATTGCCCCTCGAGCCTTGGGTCCATCAATCGTGAGAGCTTCTTGGAGTCATTCAGCATGGGCCGGGCCCACTCAGCAAGGTTTTGCTCCCGGTGAGGGCGGTTCTTGTCCACGGATTTCCTTCCGGTCAGGAGTTCTAGGAGTACTACACCGAAGCTATAAACGTCGCTCATCGCTGTCAAATGGCCTAAAAGGCAAATGAACACACATTTGACTTTAGTGATGGAACATATGATGCTTATAATGATGTAATGCATTTATCATTTTTTTTTCTTTATATACTTTAAAGGGTAGGAGGGGATCAAAGCAACTAACTGTTTTGAAACGTGAACATAAGGGTTAGGAAATATTTGGTTTGAACCAAACTACTTAGTCTACAGGCGTGCAAACTCTTCATTGCAACCCTATTGACATGCTGAAAAATATGAGTTCTCTCCATATGAGGGAGCAAATGTTCAAGACGGAAATTCATTAAAAGTTTGCTCACTATATGATTCGAAGTATGATCTAATGAAAGATAGTGTTGCCCTATTATGAATGAGCTACTTGCTTGATGGTGAATTTGGCTTTACTTAGTAAAAACAATGTGCTCTATGGGAAAAAAGAATTGAACTTCTTTCTGGGTAATCTTAGAGAAAAAAATTACCAGTCATGATGTATTCAGGGGCAGCATAGCCGTGTGTCCCCATCACTCTGGTTGAGACGTGGGTGTCATCACCTGCTGGACCATCTTTTGCAAGCCCAAAATCTGAGAGCTTTGCCGTGTAATCCTGCATAAAGTTTGCAAAAATCAATAAGAAACAAAGCGACAATATCATTCAATTCCGGTGAAAACACAAGTTGGGGATGGGAAGGCAAATAGGACATTGAATGGATGCTCACAGAGTCTAACAATATGTTTGATGCCTTGAAATCTCTATAAATGACCGGATTCTCTGCTTCGTGCAGGAACGCCAGACCCTTTGCTGCACCGAGCGCTATTTTCATCCTCGCGGACCACGGTAAAGTTGCCGAATACCCTGAAGACCGATACCAATGCATTAGTTTCCTTAAAAGCCAGAAGTGAGAGAATATTGTTGGACTCTGAATTGATCAAATACGTACTTCTGAATAATTGGTTTTCCAAGCTCCCTCGAGGCATGTATTCATAGACCAGAAGTCTATGTTCATCTTCACAACAGTAACCAATCAGCTTCACCAGATGAGGATGCCTCAATTGCCCAAGAAGGATCACTTCTGTCTGTGGATAAGAAGGAATCAAAATGATTAAAAATTACGTCATTTGTAAGGAAAAGACCTTCGGTGTGGTCAGGATGACGGAAAGGTCTTTGGACATACCAGCCACTCCCTATGACCCTGCATCCCTTCCAAATCCAAGAGCTTGACGGCGACGGGCTGGGCCTTCAGCCCGGGCCGCAGCTTCTCGTCGATGAATCCCTTGTGTACCGGCCCAAACCCGCCTTCCCCGAGGAAGTTGCTCGACGAGAAACTCTGCGTTATCAGCTTCAGCTCCTGGAGGGCGAACACATGGAGGTTTGATCCGGCGAGTGATATTGAGAGGTCCTCCGAGAGTGTCGTCGAACTGGGGTTGCTCAAATCCATTAGATAGAGCCTCTGGAATGAGCTCTGCTTTGTCACTTCCTTCTTGGGCTTGCACTTCTCGGTTTCTTCCTGTGTTTTGTAACAGCTCAGGACCATACGCTTCCATGAGATCTTCTTCACAGCCATTTGCAGAAAAGCTTCTGATTGAACTGATCCAGGAACTTCAAAACTTGCACTTCTTGGATGCAAACACTAAGCAATCATCCTAATCTTTCTTGTCAAGAAATGGAAAACTGACAAAGAATGAGAGGCCTGATGCAAGAGATCTGGGTGTTGCAGATCGCAAGATGGTTGGTGGGACTCTTCAAAGGCAGAGACAAATTGTGGGCTAATGATTTTCAAATCGTCACCTGCTCTCCAGTCCAATTGCAGACATAAAGTTGAAGAAGGAGAAGGAGAAGGAGAAGGAGAAGAGAAGGTTACGACTTGGTTTTGGCAAAATGAAGGGGGTTTTATATTTGTAGTCTCAATGTTCTACACACAACATGGAATTCTTCCACTGCAATGCATATGTCGGGGCTATAGTTTATTGATATATGAAAAGAGGATGGGTGATAAGTCCACATAGGTGGTTCAAGAGGCAAAAGACAGTGCTGCCCTCCCTTGACTTTGGTGGAGTATCTACAGAATTTGGATCAAAGGCTCGGTACTACTGTTTCTTGGGAACCAAGGGGACCGGTGGCACATTCAAGACTAGTATTTCTTGGTAGTAGAATTTCTTGGGAGCAAAGGGCACCGGTGGCACATTGAAGACTAGTCCCTGAAACTTGCTAGAGACGGCACAGAACTTCTTGACTTCATCAGCTTTTTATTAGGTGGAAAATATTAGAAGGTGTTGAACTTGTGTGGGGTTTGCATAGTTTTTTGTTGCTTCTAGTCCATGACTTTAGCATGATTAAATCCAACAAGTCACTTTCATAAATAAATGTAGGTTGTAAGAGGTAGACATATTTAGAAATGATCATTTTTAAAATGAACATGTTCTACACGCTATTGGAGTTGGTTCTTAATTTTTGAAATCAAGAACCAAACCATCGATCCTAGGACCAAACCAATTGGTGTTCTGGGCCATCCAGGGACTGGTTTACTTTTTTTTGTTTTATTTTTACGTCATAATGATTTGGTTATGTTGGAATGCTAAATCTCATTATTTTTTTTTTTTTTTTGGTTTTAAACTGGTTTTACCAAATAATCAACCTCGAAACGACTTCAAAATAGGTTCAAGGCCACGAATCGTAAATTGAATTGAATTCTCAAATCTTTTGCTTGAAAGATGATCGATCGGTTCTCATATTAAATTGGCCATAATTGTTCATCCCTGGACACATATACATCACTTGAAGGCAAGAATTATGCAGTTTAAGGCTCTCACCAACAACAATTCAAGTCAACAACTTAGTTTCCCTCGTCTCATTGAAATCCAATTAAATTAGAGTTTGTACAAACCGTCCTTGGAGGCAAAGGCTCTTAGCCAATAGCGATAAACAATGATAATCGTGAACATGGACATGGACATAACCCAAAAAAATAAAAATAATAATAATACTTTTCTAAAATCTATCCTTGTCTTTTGATGACGATACACAATGATTAATTATAATTTAGGTTGGTCACATCAGTTTAATTTTCCTCCAAATTTGGTACGTCTGCTCCGCGGCTACCTTCGCTTCTAGAAGTTCAATTAAATAATGTAAAAGAAGAACAATCCATGAGCTGAGTACATGGTATTGGTATCACATTTTGCATGTCTCCAATACCCGGATCGCCAAAAAAAAAAAAAATGTTGACTGAATCAAATCATCCGCCACCCTCCGATGCGTGGAAAATCTCACGCCAGATACTGTATACGGTTGACCATACGTATATCGAGTGGGACCGGGTTGGCTTACATGTGTTTTTTTCCTTTTCCAATTTGGACGAGGAGGGGCGTTTTGGTCCGCGCGGGAGTAGGTGAGGCGGACCGGCGTTCCCCACGACGTCCGTTTCAACGTTTGGAAAGTCAAGGGGCAGTTTCGTCTTTTCGTGGGGAAGGTGTTAGCCTCGTTCCCGACTTCCCCCAGTCCCCACGGGGGACCTCCTTGAGGTCCAGTCCTGTCTCGCCGGCGGAAACGACAAGGGGAAAAGGAGAGGAAAAGGACAAAAGTTGTAGGGTCAGATGATAATTTTTTTTTGGCAGTAAGTTGTTCATTTCGTGGAAAATAATTTTCACAAAAACGTTTTTCGAATTTTCCGGCGTTCATTCGCAGAAAATAACTTTTTTGGAAAAATATTTTTCATGAAAAGAAAAAAGTCTTCTAAACTAGGAGGAAAATGTTAAATGGAAAACATTTTTCTCACTGATCTCTCTTATTTCACATCTCAACAAATCCTCACTTCCTCCTTCCTTTTCTTCTTATTCTTTTTCTTATTCGAATGATTTTTTTAATTTTCTTTTTTCCTTTTTTTTCTTTGTTTTTCATCTTCTTTTTCTTGACTAGTTATCGATCGTCACCAGGCGAACCTCAAGCTCGTCGATCTCAAGCTCATGTTTGTCGATCTGGCAAGACTCGAGCTCGACGCTCATGCTCACCAATCTGGTGAGCGGAAAATATTTTTCTTATTGAACACCAGAAAATATTTTTCAAAACATTTTCAAGTTTTAACTGAACACCAGAAAATATTGTCATTTTTTTGAAAATGACTTATGGGAAAATATTTTTCAAAATGTCCCATTTTCCGCAAAATGAACGGACCCTGAATAAATGATTGGAAAGAAAAACATCAGCAAATCGGAAATTATAAATGGCAATGATCCACACATATATAATTGGATATGTGTAGTGGAACATAACATTTTCTTGGCTTAGGATTAGCTCGTGAGGAGCCTGATGAACCGGAACAGCGTGCTTGGATGTTTTTATTCCTCGAGTGAGACGTATAAATCATTTTTACGCAAAAACTGATTTTAGCCTGCCGAGTTTATCATGTGGAGAAGGCATTAGCTTGCGACCAATATGTGCACGGGAGGCCTTCTCGGCCATTAAAAATCCCCTAAAATAATAATAATAACAATTTCATCCTCGAATTGCTAACACAAGCACCCCGACGCTATTGCCACGGATTGTGTCGACCCTGGGTGCATCTCTTGCATTGCGCCTCAATGCTGACCACATGGGTATGATGGGATTGGGAACATGATGTGTGTAGATATCAATTGAATTCTTTGGACTTAGGCATGTCCTTAAAAGGCAAGAGATCTTCCTGTGTCTCACTCGACAAGGAAGAAAAAGATTCGTGGCTGAGATCTTTTGGGGGAGGACGGAGGGAGAAGTTTGGGGGGGCCTCAACCACGTTAAACAATAGCATGCTAAGTGGTTGAACAATAGCATGCCAAGTTGAATTGGGAACATGACGTGTGAATATATCAATTGTGTTCCGAAAAATATTATGTCATCTAATACACCATCATATTTTCGAGATGTTTTCAAAATATCAGACCATCAATATCTTCTCCAAGTAATTTTTCATAATCAAGCAATTACATATTACTCGAATTGAATCAAGTAATATTTTAATTTACTTTAGAGATTTTCCTTTTGAATTTTAAATAAAATGATTTTTTTTATTTTATTGAAGAGAGAGAGAGAGAGAGGTACTCAAATTAATTAGCATTTAGAGGATGATTCGATCGGTTAACTAAAAAATGCTGTCTTTTAGCCAAAAAAAGACATGAAAATAGCTCCATCCAAGTTCAAACCAGATTATGATGTCAATATCAAATTATCCAGGCAAGAACAATTATAGACTATCACCACCGGCTGCGGTGGCTCCACTGGATAAGACTCTGTTGATCATCAATAAAGAGGTGAAGAGTTCAAAACCCATGGGAGACGCTAGGTGTATTAAGTGTGACTCAGGGGTGGTGGGTCCTCCTGCTTAAGTGTCACCTGGGGTTTACGGCGTGGTTGTTGGCTACAAGCCGGTTCCTCCAATACCAAAAAAAAAAAAAAAAAAACAATTACAGACTATCCTCCATAATTTTGTGTGACAATTTTTATTGAGCAATTTATATGCACATAGCACTCATGATTTCGAATAGATATGAATTTTTGTACTTTAGATAAAGTAAGGAGAATCTTCTGTTTTTAAAAATCTCAGTTATTTTTTTTCTTCCCTAGAATATCCTTAATGATTCATATACACATATTATATGCATGGACAAAGGCATAAATTCATAATTGTCTCTCAAAACGTTTAAGTATCAAAATTTTGTGATTTTCAACCGTGCAACAACCTTCCTTAAAGAGATGTTAGATCTTGCAACATTCTTCTTTTTCTACACTTATTGACACACTTTTTTTTTTTTTTACGTTGTGCATTTTCTTAATAATTTCCCTCATTTGATGATTCAAATATGTTATAAGAAAATTGCTTTGCTTAATTTTTAAATCCCAATTTTTTGAACACACTCAATGCATGTGCTCATTTGATAGTATATACAAATTGAAGAGTTCTACCTAGGAGCGGCACAAAAATAATAATAATAATAATAATAATTTAGATACCAGGTTCTTCTGTGGTTTTAGGTGAAAAGTGGAAACGAAAAGAAAAGACTCAAATTCCGAATGTCATTTTCCTCTTTTCAGTCTCTTCATGGAAGACCCAACTTTCTAGATGCTCAAGATGCATCTTTCTAGCTACATCTTCTTAATTTGACCATCAAACAAAACAAAAATCTTTCGTGGGCACACGTAACATGAATATGGTTAAGAGCGCAGTTTCATCTACAAAATTTTGCAATTATAAATCAAACGGAACGCCTCAATATTGATGTAAGTGATAAAGTTATTAGGCGATTTTTAGTTCTCATCCTACTAATCATGAGGTTGCTTAAACCAATGATTCGAACTTAACAGATTTATTGGATTTGCAAAGTGTTTCATGAGCTTCTGAATAGCTAGGTCTCTATGCCCATGAGTTGGATTATCAAAAAAATATTAATTTATAACTTAATTAGGGCATGAAATTAATTATATCTTAATCTATGTTTTCTATTCTTATTATTATTATATTTTTGCATCAATCGGGGCTATATTCTTCCTACCCACTAATTTGCTTCCGGAACTCCCAATTTTCCCAGTTGGAATCTCGTCAAGATATTCCATTTTAGGATGTCTTTTCTTACTTTATGTTATTGTCATCATGTCGTTCTCTAACATGGTCAAGTTAGGATGAACAAATCAATCCATCCACAACTACCTTACCCTCTCCATGGAATTTCACCAACTACGACCACAATCTATAGAAAAGAAACGTAGAAAGATACAGTTCATTTTGCTACCTTGATGAGCTAAAACTTTGTTCCAAAAGATCACGTTATTTCGATATTTGGTGTTGTTCTAATCGCATGCTTTAGTTTGATTAATCTCACTTATCATTAAATTGCTTTTTGTAGTTAGTGCTCCTGCAAATCGTTAAGATCTTCTTTTTTTTTTTTTTACAAGCGCTTTCATCTTTTAAGTTGCAACATATAAGTCTTAATTAATCATAAGAGAAATGCTACTAATGTCATTAAAAAAATTGTACAGTCTTGATTAGAGCTCTTACCTACTTCCATGCAATGTTTATATTAAAGCAATTGGACAATGAGTAGTAATCGGATTTATGTGGTCCCTTAAAAGCTTTTCAATGACTTTTATTTTCTACTCCAGACATATAATTTTTATATTAAAGCGACTGAACAAGGAATAGTAATCGGATTTATGTGGCCCTTTAAAAGCTTTTCAATGACTTTTATTAATCTATATTCTTTTTTTTCTTTGTACCTAACCCTAAAACTACAATTTGTATGCATTATTAATTTCTAAATAAATGGATGGAATAGTGAAAATGACTATTGATGATGTTTTCTAGAGGAATTCTAATGATGTTAAATTATCTTTCGAACTCACATATCTATAGATTCTAATTTTGCAAATGAAATCAAATCAATAAAAATTACAAAAAAAAAAAAAAAAAAAAATAGCAAAGGGATAACAAGGGTGCACCACCTGCCGCGGTGGTTCAGTTGGGTAGGCGCTAGACTTCCATCGATGAGGTCTAGTGTTCGAAGCTCCTGCAACGCAAGTTGTAGGAAGGCTAGCTTGAGACTCTTAACGACTTACTCGGTGGCATGTGTGTTTATCTCCGGCTGCCGGCTGTGCGGGGTTCCCTGGATGTGCGGGGTTCCCTGGATTACCAAAAAAAGAAAAGGGATAATGAGGGTGCTGGAGAATTTCAAATTGATGTTTACTTTTCTCAAAATTCACACTTTATTTTTTATTTTTTTCCATTCTCAGTTCTAATATATCCTTAGTTTTCCTTCTAACCTTATGGTAGCACTTATGAAAGGGAATCGTAAATATAAAATCCAACCGATTAAGCGTGCATAACTATTGATTAATGCAAGTGAATTCAAATGTCGACATGGTTATTGCAATTCATTAATCTCAACACTGACAATACAAAATTCCACTGTACATCTCACACAAAGTATAATATAAAATTCATATTTATAGTGACTTTTCTACATCTCGCGATTCTCTATAACCCTATTATCTTAATCTCTTTTGTACTTTGTGAGTCATTTGTTTCTTCTTTTCCAATAAATTCTAAGACAAAAAGTATTGATGAGTAAAACCAAATCGGTCCTGTGCATCGACAAGGCCTAGAATCTAATAGCAACTTAATTCGTGGTGATTTTCAAACAAAAAAGGCTACCTAATCTCTCGATCCATTTGCTCATAATCAATGCAACAACCTCTAGTAAGACCACAATACTTTCCATGGTACGTCATCGAGACTGTTTTCAGCTCAACCACCAAAGAGAAAACCCTAACCGGTTTGATCTCCTGGGCGGCTTTCTTTGCACGCGCAATAAAATCACATTCTTAATTTGAACAAAAGAAAATTGGGCGGTTTGCTTTTCCGCAAATTGTTAGGCAACGTAAATCTGAAATGCAGGACGAAAAAATTGCCAGCTGGGTTCTCGTATGATTGCGTCAACGGTCAACGTCAATCAATTTTTGGGCGAATTTTCGATCTGACAGATCAGAGGTAGGGTTGGGTCCGAGAATCTATACATAGGAAGAAGAGCCGTGTCATCATCTTGTCAGCATGTGAGCAGCAAACTTTGCTTTGAAATCCAATCCGATTCGATTCCTTTCTACGATCCAACCCGTTTGGACACTTGATCCCAGCTATACCACTTTTTTTTTTTTTTTTTTTTTTTCACTCAGCTATACCACTTGACCTAAAGGCTTTATGCTTGTTTGACGATTTTGCTTTTTCTAAATGGTTTCTATTGAATTGATGTCTAATGTTAATTTGCAAGTTCAATATCTATTTAGCAAAGCTAATAAGATCGTGGAAAAGAGTCAACAAAAGATGTTAATGTCATCTCGAAGGATCGAAGGTGCATGCTTTACAATCATTGCTAGATGCAATTGATCATTGAAACATGCGACACTTGCCGGCTTGATAAACACCGAAAAACCTTTCTCATTAACTTTATCTGGAGAGCATTGACAACAAGGGAAGATGACCAAAACGCTATTTTCTAATTTCTCAATCAATTCGGTGTCCAAACTTATTTTCACCACCAACATTTTCAAGCTCTTTCTAATGATATAAATCAAAGTTAGATCGAATGGTTATACTGCTGTCACATACATCTCTCGGATTTAGCTATTAAACTTCTAGTGCTTGTTTGCCTTACATGATGCCAAAGTGATATTGTTCTAGTTAAAAATTGGCTCTTTTAACACTCATAAGCGCTTAAACATTCTAAGTTCTCAACCTAAAGAATCCTTACCTACTAATGCGCAAATAGGACTCCAAATTTGGACTCAATCTTCTGATTTGCGCATATAGATATATGGGTTAAGGCATGAAATTTTGTTATTAGGATTGACTTTTTGATGTTTAATTTGTCGAAATTACTCTGAAACATATGAACTGCCCACAGGGGTCATGCTCTTTTAACAATACTCTAAATTGGAGCATCCTCTAATTTGCTCAGATATTTATTTTGGTTATGCATCCGAACTTTAGTATATAAAGAAACAATTGAACACACAGATCTCCTCGGCCGTGCATTTGCAAACGGAAAAAGTGCAAGAAAAGCAAGTCGCTCTTGTGCGGAAATTGAAACGCAGCCCGGAATCGGAATCGCATCAAACTAGAAATCCAAATTACAAGAAAGGAATGAACGTTACATCACATGAAAACAAAAGGCAGAGATGAGCGGCGGCCTCGTGCTGCAGCATCGCGAGAGAGATCGCTACAATTCTTGACGGCAGTCGGCCTGCGATGGTAGCAGGATCGTGGGCTTGACGAAGGACCGATTAGATGTTAAGTTAAAAGGCCTGCAAAGACGAAACGCATCGTTCTTCACTGGGCCGGTTTTCAAAGCTTCGAAAAGGCCACGGAAAAAGTACCGAAATGGCAGGAGAAAAATGGGCAAGAAAAAACCCTTCCTGTGCTCAATCTCTCTATCGAAAATGAGCAAATTCAAATTCCCGACCCTTGTGCGACTCATCCATGGTTCGGGGGAGGTGAACTCCCCTCAGGTCATCTCGGGTTTATGCCGTTGGCTGGCTGCCAACTGTATAGAGGTTTTGAGTTTCAAAAAGAATAAAAATAAAAACAAATAAATAAATAAGGCAAGAAAAAGGAAATACTCTCTCTCTCCTCTCTCTCTGTGTTGAGTGTCGCGCAAGGAGGAAGGAAGAGATCGCAAAGGCTTTCGCTTTCGCTTTCGCAGTCCCATCAGCGTGAAACTTCTCGCCAGCTCGAAGGATGCCGATTCGCGACCCGCGCGAATGAATTGCACTGCGCCCGCGCTCTCCTTCTCCTTCTTGTTCTGGAAATTGTCGACGCGGCCCCTCTGAGGACGGGGTGGCGAGGATCTAGTCGACAAGGATGGCCACGGACAGGCACGCCTCGGTGGCGGCGACGTCCCCTGAAGACAACGCGCTGTGAGTGTGGACGGCGGACTGAAATTTTGAATTTTGTGTTCTGGGTTTCGGTGTGTTGCTCCGGATGATGGATTGACTTTGATGGACTCGGAGTCTTGAGGGTCGATCGGCTAGTTTCGGCTTGAATTTTTTCGACTGGAGCTTCTTTTTTTTTTTTTTTTTTACCAAGAAAGCATTTTGTGTTGATGCGCGATTTCGGGTGGTTGTGGGTGATTCTGGGTCTTGCAGGTTCCTGGATATACTGCACGAGGCGCCTTTGTTCGGTCACCGGAAGCGCACCCCGATTTACGGCAGCATTGCGTACTGTTTCTTGTTGGCAAGTACATTGCGTATGATTAAGCGAGAATTGTGAAATGCGATGATGTTCGGGTGTTTTTGTTGCGAATTGGTTGCTGAATGTTTGTTATTTTTTAGGTCGGGTATGCTGTTTTGGCTGTTGCAGCTCCGTGGATCTTCAAATCTATAGAAGCGCTGATCGCGCCTCTGCTTTGCAGTTGCAATGTCGCCTTAATGATAGTCACAGGTACTTGCATTGATCCTTTCCCTTTGCGAAAAGAGAGTATTTATTGTGGTTTTGTGCGGTTCTAGCACTTATGCTGAATTTCCTGTTATTTATCCTCTTTGTCCATGTAATTGTGCGACTAGATTCAGGTATATACAGATGATCTTTCCTGATACATGCTTTTGTGAATGGTATGGTGATTGTGGATAAGTATAGAGAAAGAGTGATGGGAAGATGGAATTATCATGGGGAAATATGGAGTCTAAACAATCTAATCCAAATGGGTCAAAGATGGAGAGTGCAATTCTTGTAAATAAAGATGTTTGAACCATGAGAATTGGAAAGGAAGTAGCAAAGAATGAGCTCTTCCGGTACAGTGGCTTCTTTCTACAAAAAGGTTGGATATCCTATGAGTCAACTGGAGCAACACATTTGATTCCTTTAGCATGCAGAATGCGACAGAAGTGTTAGAGCAAAATGTATGCAGCCATAGTAATAGTGATAATGCCTTTTGATGAAAAGTTTGGAGAGTCAAAGTACCAAAATACACACAAGATGACTAGCAGAAATGAGAAACATTGATGTGTGCATATTAAAGATGATAAAACAGGAATTGAATTGTGGGAGAGGTCCCCTTTTCTCATGACATGGGAGAAAATTTGTGTGGATTAAATTGAGCAAGTGAAATGAGGGCCTTGAAATACTCTGGTAGGAACTTTGACTTTGTGCTAGGAGAGTGGGTCAAAAGGGAGAAGACCTGAGAAGTAATGGGTGAAAACTTTTTTGGAAGGACCCTGAGTATCTGCAAGATAATAAACGTATGAGAAGAAAATGAGAGAATTCATATAGCTAAACCCATCTAGGGAGAAATGTCTGATTGCTGTTATCATCATTTCAGGCAACAGTCGTAGTTGAATCAACTTGTGGGGTCTTTTTCCCAATAAGACTTGGTTTAGGCCTCGAAAATTTTAGCTAGAGATCGATGTATCTCACTCTCAGTTGCTATGGTTGACTATAAATATACTGGCCACAAAGCATTTTCTGCCTACAGCCCAATAGTTGGGAGATCATTCTTGCTGAATTTAAGATGATACTATACATTACAAGTGCTATAGATTGATCCTGTACTTTCCTGATTGGGATATGGAAAGTTGTTAGTGGTTAATCTGAATTTCCTTTCTCCAAAAAACTAGATTCTAAGCCATGTGTTACCAATTAAATTTACTTATTAATACCTTTTGTATGACAATTTGTTTCAAAAGAAGGCCAAAAAAACAATAAAAAATGAAGAACTTAAATCAACAGAACTATAAAAGATGATGATATATGATTTTTATTTTTCAACCTTGTGTGATGTATAATGGAATTTTATTTCGTGAATGTCAAGAATAATACTTTTTATCCAATCTTCAAAATTGCAATAACCATGCTTAGACTTTGATTTCACTTATGTTAGTCTATACTTGTGCACACTTAATCAATTGAATGTTTATACAATGCACTGTTCTAACTACTACCATCGGTCAGATAAAAGAATAATTTTAAGTCAAAAGTGAGAATAAAATATAAAATGTGGATCAACAAAAATGTGAGTTTGGAAGAATATTAAAATCACTAGAAATACTCAAGAGGGCTTCAACCTTGTACTTATGTTCACTATTTGATCCGTTTGTTAATAATAAAAGATTGCATATAAATAGTAGTTTTAGGGTCGGGCAAGGATGGATATGAATAAATATAGAGGGGAAAAAGTTTGTTTGGAGAAAAAATAAAAGTCATCAAAATATTCTCAAAGGCCACATCATCTCATTACCATTCATCACCCAACCACTTTAAGATATAAAATATCTGCTTATACAGTATGACAGAGTAGATCAAGCAAATGTTCTTTGACTTCGCTACATGAACCTGATATTTGATGGATTCAGAGGAGGGGGACATACTTTGGATGCCATGCTGCATTAGTTTTGTGCTGAGAGATATGTGTGTAAAGCCTGTAAATTTGATGACGTTGCGGTGCTTGTTTGGTAATCACTTGGTAACTTCTGTGATATATGTTAGCAATACCATTTTGCGTTGCCAAAATACATTTCTAAATTCTGCATTTGCTTCTTGTGCTTATTTGCCAATTCCCAACCCTCTTTCTCCTCCAAAATTGGCCCCATTATGCATTTTTTTCTGTGTTGGTGCTATTAGACAACTGACATTTGTTTACTATACAAAGATCTTGCTAAATGTTGATTCTATTTCATATAATGGTTCATTGGTTCAGGAATCTTTCAACAGTATCTGGTCTACCAAGTGCAGAAAATACGTCTGCAGGTAATCTGTCTCCATTTCTGCAACAATGTTATGGAGTGAAAGGGGGAGGTGGCATTCCTATAATCATTTGCTGCCTTCTAATTAGATATGTGAGGTTTTGTGACTATTTGTTTACCCTAAGTTTTTCTCTTTGGATAGGGTTACTATAGTTTCAGCCAGAAGTTGAAGCATATTGTCCGCCTACCTTTTGCATTCACAGCATATGGTATGTGGTTTCAATTTCTTGATTTTTTCATTTGGACAAATAAGATGATACTATTTACATCAGCAGCAACTTTCATGCTTTGCTCATTTATTAATCTGTTTGTTTATTTTGACTACCATACATGATATAAATCACCATGGTCCTAAACATTGAAAGCTTAATGGTTCCTTGTAACTTGAGTCTTCTTTAGTGCATGACTTACACAAAATGAGATATCTGATGCACTTCAAGGAATTTCATAGCTTTGCTCTTAGATTACCCTGCACATAAGCAGTTTCTTATTTTCATTGTGACTTATATGGTGGAATAAGAGGCTTCTCGATCTTTTATATGCATATGTGGAAGATTGGGAGCAATAGCTTCGTAGGGAAATACTCTTAAGTATAACCCAAATACAATCCTAACGTGGACATGGAATAGTCTATGTGGAAACATATTAGGCCTCTAGGACTAGATAACTAGTAAAACCATGTAGTGCTGGTTTTGTTTGTTTGATATTGTAGTTGTGTGCCAGGGCTAGGGGCAAATGGTTGGGGTGTTTCCTTAATTTATGAGTACCTTTTACTATAAATGCCAGAGGAAATATTGTTATGTTCTATCATCTTCTCTATCAGAGGCAAAACTTCAGTGGGATTCGCATAAAGAAATATGTCGTCTATGATGCTGCTGGTACTGACTTGAGTTTCTTTTGGATGCTAGGAACCGCTGCTATGCTACTTGTCATTGTCTGGAATCGCTATGTCAGTTTTCTCTCCATACCTGTGATGCTGAGGTATGACAACCGCCCACCTATATCAATGGTTCTTGTTTGACAAATGGCATTGGCATGTATATAGCATGAAAGTTCTAGAATAGAATTTTTCTGTTGCAGATTTTGCAAAATGGATGATTAACCTTAGTTTTATCTTTGTTTAATGAAAGCATAACAGAAACCTATCAAGCAGAATGAAGTTTTACAAATTGAGAATAGAGATTATCTGTCTTCTTTTTCCTGAGAACTGGTTGCTGAATTTTCACTTGGATATTAGATAACATGATGAAGTTCTTGAGGAGAGTTCAAACATTTGATGGGTCATGGAATATGTTTATTAGACTTGCTCTATGTTCTTTTGCATGGAACTGATTGCTGAATGTTGCTTGGTTTTTGATGAAATGATGAAGTTTTTGAGGAGAGGTCAAAGATGTAATTATCTTAGGAATTTGTGAATTAGCACATGATCTATTTTCTTTTCCACTTACTGGTTGAGGATGTCTCATTATCCCTTTGTGATCTTCTTAGTATTACTGCTGTAGCCGACCCATTATCCTTTCTTTATCAGTCTTACAACAGACTTTTTCCTCTTTTGCTTCTTATTCTTTCTCTTTGTTTTTGTTTGTTTTTGTACCCCATTAATTTAGTTTCTAGATTTTTGTACCCTTTAGGATTGAGCGCATGAAATCTAACGCTGGTTTGAGTAGTCTCATTTTTGTTGAATTTTTGTGATTGAAAATTCTTGCTCATTTCTATGCGTAATAATAATTCCAATTGTAATGAACATGCAGGATTATCATGGTCATAGAAGCAATATGTGCTGGGTCTTTTATGAGTGTATATATTGGTGAGTAGACATGCATTGTAATAAATGTCAAACTTGTAAGAACCTCTTGATACATGCTCATCTCGCATCAATACAGTCTGGAGTTGTACTTTAATTTTTCTTCGTTGTTCCATGATCCAGATATGAGCTCATGCAAACACATTTATATTGAGTATTCTTCTCTTGATATCGTGAGAGTTAACAAATTGTGTATCATTCTATCAGCTTCAGATTTTCTTTTTGTTGGTGCATGCAGGATATGTCCACCGTTACAATTCGTTAAATTCTCATCCTGATGTTTTAAAGTCACTATACTCTCCACTTCAACAGTCAAGTCCTTTGGAAGCTGTAAGGTTGATATTCTTTCTGAAGCTTGAAATTTGTTATGTCTACTTTTATTTCTTAAATCATGAGAGTCATGTAATATACCTCTTCTGGCCTTGCAATTTGGGTCCTTATATATTGATGTTATTGGAGTTTGTGACACTTGGTCTCCTGTTGGAGCAGTTTTGATTTGCTGAAAATATAATTTGAACTAACAAACAGTATTGCCATGAATAATGGTTGATACTTTAATGGATTTCATGATACGGTGTTGTGATAATATGTGCTGCAGATACCATGATGGTGGACGGCTTTCTGATCAGCAAATGGCTTTATTGCAGTATCAACGTGAGAACCTCCATTTTTTAAGTGAGGAGGTAGGTGTTTTTTTTTAAAAGCTTAATGGGTGTTTATGATTTTGGTTAGCACTTGTTGATCCCTCATGGCAAGACGTCTATGAGCTCTTTCTGTTTCAATCATTGGAAAATTGAGGTTCATGGTGTTCTATATATATTAGAAATTGCCAGTGTGATGCTGCAGAACTTCATGAAATTTCATTAAATTCATCCAATATGATTTTATCTACTCAATACCATTGGCAGAACACTCATCAGATTTATTTATACTTGAAACGTCTAAATCTAGTACATTATGAAATGTCAAATATTTGTTGCCTGAGGATCAAACAAATTTAATCAATTGTATATGGATTAACCTTACTGTAATAGACATTAAAGTACGGGTGTCCTTCCCATCGTTTAGCATGAATACTAGTTCAGTATCAATATTTATTAAATGAAAATTAAATTCTAACGGCAGAAAAAACATAACCAGAAAAAAGCAACTTGTTTTTTTAGAGTTAGTTTCGTAGCCAAATTAGGTCCACCTGCTTACCATCCAATGAATGTGTAACTTATCTTTTACATCAGCTTTGGACTTAATATAAATCCTATTTCTAAATTTACAATAGTATTCTTTAAATTTTGACGGGAAATATAATAAATAATTTTTTTCTTAAAAGATAATAATAAATGTGATTCTTTTGGTTCATCTATCCATTCGTGATGAGATGGAAAACAACCAAGGAAATGGGAAAAATTGAAATGTCAGAAATTTCAAGAAAGAAAAATAATGAAGAAACTTAGAATAGAAAAGCACTCAATCAATAAATTCCAAGCAATGCCTATTCTTGATAAGATATAAGAGATATACAATGAGTTATTCAAACTTGAATAGGTATCACAAAATTTTGGAAGAATTAACAGTTGAAAATATTAACAATTATAAAATGAAAATAAAAAAGCACACATGGTTAGGTTAATTAGGAAATACAAAATAACTAGCTACAGTGATATAATGAATGAGAGGCAGAAAAAATAGAACAATGTAAATTTGTCTGTAATTAACTTTGAAAAAAGCAAACAGATGAAAACAAAGGAAAAAAGCAAAATGATGCAAAAGATAGAATTTATCTTTACTTAGAGAGGTATGGAAATTTTTTTTCTTTATTTGAATTGAAAGAAAAAGAAAACAAGAAAGAGGAACACAAAAAAGCAAAGTAATGCTAAAGGGGGCGTTATCTGGATTTGACTTGTCAACCTTGGGCCTGCAGAGAATGGCCATGCTCCACTCCACTGGGCTATCTCATACTACATGTTCTCTTGTTCAACTTTTGTATGTATAATGAAATAGTGAGCCGAATTACAAATTACCATTTGATACTTGGAGAAACATGGTAGACCCCCAGCTGTTTCTCTCTTGATATGCTACTATAGTGTTGTCAAAGATATGAAGATAAACAAACTGTAGGATTGTGCTGCAGGTTCTTCGACTGCAAGAATCCTTGAGCAAATATGAGCGATCCAATGACGGGAGCACTCCACAGGTAATATCTTTTGGCTCTCCTTCAGTTACATGGTTGAAACTAGAGTATGAAGGTTCTTGAGAAGGTTTACTGAGTCGATATAAATATCTAAAGAAATTAACATATTGATATTGATGATTCTTTATATAAATGTTGAGCAGTAAGTGTGCTGTGTGCTTGTAGAGATGAAATGGTTCTATAAAAATTATTTCAATTCTTTACTCTACCACTCTCTTATGTAGCACATTATGTGGGTGAGCCTGCCAATCTCATTGTGATTCATATGGAGACAGATGATCTACCTCCCTTCTTAGATAAGTTAGCCACTGTAGCTGAGGACGAAACAAGTTTTATGTATGTTCCTGGATGTGAATGGATTTCAGACAACCAGTGATGGTTTAAGTTGTTTTGTTATCTACTGAACACTGATATTCCTATAACCAAACGACTGTTAGTTGGCCATGAGCAATAGTGATTCTTAGCGGCTGCTTTTCAGGTTGATCTGGCCCACCTATTGGCAGCTCGTGATCAAGAGTTAAGGACGCTCTCAGCTGAGGTAATATTATGTACTACCATCGGAGTATGATCTCTTTAATGGGAAAGTGCAGCTTAATTTAGGATGTAAATGTGCGACCTGCTGCCAAATGACAAAATCATTTGCCTTATTCTTAAGGCTGGCCCCAATCAAATTCAAGTTAGTGAATGGAACCTGGGAGATGAAAACTGCCAAATTGATGTCTTTACATGATTTAGAGTAAATGATCATGTGGAGGAAGCTGTTACAAGTTTCTCCACATGATTGCTTTATCGGAAAACGTTTAAGTTAGTGATAATATGGCTATAATCATTTTGTAAAAGAGGCATCACTGTAATAACAAGGAAGTTAGGTTCATATATTCAATTTCTTAAAGCCGTGAGCCTGTAAACTTGAGACATCAGGGGATAACTTACATCTTCGGGTTTTGTTTTCTGTTGTATTATTTTTGTCCCTTATATACATGTCAAAGATTCGCTTGATCAAACACCTAGTTATATCACAATTTAACTCAGTGATATATATTATTTATCAATATGTACTCTAAACTATCATAATGGTTTAAATTCTGATATCCTATCAAATGACTTGGCTTCTTTATGGAAGTTTAACTAGATGTTTCATGATTGAAGAAACTATCTTGGGCTTCATTACCACCTTCATAACCTTCACAATATGCCTCTTTCGCACTTCCTGACTCTGGCTTTATTGATTTTTTCATTCTTGTTCCTTGACATTATTTGTGCTTCCTTGGTCAGTTGAATCCAAGATCATGATTGGCAATGTGGACATATTATATCTAGTATTCTGTTGAGTGACATTTTTGGCATAATGTAGATGGATCAACTGCAGTCAGAGCTTAGGCTTGCTCGGTCTTTGATAGCTGAGAGGGACTCTGAGATCCAGCGTGTTCGCACAACTAACAATCAGGTATGAAATATGGACTTTTTCTTTTATGGACTATAGCAATCAGTCCAACTCTGTTTCAATATCAGAAACAAACGTGGAAGCAGGATGATTTTTTTTTTTAACCTAATCGAGAAGGACGAGAGTTAAAAAAGGTAATAGTAGTCATCCCACAAAAAGAAGTTACTAGAGAAAATTCAGTAAAATTCACATCCCCTCTCTAGGAATCAAAGGGAATTGTCCTCTTTTAACACAGATTTCTGTTTGTTCTTTGTCTTACATGCTTGAGCTGGGGATGGACCTCCCTCATCTCATAACTGTTTCGCCTACATTGTAGCACATATCCCGCTAGTTTCAGTTAAAGTTCTGCTCTGTGAGGCCTTTACAAAGTAGATTATAGACTTGCCTTGTGAATTGAAAATCCTTCTTAGAAATTATTCCTCTTTCAAGGGTTTAATACTTGCAAGGCTGGTTAGGAAAGGAACTGTTGGAGTGGATGTCACCTGGAATTTACTTTGCAAGCCATTACACATTTGTCTTCTATACTACAGTTAGGTTGTTTTCTTTCGTGCTTATGATGACACACTGCAATTAATTCTTGAACAACAGTATGTTGAAGAACATGAGAGGCTCAGAGCTATCATAGGCGAGTGGAGTACTCGGGCAGCAAAGGTACTGTTTTGTTTATATTCTTCATCATGCCAATGTTTATAAATCAGCGATTGTGTAGTGCATAGCACCTTTTGTATCTTTCATTTATGAAATGTTTCTTCTAAGACAATGATTTGACCTTTTGAAGCTTGAACGAGCCTTGGATGAACAGCAAAAGAAGATAGCATCAAGCAACCAGCCACAAAGTTCAGCAGCTTCAACAGAGAAACAAGGACCTTGATAAGCTTTGCTGTCATAGTAAGGATGATTTTTGTACAGTATCTGCTTAGTCATTGGTCAAATAACTTCTAGATTTTAGAACATCTTGATTACAGTGTCATGGCCCTGAAGGCCTTATCATTGTTCAAGAAAAAGAGATAGAAAGGACTGACCATATCTGTTCACTTGTTAGGAGTGTGGACATGTGGAGGATAGGAAGTACTGACCATATCAATGTCCATTTACTGATCTTCAGGGAGTTTGAAATTGGGGCATGTAGAGGATGTAAAGTGTTCATGTTGAGTCAAGCTACTGACAAATGCAGCCAAGCTCTTGCCAGTGTTGTGTCTAGCTCTTTCTTTAGACTCACTAGGGTTATGGTGATGCTCTAACAGTCAAATCTTTTGATACGTAATGAGTTCATTTTTTCAATGACCCTTTATCAGCACTATCAATTGTGGCGCTCCATACCTTCCCTGTGTGAACATACGTACCCATCACGTGCTTAAATCTCCTATCAGCATTGCCGTTCTTGCAAGTGCAGGTGCTATTTAGGGAATGGTAGTAGAAAGGGCGAGAAAATAATGTCCCCAGAATTCCTTGAAGAGGATAGAGGTGACTAAATGCGTTGAATGCACATTATAGGTGAAGATGTTTCAGGGTTCAGGTCATGATCGACTCTTTCATGCTTGATCTCTCTAGAAAAAAAGCTTAGAGAAGGTAATAGATTAGGGTTCAAGGGAGTATAATTAAAATTGTTGATTCAGGTCCTTTTGCACATGGTCTTCCTAGAAATACTCAACCGTTCTCAGGCCTAATCAGGTTCTAGGGGCCATGTTGTACTGACCATCATCCGTGTGTCCGTTGGGAATGTGGACTTCTCCGCGCATGAGTTCAAGCCTGAGCCTACGGTGTCATCATCACCACACATTCGCTGAAACTCCCACGTCTCATTCAGGCATCTTAGCCAATCAGTCAGAGCTATTACGCCTATTAAAAGTTCGAACGGTAATATTTTATATAACAAAATGAGGGGAATTGTGACTCTTATAAGTATGGAAAATGTTTCATTGCCCTCTAATTCTCTCTTACCATGCAACTCTTCACAGTTGATTTGGGAAAGGCCCAAGGGACAAATTGCTATTACGACAGGAAAAGTAAACACAACAAGAATATTTGTAAAGATCAAATTATGTGACACTGGTGTTTTCGTCCCTTACTTTTACAACATGACAGACCAAGATAATATTAGTTGAAAAAAAGACAATTCAACAAAAAGACTCTTAACATACATTGGAAAAGTATGTTCATCTCTGCCAAAACCATCACAATGGGCTAAAATGAGTGGTTTCATTTAGGAAAAGACAACCAAAGACATCGTTGAAGAAGTTGAAACCCCTCATTTCTTCACCTTTAAAGACAGATACCATATCATACTTGCATGCTCTTGTACAGTCAGGACAGTAGGTCACCTGCATATCATGTGAAAATGTCTTAGAAGATTAGTGATAATGAGGATTGTCTCGCCGTGAATGAGCATGAATTGCATTGTCTTTCCTCCCATCAGTAGCAGCTTTCAACAAGTGCGGCCGATTGCTGGGTGACGAAATTCGGAAAAAAAAAAAAAAGAAAAAAAGAAAAAGAAAGAAAGAAGTAGCTCCAAGATACTTACAAGAGAAATACACAATTCAGTTACATACCTCTAACAACTTGGGTTTGAAAGAGCTATCAAGCATGACATCCACTCCATAGATGGCCCTAGACATTGGACTGTGCATCTCAGGATGCACAAATGCAGCTGCCTCAAATACCGACCTGATCATCTTTTTTACCCTCTCGTGCACATCGAACCACTTAACTGCAATTAAAGGGAATCCAGTTAAAGTTGAGTAAAGGGAGAAAATTTCTTGTCAGGCAATGAAAGCCAAGAATTCACTACCTTTATGTTCCTCTTCAAATTCCCTTACAAAATCAGGCGTGTTTTTATGATTGATTCTTCCGCGATAATTCTGAAAGGTATAGAAACAATTAGAGAATCAGTGATTCTTTCTAACTTCATATCCCTAATTCATATTGACTACCTACCAATAAAGCCATTGATAACTCCCTTTTCATGAAAGAAAATTGCACAAGATGGAGCATTTCATTTAAATCCTGGGTTGAACCTTCTAAAGTGTGAACAACAGTGCAACACTGCCAAAAAACTAGGAAAATCATATGGAATAAGGTGCTGCATGAGACGTACCATTACTGTAAAGTGAGTTTCATACTCAAAAAAGCTGTTCTTCTCCAAGGAGTAAGGGTTGTTTGCCAACCTCACCTAAAATTTGAGATTATTTCAGAGCAAATGGTGAGTACTGTTCGATGCAGTATCTAGATGAGACAAGCATTGATTAAGAAGAAAGTTTGACTGATGTACATGCTATTGATAGATAAGGAAATGCAACCTTACCCAGAAAACATCGGAAAGGAATATCTCTATGGGGTTTATACTGCGGACAAGTACTATATAGCGGATATCAAACTTTTTCCCTTGGAACAAAGCAGGATGCTCAATGTACTTCTGACATATTTTTGGACCAGTCTCCATGAGACGGATTATGGCTGATATGTTATCGGTGACAGTAGTGTCAATAGTCCGTGCCATGTTCCAGGGCTTTAAAATCCACAGATTATTAAGGCCATCTCTTTTACGTATGTAATAGTCGCCAATAAGTTGAGACAACTGCACTTCCAAGTTATACGTTGGCTGTAGCCAGTCAGGTGATCCATATGCCTGACAAATGTAGAAGGGAAAACAAATTTCAGAGTCAAATTTCTGGAAACATTAACTAATTTTCGGCTTCAGAGAGAACCCAAAACTTGCAGGATGATGAAGAAAATGAATAATATTCTAGAAACTTATGGTCTGCAAACTAGAGAAACCTAAATCTTTCTGACCTTTTGAACTGTCTCAGCCAAATGATGTTTCATCACAACACAAGCCTCATAAGGGAACTGATTAATAATTTGGTCATCTGTTATTCCAGTTGCTTTCTTTGTATCCTCATCAACTTGCATACTTGTCCAGATGATATGTGCATCCTTTGGGTCAGAGGCTGCGAACCAAATATAATATTAAAAATGATGAGGAGACATAATGGTGAAAAAAGAATTGGCAAATGCTGCTACTTGTAACTCAGATCAAAAATGAGTTAACTAAACACCAAGCAATCAGATGTCTATCAAGAAAATGGAACTCAGAGACCACATTTATGGGCAATGTTGGCAACATGAAGCCTACATCAAATAATCAGGAAACAAAAATGTCCTGCCATCTTATTAGGAAAGTCTCGCCAACCTCCACTACTTCAACCAGATATATTGAGTTGATGTGAGCAATTATTGAGAAATGACAGCTCCTCGAACAATAATAGTCACTACAACACAAGCCAAACTAAAAGACAGCAAAGAAGAATGATGGGGTAAGTTCTAAAAGCAGTCTGAATCCAGTACATACTGAGGATGAACTCAGGCCGTTTAAGAAATTCTTCAACTTGAGGTATGTCAGTGTACACACGTAAAGGACATCTGTCGCCTTCAAGCAGGCTTTTAGTCACCAAAGACATCGCAGATGGGGGAGTAAAACTTCTGGATTCCAATTCGTTATGGTGTTTCTCATATTCCTGGATGAACAAACAAGTATTAATGATAAATCTACAAGCAGCTGTTTAAAATTGTTATACAATAAATAATATGCTTGTACTTTAATAAAGTAATTTTCAGGTGTATGAAACCAAGCAGTAAGTCTGGCAGATCGCTGTTTATCCTCTCCAATCCCATAAAGATAATCACGGGTGCACTCATCACCCTGCTGAGCATTCTGGATTGGCCATAAGAGAGAATAGCTGGAAAACATAGAGCAGACCCATTATAAAGATGACTGCCACCATTTCACTAAAGAAGAAAAAATTAGACATCTAAACTGACAACATAAAGATTGGATGAGCCCTGGGACAATGATTGATGATTAAAAACACGAGTTTGTTTAGCTAGAGGGAAAAAAACGAGTTCCATAACTTGTCAAACTACAGACAGAATGTGACAATAATTCAGACACTACATTCATTGGTCCAAAAGAGGAATCAAAAATTGCATTCACGTATAGAAGACAAGGTTGTCGAGCAGAATGATGCCAAAAAGGCAAAGTTGAAGAGGATATAGTTGTAGCTGACCTCACAGCTGATGCTAGGTTTCCCTCTGGCATGTAGAGAAATGGGGCCACCATGAAATTTGGCTCATCGCTGTGCCTTAATGCAGAGCCCAGTTCATCCATCACATACCTATGCCACCAGAGAGATTGCGCTGTTTATATTATCACAAAAGACATCCTTGATAAAGTACATCATACGGGAATCTTGCATGCTATTCCATAGTCATAGAACAGCAATTGGCAATACATAGAACAATAATGGGGTTCACAGAATTATAAGGTTGGTCATGTCTGCTATTGATATCTGCACAAAGTTCTTAGAGAGTTTAACAAATTAAAACAAAGCTGAAACAGATATGCCTTTTCAGATGGTGAAATGTTCTCAGGCAGTATTAAATGAACTGCATGACATTTCAAGTTAGATATCAAATAAAAGTATACTTAAAGCGAGAATATTACAAAGATAAACAGGAAAGACATATGGACATGTCTCATTGTGACATACTAGGCATAGGAGGACATGTCTCATGGTAATATACTAAGCATGGGAGGACCTTGATTATATATAGCTCATTGTTCATGTAAAGAGCAGGTCATTGAAAAAACACACATACCATGCAGGAGTCTCATCGATCTTTTCCTCATCTGCAAGTCTATAAGTCATTAAATATTGCCACATTGCATTGATAACCCGATCTGCAAGGGGCTCTTCTGGTTTCCATTCCGGAAGACGTGGTTCAAGGATAGAATCAATCACATGCTTCCCAGCTTCTAATATTTTTGTTGCACAAACACCATTAAGGGAGGAAAGATTCGGAAGTGATTCCAGAATCACTACTGCACTTTCACCGAGGGGTCCAGGAATATCCACCTATGTAAATAATTAACCTCTTTTAAAAATTGAAACTTTCAAACTCTTGTGGTAATTTCTTGGAACAGTTAATTAACAAAAGCAAAATAATCACCTCAAGAGCATTTAAGGAAGGAAACTGCTTCAAGACTTCCAACAACTCACTTGCTGAATTCTCTTCAAGTGAATTTCCCCGAAGGTTCAGATATGAAAGTGATGGCATCATAGCAGGTGAAAATGCCTGCAGAAAGAGTAAAACATATTAAAAAGAATAACACGAATAAGTCACTAAGAACAGTAAGCTAATTGAGTCACGGACCTTATTAGCAAGATTGTGGATGCCTCTGCTAGAAATATCAAGAGATGTCACTTTGTGCAACTTATCGTCAGTTCTGCAGTGCTGGCCTGGGTTATCCTTCCCATAGACGTCTGCACAGAATCCCAACGCCCACTCCCCAAAATTACGGGTAAAAGATGAATTAAGGATTTCAAGCCCAGGACAAGCCTGAAGAATTTTATCTGCCAGACAGTCATCACTGAAGGTAAAACCATTAAGCTTCTCCTCCTCTAAAAGCCTGCTCTAAGTTACTTGGGTGCAAATGCACATACCATTTCTCTACAACTGGATTATTGTTGAGCCACAGAGCTTTTAGATGCTTGAATTTGGTAACTTCATGAAAAATGATATCTGCACTCTCAAGCCTGTTTCCACACAGGCTAAGAGCAAGTAAATCCTAGCACAAGAAAAAAATAAGCACATAAACCATGTGTTCATCACATCACAATAAGCTCAAAGATGGTACTGGAGATCATCTCCAGGGCAAGTATGTTGTAAGGAAATGATGGTTGCTTGTGCATATACTCCATGAAAACTGGTAATGTTAATTTTTAGTCTATAAATAACACATGATAGAGTTTTTATACCATAGTTACGGAAGGTGAGATTGTACAACATACATCTAATCATGCGTGTCATTTAATTCAGGAGGAATGTAGTGAACACCAACCGGAAATTTAGCAGATAAATTGAGAGATAAGAGCGTGTCATCATTGATATCGAGCTCATCGAGCTCCAACCATCTGACAGTGTCCTTGTTCTCTTTTGCTTTACACAGTTCATGTTCTAGTATATCCTCAATGCACGTGCTGCCAGCCTCAGCTATTGAAGTCCCTCCCTCAGCTTCTTCATCTACATTCAGATCGCCATCGACACACATTAAAACGGCCATCCTCTGAGCCAACCCTGGAACTTCCTGAAGCTGTAATAAATGCAACGTTATGAAGACTCGTCCAGCCAAAATAAAAGGAGTCCTGAGGTTTTCTAACTCAAAGTTTCAGAGAAAGAAAACCCAGTACGCTTTGCAGTTGAACTAATGAAAAAAAGAAGTTCATGGATTTGCTTATTCTGCATATTATAGG
Source organism: Eucalyptus sideroxylon (assembly GCA_014182405.2). Lineage (NCBI taxonomy): Eukaryota > Viridiplantae > Streptophyta > Magnoliopsida > Myrtales > Myrtaceae > Eucalyptus > Eucalyptus sideroxylon. Next base: position 46,129,274 of record CM024550.2, read on the forward strand.
CAAAAAGAACATATCACTCTATAAAATGATTCTCTATTGTACACTAACACTATTATTATAAAAAACGGAATGTCCCGAAATCATACCAACTTCAATTTACTGAAGTCTTCTTAACCTTCCACGACACTCAATTTAATTTCTCCCGTCACAATTCAACAGTCAAAACACTAGCTTTGCCATTACATACACTTAAAAAAATCCGATGCCCATTTCCACCACTACAGAATAGCTAAACCGGACATGGGTGTCGAAACAGAAAATCAAGAACCTGCTTGTACGCATCGGAGAGCCGGAAAGTCCAAGCATGGTCGACGAGGAAGACGTCGGACTCCTTGCCCATTAACCCCGAAGTGAGGACGAGCCTCCTCTGACGCCCATCCTCGCACAGCTCGATCTGGAAGCGCGCGCCGCCGTCGAAGGTGTCGGTCGACAGCTTCTTGAAGAGACGCTCGTGCAGCGGCTGCGGCAACCCGGAAGCCGTCAGCAGCAGGCCATGAACTTTCACGAAGTCCTCGAAGGTCTCGATCCTCGACATTGCAGCGAGCTTCGGTTCCGGACCGCGCGTGCTGGCTATGCCTTGCTTTGGCCGGGACTGATCGTGCGTTGTTGCTTCGGCTTGGCGTTCCTCGGTGCTTCGAGGTTTTTCCGATGTTTATGAAGATGGTTTGGGCCGATGGGCTCCGATCCAAAACATCAGGACGTGGGCCTGGACAAATTATGAAGTGGATCCGGAAAGCTCCTGAGTCCATCTAGTTGGACCCGATTGATTTCGGCGGGTTTGCAATTCCCGTAAAATGAACGTACTTAATGAGATTGTTCGCATGATTTTGTCTAATCTCTCTTCTCTCTCTCTCTATTAATTCAAGACTTGGTTCAAGACTTGGAACCATTAATTCAAGACTTGAAAGGTGCTAGCAACCCCTTATAGGAATTACTATGAGGTCCTACATGGTCGCAGAATGCTTGAATTCAGTCATTATTACTCCCATCACTACAAATTTAAAGTTCGAAATTGACGACTCCGTCTTTATAACCCCTATCAACATGCTAGCATTGAAACGTACTCATGTTCTTGAGAAAGATAAGTTATACCTTTATCACAAGACCAATGGGAATTCAACCTTACTTTGAATAGACTTTATTTGTCGCTTTTACTCTTTTATCAATTATGATTGTGTCACCCTAAATTTTATTTTCAAAGAGAGCTTAAGATAATTTAGTGAATTATCTATATACATCATAAAGCAATTTCAAACAATCTTTTAACCTCAAATTTTTGCACAAAATGACTTACTACTCAACGGTGGGAAAAATGCAATTTGAAAGGGCCAACATAAGTCCCATCATACTCCATAAATCTCCGGTACATTTAGAATTTTGTTTATTCCCCTAAACAAGCAAATTATATAAGTTTTTCTTTCCATTTTTATCACACATATGTGCACCCTTTTTGCTAGTGTTTAAAAAGAGTATGTTTCGCTTATGGTTATCAAATGTTTATCTAGAACTTTGGCATCGATGTGCTAAATGTTACAAGAATAGAAAAGAGGGAACAAGGGAGAAACCTTCTTTATCTCCTCCAAAAAAAAAAAAAAAAAAAAAAAAAAAAAAAAAAAACTGTGGGAGAAAAAATTTCTAAGACGTGAATTGGCACATTATATTGACCCTAGACTTATGGGAATTTTGGATTTGAGAACTATAAAATCAATGATAATAGATCAAAACCATGGCCCTTTTCTTAACTATTATGTGTTTGATTCGGAATGGAGTGATTTCCTTCACAATTACATCGCTCACAACTGATCAAATGCAGGCATAATATTAACTAAGTCGGTAATTACTTGTATATTGATTTAGAAAGCCCTCACTTAGGAGGATTGGCATAAATTAAAAGTCAATCTAATTTTTGGAATGCATGATTGGCAACTAAACCAACTCTTTATGAGTCATAAATTAGGTGACATATCTTTCAACTTGATGAATTGTAAGCGCATAGGTCATCAACACTAATTGAGGTTAAATCAAAACTATCAATATAATATAGGTTGTAATCTTATTGCTATATTTTTATTTGCTCAATTTTTCTTCAAAAAGATGAGGTTTGGCGTTAATAGTATAATCCAAACCCAATCATGGAAAACCCTATTTGTCAAATGGAGTCGAGTAGATCACCGGGGAACTTTCTCATAGAATGATAGTAACTCTATATGTTTATTTTGCTTGGTAGGATAAACTTATTAAGTCGAAATAATTTCTTTGGAATCAGTATAAAGAATAAAACGATTTTAGTGGAAGTAGAAAGGATAAAATCAGTAAATTATCACTAACTGTTGTTCCAATTTATCGAAGTGGAGGTTATGGTCCTCAATCACCGGCCGAGTGAGGAATTTGGGTTGTCCACTGGTCCTCAGTTGACATTCGACCAAGAGTGAAGTAAGCTTTCTTATTGGTCTTGCTTGCAGTTGGAAATTGAAAACAATGCGATCTGTTGCGATTGCCAGAATAGATCAAAACTAGGGCAATTTTCATGCCTATTACTTGTACAATTGGAATAGAGCGAGTTCTTCGCACTTACAACTCGTGGCTAATAAAATGTGAATTTGTATCAAATGAAATCAATCATAACTTGTATATATCAAACTTAACTTAGAAAGCATTTATTTAGGAAGATCGACATGAATTAAAATGCAATAAACTATTGGACATGGCATTATGGGCAACTAATCCAAAGTCATGATTAGGTTGACATATGGTCCAACATGATTGACATGAATTAAAATGCAATAAACTATTGGACATGGCATTATGGGCAACTAATCCAAAGTCATGATTAGGTTAACATACGATCCAACATGATTATATAAGCGCATAGGTCAACGACACTATTCTTATTTAGGTAATGAGTGTTGTATAGGCTATAAATATGGATGATTCCATCAAATTGATCATTCACAGAAGTAAAAGAAAAGCTCTTTTCAAGCAAAGTGATAGGGATGTACCTTTGTTCGGGCAGTGACTTATCAGAAAATTTCTTTTGAAAGCATTTTTTGCTTTTGCTTATTTTTGGTAAATCACTGATCCGATCAGAGTTCATCCTTTTGTCAACATCAACATGGCAGTGTGAAAAGATGCCATGTGATGTACCTCAGTAACCTGCAACTAGAGAGAATGCTAATTGAAGATCTGTTCATTTTCTTGCTGTTTCCCATGTTCTTCAATTTCTTATTCAATTCTCTTTCATTGTAATGAGTGATGTATTACCATTTATTCGTTCCTTGTTGCAGGTAGAAGTGTCCAACATGTACGTTGCATGAGGATCGAAAAATTCACAAGATATGCCAAACATCGTTATGGATTAACGAGAATATTGTTTCAAATCTTATAGTGGAAGTTGAGTTCATTTTATTTTTTTATTTTTGATTCATGTATTTATCGACAGTAATTTTATGTTTTACGATATTTTTCATTTGTTTGTTTGTAAGGTCCTTTTATTAGAAGGACGATCTTCTAATTCCCAAAGACTTGGTTGATTTGTTGAAGATCCAATCTATACTAAGATGAGTTTTTGTAAGTTCTGTAAAAACTACACTAATATAAATTTTCAATCCCTTTCGTGAAGGAAAAGGAAAGAAAATATGAGTATCTACTAATTCAGCACTATATTTAAGGACTCGTGTTTCCCAGTTTTCTTTTTGATAATAAATCTTAGAGAATTTTTCTGCCAATTATAATATCTCAATCTTAATGCTTGTAATTTGATGATTTGAGCTTCCGAAAATTGTAATAATCACAATAGACCTGTCTATACAATTTATGGAATAGTGTTTCAACGTCACATCCAAACTTACCCAAAAGTCGAAAAAGAACACAGATGAAGAAAACTTCAATCTACATGTAGTGCTCCTTAAGAATCTTTTATTATCCGTGGCATATGGTAAAAACCATTCTTGGTACAAAAGCAAAAAATATTCAGTCCAAATACATAACTGCCCACTCTTATCATTAACAATCAAATCAATAGGAAGCAAAATCGCTTTTTGAAATTTTATTTTTGCATCTGGGGTATAAGGTTAATTGTTTGACTGAGATGGTTCTTGAACCAAATATCTTTCATCAAAGCAGAGGTTTCTTCGGTTTTTGTTTGTCTCAGGTTTTGCGTCATTTTGGAAAGAAAGTAACTGATTCCAATGTAATTACGATAAAATAGATGATAAATCTAAAGTAAATGAAAGTAAATGCGAAAACAAGGATAAGTAAATATAGTCGAAACTAAATGTATTGAAGTTTCTTTTGCAAAATGTGCGATAACTTATAATGATGTTTCCTCGATTATTTATAATCTAGTGTTGTGAAAATCCATCTTCCTACTGTTATCACTTCAATTTCAAATATTCCAGAATCTTCAGTATTGCGCTGATAACGGCATCGTCTTATCTGCCGTGTCGTCGGTATTGAATTCCTTAGAAACTGCCTTCATATTTATCCTCTTGCTCACGGGTGATACTTGGTACCGAACTATTGGTATCCTCGACAGCGAGTCTTGCCCAAGCTATTGTAGGCCTATTCTTTTTGCGTAATGGGCTTGGTGGACTTTGCTATTTATCCATGGCCCATTAAGCCAATTTTTGGTGCTTACATTAATTAATTCTTCCATCTCTCTCCTTTCTTCTTTAGGCATTGATGTCGCCCACACCACTATCATTGTTGTCGTTCATCACTGCTACCTTGTCACTGGCCTGCGGCCACGACATCGCCAAGAACACGGCAACGCCTTGTCCCTCCCTTCCCCTTCCTATAACCATCATCACAAAAGTTTCATCCCTCTATAAGGGGTGGCAATTGCCTTAGATTCCAAACGGTGTGCCCCAAATAAGAGACATTGCTAATGTGGATATACCATTATGAAATTTCGACGGAAAGTTAACAGCACTAGCATCTATTTTAGCTAATCTCTTATTATTATAATTTTTTTAAAGGAACGACTTTGAGCAAAATTTTAAAAGTTTAGGAATTAAGTTGAATAGAAAAAATCAAGAGATGACGTTGAATCATAAAGAAAAGCCGAAAAACATTATCCATGTCATTACCCTTTTTTATTATAAACCTGGCAAAGATAAACCTATGTCACTCGGGAGAACCCACCACCCCAATGTGATGTGATGATGTTTTCTAAAAGTCCCCGTCAATTGTATACTAATGAGCCTTTGCTTTGCAAATGTTTCGAACTCCTCACCTCTTTAGTATGAGTTGAGGCTGAAGCTTCACTTAGTATGAGTTTGACACTAGTGGATATCAAAGATGATGTTGAATCATAAAGAAAAGCTGAAAAACATTACCCACATCATTACCCCTTTTTATTATGACTTTGTTTATGGCAAAAATAAACCTATGTCACTCATTGGAAGCATTATCAATGTGATGTGATGATGTTTTCTAAAATTTACCGTCAATTGTATACTAATGAATATTCAGTTTCTTATTTAGTATGAGCTTGAGGCTCGCTTCACTTAGTATGAGTTTGACACTAGTGGTTTCAAATCGACTAAAATTGCGAACAAATCCATACTATAAGAAAAAAATGGGTTGTAGTCGTTTCGCTTTAATTTATTTGGTTTTATATTATCTTCAATTAGATGAAGCTGAGTTATAATCCGAGCAGAACCAAATCAACGCCCTATTCCTCCAATGGATATGATATTATCTCTGTCCACTTAATAATCTATTTCAGATGGGTACCAAGAAAACATAATGGTATGGTATGGAAATAGGAAAATTATCATCAGAAAATTGTGTTGATTAATCAAAATGGAAGTTATGGTCCTCGGCCACCGGTTAACCAAGGAATTTAGATTGTCCACAATTGACATTTGACTAAGATTGAGCTAAACTTTTTTCTTGACGTCACTTGCATTTTGGAACTGAGAACAATAATATCCATGATAATTCATTAAGACAATGGCCCTTTTCATGGCTATTACATGTCAAATGTGGAATAGAGTGACTTTCACGCACTTGAATCGCTCCCAATTAATCAAATGAGACGTGATATCAAATCAAATTGATAACGCTTTTCTTTGGCAAGGCGTTTGTTTTGGAGGATTGACTTGGATTAAAACCAACCAATAATCTGGCATGCACGATTGGCAACTAAATCAACTCTTCATGACTCAAAATTAAGCTAACACATGTTTCTACTTGATGAAATGTAAGTGCATATAGGTTATCAAGGCCAAAAGCGCTCACAAATGAAATATAATAGTATGATATAGTTTGTAATCTTGCTACATTAATTTTATTTAGTTGACATCTTTTTAAATAGATGAAGCTTGGTTGTGTTAATTGTATAATCCAAACAGAACCATCAAACGCTCTTCTTGTCAAATTGATGTTTTTGAATCACTAAATCACCGAGAAAGTTTCTCATAGAATAATAGTATCTCTGTATGCTTGTCATTAAATAGATTCAAAACACTAGCTTTATCAGCCTTCCACTATCTCCGTTCTCCCTAAATCACAGCTACATTTTGAATTTTAATTTTTCCCCTAAATAAACAAATCAATTTTATTTTTTCTTTCCAATTTTCTCACACGTATTTGTGCCCCTCTTCTAGTGTTTTAGAGGAATGAATTTTTCTTATGGCTAGCTAATATCTATCTAGTGCTCTGACATATAAATGATACAAGAGTAGAAAAGAGGGGGAAAAGGCAGAAACCCTCTTTATCTCCTCCTAGAAAATACCGTGGAGCAAAAATTACCAAGATGTGACAAAATGGACACATTATATTGACTTCATGGCCATTCTGGAATTGAGAACAATAAAAATGGTAATTATAGATAAAGAGCATGGCCATTTTCATGATTATTATATGTCAAAATTGGAATGGATCGAGTTTCTTCGCGCTTCCATCGCTCATGGCCTATGAAAATGGGAAGCTAAGTTTAAACAAAATCGATGATTTCTTGCTTATATTCACTAACTTAGCAAGTATATAATTAGGAGGATCGACATGACTTAAATTCCGACCCAATAATTGAATGCATAATTGGCAACTAATCCAACCCATTTTGAGTCATAATTAGATTGGCATATTATCCAGCGTGGTGGTAGGTAAGTACATAGGTCAGCGATACTATCTTATTTTGGTAACAAGTGATTCATAGGCTATAAATATGGATGATTTCCATCAAATTGATCATTCACAAAAGCAAAAGAAAGGCGCTATTCAAGCAAAGTGATTAGAGATGGACCTCTGTTCGGGCAGTGATTTACCAAAAAAATTCTTCTCATGGCAAATTTGCTCTACTTATTTTTTTGGTAAATCACTGATCCGATCAGAGTTCATTCCTTTTTGTCAATATCAACATGGCATGGGCAAAAAGATATCGTGGAGTATTTATTGATTTTCTTGCAATTTCATCAACTTCTTCTGTTTCTTATCAATTCCCTTTCATTATCATGAGCGATTTTTCCTTTTTTTTTTCTTCTTTGTTGCAGGTAGATGTGTTTAAGATGTACGGAGATTGAAAGATTCACAAGATATGCCAAAGCATTGTTGTGGATAGATGAGATTCTTGTGTTAATTCTTATAGTAAAAGTTAAGTTTATTAGCGTTTTTTTTTTGATCGTTTGATAAAGATTAAAAGAAATTGTTCCTAGGCAAGAACAAGTTTTTATGACCATGATTGTAATTTTGGACTTTGCCTTGTTTTCCTGTTTGTTTGATGTTTGCACTATGTTAGCACCCACTTTTAATCATGTGAGTCTACTGCAGGACGTGGAGGTTATCAACGGTCTCCATTTGCAATTTCCAGGAAGGACAAAGATCTTATAGTTCCAATTCCCAAAAACCTAGTTGGATTGTTTGAAGATGGAGGTTAAACCTAAATGAGTTTTGTAAGCTCCCTAAAATCTACACCAGTATAAATTTTCTACCATTTTTGATAAGTGCTTTATGCATTTGATAGTTTGGATTTGAGTCCGAATAGGACAATTTGTTATTCTATTTGGTATCTGAGAATGACCTCTAAACCAAATAAATCTGGATAAATTGTAAAAAAAATACCGGATAAAAAGGGTGGGATAAACTCATATTGGATAAAAATTTTTTTTAAAAAAAAAAGACTTATCAAAAGAGAAGAAATGGTAGGCATCCACGTCAAATCAACCCAACCGTTCTATCTGGAAGTTTTCTCTTAGTCATCTGCATCATCGACGTCGTGCTTGTCGAGGTCGGGGAGCGGCACCGTGACCCTCACAGACACGTCGAAGAAGAACACCTCCTGCGTGCCCCAGGTCAGAAGCTGCCTATCCTCACGCTTGCCGCAATGGAGCCGCGACCCAGCGAGCCTCGCTTTTGTGCATGGGGTCGAAGAAAGTGCAGAAGTTGTCGTGCACAGTCGCCAAGATCGGTGTGCTAGGGCGGAAGAAGTCGGCGGAGGGAGGCAGGGGGCGGAGGACGGGGTTGGTGATGAACTGCCTCGTCGTGCACACCCACCAGAAGGAGGAAATGTTCGAGGCCGAAAGGCGCAACAGCACCAAATCGAGTAGATCGAGAGTGAGATCACACCGTGGACTCTTTGCTTCTTCTTCTTCTTCTTCTTCTCGCACAATATCAGGAATGAAATCTTCCATGGTGGTCGTGTCTTCAATCGCTAGTCAAGCGGAGGCGGTGGCCAGAATTCCTAGATCTAGGGTTTTTAGCTTTTAATTAATTGAATTTTCTAATTTAATTGAAAATTTTATTTATTTTTAAATCTTATCTTAAAGTGTACCAGAGATTTTACAGGATTAGATATGTCCATCTTTATTATTCGGAGGATGTTGTATACCTTCACAATCACTGGGATTTTTATCTCATCCTATCCCAATTTTACCTTGACAATAAAATGCAGCCTAAGATTTATGACCAAGAAGGCAAGTTTTACATGGCAATTGTTTATAATGCTTGAAATATAAAAATAAACTAGGAAACACATGCCCTTAATTATGGGGCTCAATTACTAGAAAAATATAAATATCTAATAAATTGAGAACCATATATGAGGGCATGTGTTTTCTAGTTTATATTATTATCAAACATTATAGACACTCGCCATGTAAAACATTCTCTTCTTGGTCATAAATCTTAAAAGAAATTTTCTTCTGATTATGCCGAATGTCTCAATCTTAATGCTTGTAATTTGTTGATTTGAACTTCTGAAAATTTTAGTCATCATGATTGGCCTAACTATGCAATTTATAATTTGGCTTTTCAACATCACGTTACGTCCTGTTTCACTAGAATTGATCCTGCAATGAAATATCTTTCATTGAAAACAAGTCTTTTAATTAAAGGAGGTAGGTTATGTGGTGACTTTGAACAAATTATATCACAATTGAATAAGGAAATCAAAGACTTCACTTTAGACGAAACTGTACAAAAAGAAACCGCACCGTAATTCAATTGACAACAAAGCTTGGAACATAACCACTTCAACGGAACTGAATGCAACCAAGTCATTCTAGAACTAAAGATAATTGAAGATTGCATTTTTGTTTGTTTGTGTGGGGGCATTCCAGTACTCAAACAATGGTTATTATAATGATTGTGCCGTAATTATCACTAAGTAGTTTTGTAACGGTTGTAGCCATGTTCTTCCATCTTCAAAAGTTTTGTATCCAAATTATCATGATGTCATGATCTTACTTTCAAGTGATTGTTCCTTTAAAATCACATGCTAGTTTCTCCACGATCTCCTTTGCTTGATTCTTTAGTGATTTCAAATCCATAACAGCTCTTTGACGCCCTTAACGTATTTTACTCTTTCTTGAGCTTTAACTAGTAATCTATGGCCCCATTATTTTTGTAAATTATTGTTAACTATATGTTGTCGTATATTGACAAATAATTAGCAATGTCACCGATGTAAGCTAATATTGACATCGATCCTTGAACTTGTGGCAATTCACTTGAGCTATAGAGAGTGAACGCCCTTTAGGGCATTAGGTGAATTGGCATGGGTGATGGACATTTTGAGTTCTTACAAATGTCGAGGTAAGGTAGATAATTGTTAAAGTATATCTCGATTTTGAGCCATTATGCAATCTAACCTGATTGGATAACAAAGAAATCCACAAAAATCTTTTTTTGATGGCATATCTATTGGAGAGTTTCCTTTATTTGTACATCCAAACCTCAGGATGTAAAAGATGACACTTGGACACCTATAGTGTCAAAACTTGGCATAGGGAGATGTTTAAGTGCCAAAAGTTAGGAAATGTACACTTAGGTGAGAAAATTGGAGCAAAATAAATTAGTCAAGTGTCAACGACGAGAAAATCTAGTCAAAATGCTGACGTGGTATTTTTTCGGTGATACAAGTGCAAAACGACATCGTTGTGCAAGCTGATGTGATTAGATAAGCCGAAAATGATGTTATTTTGCATGTTGACTTGACTAGGTAAGCCAAAAACAATGTTGTTTGGCCTTAGATTTGAATTTTAACATAAATATTAGTTAAATTAAATTTACAACTAAATTATCAATTTAAAAAAAGGGAAGAGGAAGAAATTGGAAGAGGAAGAAATTGCAAAAGACGTTGGCCAAGGGTTGTGCAATCCCTCTCTGTCACCTCCCAACGATTGTGGCTAGGGCTCGGCGACCCCCGCCAATTGATAGTGGGTCAAGCGGGCGACGACCCTTGGCCCGGTTGGGTGAGGGCTAGAGACCCTCACTAGATCTAGGGGAGGCCGTGACCCTCGTCTCAAATCTAGGTGAGGGCTTGCTGACCTTCGTTGCCGATCATTGGGGTCGTTGGGCCCTCTCCCCACTGTCGCTGGCCCTTCCCAACGACGATGGGGATGCCACGACAAGGGTTTGCACAACCCTCACTAAAAGAGCCTTCTGCAATTTTCTTCTTCTTCTTATTCTTTTAAGTTCTAAATTTAATTTAATTTATATTTGTATTAAAATTCAAATCCAAGACAAAAAGACATCATTTTGGCTCTTCTTTCCTAAATAAGCTCTTCGGTAAGCCATGTATGCGAGTTATATTAATAAAAAATTACCACGTAGGATTTCTGACAAGGGTTGCTAGACTTAGCACTTAAATGTCTCAATTTAAAAAAAAAAAATGCCACTTATGTATATCTTTCATAAGTTTTGGCACTTAAGTGTCCCCCCATGCTAAGTTTTGGTATTTGTGCTATACTTTGGTCAATTTGAGAGTGCATTGGTTGGACTTGGGCAAGAAAAAGATGTGAGTTCAATTTGGGGGTTGGACCGTGTAGATACCGGCACATTGAACATTGATAGAGAAATTTTCTATGGACAACCACTGAGGGCCCAGTAGAGACTAGCAATGAACTTTCATGGCCATATTTTCTATGGACAACAACCAAGGGCCCCCGTAGAAAATAGCAACAAACTCTCACGGTCAAATTTTTTGTGGACTTTAATTGTCTACTCGGAATTTTCCTTTCGGTTGCACAAAAGAAAACGTGTGGGGTCAGGAGTGGTTAGAGAAAGGAAAATAAATTAAAAGTAAAGTTTTGCTTTCTAGGTTTCATTTCCTAGAGAAGCCAAATAGTGGGTTCCTTTAGAAATCGAGCCTCCACATGAAGAATCAAAGAAAGAACGTATGGATGTCCTTGAATTAACTGTGCGAAGGTTTTTGTTATGGGCTTAAAAACGGGTGATTTATGTTGTGACTTTACATCCAATTAAGTTGTTTATTTATAAATATGTTTCGGTTTAATCTTAATCTAGGTATGGGAAACGCTTAAGCGTGTGGGTGATTGTTGTTCCGATTCTCCGACTACAGTGAATTATTTGTTACTGACTCTCCTTGGGATAGATACCGCTATTTGGATCAAATCTCGTAAATATTTTGTATCTTTGTCGTTCCCCATTTATTTCTTCAATGTTTTTGCGTTAACTTAATAGCAAGATCTTCTCAATTTTCACATTAATTTTACAATATGTTTGCTTCTGAAATGCCTCTAGTCAAGATCACTTTCTCTTGAAGGCCCCAGTGCAAAGTAAATTAACAGATTTTCCAAGTTTAGAACCATCCAATTTCCAGACATTTTCTGGTGAAGTTTCACTTATACATACGGACTTGTAGGGATAATCCATTGTCACCCTTGCATTAGAAGCAATTCAAATAATGTTAACTGGACATGCATTAAGCTAAATTAGCCGCATTTTGAGAAATCAAAAGGCAATCTCTCACGCTTTTCTCTCGTGTGAAATATGTGAAAGCTGCAGATTAGTAATTTTCATTATCTTGAAATTATAAGTATTATAAGTTAGTCGAGCTGAACAATAAAAAAAAGTACTTATGTGAACTCGTCATCATATCTACATCGAATGTTAGTTTCCTGAATAAGAAACCAGCTCGTTATGAATAATTCTTTAATATTTACTATTTTTCATGTCACCATCATTTAGTTGCATTCTAATTGTTCAAGACCATCTTGGGCTCTAACTGGGAACCAAGTGAATCACAATACCTGTGCTGTTCATTAGACAAAGATTGAATTAGTCACATGAATGATAAGAGTTTACTACACTAGACTAGACTTAACGTGTAGAAAAATTATGCCAATAGAGTCTTTTGGAAAATTCTCCACAATGAAATCTGGCCATTGCATAAGGTAAATTCCCCACCCCACACGCTAATTAGCCTTGTCACCAAAAGGAGTTGATCTACATTCATCACTAAAGATGACCAAGACTTTGGCCATGACCACAACATCTACACTCAAGCATAGCATCGCCGAACTCCTATAAAATTGCTCTAACTTGCAAAGAGAACTTAAGAGTGTGATACATATAAAGTTTGGTCTTTCGAATCTACAGTCATGAAAAAGAAAGCACTATGGGTGCTTGTGGTGGTTTGGGGTATCGCATGTTTATGTGGCTCTCATGGGTGTCAGGAACAAGAAAGGGTTGCACTCTTAGCACTTAATGCCACATTGGACTTGCCATATTGGGTGGACGTCGGGGGATCATATTTCAACTGTTGTAGCTGGGAAGGTGTTGAGTGCAACCCCACCACAGGACGAGTCACTCAGCTAACGCTCTCTAATTTGAGATATTACCGCTTCGGCTTCAAAACTTGGTACCTAAATGCTTCTCTACTTCTTCCCTTTGAAGAACTCAAGAGCTTTGACTTGTTCTTCAACTATTTGGGAGGGTGGATTGCACCGGAAGGTAAAAATTCACCATTCGTTCATTTCCTATAAAGCAAGAGAAACTCATTCTCTAATGAACTCATATGTTAACCACCTTTGCGGTTTTATTCATTTCCTGCATTATAGATGGTTACGTCCATGTCATCATTTATCCATAAGCCTACGACATATTTCCCCCGAAATGGCAATACTTGTTTGTGCATGTACTTGAATAGATTTCTGCAGATTTTATTGCTTCTTGTTGTTTGTTCGCAGAACCAAACCTGCTATCTTCCAAGCTGAGCAAATTGGAGGTGCTTGACTTGAGTTACAACTCTCTAAATAATTCTATTCTACCCATTCTCGGTACAATTCCTACTCTCAGATGTCTATTCTACAAAACAAACAATTTGACTCGGACTTTACATGTGAATGTTAATTTCTCCAGCTTATTCTATGTCCATAATTCCGTACAAAATCACCATCATTGACTTTTTTTTTTGGTTGGAGCCATTCTTGACTTGAGTTAGCAATGTTTGTGGCTAAATTAGGTGGTTTCAATAATTTAAAGGAGCTGGACTTAAGTCATAATAAAGTTGATGCAGCAGCTATTACTGAAGGTACTGTTTTAGTTTTCATGCAGGAACCTCATTTTTATTCATAAATTAAACTAACTAGCCTACAAGTCATGTAGACAGGCTCTTTAATACCTTTACATGTGCGTCATGTTGAGAATAAAGAAGTCATATATTGCAACCCCCTTCTCTTTCAATATAGAAATGTTGTTGATCAAAATATTTCTATCTCGAAGCATCTGCATGGGCGCTTTCACAACTCTACTGCCAAGCAAGTTAATTACTTGGAATTTTACTGCTAGGCATCAAAAACTTGAGCCACTTAGAGGAACTCTGCCTAGATGGTGTCCACTTGGAGGATGTGGGGACCATCCTACAAGCATTTGGGGCATTGTCATCCCTCAAGATCCTTTCTCTCCAGAATAGTACAATAGAAGGAACGATAACTACCCAAGGTTAGTCAATCCTGTTAGTGAATGTATAATCAAAATAACGCTTTGTTCGTTTTGCAAAAAATAATTTTCAAGGAAATGTTTTCCAGATTTTCTAACTTTCGGCCATGGAAAATGAATGAGCTAACAAAAACATTTTCCTTCAATAGAAAAATATTTTCAAAAGTGGGGAAAATATAGAAATCATTTTCCATTCTCTTTCACATAGATCTATTTTCCTCCATGCACTCTTTTTTTATTATTTTTCTTTTTTCTTTTCTTCTTTTAAAATGGGATTTTTAACTTTTTATTTTTTATTTTTTTTCCTTATTCGTTTCCTTCTTCCTCAATTGGCCGCTGGCCATGGTGACAATCGATGACCAACCATAGGCAAGGAATAAGCTTGCCGAAGGCCAAGGCTTGAGCTCACCGGCCTCAGGCAATCTCAACCACACTTGTGGCTAGTGATTAGTTGAACAAGAAGGGGGAAAAAGAAACAAGAAAAAGAAAATTGATTTAAAAAAAATAGAAATTGAAAATAAACTATTATTAAAAAGAGTGTACGTATGAAACTAAAATCAAAATTTCCATATAATTTTCAAATTTCAACTGAACATTGGAATAATATTGTTATTTTCCTAGAAAATAACTTGCTGGAAAACATTTTCCAAAAAAGTCATATTTTTTTGCAAAACTAACGGAACCTAAGCTTTTATTAAAGAAGTTCCATTCACTCGTGATATTTTTGCAGAATTTCATGATTATGCTTGTGTAAGGAAATTTGATGTTCAGTTATCTCTTTTTTTGTGGAAGATTTCCATAACTTCAGTAAGTTGGAACAGCTCATCTTGGATTATTCTTCATTGAACACAAGCATGGGAATCCTTTCCAGCCTTGGTCCTTTGACATCTCTTAAATTGTTGTCATTGTCCAACACCAGTCTAAGTGGCAACATATCATATCAGAGTAAGTCCTAATCTCTTAGTATGAAAGCTAGAGATGAAATGGACGTTTGATGTACTTGAATGTATGTACTGATATATGTCATTGGAGTTGAATTGATTTGTGATATCTATAACAGGCTTATGCAATATGGTAAAACTAGAAGAGCTGGATCTTAGCATTAATAGAATTACTGGTGGACTTCCTACATGCTGGCGAAACATGACCTCTATTCGGTTACTGAATCTTGAAGACAATGAATTCACAGATAATGTCGCTTCATCTCCCCTCACTAGTCTTACTTCACTCGAATTTCTTTCCATTTCGGGTAACCATTTTGATATCCCCTCATCGCTTGGCCCACTTGCAAACCATTCAAGACTTAAGGTGCTATTTCTCGATGACACCAAACTAACAATTGATACCAAAGGTGCATCTTTGATCCCAAGGCTCCAGTTGAAGGTTTTTAGTATGGCAAATAGTCTATTAAAAGGATCCAAAGTGACTTCTCTTGACTTTCTCAATCATCAATATGACCTGAGAGTCATTGATCTCTCCTCGAACGACATTTTGGGTCCCTTTCCAGCTTGGTTGTTGGAAAACAACACTAAGTTGGAAATGCTTCTCATGAGAAATAACTCCTTTACAACACTTGAGGTTCCATCAATAACCATTTTTAATCTTTCAGTGATGGACCTATCCAACAACGGCATGAGAGGAGAGCTCACGACTGAATTTTGTTTCAATGTCCCAAATCTGCACCGCCTTAATCTATCAGCCAACAGATTGGAAGGGAATATTCCATCTAAACTGGGTAGTATAAAATCCCTATATATCTTAGACTTGTCTAGCAACAATTTCTCAGGGGGACTGCCTGTACAGATACTAGAGAGTACCTTATCATTCGAAACGCTCAACGTAGCAGATAATAACTTGCAAGGAGAAATTGTGTTTTCTAACGATAGCATGAAACTAGATCTGTTAATTTTGCGGTTAGAACACAACTTGTTCACTGGAAGTCTCTCTTTTCTTTCTTCCCTCGTAAATTTGTGGGCATTGGACCTTAGCGACAACTTATTCATTGGCAAGCTTCCAAGATTGATTACAAACTTGTCATCGCTTGCAGCCCTTGACTTGTCTAAAAATCAATTGGACGGCATCATCCCTCAAGAACTCTTTAATCTTGAGTGGCTTGTCTATTTGGATTTGTTTGACAACAATCTCTCTAGTCCACTACAATCATTTTTTATGTCACAATGGATGAGTCACATCCATTTGAATAGGAACAAATTGAATGGTTCAATCGTGCATGTGCTCTCTAACAGCTCCCATTTGGTGACCTTGGATTTGAGTGAAAATGAATTCTTTGGAAGCATACCCTATTGGTTAGGTAACCTCTCTCAACTGAGCATTCTTTTGCTGAGAGGTAATAGCTTCGTTGGAACATTTCCCAAGCAATTGTGTAGCTTGAAAAGCTTAAGTATGATTGATCTTTCTGAAAACAATCTGTTTGGTCCATTACCTAGTTGCTTGGGACCCATGAATTTCTCCTCCAATGGATATGCCGATAAGTCAATTTCAACACCGATGGGAACTACAATTACAGGATGGTTACCTTCATCTTATGTGAGGACAATTAAAAGCCACACCAAGCTATTCTCTGAAGAACTGGAAGAGCGAGCATTTCGAGTTCCACATATAGTCGGGTTCACAACAAAAGGAAGGTTTGATTCCTATAAAGGCTACACACTCCTTAAAATGGTAGGACTAGATCTTTCTTGCAACCAATTCAGTGGGGAGATCCCCCCAGAGATTGCAATCTTGCAGGACATGCTTGTGTTGAACCTGTCCAATAACAAGCTTATAGGACATATACCGACGTCATTATCGAGCCTCATAAAGATAGAGAGTATTGACCTTTCCTACAACAACTTGATTGGATCTATTCCTGAAGAGCTTACTCAGTTGACTTCCCTAGAAGTCTTCAATTTGTCTTACAATGACTTGTCAGGAGCCATACCAAATAAAAATCAATTCGGGGCTTTTGATGAAAGCAGTTACTACGGAAACCATCTTCTGTGTGGACTGCCATTGAGTAATGACTGTTCAACAACCATTAATGTTAATAGCTCAGCAACAAAATCATACATGAAAGCTAAAGAAGATGGTTTCATAGACAAAGAGACATTTTATATCAGCTTCGGAGTGTCATACATGATGGTTTTACTGGTAATTTTGTTTGTTCTACTCATCAACCCCCAATGGCGGCAGGGATGGTTTCACTATGTGGAATTGGTTATCACTACATGTCGGAGCTTTTTCACCACATGCTACTATTCTGTTTAGGACGGTTTTTGAAAATTGTCCAGTGGTTGAATAATTTAGGTTCTCTCATTCTGCATTTCTAGGTAATGGCTGGATTGGGTCTTTTTTTTTTTGTTATTGTCGTTGATCAACATTGGCCCCAATGTGGATCTACCAAGTCATGTAAGTTCTTGCCTTCACAGCTGAATAAGGTCTTGCTCTAATTTCCTTGAAGACAATATATCGCGTGATCCTTCCCTCTTTTGAAAAGGTGCTTTTTACATAGTTGCTTGCTCATCTCTATTTGGTTATCATACTACTAACGATGACAAACAACACCATAAAAACACAGCTCTGTCTCTTCTCACCGGTTTTGTTTTTGTAGTAACACATTTACTTTCCTTTCCGAATGAAAATTTCCATCTCCGTATATCACTAGGTCCATTCGCAAACTATATAAAACTCCTCTCGCTTGACAATAGAGCACTAAAACTGAATGTTCTTTAAAAGTCCCAGGTTAATGGCAGACTCGCAATTTGGTTAAGACATTGATTCCCATCTTATTAGTGCTAAAGTGTCTCATGAGATGGTTTTGACATTTTGCTAGGAGTCTAGCTTTAGCCTGAAAAAGAAAAAAAAACTACCGCACTCAAGGCATGTCCTTTTCAGTCTCAAAGAGACCAAATTTTATTGCCTTGATGTCTGCGCCAAATTTCAGCAAGAGCCAATGCAGATCAGGCCCAGATTGGTGCAGATGTATGAAAATGGCTGCTAACAACTAGTAGAGTTCCCATCCAAGCTAGGCCACGCGGCTGGGTGCCTAAGTTAAAACGAATAACCTCCCATGTCAAATTTTAATTATTTCTAGTCTTTTGATGTGTTACATGAATTTTCATTTTATAAGAGTATTTAGAATTTCTCTTGATGAACTCTCTTTATGAATTCTTGATTTATCAATGAAGAATTGTGAGAAAACTACAGATCACAAGTCATCTCCCTTATTGATTATCTCAAATATGAATGCAAGTTTAACGATCAAAAGAGAATCATACTATCAGGTTGGTAGAGAATGAGCAAGGGATCATGTCATTTTTTTGAGGAGAAAAATAAAGAACCTTCGAAAATCAATCCCATAATTTCATACTAATTACCAAATATCTTCCCCTCTTTTCAAAATACACAATTTGCATTTTCAGAGAATGATCGTATTTATCTCCCGTTCTCTCTATCTTTCACCATTCCGATGTCAACCTCTCTCTCTCTCTCATATGACCACCAGCTCCAAAGTCGCACTCGAGTTCATGACCACTAACTCGAAGGCTGCACTGCCACCGGTGGCCTTCAAGCTCGAAAGTCACACGATCTGCCAAGCTCGCCATGGCCACCTAGATTTGTCGTCAAGTTCCACAACACGATTTGGGCAGCAACGGATGCCCAAGCTCGAGACAAGAGAGAGGGAGAAAATTGAGGTGGGGGGACGGTGGCTCAGCAACTCAACAATTGCGGGTAGTGCCGGGAGGGGATGGGCTAAGTCGTATGCATTGGGTTGGGTTAGGGTCTTGGATAGGTGGGTTTTGGTGATGGGTAATTTTTGAATGGTAAGTAGGGAGGGGCAAAGTTGGGGGAAAAATGACAAATCTGATAAATCAGGTCAGAATGATTACTAATGTCAAATGCTACTTGAAATGGAATTTGCTTAAGTAAAGCTGATTACTACAACCACGGTAACAAATTTCCAACTAGAATACAACAGTCCCACGCTCACCTTCTCCACACAAATGTCTCTTCTAGACCGAATCTACCACTGTAGATCAGGGTTATGTGAGCCTAATGAATGCTGGAAAGCAAAACAAATTGAAGTGTAATCCGCTGTCATACAAACTCATAACTCTTATAATTTGCATCATGATGCGCTATTTTCAAAACGCAAAGCGAGGATCGGTGCATGGACCTCTTTGGGCTCCCAAACATGACTCAAGCACAAAGCAACTAGTAGAGTTTTCGTCCAATTATATCAGTGTGGTATCTCCATTAAGATGGAATGGGCATTTAGGAAAAGCTAATTTGTGTGCAATATGACTTCCTTCTTCTTGGTATGTAGAAACTCACCGATCATTCTCTTATCTCACTTATTTAATTAATGTCAAGTATCCTGATACTTTGTCAAAGAAAGATTGGGGTCCCATCAACTTAAGAGGGCAAATCGACTTAGTTAACCCCATTGACATATAAATACATCACAAACATCGAGCCAAGATAGAAAACTCATTGAACACGATGACTAAACTTATTCCTTTGGCAAAGCTTACTTGAGCACGATCTGCATTTATAGAGAGTGAGTGCCCATTAGGCTATTTGGAGAGCTGGCATAGATGATTAGCACTATGATTTGATTACAAACTCGAGTCAAAGTAGAGAATTGTTAAAGTATGTTTTAATTTTGAGCCGTTATGCAATCCAACCTGATTGGATAAGAAAGAAGTTCTATAAATCTTTGTTTTGAATCGTAGAGAGAGAGAGAGAGAGAGAGAGAGAGAGAGATTCTTTTATTGGATTGGATATAAAAGATATATATATATATATCCATGATTTCATTCAGACCTTGAGATATAAAAGATTTGAGAGGATATTGCTTCGACTTTGTGCAAGAAAAAGATATAAGTTAAATATAGGGGGTCCCAGTGTGTACGCATTGGCACATTAAACATTGATGGAGAAATTTTCTATGGACAATCGTCAAGGGCCCCTAGAGTGTATATCAATGAACTTTTATTGGGAAATTTTCTATGGAGTTTAATTGGCTACTTGGAATATTCTTTTCGGTTGTATAAAAGAAAGCACGTGGGCTCAAGAAGTGGTCAAAGAAAAGAAAATAAATTAAAAGCAAGGTTGGGGTATGCAAAAACTAGTGGTCATTCTCTTATCTTGTCTTGTTTAATTAATGTCGAGTGTTCCGATACTTAGTCGAAGAAAGATTGGGGTCCCATCAACTTAAGAGTGCAAATCGACCCAGTTAACCCCATTAACATATAAATTCATGACAAATGTTGAACTAAGGTAGAGAACTCATCAGACATGATGACTAAGCATGTTCCTTTGTTTGAGCACAATTGTCATCTATAAAAAGTTAGCGTCCATCAAGGCGTAGTTACCAATTTGATGATGAACATTATGCCTTAGTTACAAACGTCGACAAAAGGTAGAAAATTGTTAAAATATGTCTCGAATTTGAACAGTTATGCAACCTAAAGTGTGTGGCTAGTGAGAGTCATTGGCCCTCAATTGAAAAAAAAAAAAAAAATTGTAGAGAAAAGAAAAAAATAAAGAAAAAACCAAAAAATTATTAAAATTCAAAAAAATTGTAAGAAAAATTCATGTTAGTGCTAGCTATGCCAGTAGGACTGCTGACATTTATGTCAGCGATTTTTGGCCTAAATTGGCCAGATTGAGTTAATTGGCAAAATGTGAAAAAGTTTAGAACTAAACTGACGCAATTGAAAGAGTTATGATTGAATTGATACAAATATAATAGGTTTATGATTTTTTTAAAAAAGATTGTTTTGGTAATCTATACTAGATTGAAATAGCATTAGCATCTGCGATACGTGAAATAAAAAACTTCAACATCCAAAAAATTTTAAGGCTTCTTTTCCTAAAATTTATAGTTGCACCTTGCGGTCAGTCAATGCCAGGAGATGCCAATCAACCAGATTTCCTCAAGCAAAGTCACCAGACCATCTTTTTCGTTATTGCTAACTGGTATTTCCTGTTTCTTAGCTCAAGTTTCATGTACACGTACATATAGCCAAAAGTAACATGTCAGGGCCGTCCTCGTGTCAGCATATCATGCCAAATTTGAATGAATTATGCAAAGTAATTTTAGTAATGCTTAGCACGGTTCTTACCATTTGCAACCCATGATTTAATGCATTTTGCCTGGCATCAAGAGCATATGCGATGCATGCAAAGCTCTCTTCCCCTTCAATCTAACAAGCTACATTTTTGTTCGTAGAAGTACAGCACAAATACCAAAACTAGACACGAGGGACATTTAAATGCAAAAAGTTACGAAAAATACACATAAATATCACTTTTTTTTTTTAAAATTAAGACATTTCAATGCCAATTTTAATGAGGGTGCTGAAAATCCTACGTGACATTTTTTTTAATAATTTAACTCATCCACGTGGCTCGCCAGAATCTTGAGTTAGTAAAGAAGAGTCAAAACAACGTCATCTTGTCTCTTATTTATCTCATATAAATATTAATTAAAAAAAAAAGATTGAATGATTGCATAACACTCGGGCGAGGGCTGTGCAAGCCCTCACCGAACAAGTGCAATCCCCTTTTTTTCTTTTTAATTTTAATTTAAACTAATTAATATTTATATTAAAATTCAAATCAGATGCAAAACGGCATCGTTTTCAACTAATCTAGCATGTTAGCGTGCAAAACGACATCATTTTATATTTGTCTTGCTGGAAAAATACTATATCAGTATTTTGGGCAGAATTTTTCGCTGTTGGTAATTAAGTGATTCATTTTTGTTTGATTTTAGCATTTAAGTGCACCTTTCTGAATTTTTGATAATTAAGCATCTCTTGGGCCAAGTTTTGGTACTCCAAACATCCATACCTCTATTTTTGTTGATAAACAGGGACCTCGATCGAGCTAATTGACTGGCCCTCTATTAGAACAAAGATGATTAACTGAACTTTGAACCAAGAAAGGGAGCTTTCATTTGTCACCTACTTGCAATTTTGCTTGGTCGATGAAATGAAATGCTGGGAGGGCCAGTAGGGGGATAGTAATGGTCGTTGCTGCTGAACTCAACGAGCTCGTCAAACGCTCGAAGTGCTTCCTCAAACATCAATGTGCAGGTTCGAATTCCTCCACCCAAATACGGACGGCCCTCGCTACCAACCATCACCGCCCTCACCCACCACCTGCTCTCGCTTCTCGCCTCCCTTTTTCTTTTGTTCTCAGTCTCTGCGAACTCAGAACCATCCAAAAGCCATAGCTTTCACCTGCTTCCTCATTATCTTAATATCTGAATCGATGCCCCGCCGAAAAACGGTTCTTGCAGGTCGTGTGGGGTCGCTTTGGCTTGCCACGCTCTAGCGAGAGAGGGAGAGAAAAGAGGAGAATCCCGAAGCTGTGTTTCATTATTTGTGTTTGCCTTTTCGTCGACCGTTTAATGTGCATTCTCGCTCTTCACGCATATATTACACCCGCTACAAGTTCTCCGCTTTCTCCCCCTCATTTGGCCTTTGCCTTCGTTTCCCTTCCTGCTACAAAGAATCAATGTTCACGGCTGCTTGCGCTTTACTGAGTGGTGTTGACAATGGCAGCAACACTGACGCAAGCAACAGCTGCCGCGAGAGCATGAGCTACATGAGTTCCTCCGACATCGTCTGCGGCGGGGGTGGTAAGGACAGAGGAGGAAGAGTGCTCCCCGAGCGGTGGAATCAAAGAGAGACAGAGAATAGCCAATCGTGAAACTTATTGTTATGTAATTCCAGTATTTTGGGTCGAAAGTGGATCCACAATAGACCAACTAAAATCCATATTCTTTCTAGGCTTTTCTCTTTGGACTCATCTATGACCTATATTCTACATTTATGTGACTGATATCTAACCCATTTCAACAAACTTGAGTCAAAATATGGGTTTGTGACTCGTTTTGACTGTCTTAGGTGGAATGTATCACCTCGTTGGCGCCTGCAAAAAACAGAACACGTTCGTGTGTTTTTTTTTTGTTCACTTACAGAACACGATTGTAGATCCAGCAAAATCGTGCTTCTTCATGCAGATCATGGTGAAAAATCGTGTCTTAACGTACTGTTCGTGCTGTTTTACTTGTTTGATTAATGTATCACCTTTCTCTGTCAAAGGTGCTACATGACTATTTTCCTGTCCTGATGTGACTTTGTGTGGTACTCTTCATTTGAAAATAACTGACTATCACATAGCAGCACAAATTATTAGCCCTGGCTAGTTCAGACAGTTTAGAATTGCGCTTCACCAAAAATCTAGTTTTGCCTATATAATTGGACGTGTACTGCTGGGATTGAACTTTTTTTGAGGTGTTTATTAGCTAAGTGGTTTTACAGAGCCTAGGAATGGAAAATTTGACTTTAAGAATTTCTTGTCTTCTTGTGATTTATTAAGTTTCAAAAGAGGCTTTGATGTGCTGTTGTTATCATCTGGATGGAATCTTGTCTATCAGAACGTGGACAATCAAGTAATCTTAATCATCGAAATGGAAATACTTGATCATTGGTTCATTTTTTCCTGCCAAATATCCCGGTGACTTAGAAACTTCCATATCTGTGTTAGTGTTGGTTCATTACTTTGCTGAAAGAAAGGTTTTAAGTGCTTGACTATAAAGTCTTCAGACACAAGCTCCCCAAATGCTCTTTTGCAAGTTCTATAGTGCATTAAGTGATTGATGCTAGACTTCATGACATCCAATATCAAAATCTGCTTGTTCTGTCATCTAAGATTGCAGTATCATCTGATTAATGTTGTAAAATTACTTTCTGTGAAGAATGACTTTTACACTTTTTGGTTGTATTATGTTGTTCTAACTTGGTTTGCCAAAATCTGTAGCTTGATCTTTGACAAAGTACCAAGTTTTAACTTATAGCAATATGGCCTTGATTGTTTACCTAAATAAGATACTGCTATGCTGGGCTGGCATTTAAAAAGCAAACATAAAAAAATGAAAATAAATTCCCTATCGTATCACCCTTAAATATCTTATATCTTGGTGTGATCGTGCCTGCAATTTGTTGGAAGCTTCTGAAGAGATGCTCCATCATGAATGTGTGAACTGATTAATTTATTTAATTTCAGTCGATTAGTTACTATTCTAGGGCTACACCTCCTGGACTAGCCCAATGCTCATCCCAATGAGAAATTGGATAACGGTGGGAACTTTGAAGTGTTTTTCCTGTTGCTAGAAGCAGTCTAAATGTTTTGGGTGGTGGAATGCGCAATATTTGGATGTCCATGTGTAACATCATTAAGTTTAGCTTGTTAGGATGGTGAGAGCCAGTTTTTTCTTCTCTTTTTCCTTTTAACATAGGCAGCCACTTTTTGTCTAGCTACCAAATATAAATTCCAAAGTCTGGTCCAAAATCCTAAATTTAGTTGTAATGGTATCTCGAAGAAACACAGCATCATGGTGTTCAATCATTGTCGGTAAAGGAAAAAAGAAGCTGTTAAAAATTGCTGTACTCAGAAGCGAAACATCCATTATGCAGCATACAAAAACCCCTGATGTGAGTGTATGGTATGAAAGTGAAGGTGATCTGCATCTGCTGGTGCCAGATTTGCTCCGAGGTTCAGATTCTATAATGCTTGATGACTATCTATTTTGATCTCTGTATATGTTCCATCTAAAGCAATGCTTTAAGAAATTTATGATTGTGACCTCCAAGTAGTCAGATTTATGGTCAAATGATGGTTTTTGAAGTCCTCTCCTTTCTGTGTGATTTCTCAGGAAAGGCATATCGAACTATTATAGTGGTTAGGCAAAGTTCTTCACGAGCCTTGCAGAGGCCTCAGCCTCTTCCTCCATTAAAGACCTTGCAAAACCTGATAATCCCTACAACAGGACATGCAAGATCTCACTAGTTCACAGTAATTTCAGCTTCAAGAATCATGGCTATGCTTTCAGAAATAGTGGCATGAGTGGGATCAAGAAAAGACCAGTTAACTGCAGTCAGAGTGCATTACCAAGTACAAATTGTAGTAACACGAACAATTTTAAGACAACGTCTACATTGCCATCTTGCGTTCTTCCACCAATATATCCACAAAGGAGAGTACCGGAGGACATTGGGGCATCAACACAGCCTTGGTGGTGGAATCTGTGCTGGTCCCTATCTTCGGCTGACCTACAAGCCATGGCAGCTCCGATGCCTAATGTGTCTGCATTGGCAATTCACCATGAAGACAAGGACGAGAATAGGCTGATTGGCCAAATGGAGCTCATCTTGGAGGTTCAATAATGTAAGGATATTGTGAAACACCAAGTAGCCAATTAGTATTCTGCATCTTTAAAATGGCAGATTGTATGTTTGCAGATAGAAATTTTTGTCTCTTTTTTGTTAACCTGATCACCACCGCCCTTCTTCCATTTGTGTGTTTTTCGCTCTTCGCCACCTTCCGTATCTCATATCTCATCCTATTTGAAGGTGTCCTTTTCGATATTTTGATGCCATCGTTCTTCTTGATTTTATGTAAATAGATCTTCGCATCTCTCTTATTTCTGTATCTTTCATATCTCATTCTACTTAAAACTGTCTTTCTCGTTACTTTGATCCGCTACTTGCCAGCATCTAAATGGCCTTTATGGATCTTGCAAATGTAAGCATTATCATGTTTATAACTTCCATTTATTACTTCATAAGTGTGAACTTTCACAATCGCAACAAACTCAATTGTAAGAATTGTTAAAAAGAACTCTGGAGGCTTGGTGTGATATTTGTCTTATACATTTGCACCCCAAAATCAATCCAAATTGGTCTTTATAACCCATTTACTAAAACTAATTTTCGTTTGACAAAAAAAATCAAAAATTGATAACTCATGACACATTTACCCTAAATCAATAATTTGTTAGTAGTTTGGAATATGATGTGGAGAGTAAGTTTAGATTAAAAGTACTAGTTTGAGATTTTTCATAAGACAAATATTAATTATGATAGAAATCTAATTTGGAGTAAATATGTTATGAATTATTAATTTTTAGTGATATTAATCCTTTCTTAAAATGCTAATAGTTTCCATTGACATATTCATAATTAATTTGGCCCAACTGAGAAACTATAATTACTCAGTGCATCGACAGTAAAATCAACATTTTTTTTTGGCCGAGTTAAACAATTTTCCCTCTTTCGGCAAAACTCGTTCGTACTCGTAGTCTCGTAGTATATAATCCAAACGAAGCGAACCCCAAATTGCCCGGGTACCGCCATCATTTTTGACTGTTATAGCTGCGAACTTCATCCCCATTTTTTACTTCGCCGTTCAACCACAGTTCTATAGGCGTCAACAGAGTCCTGTTCTTCTAGTTTCGAAGGTATGCTTTACACTCTCATCGCTTGTTTTCATGCGAATTGTGAGGTTAATTTGACAGATGCAGAGCAGCTCAGTTCATGTCAAGGCACCCAGAAACCGACTCCATATGGACTGTGTTATCTCCGAAGATGTGTCGGATTAGTGATGAGTGTCGAATTCTCGATTTTGAGAGTTGGGTCTTGAGTGAAACGCGTTGGCGATTTTTGTATGGTCGAAAAGAACTGTTCTTTATTGATTTTTTGCAGTGTTGGGAGCTTGAAGATGGAGACGAGTCCAGCCGGCGAAGAACCCACCTCGTGGGAAGAACGGTACAGCATAAATTTGATGCCCTCCGAGTTGTTCCTCAAGTTTCGGAAAGAAATTCAGGGAATCCGAGTCGGTGTTAATCTGGAGGTGTTTCTTCTGATGTGCCTAAATTTCGCTTGCCTTTGTGTTGCCACTTATTTGAAGTTTGGTCTCTAGCAGATATGATTGGCCTGGGTGAATGAAAAAGGATGATCTGGTGGCTTAATTTTGTTGAGGGAGCTGTGGAAAGATAAGCCAAACCATTTTCGGCAAAGGCTTGAAAGGAATGAATGAAATGTTTCGTTTTGAGGTCATCTGCATAGGGTATCTGAAGCTTGGGTCAATCTTAATGTTAATAACTTGTTCGTTCTTATTTTAATTTTCATGTTGCTGACCTGGATTAGGTATGCATATTGGATGTGGTTCCTGTCTAATTTGATATGGCATACTCTGTTCTTTGGTCCTGAAGACAAGTGCCGGATATTTCAGTGTGCGGATGGCACAACTTTGCTGTTTAATTAACGTCAGAGATTGCGGCACTGGTTCCTATATTACTGACTACTCTTCTAACATGCATGTGGGAGAGAATTTGAAATGTTAAAGGAATTTTAGTGATGCTTCTGTCTAGTTTAAGTTTGCACATAGATTGACATGAAAAATTGACTTGGCAACTTGCCATTGGCAACTTCATGAGTTATGCATACTCGAGGCCCTCTCGTTTGCTTCCATGCATTGAAGTCCATTTTAGGGCTCTGTGTTAAGTCAATATGTCAGTTCACATGTCAGGAAGAATCCGGAGAGTGTTGAACTATTCAGATATCAATCCATGCTCTCATGGGAGATAAAAGAGGTTTTGTTACAGTTTTCACTGATGTTTGATTAGTGAAGATGTTAGAAGTTGAGTAGATTAACGGGAGCACTTTTATGTTTTTTTTTTCTTTCAGCGATCTCCATAAGGTTGAACCTCACATGGCTGAGCATGTTGATCAGACTTTTATAAGATCTGGCATGCAGGATGTTACAGCCTTATAGTCATTCGCATAGATTCCATTGACATATGCTAATCAATATAATTTCCGTAAATTCATTGCCTGGCTTGGCTTTGTGTTCACTGTTTCGTCTTTATTGACCTAATACAGCTACTGTCAGTAATAGTCGCATAATGAAGTAGATGAACATAGACTTTCTTTTTCTTGTTGTCTCTTTTGTTCTTCTATAAGCTCTGACTGCGATTTTAATTCATCAGATATTTTGATTTTTGTGTCCTCATTCACCATACTTCAGCTTAAGTGGAACAATTAAGAATATATTTGTGTTTAATGTTTGTATATTCATGGTCCTCAAAACTTAAGGTCTGTCTTATAGTGCTCCAACGATTGGCCATTGAGCAAAATTTTTGTTGGAGCCTTTAAGGCCTGGTGTAATTCTGCTTTTTCAGTTAATGCAGTTATGGAATATAGCTTCATTATGAAATCTTGATTTGATATTTTGATTCAGTTTTACAATGCTCCAAGGAATGATTTTCAAGTGAAGCTTGTGTTCAAGCCTCTCTCCCCAGACTGTCTGTGGAAGTTTGTCTATGAACCCATACATCAAGACGTGCGCATTCTCTCGAAAAAGATTCCTGTCACAAAATTCTTAAATCTCCAGGTTTGAGGCTCCTTTGATTTCACCTCTGTTTTGTGCTGGCGTGGCCAAATATTCTCAATCATCAATAAGTCTGTTAACTTCTGTGGGTATTGAGCAGTAATTGGTAAAGCTTTTGGGGAGTCAGCTTGGTGTGCTTTGAAAATTACAGGTTGGCATAGGCCACAATTTTCAGTTAAATGCAATTAGTTGGAAATGGAAGCTCACCACATGTTTGGGTGAAAATGGTGTATCTCGAATTGGAAATAACACCACTCTTGGACTTTGTCAAGGTGTAGATTTTCGACTTGGGTGGAGGGCTGTTTACGTTCTTCCAGAAATCACAGGGCAAGTTTCTTCCTTCTCAATTCCACTATTTCACTCTTGGAAGAAGCTAGATGAGCTATAACGCCAAAACAAGTTCTAATTGTGTCAACTATTTGGTGTCATGAATTAAAATTTTGCTAGTGCAAAGCATGATGATTGTAACATACAGTGAACTTACGGGTGTGTGCTTCTGTGATTTATGTCACTCTGTTTTATTAAGTTTTATGTGGTTCAAGTTGTGTGTTTCACGTTACAGGGGTGTTGGTACTGATGAGCCACTATTCAACATGAACCCTGGGCAATTGCAGGCATCGCTAGATAGAGTGGAAGCCATTTTAAGCTATCCAGATACAGTTTCGTGGACATTGGTGAAGAGATGGTATGTCAATTGGTTGGCTCCTTTGAACTGCATTGAGATGAGAACTACTAGCATTTGAATGAGTACTACCTAGGTTGCATAGACATGCGACAGGACACGCCATTTTTTGAAAATAGAAAATTCCGACACGTTGGGACACGTTATATATTAAATGAATATTTTTATTTTTAATTAATTAATTTTAAAAAAAATGTATAGTGAATTTATACTAATCATTTAACATACAGTACTTTTATTTTTCGATTTTTTTTAAATTTCATTTAACAACTTTTTCGATTAAAACCCCCATTCGATTAAATATAAAGACCCTCCCCCCGCGGCGGCCCAAAACCCCTTCGATTAAATAAAAAGCCCCCGCTCAGTCGCCCAAACCCCTTTTCTCTCGTCACTTTTCCACCCCCAATTTTTTTCACTTTTTTTCCCTCCACCTGACACCTGATAACGTCACTTCCCCCTCCCTCCAACACGCCAAGTCCCTTTCTTCTCAAAACCCTAGCAACGCTTCTTCTCCCCTCCTCCTCCTCGCACACGACGCCTTTCCTCTCCTCTTCCTCTCGATCTTTGCTTGCCAGGGATGGAACGCGAGGTCCCTGTGCGCCGAGAGGCTGCACACCACCGCGAACTCCTCCTCCTCCTCCCCCTTGCCGCCACCGCCGCCGCCCCACTCGATGCTGTCCTCCCCCATGCGTGCCTCCCTCGTGAAGTTCCTCCTCATGGCCCTCGCCTCAGTCTCTGCTCTTTCTCTGGCCGTCTCTCGCTGTCGCGGGCTCACCTTCGCTCGGCTCGCAGCCTTGTCTCTGCTCCCTCTCACCCTCGCCTCCACCCTCGGACACGCGTGTCGAAACGTGTCGACAAAAGTTGACTACGTGTCGACAAATCCGACATGCGGTTAACGTTTGTCTAGGCGTGTCCAAGCGTGTGGACGTGTCCGACACGCTCTGACACATGTCGGACACAACACGGAGGCACAGTACACGTGTCCGTGCAACATAGAGTACTACTAGGCAAAAAATTGGTTTGGTCAGAAGTTGCCTGTTCACGGGTAGTGGGGTCTAATGTTGTTTTTGTTCACACGCATTTGTCATATGTTATTGACTGGCATTATTTATTATGCTTTTGACTTTTTATTTACACGATTTTACCATTTCTAGGTTTACACTTTTTTCTGAGTAATGGCTTGATGAGTTGAGTTTTTCTCTTAGCAGATATTCATATTTAATTGCAGCACGAACTGCTTGCCTGAATTCCGTCCGGCTGGAGAAGCAGGATTATAGGGAGGGACGACGAGGCTTAATGGCGCGGTGGAGAATGAGTTATGCCTATAAATTTCATCAGTTTTGTTTGACAATGTCGATCTATGTAAGTGCAGTATTGTGGTGTTAACAAGTTATGTAAATCTGCTTCATGAGCGGTTTTAGTCTTCATTTTCACATCCATTCTTTATCTCTACATTTACTAATGTTGTGAAAAGGAAATAATAGTAGAAACAAAAGTCCTGTTAGCATCAATGGGATTTATTTCATGTCAAGGCAGAGGAAATGGAATAGTGTTTAGGCATTTTTCCTCACATCCTATCAAGCAATGTCCATGGGCATTTCCTACACTACTTTGATCATACAATCGAGCAATCACTTCACTGCTTTCGAAAGTGCTGTACAATGGCGATGACATTCTCGATTCAAACCCCAATTTAGATTGTGAGGGTTGGACTAAGGATCAGTATGTCAGTAACGAAGATAGGCTTCAATCATAGGGATTGTTCACAAGCTGAAGGTAATTCAAGATCAACGCCGTGATAAACTAAAGTAATCGATCATGAAAGGACCGTTTGACCATAACGATCACTATGAACGATCATGTGCTGTCACGAGTTAGTCAATGGACGGGTGTAGATCGATTTAGCTCAAGTATATGCTGACCGCGGTTGACGTTGCACATTCAATGTACTATTTGTGAACGACCTTAATCCGATTCTGAATGACCGTGAGTCAAGGTAAACTAGGCTAATTGATCATATTCGATTACATGACAATCGAGGGTCAAGCATGGATTGACCAAGCTCAACTTAAAGTCAAGCGTAAAACCATGGACAAACGTCGAACTTAGTTTGAGTCTAGTTGCACGAATTCTGCCAATGCCACCTAAATTCGTGTAGGTTGTGTTAAAACCGATTCGGATCGAAACTTAGCCACAAGCCTTGGTCCAATTGTAGGTATCGACTGTAGATGTTATCAAGGCATTCCTTTCAATTGAAATGATTTTTGTGAGCGAGGAAATGCGCTAATTTGAGGATATTGACATTAATGGACCTAGAGGTGAGACTAATTTAGCCTATTAAGATTTAAATTGAAGCGAGACAAACTTTGTTAAGCCATGGACATTGAGGTTGGCGCCACTTTTGGATAGGATGAGTGGAATGGACCAAATTACCCTTTGAGTCAAGCCAATAATTGAAGTTTCAAGAAGCCATCCTAGCCCTTGATCTTGGATAAGGCACATGGCTTGATGAATGGCCAAGATTTGCTCTTGCTCTCCAAATTTGGAGTAATGATGAGAGAAGGACAATAATGCATGAAACATGTGATGCTTGATGGGCAAGCTTCCCTCTTAAGTTACTTATTCTTTTTCTTCTTCTCTCTCCCTCATTCACCCTCCGCCAAACCCCCTCTCTCCCTCTTCTTTCTCTTTTTCCTCTTCTTTTCCCTTCCTTTCCCTCACCGCTCGTGCCTCATCGCTTGCTCACGCTGTCGCCGCCGTCCGCGCATTGCTTGGATGCCGTCCTTATGCCACATTGTGCTGCCATTGTCGTTCATCCGCCATCCGAAGCCGTTTGGAGTTGCTGCCTGCTCGCTCGCCGCCCTCAAACCACCCCTGAAAACCCCTCATCCTCTCCCGGTTGTTTGTAAGTAGATTTCCTATACGTCGGTTATGCCGTTGTGTTATGTGACTTGGATTTAAGACCGTCTCTAGTGTCGTAGGACTATCTAAGGTTGAGGAACCTCATGTGATTAATTTTGTATGGTTTAGTCATGGTATGCTTGAGATATGATGGTTCTAGATTGATCAAGGAGCAAGTTTGTGAGAGTTAAGGTTGCTTGGGTTTGGCATGAGTTGTATAAATGATTCACTTAGGCTAGGTTTGTTGTGATTGTTGTTATGGATCATTTGCTATGGCTACTTATGCTTGATCTTCCTATTTGAATGCCATGTATGGTCGTATAAGTGTTAGATGAAGTGATCTTTGCATATTGATGTCCATAGGTCACGGTCGACGCTTGAGTTCACATTGAGCCGCCGAATCTAGAACTGCGTTGGTTCTTGGACGTGCATGAAAGTGTGTCAGGCCGAGTCACTCTCTTGGTTCGGCAATACTGAGGCATATCGTTCGATCTGAGTTTGATCTAGATTGGTACTCGAGTGTTACAAGTCAAGCCTAGATTCTAGTTCCATGCTTGACATACTTTATTGTCACATATACAATAGGGCAAGAGTTACACATTACTTGGCACACCATTGGGGCAATCATACTTGGATTAATGAGAAAAATAAAACAAATTGTTTGAATGTTTGATTCGTGTGGTCACACGAGGAATACCGTCACCGATGGATTTCGGGTTGATGCCCCCACGTCAACGGGATGCCTCGTTAGTGAGAACGAGGTGATGCCCCCATGTCAATGGGTTGCCTTCACGACAACAGGATGCCGTTCATGGGATGTGTTATAATCGAAATGATGCCCAATGAATTTTAGATGTCGTGCTTGAGGGAGCGAGACGGTGTCCCAAAGGTTTCCAGAAAAGCCGTAGGATTTCGGCTATGTGTGATTAATAACTGGACTCAAGATAGTATGGTAGTATGGGATGCCATGTGATTCTCAAGATGCTGAACGTGTGCGAAATGTTCTAGTGCTATAAGCATTCTTTGAAAGTGTTTTTGTGACTCTTGCATATTTGACATTGACTTATATGAGATGCATGAGATAAGTGCATGATTTAAATGTCATTTGAGTGGCTCAAAAGACACATGCATGCTATGATTGACTTTGTTTACGAATTGAGAGACATGTGGATCTCCTAAAGGTTGTTTAAGTCTCGAAGGCTTTGATAATGTTGAGGATGCTTATATCTGTTACGTATGAATATTTTAGCTATTATTTGCACTAATTATGACATGTGTGGGTTTATATACCTTTGTTTATGACTCGAGTGACTTAGGTTGAAGATAGGTTCCATCATGTATAGTTAAGGCAAATCCTAGGCTTTACTATTGATCTGCCATTGATATGTATGGGTCAAGAAATCGTAAGGCTCCGATGCGAGGCACTAGCCTATACAAGGTTTGGGATCTTTACTTATTGAGTTTTCAACTCACTGTTGTTATTTAATATTTTCAAGACCAAAGGTATGAGTTGTCCAAAAAAAAAAAAAAAAAGAGACCAAAGGTATGAGCCCACCACCTTCCCGTGCCTAGGTCGATGATGACTTCTACGGTATTCTGTATGGGTTTGATGGTCCACTCGGGGACACTGATAGATCAGTGTTGCCCCCTATTGATGGTACTATGGACAACCTCTAGTCCAACCCCGACTACGATCTAGAGCCCAAGCTCGAGCCGTGAAGGTACCAGCAAAAAATGGGAAACATTTTTGGTAGCTGCCTTGGTAGGAGGAGCTAGGATTAAACTCTCCCCCCCCCCTCCCTCTTTTTTTGATATCTTTATGGTATGAGGGGATGACCACTTATAGAACGGCCCTAAGGTTGGGCTTGTAAATTTGTGATTGTTTTGCGTAGATAAATAAAGCTAGAAAGTTATGCAATATGTATGTGAATGTGTTTTCTCCCTAACTATCCATTGTTTGTTATTGATTGATTAGGTGAATGGAGATTGCACACTTTCGCATGTGCTTAATGAAAGATAAAAATCAATGGGACGGCGACATCTCCTGAGATGTTGCAACTTAATCCCATGAAGAGGAGGATGTCACGTTCCCACAGCAAGGGTAGGGCTCGAGGCGTGACAATGGCATACACTTTCGAGGGACGTTATCTCCTCTTCGTTTTTGTTATATGTTTCTGGCTTTTGCTTGAGTGGGGAAATGCGCTAGACATGCTAGAAAAATTGCTTAGGATGTACTACGGAGGGCAAATCATACTGTGGTTATAACTTTGGCTGTGTTAATTTAATCTACTTTACGATGTATTCTCAAAAGTTACAAATGCATATTCAAGTGAAATGCAAAATATAGTATTTGATACGGTTATCATATTATTTTGTAGAAAGAGAAAGGGCTTAATATTTAAAAAAAAAATAATTGTCATAATTTGTTTTTTGTTGGATCTTCTTTTTGACATGAAAGCCTTTTATCAACAATTCTGTGTCTCTAGACCACCGGCCGTGGTGGCTCCGCTGGATAAGGCTCCGTTGATTCTTACCCCAAAGGTGAGGGGTTCGAAACCCAGTGGAGGCACTTGGTGTCTTAAGCGCGACGTCGGGGTGGTGGGTCATTCGCTAGCGTCGCTCTAGGGTTTACTTGCCAACTATCGGCTGTACGGGATTCCTTGGGTACAAAAAAAAAAAAATTCTGTGTCTCTAGGCTTTTGAGACACATGGAAGAGAGTGAAATGAGGAGTGCCTGGCCATTGTACAACCCAAGACAAGAGAAATAAATTGTTGCTTGGGTCCACCTTCATGTGGTGCCCAACCAACATTAAATAAAAGAAAAGAAAAAATAAATAAAAGAACATAAAGAAAGTGTGCGTGGGGGTGTGCGCCCAAAGTGAGGAAAAAGAGAGAACCAAAAACCACTGAAGCAAGGGAGGAGAAGAAAAGAAGAGGCTTGCAACTTTGTGTTCCAGATTCGAAAGCCAAATGTTGAGGGAATCAGCTCAAATTTGAGTATGTTGTTCGCAAGATTGAGGGCTACGAGTTGATGGTTTTCGTTCGTTGAGAACTGCCTCTGAATTCTCTAGTCGTGCTTAAGGTTTTCTTGCTCCGAATTTATTTATTAGTTTATGTAGTAATGAAATTAGATTATAATGTTGATGTTGAACCTTTAGTGTGTAACTAGAAAAAAAAAATAGTTTGCGTATCCTGCTATTCTTGGTGATTAGTGGATGTTTTTGGGTAGTCCGTGATTTTTCCCGCATCGGGTTTTCCACATTATATTTTTGGTGTCGTAATTTGCTTTGTCTATTTATCATTGTAGCATTATATTGGTATATTGTGAGGCTATACATTGCTGGTTGTTGCTGAATGTTAAGAAATTTTTAGTTGATTTAGTTTGAGGGAGAGAAATTGATTCTAGATTATGTTTGGCTCATGGTGAATTATTGTCTCGATTCTCCCCAACAAAGTGGTATCAAAGCTAAGATTGAAATTCTAGTGTTAAATGGAAGAAACTAGCAACACCATATTTAAGTTAAATGCCTCAAATTATTCTATTTGGAAGCCTCGGATGAAAGACATGTTATATTGCAAAGAGTTGTTTGATCAATTGAGGGTGATGAAGCCAAATGAGATAAAGAAGACAAAGAATGAGAGAGAATGAATCAAAAAAATTGGTTGGGTTTATCCGACAATGGATTGATGATAATGCGTTTCATCATGTTGCTCATGACACGAAAGCGGACACTTTATGGAAGGAATTATAAGTTCTCTATGAGAGGAAAACTCAATAAATAAAGCTCTTCTAGTTAAATGACTTGTGAATTTGAGATACAAGAAGGAAAGTAATGTGACGGAATATTTGAGTGAATTTCAAGATGTTGTAAATCCATTGACAAATCTTGAGATTGACCTTGGTGATGAATTGCAAGCATACTTATTACTTGTTACTCTTCTCGATAATTGAAACACCTTTGTTGTAGAGTTAAACAACTCGGCTCATTTTTTGGTGTGCTTTTTGTGAATATGGTTAAAGAAAGCTTGTTCAATGAAGAAACAAGAAGAAAATGCTTGAATTATGCTTCTACATTGGATGCTATTGTCATAGAAAACAGGATGAGAAGTCACTTAAGAATGTTTCAAAGAAATGATAACCAGGGAAAGTCAAGAGGAAGGTCGAGGAGGAGTGTGAAGTGCTATAATTGCGGCAAAATGGGACATTATTCAAAAACTATTGGTCGCCAAAAAGAAATAGATCTCATGATAGAAATGGAGATCTAAAGAAAGAAGCGAAATAAGTTACGACGGCGGTTGCATCCGATGGCGATATTGTATCCGTATGTGACGACGGATGTGTAAACCTTACATGCCAAGACCCTATGTGGGTCATTGATTCTGCAACTTCTTTTCATGTCACCTCACGGTGTGACTATTTTACTTTTTATCGTGGCGGTGATTTTGGTTATGTTAGCATGAGAAATAGTTGTTGTTTCCAAGGTTATTGGCATGGGAGATGTTTATTTGGAAATCGATGTCAAATGTATTTTATTTTTGAAAAATGTGAGACATGTTTCGGATATTTGACTTCACTTGATTTCCACGTGTGCTTTAGATGATGATGGTTATTGCAATTCCTTCTTTGATGGCAAATGGAAGTTGACTAAAGGTTCTATGGTAGTGACAAAGGGTAAGAAGAGAGGCTCTTTTTACATCACGCAAGCTAACTTGTTTAAAGAAGAAGTGAAAGGCAATGAAGGATTCATTAATTGATTGATGGCATGTGAGAATTGGTCATATTAGCGAGAAAGAGCTTGATATTCTTGCTAGAAAAAACCTTCTGCCTTTGAAGGAGAAAAATATAAAGGAATGTACCCATTGCCTTATAGGTAAGCAATATAGATTATCATTTCATAATTATTCTCCTCACACGAAATCAAATGTACTTGATTTAGTTCGTACTGATGTTTGTTGCATGGATACTATAACCCTTGGAGGTGCATTATATTTTGTAACATTTATTGATGACTATTCTAGAAAAGTGTGGGCTATTGCTTTGAAATCTAAAAATTAGGTGCTTACGACTTTCAAATAATTTCATGTCAATGTGGAAAGGGAAACTGGGAAGAAACTTAAATGTGTTCAAGCTGACAACGTTGGTGAATATAGAGGCCTGTTTGAACATTATTGTAGAGATTATGGTATTAAGCTTGAGAAGACAGTTCCAAAGACACAACAACAAAATGGAATAGCGGAGAGAATGAACCAAATAATAAATGATTGGATTCGATGTATGTTCTCTCATGTGAGGTTACTCTTAAGGGGGATAAAGTGATGAGAACAGCAATGGACTTCATAAATCTTTCTCCATCGGTTCCTCTTAAGGGGGATGTTTCGGAAAAAGTTTGGAGTGACAAAGATGTTTCCTACAGCCATCTAAAGTGTTCGATTGTCAAGCATTTATGCATGTTCCAAGAGATGAAAGATCCAAGCTTGATGACAAGTCTAAATAGTGTATCTTTTTAGGTTATGGACATGAAGAGTTTGGCTGCAGGTTATGGGATCTAGTTGCAAAGAAAGTCATTAGAAGCCGAAATGTGGTGTTTTGTGAGTATCAAACTATTGAAGACATCGACAAGGTGGAGAGACCAAAGAACATAGCCCAATGTTTGGTTAGTTTCAGCCAAAACCCTCCTATTATGGGTGGAAATCATGGGAGAGAAGTGCATGGAAATCATGAAGATGGTGAATCCTCACATAATGTTAAGCAAGAGCAATCTATTCTACCTCAAGTTAGAAGATTTGAAAGAGAGCATAGGCCTTCTCAAAAATATTTATCGCATGAGTATGTGTTACTCACTGATGTAGGAAAGCTAGAAACTTATGAAGAAGTTATATCATGTAAACAAAAGAATGACTGGCATGAAGCCATGCAAAAGAAGCTTAAATCTTTATATGAAAACCACATATTTGAATTGATGAAATTGCCTCAGGGTAAGAGAACACTCACAAATAAGTAGGTGTACAAGTTGAAGACGGGAGAAAATAGTTGGCAACCACAATACAAAGTTAGGCTTGTTGTGAATGGTTTTCATCAAAAGATGAAAATTGACTTTGAAGAGATTTTTTCATCAGTTGTAAAGATCTCTTCTTTCCGAGTTGTTCTTAGGTTGGTCGTCAATATCAATTTAGAAATTGAACAACTTTATGTAAAGATGACTTTTCTTCATGGAAACCTATAAGAAGAAATATATATGGAGGTAGCCAGAGGGTTTTGAAGTTGAAGGCAATGAGAGGTATATTGAAAAGGTGCTCGAAAGATTCAACATGAGCATATGTAAACCGGTAAGTACTTCACTTGCAAGCGATTTCAAGTTGAGTGGTAATGAATGTCCTTCAAGTGAGAAAGAGAATGAAGAAATGATGAAAGTTCCTTATACATCGACAGTGAGTAGTTGAATGTATTCCATAGGTAAGGAACATTGGAACGCTGTTAAATAAATTTTGAGATATCTTAGAGGCACTATTACAATTTACTTGTGTTATGAAAATGCGAAGCCTGAGTTAAGTGGACTATGCCGGTAATGTTGATTCTCGAAAATCCACATTGGGTTACATAATGATCTTTGCAAGGGGAGCTGTTTGATGGCAATCGAGATTGCACCAATGTATTGCTTTGTCTACAACTAAAAACGGAGTATATTGCTATTACTGAAGGAGGTAAAGACCTCTTGTGAATAAAAATTCCTACAAGAGTTAGGCTTTAAGTAAGAATTTTTTTTTCTATATTGCGATAGCATGAGTGCTATTTATCTTAGCAAGAATCTGATGTTGCATTCAAGATTGAAGCATGTTGATGTGAAGTATTATTGGATCCAAGAGAAGTTAGAAGAGAAGCTTTTCCCACTTGATAAAGTTCATGCCGACAACAATAGATTTGACATGATGACCAAGGCATTGCTTGTGGTGAAGCTCGACGCTTGTAGAAGAAAAGTGCGCATGACAGACCTTCCCACATAAGGTGGAGGGGGAGATTTATTAGTTGGATCTACTTTCATGTGGGGCCCAACCAGCATTAAATAAAAGAAAAGAACAAAAATAAAAGAGAAGAACAAAAAGAAAATGGTGGCTTCGTGTGTGCGCCCAAAGTGAGGAGAAAGAGAGAGAACCAAAAAACCACCGAAGCAAGGGAGGAGAAGAAAAAAAGAGGGCTGGAATTTGGTGATCCAAATTCAAAGGCCAAATGTTGACAGAATCAGCTCAAATTTCAATATGTCGTTTGTGAGACTAAGGGTTACGAGTTGATGGTTTTCATTCATCAAGAGCCACCTCCGAATTCTCTAGTCGTGCTTAAGATTTCCTTACTCCAAATTTATTTATCTACCTATGTGGTAATGAAATGAAATTGTAATGTTGATATTGAGACTCTAGTGTGTGACTAGATAATAATACTTTGTATATCCTGCTATTCTTGGTGATTAGTTGATGTTTTTGGGTAGTTCATGATTTTTTCCGCATTAGGTTTTCCACATTAAATCCTTGGTGTTGTGATTTGCTTTGTTTACTTATTATTTTGGCATCATATTTGCATATTATGAGGCTACATATTGTTGGTTGTTGCTAGAGGTTAAAAGAATTCTATTTGATTTAGTTTTGGGGGCAAGGGGAGAAATTGATCCTAAATTGTGTTTGACTCGTGATAAATTATTGGCTCGTAGTGAGTTATTGTCTCGGTTCTCCCCAACATAAATAAAGCGGGGTGTCTACAACTCATGTCCCTGCCGTTCAACTTGAAACTTTGCCTTTCTTTAATGTTCAAATTCTCACCTCTTGTTGTATATAAATCCATCAATCAAATAGACCCCAAAAAACAAACAAGAACGTCTGCTGCGAAGTTGAGAAGCTTTTGTCCATTCCCGAATCGCCTCCTCTCTTGTTTGAACTTCATGCTGTTCATGCCCCCCGTAGCATCTTTTGCTCCCATAATCCTCCTTAGACTACCCCCAACTTTGCTTAGCCTTGTATTCCTCATAATATTTGTCCATGTCACTCTGTCTCCTCTTAAATGGGCTTCTAGTTTCTGTTGGGAAATATGGCTTTGAATTGGGTAGAACAATGAAGTCAGATTTTTAGAGTAATCAAGTCGGACTTTAAGGCGTGATATCACTTTCTTTAAGGATTTATTTACCTTACACAGTTGCTAATGTTCACCGGCAAATATCCTTCAGGATACAACAATGTCTCAAAATGAGAATACTAGATAGCAATTCTAGTATTTCTCCAGAGTCTCTCTAAGAAATAATCGAAAAGATGGCTATAGTTTTTATTTTTTATTTCCAGAAAGAATGCTTGAAAATATAAAAACGATCACTCACACTTCTTCTAGAAAACGGACATGTATATATATATAAATTATTCTTAATAATGTAGGCACCTCTTCATGAAAAATTGCAAAGCGAACAAATGTATCTTTTCGAAAATTGCCCAGATGAACAAAGGTGTCCATTCGCAAGAAGTTAAAAAAAAAGAACAAATGCAGCCCTTAGGGAAAAGTTGCAAACTGAATGAATATCTTTTTCAAATATTGTCTTAAAAAGACACAAACAAAAAATTCGGAATAATTTAAAAAATTATAATAAATATTTTTTTAATAAATAAAATTTCATTTTTTTAATTTCTGAAAATTCTCAATAAACAAACAATCTTTGAATTGATTAAAGTTAATAAGATAACCAAAAAATAAAATAAAATAAATGGGTTAGTGCTAATTAAACCGCGGGCACAGAACGTGCTAAGTGAGCCTAATATTCACGTAGTCACACGTGGGTATGGTGGGGTCTAGCCCACATCCAATCATTTCTTTAGTATACTAAAGAAATTTCACACTTATTAATTGGCTCACTTCCTCCCACTTTTCTATGTGGGACAAAAAAACATACAGTAATTTGTTTTGCAAACAAACTTCCAACAGTTCCTCCCTAGCTTTTGCTTCGTGACCTGTATCTCGATCCTCCTCGCTTTGCCATCTGGCCAGGTGCTCAGTGTCCTGGTGCTGTTCACCAAAGAAATGTCAAGCCTTTCTCTGCTGAGATCAAAGAGAGACCCGACTGAGGCCACAGTCCTGGTGAGGCTGGAGTGCGGAGTTTTGATGACTATGTTGTTGATGGAGTTGGTGGTGCTGGCATTGATGTGCACTGTGCACAGTTGGGTGAGGGAGTATGGAGGATCGGGCGCAGAGAGGGATACCATGGAGAAGAAGTGGAGAATGAGGATCACAAAAAGTGCAGGAGGAATCGATGGCCAATGCGGCTAAGATCACGGAGGTCAAAGCCAAAGAGTTGGGTGAGACGATGAGGTGCAAGTATTGGGCAGTGGGTGAAGACTCATTTTGAAAGCTGAGCTTCCATTAAACTGAAACTGCCGTTTGCTCGGCTTGCTACATTGTAAGTTCCTTGTGTTGGGCCCCTAATTGGGTGGCCATCTTGTGTAGTATAATTAATTATGCATATGTTGAATACGTTGATCGACTGAACTTCTTAGCAGTTTCTTGTTCATCAAGTTCAACTGGGCTTCCTGACCACGTGTTTGTCCAACAACAATTGCATATCATCATCAGATCTCCCCCGGACAATAAATGCCTGGTAGATAAGTGTTTGTCCAACTATAGTTGCTCCATAAAATGCTTCGTGTGATTCACGCTAGTCAGAAGTGTAATCACGCACTCGAACTAACATCCGTATTTCCACTACCAATATGCTCTTGATCTATACGAACTTCCAATGATGCTCGCAGCGATCTTTGGAGATAATTTCCTTGGGATTCCTCTCGGTCGACCCCACCAACATTCCCTTGAGCAGTCTGTTTTTGTTCTTTTCTCGCAAACTCACACAGCCAACGAACACAACTTCCCTTTTCTTTTATATATCATTTGTCCGCATGTGTCTGCTTCTTTAATGTGCACTTGCGCATGCCTTTAGAAAAGGAAA
Organism: Eucalyptus sideroxylon; assembly: GCA_014182405.2. Taxonomy (NCBI): domain Eukaryota; kingdom Viridiplantae; phylum Streptophyta; class Magnoliopsida; order Myrtales; family Myrtaceae; genus Eucalyptus; species Eucalyptus sideroxylon. The sequence goes on from CM024550.2 coordinate 46,171,256, forward strand.
ATAACTCCTTTTCATCAAGGATACCTGGGGGCGGATTGAGCATAATGTTAAAAGCAAGCCAGGGGTCGAAATGGAGGAAATCTGAACAAGGGTGGATTAAGCTTTAACTCAGACGGAGCAATTAACATCTGTAGAGAACGGAGAAGCAGGAAAAGGAGGTCTCTTGAGAGATTATCGGGGAATCTGGATAGCCAGTTCATACCGGAAGAACGAATGCTTCCGTAGCTGAGATTTGGACGTTAAGAGACGGAATTAGACTTCCTGTTGAGAATAATGTCATTGATTTGCATGTCAAATTAGATGCATTAGCGGTTATTCAAGCTCTTAATAACAGTAAATCTCATAATCTTCTCAAAGAACCTCTCCTTGTCCGAGTGCAGGAACTTGCTGGAAGGAATGCAGGCGTATCGAATTTAGGATAGCTGGCTAGATCAGGAAAGGAGCAGCTTATGCAGTTTACTGTTTTCACTAGTATTCCAGATGTTATCAAAGAAATTTTCATCTTGACAGCATTTCAAGTATAAAAAGAAAAATAACTCCTTTTAACTCCCCTTGGGATTATCTGAATATGATGGAATGGCCCAACTCAAAAGTACAACAATTTGGGGATAAACAATGGAATCTGCAGCATCACGAACAACTTCTAAGTTGGTAGGTTTTGAAAGATATTGATATTTTTCAATTTTGTTGGTAAGAATATTTGATTGATAAGTTGCTTGTCAGGTATCCTGTCAATAAGTCATCAACATTATCATGATTTTACCAACGTCCAAATGAGTTAGGAAAGTACTAAATCTTTTGAACTTGCACAAGCATCGAAGAAATTTACCAATACCATAACGAATTTACCAATATTCCATTCATTTAATAATTTACCAACAACTCCTTTGAAATTTTATAAGCACGAGTAGTAAACTATCGGCCCTTTACCAACATCGTAATAATTTAGCAACAGGTTACCAACTTCTTCTAAATTTAACTAGACGGTGTAAGGAATCTACCATCCTCCTAGTAAATTAATAGATTACCAATTTCTTTTAAATTTTTAAGTATAACTAGTAGATTACCAATGTTGTAATGAATTATTCTTATTTTCAGTTTTTAAGTCTTGGCAATTCATTATTGTTTTTTTTTTATTCAAGCCTTGCAACATCTGAAGCTCGGTAACTTAGATCGACCCAAAACTTTCAAGGCACTATTTGTTTGTGCTATTCAAAAAGTGAGAAAACACTTTTTACTTTTGAGCAAGAATTTGAATATTATATATATATATATATATATATATATATATATATATATATATATATTGTGAAAGAATTACATATGAGTCTAAGTGTCAACATCTATATTGTGAAAATTATTAAAAAATTAAAAGAAATTCTATGTCACCAAAAAAAAAAAAAAATCGAGGGTCGTATCAAATACATTTATGTTTTTTTTCTATTTGGAGTGCTCAAAAACTTCTCTAAGGAACATAATTAGAAAAAAAACTATTTTTGAGTAGAAATTGTTCTTGAGAACAGAATGGTTACCAAGTGCATTTTAGTTGGGTGGCAATCTTGTGCGATACAAAGAATTTGTGTGGATCATCTATTTATTTGAAGGGATAAACTCTATCCTTGAATATCGATGGCAATGTTACCAATTCTTTGAAAAATTGGGTTCGCCTTAATACAACAATGAGCAATGAAGTATTTTGCTCACCGTTTGAGGAGAAAATATCAAATAACACATTGAGACAAAGTGTGCACTTGACAACATACATTAAACTCTAGTATAAATATGGCTGAACTCCCACTTCAAAAGTCTTAAAACATGAGTACACACTATGATAGTTGCATTTCACACATAATAAGAAGTGCGAACAAAGATCAGGTCATAGATGTCCTCGTCCAATAATAGCAGAGATCATTTCCAAAGCTTCTTGGGACGGTAGAGGTGAGGCCAAAAGGTAGATTTAACCATTTCAAAATACAATGGAAGCTGTAGCATTGCGAACAATATGATAGGCAAGGTAATCAGTAAATAAATTGGGATGTCAATCCACTTCAATCGTTCTTTTAGGACCATCGTAAGAGCAGAACCGAACGCCACCAGCATAGAGCCCAAAGAGAGGAAGAGAAAAGTGAGGCCCACTATCATTTTAATCGGTAGTGAATGGAGGAAATCTTCAATTGCGTAGCGCGAAATTAGGATAGCCAAGAACATTAAAGTGGCAGTGACCGAAGAGAAGAGCGCAAGAGCATCGGCAATCATGAATACCATGAATGAGCTCTTCTTAAAAAAGATAGGGATCCCCGTACTTCCATCATTGCCTCCAGGTGCTGTAAAGGCTCCAGCAAAAGCAACTGTAATGATGAGAGTTGCGACGAGGCTACATGATGATGACGTGTCCTTCATCCATTGCCCTGCCTCCTTATGCAAATCTCGACGTTGCTCTACAAAAACTTCCCAGTATGTTTTTTCTTCTGATGCCAATTTCAAATTTTTCATAGAAGGTTCAGTCCTATCTTCAATTACCTTTTAGAAAATAAAAGGACGCCTATCAATATATATGCAAATTAAAGAGCATAAGAAGATGGCAAACAGATAAGGTGAACTGACCTTATACCACTGCAGTTCTCTCTGCAATAGAAAAGCTTCTCCAGAAACATCTAGGGATACACATCTTGGTGTCCATTTGATCACATCACTCATCAAGCCTTTTTTGGTCAAACCACCGTCACTCAAATGCGCGTCTGCTAGTCTAAATAACTCAACCCGCCGTCCGTTTACAATTTCTTGTATTAGTTTTGTTGCAAATTTTTTATCCCACATCAACTCCGGAAAATGCTCCAGACACAGCTTGACAATTTCGGAGATTCCATGAGATGCAGCTTCAAGGACAACTTCTGAAGTCAATTTGAGTATTTCGGGAGTAATTTTACAAGTCTCTTTCTTGGGAAGAGCTTGAGCTGCAAACTGATGTGAGTATTGATGCCTCAACTTTGATTCTCCAATCTTTTTTATGAAAGGTGCTGCAAGTATCATCAAATAAGCAATTTCCCAACGATGACGAATCAAAAGATAAAAAGACTTTCAAATAAGCAAAAAAAAAAAAAAAAAAAAAAAACTCTATATATAAGAAAATTATGAATTTAAGATATTAATCATAAAGCAAATTCCATATGGCTTGAAAATCAAAATGCATGCAATAAGAACATATGGATCTAGCAACAAATACAAACAATGTCACGAGAAAAAAAGAGTTCTTTTTTTTTTTTTTTTTTAGGGGGAATGGGTAGATCCAATGAATTGATTGATAGGTATTTTTCGATTCGTAATTTTTATAGATTTACGTAATAGATACATATTTTTTCGACTTTGAATTGAATTAAATTGAATCGAATTGTATCATAATCTACGAATCAATAGCCGGTCCATAAATATAACTATAATTACAACAGTTATACCAAAATAAGCAATTTATTAAATTTAGAGATCTCTGCCCATGGATAAAATAATGTCCTTTTTCTATAGATGACATGACAGTTTCCTGTACCTGGTTTTGTAGCAAGATTCCAGAGTGATATCTTCAACCACATAAATGCTGATGATTCTAACATGAAGAGGAGAGAAGAATCATGTCATTAAATTAGGAATTGATGACGACCAAAAAGATACATATCATACTCAAGGACTTTGCACATGTAGTTAAATTTAATAATGCTAGAATATGTTAGAAAACAACTTGGATCAATCAACCCTCTACGACTTGAAACCAAATCTATTTTCTCAATAATTCTACTTAGCAATTTGACATTGAGAAAGATTTCTCGATCAATTTTACAAACTTTATATTAGATATTGCTTTTTGACACAATATTCTTTAGATATAAAATTTTTGTACATAGATATAGTCATTGCCCCTTAACTTTTTTTCTGAATAGGATTTTGTGAATGATATGCTATTTGTCGTGTTAGTCCATCCATTGAGAAGATTAATAGAAATACCTTGAGCCATCTCAGTGTCTTTTTGACTGTCAGATGATGAGACAACCAAGCATAGAGGAATGCCTAGAAAAGGGAACAGATAGAGTGAACACTATGGGGAGAGTTGCTCAAACTGTATATATATGTCAAAAGAAGTGCAAGAGTACCTACATTTGTAAATGCATTTTTCCAAAAAAGAGAGTCTTGCTCCACTACGGAAATAAGAGTCCATCTTCGCTAAGTCTTTCAACAATTTCATATTTTCGATAATTTTGGATGTCGTTGAGCTGTCGGATCGGGCAGCAAAATGCAAGACTATGTCTTTTGGGAAAAAAAAATGTTAACTTAGGTAAACGGTGAAGGAAATGAGATAAGATGAGTAATTGTGAAGCCCTACCCAAATGGCCAGCCATAATGAGGTTGCTCAGGGTAGTATAAGTTGGGACTGGACGCCTGGCCAGGCACCAGATAACCTCCTTTCGACTAGGAGCATATGAAATAGCCTTGTTCAGGGCATGGAGTACACTGGGAGATGCAACATCAACTTTTTCTAGTAACGCCTTTACCATCCTTATTCTTCCTCTCGAGGCAGCTTTCTTGAGGGCCCTCTTGAGAATGTCGACCCCAAATTCTGGAGACCAGCGCTCGACCAGGTTCTGAACAAATTGATCTTGGGCGGCCATAACCGCAACTTCAAGCACAGTATTGGCTTTTTTTTCTACGGTAATAACTTCTGCCACCATTGCTTTGCTATCTTCATTGAGGATTTTCTCGGCAACTTCCCATTCACCTTTTACCGCGGCTTCAAACAATTGTCGATGGATTCCAAAGACGTCTGGCTTTATTTTGACTGCAAAAACTGCGCAGTAAAAGTCGTCAGGCTTTCACCATTCTTGTTTTTTAGGTCAAGTGGAATGAATGCACGTGCTCAAAGTTCCAATAAAACGTGGATGCAAGGGAAGGGACTATCGTGTACTCAACACACTTTTTTCCATAAGCGTGTTTGTTTACTCTCTCTCTCTCTCTCTTTTGGCTTTCTCAATTACAATTCCAGAAATTATTCAGATTATAAAAAACTGAAAAGATTATATTTGAATTTACATGTCTACATTTGTATGTGGTAAAATTTAAAATATTTAAAATTTTAAAAAGTCAAAATGCATAAACTACTAGATTTATGAAGAACGAAAATCATAAGTTCAATGTGACAAACATGCGGTCCGTCTACAACCGCCTACAACCGCCATTGGGAAGCCTTGTCAGTGTCGTGCCTTGTGAACTCATGTATATGGGAACCTCTTTGTTACCAAAAACGAGAAATGAACATAGATAACATTAAAGCATTTAATTACACTTTGTATGCTTTTAGATCATCTATACATGACTAGTAAAAGGCTCATTCATTTCATGCAATTTATTAAATTAAAATTAGATGGTAAAAGTTTAAACAAAAACAAGTTTAACATTAATCTTGAAGGAGATCAAAGGTTTTTCCTTGAGATAACTATTGCATCATTAATTAGTTTTGTGGACCTTCTAACTTTCAAATCTTCGACTTTGTGTTGTTAAGTGAGGTTTTATTTCTCGTTTACTCAAGGGAGTATTATCAAAAAGTCCTAAATCTATTCAATTCTATTTTTATTTTTTTTATCAATTCAGTCTTAAATCTTTTACAATTGTGCAAATTCAATCCATCTTGCTAAATTTGCCTAACCGACATTGACTTGGACACCAACCGGGCCGACTATTTAGCAAACACCGACGTGACAATTTTAATTTTTTTTTATTTTTAGATAATTTTTCTAATTTTTTTCCTTTTTAAAATCATTTTTCCATCTTCCTCCTTCCCTCGGGCCAGCCCAGCCATTGGTGAGGGCAAGGCCTTGCTAGATTTGGTGAGGTTGAGCCCAACTAAGGTAAAGCTCGACCTTGCCAGTGATCGACAAGGCTCCTTGCCTAGCGATGGCAAAGCTTGACCTCGCCATGGCCGAGTGAAGCCAAGCTTCATTAGATCTAGCCATGGTGAGCTTGGCGACGACAAGGCCGGCCTCACCATGTTTGGGCTAGGCTGAGGCTGAACAAATCTGGCAAGGCTCACCCTTGCCAATGGCTAGTAAGGCCCTCACCTGGTTGGCGACGACTGACCAAAGGAAAGAGGAAAAAGGGGCAAAAAAAAAAAAAAAAATTATTAACAAAATTCAAAATATAAAAATTTATTTAAAAATTGCTATGTCAGCATTCATCATACAACCGGCACCAGCCGATGTCCATGTCAATGCTCGCCAGCCAAATTTAGCCAGATGAACTAAATTAACATAATTGCAAAAGGTTTATGACTAAATTGGTAAAAAAAAAGTTTAGAGTTGAATTTGCACAATTACAATAAATTTAAGACTTTTTTGGTAATTTTCCCTTTACTTAACATACCTTTTGCTATGAGTGTGTTCATTTACTATTTGGAAGTAAAAAAGTATTCTTTGGTCTTCTAGATTATAATTCAACATATTATCCAACGTTTAAAAATTATGAAAAGATTAAATTTGATTTTATATATCAGTGTTTCTATGCAACAAAATTTAAAATGTTCTGCAATAAAAGTGACAAACCTTCAGCTGGTCCGCAATCGTCTTGAGAAGCTTTATCATTAGACGTGTTTTCTGAACTCGCGTGTTTTCTGAACTCGCTGCCTTCTGACCTCACGTCTATGCGAACCCCTTTGTTACCAAAAAGAGAAATAAACATACAAAATTTTGTCCATCTCCGCAATTTCACGTAATAATTATAACAAAACTATACATAAATAGATTAATGAATAACAAAGGAAAGCAAAACTTTTCCAGTTTTTCCATCGCCTTATGGGATCAAATCAGAACAACAAAGGAAAGAATGGAACATACCCACCAAGGGTATACAAAACGAACTACCTTGAGTATCCATGGAGGATTCTCTGCCGTTCCGCCTCATGAGAATGAAAAAAAATCTAAAGCGGAGAAGTAATTTGTTCCGATGGATCTTCCCTTTTTATACAAGGACTCGTGGATGGAGCCAAACTTCCCGCTGTCGATTTCATGTTTAGAAAATAAAGTTGCAGTATTTTTTATGTGAACCGTGGGACGTGCACATGTCTGGAAATATGGAACTAAATATGAAATTATTGAGGACTTTCTCATCCACAAGAGGAAAGTCACGTTATTGGATATTTTCATATCAGAAACTCTATTGAACATATATTAAAAGTTTATAAATTATATTGAACAAATTAAAAATTCAAGGATCACGTTATACATTGAGCTAAAGCTCATGGACCACTTTGAACAAATTAAAATTTTAAGGACCAAATTACAAATAGAGTCAAAATTCAGAGACGGTGTCATTTTCCCTTATCTTATTGACTACTTATTCTTTTTGAATTGTTCACATACCGCACAAGGAAGGACACTCATATCATTCTCTTTTCCTGAATGATAAGTTCATTCTCAAATTATATGACATCAAAAAATTAACGGAAATTCCTTTTATTTACAGAAGTGTAAATTTGGAAATTATAATAAGAGAAGATACAAGTGTCGCCTAATTATTTTTTGCTTTTCTTCCACCGTCCCCTGCTTTGCAAACAACACATTTTAATGGATTTTTTTTTTTTTTGTGTACTTGTGGTATAAATTTTCTTTACATAAATAGGTTTAATAGTATGAACATATATCATTTTTGTCTTTAGCATTTAGAATTATTCAATAAACAAGTTAATGTTTTTATTTTGAGACTACTTGTGTTTAAAAACTTTTATACTGACAATTTCTGTAGCATAAATTTTATTCCAACGGGCTTTATTCTGTATAGTAGCGATGTAAAATTTTCTTTGCACAAGCAAGTTTTAGATAATGACACATAATGTATTTATGTTTTTTTGCACATAACTTTATTCAGTAAATATTTTTATATTTTCCTTTGAAGACTATTTGTGTTCAAAAAAACTTTGAGGATGATGAAGTTTGTTATATTATATTAATTAACTTTCCATCTAAATTTGTATTCTCACCATTTTCCTTGCCTTTTCGAAGATAACATAAATTCCATATTTAGTTAAAAAAAATTAACTTAGAAAGACTTGTGACGTTAAGCTTTTGAGAATACCCACATTAAGCTAACTGTATATAAAAATCAAATTAGTTGATGATGACAATATTCTCATTCTATTAAGTAAAGTTTAAGATGTCAATGTATCTCTTTTACAAGAAAGACACATTAGCGCAATTGATTTTCCCTTTAAAAGAATGTTTTCTGCAAAACAAACGGATCTTAAAAAAATACTTAACCCATAAAGCCAAATCCATAGAACGCCTAACAATTTCCTTGATAAATCATGACAATACAATAATTCCTGAATTTTGTGACCTTAAAAATTTAAAGAAAAGTATTTACAACAGTTTAAATTTGGAAAAATTTACTAAAAAATATATGATCGTAATTTCACATACTTGTCCTTTTTTGTTTTCTTCCACCGTCCCCTTCTTTGCAAACAACATATTTTTCAATGGATTTTTATCCCGTGTACTGGTGGTGTGAAAGTTTCCTAGGTTTAGTGGAATGAACATATATAGTTTTTATTTTTAGCATGTAGATTTATTCCATAAACAGGTTAATTTTTATTTATTTATTTGCAGACTATTTGTGTAAAAGACTTTTATACTGACAATTTATGTAGTATAAATTTTATTTCAACAAGCTTTTATTCTGTACAGTGTTGATGTAAAATTTTCTTCACACAAGCAAGTCTTAGATAATGACACATAATCAAGTATATTTTTTACATGTAACTTTATTCAGAAAATGGGTTCATATTTCCATTTGAAGAATATTTGTGTAAAAAAATCTTTGACGATGTATGTAATATATATATTACATACATATCCGTACTTTCTAAACACGGGGGAAATCATTCTCTTCGCCTCTTTTTACTCTACTATTATTTTCATCGCCAACTCGAAAGATCTTGGAAGCATAATTTGAGTCTGAATCGCGCTAACGTGTCATTCTCGTAAAAGACATATAACGACATCTTTAACTTTATCTAATAGATTGAGAACATTGTCATCGTCATTTAATAAATTTTTTATATACATTTAGCTTAACGCGGGTATTCTCAATAGGTTAATATCACAACTTTTTCTAAGAAAAAAATAATTAACTACATATGGAATTTATGCTTTCTTTGAAAAAGCAAGGAATATGGGGAAAATACCAATTTAGATCGAAAGTTAATCAATAAAATTAGCTCATAAAAAAAAATAGGGATCGAACATTTTTCATGTGCATTGCGAGACATGGACATGTCTAAAAATGTGCAATTATGTATGGAAATTATTGAGGGCCTTATCTTCTCCAATTGTACTTGTGTCACGCAGGGACATGTTTCGTACATCACTCTTTTGGCCCAAGATGGGGCGACTTAGAGCCTATTTGGCAATCATCCCTGGAATAACTGATTCTATTCTTTTGTTCGGGAGAACAAAAAAAAGAATAGAAACTCATTTGGTAAAGTTTTTGTTCTCGGAAACAAAAATCTACTTTTTTATTCTCGAGAATATATTTGGAATAAAATCAATAAGCAGAAAAAATTTACTTTTTGTTCCTGAAACAATTCCTAAAATCAAATCTAATTTTGTTCTTCTCTTTCCTTTTCTCCTTCTTCCTTTTGGCCAGTCGCCAACCTTGTCCATGGCCAGCGACCTCGTTGGAGTATTGCCGGCCCTCGATGACATTGAGCCACAGGAGGAGCTCGCCCAGCCGCAACGAGGTTAGCCTCGTCGGGCCATCGCTAGGTCGACAAGGTGAGGCCGAGCCTCACCCCGCCATGGCGAGGCTCGAGCTTGTAGGCCGACGCAAGGCTTGGTTGCGCTAGGCTAGGGCAAGGCTGACCTCGCGTCGCTTGGATGAGGTTAAATCTCGCTGGTGGCCAGGCGAGCCTCCAGCGAGCTCACCAAACCTCCTCCAACCAGTCGCCAGCTACCACCGCTGCCAGCAATCGGCCATAAAGAAGAAGGAAGAAGAAGGAAAAAAAAAAAGAAAAATATAATAAAAGTATTATAAATTAAAAGGAAAAAAATTAGCATCTTATCAAACGTATTTCTATTTCTAGAGTAGAAATTTTGTGCAGTTATTAAATACATTCTTTCACTTAGAAATCATTTTCGAGAATAGAATTAGAAAAAATCATTTCTAATTAAAAATTATTTTCAGAAATAGAATCGTTATTAAATGAGTGTTAAAGATGTCTCCGAAATCAAGAAATAATGCCAAAGTTCGTATGACGTCATTGTATACATCCGCAAGAGGAAAATTTCATCGCGCATCCCGTCACACTGGCTAGGTGTCTCAACATGAAAACACATGGGAGAGAGAGACCAGGCATCGGCATGAAAGAGATAAGAGAGAGACAGAAAACTTTAAAACTCCCTCACGATGGCTTTTTGTCCCTAACCTCAAATTAGGACAATGAAGTCCTTTTTCCTTTTGGGTCCAGGGTGTTCTGCGATTGATAGTTTTAGGTGAACGTGAACCATTCAAATTTGAGAGTGGCGTTTGCATCATATCAAGAAGATAATTTACTTTTTTTGGTCAGATCTTGAACGGGATAATAAAAATAAGGTCCCAGTTTTGTGTACCTATTTTTATGGTAGCAGTCCAAACTTTTACTTTTCTTATGGAGACAACGTTATAAGTTGCGAAAACAATACCCTAAGAACTCCATAATTAGAATATAGAATATATATATATATAATCGAAAAAAAAAGATTTGTACATATAATTTGGAATCAATCATTCTTGATGAACAACAGATGCTTGGTTAATAAGTGATTTACAATTGCTCCATGTAATGCTTTTCACCGTCCCGTTTTGGCAAACAACATATTTCAATGGATTTTTATTCAGTGCCCTAGCAAGGTTAAAATCTCTATACATAAGTTAATAATAGATATACAATTTTCATTTATTAGCATGTAGATTTATTTCATAGAAGGTTTACGTTCCCATTTTAAGATTGTTTGTGTAAAAAATACTTTTATACTAACGGTATATGTAACAAATATCCAACTTCTAAGGGTGTTTATCCAGTACAATAGCGAGGTAAATTTTTCTTCACACAAGCATATTCTAGATAATGACACATAATCAATTTTTAATTTTTGCATGTAAACGGGTTTGTATTTCCATTCTGACACTTTATAAAAAAAAAAAAAAAGTCTTTTATGATGATGATGTAGGTATGTCTATGTTATATATGTTGAGGAAAATTCCCTTATTGATTTTGAAGATTGACAAAACTTTCTTTGATTCTGATGGTAAACTTTTCCAAGTGGAAACTCTCATGAGTATCACGACACACTTACTCCTCAGATTTAAAGACATAGGCAAGATCTTATCCTTTATGCTCAATGTCAATGGAATAAGGATATTGATCTGACCTTATGCTAATGGCTAGAAAATTTGCATGGATTTCCCACCTTATACACTTTGATTGTCCGAAAGGAAATTATCAAAAATGATTTTATTTCTTTTGAAGTGTTTCAATCTATCAACGAAACAATCAAATTGAAGACAAAATGTTCTCCAAATGAATGATTCAACTTATAGAAACCCAATCTGCTGTATGGGTGGCAGATCTTACAGGGAATTTATTTTTCAACAATTTAGAAGCGATAAGATCTTCCTGTAGATTCAAGTCCAATGGATTGATTAGATGGTTAATCCTTGAGTAGGTCCAACAGCCAGCTTGGACACAAAGGAGTATAAAAGGAGGTTGCACCGCTAACGGACGCAACAGTGTATACATAAGTTCTGAATTTCAGAATTCACAAAAGTCTTATCTTAAATACTTTCGTCTTACTTGAGCTAACCATTGTAATCTCTTAGAGGTCATAAGTGTGAGATTAGTAGATCTTTCACACGAGCTTGAGTCACACTCATTCCTTGTAATCTCTTATTGATTTGTACTAGTGGAATCTAGCCAATCGGCTATCAGCACGGGAGAGTGGACATAAATTTGTTAAAGCCGAACCACTATAATTTTGTTGTGCGCAATTTCTCTATCCCCTAAACTCATGTTTACATTTTGTGATAGATATTGCTCATCGATAAAATCTGAACACAACACAGTTTATCTTCAAATGTTGTCCTTTTGCAATATTATCTTAATTTTGTTTAAATTCCACATTGTCACATATTCATCCCCTCTAGGTAATAGATTCAGTCCTAACAATATATTCATAATATTTTTATTTACTGCTGTTAGATCTGTATTTTCTCAGCAACGTGGGGAAAATCTTTCTCTTCACCTCTTTTTTCATCTCTCATTGTCAACTTAAAAAATATTCCATGCATAATTTGAGCCTGAATTCTCGCTAATGTATCCTCTTCGTAAAATGGATATATTGACATTTTTAACTTTACCTCATAAGATGAGAACATTGTCATCATCGATTAATAAATTTTGTATATACATTCAGCTTAACACGGATATTGACAAAAGCTCAATATCATGAGAAAAAATAATTAACTAATATGGAATTTATGTTATCTTTGAAAAAAGCAAGGCAAATTGGGAGGATACAACTTTAGATGGGAAGTTAATTAATGAAATTAGGTCATGTTTAAAAATAATAATAAAGATGGAACGTTTTTCACGAGGATCGAAGGAAAGAGACCCATCTGAAAATGTGTGGTCATGAATGAAATTATTGAGCACCATATCTTCTATAACTGTACACCCGTCACATGAGGACGTCTATTGTACAACACTCTTTTTGGCCCAACATCGGTTGACTTGGAAAATGTCAATGAATCCAAGAGGACCTTTTTCACGAGGATCGAAGGAAAGAGACCCATCCGAAAATGTGTGGTCATGAATGAAATTATTGAGCACCATATCTTCTATAACTGCGCACCCGTCACATGAGGACGTCTATTGTATAACACTCTTTTTGGCCCAACATCGGGTGACTTGGAAAATGTCAATGAATCCAAGAGGACCTTTTTTGGCACCACATCCTTGTCTCTTCTCTTCTCGAAATTTTGCATGACGTTGCTGCTTACCATCCTCAAGAGGGCTACACGTGCTTGGTGTCTCAACATCAATCCGAAATGACGGAAGGGATAAGAGAGAAGGCAGCCGCATGGAAGGGATAAGAGAGTGAGCGAAAACCTGGCGACTCCATCGTGATGGCACTGGCACCCCAGTGACTTTTACAACTTTGATGGTGATTTCTTATGGTGTATTTGTTAATATTTGAATAATTTTTTTAGAATTAATTTTTTTATTTCTATTCCTTAAAATAATTTCTGAATAAAAAATCTTGCGTTTGATAATTATATAAAATTTCTATTCTCGAATTAAAAAATAAATAGAAATGGGTTTGGTACGATTCATAAATTATTTTATGCCATGTAATTTCTTTTAATATATTAATTATTTTTAGATTTTTCTTTTTTTTTCCTCTCTTATTTCTTCTCCTATAATCATCGATGGTGGCGACAGCTAACGATGAGTCTCCATCGATAAATTAGAAAAGGAAGAAGAAAAAAAAAAAAAATGACTTATTTCTAAAAATTCATCTTGAAAATAAAAAGTTACTTTTTTCTATTTCTTATTTATGTTCCAAATCTATTTCTAGTCAATTTTTTATTATGGAAAATAGAAAAATTGATTGACGTTACTAAATAGATTTTTTTTTTTATTTCGAGGAACAAAAGCATAAAAAATAAAGAAACAAGAATGGTACCATGCAAGTCCTTAATGAGAGAGAATCGGATCATTTTCGATCCCAAGTTTGGACACAACAGGAGCCAGGAAAGGCCATGCGTGCAAAAGTAGGAAAAGGAAAAAGTTAATAGAGGGAGAGGAGGAGAAATGGAGCTTAACATTGAAATCAATTTAACTTGTCCGAGGATGGAAAAGTTGCAATTTAGACGTCGTTTATTTCACAAAAGAAAAAAAAATATAACATTTCAGAAAAATATTTTTTTAAAAACTTATTTTCAGGAAAATAATAATACTTTTTAGTATTTGGCTGAAATGTAAAAATGAACTAGAAAGTATTTTCGGTCATTTGGTATGAAAAATTTGATTTGATTATCCTAAATAAATATACACTATTCGAGCGTTAATAACTTATGCATGAATAATTGGGGAATTGGGTACAAACACCAGAGTCCCGGGTTTAGCCTTGACAAACCCGACCTAAGTGCTGAGGCCCGGGCCTAGCATAGATTGACCGGGGCACAGGTGCTGGGGTCTCGGGCTTGGCCTTGATGGACTCAAGTGCGAGCGTTAGGGTCTTAGGCCCGAGTCCCTCGAGACCGAGGCTTGGCCCTAAACCCCTGCACTTGTGTTTGGATCCCATGTGCTAGAGCTTGGGTCCAATAAGGATGAGGCCAAGCCTAGGACTCCGATGCCCATGTCTGGGTCCATCAAGGTTGTGTGCATAGAGGTTGGCTCCGATCATAAAGGTCAAGCCCAAGACTTTAATGCTCGTGCTAGGATCCTCCACGTTCAAGCCCAAGTTCATTAAGGCCTAGCTTGGAACCCCATGCTTGAGTCCATCGAAGCCAACGCCAGGGATCCGAGCATGGGCATGGGGTCCCAAACTCGAATTTTGTGGGCCTACTCCTAGGCACCGAGGATCTGAAAACTAGCACCAGGGTCTCGGGCTCAAGAGCAGACGATCAAAGCATGGACACCACAGACCAAAGCATGGGTGTTGGTGACCTCAACATGGGCACCAGGGTCCTTGGCCCAACCTCGATGGACCAAGACTGGGGCACAAGACATCTAAGCCCGACCTCAATGGACCTGATTGCAAGCACCCGAGCCTCGATGGACCCCAGCCCGTGATGCCTTTCTTTTTCCGTTTAGGATGCGAACACAGCATCAGAATTTTATTTGCAGAGTAAGTTTTTGCAGTCTGCAGCATGCCATCACTTAGCGGGCTTTCGTAGCGCAAAGTCGAATAAAAGAAATGAAAATTCCAAAATAAAGGGAGAGCAATCTTAAAATCTGGCACGTATGTCTTTGGATCGTTTTGCATTTTTGACCTCTGCGCTATTTCACCCCTATCGACGAAATTCAGGTACTCTTTACTTTTAAAAGGAACTCTTTAAGCTCTCTTTCAAAGAGAGGAAACTCTCGACACTTAAACTTGTTCTTATAAAAGTATAAAATAGAAAATAGCAAAAAAAAAAAAAAGGGGGGGGCAAATAAATAAATAAGGCGAAAGAAAATGCTTGGTCGCACCAGCCCACCCATTTAGTCCATCTTGCATTGTGTGGACCAACTTGCATTACTTGGACCGCTAGAAAGCCCATGAGTTAGGCCACTATCCGATTCGGTGTCATCGACTCCACTTCAACTTTCCTGAGCCGCTGCTCCCCTTTTCTTCCTTCCACTGATTTTTTCAGGAAGAAACGCATACCATACACTGAGGGATTTGAGCATTCGAGGGCAAAAATTCGTAGGAAATCGATTCTAGAAGCTTTCTCTTCGTTTCTGATGTCGCTCATCATTGTTCGCCATTGCCAGGTAACGATTTTGGAAGAGTAAAGAACGTACTCTGTCTTACCCTGTTTTTGGCCAAGAAGCTGTCTTGCCCTGTTTTTGGCCAAGAAGGTCCGAAGAAAGCATATCCAGTCTGAACCTCGTCTGCTTGTCTTAGCTTCGTTTGTGAGTGATCGTAGGAGCCCCAATCCTTGACTTGCACGCTCCTCGCAGCTCCGGAATCGCTGATAAAACAGGTAATTACGTCCTCTTTTTGCTACCCTCTTCCAGCAAGGTGCGAGGCCGAGTTGTATTCATTCTACTCATACGTAAATCACTATGCACCGAAGCCAATGATGGACAATGCTTTGGTAGACGATGACCAGTGACGGTGTTTGTTAGTAAGGGTGGTGCTCGGTGGTGGCCAGGTGGTGATAGACCGACTAAACTCACGGTGGGGTCTCGTCTGTGCTGTTCTCGGTGCGCTTTAAGAAAGCCTGGGTTGCTGGAAGAAGACAACAGGAGCAGGAAGAAGTAATGAAAAAGAAAAGAGCGACATTATTTCCACCTGATGACTAAATCCACATAAGTGGTTTCAAATTTATTTACTTTCATTTTTAAAGATTTTTCTATATCCATGTAATATCTACTTACATAATTATTGTTTATTGTAAATTTTTCATGTATATTAAAGGAACTAGATATTATTTCCATAGAAATTTGTTTTGTCCAAAAAAGAAATTTTAAGAAATCTAATTCTTTTTACGTTATTGATCAAATTTATAAATAAAGTGTTAAATATATGAAATTTAATTAAATCAAAACATTCTATAAAGTAATAAATATATATATATATATATATTTTGAAAATGCTAACAAAATATCATTATTTTATATTGACAAAATACCTCATCGTACATAATGTTTTTAGTGTATTATTAGATATTCCTCTAATGTTTCACATGCTCTGTATACATTATCTCACCAATAAAGTATCTCAAGAGTCAATGACTTTCGCTAGGCCTAGGCGATTCTAGTTCTAGGCAAGGCCTTGCCAACCCTAACGAGTGTTGGTATCCCCTAGATCTAGGTGCCCTTAGTCGGGCCTAGTGAGGGTCATCAGTAGTGGCTTGGGGCTAGTGAGGTCTTGCCCAAGGTTGGTGACCTCTGTCGACCCCACTAGCATGGCCCTATTAAGTCAGTATTTTCTATTAGTTACATGAACGGTATTAAGGAAATAACTCAATTGCATAAATTTGATAAGTTTTAGAATTTAATTGTATTTCTCGAAAGTTTTAGGATTACATTCCTATTATAAATTTTAGAATTTTTAATGTGCTTATCCCATTGAAAAAATTATCTCACTTCAGGGATTCTTTTGAATTTTGTCCATCATTTGTTTTTTACCTTACTTATTTGATTGTGTCAAAATCATTTATACCTTAGAAAGGACAAGGACCTTCCATGCCTAAATGAATTGAGCAATCTAACCATCATCAACGTATCTATTCATCCTGTTGGCTAATGTATTATCCACTCTTATCAAGCAAGCCATCGACATGGGAAATATCAAGGGAATCAGACTAAACAGGTGGTGTCCTACCCTATCTCATATATTTTTTGCAAATGATTCTATCTTTTTCTTAGATGGAAAACTCCAGGAATGTCATAATCTAGCAAATGTGCTGAATCAATATTGTTTAGCTACGAGACAAGCTGTGACCTTGAACAAATCTGGGATCTTTTTCAGTAAAGATTGTCCTCTTAGGCTGCAAGAAAACATGGCGAGAGAATTAAGAGTACTTGTACTTGCTAAGATTGGTAAATACCTAGGCATTTCGTCTGACTGGGGGGCTCCAAAAAGGAGATGTTTGCATGGATTCTTGGCAGAGTGAATGCTAAGTTGGAAGGGTGGAAGGAGAATTTAATTTCCAAAGGAGGAAAAGAAATCTTGATTAAGAAAGTAGTTAGACACTTCTGCAGTATGCCATGTCGATATTTAAAATTCCTATGTCCATCTGCAAATCCATTGAACAGAAAATTGCAAGGTTTTGGTGGAAAAATAATTGTACCAAGTCAGGAATCCATTAGAAGAAATGGGAACTACTCAAAAGCATAAAGGACTCAGGGGGGCTTGGTTGTAGAGACTTAATTGCTTTCAACAAAGCATTGCTAGGCAAATAGGCGTGGAGACTTATCCAGCACCCATCTTTGTTGTCGAGCA
The DNA here is from genome assembly GCA_014182405.2 of Eucalyptus sideroxylon. Taxonomy (NCBI): domain Eukaryota; kingdom Viridiplantae; phylum Streptophyta; class Magnoliopsida; order Myrtales; family Myrtaceae; genus Eucalyptus; species Eucalyptus sideroxylon. Next base: position 46,188,982 of record CM024550.2, read on the forward strand.
AAATATTTAAAGGAGTTTATTTCCATTCTAAGGAATTCTGGTATGCGGGAAAAGGAGCTAAATCCTCTTGGGGTTGGCAAAGTTTATTGGTGGGCAGGGACTCAATATCAAATAAACTGTAGTGGTCAATAGGTGATGGGCAAAGGATACGAGTTAGAGAAGACAAGTGGCTATTGAAAGGCATTATAGGAGGGCTTGCACCTAGAGGAGAACTTGTGAAGGTGATGGATTTCATCATTCCAGAATAGAATATATGGAATGTTCCCCTACTTTGGAAAAGTTTTGACGACCAGACTATTGAGGAAATTCTCACATTTCATATAAGACCCTAGTCCACATCTAACCAAATCATATGGATAGGGACGCAAATAGGCACATATTCAGTGAAGAGTGGGTATAATTGCATCAAAACAATAGAAAACAACAACAATCACAACCTCGCCTCCTCATCCTATCAAATCCCTTGCAGGCTATGGAGACAGATTTGGACTATGAAGACAACTCCTAAACTTCGCATTTTCAGGTGGTCCTTATGCCACAATGTTTTATCCACAAAGGAAAATCTGTTTTAACAGAAAAATCCTGCCAAATCCGGTCTGTACCTTGTGTAAAGATCAAGTCCCAGAAACAACTTAACACATCTTTCTATTATGCCCTTGGACGAAAGGTATTTGGTCACACTCACAGCTCAAAATCAAGATACCATGACAGGGATTATCAAGAATCGATGCCTAGCTTGCAGATCTGAGAGGGAATAGAGCCATCTTACCTGACTTGGAGATTCTCAAAGCCCTCCTTTGGTAGATCTAGAAGGCACGTATCACTTTGTCTTTCGAAATCAACGCCCAGATCTAGCGACTGTAGTGGAAATGGCATTAGCAAATGCAAGGATTGCTCGCGTCAGCCATCTTTGAAAACAGAGCAGCTGATTCCTAGGCCGAACCTAGTTTGGCATCCATCGGAGCTTGGAATATTGAAAGTCAATGTCGATGGGGCTTTTCCAACTACAAGAAATGAGGGCGCGATGGCTTGCATGTGTCGTGACCACTCAGGAAGACTCGTCGACGGCTTCTCTAGTGGCGTTGAAGCTACTTCAACACTACAATCAGAGGTACAAGCATTAACCCTTACCCTAAAACATCTTCTGTAGAAAGGGAAAGAGAAAACAAACTTACTGCTTGAGTCAGACTGTCTGGCACTAGTTACTGCAGTGCATAACCCAAGTTTGATGCTGTGGGAGATTCGTGTCCTATTTGCTGAGCGTGCGGAGTGAATCCCACAATTCTCAAACCTTTGGATTCAACACTGTAGGAGAAGCCAATTGTATTGCCGACTAGGCTGCTAAAGCCCATGGTCGCAACGCCCTTCCCTCAAACTAGCTTGTTTCACCTCCCCAACCTCTTTTAGATCTCTTATGTCATGAAGCCCTGGGTACGGGATGTTTTGCTTAACCAATATAAATAAAACTCTCCGTTTTAGACCCAAAAAAAAAAAAAAAAAAAAAAAAAAAAATCTAACCATCATCAACGCATCTTTTTTTTTTTTTTTGGTAGAAAGGGTAATAATTATATTGAGGATAGGCAAATGTACAGAAAAACCCGGCACCAAACTTACACTCAAGAAGAAAACAACTTGAGTGGAAGGATACCGGGACGTAAAAGGACCAACCGCGGTAAAAAACATAGCCGCGCAACTAACAAAGACAAGCACAGCAAACAAAAAGCCGGAACAAAGCTAGGGCGGCAGAAAGCCACAGTAGAAACTAGCAAAAAACAACCCCCAGCCAGGTAGGAAGGTCAAGGAGAACAAACACCAAACGTGACGGAGCAGCGCCTGCAACCACCACGCCCAAAAATCAACTAGCCAAAAGGAGGTCCCCAGAAGAGAAAACGATGGGGTCTATATCCCAAGAACGTTGTAGCCTCCTATTTTTAATGGAATCCTCCACACCCCTTAAGGAAAGGGCCTTATCTTTCACAGCTCTAAGTAGTTGCTTCTTCATGGCCAAAACAGAAATCAACTCTCCCCTAAATAGGATATTGTTCCTGTGCTTCCAAATGATGTGGCAAACTGCACTGAAGGAGAAACGGTCAATACACTTATAAAAATCTTTCCCCGAGAGTAAGGAAATGGCCCAGCTTAGGTTCTCCTCCCAAGATCTATTACGCCAAGGAAGATTACATCTAGTCTCCCAGAAGAAAGCAAGCCTAGAAGTAATACGGCATCCGAAAAAGAGATGATCAAGCGAGTCAGGCATATAATTGCAAAAGGGCAGGAAGCAAGCGTCAATTCTACCATACGATAAAAGGAGAGCTTGGGTAGGGAGCCTACGCCTAGTAATGAGCCAAAGGTTAAATTGATATCGAGGCACAATAGCATTGTTCCAGATGAAGGCATGCCAACTGACGCGGGGTTTCCTCCATCTAATAGCCTCCCACACTAAAGCAACTGAGAACAAGCCTGACGACTCCCCTCTCCAATAAAAACGGTCATGGCATCGAGTCAGGGAGGGAAAAGGTGACCCCCATGACTCAATCTTCATCCTAAGTGCATGGCCATCATCGGAAAAAAAGGTCAGCCACCGTAGCCAATCTGGAGAGCCCAGAACTATAAATGAGCATGTTTGAGAAAAACAAGTTTAAAGGCCCCCAAGGGTGCCAATTGTCAAACCATAGTGACACAGATGAACCATCTCCTATCTTCCATGCAAAGCTTAGCTTGACTTCCTCCCTCATTTGCAAGATCTTCTTCCAAGCCCAAGAGCAAGAGGTTGGCTGCTTTACCACCCAGAAGTTTTTGTTCTTTAAGAACGTCGAATGAATCCATTTGCACCACATTGACTCCTTATCTGAGAATAAGTTCCAGATGTGTTTGAGCATAGCTGCCTTATTGTACTTACGGTGTCTACGAATACCCAAACCTCCCTCAGCTGTTGGGAGGCACACTTCATCCCAGGAAACCTTAGCTCCTCCTCTCCCCAACTTGGGACCTCTCCAAAGGAATTGTCTCAAAACACACTCAATCCGATCAAGCACCGAGGCAGGCAATATAAACACACTGGCCCAATAAGCCTGAATGGCATGAAGAACTGACCTGATCAATTGGAGACACCCAGCAAAGGAGAGAAACTTGTGAGTCCAGGATTGCACTCTCGCCGTAATGCGTCTCACAAGTTCAGCATAATCGGCCTTACCCAGCCTGCTCGTGGTAATCGAAACTCCCAGGTACCGTACCAACAAAACCCCTTCTTGAAAGCCAAGCTCCAAGAGTATTTGACTTTTAAAGGAGGGTGATCCACTTGAGAGGAAAACCTCACTTTTCCTCGAATTCGAAAGCAAGCCACTCCAGGATGAGAAAGTTTGAAGGCCTTCCTTGAGGAGCGAGATAGAAGGCAAGTGGCCTTCACAAAAGAGGAATACATCATCTGCAAAAAACAGGTGCGAAAGGGAAGTAGGCTTACACCTCCAAAAGAATCTAAACCCCGGTTGCCGTGATCTTCTATCAAGAATCCCCAAAAGCACCTCCATCACCAAAGTGAATAAATAAGGAGACATAGGATCACCTTGCCGTAGTCCACGTCCACTAGGAAAAAACCCATGAAGCTCCCCATTCAACGTAATTGAGAACCGAGGCGTGCGAATACAAGTCATGATGAGCTGCACCAAGCGGTTAGGAAAGCGAAACGCAAGGAGTACACTCTCAAGGAACCGCCAATCCACGGTATCATAAGCCTTCCTGAAATCCACTTTAATTGCACACTTAGGAGTATATGACTGAAGATCGAAACCGAAAAAGAGATCTTGGGCCAAAAGGATATTATCCCTAATACGCCGTCCTTTAACAAAAGCACTCTGAGGCAGGCTAATAAGGTCCTTCAACACTGCAGCAATCCTATTCGCCAACACCTTAGTAATAAGCTTGTAAATGGTATTGCAACAAGCAATAGGTCTATAGTCATCTATGGAAGATGCATTGGGAACCTTGGGCACCAATACCAAAATGGTGTTGTTTACCTCCTTCAAAAGTCTTCCAGAGGCAAAGAAGTCCCCTACGGCTGTTGTAACCAGCTGCCCTACCGAGTCCCAATTTTCCATAAAGAATTCTGCTGTGAAACCATCTGGGCCCGGAGCTTTACCCCGAGCTAGAGAAAATAATGTATCTTTAATCTCAAGGTCAAAGATAGGCCGGTCAAGGGAGGAGATCTGATCATCATTTAGTTGACACTGAATTACGCTTTGAATCTGGCTAACCTCGGGAATCTCTCCACCCACCCGAGGTGAGAGGAGATCCTGGAAGTACTCCAGAAAGTGTCGCTGGACAAGCTATGGATCATTGATTTGGTTACCTATTGAATCCATGACAGAAAGAATCCTGTTTATCAGCTGTCTCTTCTTGACATAATGGTGGAAGAACTTCGTATTATGGTCTCCCTCCTTAAGCCATCTGATTCTCGCTTTCTGTTTAAAGGACTCCTCTTGGGTGCGGAGCTCCAAGAAGGTAAGTCGTTGAGACTTCTCTAACACCGCAAGCTCATCATTGGTAGGATCTTGAAGTAGGCCATGCTGAGTTTGATTCAAAGCATTCCTTGCCTCAGAAGTCCTAATGGAAATATTCCCAAAAGAATCCCTGTTTAAGCGCTTGAGACGACTTTTCAGGCTTTTCGACTTACAAACCAATCTAAACATAGGAACGCCAATAGTCGGAGCCTCCCAGACATCCTTTACAATTGTCCCAAAATCCGGGTGCTTCATCCAGAAATTAAAAAATTTGAAAGGCCTCCTTCGGAGAATCGGGTTCTCCAATTTGACCACCATAGGAGAGTGGTCTGAGATACCAGGAGCAAGAAACGAAGCCTCTAAGAAGGAAAAGGAAAGCATCTAAGTAGGGTTGACCAAAACCCTATCAATCTTCCTCGCCTTTCAAGAAGCCCCTGAAGAAGTAGACCAAGTGTAATGAAAACCCACATACCTGAGGTCCTCTAGCTCCGCCTGATCCATACACTGACTGAACTCATTAAAGCATGGCAGCCAAAGGTTCGAGCCTCCTGACCTATCAGAAGGGTCCTTGATAGCATTAAAGTCACCCATTACTAACCAAGGAACACTCTGAAAGGCAGAACTCCTACTCACAAGGTCCTCCCAAAGAGGTCTTCGAGAAGTGAAAGAGTGTTCAGCATAAACAATAGTAATGCGGCAAAAAGCTCCAAAATCTAAGGACATAAGGTTCCCATGGATTGCCTAATCTGAAATCGACAACACATCAAAGGAAACAACAGAGGGATTCCACCCAATCCAGATCCTTCCCCGGTGTGAATACTCATAATTAGCCATCCAGATCCAGCTCGGCATTAAATTCCCCGAAATAGAAGAAAACACATCTTGAGGAACTTTCGTCTCAACTATCCCAAGCAAAGCTAACCGATTCGATAAAATGAGGTTCCAAACCTCCGCTTGTCTTAGAGGGCCAATAAGGCCTCTAATATTCCAGCAGCCTATATACATATTTACAAAGAGAAGGGAAGAGGAGTTTACCTCTTTTTGGAAGAGCTACGCCTGGTGGAAGGCGGAGCCACACGGACCGTTGGGGGTGGGGGATCAAGAGCCAAGGCTAGCACTTTGTCCTGCATATTCTTGGGTCTCCTACTATCGGGAGGAACCTTCGGAGGGGAACATGGTGATAGAAGATCATCATCAGAGGAAGAATCCAGGTTATCTGCTCCTTCATGGTCCTCAATCGGGCTGGACAAACTAGGATCATTTGCCATCGAAGGCCTTCCAATGTCATCCGAAGAGCCAGGGGTTTCAATCGATTGCCTAAGGGAATTTCTTAGACCTTTAGTAGCTTTTCGGGTATATGTTGAGGCAAGAGGCAATCCCTCATCAACAGCTACAGCCTTGAACTTCAACGAACGCCCTTCATCACTAGAGTTGATCAGGATGGTCGAGTTTGGGTTTACCAAGGTAGGGGTCTTCTTTTTCTTGCCAACCACCAGCTTTCAAGGTTGTTCCTGAGCAGCAGCACCATCCGCAATAGAATCTAAGGGCTAGGCAAGGTCTGTAGAAACATAGGCAGCTAGGTTTTGTCCCTTCACCACCCCTTGAGAAGGGGTGGGGTTGTCTTGACACTTATGGCCAAAGACTCCGCACTTTGGGCACTCAACCGGCCTCCATTCATAAACCACTGTAATAGTCCGTGTGATCCCATCCACATTAACATCAACCGATGAGACTCTTGGCTGATTTACATGGATCTCCACACAAACCCTAGCAAATGAAATCATTCTCATACTCTCCGTTCGTTGGTCCACATAGAGAGGTTTACCAACATAGCTGGCAATGGCACTAATAGCCGAAGCCGACCACAAGTCAAGAGGGAGGTTCTTAGGTCTTATCCAAACCGGGACAGAGACTTGGTTGTTCTTCTTCAATTCCATGAGCGGCTTCCACTGCTGTAAAACAAGGGGCACTCGAGCCACGGTGAGCAGTCCTTCCTCCAATAGCTTCCTAAGGAATGTAGGATCTAGGATATGAAAAAAGAAAAACTCTTGGTCGTCGGCCAGCATGTCAAGAAGCTTAGCCCCCCAAGTATTCTTTAGAGCTTGCTCAACAAGCTGAAACAGAAGTCGCTTTCCTACAAAATAACCCACCAGGTATTCACTCCATTTCGGATCTGCAGCTTGCAACACTTCTCCGGGCAAGTTTACCACCGGTCTTTCCTCCATAGAAGAAGGAGGGATGAACGTAAGGTCATATCCCTTAGCAGCCAATCGCGCCACATTGGCCAACGAATGAGCTTGAGGAGGCCTGGATGAACTAGCCGGCTTATTCATGGGCCTCTTATCAGGGGCCCGCGCACGGCTTCGGCCCCTAGACCTTCCTTCACAAGCCGGCTTGAGTTGTTTAATGCACATAGCATCAGTCCCAAGCATAGCAGATCCCTCACCGGGTCAAGGGGGCAATCTAATATTCCCAGTAGGCCGGGACACTTCAACTCGAGGTGGAGGGCTACGTCCCTTCCCACCAGAAGCATTAACAGTGGCCTCAGTCGAGGAGGAAGCTATCAAGACAAGCTACCTCACCAGAAACCCAACAACACCCGCTACAGTGTAGCCAACGAATCCATACCAAGCCAATCAAAGGGAGAGGGAGGTACTTACTCAAGCCCCCAGCCACCACAAGGCCCCACGAACCACCCTACAATCCACTAGCAGAAAATCTCACAAGACTGGAGAAGCAGCGAATCGGGTCTGGAATAGGGCAGCTTCGAACTCCACTTCAAGGCCAAGATAGGGCAAACTGATCGGTGGAAATATGGAGGGTAGACCAAGGAAGAACCCCTCCAAAAATTGGAGCAAACGGTCAGCTGTAGCACCCGGAGCAAGCACCGAACCAGACGGGGTGAACAGGACCAGTTTCGCCCCTTTTAGAGAGGAGGATGAACAGTATATCGAGAAGAAACAAATGCCCGTAACGCATCTTCTGGCTTTCATAGACACAATTCTCTAAAAATTTGTCAGTCTCTTCATCTGTTTTACCCGAACCAGAACAATGACAGACCTCTTCAGTCCATACAAGACGGGCAAATTCAACCTCTCACACAGGTGTGTATTGGTACTCTACATCTGGTACTAGTTGCTCTTGCTCTCCATTTTCAATTCGAAACCAAGTCACGTTTGGTGTGGCGACGCAGGGTGGTGCTCGCGCCTCTGACGAGATGCCGAGCCTTGAATAGAGTGCCGCAGCCGGCACTCGCTGAGTACTATGGACAGCGGTCGACAGAGGGAGGTCGTCTCATTACTGAAGCCACGATCATCGCTCACGGGGGAGCTGGGTATTTTTCATGTTTATACTTTTTTTCTCAATTAAATTTCAGACCGTAGCCGCTTATTTTGCTACGTATGTACACTGATGACATGACATGTGACGATCCCTCATAATTTTCTCCTTCTCTATATGGTTTGACATTCAAGTGGATCTTAGAACGTCCTGTAATTTTCTGTGAGAAAAAGTGAGATTAAATCAGATTATTAGGAGAGTTTGGAATAGAGCCAAATAAAGATGTACAGGTTGACTGGGTCGGTTTGTTTCAAACCCACTTTCAGTTTAAGATCTAATTGATCATTCACTAATTACTCACATGAGAAAACTATATTCTCTTTAAGTGAAAAAATATATAATTAACTATATAGTACTCCTTAGATTCAGTTTATAATTTTGGTTCAGTATAAAAAAATTACATTGGATTTAGGGATCCACATGTTCCCAGAATTTACACCAAAGAACAAATTGAAGCATAGAAGAAGGTGGTGGATGCTGTTCGCACCGAGGGCGGTCTAATTTTCTGTCAATTACGGCATGCCGGTCGGGCATCCCATAGAAGAATTTCTTTAATTTTTCACTATATTCTAAATTTCTCTCTCGATCAATCCATTTTACTATGTTAGCATCTTGTGAATTAGAGCTATATTATTGCTTAATCATAATTTATTTCAAATTTATTAGTATATCAGCCTGGTGAGGGTGCGTCAATTTCCTCAACCAACCGGTCCATATCGGAGAACTGGAAAATACTCACGCTTGACGGAACCAGAGACTACTACCCCAAACGTCGAGCCTTGGAAACATCTGAATTTCCGAAAGTTGTCGAGCAATATCGTCAGGCAGCTATCAACTCCATCCGACCGGGTTAGGCAACGAGATTATTTGTTTTAATTCACTCATTTTCATTTCGATGTCCCATGACATTCAGATTTTTCAGCTTATATTTTTTTTCTCATTAAAGGGCATCGAATAAAGATTCATGTACAATTTGCATTGAACAAAGTCAAGTGATTACAAGAAGGTGACTTAAAAAATCAAATTGAAAATTCCGTCAATAGTTAAAGTTGAATATATCATTCAAGAAATATATGGATTCTTGATATTCTATTGTGAGAAACGTTAAATCTTAAAGTTTAAATATTTGGATAGAGGGGACTACGTGAATACAAAAAAAAAAAAATTCACATAGTCAAGTGATGAGAGATACTTAAAAGCTGTATTAATGTTGGCTACTGTTGGGGATAACGGATCCCCGAAAACCAGATTCGACACCGAATCGAACCCCTAAATCAATGCGGAAGACGAAGCCCGGGAAAAACACGCATCACCGATCGTAAAGCATACCACGGATTCGAGCGTACCTTGTTAGCCATAGATTAAACACCAATGCCGAGGAAGAGGAAGAAATTCTGGCCTGATGATGTCAATTGAAGGGAAGACAGTGCCGTTTGCCTTAGAGTTCCTTTTTGTCTTTCTGGAGAGAGAGAGAAAGTGTGCGGGAGAAAAACGTACGTACATCTGTTTTTCCAACAGGTGTTATGTCTCTCTCTCTCCTCCCTTTTATACCTATCTCCTTCCACGGGCCTTATTCCCGTGGGCCGAGCTTTCTGGCCCCAACTTGAGCGGATGGGCCTTAAGCCCATCTCATAAATCCATCATCTCCCACTCGCACATGGTGGTGCAAAACCAACATGGGCAGACAGGCCCTACTTAGCCCCATCAGAGAAAAATCCATCATAGACTCTCACTAAACATGGTGGGCCGAACATAATCCTCTTTTCCTCTCTTCAACATTCATACCGGTGAATAATCCGTGCGACCAGCATACTTTGAGAGCTCGTTGCCATACATCTGTTAGGAATATATAGCAGCTCATAATGGGCATCACACTCCGAGTAGATTTAGTATGCAGTACCCTAGATCGATCGATCACATTTATATCTCTCTTGATCTCTTTTAAATAATGATATATATATTGTATTCACAATTATGATTATCACAAAGACAGTCATAATTGGTTAACCGGTGAATACAAAACTACAATGTGATTCTCCAAAATCGATCTTCCTCTTTCCTTCAAACTCTCAATTTCAGTCCAGCTTGTTTTTCTAGAAATGCCCCATTAGATCAAATCACTCATGACCATTGGCAACATCCTAAGATAGCAAACACTAAATAGAAATCTTGAGAATAAGTAAGAGTCATGAGGGGACTAAGAAATTGAGGAACTCTCTTCCTCAAGAGTCTCACACGACATAAAAGTTGATATCAAACTTTTGTCACTCTTATTGGTCGTCTCATGCATACGTAGTATGAAATACGTATTACGGTATTAACTCATTTCCCATGGAGCGTATGTCTACACCTTTCAATACCGTACAGATGATAGTTCAGACATACCCAATGTCTAACTTGAGTTCACATATCTACTTATTCACAAAATTCATCAGAACTCACATCGGCATCTTAGACGGATAAAGTAAAATATGTGGGATATTTTACTTTCGGACATAGTAAGTATTATATCCTCATCTTAACACTCAGTTAAGGCGACATGCGTATTTTGAGCTTGAGCTCTCGATTATCACCTAGATAATAAGCTTAAATACTGTCTCATCTTTATTTATCACACAGTAAATAGAGGCGATTACCCGTGTGAGTGGGCTAATCTTATATCTATTCGACATACTTCTCAACTTAAAGTAATGCACTAAGCATTAAGATGCATAAAGATCAAATAAAGATTCATAGGCATTAATGATGAAAACACAAATTCATCAAATTGTGAACACTTAGGGAAAATACTTATTCAGTACATCAGTCTTTATGCAATTCTAGAGATTTCATATGGCCACAAAACACATCTCTATGTATTGGCTTTGTCATAGGATCTGCTACCATTCCATGCGTAGTATGTACTTTAAGTTCACATCTTTTCGTGCAACCATATCCTTGACAAGATTATACTTGGTATCTATATGTTCGGTCTTGCCATGATATTTTGGATCTTTGGTGTACACTTTTGTTGCTTGGCTATCACAGTTAACCAACAATGAATCTGCAACACTTCCAATAACACCTAAATGATCCAAAAAATCTCTTAAGCCAAACACTCTCTTGTACTGCTGCTGATAATGCCACGAACTCAACTTATATCGTGGACAAGGCTATACACTTCTGTTTCTTACTGCTCCAACATATGGTGCTATTATTCGGTAAGAAAACAAACCCAGAGGTAGATTTCCTTTCATTTAAATCTCCTCTCCAATCAGTATTAGAATAGCCTTTGAGTTGCAGATCCTTTCCTTAATGACTCAACGTATGATCAGCAGTCCCCTTTAGATACCTTAGTATTCTCTTAACGGCTCACCATTCCGACTGCAAAGCATATGTCGGGTGTTATACACATCATAGCATACATCAAGCTCCCAACAGCACTAGCATAAGGAACATGTTTCACTTGTTCCTTCTCTTGTGAAGTCCTTGGACACAGATTATGGCTCAATCCTTCACCTTTTTGCAATAGGAGTGTCTATGGGTTTATAGTCTTGTATACTAAATCGTTCAAGAACCTTATTTATATAGGTTTCTTGTGAAAGAGACAACGATCTCTTCAAAACGATCTCTTGAAGTCTTAACTCCAAGAATGTATGCAGCCTCACCCATATCCTTCATCTCAAAGTTAGAAGACAACTATCTCTTGATAGTATTAACCAACTCCATATTGCTTCCGGCAATTAATATATCATCAACATATAATGATATGATCACAAATTGATCATTGGATCTATTGATATATACACAATGATTCTCGTCAATCATTGTAAAATCATATGCCACTATGGCATTATGAAAATGTATATACCTTTGTCTCGATGACTGCTTAAGACCATATATCGACCTCAAAAGTCGACATACTTTTTCTTCTTGGCCTTTCACTATGAAACCAACAGGTTGTTTCATATATATTTCTTTCTCTAATTCTCCATTGAGGAAAGCAGTCTTTACATCCATTTGATGTAACTCAAGATCTAGACTAGCTACTATTGCCAGAATAATGCGAATCAAAGTAAATCTCACTATAGGAGAAAATGTATTTTCATAATCAATTTCTTCCTGTTGATTATACCCCTTCGCCACAAGGCGAGCCTTATGCCTTTCTATTGAGCCATCAGCCTTTCGCTTTATTTAGAGAACCTACTTGTTCCTATAGCTCTGCGTCCTTTTGGAAGATCAACCAGTTCCCAGACTTGGTTTGATTTCATTGACTCCATTTCCTCTTTCATTGCATGAATCCATTTTTCCTTATTAGGGCAGTTCGAGCCTCATTAATATTTCTTGGCTCATCCTTATCTTGTGGAGCAACCATAAAAGTTTCCTTTCAATGTCAAAACATCGACGGGGAATACTTTGGCGACTTGTTCACCGTATGGGAGATTGTACACTTAACACATCATTCCCCATCATGCTCCCACTTGGATTAGGTAATGATGATGTCGTCACATCAGGTGGTTGCAATTGAGAATGAGTTGAATTCAATTCATTACATCTCATATTACTCCCACTTGAACGAACTCCACTGACATCATTATCTTGATCCAAGGTTTCAAATAGAGAGTTATTTTCCCTTATTTCGCCCCTCTTAGAAAATTCATCCACTAAGGATGTGACATCCCGTGATTCAAATTCAGTTATACTCCCACTTTCCTGCTCACCTATGAACACATACATTTTTGAGTGTTCGTAGTATCTCATGAAAATACTCTTATTTTCTTTGGGACCCAATTTCCCAAATTCGTGAGAGGACTCATAAATATAGGCAGCACAACCCCATGACTTAAGAAAACTTAAGTCCAGTGTTCTAACTGTCCATAACTCATATGAAATGGAAATAACCGATTTGGAAGGCACCCGGTTAAGTATATAGGCAGCAGTTAACAATACATCACTCCAAAAAGTGATGGGTAAGTTAGCATGCGCCTTCATAGACCTAACCATTCCAGTAAGGTTCTGTTTCTTCTCTCTGCAACACTATTTTGTTGAGGAGTATATGGAATAGACAACTATCTTCATATTCATTTTTCATCACATAATTTTCTGAACTTATCAGATAAATATTCTCAACCTCGATCGGATCTAAATACTTTTATTTTCCTGTCTAATTGATTTTCTACCAGGTTCATAAATCTTCTGAAACAACTTATGCTTCAGATTAATGAGAAATCAAATAGACATATCCGACTCGAGTGTAATCATCTATAAAAAAGTGATGAAATAAACAGCCATTTGCCTTCCTCTCACATTCATTGAACCACAGACGTCCAAATGGATTAAATGCCGAGGAAATTCAGCTCTTTTAACTTTTCCAAATGGTTTCCTTGTCATTTTCCCTACTAGGCAATGCTCACATATGGACAAATCAACTTTTTCAATATTGCCCAACAAGCCCTCTTTGGCTAGTCTTTTCATATGTTGTTGGCCCATATGACCAAGTCTAGCATTCCACCATATTCACATCATTATTATATTAGGTAGAAGACGTGAAACAAGGGAATAACATATTGACATCACCATAGTCAACATTTAGTACAATAAAACCATCTAGAAAGTGATCACAACCATAGTAGTTTTTATCTAAACACAAATCTACACATTTATTATGAAAGTTCATACCAAAACCAAGCTTAACCAACACTAAGACAGACACTTAAATTTCGACGAATCTCTGGAGCATATAGAACATCAAAGTACGTCAGCCACTCATGTTCTATTGGTCGGTGCCAATTCCTTTATATCAGCTCTAGAGTTGTTTCCCATATGGATCCACTCAGTTCCAGTTGGTATTCGTCGGAATTCCATGAAAGATCCTCTATCCTTTGCTACATGGTTTGGCGCTCCTGAATCTACATTCCACAAAGGATTGGATTCAGCTTATAATGCAGAATTTGACACATAAGCAAAGTTCTCAAATGTACAAGAGGTGCATTCCTTCTTTGGCTCACGACAGTAGCGAGCATAATGACCTCTCTTGTCACAATTGTAACATCTCACCCTTGACATTTTCTTCACTTGAGGACATTTTCCTCTCTCTTGTTGGTTAATTCTTGATTTCTTGCAATAAGGACTTGATCCTTTGCATTCCCACATATTGAACGAATCAATACGTTTGCGCTTAGAGCACAAAGCTCTTTCTGAGCTAGAACCAGCATAGCAAATGTCTATTTTCGGCTCAAATACAGTTAGGCGGTCCTCTACTAGCTCAAGGTGGCGCATGGCATCCTTAAGATCTTCCATAACATGGTCAAGAGCTTCTAGTGCTTCTTGCTTTTCCAGCACATATTGAATCTTCTTATTCAATATTTCACAATTGTTGCCGTTCATATCAGCAATCACATTCTTAGTTGCCGAAACCATCGATCTGAACACATCAGACATATATGCACGAATAATTAATGCCTATCATTTATGCATCCCTATTTGCATAGACCCATCATATTAATAAATAGTTTCAAGTAAGGCTTCAGAATCAAAAGGTCACTATGTTTCCAATCATCCTCCAAAAAATCCTAACTTAAAATTATCATTAATATAATTGTTTTATGCAAAATCAATTCTATGAAGTTACAAAAAACTTCTATTACTACCCACAGCTAATTACCCACAGCAACCAGCAATAACAGAAAACAACAGATAATTGACATACAATTAAAAACAATAATGCTTTCAAGTAACACAATTAGGTAGTAATCATTACATAATTAATCAAAGAAATAAATAGGGAATGTCCCTTCTAATCTATCGGTCAAAACATCGAGAAAACCGAAGGCACATTTGCCAACCATGGAAAAACTTTTGGAGAGCTTTCATGTCGCCTCCAAGGTGCATTCACTCGGTGCCATGTGGCGCTCAATGTCTAAGGGTTGAAGTTTTGGCCAACTCAATCTGTAGTGCTCTCTTACAAAAGCTTCCACTAGCCTCCTATAACCCGGGACCACGTTGACCTCCCATAGCCGATCCAACACGCTTGCCATTCGGGTGGAAGAGTGTTCATCAAAGCCGGCACTTTCTCAAAATCCGGCATAAGATAACCATTCCGAGATGATTTCTGTATCATCGATTGACCTGACCACATGTGATACTAAATCACCGTCATGCCACCGATAATCAGCTAACTCTGTCATCAGCCTCTTAAGTCTTGCATTTCCCTCGTCTGTTCTCGGGATTGCAGGTATCCTTGCATAACGCATCATAATTCCTGCAACAAATTCATAATTAAAAATGGATCACTTATAATCCATAATTAATATAAGAGAAAATACATAATTTTCCAAAATTCATGCAACAAATGCAGAATTAAAAATAGATTACTTATAACCCACATAGGCATGACTGAAAAAGAAAACAAATTCCTTTTTTTTTTTTCGGGTCAACGGTCAACAGTCGGTCAACGGTCAACGGTCATCGGGTCAACGGGTCGGGTCAACGGGCGCGCGGGTTGGACCGGTCGGGCCGGTCGGACCGGCCATGTCGGTCGGACGAACTGACCGTACGTGTCGCGCGCGTGCGGTGGCTGACGTCACGCAGATGTCAGCCGGCACGTGCCTCGCGCGTGAGCGTGCTAACGTCACGCGACGTCGTCCCGCACGTGCGCGGCACGCGCCGGCTGATCGGGTCGGGTTGGTCGCCGTCGGGTCGGGTCGCCGGCCGGTGACCGGCCGGCCAACCGTCGTCGCGCCGCGTCATCAATGACGTCATCCCCGACGGTTATCGACCGTTGGTGACGACGTCGGCCCGCACGTGCGCGGCACGCGCCCGGGCTGATCGGGTCGGGTTGGTCGCCGTCGGGTCGGGTCGCCGCCGGTGACCGGCCGGCCAACGTCGTCGTCGGCGCGCGTCATCCCCGACGGTTATCGGCCGTTGGTGACGTCACGATGACGTCGGCGGGTGACGTCGGCGCACGCGTTGGTCCGCGGACCGGCGCGTGCCGGTTCGCCCGGCCGCCGCGCGCCGGGGTCGCTGGCCGCCGGCGCGCACGTGCCAATTCGCCACCGGCGCGTGTGGCGCACGCGCTGGCGAAGCCAACGCTTCCAGGCGCGTCGCGCCCACGCGCAGCGCCTTCCGGCCGCACGTGTGATCGCGTGCGGCGGCTTCCGGCGGCGGTCGACACATCGCCGGACTCGTTTCGACGTCGCGCTTCTCCCAGTGCCTTCAGAATTTGATTTCGACTTACGAAAACTCAGAAAAAAGGCCGAAAAGCGCACGGGTGTCGGGATTTTCGCCCGATTCCGTACGGCCGAAGGGATTTCGCGAAAAATCAATCAAAAACATCAGAATTGATCGGGAAAAACGTGAAACAGGGCTCTGATACCAATGTTGGGAATAACGGATCCCCGAAAACCGGATTCGACACCGAATCGAACCCCTAAATCAATGCGGAAGACGAAGCCCAGGAAAAGCACGCATCACCGATCGTAAAGCACACCACAGATTCGAGCGTACCTTGTTAGCCACAAATTAAACACCAATGCCGAAGAAGAGGAAGAAATTATGGCCCGATGATGTCAATTGAAGGGAAGACAGTGCCGTTTGCCTTAGAGTTCCTTTTTGTCTTTTTGGAGAGAGAGAGAAAGTGCGCGGGAGAAAAACGTACGTACATCTATTTTTCCAACAGGTGTTATGTCTCTCTCTCTCCTTCCTTTTATACCTATCTCCTTCCACAGGCCTTATTCCCGTGGGCCGGGCTTTCTGGGCCCAACTTGAGAGGATGGGCCTTAAGCCCATCTCATAAATCCATCAGCTACCTTAAGCCACAGTGCACTCAACACATTAATACGATCATATTGATTAGTCCACATAGCTCCCATCCAACTTGATTGTGACTATATGCCTATTAGACATTGCCTAGTCCATCTATAGAAGTATTTTGCGTCCTGACGACCTATAGGAATTTGAGCAAATCATGATGTTATAACATTTCGTAAGTTGATAATATGGCGTTCATTTGACATCAATGTTGGACAAATGTTAGGTTTCTATGGGATCGAGCTCTATGCGGCACATGGCTAACTCATCGATCAATTCTTGAAGGTTGGAATCAATGATAGGACAGATGCATATGGCGGTTCAATCGAAAATAGGTACAGGTTCTTGATGGAGATCATTTGAGCGGTAGTTGCAGCTATTGGCAGTGATGGAGTTACAGTTAGAATTTCGCCTATGATCGATTATAATGATGCCACGGAATCTGGTCCACTCAACCTAGGACTCGCGGTGATTGAACAACTCAATACATTCCAGGGAGATATGCGACCGCAATTCATGTCATCTCTTGAAGAAATTGGTACAGAAAATGAAGAAGCCAATATAATGTGGACTCTAAGAAGAGCTTATCAAGGTACAATTATGCCAGCCAGTGGTTCACTCGAGAGACAGGTATGAAAGTCGTGACCAACGATGATGTGGATTTGAAATTGTACGGTCAACCTTTCCTTTCTGATCCCGATTTCGTGCATGCGTTCAAGATCAATGCACTATTAAATAAAGTACATCCGAGAGACATTTAATACTCATGACCTATTGCTGGATACACAAATTATCCTTTCCTTAACCAAGAAAGTAATGAAAAGGACGCTCATATGACAAAAGTATGTTCTTGAGAGATTTAGATCAGTATTAAGAGTTTGAATGAGGGGAGCTGGTATTTGGTGCTTTTTGTGTGTTTTTATTTTTATTTTTGTCTATCCTACCTATATCTCTCATCTTACTATTAGAATTTTGCTTTGCCTCTTTAGAAAGCACAGGAGTCGAACCTCACACCTATGCTAGTAGCGTCCCCACCCCCCAGTTCCCTTACCACTCGACTGCGTGCCTAGTGGCTAGGATTTGCTGTACTGATGGATGCATGAATTGGTGGAATTGGTGAATGAAATAAGGGCATCTATTTTGTTATTTACACTTCTTTTTGTATTTTACATCAAGTAAAAATCTAGAGTGGGAATTTCCACTTCATACAAAAATGCTACATACGGATTCATTAATTTCTTTTCTCTGATCAGAGATCCGATTGATATGCTACAAATATTGAGTATTATCCAAATGCGACATTAACTAAAATATAGGTAGGCGATCTTCTTATTTTTATCCACTAATAATAAGCTTGGTCGAAGCCTTGAAGGATGTTTCCTTCAACCAGGTATGAAGAAAATATGTTAGGCTGTGATTTCCTCCTTCCTCCGGTTGGTACAGATTTGCATATCACTCGCATGCTAGCTTGACTAAAAGTAATATGGATGCTGTCAATATTTGTAACCCATCAATAAAAAGATCTTACTATGACCCTTTTGATTTTGGTCCTATGATATGCCTTAGTAAGTCAAAAAGATGAACCGTGCTCTCCTCTAACCAAGTCGCAGATTGATAGGCCATAAGTGTGAATATTACCTACATTTGAACTTAATAAAAAATAAAAGGTATATGATATCCATATTAGTAATCCATCAATAAAAATTTTCACTTCAAATGTTTCCTTTAATCAAAGGTGGGGGAAAACAAGATGAGATATAGTTCTTTTTTCTTGATGACGTGCATAAAAAATATACTATGGGTTAGGAAAATTTTTGGATGGAATTAGGAATGAGTGGAACTAAAATTTCATTTCCGTCTCAAGCTTATTTGAGAAAAATAAATCCCTTTACTTTTGATACAGGAAACAATTGCTAATTTTCTGTGTTAATAAGTGGTCTATTTTACTGGCCAAGTGTTTTTTTTTTTCTTTTTTGGGTCAAGAACTGGCCAAGTTTGTTTACTAGGAACTAAGAGAGTGGAAAATCAAATATGCCTAACTCATGTTCATTATGATGTTTGGTAACTTGGAATAAGAATGAATGGAAATAGACATTAGAAATGAAAAAGTCTTCTTTACCCTTTTTCGGTCAATGTGGAGAAGGAATTAGCAAAAGTTGGATCTTTAATATCAAAATCATCAGGAAGAGGGGATTCCCCTCTT
Source organism: Eucalyptus sideroxylon (assembly GCA_014182405.2). Classification (NCBI taxonomy): domain Eukaryota; kingdom Viridiplantae; phylum Streptophyta; class Magnoliopsida; order Myrtales; family Myrtaceae; genus Eucalyptus; species Eucalyptus sideroxylon. The sequence continues at coordinate 46,207,807 of CM024550.2, forward strand.
TGCCGCCATAATCAGATTTCTAATGACGAAGACCTTGTATACCAATTCAAGGTGTTAACATACATGATAATTCAAATTTTATTTACCATTCATGATTGCCAATTCATTCCAAATTCCTTTTAATTCACGTAATTTGTTCATCCCAATTAACAAAATGGGAGCTATGAATATTTAAAAATAATAATAATTGTCGTGACCTCCCCAAGAGCCCTCCCGCGGGTGTGCAAAGCGTAGAGGCTAATCGCTGGCGCTAAGCCTAGCCCATGCTCTCCTAAACCCACCAATTCTTGACTTATGTTATGAGTAATTTGACCTACAAGTCAAATTTCCTTTAGAAGTCGCGATTAACCGATTTGGGATTAATCGATTAAGAACCTAAGTAAAATATTAGGAGAAATATTTTACTCATATGCAATCAAAGAAATTAGGATGGAGGACTTGATTATACTAGTTAATCAACCAATATCCTTTTAGTACCTAATATTTCTTAAACATCAAGTAAAACATTTATGTAATTTTTAATTCCAATCACGAGTCCTAAGATTTAATTCCTAACCAGGTTGAGGAAATAACAATCCAAACATGGTAAGGGCATAACTAGAATAAAGAAAATGTGCAAATAACAATCCAACACTTGTTTACAAGGATTTACACGCAATTTACCTTTTTTTTTTTTCTTTCAAAGATTTTCACACTTTTAAAAAAAAAAAAAAAACACTCTAAGAACATTTTTAAAGCTTTTTCTGGTTTTTGGCAAAATAATTTTTTTGGAATTTTTAATTTTTAAAATATTTTTAATATGAAAATAATAATATTATATTATATTATATTATAAATAAATGAACCCGGGTCGAAGCCAGCCCGGGCCTGCCGGCCCGGATTGTGAGACCCCCAGCCGGACAGGACATGATTTGCAGGTCTAGTCCAGTTGAGAAGAAATGGGTTCCCTCCCTAAAAAGTCAATAAACTAAATCTAGCCCGAGAAAACATAATAAGCCCAACATGCCTAATTCATCTCAGCCTAGAGACCAAACCCTAAAGACCAACCGAATCCGACCCGGGACCCCCTAGCGTTCTCATCGCTCCTTGCGGTACCCTCTACCCTCCACGGTTTGGCCGGCCGAGACAGTGGGCCGCCTTGGCAGGGCTACACGCCCACTCGCGTGTCGCCTTGGCTGGCCCAAGCCGCGGGCTTGGTCTTTGGCCCGAGTTGCCGCTCCTCAACCGGCGTTCTCGCCGCCGGTGTCCTCGGCCGGAGACACAGTAACGACGACGGGGCAACGAAACAAATGAACGGCCAACACTCAGGGAATCCGGCATCGCAGGAACGCCACCGGGGAGCATGACACGCACGCGGACGACTCAACTCCAGCCAAAACAGGGAAATAAAACCCAGAACTCATTGTGGCATTTTGACGAATGGCTCAAGTGCACTACCGAAATGAGAGAACCTGCGACGACGCTCTCGTTGACGAACTAGAATACGCACAATGGTAACGAGGGACGGCCAGGGGCTGGAGCTTGTGTTAACCGGGTGGCAGCAAGCTCCAGCTCAGCAAGCCCACAAGACAGGGTAGGACTGGTTCCGGGAGGGTTTCGGCCGAGAGGGGTTGTCAGACTGGGGTCAGCGCGCGGCTGAGATGACGGCCAAGGCTCTCTAGTCCGTGGTCTCTCTCTCTCTTGGCTCCCGGTTTCTCTCTCTTAAAAGCTCCCCACATCTCTTCTACTCTCAGCTCCGCTTTCTCTCTCATCCATCGCTCTGCCCTCAATTGGGCTCGCGGACGTCCTATTTATAGGCTGAGGAGGCCGGTCGACGGAGGCTTCCGCCGCCGGTCCTCGGCGCGCCGACCAGCCCTTGTGCGGCCGAACTGGCGTCCCCTCGTCGTCCAGTCGCAAAGCAGGTCTGCTCTTCTCCTCAGTTTGGCAGCATTGAAGATGCCTGCTCTGCCATCCCATCCGTCACCTGGCCTACCCTCCTCTCTTTGCCGTAGGGCGTCCTCCGCGCGTCGTCGGCCTTTGCGCACGTGGTGTGCAGCGCAAGGAAGAAGAAGGAATAGGAAGGAGGCGGTGGGGCAGGCTTGGGGAAGAATGAGGATGAATGGGCCTGGGCCCGTGCGCGAGGAAGAGAAAACCAAAGGGGACCGGGGCAAGGGCTCGCGGGCTCTCACCGCCGATCGGCCGGGGGTCGGCGACCCCGATCGACCCTCCCCCTCCGTTGCTAGCCCTTCTCGGCGGCGGCGGGAGCGGCGGCGGCGGTGAGGGCTTAGCCCTTAGCCGCCCCGTTCGGCTTCCCACCCTTTTTTTTAAGGTTTTTTAATTATAAGTTTGTTTATTTTTTAGGTTTTTAATTTTAATTTTTTAGGCTTTTTAATTTTTAGTTTTTAATTTTTAATTTTTTAGGCTTTTCAATTTTAAGTTTTTTATTTTTTAGGTTTTTTAATTATATTTTTTTTTATTTTTTAGGTTCTTTAATTTTAAATTTTTTAGGTTTTTCAATTTTAATTTTTTAATTTTTTGGGTTTTCTAATTTTAAATTTTTTTATTTTTTAGGTTTTTCAATTTTAAGTATTTTATTTTTTACGTTTTTTTAATTTTAGTTTTTTTTAGTTTTTAGGTTTTTTAATTATAATTTTTTTATTTTTAGGTTTTTCAATTTTAATTTTTTTATTTTTTAGGTTTTTCAATTTTAATTTTTTTATTTTTTAGGTTTTTCAATTTTAAGTTTTTTTTTTTATTTTTAGGTTTTTTTTTTTTTAATTTTAAGTTTTTTTATTTTTTATAATATTTTAAATAAAATTAAGTTTAAATTTAAATTTAATTAATTTTTATATTAATTATTTACACATTAGACATAAAACGATGTCGTTTTTGCATTTTTTCACCACGTCAGCAAAGCAAAACGATGCTGTTTTGCACCCAACTTGCCGGAAAATTGCCACGTCATCAATTTGGCCGAATTTTGGTCCAAATGGCAATTAAGTATTACACTTTACTTCGAAACTGGCACTTAAATGTACATTACATATCAATGTGAATTTATCTAGATTGTATGTATCTGTAAAAGATGAGGATATACAAACACTTGGATCACATAGTTTGAATTGATTTTTAACTTATGAATCAATTTCAATAGTTGGATGAAATTTATATTTTTCTTTGAATTATGAATTTGAGCAATTACGAAAAGATGTCATGGAGGAGGTTGTTAACTTAAGCATGTGTTAGATCTTACTTTTGCTCAAGAACTAGCAAAATGTTAAGTTTTGAGGTTTGATAACTCTATATAAATAGAGTTATTTGACTTATTTTAGGTAACAAATAATGCAATATCTATGAGAAAATATTTGAATTTCCTTCTAATTATTTAAATTTTCCTTATTTATGCAATATAATGTGATATGGAGAAGATAAGGAAAATAATGGCAAAAATAGGAATTCAAATCATAAAGCATTGAAAGATAGATATCAAATCATGGAATCATTGATTTTGTTTTCTAATTTTATTTGCAAGTATTGAAAGATAGATATCAAATCAAAGATTATTTACTCCGTTATTTTATACGAAAAAGAAGCAACAATCTTGGATGTATCAAATAAATAGGAAAATAGTGAGAGCCTACGGGACAAAGAGGTTTTTATTTTTAGATTATTTTTCATTGTTATGAGAATTTTTCAAATATTTTGAAGAGAAGATAAAAATGGTGACAGAATTTTTGTTCTTTGATTTAAGATTTTGGTTTAATTTATATTTTCATTTTGTTTTCTACAAATCTCTAATTTTATTTTGTTAGGGCTACGATGTAGTTTGACCATGACAATATGAATTTCATGATTTTTATACGTGCAACCGATTTCATTCATGTGAGTTATATATTATTGTGCTTAATTCTATTAAGTAACTAGTTACTACTTGAATGATCTGATGTGTATGTTTGAGATTAAGAAGTAATAATATGCAATTGCTCCTTATAATATATAACTGTAAATTAAACGTGAATAGAGATATACTGTATTATTTGTGTAGCTTTCAATGATACGGTAATCCAAAAGACTCATCGTAAGCCGGAAATATTCATAGATTTTAATACACTTATGTTTGTATTAAAATTCATATGATGATATAGTGAATTAATAAACTAAGTAGATTTACTATACTTAGAGATATAATAGCAAATATATTAGCACATTACACTATCACATGTTTGATATTGTTCTTGTACTGTTTGATATTGTTCTTGTACGCGTAACATTCCAAAATTCATATTTTATGGTTATGATGAAATCGAATGCTCCAACATATTTATTTGATTGATTTACTACATTTAGTTTCCAAATTTTGCTTTTAAGATTCTTAGTTTAAATTTATTCTCATTTCTATTTTGATTTGGTAGATAAATTTTAGAATTAATCTATTTTTAGTATTTAATTAGTTTATTAATCATCAATCTCTGTGGGACAATATTTTTTCTCATTATTATATTACTTATTCGACACGTTCACTTGCATTAAAAATTGTACAAACACTCGTTAGAGTGCATGAACTTGTAGGAAGGAATGCGGGTGTAAATATTGATTGATCAAATTTCAAAAGAGAATATAATATGTGAATGAAGGTGAAAATGAAAGGAGGAGTTCTTGAATTTATGTAAGTAATTTTTTACGTAAGAAATGTGGTTGAATGATCACTAACCATGTGACCATTCGACCGCATAGGGTGTGAATGGTAATGTTTCTACTCTGGAGAACAATTTCTTTTTTAAAATAGTTTTTCTCTATTTCTACTCCCCAGAACAATTTTCAAGTAAAACAAAGTGTTTGATAATTATATAAAATTTATATTCTCAAAATAGAAAAAGAATAGGAATGCATTTGGTATGATACATAAAAGATTAGAAATGCATTTGACTGTTGCCAGATAACGGACACAATGGGCAGCAATCGGTCAGTGATGACGGCAAGCGGCTAGTGGTCGACATGGGGCAATGGTGGTTAGGCAATGGTTGGCGACATCCCGTAGGGAGCAGCAAGGAAGAAAAAGAAAAAGAAAAGGGAAAATAAAAAAAAAAGACTTATTTTTAGAAATTGTTCTTGGGAACAATAAGCAGCTTTTTTTTTTTTTTTTTTCTATTCCGAATCTATTCCCCGATTACTTTTCTATTTCAGGGAATATAAAAATTAGTTGACGTTACCAAACGGATTTCTATTCTTTTTTTGTTTTTGTTTTGGGGAGCAAAAGAACAAAAGAACAAAGGAACAGAAATGTTCCCATGCACCCCCTTAATTTCTCTTTTAAAACATCATTGACCAAATGGCCACGAGGAGGCCCCTTAAGTAAGAAATATAACTCTTCACAAATGAAAGCAAATTAGCAATCTAGGAGCCGGCGGAAAATTTTGGCAAGTAAAAAAAAATTAAGAAAACGATAGAGATAAGAGAAGTGAAGATTCAACAAACAATAATATATGGTCTTAATTCACCATTACAAAGAAATCAAACACATCCTAATCCTAAGTGACTCCTGCAATTTAGCAATCTATACTTACAAATGATTGTTTAGCAACAAGCAACTTCACTACTCAACAGTTGTTTCTCTACTCTTTCACGATTACTATCATCAGGTGTTCTCCAATAGAGGAAAATCCATTATTAACTAGAGCATGATCAAATTTCTCACCCTATTGTTTGGTGCTTGCTTTAAATGATATAAGGATTTAAGGACTTAACTATCTTTTCTTGGCTAGGAAGATTACAGCCTTAGGTTGCACCATGTAAATTTCTTCTCCTAAATCACCAATTAGAAGAATTATGTTAGCGTCCATTAGGTGAACAACAAGTTTGTAAATAGAAGCTACAGTAATTAAAACACGGATAAATAAAATGTTAGTTATGGGAGCAAAGGTGTCAAAATAATCAACATTTTATTTTTGAGTAAAACCTTTTCAATCAATCTTGCTTTATATTTATCAATGGAACTATTAGGATTAAACTTTCTTCTAAATATCCATTTACAACTAATTGATTTTGCACCTGATGGAACATTTCTAAGTATGATTTTGTAAAATAGAATCAATCTCAATTTTGATGGCTTCTTTTAAAAAATGACTTTCTTTAGCAAAAATTGCTTCAAAGTAAGTTAAAAAATAATTATCAACAAGACAAGTATTGAAATCATTTTCAAAAGAAGTTTCTTTCCTTAGTATTTTACTCCTCAATTTGTCATTTGATTTTTCAATATGATTTGTATGAAGAGGTGCATGAGAAATAGTACCAATTCTTAATGGAAAAATATGCTATAAAATTATGCATTGTCTCAACATTGTATTGCTATCAAGCACGTCACTTTTTTTAGTATAAGAAATCTATATGTAGCACTCTTATGTTCAAAATAACCAACAAACATGCAATTAGATGTCTTAAAGCCTATTTTTCTTTTGTTAGTACCAAGAAGCATAACCTTAGTAAGGCACCCCACACTTTCAAATATTTTAATAGAAGAAGTGCACTAGAAGTCCTAAAACTTATCACAAAAGTGCAATTGAGTTCTAAAACTTTCAATAAATGTAATCAAGTCCTAAAACTAACCAAATTTGGTGCAATCAAGTCTTTCCATTAACTCTGTCCGATTTAGCTAATGGAAAATATTGGCATGGCTAAAATATGAAGGATAAAGCAAAAATGATGTTGTTTTGATTCAAATCGAATTTTTTAATCTAAATATTATTTAAATTAAATTTAAAATAATCTAAACATATATAAGAAAGGGAGAAGGACGACAAAATCAATCAAGGGTCTATGGGGTCTTTGCCATCGACGCCCCACCAACCCTAGAAGAGGTTGGTAATGGTAGGGTAAGGGTTGGTCGGGTCGTCGTGCCCTGGCTAAAGGCTAGCAACCCTAGTCAACCATAAGGTCAACCACTTCTGATGCATTACATTCAATTGAGTTAGATTAGCATATATCTTTCCTTTATTGTCAAAACCTTATGAAATATATGGGAGACTGTTGGATATTTTAATGGTTTTCAAATATTAAAGCCATTGTTTTGTAACAACTCTAATAGAAGTTATGGCCACCATTAATTTGTCACAGTATTGACCGCCAGCCATCAATTTGTAAGGGATTTTAAATCGGACAAGTACAGTAAGAGTGTTATAACTTTTGTATGGTGCTCACTTGAATGTTATTACTTTTTTTCTCATTGAAACGCCACAAATTTGAAAAATTGATATTCAAGTGCCACAAATTTGAAAAATCAATTAGTTAAGTGACATCGATAATTTGTCTTGTTGGAAAATCCACCACTAGCCTCACCCAAATTTGACGAGGGCCTTCAAGCCTTCACTCATGGCCAGTAAGGTTGCCATGGCCTTTAGCAAGGCTATCCCAGTCTCGTCGGTCGCAAAAGAGGCAGCCTTGCCCCAGGCCTACATGGCCCGCTGGCCAAGGGTGAGGCCTTTGTGGCCGGCAAAGAAAAAAAAAAAGAAAAAAAGGAAAATAAGAAATAAAACATAAAAAAATTCAAAATTAATTAAAAATTCATTTTTTTTTTAAATGCAAAAAATCCACGTAGGACGATTTGCTAGAGGTGGCACTCAAATGTTCAGTTTTACTCTAATGTGGCACTTAAGTAAGCAAAAAAAAAATGTTATGATATTCAAGTGAGTATTGTAAGAAAGTTATGACACTCTTGTTACTCTTATCCCAATTTGTAATAGTTTTCAATTTAATGCAAGAATTGGTGATGGAAAAATGGCTTTCTCTTTCATTTATTGTTACTCCAAACATAATTCCAAAAAGACGTACAAAAGCAAGAACATCTTTACTCTTCTTCTTATTTTTCATTTCTTTGTTGGGTTTAACATATAAATTTGTTGTTCATGTTCCCTCTATTATTCACTGCAAAGTAACGAGGAATGTCTGTTCTATCTCCAGAGGATAGTCACTAGAGTCAATTGCACCGAGTTTTACACTCCAAAATGCGGAATTATTCTGAAGGACGATGCTTACACATCTCATATAGTAGATCTCATTTTCACATTCTCCAACAATTTTTTACGACAATAATAACTTACCAACATTATTAAGAATTTGCTAACTTCCAAATAAATTGTTGTCTCATCAAATCTTTTGAAAATTTTTGCAAGCAAGCATCAAAAGTAGATAATCATCACTATAGTAAATATGTCAACATTTTAGTAATCTTTTAATTTATCAACTTCTTTGAAATACTACTACCTTCACATTGCTACAAGCTTGAGAATGTTCAGTGATAGTAGCGTTCCCACTTTGAATGGACCAAAAAATTCATCAATAGCATGACCATGAGGCATGCGAGCCCTCCTTTGGTACTAGGTAAAAATTGAAGCAGGGGTATAAACAAAGGAAAGGGTGTAAATCAAAATTTTCAATGCATATCCAATGTAATTTTTGACAAAACAAAAAATCTTCTCGAGAGGATGCCAAGGCCACATACACAATATCTTAGTTTTGAATGGCTCACTTTCACATGATACAATTAGCCACCCTCCCTCATTGAAAACAACCTTCGAAGTTCATAAACGATATCTCCCATGCAAATGCCTTGTCTCTATCTCTTCCATCTTTTCATGACGAGACACCTAGCAAGCGTCATAATCCATCTCAGGACGCGACCCAGACTTTCCTCTTGAGGATGTAAGTAATGATGTCATACGAACTTCGAAGATGATGCAAGAATGTGACATCATCGTGGGGAGAAACTTTTGCAGCATCCTTAACTTCAATGGCATTTTTAAGGGCACATTTGATAATTATTCTATGTTAAAAAATAATCTTTGATAAAAAAATGATTCTTATATTATATTGTTGAGAATAATTTTTAAGTATTTTAAAGCGTTTGGTAATTGTATAAAATTTATATTTCCGAAACAAAATTGTGTTTGATACCGTTCTAAAAATTTCTAATAAAAATCATTTTCTTTTAATTTTTTAAATAATTTTATTACCTTTTTTTCTTCTTTTCTTTTCTTTCTCTTCTTCTTCAAGCTTTTAGTCGGTGACATTGCTCAAGCTTCACCAGCCCCAAGTGAGGTGGGCCTCGGCCAAGTCTCGCCTTGCCAGGCAAGGCTCGTCGGTGGCTAGGGGAGGCCTAGGCAATGCCCGCCTAGCCATTGGCTAGCCTCAACCTCGCCGGTGGTTGGGTGGGCCTTCAACGAGCACGTTGGACATCTCCTAACCTATTGCTAGCAACCGGCGACAGTGTACGACGGCAATACTGGTGGCGGTGGCGGTGGTGGCTGACAGTGGCAGAAGAAGAAGAGAAAAGGAAAAATAGAAAAGAGAAAAAAGAAATTTGGGTTAATTTGATTTCTGGAATTGTTTCCGAGAGCAAAAATGCAACTTATTTATATTCTTTGATTCTGTTCTAAATCTATTCTAGAGAGAAAAAAAAAATTACCGAACGAATTTTTATTCCAAATTTATTTTTAAGAACAAAAAAAAAAGAATCAAATGCTATATTTGGCAAGTTGCCAAACGCACCATAAGTTGCCCAATGCGAGGCCAAATAGGTGTTGTACAAAGGACGTACTCTGGCAACACATGTACAATTTAGAGAGATGACGTACTCAATAATTTCATACATAATTGCACGTTTTAAGACATGTCCATATTCCACGATGTGCATGAAAAACGTTCCATCTCTATTTTTCAAATATGAACTCATTTCATTAATTACCTTCAATCAAAATTCTTATCCTCGCCATTTTCCTAGCTTTTTCAAAGATAACATAGATTCCATATCCGATTCCTTATTTTTTCTTAGAAAAAAATTTGTGATGTCAAGATATTGAGAATACCCACGTAAAGCTAAATGTATATAAAAACTTTATTGATTGAGGACACCGTTGTTTTAATTTTATAAGGTAAAATTATAGATGTCTATGTATCTAATTTTATAAGGTAAAATTATTCGTTATTGTTCGCATTAATATATCTGTTATTTCCCTAGTTTTTGGATATTTCGATAATAATAGGCCACTCAATGATGCGACCTTATTAAATGATGATTTAACCACTTGACATGAGGCATGCGAAAAAGACTGTACGAACGAACCAACAGGAGAATGCCACGTTATTTCTCTATATTAGTAAATTAATCAATATAAAAAAGAAACCAAGGTTCAAGACATTACTCTGGAAATGGTCAACCCCTGAGCTTAGTTATAAGAGGCCCCGACATTCAAGCCAATCGACATTAGCTTTCTAGGAAAGTAGAAAGTCTCCTTTGCACTTTCCGTTTACTTTGTTGTTCAAAGACTGTAACCAGGAGAGCACCCCAATGGCGACGCAGCCGAGCAAACAACATGGGAACTCGAGTCATGCAAAACCACCAGCAGGTACATGTTTATGGTCTTAAAATATGCTGGAACTTGTTTTCTCACAGTTCTTTTTCTTTGCTTTATCGTCGAACAAACATAACCCTAATCTGCTTGGAAAAAGAGAAGAAAAGAATAATTAAGGATTTTGTGCTCACTCTTTCTCCTACATAAATTGAAGATGTTTGTCTAAGCGTTGGATCAGCTCCTTGTCGATCCAAAGGTGCTCCAGGTGCGTTATACCTTGAAAGAGTTTTTTTTTTTTTTTTTTTTTTTTTTATCGAGAAATTAGTATTTAGGGTGGATCTTCATGAGATTTATTTTCTGGGACGCTACTCAATATCTACAAGTAAAAAGTATTAACTAAATGGCCTGAATAGTTTGCATCCATTGCAGAATTATTGGAAAGCATAGTGGGTCCACACTATTACCGACCATTGTTGCGAGCTGCATTCAAGGGTGATTGGGAATCTGCTAAAACAATTTTGGAGCAAGATCCTGCTTCAAAGACGGCCAAAATAACAAGCAGATCAGAAATAGTGCTTCACATAGCCGCTTTGAGTGCACGAGACCAAATTGTTGAGAACCTGGTTATGCTCTTGGCTCTAGACACATAAGCCCTTGAAATGGTTGATTGTGATGGCCGCACAGCCCTCCACAATGCTGTATTGGGTGGAAGGATAAAGATGGTTGAGTCATTAGTTGGAAGTAATCTTAGGTTGACGCAACTTGAGGATAATAAAGGACGTGGTCCGTTGGCATTATCTGCTCTCGAAGCTTCTGAGCATGAGGAGATTATTCGGTTCCTGGCAAAAAGTACAACAAACGAAGGGCCAAGTCGTCCCTTCAGCAGTCCCTTTGCGATTGATTTCATTTTGAATCTCACCTACGCTGGTCACCATGGTATGATGAGAATGGAGTCAATGAAGCGTTGCTTTTAATAGAGATATCACCAACTATAATTATGGTAAAAGTTTAAGATAAAAGATAATAATTTTATCTACATAGAAATTGAATAAAAGACAAATCAGAAAAGATCTGCAGATAATCAACTCCTTGATACTTTGCTTGATATGTTATCTTCATGCTGATTGAGAAAAGATTCTGCACCACAACCATTTTGATTTTTTCCCATTTGATTTTTTACTTCAATAAGATCTCCATCACTCTATCTCAATTCCATATGTTTTTTTTTTTCTCCATTCTAGACTTAGCTTATTTTTCCTGATCAACATTGCTGGTGAATTTGGATAGATATCACCCTTTATCTAGTTTGAAAATACAGTCACTTTCTTACCGAGAGAAGCGCAAAATACAACAACCGATCTATATTGGACGTGTTGGCAAGGATGGAGTCTCACTTTCTCAGCGGAGCCAAGCTCAGTGTTTTGGAAGCATTCATATGCAAATGTTAGTACTCTCTGCACTCGCAACCCTTCATTACCAATTCCATTCAAGATGATCATACCTGGCTCATCATCTGTTCTTTTGTTTTTGAACTGAAGGTATTCCGGTGGACTTGAACTACAAACCAACAGATAAAAATTCGGATTGGGGTGGGTATGCATTTTTGTTGTTGGCCATTATCCTAGGACTTTTCATGATCTTGAACTTTGAGTCAACTGTTTAGATTGATTCCCTCCATGTTAGCAAAAGAAATCTGAAATAATTGTTTCTTTGTAGGATATATTATGATTCCTTGACTTAGTTTTACTTGAATAATGACATGAAATCGAACTATTATGTATCACCTATCCCCTGGGAACCACATATGAAACCATATGCATAAGTATCGTATTACTTAATTTATTGGACAATGTAACTAATGAATTATGAGGTCTTACAATGATTTCATATTCAGTGACTGGGTTTTCTTTGCAACTTGACTGTAGCACTTCAATGCCTTACAAGGTCAATTTGGAATGCCATCAAAATTAGAGGTACACTTCTATTTTATCAAGACACCATTTGTATCTCTGTCCATCCCTCTCCAACTAAATGTCTATGGCTTGTTTGTTTTTGACTTCTTTTATAAGTAGAAAAAAGCTCCTACTTAATTCTTTGTCATAATTTGGAAAAGAGCTTGAGTTAAATCCCTTGCACGTTAGAAAAAGCCATTACACATATATTATTGGATGAGTGACATTTGTGTTTGAAGTTAGTTTTGTAATTAAATTTTTCCCACATATCAACCTTCTAAGAGTAAATATGAATTTATCCTTTACACCATCAATGGAATTATTAAAAATCTTTCAACAAATTATTCAAACTCGAACAAAGTTATATATGATTTTCTGGGTTAACATTTTTATATTTTGAAAGATTTTAGATATTCACCGAATTGTAATCGCAAGAGTTGCGAAATTGGAAAAAAAGAAGAAGTAAACATAGAATACTTGAAACTGCAAATTGAGAGGAAATTTGATTTTAACCAAGTGATTTCTTGCTTATGGCTAAATGATCTAAGCAAAAATTATTGAATAAGAGTTACGTACATCTAGGACCTCTCCTTCAATCTTGATTGGTGAAATCATGTTCGCTTCATGATTTCTATCAAGCATGTAAATCTTTCTGGAAAAATAAGAACAATGAAGCATATGTATTTGTTTCCTCCATTACGAATTATTTTTCCTTGACTGCTGCTTCACCCCAAAACAACTCGAAAGAACACGTTGAGAGGGTGCAGGAATTGGGCATGAGACGGAGGCAAGCCCTTTACGTCATTAACTACGAAATAAAATTGCAAAAGATGAAGGCATGGGTTTATCATTTTATCGCATTTAACGTAGTAAATTTACACTTTTAGTTGGCAACTTTAAAAAGGCGTGAAGAATAGCAATAGGAATAGGTAGGAAAAGTCAAAATAATTTATTTGGGAGGGCTTAAAATAGGAGAATATTTTGGTGGGAGCGAATTTTGTGGGTCCCAACAAAATCGTGTATCCCAGAATTCCACCCCAAGTTACGTATCCCATGCCAACTTGTTGTCGGTCAGATAATGAAGGAGTTTTCTCCTCTTCTCATAATCCTGCATTTTCAGATTTGTTGAAAGCACCCCAAAAAATAAGATTCTAAATTCATTAGGCCAATATGGGAGAATGGGCTTTTAAGATTACCCAAGAAGGTGGACCACTCAAGTGCACGGAAATTGGCCGAAATGCCACCTGACCATTTAAAAAAGTCCTAATGTTCCCAAAAATTATACACAACTTTTGCCTATAGTTGCATTTGTTATCTTCATCTAACTTTTGTATTCACCCAAAACACCCTTTAGCCTTGCCCCTAATTCTTCTATTTTTTTCGGATTAAAAGTTACTTTAAAATAGTGTCCAGTTAACTCTACACACTGTACTATTAAACGTATAGTAAGTAAACTCGAACCTCACATACGATCATGTGACCTAATGTGGAAGTTTTGATTTTGTTGTAGACAGATAGATTTGAGAACGAAAACTTTTTTGCTTTGGTGCTGAGCATAAATAATAGTAAGATAGTTTGTACAATTAATATGATTTGTTTATTACTAGCTGCTCTGCATATTTGAATAATATTGTCTAAAATAATCTTATATATTCAAAGACTATTGTGATTTACTCCAGCTAGACAGACGTCACTAGCGTGGTTATATTTAGGGTTATTCTATCAGGTTAAGTCTTATGACTATGTTCTCTTAATTAGGATTAACATTATACAGCCTCCTTTGAACTTCAAGGAAGATACCGATCAAAAAATTAAAAAAGATCTTCAAGGAAGATCACTTTCTTCAGTTACCCTCTTATCGCTTCTACTTTCTTCACATCAAACTATTTATATCATTCAGACGTGATATAAACTCACCGTTTGCATTGACTGAATCCCGAAGGAGAAAAAAAATTGCTTTCCTAAAAGATTAAAAGAATGAGATCGTTTTCCCAATCACCTGCCAACCCAAGCTCTGAATGTGGAGGAAAATTATAACAACTAGTAAACTGTTATTAGATGCAATTTGCTGTCTTAAAAAAAAAAAAAAAATTGGGACTCAGAGCTGGAGAACTATTTTCTTAATCCAATTGCCACCCCTTCGTTTTTCATTTTTTTTTTTTTTTTGACATTTTGTAGCTCCTGTGGTCAAGAGAGTTCACGACGTGAAGCTAAGACACGTGACGGCAATCAAGTTGGCAAAACAAGTTTGCATTGCGATCTCTTCTACTATGAATACTACCCAGATCACAGATTTTTTCAAAGAGAGGGACGCGCTGTATGAAGCTACAACTAGGGGAATAAGCGAACTCGTGAAGCTCTGTATTAACTTTTTCCCGGAACTTATTCGGATTTCGCCTTATGGTAAAAGGTTGATGACACATGCGGTGGAGTTTCGCCAAGAAAGGACTCTTGCACTCTTGCTGAAGGTAAGCTCAACCAATGAGTTGTCATTAGTTCCAGCGCCTACACTAGAAGAATCGAACGATATCATGGGTGCAGCAGCAACGTACAAGCCTAAGTTAGATGCTGTAACTAAAGTCTCCGGAGCAGCTTTTCAAATGCAAAGGGAACTCCAATGGTATAAGGTATGAATCTTTCTTTTCATATGTTTAATGACCGCACTTCACGATAAATATTACATCTTCTTGACAAGTTTCTTAAAATATGATAGCCAGAACTTTATTTAGATAGTCTTGAGAATATACACAGTACTCTTTTGTTTTTTTCTTGGCGGTTGGGAGATGTGCGGCCAAGCTTTTGTGCTCCACAAGGGCTACTTTCCTAGGTGATTATAAG
This sequence comes from Eucalyptus sideroxylon, assembly GCA_014182405.2. Lineage (NCBI taxonomy): Eukaryota > Viridiplantae > Streptophyta > Magnoliopsida > Myrtales > Myrtaceae > Eucalyptus > Eucalyptus sideroxylon. The sequence continues at coordinate 46,222,919 of CM024550.2, forward strand.
GGCGAACTGCTCAACATTGGTCTGGTGCATTAAGGACTTTGCTCCTGAAATGCTTCCAATATGACTTGAATCAATGAACAGTCCTCTTTGGCCATCATCGAACTTTTGCCTGATTAGAGAAATTGGGGCATTGAAAACTGATTGAGACTAATTATGATTAAGTTGCATTTCAATTTACTAATATAATTATGATCCACCACTTAATCTAATCCAAGTGACTCTTTCTTAAATTTGGCCGACTTTTTACATAGGTGTCTGCCACCATGCAATTATGAAATTATTATGCAAATCATTTCATGCATAACCCATATATATTAACTTGGAGCCCAAAAACATTTAAATCAGTTTTGCTTATACTTTGACGTTGGCTTTGCTCGTTATGTCGTATCATATTATGTATTTAAGAAGATAGTTTAGTTCAGATAAAATTAAATGTGTGTAGACGGATAATGATTTAATTAAAGTAATATGAGTTGAATCTTCTCTTTTTCAATCTAAAGGTTAGCTAAGTTCATTTATGGCCACTATTTCCATCTGAATAGCTATTATTTAAAGAGCACTTCTCATTAGTTAATTTAGCTATCAACTAAAATTTACTAATGCAAACCAATGTCTACAAAAAAAGAATGATATCGTGAAGCTTTTACTATATATTTACCTTAATTTCATTTCGGCTCTCTATTCCTCTGTCATTAAAGAAGAGCTTTGGACAATTACGATTAGTCCTAAAGCTTTGATTTCATGCTCAGTAAGTCCTAAAGCTTGACACTATCTTTCACGTTAGTCCTTTAGTTAGCTCCATCAATTTTAAATATGGGCGGGTCTTGAGGGAACCGGTCCGGTTCCCGGTTCCAATAAATTGGAACAGGTGGGTACCGGTCCGGTTCCCGGTTCCGTGGGCGGATCCGCCCACCCGGACCGGACCGGAATCTTTTTAATATTAAAAAAAAAATTTACTAAGAGAAACCCTACATCTTATCTCACTCTCTAAGGAACCTTTACCTTTGGTCAAAGAAAATTTAACCATCTATGGTTATTTGCAAGTAGGAAATGGGAGAATGTTGCATTCCATTTGTTCGCGTTTTTTTTTATCTACGAGATATATTTATAATTACAACAAATAAATATTTGTTCCACATACTTAAATTTGATTTTTCTTTCTTTGGCTTGCTTTGATGTCACGTAATTGTTTTTTTGTTGAAAACCAAAAAAATTTCGCGTCAAAATCGGTTCCATAGATCCACCCGGGAACCGGACCGGCGGTCCGGTTCCCGGGTGGATCCACGCAACAAACGGGTGGATCCCGGTTCCATTTTCGGAACCGGTCCTTAGCGGGCGGTTCCCGGTTCTAGGTCGGGAACCGCCCGCCCGGACCATGCACACCCCTAAGTGGCACTGATATGGCGCAAGATGGGCGCCAAATCTCAAAAATTAAAAATAAAAAGCTAGAATTTAAAATTAAGGTCAATGATTAGAGAGAGAGAGAGAGAGAGAGAGAGAGAGAGAACGTCGAAGAGGAACAAGGAGGGACCACCCCTTTGTCACTGGCAACGTTTGGAGACCCTTGTCGGGTCGTTTCAAGGGCAATGACACTCGCGGACCGCTGACGAGGGTCGGCCGCCCTCGCTCAAAAAACTCTAGAAACAAAATACAACGCTTAGAACTCAACAAACAAATAGAAGTACTAAAAGACTCAATTCTTGGATTTCTTGACTAGAATTTTTTCTTTCCATAAATTCCTCTAGAAGATTCCAAATTGGATGAAACTTGATTCCCTTGAAAGTAGAAACATAGCGTTTTCATACAAATAATATTTGACTGTATTGAAGCATGAAATCATCATCGAAGCTTAGAAGGTGACACCTAAGAATTTTTCCAGCAAAGATGGATTTAACCTGCAAGCAATTTCGCATTATGTGTTGAATAAGTCTTGATTTTCTTGAGATGTTCCTTTGCAAGTTTTTTTTTTTTTTTTTTTCAGAAAATTTTCTATAATTAGTCCCCTTATTGTAGCTCTTGTTCGTGACTCTTGTGCGCAGGCTGTGGAAATGTGCGTTATCCCTTCTGTAAGAACCTACAAATATAGTAAAAGCTCAACGTATTGGGATAGATTCGTGGAGCAACACAAGGGATTGATTGAGAAAGGAGAAAAGTGGGTGAAGAACACAGCAAATTCATGTATGCTTGTCTCAACTCTAATTGCCACAGTATTATTTGCTGCTGCTTTCACTGTGCCTGGAGGCAATGATGGCAATACTGGAGTTCCCATGTTGTTGGGACAGGACTCTTTTCTGGTTTTCGCAATTTCGGATGCATTAGGTTTATTCTTTTCTGTGACGGCCATCTTGTTATTTCTAACCATCTTAACTTCACGGTATGAGCCAGAAGATTTTCTCAAATCCTTGCCCGGGAAGATGATAATAGGGCTTTTTTCTCTCTTTTTTTCCTTGGCTTCCATGCTGGTGGCTTTTGCTGCAACTCTCACTATTGTACTGGACAAGAGACTAGAGTGGGTTAGCATTCCCATTGCTTTGCTGGCCTCTATCCCCGTGGTTTTATTCTTAGCACTCCAGCTTCCCCTGCTATATCAAATGCTTATATCCACTTATGGGCGGACCATCTTTCGTGCCAAGGACATTTGGGATTGAGTCAAATATACTGAACAAGATTAGGGATTGACGAATTTGATTTGGGGGTGTATGTCTTCATTATAGTTGTTTGCAGTGGAGCCAATGCACTACTGAATGTATTTCCTTAAAATATTTGAACAATTGCTATGCATTATGTTTCCCTACCTTGTCACCAAAGATCTTTATAGAATGATTTGATCAATTCAAAAATTTCCACCTATAGATACTTCAAAATTGAATCTGCACATGCATATACAATTTTTGTTTAGCATCCAGTACCAAAATATGCTCAATTGTGAAATATAACTTTTTGAAAATTAGCTTTTTTTAGCCTTATGTTTTATAATTCGAAAATTAGTTTATTAGCCTTAAACATTCGGCCTCCAAGTATTTCAAATTATAATCTATATAAACAATTATCTCAAACGTTTGTTACCAACATACGCGCAATCATATAATACAACTTTCATCATGGAATTAGAGATGAACAATTATTTATAGAAAAGATCTATGTACACAAAATTTCATTGATAAGAATTATACCAAATGTAGACTTTATTCTTTTGAACTATAAAGTAATTGGAATCATACCACTTATAAGACTTTGTTTATATTAATTGTGAAATGGATGGAATGAAACCTACGATAAATCTCTGATCATTCATTAGTTACATTTATATCTTTCCTAAGAGAATCTAGGTAAACACAAGCAATTACTTTTAAACATTTAAACAAAATACATGCAATCATGTAATATAATTTTCATCGTGAATTTTTTGAGCATTTGATTTTTTTTTATAGATGCTCTTCAGATGAACGGTTTGATAATCAAAGTAATCTATATATAAAGAACACCGATGATAGACATGATACTATATTTATGACTTTATTTTTAGGAACTATAAAATTGGAAATATACCAGATACATGATTTTGTCCACATAAATTGTGAGGCACATGGAATTATAACCTATCATATATCTTTGATCATTAATCTAATTATATATATAATTAAATAGAATATACAGATATATGCACATAAATAATTTCTTTAAACATTTATTTTTTGCAAATCGATAGAAAATTATTATGAAAGTATGCATAAGAATTGGATCTGCAGAATTAGCTCGTCTCACCCCAAAACTTTTAGAGTGTCTAGATTTATTGTAAGCTTTCAAATAAGACATCATTCACCCGACATCCCTGCTCGTCTCCAACGAACATAGCCACCTTTTCGAGAAAAACGCAAGATAAATCGAAACCCAAGGATCTAAACTGAGAAAAAAAAAACTTATACCTAACTACTATGAATCCAGGGCTTTCCAAAGGCATGAGAGTTGCAGAAATCCAAGAATGGATTAAAAAGGTACTCGCCTTTGAAATTTTATGAACTTCTAGTCAAACAGCCAATCAAACCGCAACCCCTCGACACGTTCAATGCACATCGAGTGATTTAGAAGAAAATATGTTAGATGCACCCGATGAATTTGAGCCATCTTTCATGCACTGTTAAATAAAGTAAGCCCCACATGGAATTCACTTGATCTAATGGCAGACGCAAGCTACGTTCATATGATCTGAATATGGCTAATATTTGCTTATCGCATAAGTGATCGCTGAAACAATTCTAGCATGCTTAGAAAAAGTAATAAGTCTAAGGCTCCGTTCATTTCGCGAAAAATAATTTTCGAAAAGAAGTTTTCCGGATTTTCCGACGTTCGTTTAATGGAAAATAAATTTTTTGGGGAAAATATTTTCCATGAAAGGAAAAAAGTCTTCTAAATTAAGAGAAAATGTTTTTCACTTTTGAAAAGTAGAAAATATTTTCCTCACTTGATCTCTCTTATCTCACACTTCTACAAATCATCACTTCATCCTCCCCTTTCTTTTTCTTCTTTTATTTTTTTATTCAAATTATTTTTTAATTTTCTTTTTCTTTTTTAATTCGAATTATTTTTAATTTCCTTTTTCTTTTCTTTTTCTTTTTCTTTTCTTTGTTTCCCATCTTCTTCTTTCTTGACTAGTCGCCGGCCATTGCCAGGCGAACGTCGAGCTTGTCGATCTCAAGCTCGCGCTTTGCACTCTTGCTTATCATTTTATTTATTTATTCTACATGCAGTTGTACATTACTCAAGCAAATGGTTCTACATGTTTTGCTTCTTTTTTCTTTTATTTATTAGAACACAAAAGATGCATGGGAAGAATATGCCACTCAACTGGAAGATTCTCATGAGGGTTGTCCATGCTTTGCTTCTTTTCTCTTTTGCTTGTTTTTAAAATCCATACGAATATTTTTTAGAGTAGATGATCATTTGATGATAATAAGGGAACAAAGATATGAAGTAAGTTTTCCTAGATTTAAAGACAAGTTCATATTTGATGGATTTATAGGTCGGTAAGTGATGTACGCCTAAGTGGTGAAGTCTTAGAAAATATTTTCCTTATCAAATACTGGAAAATATTTTCCGAAACATTTTTAGGTTTTAGTCGAATATCAGAAAATATTGTCATTTTCCTAGAAAATGACTTTTGGGAAAATATTTTCCGAAAATGGCCAATGCGAAACGAACGGACCCTAAAGCCGTGCAGTATAGAATTTTTTTTTTTTTTTTTTGGTGAAGGTAATAATAGTATTAAGGGAATGGACAAATGTACAAAAGATCGGGTCCAAAATCTACACTCTCGCGAAAAAAGCAAAAGTGGAGGGGATCCGATGTAAAACCACAAGGCAAATAAGCCCACAAGGAAGAACCCACACAACAAACCGAACAACCCACAATCAGGCAGGACCATCGACCCTCACACCCTTTAATAAGGAAAGGCGAAGAGCATAAATGCGAACAACTGCAGACACAACCTAAGGAGGATCCGGAGAGCTCGAGAAAATCACGGGGTCAAAGCCCCACCCACTTTGAAGCCTTTTGTTCCTCGGAGAAGGGGCAACATCCTTGAAGGTAAGGGCTTTGTCCCTAACCAGCATCAGCAAATGGTTTTGAGAGCGGCCGCCACGCACGATTCACCCTTGAAGATGATTGCATTCCTTTTCTTCCATATGTGGTGGCACAAAGCACCAAAGGAGAACCGTGCAATCCTGTGATAGAAGTCATTTCCGGAGAGGAATTTCATGGCCTAGGGAAGCATTTCATTCCAGCACCTGTTCCTCCAGGGGAGGTTGCACTTGGTGGCCCAAAAGAAGGCCAGTGAAGCCGAGGTGCGACACCCGAAGAAAAGGTGGTCTATAGAATCTGGGACCTCGCTACAAAAAGCACACACATTAAAGTCAATATGTCCATGGGATAGAAGCATGACTTGTGTGGGAAGCCGATTCCTGACTATGAGCCATAAGATGAACTGGAAACGAGGGGCTACAGCATTGTCCCAAATGAGAGGAGCCCAGCTGACCCGAGGTTTCTTCGATCTGATAGAATCCCATGCAGATGCAACTGAAAAAGAACCTGACGGATGACCGCACCAAATAAATCTGTCGCTTCCAGCAGTCAAAGACGAAATAGCAACGCCCCATCTCGACAACAACTCCCTGAATATGAGACCCATCGGGGTAAAAAGATCAGCTACCACCGCATGATCGGGAATAAGGAGCCTTTCCCTGAAGGAAGGAGGCACGAACCCATCTAAAGGGCCACAAGACAACCAGTAGTCATGCCATAAAGAAACAGCCAAGCCGTTTCCAATGTTCCACCGAAAAGAAGTTCGGAAATACCTTCTAAGCTGGAGAATTTTCTTCCACAACCAAGAACAAGTCCTCGGTTGGGAAGCGATCCAGAAATTTCTCTTGGCTAAAAAGATAGAGTGGATCCATCGACACCACAGCGATTCCCTATCAGAAAAGAGAATCCATATAAACTTTACCATCGAAGCCTTGTTGCAGTATCTCAGGTTCTGAATGCCAAGACCGCCTTCCGCTTTAGGGTGGCACACATCCTCCCACGCGACCTTGGCTCCCCCTCGACCCAGGGCCATGCCTTTTCATAGAAATTGTCTCATAATTCGTTCAATGTTTGAAAGAACCGAGACAGGGAGAGTAAAGACACTCGCCCAAAAAGATTGGATCGAATGAAGAACAGAACGAATAAGCTGCAACCTCCCTGCAAATGACAAAAAACGATGCGCCCAAGATTGGATCCTAGCCGTAATGCGATCCGTCAATGCAATGCAGTCCGCTTTACTCAGTCTGGAAGAGATAATTGGAACCCCCAAATACCGAACAGGAAGCTTCCCCTCCCGAAATCCAAACGCCCAAAGGATTCTGTTCCGAATGCAGGCGTCGCCTCTTGAGATGAAAATCTCACTCTTATTTTTGTTGGGGACGAGACCGCTCCAAGAAGAGAAGATGTTGAGTCCTCTCTTAAGCATAGACACCGAAGGCCAGTCCGCCTGACAGAAGAGGAATACGTCGTCGGCGAAGAACAAGTGAGAGAGTTGGACGGGCTTACATCTCCAATAATACTTGAACTGTTGATTAGCCGTTCGAGATGCCAAAATGCCCGAAAACACTTCCATTATTAATGTGAACAGGTAAGGGGACATAGGATCCCCTTGCCTGAGGCCTCGTCCTTTTGGAAAGAAACCGTGAAGATCACCGTTAATGGATATGGAAAATCTTGGTGTCCGAACACATGCCATGACTAGCTCAACAAAACAAGCAGGGAATTGAAAGGCCATAAGAACAGATTCTAAAAAATCCCAATCAATAGAGTCATAGGCCTTATGAAAATCAACTTTCACCGCACACTTGGGTAGATATGGTTGAAGGTGGAACCCTGTAAACAATTCTTGGGCAAGGAGGATATTATCTCTAATCCTCCTACCTTTGACGAATGCATTTTGAGATTGACTAATGAGATCATTCAAAACCAATGCTATCCGGTTAGCCAAGATTTTCGTAATCACTTTGTAGATAGTGTTACAACATGCAATCGGTCTGTAGTCAGAGACAGCACTAGCATTTGGGACTTTAGGGACTAGAGCAATAATTGTAGTGTTTACCTCTTTTAAGAGCCGACCGGATTAGAAGAAATCATGGACCGCCAGCAGCACCAAAGGTCCAACAATCTCCCAATTGGATTTGAAGAATTCCACCGAAAAACCATCCGGTCCCGGAGCTTTGCTTTTGGCAAGGGAGAATAAGGTGGATTTGATTACCTCATCCGAAACCGGCTCGCTCAGGATACGAATCTAGTCAGGGTCCAGTGGACGGCGAATGACACGCTTGACCTCCTCAATAGATGGCTTGGATAAGACCTCATGAGGGGATAACAGAGAAGAGAAGAACCTGATGAACACCTGAGGTACCACCGCTGGATCGGTTATTACTGTCCTCGAGGGGTCTTTGACAGAGAGAATCCTATTGGCAAGCTGTCTCCATTTCACGGAGTGATGGAAGAACTTAGAATTCCTATCCCCTTCTTTTAGCCATCTGATTCTCGATTTCTATCTATAAAAAGACTTTTCATGGCTTCTTAATTCAACAAAAGCCCGGCGACAACTCCTCTCCCTTTCAGTAAGATCCAAGTTTGCCGGGTCATCCTGAAGATCAGATTGAATGGCATTTAAGGCCTGCCTTGCCTTCGCCATTCTTAGAGAGACCTCCGAAAAGGCTTCCTGGTTTAAGAGCTTTAGGCGAGCCTTCAACATCTTGAGCTTGGAGACTAACTTATACATGGGTACCCCAGTTACCGAAGTACTCCACACATCCTGCACTAAGGATTTGAAATCCGGATGCTTCTCCCAAAATTCAAAGAACTTGAAAGGCTTACTCCTACGAGGAGGATGAAGAACTCTAACCACCATTGGCGTGTGATCAGAGATACCCGGGCTGAGGAACGCCGCCTTGGAGAAGGAAAAATCAACATTCCACTTATTATTGACGAGAACTCGGTCTATCTTCCTCATCTTTCTAGCAGCACCAGTCGACGTACTCCAAGTATACCGAAGGCCAACAAATCTTAGGTCCGTCAGCTCCGTCTGCACCAAACATTGAGCGAATTCGTCGAAGTAAGGGATCCATGTGGTAGTACCTCCAACCCGGTCCGACGGATCTTTGATTGCATTGAAATCGCCGGCAACCACCCACGCAACATCCTGAAAGATCTTATTGTAGTGCTGGAGATCATCCCACAGAGGTCGACGGCGGACAAAGGAATGTTCCCCATACATAGTAGAAATATAACAGCTCACACCGGAAGGTATCCACTTAAGACAGCCATGCAAAACTTGGTCACTGATCGAAATGGGATTAAACTCAACAAAATCCGGGTTCCACCCAACCCAAATCCTCCCACGAGGAGCACAGTCATAATTAGCAAGCCAACTCAAACCCCTAATGAGGGTGGAGGAAGTAGAATCAAAAAGCTCCTCCGGGACTTTGGTCTCAATCAACCCAATGAAGCAAAGCTTATTAACAGCAGCGAAGCGCCTAATCTCGGCACGCCTAATAGGATCTCGGATGCCTCTTATATTTCAGAACCCAAAAAACATCAAAAAACTTGAGAACGAGCAGACTTACCTCCTCTTGGAGGTCCTGGAGCCCGCCACAGGGCCCTTCGGAACCTTAGGAAGGGGGGAATCATCCAAAAGCTTAAGAAGTTGGTCTTGGAAATTAGCAGCCAAATTTATAGACGGTCTTTCCCTTACAGGTTTGCCGACGACTTGAGAATCATCATCACTCGATCCTTCATGAAGGCTAGAATTACAGATCTCATCTGAGCTCTCATCCTCAGCCAACACTGACTTCAGATTAAGAGGGTCTGCCGAAGGAGAGGCCTCCTTACTTACCGGGGTATGCGCCTCTAAATGAGAGGATTCTTTATGGCTAGAAGGGTCACGATTTAGAGCCTGACCTTCTTCCGTGAGGGGGAAAAGGCCAAACGAAGTCTTAGCCATAGCCATCTACCTGTCCCGAGCTAAGGTAGCCGCTTCCCTCGCCGCTTGCTTCTTCTTCTTCTTTTTATTATTCTTCCGCTTTACCTGATTCCACCCCAACTGAGAGTCATTCGCAGGTTCAGACGGAACAGGGACGCAAGGATGCGTATCAGGGGGGTCAGATGGTCCTCGAAGGACCGCTTGGGGAGCGCTCGATTCTCCCACAAACAGGGTTCTGTTAGTGTTACCACTAGCAGAGGGCCCTACAGAAGCCACTCTAGCTTGATGGCTGTGGGAGTTGTCAACATCTTTCCCAGCTGGGGTAGGCAAAGCTACCTCTTTACCTTTGGCCGAAATAGAAGTAGCTTCAGGATTCGACTGGGCAGTAGCCTTATCCTGAGCAGACGCCTTTGCAGAAAACCAGCACGAGTTTCTTTGCAACTATGACCAAACACGCCACATTTGAGACAGGCAACTGGCTTCCATTCGAACTCCACTTCCACCACATCCGTTTTCCCGTCCGTGATTAAGTCAATGGTCTCGTAAAAAGTTTGCTGCACTGTGATTTCCACACATACCCGTGCAAATGACAGCATGGACATTTGCTCCGTTCTCTTGTCCACATAGAGTGGCCTTCCAATAGCACTAGCAACCTTGCCAATTGACTGAGCAGACCAATAAGCAAATGGGAGATTTCTTAGCCGTACCCATACCGGCACGGTTATGTGAATGTCTTTTTTAAGCTCAACACCCGGTTGCCATTGCTGCAACATGAAAGGAATTCTTGCCACAGTGATAGGGCCGCCTTCCAGGATTCTTCTCCTGAATTCCTTATCAGTAATACGCAGAAGATACACTCCTCTCCCATTTGAAAGGACTTCTAGTAACATTGGACCCCAGGCTCTCCTCAGGGCTTCTTTGACTACTTTGAACGGTAATTTCCTACCGATAAAGTAACCAACCAAGTAGTCTTACAGTTTGGGATCAGCTGCCTACAAATCAGACTCATCCATATGTATCACAGGCTTGTTATTCACAATCTGCGGAGCAGTATAATCCAGGTCATAGCCTTTGTTTGCCGCATTAGCTACCGCAGCCCATGAACGGGCTTCCGGCTTCTTTGAGGCACCCCTTGATTTAGGTCTCTTGGACTTAGATCTCTCTCTATTATTCGGCCAGCCTCTACTAGACGCAACTGGAGATCTAGATTTTGAACGGCCAACAGAGGAAGAGGGGATACTTTGATTTCCAGCATTCACCGAAGGAGCAACCAACGAAGGTCGCACAATCCTAGGGGAGGAAGGAGACCGAATACTAACCCCCTTATCATTCTCACGGTACTGTACCGAGTTGCTCTCCATTGCAGCAGAAGATCGCACACCAGAAACGAAAAAACCCTAATCCATCGATCTCAAAAGAAACCGTTGGAGGGAGACGTACCAGGCGGTGCTTCGGAGGGGTTTAAAGAGCAAGGAGAGGAGCCTCTTGTCGCCGAAAATCGGCCCTAACCGACGGCCAAACCGGGCGAATCAGCAACTTCAGAATCGCAGGAACAGTGTAAAAATCGGGAGCTCCTTTTGCTTTCCTCGCACTGCGGCCACCTTTGAGCCAAACCTCGGAGCCTACTTCCTGCGGAGTAATCCACGCCGCGTCTAGGCTGATGCCGCTGCGTGACGAGGTTGAGCTGCCCCTCCGTGTCCAAGACGGAACGCTTCAGATCTGCGAGTGTGCTCTGGTTCACAGACACTCCGCACGCACAAGAAACTCAGAGAGAGAGAGAGAGAGAGAGGAGGACACGACGGGATGATGGCTACTCCGGCGAGGAGGCTTAGGGTTACGCCTATGCAAGCGCGCCGGTCATCGTCGTCTTTTGTATAGAATTTGTTTATTAGAACACAAAAGATGTATGGGGAGAACAGGTCACTCAACTGGAAGATTCTCATGAGGGATGTCCATGCTTTGCTTCTTTTTTCTTTTGCTTCTTTTTAAAATCAATACGAACACTTTTTAGAGTAGATGACAATGAGAGAACAAAGATATGAAGTAAGTTTGCCTAGATTTGATAGATTTATAGGTTGATAAGTGATGTATGCCTAAGTGGTGAAGTCTTAGAAAATATTTTCCTTACCGAATATTGAAAAATATTTTTTGAAACATTTTCAGGTTTCAACCGAACATAAAAAAATATTGTCATTTTCCTGGAAAATGACTTATGGGAAAATATTTTCCAGAAATGGCCTATTTTCTGCGAAACAAACGGACCCTAAAGCTGTGCAGTATAGAATTTGTTTATTAGAACACAAAAGACGCATGGGGAGAACGGACCACTCAACTGAAAGATTCTCATGAGGGGCTGTCCATGCTTTACTTCTTTTCTCTTTTGCTTCTTTTTAAAATTCATACGAACATTTTTTAGAGTAGATGATCGTTTGATGACAATGAGGGAACAAAGATATGAAGTAAGTTTGTCTAAATTTAAAGGCAAGTTCATATATGATGGATTTATAGATTGGTAAGTGATATATGCCTAAGTGGTGAAGTCTTAGAAAATATTTTCCGGTATTCATCTCTCTTTGTTTATCATGAAATTTTTCTTTTTTACTCTCTCTCACGAATTTTTTTTTTGCGAATTTTTCCTTGCTCACTTTTCCTTTTACGAATTCTCTCATGGTCGCCTTTTTCAAATTCTCCACCTTGCACGAATTTTCTCTCACACGAATTCTTTTTTGCACCCCCCTTCTGTCTTTCGAATCGCCGTTCTCTTTATAGCGAAAACCTCTACTTACCTTTAGAAAGTTCGAAGCTACGCTTCCTTGATTGTGGGGATTAACAGATTTCCACCCCGATTCGCCATCGCATATTAGCACTTCTTTTCACTCACATTACCAGAAACGCATCCAAGTTCATTCTTGATTTTTGCGAAAAGCTTGCCTGATAAGTATCACTCCTCGATACTTTCCCTTCGATTTATCAATTTAGCCTTTATTCTCACTGATTTTGGGTCTAGTTTCTATTTTGACTTTCTATTCACCAAGTAGGAATAGCTAGTCAAAATCCCCACCTTCCATGCATAATCAAATCTCCACCTTCTCGGGGGGATGGGGTGGGGACGCGTAAGTTTCAGGAATGGATTTTGACTTCCACGCCTTGCAAGAGGTAGGGCAAAAGTCTGAGAATGAGTGTAGAGTAGGAATAGAGTAGGATTGACAAAAAAAATAAAATCAAATTGATTTTTTTTTATTTATTTACTCTGATGCAATTTTTATTTTATTTCACTTTTTTAGGAATTAAAATTAATCCCTAATTTTTATGCAATAAATCAATAAGAAGTATACAAAAAAAAAAAAACAATACTAAATAAAATTTTCGCCCATCTCACTTTAGCCTCGCGTCCACATTTACGTATCTTATATATGCTTTCGGCGGGGTGGAATAGAACAGTGATAACGCATATACACGGAGCTCAGCAAATTCTCTCTCGCATCATCAATTTCCGGGAGCTTCTAGGTACTTGGCCACCTCTATACACCAGCAGCTGCTGCTCATCTCCAATCACCGACCACCATAGGCTCTTCGCATTTGAACGTAAAAGAATAGAGCACAGGGCAGAGGAAAGGAACTTTCACGTTTAGTTGTGATTTTCTCTTGATTTCCTCTATGAATCCTTACTCCTCTCTCTGTCACTGATTTCCGTCGCAGGCCACTTCCCCAACACCACCAGCTTCGCGGCCACAGGAAATGCTCTGTTCGCCCCTGTTTTCGGCCAACATCATCGAAGTGCTGGGTTCTCCTTCTCCGTCCTTTATTCAGTTCCAGTCTATGGCACTGCAACCCCTGAAACTTCGCTCCCTGATTTGATCACCAATCGCGGTCAGCTACTACTCTTCATCAATGTATATTTGCATGCTTTGTTTCTGCTAAAGGTAGGGACCGAGTGCTCGATACCACCAGGGTGTTATCCAGCCGCGTTCGAGCCTTTGTGATAAGTCTGGATACGACCTCTCTGTTATTTCTTCATCTAGATCCTTTGGCCGAAATATCTACCACCTGTTTGATAAAATTCATGAACTAGATCAGTGTGTGTTTTATTTCAGATTCTGATTGAGAGCTTTCCTTTGCTTGATCGATACATTATTTTCAGTGCATAGACTTTACATGTATTTCATTTCCTTTCATTTCAGAATTTAGTAGCTATTCATTTTAGGATTTGTTATTGAAATTCTCGGATTAGATGCGAATCAAGTGTGTACATGAGATGGAACTTATAAGTGAGTATTCTAGGACGTAGACCGGCATCTTGAACGAAAATGAATTGATCCGTCCACATTTACTTCTTATGCTTCACTATATGTCGGTCCTGTTTGTTGGTTGAATTGCAAACATATTATGAGAATGTTGCTGGTTAGTTCTCTGTATGTGTTGTAATCGCAAGCATATTGAACGAATGCGAATATCTTGAATACTGAGTTGCTGATGTAATCACTGTGTTGTGTTCGTACCGATGTGTTGTGTTACGGATTATGTCTATTCTGTGGGCGCTTGCTGTTCGTATGTCCTGGTATATGTAATTGTGTCATTGATGTGCTGTTCGTTGATGCCTAGTACTTACTGTCCACATTTCCTCAATTCATTTTTTTATCTTCTAGTTTGGTGAGCCTCTAGTTTTCTCGTACAAATTAAGTTATTAGCTACATTTTATATGTGAACTGTCAATTTAAGGAAGCTATATCATTGTCCGAAAAGTTTTCACTAAATAAATGTCTTGTATAGCAATTTTTTTTTGTTCAAAGAATCGAAAAAGGAAAATATAATATCATTTATTCGTGTCCACTCATCTACCAATAAAGAAACGTCTTGTAGAGCAGAGTGATACGGTGGCTAGTCAAGGCCAGTTCAACGATTACGGGAGGTGCCGCTGCATGTGTGGGTATCATCGGGGATAAAGGTGCGATGACGAAGCACCTCCGTGAAGTGAGTTGCCGGCGGAAGATTCGAATCAATCTGTTTTCTCTGATGGGAGTGTATAATAGATTATATTGTCAATATCATATTAAGCTGTTTTGTAATATATAAAAAAAGTAGTAGCTGTAATTAGACTGTAGAATCTCCAAATATTCAAGAGTAGTATCTTTATTATAAAATATAAACAACAAGAGGATGTATATGAAACCATAAACTCAATTTAAGGATTTCTTCCACGTGGGAAACACAAGTTCTTGGAATATTTAAATATTAAATGACACATTAATGTGACAACGTATGTTTCTAGAATAATTTAGGGTTAATACCTTAAAAAACCTAAAACTAGTACACTTGTAACAAATTTACCCCAAACTATTTTTTTGACCATGAAATACCCCAAACTGGTAAACTTGTGACAAATTTACCCCGACTGATTATAAAAAACCATAAACTGGTACATTTATGACAAATTTACCCCAAACTAATTTATTCGACTGCAAAAAACCCTAAACTGGTAAATTTGTAACAAATATACCCTATGCTAAATTGGATTAATACCACAAAAAAATCATAAAAATTGTAAACTGTGACAAATGGAACGTAAAATCCTAAATTGGTATACTGGTTAACTATCACGTGTTATTTAACTTAATAATTTGAGAATAAAATTTAACGAAAACTAATATAGGGTAAATTTGTCATAAGTGTACCAGTTTAGGATAAATTTGTCAAAAGTATACCAGTTTGGGGTTTTTGGTAGTCAAAAAAATAGTTCGGGGTAAATTTATCACAAGTGTACCAGTTTGGGGTTTTTTAGGGTATTATCCCAATAATTTACAATGCTCTTGCAAAATTTAATACGGTATCAAAACATGAAGTTTTGAATTCAAAATTTTTGAAATCCCTTATTTGCCTCCTCTAGTATATATTTTCACTTTTTAGTATTAGGGCAAAGTCTAACTTAAGTGTGAGGATAAGTATTAAAATATTAAAGGAATGCATTTATCTATTAGTTTAAGTTTATAAATGTATAAAAGAATTTGTTGCAAATATTGACAAATAACAACATACTCGTACATGTAGATAAATAAATCACTTCATTAAAAAAATGCATATTAAGCTCGAAATACTGATTAAGTACCATAAATAGAACTAACGCCTCATTTTAGCTTTGGGATGGCAATTTTACCCCACGTATCGAATACTTGCGCTATGTCAACTAAAATGGGGTAGATAAGACCAGCAAACATGGAGATTTCTAGTATTAACCTTCTTCCTTTATATAAGTTGTATTACTTGGTAATATAAAGTTTCTTATTTTCAACATAGATTTCAATATGACATGAATACTTCCAATACTCATTCCCTTTTCTCATCAATTTATCACAGAAATATTTCCAAGCTAAATTATATTCTAAAGGATCTAAGAATCAAAAATTCGTTTTTTCCGCATAAATGATTTTTTTTCAACTTGTAATATTTTTTTAGAGGCTTGTTGAAGAAATAATTTTTAATCTTGAAGTTATTATTAAGTGGGGCAAGTGCAACAGGGAAATCCGCATTCTTCCTTGGGGTTGCGGATGGAGCTCATAGATATCCCTGAACGGGACATGGGCTGATGATAAGGCATCTCTAATAATAGTGGAGCTAGGATGCAATTCCCTGCATCCGCTTGGCAATCCTGCACCTACCCAATCCCACTGCCACCCGTAATTCACATGCAGTAATATTTTCCGTTCCAGCTAATAAATTATAAATACAAATATTTAATACACTAATTATAGTAGACACCGACAGATAAACAGAAATTTTTTCCACATACAGCTTTATACACTATTGATTTTGATTGTTATTGAAGATAATGAGCGGTTAAAACTCTTAAATCAATGGTGGATGAGGCCGTTTGTGAAAGAGAAAATTTATACCCACGCTGTATGCGCTGATATTCCATATTAATGATATATCTACCTATCAAGAGAAGAGTGAAAAGACCAAAGAGCACCTCATTCGCAAGCGTAATTAGCGTGAGCAACCTAGGCGCTAAACTGGGAAAAGAGTGAACCTAAGGTGATCAAAATTATATAAATATATAAATGCTCTCTGGCAAGATCCTTCTGATAGAAAAAGAGCAGGCGAACATGCATGATCTTATGAGTCGTCCGCATCAAATGCATTCGAGTGGAAAATTGGTGGAAGTGCTCAAATTTGCATAGCGGTCTTGCCTCGCTCCGCTGAGAAAGTGACACTGCATAACAGACAATGCTCTCAATAGGGATCCCTTAGCGCTGGATCCCAATCTCTCCTTAGCTAAGTGAGGATATCGGCGCAGCAAATAGATACATGACATCTGACCGAATCTACCAACGAAGCCGGTAAGGGAAAGAAGTACGGAAGAGTAGACATGAAGCAAGTATTCAGCGCCAGGAGCCACACGACCTCCTTGGAGATAGTGTCGCGACCCTCTCAAAAGAGACGGGGGAAGTGAACGGATCATCCCCTCCGTCATTTCTTCTCTATTGGATATGCTTTCAGTCAAAGTCTCTTGATGTTGGAAAAATATGACTTCGAAATGGGTTGAATAATGAAATCGGATCGAGTAAAACAATTCAGATTTTGAGGCGTGATATCACTATCTTTAAGGATTTATTTGCCCCACAACGTTACTAATGGTCACCGGCAAAAATCTTCCAGGAAACAACAAAGTCTCGGATGAGAATACTAGATAGCGATTCTAATATTTCTCCAGGGTCTCTCTAGGAAACAATCGAAAAATTGTCTACAGTTTTTCAAAAAAAGACTCGAAAATGACTACCTTTTTTCCTTCCGAAAATTGACAAGTTTATATATGAAACAGTCTTGCAACTCTTTGTGAAAATTGCCAAAGAATGAACAAACACATCCTTTAAAAAGTTGTTAGAATAAACAAATGCAACTCTTCGGAAGAAGTTGAAAACCGAACAATTGCAATCTTTCGGGAAAAGTTGCAAAACCGAATAAGTAATTTTTCCAAAAGTTGTCTTGAAAAGACACAAACAAAATTCAGAATAATAATTATTTTTTTTAAATAAATAAAATTTCGAATTTTCAATTTTTATATTTCATTTTTGAAAAATCTCAAAATAAAAGGCAACCTTTGAATTGACTAAAAAAATATAATAATAATAATAATAACAAAAATAAAATAAATAAATAACAAAGGGATTAGTGCTAATTAATTCGCAGGCGTGCGGAGACGTGCTAAGTGCGCCAAATAATCGCGCTAAAATCACGCAATTATTTGTGCACCCACACGCGGGTATGGTGGGGTCTAACCCCACCCAATCATTCCTTTAACTACAAAAAGGAAATCTCACATTTTTAAATTGGCCAACTTCCTCTCACTTTTATTATGTGGGACAAAGAAAAAAGCACTTATTTTGTTTTAACAAACAAAACTCCAACAATCCCCCACTTTGTTTGTAAAACAGAGATTTCAAAAATAAAATTTTAAAAACCATACAGCCAAAGTTTTAGTAAGATTAATATACATACATAAAAGTCTCTTTTGAGTTAAACCTTTACTTAGTGCAATTATATCAAGTTCTATCAAAGTAACAAGTAGCTCGGCTTTAAACTTGTACTTTTATGTAATAAAACCGAACATACCGCACATACACTAATCTCTTGTTTCAGCGAGAAGTTCTATATTACTCTACACTATTATGGCATTGTGCTTAATCCTGTTTCATGAGCTCTCTAGAAAGCAACCTTAACTTTCGTAAGAAGCGGCACCACTTTTAAACTCATATAGGTGAAGTATCTACCATGCATTTTTATTATTATCAACACACTACAAACTTGTATCATACTTCATTAAGAATTCAATTAAGCCTATAAAACGTAACAGACGATACTAACTTCTCATATCAGGGTTACATCAGTATCAAACAATCACATTCAATAACCTGTTCTTACTAATTAAACCTTGTAACTAGTGATGTTCTAGAAAAAGGTTGAATTACCATTATTGGTGATTTTAATTAAAATGTTTCAGCCCCATTTCTTGTGAGGTCATTATTACCATATGTTTTAGTAAAGCCTTCATCAAAGGATCAGCAAGATTTTTACTTGACCTCACATAGACAATTGTTATGGTACCATCTTTAATCAATTGTCTCACATATTCATGTCTTAGACTAATGTGTCTAGACTTACCATTATAGGTGCTACTATAGGCTCTTGCCAAAGTGGCCTGACTATCACATTGGATAGAAATATGAGGTATAGGATTAGGCCATAATTTGATATCTAACAACAAATTTCTAATCCATTCAGCCTTTTTCCTATTTGCCACCAAAACAATAAATTCAGATTCTATTGTTGAGTGAGTTATATATGTCTGTTTCTTGCTCGCCCAAGACACAGAACCTCCAGCTAGTGTGAAGATCCATCCAGAAGTGGAACGCTCATTTCCCACACTTGTAATCTAACTAGCATCGGTGTATCCTTCTAATACAGCTAGATAACTATTGTAGAACCATCCTAAATTTTTAGTTCTCTTAAGATAACCAAAAATTCTAGTAATAGCTCTCCAATGTTCTATACTTGGATTACTAGTATATCTACTCAACTTGCATACATAATAAGCAATATCGGGTCTAGTACAATGCATCGCATACATTAAAGACCCTATAGCACTTGTATATTCTAGTTGTGCCACTGCTCTACTAGTGTTATAATTTAATTTAATACTTGAATCAAATGGAGTACTTATTTCTTTAAAACCGAGATGTTAAAATTTACTTACTAATTTTTCAACATAACTACATTGGCTTAAAGAATAATCCCCCACTATGCTTCTTAACTTTAATACCTAAGATAGTATCTACTTCACCCAAATCTTTCATATTAAACATGGAAGTTAGATACTTCTTAATCTCATTAATTTCAGTCATATTTGTTCCAAAGATAAGCATATCATCAACATACAAACACACTCAGACACCATAGTCTTTAGTGAATTTAGAGTATATACACCTATCGATACTACTATTGATGAAACCATTTGACAATATGACCAAATTAAACTTTTCATACCACTGCTTAGGAGCTTGCTGAAGTCCATAATACTTTAGTGAATTTAGAGTATATACACCCTCCTGTTGTTCCATGTAAATCTCCTCATTTAAGTCTCCATTTAAGAAAGTAGTCTTAACATCCATTTGATGAACACAAAGATCATAAATGGAAGCTAGAGCAAAAATAACTCGAATAGAAGTTATATGTGCAACAAGAGCATATGTATCAAAATAATCTATTCCTTTATTTTTGTCTATATCCCTTAGTTACAAGTCTAGTTTTAAAAGCTTGAATAAAACCATAAGAATGATATTTTCTTCTAAAAACCCATTTGCACCCAATAGGTTTTGATCATTTCGGTAAATCTACTAATGCCCAAATATTATTGGACATAATTGAGTCCATTTCATCATTCACAGCTTCTTTCCATAAAGAAGCATTTCTAGAAGACATAGTATCATCAAAGTTTCTAGGATTATCTTATAAATTTAATACTAAAATGTATTTATTTATCACGTTATTATCTCCATCTCCTTCAACAAGAAAAACATGAGTAATAAAATCAGGACCTAAGTCTTTTATTTTCCTAGCTCTAGTACTTCTCTTTGGTTCAATCATGTATTTAGAATCATTCGTTTCTTTCTCTTGAGAATTACTTTGAGTTTCCATAGATCTTGAATTATTTTCAATAATTTCAGAACTTGTAAAACATTTATTCTCAAAGAATTCAATGTCTCTCAATTCTACTATGACATTGGACTCTAAATCAAGAAGCCTATAAGCTTTGCTATTTTCAGCATACCCAACGAAAACACTTTTGATAGTTATAGAACGAGCTTTGTTCTCTTAGGATCTGGAGCTCGATAGTATGCCAAGCACCCCCACACTTTAAAATATGACAAATTTGCCTTTCTACCTTTCCATATTTCATAAGGGGTTATGTCATTTTTCTTGGAAGGTATTTTGTTATGAATATGGCATGCAGTAAGTAATGCTTCTCCCCAAAGATTAATTGGTAGCTTTGAATTTGAAAGCATACAATTAACCATTTCTCCAAGAGATCGATTTTTCCTTTCAGCTAAACTATTTTGTTCTGGAGTATATGGTGCTGAAGTTTGATGAATAATACCATGTTTTTCACAAAATGAAGAGAATTCATTTAAGAAATATTCTCAATCTCTATCTGACCGTAGAAATTTAATTTTCTTTTCTAATTGATTATCTACTTCAGCCTTATATTTCTTAAACATGGTGAATGCTTCATCCTTCGATCTCATGAGATAAATATATAAGAACCTACCGCAATCATTCACAAAAGTAATAAAATACCTTTTACCTCCACGTGTTAGCATACTATTAAATTCACATATATCACTATAAACCAAATCCAATAAATTTGAATTTCTTTTAACAATAGGAAATGGCTTCTTAGTAAGTTTTGACTTAACACATATTTCACATTTATCAAATTCGCCATTAAAATTTATCAAGTCTAATTTTCTCATATTCTTCAAATAACGAATATTTATATGTGCCAACCTATTATGCCATAATATTGAAGACTCGACAATATAAGTAGAACTAGAAATATTATTATTGATACTCAGTTGATACATGCCATCATTGGCATAACCCTTCCCAACAAACAACCCATTTTTCGACAGGATAACATTATCAGATTCAAACAAAACCCAAAACCCCCTCTTACAAAGTAAATCAATAGAAACTAGGTTCTTCCTAATTTCGGGTATAAATAACACATTAAGAAGAGTTATCTTTTTTTCAGAAGTAAAGTCTATCTCCACCGTGCCTTTTCCAACAACCTTTGTAAGAGCATTATTCACCATCAGGACCTCTTGAACATTTAAGTCAATAATCTCTTTAAATTGCTTGAATATGTACTTGTCCTTGCACACATGGACCGTTGCTCCAGAATCTATTCACCAACCGGATTTGGACAGTGGTAGAATTAATTTTAGAAACCATAGCCATCACATCATTGATTTTAAAAATTTCCATGTTCGAAAACATATTTGATTCATGGCTACATAATTTTCTTTAACCAGATTTGCGTCTGCTTTCACCACCGGAATGTTCTTGTCCTTTGAAATGCTATTGCGGTGAATGCAATCTTTAGCGTAGTATCCCTGTTTGCCACAAACAAAACAGCAACCCTTTTGCTTCTTTTGTGTTCTCTTGAATTTATGCCCCCCACCTTTTACTTTGAAATTCTGGCCAATTTTCCATTTTTTATCCACAGCATTCACCTTTGGAATTGTACAAAACAAAACTATCACGTAAACGTGACTCTTCCTCAATGCGAAGATGTTTCTGTATTTGCTCCAAAGTAAAGTCCTCCGACTTATTAATCATCCTTTTTCCATGATCTTTCCAACTTGGAGGCAATTTCGCAATAATTGCTCCAACTTGAAAAGCTTCTGGAATATCAATCTTAAGGGCACGAATCTTATTCACAATCACTTGCAATTCATGGAATTGTTTCAGCAAGGGTTTAGTATCAATAAACTTGAAATCAAAATACTTTGCGATTAGATATTTGTTGGTACCTTGCTCCTCTGCTTTGTACTTGAATTCCAGTGCATTCCAAATTTCTCTGGCCAACTTTATTTTAGTGAATAAGTCGTACAGACAATCGGAGAGTATATTCAGAATGTGTCATCGACAAAGTAATTCATCCTCCGCAAGTTTCTTTTTTTCCTTATTAACCCTCTCAATGACTTCCGCACTTGGCTGTCCTCCCTCGGTAGTAGGCTTAGGATCTTCTATAGGTGCCAAGTTAGGATCTAGTATGTAGGAAATCTTCAGAGCAGTCAGTAAGAACATCATCTTGTCCCTCCAGCGAGCAAAATTGTTCCTATCGAACTGGTCCAGTTTGACCATATCTTGATTCATAACTTTGATTGTCCCCGACTCCATTGTAGCAAAATAAATCTTTAAAATTGTTGGAAAAATATGGCTTCAAAATGGGTTGAACAATGAAATCGGATCGAGTAAAACAACTCAGACTTTGAGGCGTGATATCACTATCTTTAAGGATTTATTTGTCCCGCAACGTTGCTAATGGTTACCGGCAAAAAATCCTCCAAGATACAACAAAGTCTTGGATGAGAATACTAGATAGCAATTCTAGTATTTCTCCAGGATCTCTCTAGGAAACAATCGAAAAATTGGCTGCAGTTTTTCAGAAAGAAGACTCGAAAATGACTACATTTTTTCCTTACAAAAATGAACAAGTTTATATATGAAACAATCTTACAACTCTTCGTGAAAATTGCCAAGGAATGAATAAACACATCCTTTAGAAAGTTGTTCGGATAAACAAATGCGACTCTTCGGAAGAAGTCAAAAACCGAACAATTGCAACCTTTCGGGAAAAGTTGCAAAACCGAATAAGTAATTTTTACAGAAGTTGTCTTGAAAAGACACAAACAAAATTCAGAATAATAATTAATTTTTTTAAATAAATAAAATTTCGAATTTTCAATTTTATATTTCATTTCCGAAAAATCTCAAAATAAAAGGCAACCTTTGAATTGACTAAATAATAATAATAATAACAAAAATAAAATAAATAAATAACAAAGGAATTAGTGCTAACTAATCCGCAGGCGCGCAGGCGTGCTAATCGCGCACCCGCACACGGGTATGGTGGGGTCTAGCCCCACTGATGCAAGCCTAGGGGAGGCTTTCTCAAACAATAGGATCAGGAGAGTGACTTGCACACGGAAACAGGACGAGCAGAAATTTCAGCACTGCGCGAGCTCGGGAGAACAGTTGTATCTTTGTCGATACAGATAGGATTGACCTGATTCCAAAGCCAAATGAACAAAGACTTCTGGATCTACAATTTCTCTGTTTTGGGTTTTCTGAAATAAGCACTGTAGAATAGTCGAAATTGGGTTGGAAGTAACGAACAGAACAGGAAAAGATAGGAACTCCGTTGGTTGCTCTTCTAGGCCTCCAAGGAAGTTGAAAGGGACACCAATTCTTCTAGATCGATGACTGCAACTCTTCAAGGATGCAGCTTTTGAAAGCTCTGACTCTTCAAGGACGGAGTGAAAACTCTTCTAGGTTTTCAAGGGGATGAACTCTACAAGGTTCACAATACTTGCTTCAAAGCAAAGTTTTTTTATTCATCAAAAGCTATCTGTCTTCTACAAGAAATTGGGCTTATATCATCAAAGAAATAAAGATAGAGCATTGAAAACTAGAAGAAATAAAGGAGCATTGAAACTAAGAGATATAGTAAAGGGCATGGAAACTATAAACTAGTAAAAGTGTCACGCGAGCTTCCAAGGTGTCTTTCAAGCTTCCGGGATGGACTCAAGATGTTGTTATGGCTTCTCGGTTTCGTCGAGCTTTAATGCGGGCCAATCTTTTTGGTCGAGAGAGCCGGTCTTCAATGTGGGTTGCATCACCCACCCAATCATTTCTTTAACTACAAAAAGGAAATCCCATATTTTTAAATTGGCACAGTTCCTCCCACTTTTTCTACGTGGGACAAAGAAAAAAACACTCATTTTGTTTTAACAAACAAAACTCTAACACTTGATAGTGTGTTGCGTTCTCTACTGTTGAATCAAATCATCCCCAAGTGCTCTGGGCCCATGATTCAATCCCATGACAGGAACTTATACCCACTATTTTATCGAGTAAAACTCACTGGTTTTTTCGATGCAACTTTACGTGCAACTGAAAAAAAGATTATGATAAAATCTACCAGCAATTCATGAAGTGATAGTAAGGTGAAATCGCACAGTCAATAGGTTTCGATAGGACTTGTAGAAGGAAGGGTCCGTGAACTTATTGTTCTGGAATTTCGACGTGCATCGAAACTGAGCCTGTGACTTCGCCGGTAGCGGCAGTGAAATGTCGGTCATTACATCATCTGTGATGTCTAGCGTTCTCTTTAACTTCGGCGAACTAGAAATTCGGACATGTGATAGACTTTGAAACTCAATTGGAATAGAAACGGCCTGATGGTATTGAAACGAGTTAATGTCGACTGCATGCCATGGAGGCAAGTGCGCAATCTTAGAGGCTCCAAATTAACAAGACACGATTTGGTGGAAATTCGATGTGGCAGTTTTTTATTAATTTTTGACTGGACAGCGCAACTTTGTTGGCCTGGTAATCCACAGTGGCCATGAACAAACAGCGAATTTACCAATAGCCGAAGAATTTTCATGGTAGAATACCTAATGTTCACAGTAGAATACCTCGATTGGCACTCGTACAGCCACGACCACCCATCTCAGGCTTAGACGATACGGAGACTCTTGCGGGATTTCGTAAACGGCAAGCGATGACAATTTTTCATGGCTGCTATTACGAAATTGCACGTCGATTCCAGAAAAATAACATTCGCAAACAATTCACCAAGCAGAATATAATAATAAAAAAATAGAATCAAATGAACACGCCAAATAATTTGTTATCGAAGTTCACCCAAACTTGGGCTACGTCTCCGCGCAGAGGCACTCTGTAAATCCATTAGACTTCGAAAAAAGTTGGAATACAACAATGATCTTCTCTAAAGATCAGAGCACAAAGAGATTGAGAACCCTCATCAAGAAAAAACTCACTTTTTTCTTCTCTCTTTTTCTTGCCTCTTGATTTCCTTTTTCAACGTCTTGATGGCTAGGGTCTTGCCATCACTAATATAAAGATATCACTTTTAACCTAAAAGGAAATCTGATAGAAAAGACAAAAATGCCCCTAAAAACAAATATTTGGCTATAATAATCTCCCATTTGAAGACAAATATACCCAAGCATCAAGCAACTTTGTATCCATCTTCTTCAAAAAATAGTAGTTAAAAAACTTGTGCCTCTGCGATACTCCTTATCAATCAACATGAAGTAATGCCAATGGTAGTAGTACATAAAATATGCTTCTCTCTATCTACTACTTTGGTCAACATGTTAGTTGGATTCTTCAAGCCACTAATTTTCTGTAACTTTAACTCATTATCTTTCAATGCTGACTTGATAAAGTGATAACACTTCTTGATATGTCTAGTCCTTGAGTGATAAGCTACATTCTTTGCTAAGTGCACTGCACTTTGACTATCACTTCATAATGTACTGACTAGCTGTTTTCAATGTAGCTCCTTCATCTAATCTTGTAACCATATGATAGGCTTCTATAATCGCTACATATTCTGCCTCTGTTGTCGATAAAGCCACTACTTTTTGTAGTTGAGATACCAACTCACTGCTATACCTGTAATTATAAATACATATCCAGTGGTACTCTTACCACTATCTCGATCACCCGAATGATCTGCATTTACATAACCCTACAACTCTAGAGATGTACCACCATAACAAAATGAGTAATTGGAAGTACCTGCTAGATATCTCAATATCAATTTCACTGCATTCCAATGCTCTCTGCTTGGGTTCTGCATATATCGACTCACAAGTCCCACTGCTTGTGCAATGTCTGGTCTCATGCTTACCATGGCATACATCAAACTTCCCACTGCTGATGCATACATATCCTTTGAAAGTTTGAAGTGATTCACTAAAGGAATTGCAACCGATTTTGTCTTGTCCATGTTAAATCTCTTTAATACCCTATTCACATAGTCTTCCCGTGACAACCATAATTTCTTATTTTTCCTGTCCTTGATGATTTTCATGCCTAAAATATTCCTGGTCTCTCCCAAGTCTTTCATAGTAGACTGTGATGATAACATCTTTTTCACTTCTACGATTCTCTTCATATTAGAACTAACCACCAGCATGTCATCCACATATAAAGAGAGATACACAATGTCACCATCATCATACTTGCAAAAATAAACACAGTGATCAGACTCACAATGTGCAAATCCTTTTTTTTTGCATGAAACCATCAAATTTTAGGTACCATTGCCGCGGAGCTTGTTTCAAGTCATACAAGCTTTTCTTCAAGTGACATACCATGTGCTCCTTACCTTTGACTTCAAAACCTTTAGGTTGTGCCATGTATAGTTCTTCATCTAAATCACAGTGTAAAAACGTTGTTTTTACGTCTAACTGCTCAAGATGGAGATCCTCCACTACAACTATACTCAACAGAACTCTAATTGATGTCATTTTCACTACAGGTGAAAATATCTCGGAGTAGTCGATCCATTCTTTTTTAGAAAAGCCCTTGACTACAATTCTCACCTTGTATCTAATACTACCATCTACTTCATTCTTAATTATGTACACCCATTTGTTTAATAAAACTTTTTTACCTGTGGGCAACTTGGTCAACTCCCAAGTTTTGTTCTGAAGTAATGAGCTCATCTCGTCTTTCATAGCACACTCCCATTGCAAGTGAGACGTGCCTACCTTTGCCTCATCGTAAGTCTCCAGTTCCCCTGAATCTGTATATAAGACATGGCTCATAACAATATTAGCTGATTGATCAAAAATTACCTTTGGCTTTCTCACACGTGTAGACCTTCTCAAGACAGGTACTTCAGGGTCGTTCATTTGCTCCGAATCACTACGTTCCTCTTGAACTACCTCTTCACTGATAATAGGCTTATCTTGAACCTCTTTTTCGGGTGAACTTCGATCTACTGGAAATATCTTCACGAGCATTGTGTCTAATTCAACATATTTTGATTGTACTACATTCTCATGCTCTGTCTTTGTCTGATGATCTTTATACATCTTCTTTTCATGGAATACCACATTGCGACTGCAGATGACTTTGTTATTCTCATAATCCTAAAGCCTATAGCCATACTCGTTGCCATCGTATCCGATAAAGACATACTTCTGGGACTTAGCATCAAGCTTTTTCCTATCCTCCTTGTCAATCAAAGCATATGCAATACAACCAAACACCTTTAGATGTGAATAATTAATTTTTTTACCTAACCACCCCTCTTGTGGTATTTCTCCATCCAACGCACTAGATGGACTTCTGTTGATAAGATAAACAGTTGTATCAACTGTGGCAGCCCATAAGTGTAGCGGGAGACCCGCGTGTAGTCTCATGCATCTCGCACGTTCTAGAATAGTCATGTTCATCCTTTCAGCTACACCGTTCTCTTGAGGAGCTTTAGGAACAGTCTTTAACCCGTGTATGCCTTCTCGACTCAAATAATCTGCAAATTCTTTACTTATGTATTCACCACTATTATTAGACTTCAGAGCTTTAATTTGATAATCTATTTCTTTTTCTACCATGGTCTTCCATATTCTGAATATCTCAAATACTTCTGATTTTTCTCTAAGAGCATAGACTCAAGTCTTCCTTGTTGCATCATCAATGAATGTGACGAAATATCTCTTACTGCCATAAGAGAGTTCCTGAGCAAGACCCTATACATCAATATGAACCAACTCTAGCTTCTGGCCTTTATTTTGTCGCCCATTCAATTGAAAACTAACAACTTTTTATTTTCCATAAATACAACTCTCACAAAAATCTAACTCAACTTTTTGCAAACCTAGGAGTAATTTTCTCGAATGTAACTGCTTTACACCTTTTTCACCAAGATGTCCCAAACGATAATGCCAAAGAGTAGATAAATTTCATGTAGCCATTGTAGTTGCAACCATATCACTGATATTGTCTCATTGGAGAAGGTAAAGCGTACCCATACGCTTTCCCTTTGCTACTACTCTCACCCCTGAGGTTATCTTCCACTCTCCGCAGCCAAAGGTTATTACCAAACCTTCTTGGTCAACTTTACTAGTTGAAATCATTTTTTTTTTAATTCCGGAATACGCCTAATTTCAGGCAAAACTAGACGTCCTCTACTTGAGATGTTCACAATCACGATTCCTTTCCCAACAATGGGACACATGTGGCTGTTTCCCACAACCACTTGTCCGAAATCTCCACTGGCATAATCATCAAATATGTCTCTTTGCGAGATGCAATGAGAAGAAGCACTTGAATCAATAAATCATTTATCTGTCGTTAAGTCAAACCCTGTAGACAAACACAAATTATCTAACAAAGATTCATCACTAACCATATTAGCTCATTGATTCTTATCTTGCTGTTTCTTTTTGTAGGCTTCACATTGAAACCTCTGGTGTCCAGTTTTGTGACAAAACCAACACTCATCTTTTGCAACTTGTCTCTTACCCCTTGATTGTGATCTGCCACGCCCGCTGAAATTTCCTCTACTTTTATTTCTTCCACAGTTCTCCACTGCGAGTGCCGTTGAAGATGTAGATGTAGAAAAATTATCTCCACCTGAGACTTCCCTTCGCATCTCTTCATCCATGATATTACTCACAGCATCATCAAGAGTTAAATCATCCTTCATGGTGCTCGAAATTCCCTACACTACGGTATTGTAGCTTTCTAGAAGAGAACATAAAAATAATAAAGCTTGAAGCTTTATATCTAAATTTATGCCTGCGGATTCCAACTGACCCACGACCTGCGTGAAACTATTAATATGCTCTGCCACAGAACCTTTATAAGATAACTTCATATTAACCAGTTTCTTCAGCAAAAATACCTGATTTGATGTGGACGGCTTCTCATAAATATTCGTTAGAATATCCATGGCTTCTTTTGCAGTTTTTGCTTTCGCGATGTGGTACCCTATCTTTTTTGTCAACCCTAGACGAATTGTACCTAATGCCTTTCGATCAAGAATTTTTCATCCAGATTCTATTGTCGGATCCACTTTCGCCATCTCGGGTTTCTAACCCTTAAGCGGTGCATAGAGATCTTTTTGATGAAGATAATCCTCTATTTGTAGTTTCTACCATCCGAGATCCTCTCTATTGAACTTATCGATTCTGATTTTATCTTGTACCATATTGTTTGCTTTCAATCGAACATCACCGAAAAACCCTCGATGTTCTTGATTATCCAACCTAGGCTCTGATACCAGTTATTATGAAATCGCACGTCGATTTCAGAAAAATAACGTTCGCAGACAATTCACCAAGTATAATATAATAATAAAATAACAGAATTAGATGAACACGCCAGAAAATTTGTTATCGAAGTTCACCCAAACCTGGACTACGTCTCCGCTCAGAGGCACTCTGCGAATCTACTAGATTTCGAAAAAAGTTGGAATACAACGATGATCTTCTCTCAAGATCAGAGTACAAAAAGATTGAGAACCCCATCAAGAAAAAACTCACTTTTTTCTTCTCTCTTTTTCTTGCCTCTATATTTCCTTTTTTAGTGTCTTGACGGCTAGAGTCTTGCCATCGCTAATATAGATATATCACTTTTAACCTAAAAGGAAATCTGATAAAAAAGACAAAAAAAGTCCCTAAAAACAAATATTTGGCTTCATCTATAACAGTTGCCACTCTCCCCATTTTCTTTGTGTTTTATCTTTTACTCGTATCTACTGTTTCTCTCTAGATTTGGTTTGGCTTTTGCTTTCCATCCCAGTGAATGTTTAGTTTTGAGCAATAGGCGATGCTGGCAAGTTGGGCGTTTTATACTTGCAACAACAGGGCGAACCACAGCAGCGACGCAGAAACAGAGTGGAACAGAGCAGAGCAATGTGGCGCTGCCGTGAAGTGAGTCGCTGGCCGAAGACTCAAATCAAGGAAAAACGCCAAACAGGGAGCTGCTAGTCCATCTCTGCAAGGGAAGTTATAGCCAAAACCAGCGCTTCCATGGCAGTCACTGAGGCGTGGGATGAGCTTCTGGAACTTTAGGAATGGATGAATAAAGGTTTGAACGAGAAGAGCAAGCTCTTGAACGGCGAAAAGAGAAGATCCGAAAACAGAGCCTCTTCACCAAAACACCAGCGATCGCCGCCACAAATCGCCTTCATCTGACAAATGAGCTCTGAACAAATCGAGCTTCAGCAAGGGGTCGAGCTTCCTGGAGAGAGAGAATTGATCAGCATAAACCCTAAAGCCCCAGATCGATTCCTGCGGAGGAACCGAGAGAGACGCAAAGCAAATGGCGTCGTTCTTGTAACTTCGGCCTCGTCAGATAATTTGGCAACCAAAACGGCATCGTTTCGCCCAAAACAGCGTCATTTCGCTTGCACTTTAGCCCACGTCACAATGCGTCGCCTCCTGTTGTCCACCTAAGCAACCACATAGAATTTGTGAGGGTGCTCATTAACGGAACCATAAAGGTAGAAGAAAAGCTATAGGGCTTACTAAACAAATCAATATTTAAATTGTCCGAGGATGGCAAAGCTTGAATTTGAGTTTTAATCTACGGTAGAGATTTTTGTGATAAGATAATTTTTATGTGGATCTTTGTCAGCCATTGTTTAAAGTACATGGTTATTGTTCATTACTTTTCAGTTATTGTTATTTTTGGAAATTTGGGGCAAAAATTGAGAATGGTATCGGATTTACTTTATAATGTAGAGATGGTGCACCACCAAAATAGTGAGATACTGATGGTCCCCAACAAGGAGAATTTTTATGGGAATGTTAGAGAAGGCCTTGCGCATCTCAGCCAATTATCTCGAATAGCTAAAACTCAACTTGGATAAACCTCAACCTCCTAGAAATCCAAACTTAACTAATTTTCGAACACATATTTTGCAAATTGATTTTGAGTGGGAGATGTTTTCTGTCAACCCTAATTGGCATACAACAAACAAACAAAAAGAAGAAGAAGAACAGAGAACCGAAACCAGCACAGGCCCTCTCTCTTTCTTCCTTGATCTCTCTATTATGGGTCCTGTCCATCGTGGGCAAATTGTCACCAACCACGGCCTCTAGATTTTCTTTTTTTTTTTTAATTACCGATCACTTGATATTGTCCTTAAACTCTCATTATCGAATGGATTTTTAAATTAGATGTTTTTCATGTGTTGGAAGATAGTTTCTTGGAATATAATATCTCTGCTGACAGAAAATTCTCCAGTACTCGGATCAAAAATTCGATATCCCTTTTGTAAGGTAGAATATCCCATGAATATGCAATGGCGAGCACGGGGACCCATTTTATCCTTGGGCCCAACAATAGCCGCATGGCACAGACAGCCAAAGACTCTCAAGTGGCTTAAGTCAGGTTTCTTTCCAAAAAGTATATGGAAAGGAGATTTTCCATCCAAAACTTTGGTTGGCATTCGATTAATTAAATAAGCAGCAGTTAATATGCAGTCCCCCCAAAATGTATTTGGAATAGAAGCTTGAAATTTCAAGGCTCTGGCAACTTCCAAGAGATGCCGATGCTTCCTTTCTAACACTCCATTTTGTTGTGGTGTGTAAATGCAGGAGCTTTCATGTAGAATCCCTTGTGATGAAAGAAGAGCCGCACATTCATGATTAAAGAATTCCTTCCCATTGTCTGTCCTTACCTTTTGTACAGGTTTCCCAAATTGGGTTTTAGAAAGGGAAAGGAAGTTTTTCAAGTGGGACACAACCTGACTTTTAGACTGCATGAGAAAAATCCAGGTGGCTCTGGAGTGATCATCCACAATGGTAAGGAAAAACCTAGATCCATCATGATTTACTGTGTGGTAAGGTCCCCAGACATCAATATGCAGTAAGGAAAGAATATTTCTCGAGCGACTTTGACTTAAGGGAAAAGAATTACGCGATTGCTTTGCAAGCAGGCAAATTTGACAGTGAGGATAAGGAAATTGAGAGCTATGACCCATTCTGGAGTGAAAAAGAAAATTTCTATCATTGGAAATCGAGTTACACAATGATTTCTTATTACAAGAAGAGTTAAAATTTGCAGGCAAGCTTTTCCAGAAAAACAGTCCTTCGAGAGACTACCCCAGCCCATTAGTGTCCCAGTCAAAAGAGCCTGAAACAGACAGGTATCAGTGTTGAAAATAACTCGACAAGAGTTTTCCTTATAGGCTCTAGACACAGAAACGAGATTAAATTGGAAGTTCGGAATATAAAGGACATTGGTAAGGACAAAATGGGAATTAAGTTCCACTGTTCCTGTTGTAGTGACATAGGTAACATTTCCATTCGGTAATTCCACGGTGATAGGATTTTCTAATTCTTCATTCACAGCAGAAAATAATCCTCTATCACATGCTATATGATCACTAGCTCCTGAGTCTATAATCCAGGTACTTCTAGGAATAGCATTTGCTAGGCAATATGAAATACCTGTAAAGCTGCTCCCCTTTTCCTGGACATCCAATTTTTGCAGAGCCTGCATTAGTTGTTGATATTCCCCGTGTGTGATAGGCTGATTAACAGAATTCATCGATCCTGAAATTTGATAAGCTGCTGCAGATATTTCTTTCCCCCTTTTTTCTTTTTCTCCAGGCCGGCCATGTAATTTCCAACAGGTATCGATTATATGGTGGGGCCGCTTGCAAAATTCGCAGAATAATTTGCCCTTATTTCGCAAATTTGGCCCATATCCTTTCGAATTTTGAGGACCGTTGGATCCTCTTAAAGCGGACGTATCTCCACCGTCCAAATCAACCGAAGCTCGCGTGCCTTTGGAGCCGTCGGATCTCGGCATTCGATCTGGGCCGTCCGCGCTGCACCATTTAAAGGGCTTATGATCCGCGAACCCTAGCTGGCCTCGGTTCTCCGCGAACCCTAGCTGTTCTCTCTTCTCTTGCCCCTTTCGTTATAGGGTTTTCTCCTTCTCCACTCTTGCCGCCAGTGCTAGGGTTTCGGAGATCTTGCTGTCTGACGACGCAAGCCTTTGATTCTCCTCTTGTATTGCAAGCTGGAAGATACGGCCGAGGCTTGGCGCTGGTTCCATCGCCAGGATCTGCGATCGGAAGGTGAGGTATGAATCGTTCAAAATGAGTAAGAACCGAGTCGCTTTCTCCTTGTCTTTCATAGCCTTGTACTGCTGGAGAGTTGGTTCGGGTCCTTCTAGTTTTTCTTCAGCGGCTTCCAATTCGTTCCAGAGGGCTGAAAGCCTGTTGAAGCACGTCGTTACGGATGTGTTTCCTTGCTTCAGTTCGCTGAGCGATTGATGAAGCGAAAAAAATTTTGCTCGATCCAATTTGCCATACATTTCTCGGATACTGTCCCAAATCGTTTTTGAATCTTCTGTGGGTGGTAACCCCGCCGCGATTTCTTGGTTGATGCAGTTGCCGATCCATGTTCTGACCAATTGATTGCATTTTCTCCACTGTTTTCCCATCTTCTCGTCGGTCGGGATCGGAACAGTCCCGTCGATGAAACCTTCTTTGTCTTTGGTGATTAGGGCTCGCCGAAATTCCCGTGCCCAGGTCGAGTAATTTTCTGAACCCGTGAGAGGGTGGCTGATGAGCCGCAACTCCGGTCCGTCGGAAGTGGAAACATAAAGCGCGTCGCCGGGCTCTGGTCGACCCATGGCGGCCGCGAAAGGAAAAGGGAGGAAACCAGGTGGTATTCCCTGAGATTGTCCTTGAAGCCCTGCACTAGATTGTCCCTGAGATCCTGTTCCAGAATAATTTGATCCGCCCGTCTGCTCCGGGTTGATGGTCGCGTCTGCCCCAATATTGGTTGGTGGACCTCCGTCGCTCGGCATACTACCCTGAAATCCCGGCGATGATGTGACTGGATTCATCCCTGGGATCCATGGATATGGCATCCATTGGTAGGGATACGCCGGAAATGGCTGACCCAGATTAAACTGAGCCGGAGCATTCTGCCAATACGCATGTGGATTTTGAATCTGGCCGAGTTGTTGTTCGATCACAGAGATGGCACTGGAAGTATGAGGGGTCGTCGACATTGGTTCGATTGGATTGGAGGTAGGGTTTTCTGATTGGCTCATATTGACAAAAAATTCCCTTCAAAAAAGAATTGATTCCTCCCGGCAACCCTTTTGTAGGATAGGGTTCCTTTGGGCAATCAACTGAGATGCTGCGGAAGCAATGTCAGAGTCTCTGTAGCTCTGATACCATGACAAAATGCGAAGAGAAGGAAAAACGAAGGGAAGAAGTGTAGGAATTTTCTGTATTTTCTCTACTTCATTCAATGTATGGAGTTACATTATATTACAATGTATGTGTAGAAGAAAAAGGAAAAGATACAATATACAGATTTAGATCTGATTTTAATTGATACAATAAAATCCCAGCGATTTGATCCAATCAATTCTTTCCTAACTTCTGCGTATCTTCCAACATCATGCTCATGTTGGCTTTTATATTAAAAGAACGATGGTCAAATTATCGCCATATGTCACGTTGCCACCCTATGCCATTTGCTCAAGGTGGCCGGACCCTTGTCTGGCTCACAACATCACGCACTCAATAGCGTGGTTGTACGGAGAGTGAGGAATGTGTACTACCAAAGGAAGGCGCCCTGCAGGTGGCCACGATGGTCGCGAGTTAGATGCTTGCCTCTCTCTATTGTGCCTCGGCTTGATGAGGGATGCCGGGCCATTTTCCAATGGTTGGGCGATGGCACCATCGTCATGTCACCTCGCCGGCGCTCGTTTGCCAATCTCACCCTTGCGCATGCACTCATTGACACAAAGTTGTAGGAGGTTGGTATTATTGTCCTAGTTTATTTTTAATTATCAAGCATTATAAACACTTGCCAACCACCCGTCTGGGTGGCATCGTTGGCTCGTGCCCTCTTCCTCTCGCAAAAGGTTGAAGGTTCGATTCCCGGGCATCGCATTGGACGCCTTACCTGCTTCACGGGGGTGGTGGTTTCTTCCGTGGGTCTCAGGGTTTACTCGCCAGCTGTTGGCTTACGAGTTTCCCTGGGTCATTAAAAAAAAAAAAAAAAAAAAACACTTGCCATGTAAAATGTTCTCTTCTTGGCCATAAATCTTGGAGGATTTTGCTTCCAACTATACTGAGCATCTCAATGCATGTATTTTGATGATTTCAAAGTCCGAAAAATTAATTATCCCAATGGGCCTGCAGAAAGAAGAAATGCTATTTATAGATAGTCAGACTATGGTGGGATTAATTCCAAAGTAAATATCTATAAATCATCTTGCCTATGCAATTTACGATGTAGCATTTTGCTGGCATATTCATACCTCACCCAAAAATAAAATAAAATAAAGTTTTAAAAAAAAATGAAGAGGCTTGAAAAGGTGGTGATTTTTTTTTTTTTTTTTTTTGGTAAGGAAAAGTTAGGAAATAAAAGGTGGTGATTGTTAATAGATGGATTCTTGACAAAAATGAAATTAGCCACTTAGCTGGTGCCGCCAAGAACCCCCTTTAGCTTCTTAACCTGGGCATCATCAAGGAAAGTGGTGGCCTCCACCAACTCAGAAGGAAAATTATTAGCGAACAAAGCAAAGCCTAGGGCTCGGACTGCCGAAGCTTAGTATGGCAAGTGCTGGACCTTTACCAGCATTCAATTGGAATGGCAATAGCCTTCGAGGGAAAATCATGTTTTCCCCTTTGTTGAGGTTCTTCGAGTAGATGGTGTTTGCCGATGACGAGATGAACCCGGCACAGATCTACCCTCAGAGGATGATGAGGACCTCCGAGCCGCCTGGGTGCGTGCATTGGGATGACCCTGTCGGGGGCCATATTGAAATTAATAGTTGCAACAAATCTGTATCTATAGAGGATAAAGACTAAATAGCTGTTGAGCATATTCACAACTTATCTTGAAAGTGGCAAAGAAGGTTCAATTCATGCAGAAATGTTTATAAGTTCTATCTTGCAAAATTACTTAACTACAATACTTAACCACAATGGAGCACTACACCACCAATAAACATAAGTACCTAACATTACTTGTCACTCACGATACTTCTCTCTCTAATTGAATGAATCTCTTCTCCTGTTAATACAAAAATAGCTTTCTCATAAAATTTTCTTTTTAGAAAAACACAAATAGAAGTCCTTTTGTTGATGCCAGAATTTTCGTCCGCAAATAGAACATGCTTGTTTTTAATGTAAAAACAAGAAGTATATGAAACTAATGAAAATTACTAAATAAACATTGGGCCCATCTCACTACAGCCTCGCTTCCACATATTCGTATCTTATATGTATGCATTCGGCAGGGTAGAATAGAGCAGAGAGGACGCACATACACAGAGCTCAGCGAATTCTCTCTCGCGTCATCATTTTCCAGCAGCTTCTAAGGTCGCCATTCCCTCTTCATACATGGCCACCTCCACTCCACCAGTAGCCGCCACTCGTCTCTGATCGCCGACCACCATAGTCTCTTCGCATTTGAACCTCAGAGAATAAAGCAGAGAGTATAGGGAAGGAATTCTCATGTTCAGTTGTGATTCTCTCTCGATTTCTTCTATGCATCCTTACCCCTCTCTCTGTCCCCGATTGTCATTGCAGGCCACTTCCCCAACACCACAAGCTTCGCAGCCACAGGAAGTGCTCTCCTCGCTTGCGTTTTCGGGCTAACTTCATCGAAGTGCTTGATTCTCCATCTCCCTCCTCTAGTCCGTTCCAGTGTTTGGTGCTA
The DNA here is from genome assembly GCA_014182405.2 of Eucalyptus sideroxylon. Classification (NCBI taxonomy): domain Eukaryota; kingdom Viridiplantae; phylum Streptophyta; class Magnoliopsida; order Myrtales; family Myrtaceae; genus Eucalyptus; species Eucalyptus sideroxylon. Next base: position 46,259,747 of record CM024550.2, read on the forward strand.
CAACTCCTGAAGATTCACTCCTCTGATTTGATCTCCAATCACGGTCAGATGTTACTCTTCGTCAAGGTAAATCCACATACTCTGTTTCTGCTGAAGGTAAAGACCCAGTACTCAATTCCACCAGCGTGAAATCTGGTCGCGTTTTAGGCTTTCCTAATGACCTTGAGCATGTTGCGTTGCCTCTTTGTGACAATATCTCTTCCTTATTTTTGCATCTAGATCCTTTGATAGAAATATCTACCACCTGTTTGATAAAATTCCTTAACTAGATCAGTGTGTGTTTCGATTCAGATTCTAATTGAGAGCTTCCCTTTGCTTGATTGATACATTAGTTTTTTTGTATAGACTTTACTTTTATTTCGTTTCCTTTCATTTCAGAAGTTAGTAGCTATTCGTTTTAGGATTTGTTATTGAAATTCTCGGATCAGATGCATATCAAGTGTGTACATGAGATAAATCTGATATCTAAGTATTCCAGAACTTAGACTAAGGGCATCTTGAACGAAAATGAATTGATCCATACACATTTACTTCTTATACTTCACAAAATGTTGATCTATGTTTATTGTGCCCAACTGCAAACATATTATGAAAAAATATTGCTGGCTTTGTTCTCTGTACATGTTGAGATTGCAAGCGTATTGAATGAATGCTAATATCTTGAATCTAGGGTGCATGCTGCAAGAGCATTGAGCTGCTGCTCTAGTCATCACATACACATTCATTTTGGGTGGACAGTGTTACTGATTGGTTCATCGTCATATCCGTTGAGTTGTGATGTGGTCACCTTGTTGTGTTCGTACCAATGTGTTATGCTACATATTATGTCTATTCTGTGCATGCTTGCTCTTCATATGTCCTGGTATGTGGAATTGTTCAATTGTGTCATTGATGTACTGTTCATTCATGCCAAGCAGTTACTGTACAGATTTCCTCTTTCATTTTTTTTTCTATTCCATTTTGGTGAGCCCCTAGTGTTATGACTGAAGAATTTAGAGTTGTAACAGCGTGTATACGCATTCATTTTGGGTGGGTAGTGTTACTGATTGGTTCATCTTCGTATGCATTGAGGTGTTTATGTGGTGACGTTGTTGTGTTTGTACCGGTGTATGACATGCTGTGTTACAGATTATGTCTATTCTGTGCGTGCTTGCTGTTAATATGTCCAGGTGTGTGGAATTGTTTAATTGTGTCATTGATGTGCTGTTCGTTCATGCCAAGCAGTTGCTGTCCAGATTTCCTCTTTCATTTTTTTTTTCTGTTCCATTTTGGTGCTCTAGTGTCGAGGCTGAAGAATTCAGAGTTGTAACCGCCTAGTACGAGGAGACCATTGTTCAAATGCTTTTAGGTTTTGTTTATTTCATAAAAACTGAATAATTTGAAAATCATTTTCCTAAAAATGTTGGTATCTTTCAAGACATTTATGTAATTTCAAACTAATCATAGGAGAAGGAATTAAAAAAAAAAAAACAAAATCTTGTAGAAAGTAAGTTATTAGCTACATTTTATATGTGAACCGTTAATTTCACGAAGCTATATCATTGTTTGAAAAGTTTTCGAAATAAATTTCTTGTGTAGCAGAATTTGTTTGTTTAAACAATCGGAAAAGAAAAATATAATATGATTTATTCATGTTCACTCATCTACCAATAAAGAAATGTCCTGTGGAGCAGAGCAATACCGTGGTTATTTGAGGCCACCGCTGTATGTGTGAGTATCATCAGAGATAAAGCCTCGATAACGAAGCACTGCCGTCAAGCTGCTCGCAGAAGACTCCAAACAAGAAAAAACGCCAAAACAGGGAATTATCAAGTCCGTCTCTGCAAGGGCAGTTTTAGGCGAAACCCGCATTTCTGTGGCAGCCACTGAGGTGCGGGACAAAAGTCAAGAATTTCAGGAATGGATGAATAAAGGTTTGAACAAGACCAGCAAGCTATTGAACAACGAAAATAGAGGAGCTAACAACAGAGCCTCTTGGCCAAACTCGTCAAAGCTGATGCCAGCGATCGCATGAGGTCGAGTTGGAGTCGGCAATGGTGGCGTTGCTCTGGAAACTCAGCTGGCGTTACAGTGAGGGAGAAGAATCGTCAGAGCTCCCTGATGCCGGTGGGAGAGCTCGTGAGATAAAAAGCCACGGAGAGGGCCCATTGGTCCTGTTGGCGTGTGTAGACGAATCCAGGCGCGAGGAAGGTGGAGGTCAGGGTAGGAAGAGAATGGTATCCACGAGTGATTCCAAATCCGAGAGAATAAATGGAGAGGGAGTTCCTCTCTCTCTCTCTCTCTCTCTCTCTCTCTCTCTCTCTCTCTGTGCAGGTGTGTGCCTCATTTCTTGCAGGTGCTCATGAGTGGCAGTCGGGAGAGGGAGGTTCAGAGAGAAGATCTGGTCATGGTGGAATCTGGAGGGGGTAGGCGAGATTGAATGCAGCTGCCGAGGAGGAGATCCAGAGGAGGAAGGAACTCCTGAGTGCGCGTCTTGTCCGCAAAATTCCAGAGAATCCCTTCAACCACCTGAGCGTGGATTCCCCTCCCCTTAGCAATGTGTATGACGTTGGTTTTTTTTAAGTAAGTTCTTTAAGTTGTCGATCATATTCAGCAGATCGTCCTAGAGGAACGAATAATTCGTTGGTTATACCGAAAAACTTTTAAACAATGTTTTTTTTTAGGAAAGATAGTTGAGCATGACGCATGATTTCAAGTATCCTGGACTCGGGTTAAGAGAAATACTATAATTGCAGGAGTGCCAACTTAGTCTAATCAACATTTCTGCCTCTTGAGTAAACTTATATATCATAACACCAGTTTTCTGAAAACCAAATCACCATCAAATCTTTGAATGTATTTGGAAAATAACCTAATCAGTCCTAAATTTATTTTACATATGTCAATTTAGTCATAAACTTTTCAGTAAAAATTGGCCGAAATCGTTGATATGGCGATCCGGTAATCATGGGCCTCCTACATGGCACTCTGTCACATCAATGACTTTCAATAAAAGTTGGCCAAAGTGACTACATTAAAATTTCGAGTAACTATTTAGAATTAAATCGGTAAAATTGAAAATTTAGAACTAAATTAGCATCAATAAAATAAGTCAAAAACTAATTGGACAAAAATGTTCTAATGACTACATTAGGTATTTAGCGTGCATTTCACAAAAATGTTCTAGTGAAAACTGTCTTTTGTTTTCATCTTCCACTTTCTTGATAATATGGTTGGTGAGAAAAAAAAAAAAAGGGGAGTTTTCAAAGGGAATGAAAATTATAAAAGCATTTTTAGTGTCATTTATAAAATAAGGTCAACTTTGGTTATTTTTAATTTTAAGGTTCAGAGTTTAGAAAGACAACAACCAAAATTTCCATCAAACGTTTTTCATTGACAACTTTGGAGATGAAAACAAGAAATTGGAGAATTTCCATTGTATAACTATATTTTGGATAAAAGCTATCTCTTTATAAAGATTCTATCTTGAATCAAAAGAAGCTCTTTACTTTTACTTTTTGGCTTGATAAAAGTAGGATGCTAATTTTGTTGATGAATTATATGACTAAAGAATCACAAATTAAGTTGCTTGAAAAGCTTTCCCAAGCCCAAGATGTCATGCCCCAATTCTTGAGTGCGTGCCCATCTCTCGGTGGTCGATAAAATTTGTCACGCCCCGATCCTCAGGCACGCACACATCCGTTTCACTTGGTCGATTTTATAATGCGATATCCCAGGACAATGTATCGCCGACCCTTTCATTTTTAAGCACATGCGGAAGCAGTTAAAATCCCCAGACAATAAAACGATGGGATAGAAATGCAGGGCCATATTTTTCATATTGAAATTTATAACCAAACTTTTATACAAACCACAAATCACTTCATAGCTATTCACATCAAAAAGAGATCTCAAAAGGAGATAGGATCTCAATCCATCCAGATGATACTCAAGGCCCCTCTCGGGACTATCTTCTTCTTCCAAAAATTCTTCTCTTCAGATCTCACCTCCGAGTTCTCCTTCTCGGATTCCTCCTCCTCAGCTCTTCAGCGGGGTCCTGAAATGGTTTTCCCCAAACTGGGATGAGACTACGTCTCAGCAAGTTCTACCCCACTAAGCCCGATTAGTAAACCAATATACTAAAGGCTGCCTAAACACGCATAGGGCAGAGGACTTACTTTGGCCTCTGATCCCACCTGCAAGTCAGTACAATTCACAATAAACAGCCATTCACTTCAAACAAATCGAACCAGTCGATTACATGTCATACAATTCAATCCCCACTGTGGGATATTTAAAAGCTAGGCCACGTGCATTCTCCAGGACGACATTCCAGGTCTCCGAGCCACGTGCCTCAAACCTCGGACCCACGTGCATTCCCTAAGGCGACCTCTTCGCCAAGGTGGTACATCAAGCCACCGAGCCACGTGTCCTTTTTACGATGCTCGGGCCCACGTGCATTCTCTAAGGTACTCGTTTACCAAAGTGACACATCAGATCACCGAGCCATGTGCCCTTTTAGATGCCATTTCGAATACTGGACCCACGTGCATTCTCTAAGGTACTTGCTTACCAAAGTGACGCATCAGATCATCGAGCCACGTGTCCTTTTAGATGCCTGGGCCCACGTGCATTCTCTTAGGTGCTATCTCACCAAAGTGATGCATCAATTCACCAAGCCACGTGTCCTTTTAGATGCCTGGGCCCACGTGCATTCTCTTAGGTGCTATCTCACCAAAGTGATGCATCAATTCACCGAGCCATGTGCCATTTTAGATGCCAAACTCTGTCACCGAGCCATGTGCATTCTCCAGGACGACATACCGAGTCTCCGAGCCACGTGCATTCTCTCAGGCGACCTTTTCGCCAAAGTGACATATACAACCACTGAAATCACGTGCACTCTCCAGGTGACATTCCAATTCACCGAGCCCACGTGTCCTCTTTCAAGTGGTTACCAATTTACTTTCAATATCGACAACCAATGCCAACAATTTCTCAATCAAATAATTAAATCAACTCAACAAAGCATCATAAATACTGAATAACATACTTGGCCATTTACCGATCAACAATTCAATCTCAATCAATTCCAATCAATTTAGGGTAAGTCCCTAAAATATCACAATTTATTCAATTCCACACAACGTGGAGCTCAGATAAATAAACGGACTGCGCCACGACGATCAGCACGAGATTTCGGTCGTCGGCCATCAAAATCTTAATTTCCGAAAAATAATTAATTAATTAATTAATTTCGAAAATTAATTATTAATTACTAAAAATTCAATTTAGCTCAAAATAAAGCCCGATTAAATAAACGGACTTCACCATGGTGAATTAATTTCCGAAAATTAATAGTTAAATACAAAAAAATCCACTTAGGCCCGAAAAGCCTAATTGGAGCCCACCAAGGGTCGGGAAAATTCCGAGACACTTCCAATAATTAGTAGACCATGTCTACTTGCTAATTACACATTCAATTTATCTAATTCGCATCAAAATTGGCTAATAATTGCTAATTTAATCTAATCTAACAACCTAAACATAATTAATTAAATCTAAACCAACCTTAAGTATAATTAGCCACTAATCCTAGATTAGTGAGATTACTCACCAAATCGCGCGCAAATCGGATCAATCCGACGGCGGCGACGCGAGGAACGATTGTTCCCAAAGCATGGCTCGGGTTCGGGGCCGGGAAACGGCCCAAAAGCGGGCCCGAAGTTGCTGAAGCCCACTCCGTGGGTCTGCTGGACGGAGCCGATCGGGGCTGCTCCGGCGGCTAGGGCGGCGAGGGGAAGCCGGCGGAGGGCGAGGGAGTTGCGAGGGTGGTCCGGCGGGGCTAGGCGGTGGCCGGAGGTGGCCGAACGGGGGCTGGTCGGTGCGGCATAGGGCTGATTCATGCGGAGGGAGGAGCGGCAGCGAGCGACGGACGGCGGGACGGCGACGGGCGCACGGGTGCAGCCTGGTGCGGGCGGCGGTGCGGCGACGGGACGAGCGGCGAGCGGTTCTCGGCGAGCTACGATCATCGGCTCTTCTTCCGCTCTTGGTTCGCTCACTCGGACTTGCGAAGGAAGGAAGAAGAAGAAGAAAGAGAGAGAGAGAGAGAGAGAGAGAGAGAGAGGGGGAAAAAGTAGGGCTTGACCGGTCAAAGAAAGAGAGAGAGGGTGAGAGTCGGTTGGGGGGGAATCGCACGAGGGGGAGGGGAGAGGAGAGAGGAGAGAGAAAGAAAAGAAAAGAGAGAGAGAGAGAGGAAAAAGAGAAAAGAAAAGAGAAGGGAGAGAGAGAGAAAAAGAAAAATAAATAACCATACTTTTCTTATTTGATTTTCTTTTCTCTTTCCCTTTCTAATTTCTTTTCGGACTTCAATTTTTCTTCCAATAATTTCTTTATTGAAATTTCGGACTCGTCAATAAATTGACGAGCGATGAGACAGGATCCTAAAAAAAAGAATTATGACGGGCTTAAAATTCGATTCCCGAAATCGAGTTCAATTTCGTGGTTAAAAATCAATCGACCGATTTTAGCTCAATCCAACCAATTATGTAGCTTTTAGGGATTTTACAGCTGATACATCCCTTAACGGCTTCACCCAATAGGTTAGTTAACTCATGAGTGATCAGCTCAGAGAAAAATGGCCATAGGCACGTCGACGAAATGCCCATTTCACTTTATCGAAACGGGGTCGAATTTCAGGATGTCACAAAATTTGCTACTTCTCGGGACGAATCGCAGATCCTTTTCATTTTATTGCTCATGCGGAAGTGAATAATAAATTCCTTAACAGTAACCATCTCGGGATAGAAAAATAAGACAACATATTCACAAACAAAACATGCTTTTATAAACATACCGAGTCATGTACAAAAGTCTATACCCAAAAGATTTCCAAAGATCGACTCTAAAAACAAACTGTCCTAACTAACCTACTCCTCGGATCCCTTCAATTTGGCTCTAGGTCCTCCACTTTATGGCCCTAAAAAGAAATGAGCTCACAATAGGGTGAGATATAAATCTCAACGAGTTCACGCTCTAAACCCCGATTAGGAGGGTAATATGCCAAGAGGCATCCTAACCACAGAGACTTACCTCATCTCAAATCCACCCTGCATGGTAACACAATTCATATCACAGACAGCATAAAAGAATGAGCAACAATCAAGCTCATCAACTAGAACGCCATACTCAAATTTCAAATAAGCACCGGGGTTCTGATTATAGGGCCAAATTGTTATAACATATCCCATACCGTGTCACATAATTTTGTCCAATAATTTGACACATTCAACTCAATTAATCATGCGTTCCTAGTTTTTTATCTCGGCTTATAGCACGGCCTACTCTCTATTCCGCGGTCTTCTGGTGTAGCCAGGCGTTGTCTCACCCTATTGAGCACAACAACGTCTCTATCAGATGGCTTTCCCAAAAGGAGCATAGGTCCAGAATCTACTACAACTGGCATCCGTTGTTTAAAGGCATCCCATATAGGGGTAACGTCCAACTTAACAGCTTGGGACGAGTTTTCTTAAGCAACACATGACCACTCAATCTCGGCCCAGGTCACCATGCATTGCACTCAAATGCCTCAATTAAAATGGCAAACCTTGCATATTTTCTTCGTATTAGAAACATACGGTAAAATAGTCGTGTGTGGATACACGGTCAATTCACACCAAAAAAATTGATACTCTTAATTTTAAAATTCCACTGCTTTATATAGTACATAAAACCATTTTCGGTGTTAAAATTCGACACCTGAGATTTTCTGAATAATTACCGAAATTTTCAAATTTTGAATTAAATACTCGAAATTACAATCACCACTCAATGTGCACAATTTAACACTCAATTGCAAAAATTAAGCACACCATTACATTTAGCACAAAATTCCAGTTATCGTCTATCTCGGTCTAATTTCTGAAAAATATTTAATAATTAGATAATTATCAAAATTAATTAAATAAATCAATTTAAATACCAAAAATGCCAACTTAGGCCGAAAATGCCTAATTAAATACTAAAACAAGCCCGGAAAATTTCCGAACCAATTTAGATAAATAATACAACTTATCTAGTTTCTAATTATGTTACTCTAACCACCAAACATGCATAATTAACTAATTAAATAATTAATCTAATCTAAATAACCACTTAATCCCTAATTAACTTAAACTAAACATCCCTTAAATGTCATTAGTCTACTAAGTAGAGTTTAGTACATAAACTCATCGATTTAGCGCGAAAACCTGTTTATCGCGATGGCGGTGCGATGGCAGCCGAAACCCGAACTTTTGACGGCGTCAACGGGGCTCAAACTAGGCCGAAAAGCCTTGCAAGCCCACAGCAACTACCAGGCTTGGTTTTGGGCTGAATTGTGGCTGAACTTGTGGGCTGTTGAGCTCAAATGATGGGTTGAGAAGAGGTCGTGGGCTGTTGGCAAGGAACATTGGACTGGGCTGGACTGCTGAGTTCGTGGGCATGAGACTTGGGCTGAACATGCGAAGGGCCAACGAAGAAATAGCTAGGGTCAACGGCTGAAGATTATTGGGGGTTTTTGACACGGTGGAACGTCAATGCTACACGAAAAGGATGGACGCGTGATAGCAACTAGAGAAAAATTGATGGAGCGGCTTCGATGGATGAAGGGCATATGAGGAGTCAACTTCTGGGGAGCTCTGCTGGGTCGTTGACTCAAATGTGTGGCAGTGGAGGGGGAGTCAACGAAGACCAGCGAAGGTGGAGCAGGCGCGGGCAATTCGGCGGAAGCTGAGGGTAGTTTGATGGAGTTTTGCTTTGGACGTGGCAGCGTGAGGAAGAGAAACAGAGGGCTAGCTTCTTCGAAGAAAGAGAATTGAAAGAGAAACAGAGATGGAAGAGAATGAAATGAAAGAGAAGCAAAAGCACAAAGGGGAGGGAGCGGTTGAGGTGTGCTCGAAAAGCCGGTGCATGGGAGGAAAGAAAAGTCAATTAAAATATCTTAATTCATCATATCTTGGTCCCCACGAGCCTCCAATTTTATCCCTCTTGTCCCCTATTATTTTCTTGCTTATAAATAAACTAATTTGATACCAAATGCTGCACCCCCCAAACCTAGCTCCAAATTTACTTAATTTGGACTTCAATTTCATCTCCAACTTCCCCAATTTGAGGTCCAATTTCGTTGAAGAAAAAAGTCCATTCAATTTCCACAAGTTCCCATCACCAAGTAGCTCAGTTAGGAGGCCAAAAATCCCTTCAGTTTGGCCCGTTCGGATTTCCATTATTTTTTGAATCGTTCAAATCGATTTTTTTGGAAAAATCCCGAAATTGCCCAAAATTCTTCGGAGGATGAGTCGACGTTTCTAAAATAAATCGTAATATGACAGAACTTTCAATTTCAGAAATCAGGTTCAAATTTGCGGTTAATTTCAATCTGACGCGATTTTAGCATGACCTGACATACTCGTAATTTTTAGAAATTTTTAGTGCAATTGACCCATGGTTGATTATTTTTTAGCCACATTATACATCTTCGACACATTGGCGACTCTCGATTGTCGTGAAAAGCTCGAGATTTCAAATATGGACACAGGGTACAGAAATGACAGAAAATCGGTCTAGTACCATTTGACCAAAATTTTGCAATCAGGTGGAATCACCTACACACTAATCACATATCTTTATTGAATCGACCTATCTCCAGTCTCTGATCGATTTTTGGTTGTGCCATAATGATCTCTGTGGATGAGCACAGTCGAGTGGTCAATTTTGGGTCGAGTTCTCAAGCACATTGCATTAAAATTCCTTACAGCTTCCCTAGATTGTCTAGTTATCTCATGAGTGATTAGCTTAGAAAAAAGGACTATAGGCACGTCGATGAAAAGCCCGATTCATTCAACTGAAAATAGAAGTGGAAAATCAGGATATCACAACTCTTCTCCTCTTATAAAAATTTCATTATCGAAATTTAAATCATTACAAATCTTTAAACAAAAAGGTGGGGGTACAGTCGTCTCATAGAATCTTCACTTTCCCAGGTTGCTTCTTCTGTGATGTGATGTTGCCAGACCACTTTGACCAACGGAATGATCTTGATACGAAGAACCTATTCTTTCCGATCCATAATTTGAACCGGTCTTCCACGTACTACACTATGTCGTCCACGTCCAATTTTTCAAAATTTAGCACGTGGGTCGGGTCAAGCTCATACTTCCTCAATATTGACACATGAAAGATGTCATGCACTTGCGACAACCTCGGCGATAAAGTAAGACATACGCTAGGATCCCGATTCTTTCCAAAATCTCAAAGGGACCTATGTACCTTAGACTCAGCTTCCCTTTCTTGCCAAAGCGCAAAGTACCCCTCATTAGTGACATCTTCATAAATACATGCTCACCAACTTGGAATTCCAATGGTCTCTGGCGCTTATTTGTGTAACATTTTTTAGCGACTCTGAGCGGTCTTTAATCTGTCTTTGATGACAGCAACTGCATCTACTGACTACTGAACCAACTCTGGGCCTGTGATCTTTTGTTCTCCGACCTCATCCCAACATATTGGTGTTCTGCACGCTCTGCCATACAACGCTTCAAAATGAATCATTTGAATGCTCTGTTGGTAGCTATTATTGTCAGTGAACTCGACAAGGTGAAGCTGTTCCTCCCAGCTTCCCTTGAAGTCCAATAGGCAAGCTCGCAACATGTCCTCATGGGTTTGAATTGTCCTCTCAGACTGGCCATCCGTCTAAGGATGATAGGCTGTACTATACTGCAGCTTTGTTCCTAAGGCAACCTGCAAACTTTTCCAAAATGCAATTGTAAACCTCGAGTCTTGATTTGATGTAATCGTCACTGGCACTCCATGCAGATGAACTATTTGACGCACGTACAACTCTGCGTGCCTGTCCAAATCAAGGTCTTTTTGTACTATGATAAAGTGAACCAACTTCGTCAGTCTGTCGACCATTACCCAAATAGAATCATTACCTCTTTGACTACTCGGTAAGCTCATCACAAAATCTATTGTAATATATTTCCATTTCCATTCGAGAATCTCGAGAGGTTACAAAAGTCCTCCCGGCTTACAGTGTTGTACCTTCACTTGCTGACATGTCAAACACTTGGCAACATGCTTAGTGATGTCCACCTTCATACCGGACCACCAATAGTGTTGACACATATTCTAATACATTTTCGTACTACCAGGATGAATGTTGTAACTGCTATGATAAGATTCTGACAAGATCTCTTCCTTAAGCTCTGCATCGTCGGGTACATACAATCGTCCTCGAAACCTTAGAAATCTAAAAGTCAGCCTTCCTCTTATCGGTATCTTCTAGCAGAATTTTCTGAACATTTGGATCTTTCGGCTGAAGCGTCTTGATTCTGATCTACACTTCCGATTCAATTCTAAGGGTGGCCATAAGATTCGAAAGGTGTCCTACCTCAAATTTGAAACCCAAATTTCGAGCTCTCTTGAGTAGAATCCATTCCTTGAGTACCATCTGCGCTACTGAAGACTTTCGACTTAGCGTGTCAACGACCTTGTTCGCCTTTTTAGGGTGATACAGAATATCGCAATCATAGTCCTTCAAGAGTTCCATCCAACAAAACTGTCTCATATTCAACTCTTTCTGAAAAAATAGGTACTTGAGATTTTGATGGTCTATGAAGATATGGAATCTTTCTCCGCACAAATAATGTCTCAAAATCTTCAGAGCGGAAATGATTGTCGTAAGTTCTAAGTCATGCGTCGGGTAATTCAGTTTGTGAGGTCTCAACTGACGAGACGCATATGCAACAACCCTACCATGTTGCATCAGCACATAACCCAGTTCTCTAAATAACACATCGCTATAGATCTCATACTCTCTAGGACCAGATGATATGGTCAGCACAGATGCAGTAGTCAGCTTCTGCTTAAACTCTTAGAAACTACACTTGCACTTGTCTATCCACACGAACTTCTATTCCTTCTTCAATAGTCGAGTCAATGGTAAGGCTAAAGCTGAAAACCCTTCCACGAACTGTCTATAGTATCCTGCTAAACTCAGAAAACTTCTGATCTCTGTCATGGTAGTCGATCTTGGCCAGTCGATAACTGCTTCAATCTTGGATGGGTCCACGAAGATTCCTTTGCCTGAAATCACATGACCTAGAAAAGTAACACGAGTCAGCCAAAACTTGCACTTCCTGAACTTGGCGTACAGCTCATGAATCCTCAGAGTTTGGAGTACCATCCTTAAATGCCCTTCAAGCTCCTCTAGACTTCTTGAGTAGACTAGGATATCGTCGATGAACATGATCGCAAACTGATCCAAATATTCCTTGAACACGCGATTCATCAAATCTATGAAAGCAGCTGGAGTGTTTGTCAAACCGAACGGCATTATAGTAAACTCATAATAACCATATCGAGTACGAAATGCTAACTTTGGTATGTCATCCTTTCTGATCCTCAGCTTATGATATCCCGTCCTTAGGTCGATCTTTGAAAATATCGACGCTCCTTACAGTTGGTCAAATAAGTTGTCAATCCTTGGCAGTGAATACTTGTTCTTGATCATCACCTAATTGAGTTGGCGATCGCCGATGCATAGACGCAATGAACCATCTTGCTTCTTCACGAATGGAACTGGTGCTCCCTAAGGTGATGCACCGGGATGTATGAATCCCTTATCCAATAATTCTTGTGTCTACACCTTCAGTTCCTTCGACTCAAATAACACCATTCGGTAAGGAGCCTTAGAAATTGACTTTGTCTTGGGGGTTAGCTCAATCACGAATTCTATCTCTCTTTCTAGTGGCAGACTTGGCAATTCCTTCGGAAACATGTCTGGAAACTCTTGGACTACTGCAATGTCCTCGATCTTCAACTCCTAAACGGTCATATCCACGACAATTGCTAGGTAACCTTGACAACCCTCATCTAACAACTGGAGTGCCTCAAGCGACGAGAATAGGGTAATCAAGGGTCCTCCTCAACTCCTAATAAACTCGAAACTTTTACCCACTAACGGGTTAAACTGAATCGCTTTACAATAGCAGTCCATCTTAGCTCATTGCTTGGTGAGCCACTCCATGCCAATTATCAAATTAAAATCATACATGGCTAGGACTATCAAGTCTATCTTCCACTTTCGCTCACCAATTGCTAACATGCAACCAGGACAACCCACTATAGCTAACACCTTATCATTTAACGGTGTCGATATACTAATCACTAACTCCAACAACTCAGGAATCAATCCTACCAACTTAACATACTGCTCAGCTATAAATGAATGAGTAGCTCTAGGGCCAAATAAAGCATAAGCAGTGTGGTTGTTCAGCGAAATAGTACCTGTAATCACATTAGGCGAGTCCTCCATCTGTCCTCTAGTAATCACGTACGTCCTTCCTTGAGCTAGAGGTCTGATTAGTCCACCCTGATGTGCATTCGGGGGCGTATATCCTCGATTCTGACTCATCGGTGGTAGTGGCGGCAACTACGGTGGTCCCATCTGTCTCTTGGGACAATTTCTAGCAAAGTGACCTTGTTGGCCACACTTAAAACAAGCACTCGGCCTAGAATGGCACGAGGCCAATCCATGTCATCTTCCATAGAAGCGACAGGCACCATTCTGTCTTTGCGCGGACTTTCCTATCCCGCCCGGTGGAATAGGATACCTTCCTTCGGTCATAGGTCTTTTCCCAAACCTATATCCCTCTCTGCTTGAGCTGAACCTCGATCTAGATGAGGCAGCTTGCTCATTGTGATCTCTCTCTCTATCAGTTGGGCCCATTCATATAGGTCGTTGTAGTCCTTCAAATTAAAAAGGCACCAACGGACTTCTCAACTCCTGTCTAAGCCCATCTCTGAACCTTCGAGCTTGATCTACCAGGTCCTCGACCAATCTGGGGGTGTACTACAATAATTCAGCGAGGTTTGCTTCGTACAGATCCACGGTCATCGTACCTTGGCGGAGGCGCTGAAACTCCACCATCTTTAGTTCTCTGGCACTGTTTGAGAAGTATTTGCTATTGAAGACTTCAACAAAGGCGTTCCACTCTAGGGCCACACTTTCCAGGAACATTATACCTCTAGTGGCTCTCCACCAAGTGCTTGCAATCCCCTGCAGTTGATAGACTGCAAGGACAACCTTCTCCTCTTCAGTGCACCTCAGCAGTGCAAATGCTTTCTCTAGGTCTTGAATCCATAGAGCTGTGGCTTTGAGATTTTTGTCCTGGCAAACCTTTGGGGGTTTAGTTTCAAAAGCTGTTCAACTAGCTTATGCATTGGCCTCACAGCGACCACGTTACCAGGTGGAACTTCAGCAGGTATGGCAACAGGTGTGGCGCCAGCAGCGGCATTGGCGGTGGTAGCAACAGCAACATTGGCAACGGCGGTAGCAGCAGCAGTAGCGACGACGGTAATGGCGGCGGCTTGATTCTGGGCCTATTGCCCCATCAGATCTCTCATCGCCTCTAGCACCTACATGATCCCAACAGTTCCTAGATCACTAGGTGCTGTTACACCAACACCAACTGGAGGTGGTGCTACTCCACTCGCACTAGCTTGAGCTAATGCTCTACCCTAACCACCTTGGGTACCAACCTTTGTCGGTGTCCTACCTCGAGTCATTGATGCCATAGTCCTCTTTTTAGGAGTCCTCTGCTCCTAATCACTCAAGCTGTAGACTTTCTATAAAACATGTTTCTAATTCCATACATAATTAGATACTGAGTGATCCTCACAAACAATTTACCAAACAGCTATCACTCACATGTATCGGCATAAAATAGAGGTCATTCCTACTATCTCAAGAACCCTTCGCACATTATCACTCCAAACACAGACCTTGCTATGATACCATTAAACGAGAATGTCATGCCCTGATCCTCAAGCGCTTGACCATCTCTCGGTGGTCGATAAAATTTGCAACTTCCCAGAATGAGTCGTCAACCATTTTCATTTTATTGCACATGTGGAAGCGAATAATAAATCCCCTGACCGTAACCATCTCTAGATAGAAAAGCAGGACAACATATTCACAAACAAAACATGTTTTTATAAATATACTGAGTCATATACATAATTCAATACCTAAAAGATTTCCAAAGACTAACTCTCAAAACGAAACTGTCCTAACTGACCTACTTCTCAGATCCCCTCAATTTGGCTTAAGACCCTCCACTCTACGGCCTTGAAAAGAAATGAGCCCACGATGGGGTGTGATATAAATCTCAGCGAGTTCACGCTCTAAACTCCGATTAGGAGGGTAATATGCCAAGAGGCATCTTAACCACACAATCATACAACCACAGAGACTTACCTCGTCTCAGATCCATCCTACATGTTATCATAATTCATATCATAGACAGCATGAAAGCATGAGCAGCAATCAAGCTCATCAACTGGAACGCCATACTCAAATTTCAAACAAGTACCGGGATCCTAATTATAGGGACAAATTGTTATGACACATCTTATATCGTGTCACACAATTTTATCCCATAATCCGACACATTCAACTCAATTAATCATGTGTTCCTAGTTTTTGATCTCGGCTTATAGCATGACCTACTCTTTGTTCGGCGGTCTTCTGGCATAGCCAAGTGTCATCTCATCCCATTGAGCACGGCAACGTCTCTATTAGACGGCTTTCCCAAAGGAGCATAGGTCCAGAATCTACTGTGACCAACATCCATTGTCCAAGGGTATCTTATATAGGGGTAACGTCTAGCTTAATAGCCCAGGATGAGTTCTCTTAACCAACACACGACCACTCAATCTCAGCCCAAGTGACCATGCATTACACTCAAATGCCTCAATAAAAATGATGAACTTGGCCTATTTTCTTCATATAAGAAACGCGGTAAAATAGTCGTGTGTGGGTACACGGTCAATTCACACTAGAAAAATTGATACTCTTCATTTTAAAATCCCACTGTTTTATATAGTATATAAAACCATTTTCTGAATAATTACCGAAAATTCCAAATTTTGAATTAATACTCGAAATTACAATCACCACTCAATGTGCACAATTTAACGCTCAATTGCAGAAATTAATCACACCATTGCATTTAGCACAAAATTCCAGTCATTGACTATCCCAATCTAATTTCCAAAAAATATTTAATAATTAAGTAATTATCAAATTAATTAAACAAATCAATTTAAATACCAAAAATGCTAACTTAAGCCGAAAATGCCTAATTAAATGCCGAAATGGGCATGAAAAATTCCTGAACCAATCTAGATAAATAATACAATTTATCTAGTCTCTAATTATGCTACTCTAATCATCTAACATGCATAATTAACTAATTAAATCACTAATATAGTCTAACTAACCACATAATCCCTAATTAACTTAAAATAAACACCACTTAAACGTCATTAGCCTACTAAGTAGAGTTTAGTGCATAAACTCACTAGTTTAGCGCAAAAACTGGTTCACTGCGACGACGATTGAAACCCAAACTTTCGATAGCGTCAACGGGGCTCGGATCGGGCTGAAAAACCTAGCAAGCCCATAGAAACTGTTGGGCTTGGTTCTAGGCTGAACTACGGCTGGATTTGCGGGCTGCTGAGTTGAAATGATGGGCTAAGAAGAGGCCATGGGCTGCTGGCAGGGAACATTAGACTAGGCTGGACTGTTGAGTTCATGGGCACGGGACTTGGGCCGAACGTGTGATGGGCCAATGAAGAAATAGCTGGAGTCAACGGTTGAAGATTGCTAGGGGTTTTTGACTCAGTGGAACATCAATGCTACATGAAGAGGATGGACGCGTGGTAGCAGTTGGAGAAAAATTGATGGAGCGGCTTCGGTGGATGAAGGGCACGTGAAGAGTCAACTTTGGGGGAGCTCCACTAGGTTGTTGGCTTAGACGCATGGCAGCTGGGATGGAGGGGGTCAACAAAGACTGACGAAGGTAGAGCAGGCGGCAATTCGACAAAAGCTTAGGGGAGTTCAGTGGAGTTTTGCTTCGGATGTGGCAGGTGAGGAAGAGAAATGGAGGGATGGCTTCTTCGAAGGAAGAGAATTGAAACAGAAACAGAGATGGAAGAGAATGAAATGAAAGAGAAGCAAAAGTGCAAAGGAGGAGGGAGCGGTTGAGGCCTCAAATATTATTCCTCTTGTCCCCTATTACTTTCTTGCTTATAAAATCCCATAAATAAACCAATTTGTACCAAATGTTGCACCCCCAAGCCTAGCTCTGAATTTACTTAATTTGGACTTCAATTTCATCTCCAACTTCCCCAATTTGAAGTCCAATTTTGTTGTAGAAAAAGGTCCACTCAATATCCAAAAGTTCCCATCACCAAGTAGCTCGATTAGGAGGCCAAACGTCCCTTTAGTTAGGCCTGTCTGAATTTCTATTATTTTCCAAATCGTCCGAAATGATTTTTTTGTAAAAATCCTGGAATCACCGAAAATTCTTCAGAGGATGAGTCAACGTTCTTAAAATAAATTGTGACATGACAGAACTTTCGATTTCTGAAATCGGGTTCAAATTTGGGGTTAATTTCAATCTAACGCGATTTTAGCGTGACCTAACATACCGGGTTGTTTTTAGGAATTTTTAGTGCAATTGACCTGTAGTCAATTATTTTCAAGCCACATTGTACATCTTCAACACATTGGCGACTCTCAGTTGTCGTGAAAATCTCGAGATTTTGAATATGAACATAGGGTACATAAATGACAGAAAAATCGATCTAGTGCCATTCGACTGAAATTTTACAATCAAGTATAATCACCTACACACTAATCACATATCTTTATCGAATCGACCTATTTCCAGTCCCTAATCGATTTTTGACTATACTGTAATGATCTCTATAGATGAGCACAGTCAAGCGCTCGATTTCGGGTCGAGTTCTCAAGCCTATTGCGTTAAAATCCCTTAACGGCTTCCCCAAATTGTATAGTTATCTCATGAGTGATCAGCTTAGAGAATAGCACTATAGGCGCGTCGATGAAAGACCCGATTTATTCAACTAAAAACAGAAGTGGAAAATCAAGATGTCACACAAGAAGCAACTTAACTTGCTAAATGGTATCAACTGTTAAGGGATGAAATGAACTTTATCGTAAGAAAGAGGGACAGAGCCATCAAATTCAAGTTCTTTGCTTTTGTTTTTGAGCTTCACAAAAGTGAGGTGCTCATTTTGCTGATGAATTATGTGACTAAAGACTTGCAAATTAAGTTACCCAAATAGCTTTTTTGAGTGCAAGAAGCAACTTAACTTGGTATAGACTCAACTTAATTATGATGTCAACTATCAAGGGATGGAATGAACTCTATAATAAGAAAGAATGATGGAGTCATCAAATTGAAGTTTGTTACTTTTGTTTTTGGGCTTGATAAAAGTAAGATGCCCATTTTGCAAATGAATTATACGAATAAAGGCTTGCAAATTAAGTTGCTCAAATAGCATTTTTAAGCCCAAGAAGCAACTTAACTTGGTATAGACTCAACTTGATCATGGTGTCAACTGTCAAGGGATGGAATGAACTCTATAATAAGAAAGAAGGATAGACTCATCAAATTGAAGTCCTTTACTTTTGTTTTTGGGCTTGACAACTGTTAGGTGCTAATTTTATTGATGAATTATATGACTAAAGACTTACAAATTAAGTTGCATGAACAGTTTTTTCAAGCTTAAGAAGCAACTTAACTTGGTATAAACTCAACTTGATGATGATGTCAATTGTCAAGGGATGGAACGAACCCCGTAGTAAGAAAGAATATGGAGTCATCAAATTAACGTTATTTACTTCTTTTTTTGTGCTTGACAAAGTGATGTGCTCATTTTGTTGATGAATTATACAACTAAAGGCCTGCAAATTAAGTTGCTCGAATAGCATTTTTAAGTCCAAGAAGCAACTTTACTTAGTATAGGCTCAACTTGATCATGGTGTCAACTGTCAAGGGTGGAATGAACTATATAGTAAGAAAGAAGGACTGAATCATCAAATTCAAGTTTGTTATTTTTGTTTTTGGGCTTGACAAAAGTGAGGTGCTCATTTTGCTGATGAATTATGCAACTAAAGGCTTGCTAATTAAGTCACTTGAATGTGTTTTCAAGCCCAAGAAGCAACTTAACTTGGTATAGACTCAACTTGATCATGGTGTCAACTGTCAAGGGATGGAATGAACTCTATTGAGAAAGAGAGACAAGCCATCAAATTGAAGTTTTTTACTTTTGCTTTTAGGCTTGACAAAAGTGAGGTGCTCATTTTGCTAATGAATTATATGAATAAAGACTTACAAATTAAGTTGCCCGAATAGCTTTCTAAAGCCCAAGAAGCAACTTAACTTGGTAAAGACTCAACTTGATCATGATGTCAATTGTCAAGGGATGAAATGAACTCTATACTAAGAAAGAGAGATAGAGTCATCAAATTGAAGTTCTTTACTTTTGTTTTTGGGCTTGACAAAAGTGAAGTGTTCACTTTGCTGATTAATTATGTATTAATGAAGATAAATACCGATGTAGTTTTTTGTTTCAAGTCTATTTGATCAATTTTTGGCATAAGTTGCTAATATGGATGCGATCACTCTATGTGGTATAACTAGCTAACGTGCGCAATTTTTAATAAATTTTCTAATATTTTTTCAAATTTTAATTTCTTTTTCTTTCTTTTTTTCTTTTTTTGTTTCCCACTATGGTTGGTGAGGGTCATTAGAGCTAATAAGCCCCAGGGCGAGGACCACGAAGCCCCCACTAGCCACCAATGAGGGTTTCAACCCTCACTTGGCCTCATCCAAATTTGGGTGATGCCATCATGGCTGCAGGCAAGGCCGCCTTGCCCAAATCTAGGCAAGTCTAGCCTAGTTGGATGAGGGCAAAGGCCTCCTCACCTACAACTAGTGAGGCCTTGGCTAC
This sequence comes from Eucalyptus sideroxylon, assembly GCA_014182405.2. Classification (NCBI taxonomy): domain Eukaryota; kingdom Viridiplantae; phylum Streptophyta; class Magnoliopsida; order Myrtales; family Myrtaceae; genus Eucalyptus; species Eucalyptus sideroxylon. Next base: position 46,279,592 of record CM024550.2, read on the forward strand.
CTTCACCCGAGGCTAGCAAGGCGGACTAGCTTGGGAGAGCCCACCCCACAGATTACCGGTGAAGGAGGCCATGGCCTCGCTAGCCATGGGCAAGGCCATGCAAGGGCTTTCATGGCCCTCACCTAGTGGCTAGTGAGCTCTAGCGACCCTCGCCGGCCACAGTGGGAAACAAAAGGAATAAAAGAAAGCAAAACAATAAATAAAAGGAAGAGAAAAAGAAAAGAACAATAAAAACGAATAAAACTTTGAAAAACTATTGAAAATTATCTACATCAACGTCGAGTGCTATATAAGACTAATGACATCCACGTCAGCGATTTCTAGCTAAAAATTGCTCGGATGAATTTAATTGGCAAAACATTTTAAGGTTTAGTACTCAATTGACAAAATTAAAATGTTTAAAATTAAATTGGTTATAGTGTGATGGGTTTAAGAACTTTCTGACAATTTTCCCGCTAGAATATAGGCAAAAGAGATTGGATATGGAGCCTATGAAACTTGAGAACGTATCTCCCACGAACAAGGAAGGATCTGCACCCTTTGAAGTTTAGGAGGGTTTTCGGCATGGGAGTTTTTTCAAAAAATCAATATTTGTGGGTTCACGCTCCTCAAGCATTTCGGGAGTGATGGGGAATGGGCACTATCTAATTACTTCCCTTATGTCAATTTCAAATGACCCCTTAAGGTAATCATTCTTGTTCCAATCCTCAAGGATATGTGAATTGAATTGTGACTGTTATATGGAAATTTGGTTCATCTATATTTTTCTCTCCAAATTCAAATGCTCTGTAGTTTTGTGTTTTCAAGATCTTAACCTTTGCTAGCATTCAAGCTACTTGCTTTTCAGGTAGTTTAATGAGCGAGTCGGTTTCTTGATAATGCCATTTGCCTCATGATGGATAGATCGTCAAGTGACCCTTGATCGTGCTGTTTCATGCTTTCAATGGGAGTGAAAATTATAAAAACAACCTTAACAAAAAATATATAAATTATAAAAAAATTTCCATGTCCTCTACAAAATAAGGTCAATTTTGGTCGTTCAAAATTTAGAAAACACAACGACCAAAATTTCTACCAAACATATTTCATGGACAATTTTGGAGATGAAAACAAGAAATTGGAGAATTTCCTTTATATAACTGTATTTTGCATGAAAGCTGTCTCTTTAGAAAGATTCTACCTTTAATCAATTGAAGTTCTTTGCTTTTGCTTTCGGCCTTCGATAGAATTGAGGTGCTCATTTTGCTGCTACCTTACGGTTAAAGGCTTGCCAATTAGGCTGTCTAAGTAGCTCTCCCAAGCCAAAGAACCAACTTAACTTGATAAAGACTCAACTTGATCATGCTGCAAAGGGATGAATGAACTCTATAGTAAAAAACAGGGATAGATTCATTTTAAAGTAATGGTTCCATTGTTAAGAAATGAACCCAATGATATGTAGCGCTAGATATATTAGTTTGGGTTTTTTTTTTTTTCTTTTTTTGATAAAAAATTAATTTTTGTAAATTTATCAAATGTATATCAGTTTAGAGATTTTCATGGTATTAACTCCTTTTTTTTTTTTTCATGTTGAGACACTTTGCATGTGTCATAATACCGTTGAAAAGCTCGTCTCATGGTTATTTTAGTTTAGATCATCGAGTTTTGATTTTACCATTGTTTTTCTAAAAAAGCTGGCTATGTTCGTTTGAGATGAAAACGGGTGCTGGGCGAGTGATGTCTTATTGGATAGCTTACACTAAACCTCAGTGCTCAAGAAGTTTCAGGATGAGACGAGCTAATTCAAGAAATTATACTAGCAAAGAACTTTTAGCACGGGTTTAAAATGACACAACTATGAGACGAGCTTTTCAATAGTATTATGACGCTTGCGAGGTGTCTCAACAGGTAAAAAATGGGGTTAATACCACGAAAATCCTAAACTAGCATATATGTGATAAATTTATCCTTTATTAGTTCCCATTGAATTTTAATGCCAAACTGTTGAGTCAAATGACACTTGACAATTAATAGGCATACTAGTTTCAAGTTTCACCATCTGTTTGTCCCGGGTATATCATTTTATGATTTTTCATAATATTTTTCCTATTTAAATAATATTAATAGAGTAAATTTATCACAAATGAAACAATTTAGGATTTTTGGTTATTAAAAAATTAGATTGGAGTAAATTTGTCTCAAATATACTAATTAAGGGTTCTAGGGTTCTTGGTTTTCAAAAAATTATTTTGTATAAATTTATGACAAGTACACCGATTTAAAGTTTTTCATGACATTAACTTAATATATATATATATGAAAATCTTTATATCATAAATCTAAGTCTAACTAAATTGTTAAAATTCACATAGGTAAAACATTTGAACTAAACATACACTTTCAATTGGTATCCCTCAGCCTCTCACCTTCAGAGAGTTCTGTATACCTTCTATGGTAGCTTCCTACCTCAACATCCAAACCCAAAACTGTAAATGTTTACTCAAAAACCTAAATCTCTAGTAGTTCTTCCCCTATCTAAACGACAATGGCAGTTTCTACTCCACCTAGCCCTCAAATTCTTTTCCCCCCAAACCCTAATCAGACCAGTCGCCCCAACCCATTCTCCTTCCAAAACCCACACTATCTTCCCCCCTATACAAACTCGCTAGCCCAAAACCCTCAACACCATCCATTCTCCTTCCTTCCAGTCAACTAGAATGCGTCTTCTTTCTGAGAATGAAAAACTTGGAGAAGTTGACAGTTTGCCTAGCAGCGCTGTGCAAAAGGTTGGGAAGAATGTGGTCAAGCAAAGCAATTACGGCAGTGGATGATGTTATATATGCAAAAAAGATAAAGGAAGGCCAACTAACCCTAATTGGCCAACTATACCAAAACCCAAAGGTAAATTTCCAAGCATTCAGAACACAATGAGGAGAGTGTTGGAAAGTGGAGAATGTTGATATCAATTTGTTAATCCTTGGAATCTATGCATTTCGATTTGTATCGGAAATGGACAGAGATAGAGTAATATCTATGGAGCCTTAGTCCTTTGCTGATCACCCCATGTTATTGAAATCCTGGGAACAGAATACAACCCTTGGTTGCTATAATTTTACTTTCTACACTTTCTAGGTTCATATATATGGTTTACCAGTAGAATGGGTTTCTGAAGAGGTTGTAGCGAGAGTGGCAAAATACATTGGCAAAGTTTCAGAGGTCAAAATTGAGGCTAAAGGCCATATGACATTAAAAAAGAAAAAAAAAGGAAAGGCAAGAGTTACAGTCGATTTACCCCTTTAAAATCTGGATCCATTTTCAGCAATGACAGCAAGAAAATCTGGCTTGATTTAAGATATGAAGGATTACCACATTACTGCTATTCTTGTGGAAAATTGTGGCATTATGCCCAACATTGTGGGGGGAAAATATCTTACAACGAGGAAAAATTAACAGAAAAGAAATGATGTTTGGCTCTTGGCTAAAGGCAGAGGCAAATGAATATAGCCCTTTTTAGGACTTGTTTTATGGGAAAATAATGGAAGAATTGTTGGAAGAGGATTACATTCTAGAAACACCCTATAACCCTAGGGATATTGTCGTTTATGAAGGAAATGCAAGGGAAAGAACTCCACAGAATTCAAACATAGAGCTTGGGAAAAGGAAAGAGGTGCTTACTAAAGAAATGCACTGGAACCCCACTGGAAAAGCCCTCCTCATACTTGAAATTGAGCCAAATCCGGATAAAAGCACATCTCCAGGTTGCACCTTTAGTGGAAAGGTTGTAGAAGAAAAGGGAAATGGGAAAAGAGCCCAAGTCAGTAGAAAAATTAAGAGATACTCCCCTTATGAAAACTTGGGGTAGAATAGACAGCTGTTTGATGAATCTCAACTATTGGATACATCGATCCTCTCGAAGGAAGAAACACAGGATGGTTAGCCCTAATAAGCCACCGGGTTACAAATGAAGATAATATGTTGGAATTGTCAGGGGTTGCGCACCCCCGTGACAATTCAGGCCATTAGAGCCCTTGTGGCTCAAGAAAGGCCCACTGTTCTATTCTTAATGAAGACAAAAAAAAAAAAAAAAATACAGAGGAGTTTTGCAAAACAGAGTAGCGAAGATTAAAATTCCAAAGAAGTTTTATTGTCAACCCAAGTGGTATAACAAGGGTTTAGCAATTTCCTGGAATGACCAGGTATCTTTATCTATCCTTTCAAGTTCCATGCACTCTATTGATCTGAGCTTGTTTATGAGGAAACCAAATAGCAAATAAGAGTATCATGCACCAAATGATTTTCAAGGGAGACTGAGGCTATGGGACGAAGTTAATTCTAACAAGGGCTACAATGTGAGCCTTGGGTATGTATGGGGGATTTTAATGAGGTTTTCTTTACATGGGAGAAAGTGGGAAAAGGATTGGCTAAAAATTACAGAATTAAAGCATTCCAAGATTTTTTGGATGCATGTGGCCTCATGGACTTAAAAAGAAAAGGATGTGCATTTAGCTGGGCAAAAAAACAAGGAAGCAAAAGATTTTGTAAAGAAGAGATTAGATAAAGCAGTATGTAATGTTGAATGGAGAGTTAACTTCCCTAGTGAGGAAATTTATGCTTTACCTGCTGTTGGGTCAGACCGTAGTCCAATCTTAGTGGAATTGTTCCCTCAACCTGAAAGAAGAAAAAATGAGTTTAAATTTGAAACATTCTGATTAGAGAATGAAGAATATGAACAAGTGATGCTAGAATCGTGGAATTTAGTTAAAGGAAGCATTAATGGCCTCATCAATAAGCTAGAAAATGTATCCCAAAAATTTACCATATGGAGCAAAAAGAGATTTCCTAATGCACAAAGGCAAGTTAAAGCTTTGAAAGGAAAGATACAGTCATTGACAAACTGTCCAAATCAAAATTTTGATAAAAAAAGAGTAAAATAGCTGAACTATGAAATAAAAAGATTGTGAAGACAAGAAGAGATCTATTGGGAGATGAGATCTAGAATCAAATGGTTTAAATGGAGGGACAAAAATACTTAATTCTTTTATGCCACTACGGTGCAAAGAAGAAAAAGAAATAAAATTTTAATGTTGAAAACACCAAATGATGAGGGGATCAGAGACCCTTCCCAGATAAAGCGGATGACAATTGACTTCTTTAGAACTCTATATACTACATAAGGGGAGAGCAACTTTTAGCCAGTGCTAGATCAACTACTGTCAATTGTCAGGGAGGATATGAACCATGTGCTTATTGGAGAAGTTACCTTAGAAGAGGTAAAAATGCCACTTTCTAGTTAGGATCTATAAAGGTACCTAGGCCAGACGGTCTAAGTAGACAATTTTACTAGCATCATTGGAAAGAGATCCATAGAGATATCTACAAAGAGGTACATCAATTCTTTATTTCAAGCCGACTCAATCCCAAGCTAAATGAAACTCTCATCACACTTATCCCAAAAATGCCAAAACCAAAAAGACTAGATTAGTTTCGGCCCATTAGTCTTTGTAACCATGCTTATAAAATCATTTTAAAGGTATTAGCGAATAGACTTAAACCCTATTTGCTCTAGCTAATCACCACAAATCAAAATGCTTTTGTGAAGAGATGACAAATACAAGATAATATATGATTGTTCAAGAGGTAATCCATCAGCTGCGAATCATAATGAGGAAAAGAAGGTTTTAGGCTATACTAAAGCTTGATACGAGAAAGGCATACAATCTGGTCGAATGGGATTTTTTGGAAGCCAGCATGCTTAAAATGGGTTTCAGTGCTACCTTGGTTTCTCGGATTATGCAGTGTGTTTCAACAGTTTCCTTTAGTGTAAAAATGAATGGCAAACCCCCATCATACTTCGAACCATCAAGAGGAATGAGGCAAGGCAACCCACTATCCTCATATCTTTTCATCATTATAGCAAATGTTTTATCCCAATTGCTGCTTATGGAAGCATAAAAGGGATTAAGTTGAATAGGGCATGCCCAACCCTTTCACATTTGCTGTCCGCAAATGTTTTCATTCTGTTTTTGAATGCAAAAATTCAAAACGCCAGAATGTGGCTGCTATTCTAAATCAGTATTGTTTTGCCTCCGGACAAGCAATAAACCTCAACAAATTGGGTATGTTCTTTAGCAAAAATTGCCCTTATAACCTAAGACAGAATTTCACTAATGAAATGAGAGTCCCAAAGATAGAAAAGACTAGGAAATACTTAGGAATTCCATCTAATTTGTGCTGTTCAAAAAAGGAAATGTTCACTTGGATCCTTGCAAGAGTTAACTCCAAACTAGAGGGCCTAAATATTGTTAAAAGTGGTGGTGCAAGCAATTCCACAATTTGTCATGCCATTGATCAAAAGATTGTGGCATTCTGGTGGAAAAACAATAAAAAACAAAGGAGAGTGCATTGGAGAAAATGGGATATTGTAAAAGAATGGAAAGATGAAGGAGGTTTGGGGTTTAGAGACTTAATTAAACTTAATGAAGCATTGTTGGGGAAGCAAGCATGGAGAGTAATTCAAAATCCAAAATCCCTATGGAGCTAGGTTTTTTAAGGATTGTACCATCCACATTGTGATTTTCCTCATACAAGGAATGGTATTAGACTTTCTTGGGGATAGCAAAGCCTCACTATAGGCAAAAATATTATCCGACCATCAGACCATCACTAAGATGGGTTGTCGACAACGGCAAAAAATATAGATTCGAGAACATAATTGGCTACCTCGAGGAGTGATTGGAGGCCCAGCTAACAGAGGGTGATCCTATTATGGTGTCAATTTTATTGAACTCAGAGGATATGGAATGGAACGAACAGAGAGTGCGGGAGGTTTTCGACCGACAAATAGCATAGGAGATCCTAACCATACCCCTAAGCCCTATGACGTAGGAGGATCAATTAATCTGGACACCAACCAAAGCCGACGCATTTACAGTGAAAAGCGCATTTAACGGCTTACGGGGGAGCCCAGAGTAGCACAAAACAGAACCAAGCCTCATCATCTTTCCAAACCCCTAAAGCATTTTGGAATCGCATATGGCAGGCACAAATCAACCCAAATTCAATTATTTCCTTTGGCAGGCTTGTAACAACGCACTGGCAACCATGAAAAATCTTAAAAGAAGAAGAATATTACTGGATGCTATTTGTCCTCTCTGTCAATGACATCTCGAAACTACAGAAAACCTCTTCCTCCTTTGCCCCTGGACGAAATAGGTTTGGTAACATATAGCAATTAAAATCAAGATTGACACAAACGACGTGACTAGAATGGAAGCTTGGCTTGCGTACTTTAACCATACCTCAGTATCCTTTGAGTTCTTGACCCTATTGCTATGTCAAATTTGGAAAGCCTGAAACGATTTTGTGTTCCTAACTCTACCACCGAAGCCCCAACTCCTAATAGACGCGGCCTTGGCAAAAAATCAAAGCATCAGCAGATGGGTAAGTGGAAAGCAAGCAGATCTAAACCAGTGGATAGGCATGCCTTCAGCTTGGAAGCCCCTTGCTCGTGGCGTGCTCAAGTTAAACATGGATGAATCGTTCGTTGAAGAGACTGGAGATGGCGCAATCGACTGCTTATGTCGAGATAGCACCAAAAAGTTGATCGCTGGGTTTGCCTCCTCGGTGCGCGTGGCTTCGACTCTACAAGCGTAGGCCATGGCTATCATGGAAACCCTAAGGACATTGCAAAAACAGAACGCAACAAAGTTTGAGTTAGAAACAGATAACTTCGAACTGTGGAAGGAACTAAGTACACTTGCAGGTCAACCGGTTTGGAGTCAGAGCACTCATCTTCGAGGCCCAGGCCCCTTTGAAGAATTTCCAATCCCTAAAGCTAGCCCATTGCAAAAGGGAATCTAATTGGGTGGCAGATTAAGTTGTCAAAGCCCATTGTAATAATACCCTTCCGTTGAATTGCTTCCGTTGAATTGGGCCTCCTACCCAATTGTGATTTTTTAAGGATTGTACCATCCACATTGTGATTTTCTTCATACAGGGAATGGTATTAGACTTTCTTGGGGATGGCAAAGCCTCACTATAGGCAAAAATATTATCTGACAATCACTAAGATGGGTTGTCGACAGCGGCAAAAAATATAGATTCGAGAACATAATTGGCTACCTCAAGGAGTGATTGGAGGCCCAGCTCACAAAGGGTGATCCTATTATGGTGTCAATTTTATTGAACTCAGAGGATATGGAATGGAACGAACAGAGAGTACGGGAGGTTTTCTGTGGCATCCGGGAATTTCAACCCCAAATATTGATTTTGAGGGAAACGATATTTGTCTTTGAATGGCCATAAGGACAATTACATCATCGGCCACGATATTTTATCTCTTGGACCGAACCCCCCTTATGAAAATGTTAATTGATTATGAGAATGTTAATTAATTTATATAAATAAATAAAAATCAAAATTAAATGCCCTAAAGTGGTGAAGGAATTATGGGCTCATTATCGATATCTTTTCTATGGGCTATTTAAATTGGAAATATGACGATTTGATAAAGAAGACTTTGCTCTTGACTATGCACTTTATAGATTTGATGGATTAATGTCACAAAGTCTTTTGGCCATTTTGTTATGCAATTAGGTATTTATTTATATTAGAATTAAAATGTATTATTAAAAATAAACTTGGGCCATTTAAGTTTGGACTTTAGGCCCAAGTGAGATGGGCCTAAAGTGGGCCATAAGCCCGGCCAATGTCAGCGCATGGAGGGGGGAGGAGGAGCCGCATGGCTTCCTCCAAGTGTCTTCAACAAGGGAGACACTTGTCTCCTCCTTGGGGGACAAGTGTCCCTCATGCAAAATAAGAATGCATGCATATATATATATATACAACCAAAGAGAGAGAGAGAGAGAGGGAGTGGCTGGTTTTGAGAGAGTGAGAGAGAGAGAGAGTTGCAAGAGAATGAGGAGCCGAGAGAGAGAGGAGGTCTGCTCGTCCGTTCGCCGTCCGTGTGCCGCCGTCCGCTTGATCTTAGAGGCAATTTGGGATCGATTTCCACTCTTGCATGTGTGTCTTGCATGTGTGATTTGTTGGTGGTAGATTTCGGAGGTTAGGGTAGGTAAAACAGAAGCTAGAATGTGACTTGTTCTTGAAAATGCTTGCTGATTTCGTGTAAACCGCTCGACCCAGAATCTTATGGAGGCTTGTATGCATGTTTCCAGTTGGATTTTGACTTTTATTCCTTCATGAAAGTTGTATCCAACATCTTAAACTACAACATACTAAAATTTGGGACAAAATGGTGGAGATTTAAGGGGTCAAACCCTCTTCCTACGAAGACACTACATCTGGAACTGTTTTGCTGACCTTTTGGTAGTTTTGTGGGCTGCATGTCGATTTTTACCAAGAATCTCTCCTCAAATTCTTCATGAAACCTGTACAGAACATCATAAATACTAACATACTCAAATTTGAAGTAAAATGAGCAAGAATGAGCAAGTGTAGCCTAGTGAATCGACTTACTCTTGAAGACGGTTAATCTGGAAACACGGTACTGGACACCCGAGATTTCATGGACCCATATGGTGACTATTATTTGGAAATTTGGCCTAAATCCCTTAATAAAAGTTTTAGGGGACCTCCTAAAGTAAAACATATCCAAATTTCAGAGGAAACGAAGAAGAATAAATGGGTGAAAACTCGATATTTCGGAGATAGCTATTCTGGACATTTCGGTGCTAGAATCAGAAGCTTCAGATGACTATAGAAAATTATTTAGAACGAATCTAGCCTAGATTTCTTCATGAAAAATCTAATTTAGTGTCTTAAATATAACCTGGTAAAATTTCATAATTTTCGGAAGTCATTCGGGTATTTTAATCGAATTATTTCAGAAACTGCACAATCTGTTTGTATCCGAAATTTCATGCTGTATTTATGTGAATTATATCTTCTTGTGTGGAACTCTATTGGGCATGTGTTTTTCATGAAATTATTATCTTATTGACCTTTCTATCACATGTCTTGATTTCATGATTTTTTAGAATCATATGGATATTTAATTTAAATATTTTCAAAAATTTGTACAAGCTGGAATTTAGTAAACTTCAAAAAGACATGACATATGGACTATTCTAAATTGGATGGACTCCATGAATTGTGTTGTTATGAATGATTATGTCATGCTGCATGTATGATGATGAATGGAGATGCATGTATGAATCAAAGGATGAAAATGATCTTGATTGCCATCACATCACATGCCATGTTAAAATTGAACTATAATTGGAGATGTGAATTGAGATAAATGAGAATGCTGTCGGAGGTGTGAGCCGACGATGCCCCGGGAGTGTCAGGATGCCTAGCTAGGGAGTGCTAGATGCCCGGTGGCCTTAAATGGCGTAATTCCGGAGGGTCCTCGGGAGTTTCGAGATGCCCGGTGGTATACGGTACATAATTCCAGAGGAGGGGGGGATCCTGATGGTATGTCAGTACGTAATTTTGGAAGCCCTGGAGGTTTGTGCCAAGGGGGATGCCTCTTGATGCTAGTTGGGATGCGAGATGCCCGGACAGGGAGTGTAAATGCCGGAAGCCTTAGAGGTTTGTGCCCAGGGGGATGCCTCGTGATGCCAGTTGGGATACGAGATGCCTGGAATGTGGGGGTGCCGGATGCCCGGTTGTATCTTGGATACATGCCCGGAGGTTCCTCGCAATGCCAAGATTGGGCGCGAGTGATGAATGTGGGATGCAAACATTGGTCCCAGGAAAAGAGAAATGTGGCGGTCCAAAATGAAAGGATGAAATCGAGAAGTTGAAATTGAAATATGCATGATGATATATGCATGACATGATGAGTGCATGGATGCATGGAATAAGGATGGTACATGTGATATGATGATGATGAGTGCATGGATGCATGGTAATGATGATGGCATGCGTGATATGATGATGATGAGTGCATGGATGCATGGTAATGATGATGGTACATGTGATATGATGATGTTACATGCATGGATGCATGGCAATGATGATGATACATGTGATATGATGATGATATGTGCATGGATGCATGGTAATGATGATGGTACATGTGATATGATGATGATGAGTGCATGGATGCATGGTTATGATGATGGTACATGTAATATGACATGATATGTGCATGGATGCATGATAATGATGATGATACATGTGATATGATGATGATGAGTGCATGGATGCATGATGATGGTAAGTGCATGGATGTATGTGCACCTATGGCATGGTGGTACATGTGACATGATGATGGTAAGTGTACGGCATGATGGTGATGACTATATGATGATGTATGTACATGAGGTATGATGACATGTGCATGATATCAAGGTAAATTGTGCATGGATACTTCAATGACATGTAATGCTATGATTGTGATGATTGTGTGGCATAATGCATTGAGTGGTTTATTGGTCCTTTACCTGCTGAGTGACTGTACTCACCCCTTCGGGGACCAACATTTCAGATTAGTAGATGGATTAAACGATTGAATATGACCGTGAGGAGGAGGATAGCAAAGGAGGGAACTTTTGGACGCCGACACTGGTTGATGAACCTTAAGCATACGATTGTGGGAGGAGAAGTCAGTCATCTCTTGAAGTATAGCCTAGTATAGAAAACTATGGCATTTTGATGTACCGATGAACGATGTCCATATGGTTTAAATGAATAGAAGTGTGCGGCTTTTACCCATAAATGTTTAGTTGGTTTGCATCGTTTTATGAATATAGGGAAGGGAGTTGTTAGATGTGCTTCCATATATAAATTGCGCAAGGGACCGATCTAAAAGATGTAAACCCCCAGGTTGTATGGACCCGCTGCAATTGAAATAGTATCAGAGTGACATGTTAATAAGGAAAGTGAAAGGTAAGCGAACTGTGGCAACCCTAACGGATCGGGGGCCGTCGAGGGGTGCCACATTTTCGACCGACAAATAGCATAGGAGATCCTAACCATACCCTTAAGCCCCATGATGCAGGAGGATTAATCTGGACACCAACCAAAGCGGGCACATTTACAGTGAAAAGCCCATTTAACGGCTTACGGGGGAGCCCAGAGTAGCACAAAACAAAATCAATCCTCATCATCTTTCCAAACCCCAAAAGCACTATGGAATCGCATATGGCAGGCACAAATCAACCCAAATTCAATAATTTCCTTTGGCAGGCTTGTAACAACGCACTGGCAACCATGAAAAATCTTAAAAGAAGAAGAATATTACTATATGCTATTTGTCCTCTCTGTCAACGACATCTCGAAACTACAGAAAAACTCTTCCTCCTTTGCCCCTGGACAAAATAGGTTTGGGAACATATAGTAATTAAAATCAAGATCGACACAAACGGCGTGACTAGAATGGAAGCTTGGCTTGCGTACTTTAACCATACCACTGTTTTTTTTTTTTTTTTTTTTTTTTTGAGTTCTTGACCCTACTTTGCTATGTCAAATTTGGAAAGCTGAAACAATTTTGTGTTCCTAACTCTACCACCGAAGCCCCAACTCCTCATAGACGCGGCCTTGGCAAAAAGTCAAAGCATCAACAGATGGGTAAGTGGAAAGCAAGCAGATCTAAACCAGTGGATAGGCATACCTTCAGCTTGGAAGCCCCTTGCTTGCGGTGTGCTCATGTTAAACGTGGATGGATTGTTCGTTGAAGAGACGAGAGATGGCGCAATCGCCTGCTTATGCCAACATAGCACCGGAAAGTTGATCGCTGAGTTTGCCTCCTCGGTGCGTGTGGCTTCGGCTCTCCAAGCGGAGGCCATGGCTATCATGGAAAACCTAAGGACATTGCAGAAACATAACGCAACAGAGTTTAAGTTAGAAACCGATAACTTCGAACTGTGGAAGGAACTAAGTACACTTGCAGGTCAACCAGTTTGGAGTTAGAGCACTCATCTTCAAGGCCCAGGCCCCTTTGAAGAATTTCCAATCCCTAAAGCTAGCCCATTGCAAAAGGGAATCTAATTGGGTGGCAGATTGAGTCGTCAAAGCCCACCGCAATAATTCCCTTCCGTTGAATTGCTTCCATTGAATTGGGTCTCCTACCCAATTGTGATTTTTTAAGGATCATACCATCCACATTGTGATTTTCTTCATACAGGGAATGGTATTAGACTTTCTTGGGGATGGCAAAGCCTCACTATAGGCAAAAATATTATCCAACCATCACTAAGATGGGTTGTCGACAGCGGCAAAAATATAGATTCGAGAACATAATTGGCTACCTCAAGGAGTGATTGGAGGCCCAGTTAACAGAGGGTGATCCTATTATGGTGTCAATTTTATTGAACTCAGAGGATATGGAATGGAACGAACAGAGAGTGTGGGAGGTTTTCTACCGACAAATAGCATAGGAGATCCTAACCATACCCTTAAGCCCCATGATGCAGGAGGATCAATTAATCTGGACACCAACCAAAGCCGGCACATTTACAGTGAAAAGTGCATTTAACGGCTTACGGGGGAGGCCAGAGTAGCACAAAACAGAACCAAGCCTCATCATCTTTCCAAACCCCGAAAGCACTATGGAATCGCATATGGCAGGCACAAATCAACCCAAATTCAATAATTTCCTTTGGCAGGCTTGTAACAACGCACTGGCAACCATGAAAAATCTTAAAAGAAGAAGAATATTGCTGGATGCTATTTGTCCTCTTTGTCAACGACATCTCGAAACTACAGAAAACCTCTTCTCCTTAGCCCTTGGACAAAATAGGTTTGGGAACATATAGCAATTAAAATCAAGATCAACACAAACGACGTTACTAGAATGGAAGCTTGGCTTGCGTACTTTAACCATACCACAGTATCCTTTGAGTTCTTGACCCTACTGCTATGTCAAATTTGGAAAGCCTGAAACGATTTTGTGTTCCTAACTCTACCACCGAAGCCCCAACTCCTCATAGACGCGGCCTTGGCAAAAAGTCAAAGCATCAGCAGATGGGTAAGTGGAAAGCAAGTAGATCTAAACCAGCAGATAGGCATACCTTCAGCTTGGAATTGGAAGCCTCTTGCTCGTGGCGTGCTCAAGTTAAACGTGGATGGATCGTTCGTTGAAGAGATGGGAGATGGTGCAATCGCCTGCTTATGCCGAGACAGCACCGGAAAGTTGATCGCTGGGTTTGCCTCCTCGGTGCGCGTGGCTTCGGCTCTCCAAGCGGAGGCCATGGCTATCATGGAAACCCTATGGAGATTTCAGAAACATAATGCAACAGAGTTTGAGTTAAAACAGATAACTTCGAACTGTGGAAGGAACTAAGTACACTTGCAGGTCAACCGGTTTGGAGTCAGAGCACTCATCTTCGAGGCCCAAGCCCCTTTGAAGAATTTCCAATCCCTAAAGCTAGCCCATTGCAAAAGGGAATTTAATTGGGTGGCAAATTGAGTCGTCAAAGCCCACCGCAATAATACCCTTCCGTTGAATTGCTTCGTGGAATTGGGTCTCCTACCCCCTCCAGCCCCGGCCCCACCCCCACCCCTTTTGGAGTTGTTATGTTTTGAAGGAACTGCTTTGTATTCGTAGTCTACTGCTAAATGAAAGGTATGAAGTTTTTTGACCCAAAAAAAAAAAAAAAAAAAAAAAAAAAACATTTGACCTTGAACGTAAAGAAAAAAGTTGCCAAGATCAGGTCTTGACAATACACTTAATCCACAAAGCCCTATCAATGGAACGTCTGATAAGATCATTAATCATGAAGGCCATGGCAATACAATTGGACCACAAGGCCCATTGATGGAATGAATGATCAGCTCATTGATCAAAAGTTTCCAATGGGCAGCATGAAACAGGCAATAATAGATTGACTCGATATATGCACAGTTTTTGAAGACTGAATCAAAGAGATACCATCAATAAGGGATTAGCAGCAGTTACAAATCATGTTAGAGTAGAGCGTAAGTCAAAACAGTGTGAGATTCATGCCAAGAATAACCAAAACTCATAAGAGGACGGCCATTGAATGACACAGAAAGAGTCAAGGAAAAGAGGGGAATCATCAACTATCAAGACATTGGAAAAATCACAACAGCACTTTAGATTTGACTTTGAAGATGAAGATGAGAAGATCATTCATAATGGATCAATTTATTTTAGATTTTGCCTAAGTTTGAATTTTAATTTCGAATTAGATTAGGTTTACCATTTTCAGTGCTCATCTTTGTCTATAAAAGTTTTTCAGTCGTGCTTTGTAAGCTTTTTACTTTTTGTACGCACTCTACTTATCTAAATTAGCAATTTATATTCAACTTTAGTCGTTGAGCAAACCTGACCTCCAAGAATGTAGGCCATTTGTTTTAATTTAATAAAATTTCTTTGAAAGTCCTTGTCGTCTCAAATCCACTCCTAGCATATTATTTATTTCTTTGAATTTTGTAAAGTCGTTGAGGCTTCAAGGCATATTAAATTCACTTTTGATTTGAAGTCATATTTAAGAATTTATGGATAATATCCTTTCAGAAACTGATACTTTCGTCTAATTTAGGGGGCCTAAAACATAAATAGTCACTCTAGTTAGGGTTATTTGCTTTTACAGAAAAGTTAAAGCGTCCGTATTGAACGACACTACTTGTATTTATCAAGCTCATGGGCTGGAATCTTCCATTTATGTCATGTGTAAAGAACAACACTACTTTTATTTATCAAGCTCATGGACTGGAATCCTCCATTTACGTCATGTGTAAATAACTGACAAAGCGCATATGGTTAGCCGCTCTAAGCATTTCCTTCTTTAAAAAAAAAAAAAAAAAAAGAGACGAAAATTTTCAAACCTAGCAGGTGAATGCACATGGTGAATGCAACCAGAGTTAGAGTATACGAAGGAAATATAAGTATTCACGTTTTGACAAAATGATGTAACATGCACCTGCTCCCTCGTACCATTCTTAACCAAAAGATGATTACTTAAAATATCAAAATCAAGGAAAAAAATATGCATCCGCTACACATTTAAAAATCTATTTCATGACTCATTTTCTGATAAAATGCCATCCATAGAAGATAAAATATTGAAAAGAAACACATCAGAGGTAGGTTGAGAATGAGACAGTACATTTAAATAGCAAAATTATTGAAATGAAATACATCAGAGTTAGGTTGAGAATGAGATGGATACATTTAATTAGCAATTTTTGCAATTTCGTATGGGATTCCCATATGAGTGTGCCCAGAGACATCGGAGAGAATTAGTATATGAGGGGAAGGAATCCTCTTCACAATGGGCATAGTGATTGGTGAACCCCGGACACAAACAACAACAAAAATTATTACATGCAGATGATGACTAGAAGCTGCCAGCCATGGTGGCTCAACAGTTGAATAATATTGAAGTCGGCACGACAACCTCATGACTTGAGGTGTAAGAAAAAGAAACGTACCAACAACGCGCTATATTCCATCAAATTATTGTTCTTCAGCAAAAGAATGTTAACTCAGGAGAAATAGCGATTCAAACTTCACAACATGACCATCAGCAAAACCAAGTCTCAACCTTGTGCTATCAAAGAGCCCAAGAAGTAGAATTAAGAGCCAAAAGACAACACAAGAAATTTACGTGATTTAGTCCGATGGCCTGCATTCATATGCGGACTATAATTGTGAAGACTTACGTATCAAAATACAATGAAAGAGAAAGAACTATAAACATCTCTATACCCTAATACTCCCGATGTCTCTCACATTCTTTGAAATAATATTTACATTATAAATCTAAGAGGAAATACTAAAATTAAACAAGTTTGTCTAACGGAGGGAGATTTCCTCGCAGCCCCTGCATGTCCGGTCTCGCCCTTCGCTTCCACCACAGATAGATTTCGTTAAATAATCTGAATCAAGTCAGTTGCGGAATTAATCTTTGAGTGGGGGATCATTGGGATTTATCTCACAATAGTTGCAGAAAGGGTTGGTAGTCAATTTATAAGTATGAAAGATAATTTTTAGTTAACTTGTTGGTTGAGAGAGACCCAATACTGCCCAACAATAAGTTATGATTTACTGGTTTAATGTCCACGGCCTGCGTAGCTAATTATAAGAATTAGCTTTCCATGTATTAAATAACGGTTCGAATTTTTTTAATTAACAGATAAAACTGACTAGCCGGTTTAAGTTGTAGCCATTATAAGATTGTTTTAGAAAAAAAATAATTTCCATTGCTTAAAACTTTTTTATAAGTCTTCATCCATTCCCTTTAAGTTTGCTATGTAAGCTCATTCCGTATTGAGCGTGACCAAAAAGAAGGAGAGAATAATCGTATCGGTAAATTTGAAATATCAAAACTGCACAATGTAAACAAGTACGAGTGATGCATGCATTGTGAGAACATTCGCCAAAAAAAAGTCACATTCACATAACTAGAATTATCAAGTCACTTAGGTTTAATAGTTTTTTGTTCACAATTTACTTATGATAATGCAAACGTATGGGCAGCGCTGAAAGATTATAAACGAGTGGAATCCTAATGATGAGCAAAATGGTGATGAGAGCTGTCTAGACTCACTCTTCTCTGAGGTCTATATATATGCAAGCATACTTCTGACTTCTAAGATTATATTGCTCTAAGAAAAAAATAATAATAGCCATTGTTATAGTGATTATTGAGTTGCTGTGCAAAAATTACAATAATATTCATAGTTACAGTGAATAAGGTAAGTTTACTATGTTTGGCTTGAAAGAGATGAGATGATCCATAAAGCCACAGGGGCTGCAACTCTAGTGCACTATGCAAAAAGAATTATCATATTTGTTCAATTAAGGGCGCCAAAAATAAATAATTAGTCACTCTAAAATTTAGAATTTTCGAATGGAGACCTATCAACAGACCAGTTTGGTCTGTGTATACAAGCTGAGGGACCGTGTCAGCTGGTGTTCAACACCAGGGGAATTTGCTGGATTTGCACCTTGTTTGGTTACCATTTTTCCACTCATATTTGCTGGGTTGAGTTTAAAGTGAGTCAATTCAATTTTATGAATGGATTAAAATTAGTAGTAAGAAATGAAGACGAGTAAAAATGGGTGTAAATGGATATGACTATACTCATAACATAACGGTGATGAAGATGAAATAAAACAAATAAGCGCACTACCTCCATCAAATTAGTCATACGACTAGAATTTAATTTGGGGAGTCATCCTGGGCTACTCCTTGCTTTCAAGGAAAACCGTCACCTCACTGGTTGTTCAAGCTTTCTTGGAGCGCCTTTTCATACTGAATATGGATGACTCGGAACTAAGTGCTTGCAAAATGCTCCATTTGTTGTAAATCTTTCTGAAACTAGAGTTAACGCAAATAGCCTTTCTGAAACTATATGTTTGTTCAATTAAGGGGGCCAAAACATAAATAGCCACTAGGATAGGGTTATTTACCTCTCCGGGAAAGCTAAAGCATTCATGTTGAACAACACTGCTTATATCTACCAAGTTCATGGGCTGGAATTTTCCAATTACATCATGTGTAAGTAACTGACAAAGCGCATATAATTATCCGCTCTAAGACATCCTTTTAAAAAAAAATAATAAAATAGAATAAAAGAGAAATGAAAATATTTTCAAATTTGGCGGGTGGATGCACTTGATCAATGCGGCCAAAGTTAGAATAGGTGAGGAAAACCTAAATATTCAAATCTTGACAAATTGATGTAAAAATATCAAAATCAGTTAATGGGAAAAAACAAATCTGCATCTAGCAGACGTTGGAAAATTTATTACTTGACTAATTTTCTGATAAAATGCCAACCATAGAAGGTAAAATATTGGAATGAAACAAATCTAAACTAGGTTGAGAATGATATGAGTTCATTAAATTAGCAATTTTCGCAATTTCCTGTGGAATTCCCATATGAGAGCCGCCCAGAAACATCGTAGAATATTAGCAGATGATGGGAAGGACTTTTCCACATCGGTGGGCTGGTGAAGAACTATACAGGTCAACTTGTTCAAATGTAATATATGCAGGACACCGAATCAATATTTGGCTGGTAGCCTTTAGTCATCATCTGCAGAAAGAATCAAATTCATAACAACAGGAATCTCTGGCCAGAGAGAAATCAATACGGAATGTAATAATTTTTGTTATTGTTTATGTCCAGGGTTCATAAATCACTATGCTCATTGTGAAAAGGGTCCACCAGCCACGGCGACTCTGTAGATGAGTAATATTGAAGTCAACATAACAACCACATGACTTGAGGCATGAGAAAAATAACTTTCCAATCACGTGCTTTCTTATTTCAATTCATAGTATCTTTCTTCAGCAAAAGAATGTTGACTCAAGAAAAATAGCAATTCCAACCTCCTAACATTTGTAAAATTTTATGAGATCATTACTAACTGTTGGAATGAAAAGAAAGAAATTTACATGATTTAGTTGATGACCTCCATTCATGGGACAACAATAAGTGCAAAGATTTACCTCTCAAAATACAATGAAAGAGAAACATATATATATAGACACAGACACACCTTGATATTCTTGATATATCTCACATACTCTAAAATAATATTTATATTATAACTCTTAAGGCTTTTGAGAAAAATGTGATATTGTTAGAAAATATTCCCTAGGAAGTTATTTTTCAAGAAAATGATAATAATTTTTTGTGTTTGGCTAAAACTTAAAAATGAACTAGAAAATATTTTCTACTATTTGATATGGAAAATCTGATTTGATTTTCCTCCTTGCAATCATTTTAAATTTTTTTTAAATGTTTGATTAAAACTTGAAAATGAACTATAATATATTTTTCACTGTTTGGTATAGAAAATCTAATTTGATTTTCCTTATTGCAATCCTTTCAATTTTTTTTTTTAATTTTCTTTTAAAAAATAATTTTAATTTTTTTCTTTTCTTTTTTTTTTTTATTTCCTTTTTTTTACTTTCTCCTTCTTCTTCAACTAGTCATCGACAAGGCTCAAGCTCACTGTTCTCGAGCAAGGCTCCACCTTGGTAGATTTGGCAAGGTAGAGCTTGTGAGGCCAACAAACTCGAGCCTTGCCTAATTGGTGAGCTCAAGGCTTTGCTAGTGGTTGGCAAGTTGCAACAAGCTTGAGGCCTTGTGAGTTGTGGCAAGGTCACCTTTAGCTCAGTACAATGAGCTTGACCACTAAATATGGCGAGGTAGAGTCATGCCTCAAGTTGGCTCGGCTCCGCTCACCATAATTTGGTGAGCTCAAGCCTTATTAGCCTATGATGAGGCTCGTCCCACAAAAATCCATGTGGGATGATTTACTAGAAGTGATACTCAAATTATCGATTTTACTTTGACATGGCACTAAGAAAAAAATTATGACATTCAAGTTACGAAAGTTACTTGTCTTGATTTGCAATGGTTTTCAGTTTAATGCAAGAATTGATGATGGAGAAACGGCTTTCTCTTTCATGTAATTCAAAAAGGACATACAAAAGCAAGAACATCTTTATTCTTCTTCTCATGTTTCGTTTCTCTGTTGGGTTTAACATACAAATTTAGTGCAGATTAAAGAGGAATGTCTGTTATATCCTAAGAGAATAGTCGCTAGAGTCAGTTGCACCAAGTTTTATATTTGAGGTGCAGAATTATTCTGAAGGACAATGCTCCCATGTCTCAAATAGCAAATCTCCTTTTCATATTCTCCAACTATTTTTCACAACAAGAATAACTTACCAACACTACTAAGAATTTACCAACTTCCAAATAAATTGCTGTATTATCAAATCTTCTGAAAATTTTTGCAAGCATCATAAGTAGATGATCATCGTTATAGTAAATATGTCAACATTTTAGTAATCTATTAACTTGTCAACTTCTTTGAAGTGCTACCTTCACATCAATACAAGCTTTAAAATGTCCGGTGATAGTTGCGTTCTCACTTCGAATGGACCAAAAAATTCATCATTAGCATGACCATGAGACATTTGAGCCTTCCTTTGATACCTGGTAAAAATTGAAGCAGGGTATAAACAAAGGAAAGTGTGTAAACTAATTTTTTTCATTACATATCCAGTTTAATTTTTGACAAAAAAAAAAAATCTTCTCGGATAATGCCAAGGCCACATATCCAATATCTCAATTTTGATGTCCGAATTTGGTGGACTGAAAATGAACCGACTCTCTCTCTCTCACCGAGAAACAAACCTTGAAGTTCATAAACAGTACTGGGGTGCCATTGTTGGGCTAGTCGAAAGGTTTTCGGTCACTCTCGTGCCTCTTCCGTGCAGATGCCTTGTCTCCTATCTCTTCCATCTTTTCGTGCTGAGACACCTAGCAAGTGTCATAATCCATGTCAAGATCCGACCCAGACTTTCTTTTAAGGATGTAAGCAATGACGTCATAGGAACTTTGGAGAAGACGCAAGAATGTCACGTCATTTTGGGGAGGAACTTTGGCAGCATCCTTGACTTCAGACATCTTTGAGTCCCCCAACGTCAGGTCAAAGCGCTTGACGAGCGATCGGAGACCATGCTGACTTAGTGATCTGGAATCACCTAATATTTTCTCTTTATGATTAATCCAAATTGGACCCGACTGTTTGGTTTGACTAGCCCATTCACCAGCAAAGTCTCCGAGAAAGCCCAAAAAAAGAGAGTTGTGTGAAATTTACTTCTCGGGAAAAGCACGAGTATTGATGTCAAATGACACTACTTGTACTCACCAAACTCATGGTCCGGGCTATTCCATATACATCATGAGTAAGCAACATACACACCACATTATTTCTATATATCAGTAAATAAACTAATGCAAAAACGACCAAATTATTCTGGAAATGGTCAACCCGAGCTTAGTTATAAGAGGCCCTGCAATTTACGGCGATTGACATCACAGCATTAACTTTCTAGGAAAGTAGAAAATCTCTTTTGCATGCTCTGTTTACTTTGTTGTTGAAAGACGGCAACCAGAACAGCAACCCAATGGCAGCGCATCCATATCTTCATACACCAGGTACATGTTCATGTTCGAGTCTAGATAAAATATGGTATTGGCGATGTGGTGTTAAAGAATGCTGGATCTTGCATTTTCTCGGAGTTCTTTTTCTTTGCTTTATCATTGAGCAAACGTAACCCTGACCTTGACTAGGAAAAAGAGAAAAAAAATTCAGTGTGAGAAGGACTTTGTGCTCACTCTTTCTCCTACATATATTGAAGATGTTTGTGGAAGCGATGACCAAATCGAAGTGTTATTTCATTGTGAAATTAATATTTGGGGCGGATCTTGATGAAATGTTCTTATCTAGGACACTTCTCTATGTCTACAAGGAAAAAGTATTAACAAAATGGGCCTGAAAAAATTGTATCCAATGCAGGAAATATGGAAGAGATGGCGGATGGACCCCATTACCGACGATTGTTGGCAGCCGTATTCAAGGGTGACTGGGAATATGCTAGCAAAATTTTCAACCAAGAACCTGCTTCGGTGAGGGCCAGAATAACAAGCAGATTCGAAACAGTGCTTCACATAGCCACTTTGAGTGCACAAGACCAATTTGTTGAGCGACTGCTTCAACGCTTGAATCCGGAAGATCTTTTAATGGTTGATTCTGATGGCCACACTGCCCTCCACAATGCTGTCCATTGTGGAAGGATAAAAATGGTCAAGGCATTAGTTCAAAGGTATCCTAGGTTGACGCAACTTCCAGATTATAAAGGACGTGTTCCTTTGAGAATATCTACTCAGGAAGCTTCTACGCATAAGGAGATTGCCTGGTTCCTGGCGAGAACAACAACAGACGAAGAGCCAAGTTATCCCTTCAGCAGTCCCTCGGCGATTAATCCCATTTTAGATCTCACCTACGCTGGTCATCATGGTGATAATATATCGCTCCCTACCTTAATTCCATCTGTTTTTTCCTTCATTCTAGACTTGGCTTATTTTCCTGATCAACTTTGGTGGTTAATTTGGATAGATATCACCCTTTTTCTAGTTGATCGACATCCTCGCTTACTTACCATGAAAAGAAGAAATTTATCTATACTGGGCGTGCTGGCAAGAATGCATCCTCACTTTCTCAGCGTGACCAAGCTCAGTGTTTGGAAAAGATTGATATCGAAATGTCCGTACTTTCCTCATTCGCATCCCTTCATTATTGATATCCTTCAAGAAGATCATACCTGGCTCATCACCTACTCTTTTGTATCTGAACTGAAGGTATTCCGGTGGACTTGAACTATGGACAGGAAGATGAAAATTTAAGAAATATACAAAGGCCAAGAAATCCAGGTGGGTGTGCATTTTACACTTGGGCATTATCTAGTTTAGGACCTTCCATGATTTTGAACTTAAGTCAATATCTTAGATTGATTCCCTCCCTACCAGCAAATAAAACCGCAAATGATTGTTTCTTTGTATATATTCGGGTTCCTTGGGTTAGTTTTACTTAAAAATGACCTGAAATCTAAACTACTTTATGGATAAGCTATTCCTCGGAAACCAAATATGATTTAACCAGCGTGTCCCTTCTTCGTTTGGCAGCTCCTTCCACACAATTTTTTGGTTCGCCACATTGTCCAATCAGTAAGTTATACAATGCTCTTCTCACTTTCCTCACTCGAATCCCTTCTTTATTGATATCCTTCAAGAAGATCATACCTGGCTCATCACCCGCTCTTTTGTATCTGAACTGAAGGCTTTGGGGTGGACTTGAACTATAGACCAGCAAATGAAAATTTAAGGAATACGCAAAAGCCAAGAAATCCAGGTGGGTGTGCATTTTATAGTTGGGCATTATCTAGTTTAGTACCTTCCATGATTTTTAATTTAAGTCAATATCTTAGATTATTTCCCTCCCTACTAGCAAATAAAACTGAAAATGATTTTTTTTTTTTCATATATATTCAAGTTCCTTGACCTAGTTTTACTTGCATAATGGCCTAAAATCAAACTAAGTTATGGATTGGCTATCCCTTAGAAACCACATATGATTTAACCTGCGTATCTCTTCTTCGTTTTGCAGCTCCTCCCATACTAGTTTTTCGTTCAATACATTTAGAGGTGTCAAAATATGTTTGAAACCCATATATGACTCATTTTAATCATAAATGGGTCATATGTTAGTCACTTACATTTTGAAATGGATCATATATGGGTCACTTACATTTTGAAGAGACTAATTAAATGGGTCTTAAATAAGTTGGACTTAAAAGCCATTTTCAACCCAAGCCTCATGCTCTCTCTTTCCCCCTTTAACTTTGTAAGAAAAAAAAATTCTTTTAAACCGAAATTAGAATTATTTTTTATATTTATTTTTTTTTTTTTTTATTTTTTTCTTTCCTCTTCCTCCTTCCTTAGCCGGTGGCCAACACGGCGATGATGGGCGACCTGTCAAGCGAGGCTTGAGATTACTAGATTAGGCGAGACTCAAGCTCGTCGACGTCGGGCAAGCTCAATCTCACCAATTTGGTGAGGTCGAGGCCTTGTTGACGTCTAGCAAAGCTCGAGCTTCCCTGATCTGGCTAGACTCGAGCTCGTTGGCGTTGGGCAAGCTTGAGGCCTTGCCGACATCTAGCGAGGCTTGAACCTCGCCAACTACTAGTGAGGCTCGAGCCTCGCTAATCTGGCAAGCCTTGAGCTTGCTAATCTAGCAAGGTGAAGGCCTTATTTTGGGTGATGATATGGAGGCTCAAGCCTTGCCGATCTATTGGTTTTGCAACGGATTTACCATAATTTGTATGGCTAATTTTTATGGATTAGCCCTAATTGGTATTGATTTTCCCTAATTTGTGAGCTCGAGGCTGAGACCGCCGTAGTTGGCGGCATTGGACTCGTATGGTGATTTCCTATCTTGTGATATATTTATTTTATATGTTTGATGGTTTTATTGATGTGAAATTGCATATGGAATCCTAAATACGGGTATTTTTAGTGTATTTTTGCGTATTTTTCTTGTATTTTCTGTGCTTTTGGAAATATAGGTGATGGGTTACTAGTATGTTATCACATAATAAAAAGGTGTAATTCATCAATAAAAAATCAAACTTTATTGTGAATTGAAGCTGGATTAATGAGATACAATTCGTATGAGATTGTATTTGAGCTATGTATTGAGCTGATGAGAAACAATAAAGATTATGAAACTTTTGTTACTCAAGTATACTCCTTTACACACTGGTAATCTTTGAATGATAGATGACTTAAGGACTCGTGACCAAACTAATGTACTGGTTAACACATCTGCTGAATGTGGGTAATGCATGTCAATTAAGTTACTGCATATTGTACATGAACTCATCTGGTCACTTGTTAATGTCTATCAAGTTGAATATTTTTTATGGTTAAGGAGTATGACGACATTTATGCAGAGCAATAGTATCTACTGTTAAATTTTAGATATTTGGTTCTCTAGTTTGACTCAATTAATAGGCCACTGGTTGAAGTGATGATATTTGTTATCTAAAATTGATTAATAAATCAGTTGTTGGCCTTGGAGTCATTTTTGCCTTATGAATTCATGAGTGATAATGGATCAGCCTCGATTTGATGCTATTACTATTGATGTTAATTTGTGAGAGATATTATAGATCAGCATTCTTTTTATGTTGTTCTGGTAATATGTAATAGGGGTGCATAAGAGATGTTTTATTCTCTGTTATGAGAAGTTTCTTGTGTTACTGTGATCAATATATATATGTATATATATATGATTAATTTTTTATTAATGAATAAAGCAATGTAATTCGAGAATTTCAATGCCATTGTCGTATATGATTAAAAGGTTGTTTCCAAATTTTTTTTTTATTTAAGGAAAATGACCGAGATAAATGTCTTAAAAGGTTGTCAGGTTTAACAGTGGCCGTTAGTATTTTGACAAGTATGACAATGCGAAATAGCTTAAAGGGTCATTTGTCAAATACTTGGTAGATTCTGGGGTGGTAATTTAATTACTATATCTGAAAATTCTGACAAAAAGATTTGGTCGAAAGGCATAAATGCACCATATTGAAGATGGTGATGAGTATGATTAGTAAGACTAATTTATCTGGTCTTTTGTGGGCTAATATTATGAAAGCAATTTTTTCATATACAAAAGGGGTATTGATTTTTTATGACCCTAAAGAAAGTACAAGAATTATGGAATCACATACTCTAAAATTTTTAAAAATTGACGTAATTGTAAAGGATAACTGCTCTCAGACTATTAAAGATAATAGTATGATGGAGGTCACTATGTTTTTGTCTTTACCCAGAATTGGTAATTAAAGTTTTAACTCTGAAAGAGGGGTAGATTGTTTATAGTGAAGAAATAATTTTTTTTTTTAAAATATTCTTTCAGAGTGACCAAAGAAGAAGAAAAAGAAAAACAATTAAAAATAAAATTAAAATTAAAATTTCATAGTGTTGTTATTTTGTTCAATTGGGAACAAAGTAATTCAATATACTGCAAGGTTAGTGGGAAAGAAGAAGAAAAAGAAAAACAAATAAAAATAAAAATAAAAATAATTAAGAATTGGATTTTAAAAAATTAAAAAATTATAAAAATTGTCCATTAAATTTGTATTCATTAAATTGTTTTAGCAATAGTATTTTTTTAAAAAATCATTAAAAAAAAAAAGCTTTCTTAGGTTTAGTTAAAAATTTTCACATTTTTTTTATTTACTAATTTTTTATTGTTTAATTTACTTTTTAAATTTGATGTGAAATTTTTATTCAAGTAACATATATGTGAAGAGCTTAAAGTGAATTAAATGGGTGGGAGTGGATTAACCTAAATTGAGTAAAATATTAATGTATTTCGATAATATGGGCTGGGTTGGGTATGGGTTATCAACATTGCATGAAAATGGATCAATATGGGTCAGACCCAAACTTGACCTGACCCACTCATTTGACAGCCCTAATTACATTATCCATTAATTAAGTTATACAATGCTCTTCTTGCCTTTTTTTTTGGTCTCCTTGGCTTGACTACTCTACTTGCATAACACTAGTGTGATTTAACCTTCACAGACCTCTTGACCACCCAGCAAGCTTCGGCTTGAAAGAAAGAATAGTATTTCGAGAGAAATTTCTTGGAAAATATGTAGTTAGTAGAAAATAGGAGGAACAAAGTTATGAGAGCATGTCTCCTCTTACTTGTCATGTTGCAAGAAATTAGAGAGGACAAAACTTGAAGTCATTTATCCTCATCCACATCTCTATGGCAAGTCACTTGCGATCCCAACTATTAATCCATGTGTATGTGGATGTTTGTTTTGATATCTCGGACTATCAACCATTAAGATTGTCAGGACACCACTAGCTATAGTATGTGGTAGAGTATCTTCATTCTACATACACACAAAGATTTCATATACACTGATCCAGTTCTCTCTGCAACTTGATTGTAGTGCTTCGATTTCTTACAAGGTTATTTTGGAATGCCATCAAAATTTTAGGTAAGAGTCCATTTTATGAATATACCACCTCTATCTTTGTCTTCAACTCTCCAATGAAAAGCCTATGGCTTGTTATTTATTTATTTATTTATTTCTTTTATAACTAGAAAATGTTCCTAGTTAATTTTTTTTATGTAATTCAACAAAATTTATCAGTTCCACAATCTATAAAGAAAGGTTTGCACATTTCACATTGGATGAGTGATACATGTGTTTGAAATTAGTTTTATAACTAAGTCTTTGCGCATGTCAACCATCCAACAGTAAACATGTACTGGCATTGGACCTATTAAAAATCCTCTAACAACTTATTCAAAGTCAAACATAATTACATATGATTTTCAATGTCAATATTGTATATTTTGAAAGATTTGAGGTATTCACCAAGTTCTAATTAAAGAGTTGCCCAATTTGGAAAAGGGTAAATAAAGAATCCTTGAAATTGCAAATTAGGCAAGATTAGATGTTAACCTATATCCATCTTGCTTAGGGCTAACTGATCTAAGCAGAAGATTATAAAAAAGAGTTATGTTGACCTAGGACTTCCCTTCAATCTTGATTAATGAAATTATGTTGGCTTCGTGTTGCCTCCCTTGTGGGTGAATTGCTTAAGCCTAAATATTATTTTCTTCGACACTACTTCATTACAATAATATGTTTTTATTTTTTGGTCGAAAGACATAATATGTTGAGAGGGTGCAGGAATTGGGCATGGGACCGGGGGCAACCCACTGGCATCTTTGACTATTTTGGCTACATTATCCATAAAAATAAGGTTGCAATTGATGAAGGCACGCGTCTATCCTTTAAATGCATTGAATATAGTAAATTTCCACTTTGATTTAGGAACTTAGAAAGGCGTGCAAAATTGGAATAGGGGGAAGAAAGCGGGTAGGAAAAATCAAAACAATTAGGTTGGGATGGCTAGGAGTTGACGAAAATTTCAACTGGAGAAAATTTAGAACTGTGCATCCCAGAATTTCACTTCAAGTTCTATATCCTATACTAAGAAGCCATTGGCTATATGTCAAGAGAGTTTGTTCATCCTCCTATGTTCCTGCATTCAAGGTTTGTTGAAACACTCTGCGATTGAAATCCTGAATACATCAAACCAATACGATGGAGTGCTCTTTTAAAATTGCTCAAGGAGGTGGACCACCTGAGGTTGATTACCCGGCGACCGCTAAAACAATTCCTATAGCTCCCAAAACTTATAAACTCATTTCGCCAGCAGTTGCACTCATTTTAGCCTTGTCCCCAATTCTTCTATTTTGTCAAAGAACAAAACAAAAATAGAAGTAAACTGGCATTGCGTATTATCATATAAAAAGTAACTTTAGAATAAAGTCTAGTTAACTATACTCACAATGTCATTTAGGTTTAACAAGTAAATTCAAAGGGACATACCATTATGTGGCCTCATGTGGAAATTTTGATTTTATTAGAGACAGATAGAATGGAGGAAAAAAAATTTGCTCTTGCGCTGCGCGTAAATAACAACGCAAAGGATTGTACTGTTAATATGGTTTTTGGTAAAATCCAATTTCTGGCTCTTTTTTTTCACTTTCTTTTTCTTTTTTCTTAACATTTTGTAGTTCCTGAAATCAAGAGGATCCACGAATTAAAGCTGAGACATAAGGCGGCAGTTAAGTTGGCAAAAAAAGTTTGCCACGCGATCTCTGATATGAAAACTACCGAGATCACGGAGTTTTTCCTAGAGAGGGACCTGTTGTTTCACGCTACAGTCAAGGGAAACAGCGAACTCGTGAAGATATGTATTCAGTTTTTCCCGGAGCTTATTAGGATTTCACCTAATGGTGACAGTTTGATGACACTAGCTGTGAAGAATCGCCAAGAAAGGATTCTCTCACTCTTTTTGAAGGGAAGCTCAAAAAATGAGTTGTCATTAGTGCCAGCACCTACACCGGAAGAAGCGGTAAAAATGATGCTTGCAGCAGCAAAGTACGACTTTAATTTGGAGGCTTTAACTTATGTCTCCGGAGCAACTTTCGAAATGCAGAGAGAACTCCAATGGTTCAAAGTAAGTATCTTTCTTTTCATATGTATATAATAGTTATTATCTATTCTTGACAAATTTCCTAAAATATGATGGCTACACCTTTATTTGGATAGTCTTAGGAATATACCTAGAACTTTCTTCTATAGCGGTTGAGCAATGGCTAGACCAATTTTTGTACGCCTCGACTTATCCACCTCTCTAGGCTATCTTAAGAGTGCACAGCCCCACCTCTGTCTGATGCAGAAGATTTTACTCTTGATATATTTCCAACAATATTCGAATTTAGAACCACAAGGAAAAGAATAAACTCTCATGATATCTAAATCAACAACTTGTCGGTACATGTAACTTTTAAATTTCACATGCAAAAAAGAGATTGAGACTCATCTGAATTAAATTACAGATGAATTCTACTGATACAACTACAATTCACCACTCAATCTGAACCAAGCGACTCTTTCTTAAAACTGACCAACTCATTCTATAGGTTTCTACCATGACGCAATGGGGAGATTGTTATGCAAATAATTTCTTGTATAACCCACATATCTTAATTTGGAGCCCCAAAAAAAGGATAATTCAGTTTTGCTATATTTTAACAACGGCTTTGATAGTTCCATTGTATCATATTTTGTCAAGATGATAGTTTAGTTCAGATATAATTCAATTATGTAGATAAACAATGATCTAATTAAAGTAGTATGACATGAATCTTCTCTTTTTCAATCAAAAGGTTAGCAAAGTTTAGTTGTGGCCATTGTTTCTTTTTGAATAGCTATTAATTTAGAACACTTCTCATTAGTTTTTTTTTTTTTTAGAACACTTCTCATTAGTTGATTTAGCTATTAGCTAAGATTGCACTCATTCAAACCATTGTCTTAAAAAAAATGATTCATGAAGCTTTTACCATATGTTTACCTTAATTTCATTTCAATTCCCTAGTCTCCTTGTCAAAGTTGGGACAATTTTTTTCCTTTTTCCTTCTCCCGTGGAAGGCTGCAACACATCTCTCAAAATGTTTAATGAGCATATTAGAAAGAACGAGATGGTCTATTAAGAATATTGAACAAAGATTTGTAGGGAAAAGATTAGTGAAGAAAGTAGTACTTTATAGAGAAGAAAGTGAATATTGGATGGAGAAGTGAGGAAGCGACACACAGAATTTTGGACCTTATATAAGATAATAAACTCTGAGAGAGAGAGAGAGAGAGAGAGAGAGGAGAACCGGGTGGGCTGCAAGGTTACGTGATCAAGTAAACTAAATGGAGATTATATAAAGTTTGAAACTCGAGTTGGGCCGTTTGAACGCGAGTCTTCACAATCGAGATTTGAGAAGGGCGATAGGAATATAAAAACGGGAGTAACACCTCAACATTTTCAATACTGGAGTAATCTTGCCTATAGGATGTCACAAAAGTGCGACCAAGGGGGTTTCAAGACATAGGGCGTTTGGTAGGTCAGATACGAGCTAAAGAATTCACCTTAGGATATAGGTTACCATCAAAGGTAAGAGCTCACCACCTAAGAAATCCACCTGAGGGTATTATAAATGGAACTCACCACTCTATGAAATTCTCTTTAGACGAACCCCAGAAGATTCCTAGCGTCAATTTGGGGCTTCATCAGTTTAGGTTAAATCAGAATATTTCAAACGAATAGCCCCTTATGTTGCTATCAGAATAAGCACGTGAGTCACATGTTCAAACCGACTGACAAAGATTTGGTTGGCTAGTGAGTTTGGCCCTTATTCGAGATTAACCTTTATTCGAGACAAGGTATACTCTGAAGTCTGAACCATGTTTGATAAAACGGCTTCCCTTGACTCTCTTGTTTGAATTTTTCCAAATTTTTAATTATTTTTGTACTCATTGTCAGTCATGTTTGTGACATTTATTAACAGGCTGTCGAAAAATGGCTTTTCCCTGACTTGAGAACCTTCAAACACGAGGGGAAATCATATTGGCGAATATTCACGGAGGAGCACCGAGAGTTGCTTGTGAAAGGAGGGGAGTGGGTGAGGAATACAGCTCAATCATGTATGGTTGTCTCAACTCTAATTGCCACAATATTATTTGCTGCTTCTTACAATGTGCCTAAAAGTATCAGCAGCATTGCCAGAGATCCACCGTTGTTCGTAAGGAAGGCTCTCATTGTTTTCGAAATTTCGGATGGTTTAGGTTTGTTGTTCTCTGTATTGGCCATCTTGCTATTTCTAGCGATCTTAACTTCGCGGTACGAGGCGAAAGATTTTCTTCGCTCATTGCCTACTAAGATCATCATGGGCCTTTCTTGTCTCTTTCTCTCCTTGGCTTGCATGCTGGTGGCCTTCGTTGCAGCTTACATTATCGTGCAGCAAAAGAGAGCAGAGTGGGTTTACATGACCATTGCTTCACTGTCATTAGGCCCTCTTCTCTTATTCTTAATACTCCAGATGCCCCTGCTATGGAAAATGGGTAAATCCACTTATGGACGTGGCATCTTTCGTCCTAGGAACATTTGGAAGTGAGGCATTTTGATTTGAGGGTATAGGTCTTTGTTATAGTTGATTGGAGTGGGGCCAATGCGATATTTAATGTATTTCCTCAAAGTATTTGAACAATTACCATGCATTATGTTTCCTTACCTTGTTACCAAAGATCTATTTATAAAATGATTTGATCAATTATAAATTTCTACCTATAGATTCTCAAATTTGAATCTATACATACATAAACAATTTTTTTTTAACATTCAGTACCAAAATATGCTCAAACTTGGAATATGACCTTTTAAAAATATTAGTTTTCTTATATAATTCAGATGCAGGAATTTATGAAGAACGAAAATCATTAGTTTAAAGCGACATACTTGCATTCCGTCTACAATCATATTGGGAAGCTTTATCAGCTATCATGCCTTCTGATCTCATTCTTAAACTCATTCTCACGGGAACGAAAATCATTACACTTTATATGCTTTATATCATCTATACATGACAAGTGAGAGGTTCATTCGTTCCAAGCAATTTATTATAGTAAACTTAGAACGTAAACTTTTAAACAAAATCAAATTTAACATTAAGCTTGAAGGAGATCAAGGGTTTTTCCTTTGACATGACTATTGTATCATGAATTAGTTTTATGCGACCTTCTAACTTCATATCTTGGACTAGGTATTTTTTAGTGACTTTTTATTTCTCATTCACTCAGCATACCTTTTTCTATGAGCACATTCGTTTACCATTCGAAAAATGAGTATTTCTTTGGTCTTTCTCAATTATAATTTAACATATTATTCAGTTTTTAAAACTTTTGAAAAGATTAGATTTGAATTTATATGTCAATGTTTGTATGCAGTAAAATTTAAAACGTTTCACGATAAACGTGACAGACCTTCAACTGCTCTGCAACCTTCTTGGGAAGTTTTATCAGTAGATGTGTCTTCTAAACTCACATATATGGGAACCTCTTTGTTACCAAGAAAGAAAAAGTGTTGACACCTAAATTTTGGTAGCATATTTAGTTAATAATTTGATTGCATAAGAAAATTAAGCATTGAACGTAACCCCTAGACAAAAATATTAGGCAAAAGAATGCTTCAAGTGTTTTTTTTGGCGAAGCGAGCCCAAAACGACGCCGTTTTGCATGCTGACGTGACCAAATAATACAAAAACGGTGTCATTTTGGGCTGACATAGTAAAAAAATAATATAAAAATTAATTAAGTTAAATTTATTTAAAATATTTAAAAAAAATAATTTAAAATTAAATTTACTTAAAATATTAAAAAATAATAATTTTAAAAATTAAAAATTAAAAATAAAAAAGTAAAAAGTGGGGAGGTGGTGAGGGATCAAGCCCTCGGCCGCCGCCGAGAAGGGCTGGCGACGGGCGGGGATGGTCGGCCGAGGTCGCCGGGTCGGCCAAGGGTCGGTGACCCTAGCCGATCGGCGACAAGGGCTTGCAAGCCCTCACCCCTAGATCGGGGTGAGGGGCGCAGCCCTCGCCTAGATCCGGCGAGGGCCACCGCTTGTTGGGGGTCACCTTGGCGAGCGACAGCCCTTGGCCCGGCCGGGCAAGGGCCGCGACCCTCCCAAATCGTGGCTAGTGGCGAGGACTCGTGGCCCTCGCCCGGTAGGGCCAAGGGCCGCTAACCCTCGCCGGATTAGGGACGGGCTCGCGAGCCTCGCCGCCGATCGGCCAGGATTTGGCCCCTAGCCGGGCTCGGCGACCCGGCCGACCCTCCCCCGCCGTCGCCGGCCCTTCTCGGCGGCGGAGGGGTGGCGGCGGTGGCGGCGAGGGCGATCCCTCAATCGCCTCCCCCTTTCCTTTTTTAATTTTTTTTTTTTAATTTTAAAATTATTATTTTTAATCTTTTAACTAAATTTAATTTTTAAATTTTTAATTAATTTTTAGATTATTTTTTTACCACGTCAGCCCAAAACGACGCCGTTTTTGCATTATTTGGCCACGTCAGCATGCAAAACGACGTCATTTTGGTCTCACTTCGCCGGAATAATGCCACGTCAGCGTTTTGGCCGGACTTTGCCTGAATTGGCACTCAAGTGATCCATTTTACTCCGATTTTGGCACTTAAGTGTACTTTTCGTAAGTTATAGCACTTAAGTGTCCATTTCTGCCAAGTTATGGCATTCCAAGGGTCCGCATGTCAAAAATATTAATATTGCACTTGTATTTTATATTTAGCATTAACGTTTTGCATCATAGCATATTTGCATGATATTCGGTCAAGTGGGTCATTGTGCTTGGTCAAAGGAAAAAATCTCTCGAGGGAAAACAAATTAAGTCTGAAGAAGTGAGGCAAGAGGATGGGGAAAGGTATTAAAAAAGTCCTAAATCTTTTATAATTATGTTAATTTAGTCCTAAACCTTTTATTAGTACAATTTAATTAAAAACATTTTGATTTGGTGTCAATTTAGTCATTCCAACTAATTTTTGCTAGATTTTGCTGATTAGGCACCGACCAGCTAACATGGCACAGTCGGTGTTGATGTTGATAATTTTTAATAATATTTTAAATTTTTTACTTTTTTCTTTTCTTTTCTTTTCTTTTTCTTTTTTGTTTTGCCATCTCCTTGTCCTTCCTCTAGACTTGCTCGAGGTTGCAAGGGTTGCTCGTTAGCCATGGTCAAGCTCGACCTCATCGGATCTAGCGAGGTCAAGCCTCTCCCAAGGCCACCCAGGCCACGAGGGTGGCCTCGCTGGGCTAGCAAGGTCAAGCCTCGCCCAATCGTGGTCTCAAGCTAGCCTCGCCAAAGGTTGGGCAAGGCTCGACCTCGCTGGATCTAGTGAGATCGAGCCTCACCGCCCAGTGGGAGTAACCCTCGCGGCCTCTGGTGAGGGCTCGAGCCTCGCCAGCGGCCGTGAGGCTCACCAGGGGCCAGCAAGGTTGAGAGGTCTAGCAACCAGCTAGAGGAAGGGGAGGAGAAAGGGGAAAAAAAAAAGACAAAGAAAATGAAAATGAAAAGGAAAATGAAAAAAAATTAAATAAAATAAAAACTCGAAAAAATTATTAAAATATTATTAAAAGTTATTCACGTTAGCACCAATCGTGCCACGTCAGCCGACTGATGTCCAGTTAGCAAAATCCGACTAAAATTAGTTGGAAATGACTGAATTAACACCAAGTGAAAGATTTTAGGACTAAATTGGCCCAAATAAAAGGTTTATGACTAAATTGGTACAAATGTAAAAGGTTTAGGACTTTTTTAACACTTTTCCCCGAGAGGATGATATCTTCGGTGTGATCTTCTCTCTAGTTGATTCACGCCCACTCAAAGCAATTGATGCAATATTTTTTTATTTATTAATTATTAATTTCGAAATATTAGGAAGAAAAAAGTTCTTTTCCTCCTGCCAATCAGCCATATATTTGGTACAATATTTCCGCCCAAAAAATAGATCCCGAGGGGAGAAACCTCAGCAAAATTGGCAAGACAGCTTAACGAAGAGATCGGAAAGCGTGGAAATTTTTCATCTTGATACGTGGAACTCCTTTGGTTATATGGAAAGAAGCACCAATCAGCTTCCTAAAAGAATGGCAGAAAGCAAATCATGGCCTTCAAGAAGTAGATTGTAGGAGATCGTGAAGAATAAAAGGAAAATATGAACAAAAGGAAAGTGGGCAAGAGAATTTCTTTCTCATGCAATGTTTTGACACTAATTGAGGAGGGAAATGAGTCAGTCAAAGAAATCTTCTATCCAGTAATTTTTGGCCAGCTAAATGGAGGAATTCGTGGGATATTTTTTTCATAAGATAAAGGAAAGTGTGGCGATTAAGAGGAAAGATTGGTGAAACGGACATCAATAAAAGGATAAAATCAAAGAAAGGGGGGGCTAATTCGAATACACAAATGAGCTGGCCAGGATCGTGCAAGGTCGTGAATCAAGGGGAGAAGAAAAGGAAATTTGACGGTTTTATAAAGAAAGAGAGATGTCCAAGGCCACTATAAAAGGGCACCTTCTGACGAGAACAAAGGGGAGGAGAGCGGAGCTCACAAGGGGAAAAAAAGGTGAGAAAACATAGAGAGGTTCGATAGACAATCTCTCAGAGAGCTATAGGGAGAGGTCTTTATCATCATAATCATGGCTTTCCTCTATGAGTCTACGTTGTGGGAGAGAAGCGATCGTTAAAAATTTGAGGGTCGAGCTCGTAATAGAAAGAACAAAATACTGAGCCTCTCATCAGCCCGGTTGTCTTTCTTGCTGCTTGTTGCTGCAGCAACTCCAGCGATCTCAGCAGTCATCCAAGTCCTCCTGACGTCCTGCGTTCATCTTGCTTCGTGGACATTGGCGACAATCACTAAGCTAAGTCGAGCATATTTTTCTTTAATTTGATTGTGTACTATTCCATTTTGCTATTTGAACTATTCCAATTGTGTTTCTGCTTCTTGTCCAGATTAAGCTCCTAAAAAATGAGAGATCGTCCATGCGGAAAAGAAAATCGTGAGAAATGGGGGATTCACATCAAGAAGGAGAAGAGTATCAAAACTAAGTCTTCAAAGTCAATTTCTCTCTGCCTCCGCAGGCATTGACATCTCTACATGGAGGAAATTTTTCATGATCACCATTAGACCTCATCTTCATCACCTTACGTTCTTCACCATCATCATACCACGGAGCACCGCCTTTGCTTACTACACTGGACATGGCGCAGTAGATATTACCAAGAGAATAGAGTGCAGAAAATTTACCGAAAACGTTGATGGTCTGCTTGGCGGTGTTCCTCACAAGGTCCGGCATGCCAAAAGGTGGCCATTGCAGTTTTTGATTCAGCTCTGGTGCCTCTTCCGTGATCCATAAATTCACAGCAATTCTATCCCCATCAGCATGCCTTGTCCCTCCTAAGTCGCTACCCAAGCCGTGTTGAAGCGTCTCTGACAAGCTAAGCTGGCATTGCTGTTATTTGCTGCTGTTGTTCTTTGCTATTTGTTGCTGCTACGCCGTTGCTCATCACTGACGCTTGCTGCTTGCTGATGCGTCCCTGTTGCTGCTGCTCGTTGTTGCGTTGTTGCTTTCCGCTGCCATTTGCTGCTACTACGTCCTTCTTGCTCGCAGTGTCCTTGTGCCTTCACTTCGGATTGACTTCTCGTAACTAACTCTAATCAGGGTGAGTATGAGGTTGTTTGTATGGATGATAGACGGTCCCAGGACTTGATTTAAGTACATGTTTTATTTTAGTCGATGAATGCTTAGGTCGCTGTGGTTTAATTGTTTACGTGCATCAACAAATGCATATTCGGCTTTTGAACCTTTAGACACTAAGATCTAACCCAATATCATCTCGCTTGGATTGCTATGGTGGAGTACGTTATCAATGATGTGATTAATTACGCATGTTTAGAGTTCAGAGTGCATTCATAATTTAAGGTTTTCATATTTAGGGCCATACATTTTTAGTCTCATAACATATATAG
Organism: Eucalyptus sideroxylon; assembly: GCA_014182405.2. Taxonomy (NCBI): domain Eukaryota; kingdom Viridiplantae; phylum Streptophyta; class Magnoliopsida; order Myrtales; family Myrtaceae; genus Eucalyptus; species Eucalyptus sideroxylon. Next base: position 46,316,835 of record CM024550.2, read on the forward strand.
GTTTCTTTGTGTCTTGTTAAACTCTGATATCACTGTAAGTATTCTATCCTCTTTGTATTTATAACATTGTATCTCCCAATCGTTCTGTCATTGAACAATTATAAACTCTCCCTGATCAAGTACAAATATTTTCAAAATAAGGGGCATTTGTTTTGATTAATACGGAATTCAAAGATACTTCCAATGAAATCCTAGCAAAAGACCATATCCTCGTTTGCTCTGAAAATAGGCCTATTGCTTCGTTTTCACTCCTAGAGACAGTCTCACTCAAGACCCCATTTCCCTTTTCTTTATCATTGCGCTCATTTTCGTTTTGACTATCAAGGAAAATGACACTAAAAAATGATCAAGAAAAGATGCTCAAAGTGAAGGATGACGACAAGACCACACAACTCCAACATTGAGCGGAGGAATTGAAAATGCACTATTACCTCTGTACGTAATGAAGAGGATGCAAAAGTTGGTATGTTGGGGGCAACCAAGCGGTGATAGAAACCCAATTGCATGGCAGAGACTAAAGTGCCTTCAAAAGTGTCCTTGAGGAAATGGTGGTATTAGTTCCAATTTAAGCCCGATTCGCTTTGAAAAGGAACTCTGTTTTTTTTTTTTTTTGGTTTCATTCAACAAAATCTACAAAGGTAGAAAAGCTCAATGTGGGGGCAAAATCATCTTGATCCTCCAAGAAAATGTGGTATCTATTCTAATGATTACTTTAGAGCCTAACACATGTTGTTATGTTTAAGGCAAGTTAATAAACCAACATTACACCAAGGAGGATCAAATTAGCGCCAAATAAGTCCTCACCGAAAAGGTGGTACTTGTTCCAATTTAAGCTCGAGTTGTTATGTGAGTAAGCCGTCCCTTTTCTATTTTCTTTAACAGAACTCACAAAAGCAGGCGAAATTAAGGTTGGGGCAAATCCTGAATGGATAAAAGGAAGAGCGACCTAAAGAAAATGAAGCCTTCCTCAAAGAAAAGAGAGCGTCTGTCCCAAATTAAATCAACTTACTCATGAATTAATTTAGATCATATTGGAGGTGGCAGTATAAGGTGACAATCGTGGAGAAATGACCATGCCCACCTCGAAAAGCAAAAAGAGTGCGTTCCTAATTTTAACACTTCTTGATTTCATGTTTGACACCATTCTCTCCTTTCAAACAAGTCCCAAAAGAAGACAAGATTTTTGCGGATAGGGAGATACAAAGGAACCAAAACAGAAGAAAGCATCCAACCTCGAAAAAGGGGTGTGTTCTCGTTTCTAAACCTAACACAATTTGAAAATGACATTTTCTCAGATGACAAACTGAGGAGACTCGGATTTCAATAGCGATGGCAGACTGAGTAATTAAGATAATGCCCTGGTTTCAGCCGAAATGGAAGACCAAATTTTCCTTGGTCTTAGCTTGGATTTGCTCTTGTATGGCATAATATCTCGTGTGCCATTTCCCTTCTGTTGGGAATAACAGATCCCCGAAAACCGGATTCGACACCGAATCGAACCCCTAAATCAATGTGGAAGACGAAGCCCGGGAAAACATGCATCACCGATCGTAAAGCACACCACGGATTCGAGCGTACCTTGTTAGCTACAGATTAAACACCGACGCCGACAAGAGGAAGAGAAATGATCTTGTTCGGTCCGAGGAGGCGAAATCCTTCGAGCGTCTCACTGGTTTCGCTTTGAAGAAAAACGTGAGAGAGAGAGAGAGAGCGTAGAGAGAACGTACGTCTTTTCCTTTTTCTAAAAACAACAGTATGTTTTTCTCTCTCTCTCCTCCCTTTTATACCTCTCTCCTTCCACGGGCCTTATTCCCGTGGGTCGAGCTTCCTGGGCCCAACTTGGGCGGATGGGCCTTAAGCCCAAAACCAATAAAGCCTTCATCTCCCACTCGCACATGGTGGGCCGAACATGATTCTCTTTACTTCTCTTCAACATTCATATTGATGAATAATCCGTGCGACCAGCATACTTTGAGAGCTCGTTGCTATACATCTGTTAGAAATATATAGCAGCTCATAATGGGCGTCACACTCCGAGTAGATTTAGTATGCAGTACCCTAGATCGATCGATCACATTTTATATCTCTCTTGATCTCTTTTAAACATGATATATATATATTGTATTCACAATTATAATTATCACAAAGACAGTCATAATTGGTCGGCTAGTGAATACAAAACCACAATGTGATTCTCCAAAATCGATCTTCCTCTTTCCTTCAAACTCTCAATTTCAGTCCAGCTTGCTTTTCTAGAAATGCCCCATTAGATCGAATCATCTCATGACCATTGGCAACACTCTAAGATAGCAAACACTAAATAGAAATCTTGAGAATAAGTAAGAGTCCTGAGGGGACTAAAAAATTGAGGAACTCTTTTCCTCAAGAGTTTCACACATCATAAAAGTTGAGATCAAACTTTTTACCACTCTTATTGGTCGTCTCATGCATACGTAGTATAAAATACGTATTATGGTATTAACTCCTTTCCCATGGAGTATATGTCTACACTTTTCAATACCGTACAGATGATAGTTCAGACATACCCAATGTCTAACTTGAGTTCACGTATCTACTTATTCACAAAATTCATCAGAACTCACATCTGGCATTTTAGACAGATAAAATAATATATGTGGGGTATTTTACTTTCGGACATAGTAAGTATTATATCATCATCTTAACACCTAGTTAATGTGACATACATGTTTTAAGCTTGAGCTCTCAATTATCACCTAGATAATAAGCTTAAAAACAGTCTCATCTCTATTTATCACACAGTAAATAGAGGCGATTACCTGTGTGAGTGGGCTAATCTTATATCTGTCCGACATACTTCTCAACTTAAAATAATGCACTGAGCATTAAGATGCATAAAGATCATACAAAGATTCATAGGCATTAATCAATGAAAAACAAAATTTCGTAAATGTGAACAACTCAGGGAAATTACAATTCAGTACATCAGACTCTACGCAATCCTAGAGATTTTACATGACCACAAAACACATCTCTAGGTATTGGCTTTGTCATAGGATCTGCTACCATTCTATGCGTAGATATGTACTGTAAGTTCACATCCTTTCGTGCAACCATATATTTTACAAAGTTATACTTGATATCTATATGTTTGGTCTTGCCATGATACTTTGGATCTTTGGTGTACGCTATAGCTGCTTAGCTATCATAGTTAACCAATAATAGATTTGCAGCTTTCTCAATAACACCTAAATGATCCAAAAATATCTTAAGCCAAACTCTTTCTTGTACCACTGCTGATAATGCCACGAACTCAGCTTCCATCGTGGACAAGGCTCTACACGTTTGCTTCTTACTACTCCATGATATGGCGCCATTGTTCAGTAAAAAAGCAAATCAAGAGGTAGATTTTCTTTCATCTAAATCTCCTCCCCAATCAGCATTTGAATAGCCTTCAAGTCGCAAATCCTTTCCTTGGTAATTCAACTTGAAATCAGCAGTTCCCTTCAGATACCTCAGTATTCTCTTGACGGCTTTCCAATGTGCTAGTCCTGGATTGGATTGGTATCTACTCACCATTCCAACTACAAAACATATGTCGGGTCTTGTACACATTATAGCATACATCAAGCTCCCAATAGCACTAGCATAAGGAACATGTTTCATTTGTTTCTTCTCTTGTGGAGTCCCTGGACACAATCTATGGCTCAATCCTTCACCTTTTGCAATAGGAATGTCTATGGGTTTACAGTCTTGCATACGAAATCATTCAAGAACCTTATTTATATAGGTTTCTTGCGAAAGAGACAACGATCTCTTCGAACGATCTCTCGAAATCTTAACTCCAAGAATGTATGCAGCCTCACCCATATCCTTCATTTCAAAGTTAGAAGACAACCATCTCTTGACAGTATTAACCAACTCCATATTGCTTCCGGCAATTAGTATATCATCAACATATAATGATATGATCACAAATTGATCCTTGGATCTTTTGATATATACACAATGATCCTCATCAATCATTTTAAAATCATATGCCACTATGGCATTATGAAAACGTATACACCATTGTCTTGATGACTGCTTAAGACCATATATTGACCTCAAAAGTCGACATACATTTTCTTCTTGGCTTTTCACTATGAAACCAGCAGGTTGTTCCATATATATTTCTTCCTCTAATTCTCCATTGAGGAAAGCAATCTTTACATCCATTTGATGTAACTCAAGATCCAGACTTGCCACTATTGCCAGAATAATGCGAATAGAGGTAAATCTCACTACAGGAGAAAACGTATCTTCATAATCAATTCATTCCTGTTGATTATACCATTTTGCCACAAGGCGAGCCTTATGCCTTTCAATCGAGCCATCAGCCTTTCGCTTTATTTTGAGAACCCATTTGTTCCCAATAGCTCTGCATCCTTTTGGAAGATCAACCAGCTCCCAGATTTGATTTCATTGACTCCATTTCCTCTTCCATTGCATGAATCCATTTTTCTTTACTAGGGCAATTCAGAGCCTCATTGATATTTCTTGGCTCATCCTCATCTTGTGGAGCAACCATAAAAGTTTCCCCTTCAATGTCAAAACGTCGACGGGGAATACTTTGGCGACTTGTTCGCCGTATGAGATATTGTACACTTTGCACATCATTCTCCATCATGCTCCCACTTGGATTAGATAATGATGACGTCATCTCATCATGTGGTTGTAATTGATCACTTCTCATATTACTCCCACTTGGACGAACTCCACTAATATCATTATCTTGATCCAAGGTCTCAAATAGGGAGTGATCTTCCCCTATTTCGCCCTTCTTAGGAAACTCATCCTTTAAGAATGTGACATTTCGTGATTCAAATTCAGTTATACTTCCACTTTCCTGCTCACCAATGAACACATACCCTTTCGAGTGTTCCGAGTATCTTATGAAAATACTCTTCTTCCCTCTGGGACCCAATTTCCCAAACTTGTGAGAGGACTCATGTGTATAGGCAGCACAGCCCCATGGCTTAAGAAAACTCAAGTCCGGTTTTCTACCTATCCATAACTCATATGGAGTGGAAATAACTAATTTGGAAGGCACCCGGTTAAGTATATATGCAGCAGTTAACAATGCATCACTCCAAAAAGTGATTGGCAAGTTAGCATGCGCCATCATGGACCTAACCATTTCCAGTAGGGTTCTGTTTCTTTTTTCCGCAACACCATTTTGTTGAGGAGTATACGGAATAGACAACTGTCTTTCTATTACTTTTTCATCACATAATTTTCTGAACTCATCAGATAAATATTCTCAACATCGATCGGATCTCAATGCTTTTATTTTCTTATCTAATTGATTCTCTACCAGGTTCATAAACCTTTTGAAACAACTTATTGCTTCAAATTTATGAGAAATCAAATAGACATATCCGAATTGAGTATAATCATCAATAAAGGTGATGAAATAAACAGCCCCATGCCTTCCTCTCACATTCATTGGACCACAAATATCAGAATGGATTAAATGCAGAGAAAATTCAGCTCTTTTTCCTTTTCCAAATGGTTTCCTTGTCGTTTTCCCTTCTAGGCAATGCTTACATATGGACAAATCGACTTTTTCAATATTGCCTAACAAGCCCTCTTTGGCTAGTCTATTCATACGTTGTTGGCCAATGTGACCAAGTCTAGCATGCCACACATTCACATCATTATCATATTTATTAGGAGACGTGAGAAGGGAATAACAAACATTAGCATTAACATAATCAATATCTAATACAATAAAACCATCTAGAAAATAACCACAACCATAGTAATTTGTATCCAAAAATAAATTCACACATCTACTATAGAAGTTCATATTAAAACATAATTTAACCAACACTAATACAGATACTAAATTCCGACGAATCTCCGGAGCATACAACACATCATGAGGAAACAAAGTGCGTCCACCATGCATATTCAGTTGGCATGTGCCAATTCCTTTCACTTCAGCTCTGGAGTTGTTTCCCACATAGATCCACTTAGTTCCAGTTGGTACTCGTCGGAATTCCACGAAAAATCCTCTATCCTTCGCTATATGGTCTATCGCTCCTGAATCCACAGTCCACAAAGGATTAGACTCAGTTAAGAACACAGAACTCGACACATAAGCAAAGTTCTGAAAAGTACAAGGGGTGCATACTTTCTTTGGCTCACGACAATCGTGAGCATAGTGACCCTTCTTGTCACAGTTGTAGCATTTCACCCTTGTAAGCTTTTTCATGCGAGGACGCTTCCCTCTTCCATGTTGGTTAAATTTGGGTTTCTTCCCTGAATGACCTGCTTCTTCCTTGCCTTTCCCCTTATCAAACCAGTTAGGGCGCTTGCGTTTGGAGCTCGAAGCTTCATGTGAGCTAGAACTAGCATGATAGAGTTCAGCATCCGGCTTAGCCGCCAACAGGCGGTCCTCTTCCAGCTCAAGATAACGCATTGCATCCTCAAAGGTTTTGATATTTTCATTATGAGTCAGGTGCACCTTCATATGCTCCCAACTTTGAGGCAAGGAACGAATCACTGCTTGCACTTGCTGCTCATCTGTGAGGACATGGCCAGCATCTTTCAGCTCAGTTATCATATTTGACATCTTTCTAAGATGTTGCTTCATGGTCTGACCATGAGGCTTCTTATAAGAGTCAAATCTGATAGTGAGCTGCCTCAGTCTAGTCACCGAAGTATGACCAAATCTAGCTGCCAATGCCTCCCACATTTCCTTGGCATTGTCAAAACGTCGTAACTCTCGCATGACGTCATTTTCCATGCTGCTCAGCAACGTGATGCGAGCTAGAGAGTTCATTCTTTTGCATAGAGAAAAAGCTTCTTTGTCTCTTTTGTGCTGTGCAGTGGTTCCCTCTTCAGGTTCTACCATGGTCATGACAAGAGCCTCAAGTGCTTCTTGCTCTTCTAGCACGAACTGGATTTTCATTTGCCAAACTTCATAGTTGTCTCCATTAAGCTTTTCACCTTTATTCAGCTCGACAACTATGTTCTTTGTGGCTGAAGCTATTGATCTGAACAAATCAGACAAATATGCACGAATTATTAATGCCTATCATTTATGCATCCCTATTTACATAGACGCATCATATTAATGAATAATTTCAAGTAAGGCTTCAGAATCAAAAAGGTCACTACGTTTCCAATCATCCTCCAAAAATCCTAACTTAAAACTATCATTAATATGATTGTCATATGCAAAATCAATTCTATGAAGCTACAAAAACTTCTAAAACTACCCACAGCTAATTATCCACAGCAACCAGCAATAACAGAAAGCAACAGATAATTGACATACAATTAAAAACAATAATGCTTTCAATTAACACAATTAGGTAGTAATCATTACATAATATGTCACAAATCACACTTAACATATATCAGTCAGTACAACTAACACCAAGTCAACACACGAACTGGGAAAGATCCTCTTTTGTTCAATTTCTTGATCTTTTCCCTTGAAACAATACAGTAATATTCATTTACAAAATTCATCACAATTTTCTTATAGGAAGCAGCTCCGTTGACATCCCATATGCGATTCAACACATCTTACCATTCAAATGGAAGAGTGTTTATGAAAAATCGCACCATCTCTGACTGTGATATAAGACGACCATTCCATATGACCTGTTGAATTTTCCCGTTGACTTCAAGGACATGATCAATTAAGTCACCTCTCTCCCATCGATGATCAGTCAGTTCAGCTATCAACTTAGACAGCCTATCCTTTTGTTCATCGGTAACTGCGCGAATAGGTGTGCGCAACCTTAGGGGAGGCATAGTTCCTGCAACAAATGCAGAACAAATAAGGGATCACATTATAATCTACATAGACTTAATTGAAAAAGAAACACATTCTCTGCCTCCTTCTCTCTCTCTCTCTCTCTCTCTCTCACTCTCTCTCTCTTTTTTTCTTTTTTTTTTCTTTTTTTTTTGGTCAACGATCAACGGTCGTCGGTCAACGGTCATTGGTCATCGGTCAATGGTCAACGGTGGTCAACGGTCGTCGGTCGTCGGACCGGTCGAACCGGACGGACCGGTCGGAACGGTCGGGCCGATCGGGCTAGTCGGACCGCTCGCGCGGACCGACCGCACGTGCCGCGCGCGTGCGAGGGATGATGTCACGTAGCGTCATTCAGCACGTGCCGGGTGCGTGCCTGCGTTCGCGAGTTGGGTCGGGTCGCCGGCCAGTGACCGCCCGGCAAAACGTCATCGGTGACGTCATCCGAACGGTTACCGACCGTTGGATGACGTCACGGTGACGTCATCACATGACGTCAGCACGCGTCGGTCCGCGGACCAGCGTGTGCCGGTTCGCCCGCCGGCGTGCGTGCACGCGCTGGTTCGTCGACCGGTGGGTGCGCCGCACGTGCTGGCCAATGCCAGCACTTCGGGCGCGTCGCGCCCACGCGCAGCGCCTTTCGGCCGCGCGTGTGGGAGCGTGCGGCGGCGCCCGGCGGCGGTCGACATATCGCCGGACTCGTCTCGACGTCGCCCTTCTTCCTATGCCATCACAATTTGATTTCGACTTACGAAAACTCCGAAAAATGGCCGAAAAGCGCTCGGGTGTCGGGATTTTTGCCCCGATCCGTACGGCCAAAGTTCTTTCGCGAAAAAATCAATCAAAAACATCAAATTGATCAGGAAAAACGTGAACTAGGACTCGATACCAATGTTGGGAATAACGGATCCCCAAAAACCGGATTCGACACCGAATCGAACCCCTAAATCAATGCGGAAGACGAAACCCGGGAAAACACGCAACACCGATCGTAAAGCACACCACGGATTCGAGCGTACCTTGTTAGCCACAGATTAAACACCGACGCCGACAAGAGGAAGAGAAATGGTCCTGTTCGATCCGAGGAGGCGAAATCCTTCGAGCGTCTCACTGGTTTCGCTTTGAAGAAAAACGTGAGAGAGAGAGAGAGCGTAGAGAGAACGTACGTCTTTTCCTTTTTCTAAAAACAACGGTATGTTTTTTCTCTCTCTCCTCCTTTTATACCTCTCTCCTTCCACGGGCCTTATTCCCGTGGGTCGGGCTTCCTGGGCCCAACTTGGGCGGATGGGCCTTAAGCCCAAAACCAATAAAGCCTTCACCTTCAAATAGGGGCAAGCCACAAGCAAGCGAGGAGACATGAAGGAACTGAGATAAAAAGATCACCCAGTTTTCAGAGAAAATGGTGCATATCATGCACGAACATAGCTTGATTAATGACCCTGTTTTCATTTGCAGGTGACAAGCGGAAAGCCATGGATGATCAGAATTTCACGAATCTTGCTGGAGCAGAGAACTAACTTGAATTTATGTTCAATGCAAGAGCCTTGGCAAAAGTACGCTTCAAGTGCCAAAAAATTGACACAAAAGGACATTTAAATGCCAAAAGGTATGAAAGTGACACTTGCAAAAATCGGAGAAAAATGTATCACTTAATGTCACTTCGATCAAAATCCGACCAAAATGCTAACATGCACAATTTCCAGCGAAATAAGTGCAAAACAGTGTCGTTTTGCACCACCGGCCGCGGTGGCTCCACTGGTTAAGGCTCTGCTGATCCTCAACGAAGAGGTGAAGGGACTAGGGGAGGCGCTAGGTGTATTAAGTGTGACTCAGGGGTGGTGGGTCCTCCGCTTACGTGTCACTTGGGGGTTTATGGCGCGGCTATCGCAAGCCGGTTCCTCCAGACACAAAAAAAAAAAAAAAAAAAAAAAAAAAAACAGCGTCGTTTTGCCAACTAACATGGTCAAACAATGCAAAAATAACGTCGTTTTAGTGCTAATGTTTTGGTAAAAAAAAAATAATATAAAAATTAATTAAATTAAATTTAAAAATAATTTATTTAAAACATTTAAAAATACAAATACAAATATTAAAAAATTATAAAAATTAAAAAAAAAAAAAGGGGATGCGGTTGAGGGCTCGGCCCTTAGCCGCTGCCGCCACCTCCCCGCCGGCAACGGAGGGGGAGGGTCGGCCGAGGTTCTTTGGGCCTTGGCCGGGGCCGATGACTCCGGCCGAACGATGGCGAGGGCCCACCCAGATGCGGCGAGGGTCGATAGCCCTTGCCTAGATTCAGTGAGGGTCGACGTCCCTCGCCCAACTCTCAACCGCCCCCCCTTTTTTAAAATTTTTAAAATTTTTTAAAATTTTTTAATATTAAAATTTTTAATGTTTAAATGAATTAAATAATTTTAATTAAATTAATTTTTATATTACTTTTTTACCACGTTAGCACCAAAATGTCACCGTTTAGCATTTGCTTCGCCGGAAAATTGCTACGTCAGCATTTTGGCCAAATTGGCACTTAAGTGATTAATTTTGCTCCGATTTTGGCACTTAAGTGTTACTTTCGTAACTTTTGGCACTTAAGTGTCTCTTTATGTCAACTTTTGGCATTCCAAGGGTCCCGGTGTCCAGGAACCTCTATGAGCCCCCTAATGGTTCTGGTCATAAGAGCTAACACTTTGTCTTTTGCAAGAATAGTGTCCAAGTCCTCCTATGCTTGCTTGTGCTCATACTGCAATGTCTTTATTATGCTTGTAAACTCTTCAAAGAGAGAATTTTTTTCACAACAATTTGGCCTGTTCATCACCAATTTCATCTAAGGCTTGTCTAGTTAGATGACTAAATGAATGATGTGTTAAGATGATGAAAGACAAGCGATATCTTACACAGTCCTTTATACATTGAAATGTGAGAGTTGAAAAGTTTCATGTTCTCAAGGTAAAGAATTTTCTTGCAAAATGTACATAGATTGAAATGATGAAGGGCATTTCATTTCTCTCCCTTAAACAATATAGTTATTCATTGTTCAACCCCTTTAAGCTAGAATGTTAGAAGGAATTCTTTCAAAATAGCCCTATCAAGAACTCAGCCCACATTGGGGCAAATTGGAGGTAGTGCGCTACTACAAGGTGGAAGAATGGATAGAACTTTCTTGTCTTCATATCAATCTTTGGGGTCTTTAATGTAGATGAACTCAAATGTGAATTTAAGTGCATTAAAGTGATAAAGAGAATTCATTTCTTTACCATACACACTTTTATATCTTGCATAGCCCAATTGAGTCTCTAAATTCATTTCTGAAAGCTCGGTTAGTGATCATCCCCACAGTGGGGGCAAAGCAGATGAGTTACCACATTGAGATACCATTGTCCAGAGCGCTAATGAAAGATGAAGACCCCGAGAGTTCGAAAGTGCTCAATCGCCCAAGAGCCGATGGCACCATAAAGGCCAAAGTTTAGCTAGTCGACTGGGGCACTGCGAGAAATATATTGAAAAAGAAAAAAGATTGCAAAAAAGAATGAAAGGAAAGAAAAGGAAAGAAAAATAAAAGACAAAAAAGGGGTGAAAGAAAAACTGTTGAAGTCCAAATGTTGAAGTTGAAGGCCCAGTTTGTGAAAATCATCCTCATTGGAAAGGCAGTGATTTCGTAAAGATTAGTGTTGGACTCTCGTGGTTGATAAAGCGTGTACATAAGAAGACAATCCCCAATGAATGTGTGAACTGGTTAATTTATTTAATTTCAGTCGATTAGTTACCATTCTAGGGCTACACCTCCTGGCATGATCGTGCCTCCAATCTGTTGGAGGCTTCTGAAGAGATGCTCCATCATGAATGTGTGAACTGGTTAATTTATTTAATTTCAGTCGATTAGTTACCATTCTAGGGCTACACCTCCTGGACTAGCCCAATGCTCATCCCAACGAGAAATTGGATAACGGTGGGAACTTTTTAAGTGTTTTTCCTGTTGCTAGAAGCAGTTCTAAATGTTTTGGGTGGTGGAACGCACAAAATTTGGATGTACATGTGTAACATCATTAATTTAGCTTGTTAGGATGGTGAGAGCCAGATTTTTCTTCTCTTTTTCCTTTTAACATAGGCAGCCACTTTTTGTCTACCTACCAAATATAAATTCCAAAGTCTGGTCCAAAATCCGAACTTTAGCTGTAAAGGTATCTCGAAGAAACACAGCATCACGGTGTTCAATCTTTGTCAGTAAAGGAAAAAAAGAAGCCGTTAAAAATTGCGATAATCAGAGCGAAACATCCATTTTGCAGCATAGGAAAACCCCTGATATGAGTGTATGGAATAAAAGTAAATGTGATCTGCATCTGCTGGTGCCGGAGTTGCTCCAAGGTTTGGATTCTATAATGCTTAATGACTATCTATCTTGATCTCTGTATATGTTCCATCTAAAGCAATGCTTTAAGAAATTTATGATTGTGACCTCCAAGTTGTCAGATTTATGGACAAATGATGGTTTTTGAAGCCCTCTCCTTTCTTTCTGTGATTTTTCAGGAAAGGCATATCGAACTATTATAGGGGTCAGGCAAAGTTCTTCACGAGCCTTGCAGAGTCCTCGGCCTCTTCCTCCATTAAAGACGTTGCAAAACCTGATAATCCCTACAACAAGAAATGCAAGATCTCACTAGCTCACAGTAATTTCAGCTTCAAGAATCATGGCTATGCTTTCAGAAACAGTGGCAGGAGTGGGGTACAGAAAAGACCAGTTAACTCCAGTCAGAATGCATTACCGAGTACAAATTGTAGTAACACGAATAATTTTAACACAATGTCTACATTGCCATCTTGCGTTCTCTCACCAGTATATACACAAAGGAGAATACCGGAGGACATTGGGGCATCAACACAGCCTCGGTGGTGGAATCTGTGCTGGTCCCTATCTCTGGCTGACCTACAAGCCATGGCAGCTCCGATGCCTGATGGGTCTGCATTGGCAATTCACCATGAAGACAAGGACAAGATAATAGGTTGATTCGCCAAATGGAGCTTATCTTGGGGGTTCAATAATGTAAGGAGATTGTGAAACACCAAGTAGCCAATTAGTACTCTGCATCTTTAAGATGGTAGATTTTATGTTTGCAGATAGAAATTTTTGTTTCTTTTTTTTTAGCCTGATCACCCTGTCCTTCTTGCATTTGTGTAAGTTTAGTTTTTCGCTCTTCGCCACCTTCTATATCTCATTTCTCATCCTATTTGACGGTATCTTTTTTTGATATTTTGATGCCATCGTGCTTCTTGATTTTATGTGAACAGATCTTCGCATCTCTCTTATTTCTGTATCTTTCATATATCATTCTACTTAAAACCGCCTTTCTAGTTACTTTGATCCACTACTTGCCAGCATCTAAATGGCCTTTTTGGATCTTGCAAATGTAAGCATTATCATGTTTATAACTTTCATTTACTACTTCGTAAGTGTGAACTTTCACAATCACAACAAACTCAATTGTAAGAATTGTTAAAAAGAACTCTAGAGGTGTGGTGTGATATTTGTCTCATATATTTGCCCCCAAAAATTAATCCAAATTGGTCTCTTATGACCCATTTATTAAAACTAATTTTCGTTTGACAAAAAAAAATCCAAAGTTTTACCCCAAATCAATATTTGTTAGCAATTTGGAATATAATGTGGAGAGTAAAATTATATAAAAAGTACTAATTTTAAATTTTTCTTAAGACGAACATTAGTTTGGATATAAATCTAATTTGGAGTAAATATGTCATGAATTAATCCTTTCTTGAAATGCTAATAGCTTCCATTGACATATTCATAATTAATTTGGCCAAACTGAGAAACGATAATTACTCAGTGCATAGACAGTAAAATCAACATTTTTTTTTGGCCGAGTAAACAATTTTCCCTCTCCGACCAAAAAATAAAAATAAAAAACAATTTTCCCTCTTTCGGCAAAGCTCGTTCGTACTCGTAGTCTCGTAGTATATAATCCAAACGATGCGAACCCCAAATTGCCCGGGTACCGCCATCATTTTTGACTGTCATAGCTGCGAACTTCATCCCCATTTTTAACTTCGCCATTCAACCACAGTTCTATAGGCGCCAACAGAGTCCTGTTCTTCTAGTTTCGAAGGTATGCTTTACACTCTTATCACTTGTTTTGATGCGAATTGTGATTTGACAGATGCAGAGCAGCTCAGTTCATGTCAAGGCACCCAGAAACCGACTCACATGGACCGTGTTATCTCCGAAGATGTGTCGGATTAGTGACGAGTGTCGAGTTCTCGATTTTGAGAGTTGGGTCTTGAGTGAAACGCGTTGGCGATTTTTGTATGGTGGAAAAGAACTGTTCTTTATTGATTTTTTTGCAGTGTTGGGAGCTTGAACATGGAGACGAGTCCAGCCGGCGAAGAACCCACCTCGTGGGACAAACGGTACAACATCAATTTGATGCCCTCCGAGTTGTTCCTCAAGTTTCGGAAAGAAATTCAGGGAATCCGAGTCGGTGTTAATCTGGAGGTGTTTCTTCTGATGTGCCTAAATTTTGCTTGCCTTTGTGTTGCCACGTATTTGAAGTTTGGTCTTTAGCAGATATGATTGGCCTGGGTGAATGACAAAGGATGATCTGGTGGCTTAATTTTGTTGAGAGAGCTGTGGAAAGATGAGCCAAACCATTTTCGGCTAAGGCTTGAAGGGAATGAATGAAATGTTTCGTTTTGAGGTCATCTGCATAGGGTATCTGAAGCTTGGGAATCTTAATGTTAATAACTTGTTCGTTCTTATTTTAATTTTCATGTTGCTGACCTGGATTAGGTATGCATATTGGATGTGGTTCCTGTCTAATTTGATATGGCATACTCTGTTCTTTGGTCCTGAAGACAGGTGCTGGATATTTCAGTGTGCGGATGGCACAACTTGGCTGTTTAATTAACGTCAGAGATTGCGGCACTGGTTCCTATATTACTGACCACTCTTCTAACATGCATGTGGGAGAGAATTTGAAATGTTAAAGGAATTTTAGTGATGCTTCTGTCTAGTTTAAGTTTGCACATAGATTGACATGAAAAATTGACTTGGCAACTTGCCATTGGCAACTTCATGAGTTATACATACTCGAGGCCCTCTCGTTTGCTTCCGTGCATTGAAGTCCAATTTAGGGCTCTGTGTTAAGTCAATATGTCAGTTCACATGTCAGGAAGAATCCAGAGAGTGTTGAACTATTCAGATATCAATCCATGCTCTCATGGGAGATAAAAGAGGTTTTGTTACAGTTTTCACTGATGTTTGATTAGTGAAGATGTTAGAAGTTGAGTAGATTAACGGGAGCACTTTTATGTTTTTTTCCTTTCAGTGATCTCCATAAGGTTGAACCTCACTTGGCTGAGCATGTTGATCAGACTTTTATAAGATCTGGCATGCAGGATGTTACAGCCTTATAGTCATTCGCATAGATTCCATTGACATATGCTAATCAATATAATTTCCGTAAATTCATTGCCTGGCTTGGCTTTGTGTTCACTGTTTCGTCTTTATTGACCTAATACAGCTTCTGTCAGTAATAGTCGCATAATGAAGTAGATGAACATAGACTTTCTTTTTCTTGTTGTCTCTTTTGTTCTTCTATAAGCTCTGACTGCGATTTTAATTCATCAGATATTTTGATTTTTGTGTCCTCATTCGCCATACTTCAGCTTAAGTGGAACAATTAAGAATATATTTGTGTTTAATGTTTGTATATTCATGGTCCTCAAAACTTTGGGTCTGTCTTATAGTGCTCCAACGATTGGCCATTGAGCAAAATTTTTGTTGGAGCCTTTAAGGCCTGGTGTAATTGTGCTTTTACAGTTAATGCAGTTATGGAATATAGCTTCATTATGACATCTTGATTTGATATTTTGATTCACTTTTACAATGCTCCAAGGAATGATTTTCAAGCGAAGCTTGTGTTCAAGCCTCTCTCCCCAGACCGTCTGTGGAAGTTTGTCTATGAACCTATACATCAAGACATGCTCATTCTCTCGAAAAAGATTCCTGTCACAAAATTCTTAAATCTCCAGGTTTGAGGCTTCTTTGATTTCACCTCTGTTTTGTGATGGTGTGGCCAAATATTCTCAATCATCAATAAGT
This sequence comes from Eucalyptus sideroxylon, assembly GCA_014182405.2. Taxonomy (NCBI): domain Eukaryota; kingdom Viridiplantae; phylum Streptophyta; class Magnoliopsida; order Myrtales; family Myrtaceae; genus Eucalyptus; species Eucalyptus sideroxylon. The sequence goes on from CM024550.2 coordinate 46,332,737, forward strand.
CTGTTAACTTCTGTGGGTATTGAGTGGTAATTGGTAAAGCTTTTGGGGAGTCAGCTTGGTGTGCTTTGAAAATTACAGGTTGGCATAGGCCACAATTTTCAGTTAAATGCAATTAGTTGGAAATGGAAGCTCACCACATGTTTGGGTGAAGACGGTGTATCTCGAATTAGAAATAAGACCACTCTTGGACTTTGTCCAGGTGTAGATTTTTGGTTTGGGTGGAGGGCTGATTACGTTCTTCCAGAAATCACAGGGTAAGTTTCTTCCTTCTCAACTACAATATATTTTGCTCTTGGAAGAAACTAGATGGGCCATATATCAAAACAGTTCTAATTGTATCAACTATTCGGTGTCACGAATTAAAATTTTGCTATTACAAAGCATGATGTTTATAACATACAGTGAACTTACAGGTGTGGGTCATGTGTTTCCGTGATTTATCTCACTCTGTTTTATTAATTTTTTCTGGGGTTCAAGTTGTGTGTTTCATGTAACAGGGTATTGGTACTGATGAGCCACTATTCAACATGAACTCTGGGCAGTTGCAAGCATCGCTAGATAGAGTGGAAGCCATTTTAAGCTATCCAGATACTGTTTAGAGGATATTGGTGAAGAGATGTTATGTTAATTAATTGGCTCCTTTGAACTGCGTTGAGATGACAACTACTGGCATCTAATGTGCACAGGATGATGCTTTGACAAGAAAATTTTGAACATGGCTGAGCAAAAAATCGTTTTGCTTTTGAGTGCTCATGTTGGCCTCAGAAGTTGCTTGTTTATCATTGTTTCTCAGCACATGTTCATATTTAATTGCAGCATCAATTGTTTGCCTGAATTTCATTTTCAGCTGGAGAAGCGGGAATATGGGAAGGGATGACGAGGTTCAGTGGTGCTGTGAAGAATGAGCATTGAAGCCTTTGAATATCATCAATTTTGTCGGACAATGTTGTTATACGTAAGGGAAGTAGTGGAGTGGTAAAATACGTGCAATCTGTTTCATCAGTTGTTTTAACTCTTCATTTTTCACTTCCATTCCCTTTCTTTACATTTACTGAAATTTCAGTCATCTACGAGATATTTATAGAAATGAAGATCCCGTCATCATCAATGGGATTAATTTTGTGTCAAGGCAGATGATTTGGAACGATGATAAGGCATTTCTCATGACATCCTATCAAGCAATATCCATGTGCATTTCATACACGACTTTGATCATGTAACTTTGATCATGTAATTGAGCAATCCCTACTCTGTTTTCAAAATTGCTGCCCAATGGTATATGCTCTCTAAGGAACTTTTTCCCTTTTGGTTTTTGTTTATGGGTGTGGCATTTGCTAGAGTAGGGAGATGCCCTAGACATGCTAGCGAAAATCCCTAGGGATGTACTACTAGAGGTGAATCATAGAGCGCCTGATGCTTTGGCCCGGATTAATTAATCTACTTTACAATGCGTTCTCAGAAGTTACAACTACATATCCAAGTGAACCAGAAAATGGAGTTCAAAACATTTTCTTGACTATATGCATTTTTATGAATAGTATTTGACATATACTTGTAAGTAGTAGGCAGTATTTTGTTCTCTCATTGTTTCAATTTCCTCTCTCTCTCTCTCTCTCTATAATTCACATGTAATTTTGTGGAAAGACAAAACCTTCTCTCATAAGTCGATAAGGAACCCTCACCGACAATTTTGTGCCTTTTGGCTTTTGAAACACTTGGGATGGAGAGAAATGAGTGATGCCCACCCATTGCACCACCCGAGACAGAGAGTAATAAATGTAAAGGCGGTGCCCTCTCCAACCTGTGTCCTAGCCATTGAACTTGAAACTTTGCCTTCTTTCACTTTCAAATTCTCCCCTCTTGATGCATATAAAGACAAACACCCAAATAGACTCCCCAAAATCAAAAAGAAAATGCCTGCCGTAAAGTTGAGAAGTTCTTATTCATTCCCGAGTCTCCTGCTCTCTTGCTTACGATTCATTCTTTTCATGCTTCTGCAGCGTCTTTTGCTCCCTCGGTCCTCCTCAAAATTCCCCCAACTTTGCTCGGTTTCGCTTTCCCCATAATGTCGTCCATTTTATTCGTCTCCTATTTTGTGGGCTTCTATTCCCAGCTCACCCGCTTTTGCTTCATGACCCACTTCTTGATCCTCCTCGCTTTGCTGTCCAGCCAGGTGCTCGGCATCCGGGTGCTGTTCACCAAAGAAAAGTCAAGACTTTCGCTGCTGAGATCGCAGAGACTCGAAAGAGGCTAAAGTCCTGGTGAGGCTGGAGTGCGGGGTTTCGATGGCTATGTGCTGCTGGAGTTAGTGGTGTTGGTGCTGACGTGCGTCGGGCACAATCGCTGGGTGAGGGAGCGCGAAGGGTTGGGTGCAAAAAGGGACGCGGTGGAGACGAAGCGGAGCATGAGGATCGCGAAAGTGCAGGAGGAATATATGGCGAACACAGCTAAGATCGTGGAGGTCAAAGCCAAAGACTTGGATGGGAGGATGAGGCATGGGCAGTGGTTTAACACTGATTTCGCCACCCGAGCTTCCATTAAACTGAAATTTTTTTTTTTTTCTCTTTTTTTTTTTCCTAGGCTCTGACTGTGATTTTAATTCATCTGTCATTTAAATTTCTGTTTCCTGGTTCACCGTGCTTGAGCTTAAGCGTAACAATTAGAATATATTTGCGTAAATTTTTATGTACGAATTTATGACTCTTCATGATTCGTGTTTCTCGCCACTTTGGGTCTATCTTATAGTGCTCCACGGTGGAAAAAAGTAACAAAAAATAGCAAATCTATTTCATTGGATTGGCACCTTTTAATTGGATCAGTTTTGTCATATTTTTTTTTTTGCATTAGTACCTATTGAGTCAATCTCTTTAAATTTGATTGAAAATCATTTAGGTGGACGACAACTGTGGCATGATCGACATTTACGTAGGCAATTTTAATAATTTTTTAATGACTTTTTAACTTTTTAATAATTTTTTTTTTTTTTTTTGATTTTCTTTTTTTGTTCTTTACTCTCTTTTTTTTGTCTCTGAGGGCCGGCAAGGGCTGCCGGCACTGGGTGAGGGCCGCCACGCCCCTCCCCGGCTCTGGCAAGGGCCACCACGTCCTCACCAGCCAAAGCGAGGGCACGTGGCCCCTCGCCTAGGTCTAGCACGTAACCCAACTTCGCTCGGCCTCCTCATAATACCGTCCACCCGTCTCATATACCTAGCTCACTCTTTTCTGCTTCAGGACCCTCGTCTTGATCCTCCTTACTTCGATGTCCAGCCAGGTGCTTAGCGTCCTGGCGTAAACGTCAGGCCTTTCGCATGAGATCACAGAGAGTACTGAAAGAGGGTAAAGTCCTGGTGAGACTGGAGTGCTGGGTTTTGATGGTTATGTGCTTCTGGAGTTGGTGGTGTTGGTGCGGACATGCACCGTGCACCGTTGCTGGGTGAGGGAGTACGAAGGGTTGGGTGCACAAAAGAACGCGATGGAGACGAACCGGAGCATAAGGAGAGCGAAAGTGCCAGAGGAACCGATGGCCAACGCGGCTAGGTTCATGGAGGTCAAAGCCAAAGACTTGGATGAGAGGATGAGGTTCAAGTATGGGCAGTGGGACGACTGGTTTTGAAGGCTGAGCTTCCATTGAACTGAAATTATTGTTTGCTCCGCTTGCTGCATCGGAAGTTACTTGTGTTGGGCCGCTAGTTGGGTGGCCATTGTAGAGAATTTGTCTGGATCTTTGCTTTTATTTGACTGGATGAAACCCATTGAATATTTGACGATCATGTTGCTGATTCTCTGAAAATTGGGTTTACCTTGTACAAGAATGAGCAATGAAGTAATTGCTCACGGTTTGGGGGGAAACAATCCCATAACACATTGTGGCAAGGTGTGCACTTGACAGCAAACGCTAACCTTTAGTACAAGTATTGTAGATGTTACACTTCGAGTCTTTAAAATGAGTGTAGCATGACATTCACATCACACAGTAAGAAGTGCTAACAAAGACGACATTACACATGTCTTTTTCTAACAATAGTAGAGATTACTTCCAAATTTTAATGGGACGGTAGAGGGGAGGCCAGCCGGTGGATTCGACCATTTCAACGTACAAGGGAAGCTGTAGGACTGCAAACAATATGATAGGGATGGCGGCGAACAAAGTAATTGGGATGTAGATCCACTGTAATCGTGTCCTTAAGACAATCGTAAGAGCGGAACCAAATGCTACCATCATAAAGGCCAAAGAGAGGAAGAGAAAAGTGAGGCCTAGTATCATCTTTCTCGGCAGTGAGTGGACGAAATCTTCAATGGCATAGCGTGAAGTTAGGATAGCCAAGAACATCAAGGTGGCAGTGACAGAAGAGAAGAGAGCGAGAGCGTCTGCAATCGCAAATACAATAAATGAGCTCTCCTCCAGAAAGATCGGGATCCCTGTGCTCTCTTTGTTGCCTCCAGGTGCCGTAAAAGCAGCAGCAAAAGCTACCGTAATGATGAGAGTCGAGACGAGACTACAAGATGATGATGTATTCTTCATCCATTCTCCAGCCTCTCTGAGCAAATCTTGGCGTTGTTCTACAAAAACTTCCCAATATGTTTTCCCTCTTCTTTCTTCTGTTTCTTCCAATTTTAGACTTTTAAAAGAAGGATCGCTCCCATCTTCCTCTTTCGATACCTTCACAAAAATAGAGGGCGCCTATTAATGCAAGTGTACATTAAAGCTCACAAAAGGGTGGCGAACAAATAAGGGAACTGACCTTAAACTTCAGACGTTTTAAAGAAGGATCGCTCATATATTCCACCACCTTCACAAAAGTTAAGGACACCTATCGTTATAGATGTAAATTAAAAAGCACGAAATTGTGGTAGGCGAATAAGGTCAACCAACCTTAAACCACTGAAGTTCCCTCTGTATTAGAAAAGCTGCTCCAGAAACATCTGCCGATACACATCTTGGTGACCATTCTACTACTGCCTCCATCAGGCTACGTCTTGTCAACTCATCATCAGTCAAATATGGAGTTGTGTTGTGTGCACTCAGTCGTCTAAACAACTCGACATGCCGTCCCTTCACAACTTCTTTGATCAGTTCTTTTGTGAAATTTTTTTCCCACATCAACTCCGGGAAAAACATCAAACATAATTGGACAAAGTCAGAGATTCCACGAGATGCAGCGTCAATGACAATGTTTGAAGTCAATAAAAACTCCAGTATTGTGGGAATATCCATAGTCAATATCTTCTTGACAAGTGCTAGATTTCCAAATTCGTGCCTCAACTTCGATTCTACAATCCTTTTGATGAAAGAAACTGCACGTATTATTAGATAAGCAATTTTATATAACAAGGAAGAATCAAAAGGCCAAAGATATTAAAGATGGATTTAGGCTGTTTTGTTACATCTACGTAGTAGTTTCGAAGAAAATGATGGCCGTAAGATATTAATCAAGAAAACAAATTTAGTATAGCTTGAAAATAAAAATGCATGCATGAGAGACTAGGCGAATGTATTGATGAACACACGCAACTTTATGGAATTTTTTTTTTTTAATGAAAAATGGGAAGATTCAATAATGGATCAATAGCTCTATCTTGGATAGAGTATTTTTACAGATTCACGTAAAGCATATATATCATTTAGACTTGGAATTAAATTAAACTGAATCGTATCTTCATATACGAATTGAGGTCCAGTCCATCTTAATACCTATGATCTCAAGGGATACTGAAATATCAATTTGCACTTTAAATTTAGGGATCTCTACCTATGATGAAATGAGGTCATTTTTCCTATAAATACCATGGTAATTTCATGTACCTAGTTTTGTGGTAAGATTCAAGAGTGATATCATGAATTGTTTTGCTATAGCCACGAAGAGGAGAGAACAATCATGTCAGCAAGTTAGGAATTGATGATTAACAAAAGGATACATATCACACTCATGAACCGAAAATTGCAGATGCAATGAAATTTAATAATGCTTGAATATGTTAGAAAACAACGTGGACTGATCAACCTCTAAATGAAATCCAAGTCTACAATTCTCAATAATTCTACCTGGAAATTTGACATAGAGTAAGACGTCTTGCCTTACTTTACAACAGTTATATATGACTTTAATTTGTGACCTATCTCATGATTTGGATATTAAATTGTATACATAGATGTAGTCATTTTCCCTTCAATTTTTTATCGATAGGATCTATGAATGATATGCTTTTTGTCATGTTAGTCCATTAATTAAGCAGATTCACAGAAATACCTTTAGGCAACTTCATTTCTTCATAGTTGCCAGATGATGTATTGACCAAGCATGGTGGGATATCTAAAAATCATAAGAGATAAAGTGAATAACATGCGGATAAAGTTGTTTGAATTGCACATGTTTAACAAAGGAAGTGCGAGAAGCACCTACATTTGTAAATAATTTTTTCCCAAAAGTTGAGTTTAGCTCTACTACGGAAGTAAGACATCATAGGCACCAAGTATGCCAACGTTCTATCGTGTTTAGCATCTTCAATTGTCGCTTGCCTGCAGTTTTGGTTTTCTAAAAAGAAGACTATGTCTTTTGGAACACGAGAACAAAAAAGTTAGTTCAAGTAAACAGCGAAGGAAATGAAATAAGATGAGTAGGTTTTAATTCCTACCCATATGACCGGCCATAGTAAGGCTGCTGATGATATCATCATCTGGGGCGGATATATGTCTGGCCAGGTACCAAATAACGTCCTTTTGAAAAGGAGCCCATGAAATAGCAGTCGATAAGGCAAGGGCTACACTTTCACGTCCAAAATCAATTTTGCCTACTAATGCCTTTACCATCCTTATTCTTCCACCCCGAGCAGCATTGCAGAGAGCCCTCCTTAAAATTAAATTTTCATTTCTTGAAGGCAACAGCTCAACTAGGTTCTCGACCAATTGATCTTGTGCGGCAATAACCGCAACATCAAGCACAGTAACGGATTCATGTTCTACAGTCATAACTTCGGCCATCATTACTTCTTTATTTTGAGAAACCTCTTTCTGGACATGTGTCCAATCTCCTACGAGTGCAGCATCAAACAATGGTCGATGGTTGTCATGGACCACCGCTGTTGGCATGACTGCAAAAATTACACATTAAAAGTCCTCAGGTTTATGCACTTCTTGGTTTTTAGGTCAAGTGTAATTACTGCACTTGCGCAAAGTTCCCATGAAATGCAAATGCAAGCCAAGGGGCAGTCGTTTACTCAACGCACATTTTTTCTATAAGCGTGTTTATTTCATATTTTAGGTTTTTTAGTATTTTAGATATATTAGTATAATTTTCTATTTAATAAAATTTTATTAGAGAATGATGGAAGGGGAAGAAAGAAATAAAAAAAGAAATTAATTAAAAAGAGAGGAAAATAAAATAAAAATAAAGTAGACAAGAGTATTGTGAGAGATTTTTACCATCTCCGTTTGTAAAATTTGCGATTCATATAGGTATTTATACCAAACAATATATATATATATATATATATATATATATATATATATATATATATATATATATATATATATATATTATGATGTAAATATATCCGATTTTATTATTGCAATCACCAAAATATAAGAAAATCTCCTAGATTTTATATCTTATCATATTTGATCATATCTTGATTAAAATCTGAATGACCAAATGTAGCCTTAGATGATGAGCTTTCAAACACAGATAAATTAATGTTAGACTTAATGAAGATTAATGAGCTTTTTTTTTTTTTTTTTTTTTCAAAATTGGTATAGTATCCAAATTAGTTTTTAGGGCCTTCCATCTTTCATATCTTGGGCAACGTGCTTTTAGTGAGTTTTTATTTCAGGTTGCCATTTATCTTTTTTTGTACATCAAGTCTAAATAAAATTTAATCTGTCACCACAATTTCACGGAACAATTAGAACAGAGCTATACATAAATAAAAATTAATTAATTAATTTAATTACATCAATTTCATTAATTAATATGATTAATTTATGAGTTACGATTTACATAGGATACAAGTTTAAAACATTATTACTATTTTCATACTGATGCATCTCGTAGGTTTTTTCTTAAATAAAGTATCTCGATTTAACTTTATTAATAGACTTGATGGTTGGGAAAAAAGAATTGATCTAATTTTTCTTGCAAAATCCATATTATTTTTTCTTGTATTTATATGGCTAGAACATTTCACCACCCTTGTATCTTGGACAATACGTTCGTTAGTGAATTTATTTTTAATGTTATCTTTGCATTTTGTCAGAATAATGACAACTATTACTTCCGACAAGTTATTTTTCACTCAGAACGACATCACACGATTTCATTTTTGGAGATGACTATAGTTAATTGACTAGTTCGAGGAACACTTCTTCAAAAGATTAACCTCATGTAGTCTCTTATTAATAACTAATTAACTATTTGGAACCCATTTGTTTTGCCCTCTGCTCTTGATGAAATTTCTTTGTAGGACAATTGCTGCATATTCAATTTGCATATTAAGTAAACATAGAAAATAATTAATCCTCCCGAGGTAATTATTTAAACAAAACTCTCTGCCAAGAGCAAATTTTCTGATAATTAATTTTGATGAACTGGTCATTGAGTGCTTGCAAGTGCTAGGATTGACAAAAAGCAATTTTATCATGACCAACAATGGGAAGGGACCTTGTGGAGCCAAGTCAAACCAAATTAGGAGAATTGACTTTAAGTAATACATTTGGCGTGTTCACTGGTGACAATTAAATATAAAGTAGGAAAGAGAATTGAGAAATTTTCTATAAAATTCGATATATTGAAAAGAGTACATGGACAACATATTTATAGGTTTAGGCAGCGGAAATCAAAGAAATTAGATCAGATGTATATGACCAACATAGATATAGAAAATCATAGAAAATATCCTAAATATCTCTAAAAAAATATTTTAATATTGTAATAAATGCAAGTTGAATTAAAACAAATCAACTTGAGTTTGAAAAATAATCCAAACAATGTTACAAAATCTTTGATTAAAATTAGCTCAACAGATGAAAGGCGAGGCGGCGCATGGTGACGCATGTGATGGCTCCAACTTTAATTGACAAGAAGATTTCAATATGTTGATTGTCCGATGGTGGCGAGTCAAGTGGTGTAGTCAACTTGAAATGAGAAGTGAAAAGTTGAGAATCAGAGGAATTGAAGTCAAGCAGCATGCATCCTTTACAATTGCATTTGCTATTAGGACAATAACTTAAATGGGATCGATATGGCTAGCGTGGCTACAGCAAGCAGAATAAGCTAGGCTTTACTAAGGAAAAAGGTTACTGTGCAAAGATGCATCTTTGCTGTATCAAAAAATACCTCCATGGTGTTTACTCAAATGGGAATTGGGGTATCTGGGCAAACACTATTGAGGGCTGGATGGATTTATTTTACTAAGGGTGCATCAGATAAGTGAGGTGCACCAAGTGCGAAGTGCACCCAATGCACTAAGATTGTCTTAGGAAAGGAGCCCCTGATATCAAGTTAAATATAAAGTTAAAAAGAGAATTGAGGAATTTTCTATATAATTCGATATAATGAAAAGAGTACATGAACAATCTATTTATAGGCTTAAATAGAGGAAATTGTGCATAATCAAAATAGATATAGAAAATTGTAGAAAATATCCTAAATAGCTCTAAAAGATATTATAATATCCAAATATTGCTAAAATGAATAATTATGCCCGTAGGCCCGCTAAGATGAACCAATTAGCTGTAGTTGGTGGCCACACATTGCTTTTGCAATTTAAGTTCGGGGAAATTATTTTTTTTTTTTGGGTCCCTCTAGGTTGGGAAATCTCACGTCAATCTCTATATTTTGTTTTGTTACAATTCCCCTCCTTATACAGTTCTGTGGTGACAATTAAGTCTCCGTCAAATTTAAATGGAACAAAACGTGTTATTTGCCCGAATTATTTTAAAGTAGGTCTTTTTAAGAAAGAATAATTATAATACTGATAATTTAGTTGAACTTTTCAAATTATTAAGAGATCATTTTCCGTTGGTGTAGTTTTTCAAAGCAATCATGGTATGAAATAACGCCAATTTTGGTCTTTTTCAGTTCTAAGGTTCATATTATGAAAACACGGAAACCAAAAATTCTACCAAACAAGAACTTTTGGAAATGACAACAAGAATTTGCAAAATTTCCTCGTACCAAAAAAATTCCCCGAGAATCCTGCAAATTACTTTTCTTTCACACTCTCTCCCTCTTTGACAAGGATTTTATAAAAAAGAATATCCGGACACTTAGAGCGTGTATGGTAACATTTCTGTTTAAAAATTGTTAGGAAACAGAAATAAAAAAAATATTTCTATTCGGGGAACAATTTTTGAATAAAAAACGCGTTTGGTAAACTTGTTTCGAGAATAAAAAATGAACAGAAACACGTTTGGTAAATTTGTGTTCTTTTTTGTTTCTTTTAATTTTTAAATATTTTTATTTTATTTTTCTTATTTTTCTTTCTTTTTTCTTTTTTTCTTCTTTTGGTTGGTGGCCTCGCCCAGATCCGGCGAGCCCGAGCTCGCCTAGCCTTGCCTCGCATCGGCGAGGCTCAGCCTCGCCTTGTCTGGGCGAGCTTCGGCTCGCCCAGATCCGGCAAGCCCGAGCTCGCCCAGCCAAGGCGAGGCTGAGCCTTGCCAGGGGCCGGCGATGCTTCACCTCGCCGAGGGCTGGCGATGCTCCGGTGAGGTCGTCGGCCCTCGACGGCTGGTCGCCAGTCATGGCCGAGGCCGGCGACCGACCAAAGAAAAAAGAAAAATAAAAGAAGAAAAAAAAAAGAGAAGAAAAAGAGAGGAGAGAGAAAATTTGTTCTTAAAAATTGTTCCAGAAACAAGAAACACGTTTTTTTTTTTTTTTCTTATTTCTGTTCCAAATGTGTTAACGGGAAAAAAAATAGATTTGGAACAAAAACGCAAACGAACGTGTTTTTGTTCTTTTTTCGTTCTTTGGAACAAAACAGAAATTTTGTTCATAAACAGAACAAAGAATATTAACAAACAGGCCCTTATTAAGTAATAAAATAAAGAAATACAATTTTCAATGCATTTTTTGTTCATGATATTGCTTATATTACTTTGAAATCAGCACACAGAAAGCAAAATTTTTCCGATTTTGCCATCATCTTGCGGGATCAAATCAGAACAACAAAGGAAAGAAAAGAACATGCCTGGCGGTGGTGGCAACTTCGACCCGCTGCTTTGGATATCCATGGAGTATTCTTTGACGTGAATTCTCAGGGGCACTGTAGCTGAAGCAGAGAAAGTGTATTTTTACGGGTTTTTTTTTTTTTTTTTTTTGGTCGAAGTATTTTTACAGGGTTGAAGTCGAACTTTTTTGTGTTCTCATGGAGATCTCCTTTTATAGATGGACTTGTGGATGGAGCCAAAGCTCCTGCCGGACATGATGTACCATCGTCTTTTCCTGAATGACGTCTTCACTTCCGAATTTTATGACATCAGAAATTTTATGGAAATTCCTTTTATTCACTAAAGTGTAAATTTGGAAAATTCACTTGAAAAAAAATACAAGCGACACAGTATTACTCATTTCTTTTCTTCCACCATCCTCTGCTTTGCAAACAACATTTTTCTAAGGATTTTTTTTTCCAAGTGCACTAACGGTATGAAATTGATTTACATAAGCAGGTTTTATAAAATGACACATATACAATTTTAGTTTCAGCATGTAGATTTATTCCATGAAGAGATTTATACCTCCATTCTAAGACTGCTTGTGCCAAAAAAGGGGACCCAAAAAAAAAAAAAAAAAAGAAGACTTTCACACTAACGGTGTATGAAATATGAATCTATTTCAATAGGCTTTATTCTCATTTTCTTCAAACAAGTAGGTTTTGAATAATGAAACAAAACCAATTATTTTGCAAGTAACTTAATCGTTGGAAAAATTAGAATGAAGAGGAAAAATTTAGATGGAAAGTTAATTAATGGAATTAGTAAAAACAAAGAAGGAAACGTTTTTCATCTGCATCGTTAGATGATGACGTTTGAAAGTATAAATTCATGTATGAAATTATTGAGGACTCTTCTCAAATTGTATACGTGTCACACAAGAGGAAGGAGAGAAAAGAGATTTATAAGGTCATTGGCATATGGCAATTGACTCTTAGTCAACTCTTACTCTACAATAGGCAGAAATTACTCTTATTCCAGTGACAAGTTTATGTAAAAAAAGAACTTTTATAATGGAAAAAAAAATTAATCATTGGAAAAAAAAGGAATGAAGAGGAAAAATTTAGATGGAAAGTTGATTAATGGAATTAGTAAAAACAAAGAGGAAACATTTTTCATTTGCATCATGAGACGAGCACGTTTGAAAGTGTGAATTCATGTATGAAATTATTGAGGACTTTTCTCAAATTGTATATATGTCACGCAAGAGGAAGGAGAGAAAAGGGATTTACAAGGTCATTGGTATATGGCAATTGACTCTTAGTCAACTTTTATTCTACAGTAGGCAGAAATTACTCTTGTACAGTGTAGATTGAGGATGTTCAAAACTTTTACATGATCCAATAATGGCGAGCATTTATAGAATGCTTTACAGATAGGCACGATGTAACTGGCCAAAAGTAATGGCCCCCACAAAAGTAAAAGAGCACAACAATACAAGCCAAATAGCCAACAAAAGATGTTATTGGAGCGGAGGCTGCTGCCAGAGTTCCTCAATAAAAGAACGTGACACTCTTGCCTCTTTTAAAATCCAAAGCAGAGAAATAGCTTTCACGTGGATGAAGACTTAAAGTTAATTTGTGCTGTCACGGACTTTCTCTGCCACGAGCATTTAGAGAATGCTTTACAGATAGGCACGATGTAACTGGCCAAAAGTAATGGCCCCCACAAAAGTGAAAGAGCACAATAATAAAAGCCAAATAGCCGACAGAAGATGTCATTGGAGCGGAGACTACTGCCAGAGTTCCTCAATAAAAGGACGTGACACTCTTGCCTCTTTTCAAATCCAAAGCAGAGAAATAGCTTTCACGTGGATAAAGACTTAAAGTTAATTTGTGCTGTCACGGACTTTCTCTGCCACGATCATTTAGAGACTGCTTTACAGATAGGCACGCTGTAACTGGCCAAAAGTAATGGCCCCCATAAAAGTGAAAGAGCACAATAATAAAAGCCAAATAGCCGACAGAAGATGTCATTGGAGCGGAGACTTCTTCCAGAGTTCCTCAATAAAAGGACGTGACACTCTTGCCTCTTTTCAAATCCAAAGCACAAAAATAGCTTTCACGTGGATGAAGACTTAGGGACTGTTTGGCACGTTGCCAAAACAGTGCCAAATTCTGATTTTTGTTTTCAGAATCAATTTGGGACGAGAATCGCGTTTGGTAAAATTTTTATTTATGGGAACAATTTTGGACAAAATTTGAAAAAAAAAAAAAATTGATTCTCCGTCCAGGAATCGAAAAAGAATCAAAATTGTGAAACCCTCGCTCTTTCCTTTCGTCATCCCGGATGTTGTCCGCCACCGCCCGTCACCGCCCGCCACCGCCGTCTCGCTGCCGGTCGCCAGTCCGGCGAGGTCGCCAGGCTAGGGCGAGGTCCCGCGAGCTTGCCGGAGGCAAGCCTAGCCGTGGCGAGGCCCGGCCTCGCCGGTGGCTAGGCCGGCCTCATTAGCCCCGGCGAGGCCGGCCCGGCCACTAGCGGGGGGCGAGCCTCGCGGGGTTGGGCGAGGCTCGGCCTCGCTAGATCGGGCGAGGTCGAGCCTCGCCGATGGCTGGGCGAGCCTCGCCCAGCTGCCGATGAAGCTCGCGGCCCTGGCGAGGCTTGGGCTCGCCAAATCCGGGCTCGGCCAGGAGCCTTGGCGGGGCTAGGCGAGCCTCGCCCAATGCCCGCGCCGAGCTCGGCCGACGAAGGCGACCTCGCCGAGGGCGGCGACGCTCCGGGGAGCATCGCCGGCCCTCATCCGGGTGGCTGATCGCTAGTCCGGCGACCCACGGATGAAGAAGAAGAAGAATAGGAAAAAAAGGAAAAAAAAAAAAAAAAAAAAAAAGGTAAAAAAGTAAAAAAAATTATTTAAAATTTATTTAAAAATTAATAGAAATTAATTTGGAACATAATCAATTAAAATCGTATCAAACGCAATTCTATTCCAGGAATAAAAAATTTTGAATAGTTACCATACGCCTTTTTTACTCGGAATTAGTTCCCGGGAACAGAATAAAAAATAATTATTTCTAGTCAGAATCAGCTCCCAGGAACAGAATCGTTACCAAACGCGCCCTTATAGTCAATTTGTGTTCTCATGGACTCTCTGTTTATACATACAGTTCCACATGGAGCCAAAGTTCCGGCTGCACGTGATGTACCCATTTTCTTTTTCCCGACGCTTCGTCCTTTTTGCGAATTTGTAGCGTTTTTTAAAATCATTTTTCAAAAAGCAATTATATATTTTTGGTATTCAACTAAAACTTTAAAATAAACTAGAAAATACTTTCCATCATTCGGCATAGAAAATTCGATCCCATTTTTCTTTGTGTACTCATTTTAATAAATATGTTTTATTTTTTTTTTTATTTTTTCCTTTTATTTTTTATTTTCCTTCTTCTTCTTCAGTTGATCACCGGCCATGGCAATGGCCGGCGACCACCCACAACCAAGCCTCGAGCTCAAGGCTCGTTGATTTGGCAAGGCCTGAGGCTAGCGAGCTCAAGCCGTGGTGAGGCTTGCGCTTGCCAATCGAGCAAGCCTCGAGCTCGACACTCACTAGAGGTCGCTCGCCTATGGCCGATCGGCCGGCCATCGCCACGATCGGCAATTGGCCAAGAAAGAAGAAAAGCAAAAAGAATAAAAAAATTTGAATTTTTAAGAAAATAATAAAATAAAAAAGAAAGAAATGGGGGCTAGTAGGGGTGTAAGATAAGAGAGAGTAAGTGAAGAAAATATTTTCCCTCATTTGAAAAGTAAAAAATATTTTCCCTTATTTTAGAAAACTTTTTTTCCCTTTCATGGAAAATGTTTTCTTCAATCAATTCATCTTCCGTGAGATGAACACTGGAAAATCAGAAAAATATTTTCTTAGAAATTGATCTCCACTAAACGAACGGTGAAGGACAACTGCTTTTCCAAAATTTATGACACCAGAAACTTTATGGAAATTCCTTTTGTTTACAAAAGTGTAAATTTGGAAAATTTACTAAAAGAAGATACAAGTGCAATTTCACATAATCATTTTTTCCCTCTTCGATCCTTGCTTTGCAAACAACATATTTAATTGAACTTTATTCAGTGCACTTGCGGTGTAAATTTTTCTTTATATAAGCAGGTTTTATAGAATGACACATACGACTTTAATTTTTAGCAAGTAGGTTTAATCCACAAATAGGTTTTTCCATTTTGAGACTGCTTGTGTAAAAAAGACTCATACTGACAGCGTATGTAACATGAATCCTATTTCGATTGATTTTTATTATGTAAAGGCCGATTCGTACAAGCAGGTTTTAAATAATGACACATAATCAATTTAAATTTTTGCACACAACAATCTTCAATAAATAGATTTATATTACCATTCTGAGACATTTTTGGGAAATTTTTTTTTATGATGCCGATGTATATAATAGTTTTATTCATCATCGCTTGATTTTTACTTTCAGAATATCATGGAAAAATCATTTTCTTCACCTCTGTTTTTTTTTTTTTTTTTTTTTCATTGGGAGACTTTTTATGATGCCGATGTATATAATAAAACAAAGATTGAAACGAGAATGCCCAACAGCGATTTGGTATTTTTCCAAGAACTCTCAAATTGAAAACAATCGAAAATAAAGACCGTATCTTTTAAGGAAGAAAAATCAAGAAAGAATTAAAGTATTGAAACAAAAACATCAAGTCGAAACTATAACAGTGTTTGAATAGATACAACCTTTTCTCTGAAACGGTGCATTTTTAACATATACCATTTCAAAAGACAAACTGTAAATTCAGATAAAATTCTAAAAAAATAACTTCATCTAATTAATTGAGTTTTTTTTTAGTTTTTCCCTAATTTTATAACTTATGAAAAGATGCAACCTCTCAAAGGTTGTACTCACTTAGCAATCGTTGGACAAAAAAAAAAATAAAACCATCACTCAAATCTTTTTGATATGGGACAAGGTGCTTTTTTTAGTTTGTAACCATCACTCATATCTTTGCAATATGAGAAAAGACCCCTCTTAGTTTGTATCAACGAAATGGACTCCCACTTAGACGCTCCATGAAATTATCTTTTTCTTTTGGGCTTGACAAAAGTGAGGTGCTCATTTTGCTGATAAATTATACAACTCAAGACTTGCAAATTAAGTTGCTCAAATAGCTTTTACAAGCCCAAAAAGCAACTTAACTTGGTAAGGACTCGACTTGATCATGGTGTCAACTATGAAGGGATGGAATGAACTCTATATAAGAAAGAGGGATAAAGTCATCAAATTGAAGTTCTCTACTTTAGTTTTTGGGTTGACAAAAGTGAGGTGTTCATTTTGATAATGAATTATACAACTATAGGCTTGCAAATTAAGTTGCCCGAATAGCTTTTCCAAGCCCAAGAAGCAACTTAACTAGGTAAAGACTCAACTTGATCATGGTGTCGATTGTCAAGGGATGAAATGAACTCTGTAGTAAGAAAAAGGGACAAAGTCATCGAATTGAAGTTCTTTACTTTTGCTTTCGGGCTTGACAAAAGTGAGATGCTCATTTTGTTGATGAATTATACAACTAAAGGCTTTTGAATAGTTTTCCCAATCCTAAGAAGCAACTTAACTTGATAAAGACTCAACTTGATCATGGTGTCAACTGTCAAGAGATGGAATGAACTCTATGGTAAGAAAGAGGGTCATCAAATTGAAGTTCTCTACTTTTGCTTTTGGGCATGACAAAGTGAGGTGCTCATTTTGGTGATGAATTATACGACTATATGCTTGCAAATAAAGTTGCTTGAATAGCTTTCCCTTGCCCAAGAAACAACATAACTTGGTAAAGACTCAACTTGATCATAGTGTCAACTGTCAATGGATGAAATGTACTCTATAGTAAGGAAAAGGGTCATAGTCATCATATTGAAGTTCTTTACTTTTGCTTTCGAGCTTGACAAAAGTGAGGTGCTTATTTTGTTAATGAATTATATGACTAAAGGCTTGCAAATTAAGTTGCCCGAATAGCTTTCCTAAGCCCAAGAAGCATCTTAACTTGGTAAACACTCAACTTGATCATGGTGTCAACTATCAAGGGATGGAATGAAGTTTATAGTAAGAAAGAGGGATAGAGTCATCAAATTGAAGTTCTTTACTTTTGCTTTTGGGCTTGACAAAAGTGAAGTGCTCATTTTGTTGATAAATTTATACGACTAAAGGCTTGCAAACTAAGTTGCCCGAATAGCTCTTCCAAGCCCAAGAAGCAATTTAACTTGGTAAAGACTCAACTTGATCATGGTGTCAATTATCAAGGGATGGAATGAACTCTATAGTAAAAAAGAGGGACGGAGTCATCAAATTAAAGTTCTTTGCTTTTGCTTTTGAGCTTGACAAAAGTGAGCTTCTCATTTTACTACTGAATTATTCAATTGAAGGCTTGCAAATTAAGTTGCCTAAATAGCTTTTCCAAGCCCAAGGAACTACTTAATTTGGTAAAGACTCAACTTGATCATGTTGTCAATTGTCAAGAGATGCAATGAACTCTATAGTAAGAAAGAGGAACATAGTCATCAAATCGAAGTTCTTTACTTTTACTTTTGGGCTTGATAAAAGTGAGGTGCTCATTTTGATGATGAATTATAAAACTAAAGACTTGCAAATTAAGTTGCCCAAATAGCTTTACCAAGCCCCAAATGCAACTTAACTCGGTAAAGACTCAACTTGATCATGGTGTCAATTGTCAAGGGGTGTAATGAACTCTATAGGAAGAAAGATGGATAAAGTCATCTTAATGTAATAGTTTCATTACTAGGGACTCAACCTAAGGGTCTGTGGCACTAGAACTTGAGGCTACTTGCTCACTAGTATAGGTCTAGTTTATATTTCCAGAGATAAACTTTTTTACACTCAAGTAATCCAATCACTATAAAGTGGACAAAAAGGATATGCTTGCTTGTTGTAATTGTAGAGGCTCACCTTTACTTTAAGGGAGGTACTTGTATATGAGGAAGGAATGGACTCCCCCTTGGAGGGTAAAACTCTTTGATGACTATCTCACCCATTTTTGCATTCTCCCTTTACTTCGTTGTTGAAAGACTCTACTGAGGAGAGCAACCCAAGGCGACAGCAAAGTGAAAAACAAGGGATTTTGAATTATGCAGAACAACCTGTAGGTACATGTTCATGTTCCGACTGAGAAAAAAATTAGATATAGGCAATGCGGTCTTAAAATATGACAAAACTTGTATTTTCTTGTGGTTCTTTTCTTTGGTTTATCATTGAACAAACATAACCCTGACCTTGGCTACGAAAAAGAAAAAAATAGTCAGTATGGGAAGGATTTTGTGCTCACTCTCTCTTACATATATTGAAGACGTTCGTTTAAGCATTGTATCAGCTCCTTCTCAATCCAGAGGTGTTCCAGGTGCGTAGTCCCTCAAAAGAGTTATTTCATTGAGAAATTAATTACCTGCGGCGGATCTTCATCAAATTGTTCTTTTCTGGGACACTTCTCAATGTCTGCAAGGAGAACTTACTGACAAAATGGCCTGAAAAGTTTGCATATATTGCAGAAATATCGGAAGAGGAATTAAATGGACGCTATCACCAAACATTCTTACAAGCTGCATACAAGGGTAATTGGAAATCTGCTAAAAGATTTTTCGAACAATTTTCTGCTTAAATACGACCAAAATAACAAGCAGATCAGAAACAGGCTTCAGACAGCCACTTTGAGTGCACAAGACCAATTTGTTGAGAACCTGGTTGAGCTCTTGTCTCCACATTGTTGTCCTGTATAGAAGGATAAGGATGGTCAAGGCATCAGTAGTTACAAGCAAAGCTAGGGTGACGCAACTTATAGATAACAGAGGACGTGCTCCTTTGGAAATATCCGCTCAGAAGGCTTCTAAGCATAAGCAGATTGCCCGGCTCCTGGTGAAAAGTACAACAGACGATGGGCCAAGTCATCCCTTCACTTGTCCATCTGCAATTTTCCCCATTACTGCTCGCATCATCGTTGGTCATCATAGTAAGATTACTATCACTCTTTGTCGCAATTCCATCTGTTTTTTCGTTCATTCTTCACTTAGCATTTCCCGATCAATTTTACTGGTGAATTCGGACAGATATCACCCTTTATCTTGTCGGGTGGTACCCTCACTTAATTACCATGAAATGAAGAAACTTTGATGGATGCTATTCTATACCGGACGCTTTGCCGAGGATGGAGTCTTTCATTCCCACCGGAACCAGGCTTACTGTTGTGGAAGCAATGATATACAAATGGCAATTGTTTCTGCACTCGCAAAACATGTCTAGTATCTTCTGACTAAAAAAAGAGAGTCTAGAATCCATATTTTAACCTATATATAATGGTGTTTGTCATAAATGGTTGCCTTAAACTTTAAAAATAAGCTTAAGTGGTCATAAATAAATTAGTTAACAAATTAATGGGTCTTAAATGGGTTTTGAATGGGCCATAAAGAGGTTAGTTATTTAATAAGTTTGAGTGAGTTATGGATAGACAAGTCATTTTTAATTTTTTTAAATTTTCAGGTTTTTCATAATTTTTTATATTTTATTCTATTTCTTTTCCTTAAGGGTCACCACTCACCACCAATCGTCACTAGTCACTAGTCGTCGGTTGTTGCTGGTTGCTAGTTGTCGATCGCCAGCTAGTCATCAATCATTGGTCACCAACCGTTGTTAGTTGTCGCCAGATGCTGCCAATTGCCGGTGGCCGCCGGCTGCCGCCAATTGTTAGTTGTCATTGATCATGGACGTGGAAGAAAACCAAAGAAAAAAAAATTAAAAAATTAAAAAATTAAAATTTTAGAATTTTTTTTTTAAAGTTATAAAAATTGTTTACAATATTTGAGCAACATACACACACACACATATATATATGTGTGTGTGTGTGTGTGTGTGTGTGTGTAAAAATTTACAAGAAACAAGTTTTTTCTAAATTGAGTCGAATCAGGTATGAATTGATCTGACCAACTCATTTGACAGATTTATCAATGTCCCAAGGGTGAAGGCTTGGCTCTCGAAGCATTATGAACACTATGACTCTGTTTGGAAATTGGGATTTTGGGGGGAAAGATAATTGGAGTGGAAAATTTGGAACTGTGAGAACCTTTTTGGCATTTTTCATTCGCTCATGCTTGCAAGCATAGTGTAAGGCACTCGCTGCAAGGGGATGGGTTAATGAAATCAGGAGCAAGATATTTGCCATGTGGTTGAGGGGTTAATGGAGATAAAAACCAATGTTGTTTATCCATTGTTTTTAACTTTTACAGATTAACGTGCTGGAATATGGGAAAATTGTCCAAAAAGTTTTAAACCTATTGCATTTTGGCCAATTTAATTATAAATATTTTAATTTTACAATTAAGTCCATTTGATCAATTTTAGCTAAAACTTATTGACATGGACATGATCGCTCTACGTGATATAGCTGGCTGACGTGGACATTTTTTAACTAATTTTTTCTTTTTATTTTCTTTTTTTCTTTGTTTGTTTCCCATTATGGCCGATGATCATTGGAGCTCACGAGCCCTTGGGCAAGGGCCATGAAGACCTCTTGTCAACCCTCAATGATTGTCGCAACCCTCACCTAGCCTCCCCCAAATTTGGGCTAGGCCATTGCATCTGTAGGCAAGGCCGCCTTGCCCAAATGTAGGCAAGTTTAGCCTTGTCGGCCACAAACAAATGCCACCTCACTTGTGGCTAGCGAGGCCATGGTCACCTTCGTTTGCAGTCAAGAAGGTAGCTAGCTTGTGCCCATGTCTCATGATGGTTTGGGTGAGGTTGCCTTGTGATGGTCTAGGCAAGGCCATCCTCGTTGGTCATGGGTGAAGGTGGCCATGGCCTCACTGGCAGTGGGCAAAGTCATGCAAGGGCTTCACGACCCTTACCCAGTGGCCATCGAGCTCTAGCGACCCTCACTTGTCATAATGAGAAATAAAAAAGGAAAAGAAGGAAGGAAAATAACAAAGAAAAGAAAAAACAAAACAAAAGATTGATAAAAACTAATAAAATTTTGAAAAAAAAAAATCATCCACGTCAACACCAGTTATACCAAATAAGACAATTGGCATTCATATCAGCAATTTCAAGCTAAAATTGGCTAAATTGACTTAATTGGTAAAACATGAAAATATTTATGTTTCAATTGGCAAAATTGAAGGGTTAAAAACTGAATTAACCAAAGTATAATAGATTTAAGATTTTTTAGACAATTTTCCCGCTGAAATATAAACATAAGAGATTGGATATGTAACCTATGAAACTTGAGATGTATCTCCCACCGACAAGGAAGAACCTGTACTCTTTGGAGTTTAGGAGGGTTCTGCCAAGGAGTTTTTGATGACAAAATGGGTCCACGCTCCCGAAGCATTTCGAGAGTGACAGAGAATGGGTACTATCTAATCACTCCCCTTATGCTAATTTCTGATGACCCCGAAAGGTAATCGTTCTTGTTCTAATCCTCAAGGAGATGTGAATTGAATTGTGACTGTTATATGGAAATTTGGTTCATTTGTAGATTTTTTCTCTCCAAACTCAAATGCCCATTACTGATGTGTTTTCAAGATCTTAACTTTCGCTAGCATTCAAGCTACTTGCTTTTCAGGTAGTTTCATGAAAGAGTCCGTTGATAATGCTATTTGCCTCATCGTGGATGGAACATGAAGTGATCCTTGATCAGCTGTTTCATGCTCTCGACGGGAATGAAAAATTATAAAAACATTTCGTGCCCTGTACAAAAAAAGGTCAATTTTGTCTGTTTTCAGTTTTAATGTTAAAAGTTTAGAAAACCCAGCTACCAAAATTTCTACCACACTTATTTCACTGAATTTTGGAGATGAAAACAAGAAATTGGAGAATCTCCATTGTATAACTATATTTTGCATGAAAGCTGTCTCTTCATAAAGATTCTACCTTTAATCAAATTGAAGTTCTTTGCTTTTGCCTTTGGTCTTTGACAGAAGTGAGGTGCTCATTTTGCTAATAGCTTCGTACAACTAAAAGCTTGCCAATTAGGCTGTCTGAATAGCTTTCCCAAGCCAAAGAACCAACTTAACTTGGTAAAGACTCAACTTCATCATGTTGTAAAGGGATGGAATGAACTCCTTAGTAAAAAAGAGAGATCAAGTCATCTTAAAGTAATGGTCCCATCATTAACGAATGAACCTAATGATCTGTAGCACTAGAGTCTAAGGCTACTTAGTCACTAGTATAGGTTTGCCTTAGACTCCTATGGATAATTTTTTATACACTCATCTAATCCAACTCTATAAAGTGGAAATAAAATATGTGCTTGCTTGGTGTAATTGTAGGGGCTCACCTTTACTTTAAGGGACATTATAAAAACATTTCATGCCCTGTACAAAATAAGGTCAATTTTGGCTGTTTTCAGTTTTAATGTTAAAAGTTTAGAAAACACAGCCACCAAAATTTTTACCACACTTATTTCACTGAATTTTGGAGATGAAAAAAAGAAATTGGAGAATTTTCATTATATAACTATATTTTGCATGGAAGTTGTCTCTTCATAAAGATTCTATCTTTAATCAAATTGAAGTTCTTTGCCTTTGCCTTTGGTCTTTGACAGAAGTGAGGTGCTCATTTTGCTAATAGCTTTGTACGACTAGAAGCTTGCCAATTAGGCTATCTGAATAGCTTTCCCCAGCCAAAGAACCAACTTAACTTGGTAAAGACTCAACTTCATCATGTTGTAAAGGGATGGATGAACTTTTTAGTTAAAAAGAGGAACCGAGTCATCTTAAAGTAATGGTCCCATCATTAAGGAATGAACCTAATGATCTGTAGTACTAGAGTCTAAGGCTACTAGCCCAATAGTATAGGTCTACCTTAGACTCCAATGGATAATCTTTTATTTTTTATTTTTATACACTCATCTAATCCAACTCTATAAAGTGGAAAAAAGAAGACTTGTCCAAAAAAAAAAAAGTGGAAAAAAGAAGATGTGCTTGCTTGGTGTAATTGTAGGGGCTCACCTTTACTTTAAGGGACGTTCTTTTATAAAACTCTTTGATAACTGAAGATCTTACCCATTTTTGCATGCTTTGTTTACTTCGTTGTTGAAAGAATCTAACCAGGAAAGCAACCCAATGGTGACGCTACCAAGTGAACAACAACGAAATTCGAATCATGCAGAACCAACAGCAGGTATCTGTTCAAGTTCCAAGGTACAAAAATTAGGGTATAGGCGATATGGTCTTACAATATTCCGGAACTTGTATTTTCTTCATAATTCTATTTCTATGCTTTGTCATCGAACAAATATAACCCTGACCTCGGCTAAGAAAATCAATTTGAGAAGGACTTTGTGCTCACTTTTTCTCCTACATTTATTGAAGATGTTCGTGTAAGCGTTCCATCAGATCCTTCTCAATCAAGAGGTGCTCTAGGTGCGTTATCCCTCGGAAGGGTTATTCCATTTTGAAATTAATATTTGGAGCGGATCTTCATGAAATTGTTCCTTTCTGGGATACTTCTCAGTTCTCACTGTGAGCAAGAAAAAAAAGTATTAACTTGGCCTGAAAAGTTCTCATCCATTGCAGAAATACTGGAAAACGGAGTGGATGCACACTATTACCAACCATGATCGAAGCTGCATTCAGGGGCGATTGGGAATTTGCTAAAAGATTTTTCGTACGAGATACTGCTTCAAGGACGGCCAAAATAACAAGCAGATCAGAAACGGTGCTTCACATAGCCGTTTGGAGTGCACGAGACCAATTTTTGGAGAACCTAGTTGAGCTCTTTTCTCCACATTCGGAAGAGCTTGAAATGGTTGATTGTGACGGCCGCACAGCCCTCCACATTGCTGTCCTGTGTGGAAGGATAAGGATGGTCAAGGCATTAGTTAGAAGTAATCCTAGGCTGACGCAACTTGACGATAAGGAAGGACGTGTTCCTTTGGAATTATCTGCTTGGGAAGCTTATATGCATAAGGATATTGTCTGGTTCCTGGCGAAAAATACAACAGACGATGAAAGTCATCTCTTCAGCGGTCCCTATGCATTTTTCCTCATTTATGGTCTCACCGTCGCTGGTCAATTCCATCTGTTTTTTCCTTCATTCTAGACTTGGCTTCTTTTCGTGATCGACTCTTCTGGTGAATTTGGATAGATATAACCCTTTATCTAGTAGGGCAGTACCCTCACCTAATTACCTTGAAAGACTCGCGTATACTGGACAATTTGGCGATAGTGATGTCTAACTTTCCCAGCGGAACCAGGCTCAGTATTATGGAAGCATTGATATACAAATGTTCGTCCTTTCTGCACTCGCATCCCTTCAATACTGATTCCCTTCAAGATGATCATACCCACCTCATCACCTGTTCTTTGTTTCTCTGAGCTGAAGGTCTTCCGGTGGACTTGAGCTACAAACCAACAGATGAAAATTCAGATCCAGGTAAGCCACAAATTTTGTAGTTGGGCATCATCTAATTTAAGACATTCTAAGATTTTTTACTTAAGCAGTTTTCTTATATTAGCAAAGGAAACCAAAAATGACTTTCTTTGAAGGATATATTCTGGTTCCTTTACCAAGTTTGACTCGAATCGAAACTACTTCATGGATCAGCTATCTGGTGTGAATCACATATGATTTAACCAAGTGCATAAGTAATGTATAACTTATTTAATAGACAACAAAATGAGTGAATTACGACGCAACTAGTATAGAAGGAGCTGCAAAACGAAGCAGAGCTAAACTGATTAATCCATGTGAATTTGAATGCTGTTTGTTTTGATCTCTGTGGCTATCGACCATTGAGATTGTCAAGGCACCAGTAATTATAATCTATGTAGTAAAGTATCTTCATTCCACCTACACTCAGTGATTTCATATCCACTTACCTGGTTCTCTCTACAACCTAATTGTAGCATTTCAACATCTTACAAGGTCACTTTGGATTGCCACCAAATTTGTAGGTATGCTTTCATTCTATGAAGATACTGTCTCTTGTCTCTATCTCTCAGTGATTTCATATCCACTTACCTGGTTCTCTCTACAACCTAATTGTAGCATTTCAACGTCTTACAAGGTCAATTTGGAATGCCACCAAATTTGTAGGTATGCTTTCATTCTATGAAGATACTATCTCTTGTCTCTATCTCCCCCCCGCCCCCACCACGCGACTAAAAGTCTATTTCCTGTTTGTTTTTTAACTTCTTCTATAAGTAGAAAAACGTTCTGATTAATATTATGGCCCTAATTTGAAAGGGATTTTAATTAGGTCAATTGTCTATGTAGAAAAGTCTTTACACAGTCCCGTCAAATAACTGACATGTGTATTTGAAGTTTGGTTTTCTAGTTACATTTTTCATATATCAACCATCCAGCAATGGATGTATAATTATTCTTTTACACGACATTGGATTCTAATAAAAAATTTTATATATGTGGTTCTATGATTCCCTATGTCAATGTTTGTATATTTTTAAAGATCTCAGGTATCCACCATTGCAAGAGTAGCGTTATTTAAAATAAAAATTAAAAAACAAAATCTTTAAAATTGCAAAATGGGTCGAGATTTGATGTTAACTTAGGAATTTATCTTGCTTATGGCTAATTGAATGAGAGTTACATAAACCTGGGACTTCCCCTTCAATCTTGATAAATGTTCGCTTCATCAATCTCTACAAAGCGTCTAAATCTTTGTGAAAAAATAAGAACAGTAAACCCAAATGTAATTGTTTCCTCCCTTATGGGTGAAGTGCTTAATCCTAAATATTTTTTTTCTTTAAGTGCTACTTCATCTCAATTCAACACGATATGATATGTTCAGAGGGTGCAGGAATCAAGCGTGGGACCAGGGGCAAGCCCTAGCATCATTGACTACAAAATTAGCTTGCAATAGATGAAGGCACGGGTGTATCCTTTACACGCATTTAATACAGTATATTTACACTTTAATTTGGCAACTTTAAATAGGCGTGAAGAATAAGAAATGGGGAAGAAAACGGATAGGAAAAATCAAAATGATTTGTTTGGAAGGGCTTCGAATAGAAGAATATGTAGGGGAAGCAATTTTATTGGGCCTGGACAAAACCGAGCATCCCAGAAATCCATTCGTTATATATCCTGTACCAATAAGCTGTTAGCTAGATGGTAAGGAACTTTGCTCTTCTATTATAATCTTGTATTTTGTTGGAAGATTCTAGGAATAGATCCTAAGTACACCAGATCAACATGGAGGAGTACGCTCTTAAAATTATCTAGGAAGGTAAACCACTTGAGGTGTGCGAAAGCTAACCCAAATATTGTCTGACCACTATGAAACAATTCTATAGTTTTCAAAACTTATTCTCAACTTTTGCCCAAAGTTAGACTCACCTTGTCATCTTGTCCTTAATTATTCTATATTTATCGAAGAACAAGAAGGAAAAAGGCCGTTGCGTATTTTTATCATATAAAAAATTGCTTTAGAATAAAGCCGAGTTAGCTATACTCGCCATATCATGGAGGTACAACAAATAAACTTGAACTTGACATACCAGTGTGCAACCTCATGTGGAAGTCTTGATTTATTCGATAGAATGGAGAAAAGCAAATCTTTTTGCTATTGCACTGAGCGCAACTAACAATACAAAGGATCGTACGACTTCTTATGAGCTGCTGTGCTCATACGAATAATATTGTTTAAAGTAATTATATATGCAAAGATTGCTGTGATTTACTCTAGCTAGAAACGTGTAATTAGCATGGTTACTTCAGAGTCTTAATCACGATTTGCATTATAAAGCCTCGTCTGAATTTCCTTCTCTTTCTTAATAAATGAAGATCTAGTCATTTCCTTCATCCCTTCTTTCTGCCCTTGCAGAACAACTTCAAGAAAGATCACTTTCTTCACTTACCCTCTCATCTGTTCTGCTTTTTCACATCCTATTATTTTTCTCTGTTAAGACATTATATAACCTTTTTCTGGAAAAAGTTTAAAAAATGAGTATACCTTTTTTTGTAATTTGCATCAGCAACTTCTAAAACCCACACTTTGCATCTGAGGACAGAATCCCGAAAGAAAAAGAAGATCAAAATATATTCCAGAAAGATATTAAAAAAAAAAAAAAAAAATGACATCGTTTTCCCAATGTACCACCCAAGTACCCAACCCAAGCTCTCGGTGTGGTAGGTTTTTGTGGGAAAATACGACAATTAGCAAAATGTTGCCAGAAGCAATTTGGTGTCTGATAAAAAACTTGGAGAATTTATTTTTAGCGCAATTCAACTTCCGCCTCTTCGTTTTTCATTTTCATTTAACATTTTGTAGTTCCTACAATCAAGAGGATTCACGAGGTGAAGCTGAGACATGTGGCGGCCGTTACATTAGCTGAAAAAGTTTGCACTGAGGTCTCTCGTATGAAAGCTACTGAGATTACCGAGTTTTTCAAAGAGACCGAGTTTTTCAAAGAGCAGGAGCTGCTTGCCGGAGCTGTATCCAGGGGAATCCCTGAACTCGTGAAGCTTTGGATTAAGATTTTCCCGGAGCGTATTTGGCTTCCGGATTATCGTGCGTCGTTGAGGACATTTGCTGTGGTGCATCGCCAAGAAAGCATCCTCAGACTCTTTCTGAAGGGAAACTCAACCAATGACTTGTCATTCAGTCTACCGCTCAATCCGAAAGAATGGAAGCAAATTATGCTCGCAGTAGCAAAGTACAGCCCTAATTTACCTGGTGTATATGAAGTCTCCGGGGCAGCTTTTAAAATGCAAAGAGAACTCCAATGGTTTAGGGTAAGTATCTTTCTTTTCATATACTCAATAACCACTTCTAACGATAATTATCATATCTTCTAGCCAAATTTCTTAAACTATGATGGCTAGATCTTTATTTGGATAGTTTGGGAGCATATGTAGTTACTTTCTTTAATAGCAGTCAGGCGATATTTTGGTAAGTTCTCATACACCTCAGTTAGTCCGTCTCCCCGATCGATTTTAGAAGCACGCTATCTTACATTGGCCCCCGGGGGGGGGCGGGTGGTGGTTGGTCGGGGCGGGGGTGTGATGCGGTGTTTTGGGGTTCGGGTGCATACGGGATTTTAGTCCTGACATATTCTCGACAAGGCTTGAGTCGTTCACAAGCAGAAGAGTAAATTCTCTTACCATTTAAGCCTATGTAGAACTTTTTAAATGACACAAACATGAATCATTTAAGTAAGTTGAGAAACGACGCTAACTTTTTAGAACAATTTACAGAAAATAAGGGAGACTGATTAGAGAAATTGGGGCACTGAAAACTGGTTGAAAGTCATCATAATAAGATTGCAACTGTGATCTGCCACTTAATCTAATTGCAAGAACTCTTTCTCAAATCCGACCGACTCTTTCTATAGGTTTCCGTTGCGATGCAATTTGGGGATTATTGTGCAAATCAATTCATGTATTATCCACATATTAATTTGGAGAAAAATAAGCATTTTAATCAGGTTTGCTTATGTTTCCTTGATAGTTGTGCTAGTTCCAGTGTATCATATTTTGTATTTAAGATTATAGTGTAGTTCAAATATAATTAAATGTATGTAAATGGATAGTGATTTTCTTGAAGTAATATGAAATGAATCATTCTTAAACGTTAAATAAGTCTCTTATCTCCTTCAGACGTTGCTTCAGCGGGGTTTGGAAAAATTTTCAATAATTTATCCACTTACCGTAACTCATATTTTCGACTATTATGCATAGGCTATGGATATGTGTATCAGCCCTGACTTGAGAATCGCCATTGACAAAGGGAAAACATTTTGGGAAATATTCATGGAGAATCACAGAGAGTTGCTTGACAATGGAGAGAAGTGGGTGAAGAAGATGGCAAATTCATGTATGCTCGTCTAAGCTCTTGATGGTTTTAATTGGTGATGGGCTTAAGGCCCGTCCGCCCATGCTGGGCCCAAAAGGCCCGGTCCACAGGAATAGGACCCATGGATGGGGGGAAGGTATAAAAGGGAGGAGAGAGAGAGAAGACAACGTTTTTGCAATTCAACGTACGTCTTCTCTTCTCCCGCGCGCTCTCTCCCTTCCAAAAAGAAACAGTAAGCAAACGGCACTTTTTTTCTTCCCTTCAAGGCGTCATCGGATCGAACAGGGCTAAATCTCTTCCTCTTGTCGGCGTCGGTGCTTAATCTGTGGCTAACAAGGTACGCTCAAATCCGTGGTGTGCTTTACGATCGGTGATGCGTGTTTTCTCGGGCTTCGTCTTCCGCATTGATTTAGGAGTTCGATTCGGTGTCGAATCCGGTTTTCGGGGATCCGCTATTCCCAACATTGGTATCAGAGCCCTAGTTCATGTTATCCCGACCCCTTTCATGTTTAATGGATGATTTTAGATTCAATTTTCGCAAAATTAATTGGCCGACACGGATCGAGGTGCAAAATCCCGACATCTGAGCACTAATCCTCCATTTTTTCGAGTTTCTGTAACTCGAAATTGATTTCTGATGGCGTAGAATGGAAGGGCTCGTCGAGACGATCGCGACGAGTGGCAGATCGCCGCCAACGGCCATCGAACGCGCCCCCACGCGCAGCCGGAGCGAAGCGACGTCTTCGGCGCGTGCAATGCACACGCCGAGTCGCATGGAAGGCGCGTGTGTCGCACGTGCGCGTCCACGGTCGCAGGCGCATGCGAGGCACGTGCTAGATGACGTCATTGTGAAGTTAGCTGCGCGCGTGCAAGGCACGCGCCGGTCAGTCGGTCCGAACCGGCCCAACCGGCTCGACCGGTCCGACCTGGTTCGTCCGGCCCGACCCGACCCGGCGGCCTGACCCGTTTGACCCAACGACCCGTTGACTTGACCTGGTCATACGTTGACCATTGACCGACGACCGTTGACTTTGATCGTTGATCCGAAAAAAAAAATTGTTTCTTTTTCAATTATGTCTATGTGGGTTATAAGTAATCCATTTTTTTATTCTACATTTATTGCATGAATCATGGAAAATTATCTATTTTCCCTTATGTACGTTATGGATTAGAAGTAATCCATTTTAGTTCTGCATTTGTTGTAGAAACTATGATGCGTTATGCACGGATACCTGCAATCCCGAGAACGGACGAGGGAAATGCAAGACTTAAAAAGCTGATGTTAGATTTAGCTAATTATCGGTGGCATAACGGTGATTTAGTATCACATGTGGTCAAGGTCAATCAGATGATACAAGAAATCATCAGTAATGGTTATCTTCTGCCGGATTTTGAGAAGGTGCCGACTTTGATGAACACTCTTCCACCTAAATGGTAAGCAGTGTTAAATCGGTTATGGGAGGTCAACGTGGTCCCGGGTTATAGGAGGCTGGTGGAAGCTTTTGTAAGAGAGCACTATAGGATTGAGTTAACCAAAACTTTAATCCTTAGGTTGAGCGCCACATGGCGCAGAGTAAATGCGCCTTGGTGGCGACATGAATGCTGTCCAAAAGTTTTTCCATGGTTGGCAAATGTGCCTTCAGTTTTCTCAGATGTTTTGACTGATAAATTAGGAGGGACATTCCCTATTTATTTCTCTGATTAATTATGTAATGTTTACTACCTGATTGTTGTTGATGTAGCAACCAATATGTTAGTTGTATCATGTGAAAGCATTGTTATTTTATTGGATGTTAAGATTTTATTTGCTTTATGTTATTGTTGGTTGCTATGGTAAATTAGCTGTGAGTAGTTTTAAAAGTTTTTGTAGCTTCGTAGAAATGATTTTGCATAAGACAATTATATTAATGATAGTTTTAAGTTAAGATTTTTGGAGGATGATTGGAAACATAGTGACATTTTGATTCTGAAACCTTACTTGAAATTATTCATTAATATGATGGGTCTATGCAAATAGGGATGCATAAATGATAGGCAATAATTATTCGTGCATGTATGTTTAATGTGTTCAGAACGATGGTTCAGCAATTAAGAATGTAATTGCTGATATGAATGGCAACAATTGTGAAATATTGAATATGGAGATTCAATATGTGTTGGAAAAGCAAGAAGCACTAAAAGTTCTTAACCATGTTATGGAAGATCTTGAGGATGCCATGCGCCACCTTGAGTTAGCTGAGGACTGTCTAACGGCATTTGAGCCGAAAATAGATATTTTCAATGCTGGTTCTAGCTCAGAAAGGGCTTTGTGCTCTAAGCGCAAGCGTATTGATTCGGTCAATATGTGGGAATGCAAAGGATCAAGTCCTTATTGCAAGAAATCAAGAGTTAACCAATACAAGAGAGGAAAACATCCTCAAGTGAAGAAAATGTCAAGGGTGAGATGTTACAATTGTGACAAGAGAGGTCACTATGCTCGCGACTGTCGTGAGCCAAAGAAGGTATACACCTTTTGTACATTTGAGAACTTTGCTTATGTGTCAAGTTCTGCATTATAGGCTGAATCCAATCCTTTGTGGAATGTAGATTTAGAAGCGACAGACCATGGAAGGAAGGATAGAGAATCCTTCGTGGAATTCCGACAAGTACCAACTGGAACTAAGTGGATCCATATGGGAAACAACTCCAGAGCTAAAGTAAAGGAATTGGCACTTGCCAATTAAACATGAGTGGTGGACGCACCTTAATGTTCTATATGCTCAGGAGATTTGTTGAAATTTTATGTCTGTTTTGGTGTTGGTTACGCTTGGTTTTGGTATGAACTTCCATAATAAAGGTGTAGATTTGTGTTTAGATATAAACTATTATGGTTGTGATTACTTACTGAATGGTTTTATTGTACTAAATGTTGACTGTGATGATATTAGTATGTTATTCCCTTGTTTCACGTCTTCTACCTTATATGATAATGATGTGAATATGGTGGCATGCTAGACTTGGTCATATGGGCCAACAACATATGAATAGACTAGCCAAAGAGGGCTTGTTAAGCAATATTGAAAAAAGTCGATTTGTCCATAAGTGAGCATTGCCTAGAAGGGAAAATGACAAGGAAACCATTTGGAAAAGGTAAAAGAGCTGAATTTCCTCTGCATTTAATTCATTTGGGCGTCTGTGGTTCAATGAATATGAGAGGAAGGCAAGGGGCTGTTTATTTCATCACTTTTTTTTTTTTTATAGATGATTATACTCGAGTCAGATATGTCTATTTGATTTCTCATAAATCTGAAGTATAAGTTGTTTCAGAAGGTTTATGAACCTGACAAAAAATCAATTAGACAAGAAAATAAATGTATTTAGATCCGATCGAGGTTGAGAATATTTATCTGATAAGTTCAGAAAATTATGTGATGAAAAAGGAATAAAAAGATAGTTGTCTATTCCATATACTCCTCAACAAAATGGTGTTGCAGAGAGAATAAACAGAACCATACTGGAATTGTTAGGTCCAAGATGGCGCATGCTAACTTACCTATCACTTTTTGGAGTGATGCGTTGTTAACTACTGCCAATATATTTAACTAGATGCATTCCAAATCAGTTATTTCCACTTCATATGAGTTATGGACAGTTAGAAAACCGGACTTAAGTTTTCTTAAGCCATGGGGTTGTGTTGCCTATATTCATGAGTCATCTCACAAGTTTGGGAAATTGGGTCATAAAGAAAATAATAGTATTTTCATGAGATACTGCGAACACTCAAAAGGGTATGTGTTCATAGGTGAGCAGGAAAGTGTGAGTATAACTGAATTTGAATCACGGGATGTCACATCTTTAGTGGATGAATTTCCTAAGAGGGGCGAAATAAGGGAAAATTACTCCCTATTTGAAACATTGGATCAAGATAATGATGTCAGTGGAGTTCGTCCAAGTGGGAGTAATATGAGATGTGATGAATTGAATTCAACTCATTCTCAATTGCAACCACCTGATGTGTCGTACCTAATCCAAGTGGGAGCATGATGGGGAATGATGTGCTAAGTGTACAATCTCCCATACGGTGAACAAGTCGCTAAAGTATTCCCCGTCGATGTTTTGACATTGAAAAGGAAACTTTTATGGTTGCTCCACAAGATGAGGATGAGCCAAGAAATATTAATGAGGCTCTGAATTGCCCTAATAAGGAAAAATGGATTCATGCAATGAAAGAAGAAATGGAGTCAATGAAATCAAACCAAGTCTGGGAACTGGTTGATCTTCCATAAGGACACAAAGCTATTGGGAACAAGTGGGTCCTCAAAATAAAGCGAAAGGCTGATGGCTCGTTAGAAAGGCATAAGGCCCGCCTTGTGGCGAAGGGGTATAATCAATAGGAAGAAATTGATTATGAAGATACATTTTCTCCTGTAGTGAGATTTACCTCGATTCTCATTATTCTGGCAATAATGGCAAGTATGGATCTTGAGTTACATCAAATGGATGTAAAGACTGCTTTCCTCAATGGAGAATTAGAGGAAGGAACATATATGGAACAACCTGCTGGTTTCATAGTGAAAGGCTAAGAAGAAAAGGTATGTCGACTTTGAGGGTCGATATATGGCCTTAAGCAGTCGTTAAGACAATGGTATATACGTTTTCATAATGCCATAATGGCATATGACTTTACAATGATAGATGAGGATCATTGTGTATATATCAAAATATCCAATGATCAATTTGTGATCATATCATTATATGTTGATGATATACTAATTGCCGGAAGTAAGGCAAAAGAACGCTTCAAGTGCCATAACTTTGCCCAAAGGGACACTTAAGTGCCATAACTTACGAAAGGTACACTTAAGTGCCACATTTTAAGAAAAGTGGGACACCCGAGTGCCATCTCCGGCGAAGCTGGCCGGAAATCATACGTGGCATTAAAAAATTAATATCTCTTGCCGATGTGTCTCGCCGGAGAGCTGAGTCAGCTCGAATTAACCCCAAACGACGTCGTTCTGGGTGTTCGCCCAAAATAGACCCCTTAAATCAGTGAAACGCCGTCGTCTTCCCCATTTGCCCTAAATCTAAAACCCTAAATCGGGTAAAATGCTATTGAAGCGCTTGAGCCCTAATCCCGCATCTTAATTCGATTTGCCCCAAATTCTACCACCGAATATTGGAAATGGAGAGCAAGACTTTTAGCAGCGGCTCAAATTTCTCTCGTCGAAGCGAAGGAGAAGGCGAGCATTTCTGTTTCTGTGGGTTTCCAAGTCCAAGAAGAACATCGTGGACTCGAACGAATCCCGAGAGAAGATTCTATGGATGTGCCCGATACAGAGAAGGCTCGAAGTGCAAATACTTCAAATGGGTCGATGCGAAATTCTCTCACCGAGCCACGAGGTGATATTGGACCTACTTGATGGATGTCATCAACCTCCATCTACGCTTGTGGACGACTTGGACGATGTTGACTCAATGCAAGCTCAAGCTCAAGCATCTTGTTAACCATTTGAAGAACGAAGTTGCAAAAATGAAAATTGAACGGAAGTGTTACCAAGCGTTTATTGTGTTGTTGTTTCTTCGTCTATCCTACTTTATGATGAAATGTAATGGACTGGAAGATGAGCAGAAGTTTCTCCAACTGCCATAGTTGTAAATGTGTGGGGAAATGTACTTGTTTTGAATGAATGAATGAATGATTTGGAGAGTTTTTGCTTATTCTCAAATATAAATCAATGATGATGGAATGTATATTAGGTCGATGTGTTGTGGTGACTATTTTACTTGAATTGAATGTAAACCAGCAGCAAATGTGTAAACCAGCTGACTTCTGTTTTTTGCTGCAAACCACCATATACATAGAATAGACACGAGTGATTATTCGAGTACTATAAGTTGTATCTAGTGATCACTTAAGTGCCAGTCGTGATAGACAAAGAGTCATTTAAGTGTCAAGTTATTATTAAAAGGATCACTTAAGTGCCACTTGTTATTAAAAGTGACTACTTAAGTGCTAGGTTTTTTAGAATGTGATCAGTTAAGTGGCATTTTTTTTGTACACATCGGCTACTACCAGCCACCACCACCGCCCACCCTGGCCATCTCCAGCCATCATCACCACCAGGCATCCCAAGCATCCACTTGAGCCACCACCAACCACCACTATGCTGGTGGTATGTTGCTGCATAAGTTGTTCTTACACCAGCTTGCATCAAGCACTACACTGGTGCAAGTTGTGCATATTGCACATACATCTTGCACCAGGTGCAGCAAAAACCTCCAACCTAACCCACTACCACCAGGCTTTTCATCAGCAACCACCACCAGCCACATGAGCACCCCAGTCACCGTCATATATCCACCACCAGAAGTAGCAATAAGTTAAAGAAAAAAAAAAAGAAACAGGCATGCCAAAAATGATAAGCAACAACGGTTGTTCCATTGATTTTGAGCATCTGTCTCACAAAGTCAATGACAAATGAGTACTCACAAACTCAACTAACTCAACGACAAAGTATTATAAAAAAAAAAAAAACATCCACAGATGTTTACAACTGACTCATCAGCCCCGCCCCACAAATCATATCACATCCCATTTCATCAATCATCAATATGCACAATGCCTCCTGTTTGTGCTCGTTTTGATGGACTTCGCACTTGATTCATAATCCTTGCACTTTTTCTAACTGGACGTGAGACTTCTTCTTCAGCTGTCTTGGGATGCGTTGAGTCCGATGGAGCTGCAATTGTCCTACGCCGAACCGATTCGAAGGAGCTGCAACCGTTGTTGGCTGAACCGATTCGGATGGACCCGCAACCGGGTTCTTCTTACTCTTCTTTCTTGTTGGCGCAGCAATGTCTTCTTCTTTGTTGGTGCAGCCGTTGATTCTTGAGTTCGGCCTTGAGAGATAAGAATCTCCGAACTTCTCCCAGGCTTCAAAAAGAAAACTCAATTATCAACAAAAGTGTGCACTATAAATTAAATTAAATGCAGCCTATAAAACTTACATTAAGAATAACAGTTCGAACGGTCATCGTATAAAGGCCATAACCATATTGTTTAAGCCTCTTCCCAAGAGCCCCTCTTGTTCGAAGGGGAGCGTCACTTTGAGGTACTTGTGATTGGTTGCCTCTTCTTCTCGCATGTGATTTTTTCGGCTCTTGTGGCTGTTCAGCTACAGAAAGGGCTTCTTCGGCCAATTCTTCAGCTAGGCGTCTTGTAGATGGCCTTCTTACGGGTGGCTCTTGATTTGGCTT
This sequence comes from Eucalyptus sideroxylon, assembly GCA_014182405.2. NCBI lineage: Eukaryota > Viridiplantae > Streptophyta > Magnoliopsida > Myrtales > Myrtaceae > Eucalyptus > Eucalyptus sideroxylon. The sequence goes on from CM024550.2 coordinate 46,368,951, forward strand.
TGGCTTTCTTCTGGTTGTTTTTCTAGTTACACCTTCGGTAGGCTTTGGTGGTGGCCCTTGTGATGACCCTTCTAGTGGCCTTTGTGATGATCTTTGTGATGATCTTTGTGATGGATCTTGTGGTGGCCCTTCAGTTGGGCCCTCTATTAGCGACTGAGCTCTAGCTTGTTTTCTTCGAACCTAAGAAAAAGGCAAAGGACATCATAAATATAACATCAGGCATCAGGCCATATTAGAACGTAAATGAAAAGTAAACTCAAATCATTTAACTGACCGGGTATTTTTTTTCTGTTCTTCTGCTGAAGAACAGTCGACTTAAACGGCCCTCTAGTTGTTTTAGCCAATCCCGCAGGTGGCTGTCTTTCACCTTCGGTTCTTTGAACATGCCCTTCATTTTCAAGTATAGTAGGGGCTTCGGCCAATTCTTCACGTGTCACCGTGACCTGACAAAGACAAAAACATTACATATATGTCACTTATATCTATGTACATATTCATAACAAACCATAAAGCAACATAAACACAATTGTCATGACTAATCGGGTTTATTGTCGTCGGCGAAGAACAGTCGAGTCACTTCGCCTTTCTGTTTCTCCTTCTCCAACTGTCCCTTCACTAGGCCCTTCGGCTGGCCTCAATTGTTCCTGCTGCTTCTTTAATTGACAACCCTTAATATTATGCCTTGCTATGTGGCGAAAGAGCACTTTACCGGTACACCCGTCCTATTCATCCTATGGTGACATGAGTCCTCTCCCTCCGTCATTTTCCTTTTTTTCTTTGGTCTTCCCATTCTCTTCTTTAGTGGCAAAGGTTGAGGTGCTTCGCGTTCGTTGGCTCCCAGAACTTGCTACTTCTAATTGGCTGCAACATAAATTGATACGAAGCAAGATATCTTGGTTTCTTGTACCAATCATCAAGGTAGTCTTACGTGTTGTGGCCCTTCAATTGAATTGCACATATGGCATGTGCACAAGGAATTCCACTGAGTTGCCATGCTCTACATGAACACTTCATCGTACCTAAATGGACAACATGCTTATTGGAACCCTTCATTATCTCATATCCTTCATCCCCATTCCAAATGGGATGACAATACCTACTTGCAGCTAAGTTGTCATCCAATTTCTTAGCAATCCTAGGACCATATTGCTTAGTCCACTTTGCAGTGTCATCTCTTTGTCTGTGCAGCCAAGTCATGACCAAAACGCGTATGTCTTCAAGCATCGAGATAATTGATTTACATCTAGCATCTATTATCCTCCCATTGAATGCTTTGCAGATGTTGTTATCAATGTTATCACACTTGAATTCCTCGCTGAAGAACGCCCTACACCAATGCTTCGGGTCTGTTTGGAATAGTGCATCATAACCATCCTTTGTTAATTGAAGCATCTTTTCTTTGGCCACCCTAAAGTCAGCCATATTCGTGCTCTTTGCTAGCTGCCAAAATTGCGACTGCAACTTGTCCCCTTTATAGATCTTTGCCCAATTTGCGTATATGTGTCGCGCACACATTCGATGTTCAGCATAAGGCAACAGCTCAGCTATTGCGGGAACAAGTCCCTGCAATAATGGAATGTATATAAAAAAAAAAAGTAAACAAATGACATGTTGATATCAAAAAGCAAACATTACCTTAAAATTTTATAAAAAGCAAACATTACCTTTTGTTGGTCGCTCATGAACGCCCACCCCGCCCCATTTGCTATCTCCAAATCAGTCATCAAATTTTTAGGAACCAGGACCAATTGTCCTTGTTCTCTACCTTACAACAGCCCAAGCCGGGGAAACATTTGGTTGTTTGCATCTCTTCCAATTGCAGCCAGTAATTCTCCCTTGCATAAGCCCTTCAAAAAACACCCATCCAATCCTATAATCCGTCTACAACCAGATAAAAACCTCGTTTGCATGCATCGAAACAAACATAGAGTTTATCAAACTTCGTCCCAACATCGGGAAGTGGTCTCTCCACGACCTCGAGATACACTCTACTTCAGGATTTTGCAGCCTGCACTCCCAAGCATAGTCCCACAACTGTCCATATTCACGCTATCTTGACCAATGAGTATCTTCATCACCTTTTGCTTCGATCTTTTACATTGATTCGTAGATATATTGATGCCTACCTGCTCCTTCACCAGCATCCGAACCGAGTACTATTCATCGAGGCATCGGCTTAATCAATTCAAAGAAGTGCTTCGATAACCATGCACTTGTTACTCTTTTATTCTGAAAATTAATGGAACAAGTATGTTCCTCTTCGTAGGCTCTAATCTGGAAAGATCCATTTTTCCTAACAAATGCGCCATAGATCTTCCATGGACAATTTTGCTGCGAACACCTAGCTCTTACAAAGGTCTTAGTGTTTCTAATGAAGTCAATGTTCCTTTGTGCAGCAATGGAGATCTTCAGTATAGCTTCCCTAAATTGTTTAGCATCATGAAATTTCATGCCTACCGACAAAGTGGGAGAGGCAACGAGATGGATCATAAGAAGGAAACTTACTTTTCCTTTTCCTTCTATGCATAGGTCCTTCATCTTCTTCAAGCTCATCCACGGGAAGTAGCATTCTCGACGCTTTCTTCATAGTCGGTCTCCTCGGAAGCACCAGCATCTGTATGGCCTTCGGGTCTGTTTGGAACGTCCTCGGCTACTTGCAAAGCTGCAAACTTAGCTGTCAAAAAATCCCTTCGCTGTATTCTTGACTGTACAAGCTCCTCGTCGTCGTCATCACTTATAAAATTTTCAGCAGGCAACCTTCCATCATCATCATCAGTTGATTCAGCTACTTCCCAATCTAATCCAGAGATTGTAACATCACCTATGTCATCATCACTTTGGTGAACTGCATCTGCACTTCTCTCATGTTCATCATATCTTTCCTACCCTCCTTCGACCCTAACAGTACTACCTTGAATACCATCTCCTTCTTGGCCTACTTCGGCACTCTCTCCATCATCATCTTCATCCTCACTTTCACTATTGTACTCAACAAATATTTTTACCTCTTCACCATGAAGATAATGGTATAGAACATCCCTAAGACCATTATCATCTTCTAAGCATCTCAAACCATCTCTTAAGTCTTTCCCGGGAATACAATACAGCAGCTTCGAACTTTACAAGGCAAATAAGTGTTTATATCCCTAAGAAATCCTATATAAGATGCTTTCTTTATATCCACAAAGATGGTGCCCTCATTTCCACCCTCATACTCCCACTCATCCTCCCCAATCACAAATTCCCCATTGTAGCAAACTATAACAGCGACATAATCCTTGTCATGCGCCATTACTACACTAAGAACAAGAAAAAGAATCATTAGTTTTTGGGACCACTAGACAATTGCACATGCGAGTCCCTCCACTCTCATGGACTTTAGTAAATAGAGGTCCCCACACTGAAAATATGCCCCTACATGACAGCCAAAAAAGCCAAAAAAGAGGTCGGCACTTTAATTATTTGCATTCCTTTTCCTTAAAATATTAAACAAAACAGAGGTCCCCACAGCAATCACAGCCCAAGCATGTCTACTGCACTAAACGTGCGATGTGAGAGAATGTACATTAACTTAAGCAAATCAAAGCATATCATACTATAACATCAACTTAATCAAATCACAGCAGGATTATGTTCTTATTCAAGATTTTGGATTGATAAACATACCCTATACAACAATCACAGCAGGGTTTTGAATTGATAAACATACCTATACAGCAATCACAGCAGGGTGGTTTAAAGAAGACATACCCTATACAGCGTCACAAACAGGGTGGTTCAAGGTGAACCCTATATACTCTCACAAGCAGGGTGGTTCAAGAACTTAGTTTTTTTTCTCAAAATGGCATTAGTCACCTGCTTTACTAAGATGCTCTTAAGGAGATGCATAGATCACTGTCTAACAATCACATACTCGACATTAGCTTGAAAGACAAATTCACCAAAATAATGAGAAATCTGGTTTCTTTGTGTAATGTCAGCAAGTTTTAGTTGAAGTGTATTAACACAAATTCCATCGGAGCAGTAATAAAATAATTGAGCCCTAATTAAATAATCGAGCGAACCCTAATTAAATAATCAAGCCCTAATTTCATCATAGGGGAGGGGAGAATGAGCCAAACACAGACGCCCGACAATGGCGGCCCGACGACGGCAACCGATGATGGTGAGCGGTGAGCGGCGACGGCGACCAACAATGGCGGCCCGACGACGGTGGATCGATGACCAGCTCTAGGCGTGAACGGTGACGGAGAGAAGGGCCTGTGATCTACTGTGAACGCGGACGGCGAGGAACGGCGTTAGGTCAGCCAACCCTAATTAAATAATCGATCGAGCCCTAATTTCATCAAAGGGGAGGGGGAGAAGGGATCGAACCTGGACGAGTGACGATGGTTAGTGGTGACGACGACCAACAGTGGCGACTGACGACGGCGACCGATGACCAGCTCTGGATGTGAATGGCGATGGAGAGAAAGGCCTTCGATCGACTGTCAATGCGAACGGGGAGGAACGGCATTTAGGTCATTGCACAATGACCTAAATGATGTCGTTTAGTTCAACGCACTCAATCTGGATGAACGACGTCGTTTTTGTCGTCCACGTCGCCTTTAAAAAAAAAAAAAAAACATTTGCCACATCAGTAAAAGAAGTCGCCGAAAATCGTCGGAAAATTCCACGTATGCAATTTGGCCGGATTTTGGCCGGATTGGCACTCAAGTGATCCCTTTAGCTCCGATTTTGGAACTTAAGTGTACCTTTCGTAAGTTATGGCACTTAAGTGTCCCTTTGGGCAAAGTTAAGGCACTTGAGGGGTCCGCACGTCCCGGAAGTAATATGGAGTTTGTTAATACTGTCAATATATGGTTGTCTTCTAACTTTGAGATAAAGGATATGGGTGAGGCTGCACACATTCTTGGAGTTAAGATTTCGAGAGATCGTTCGAAGAGATCGTTGTCTCTTTCGCAAGAAACCTATATAAATAAGGTTCTTGAACGATTTCGTATGCAAGACTGTAAACCCATAGACACTCCTATTGCAAAAGGTGAAGGATTGAGCCACAGACTGTGTTCAAGGACTCCACAAGAGAAGGAACAAATGAAACATGTTCCTTATGCTAGTGCTATTGGGACCTTGATGTACGCTATGATGTGTACAAGACCCGACATATGTTTTGCAGTTGGAATGGTGAGTAGATACCAATCCAATCCAGGTCCAAGCACATTGGAAAGCCGTCAAGAGAAATGCGAGGTATCGAAGGGAACTGCTGATTACAAGCTTAAATTACCAAGGAAATGATCTGCGACTTGAAAGCTATTTAGATGCTGATTGGGGAGGAGATTTAGATGAATGGAAATCTACCTTTGGTTTTGCTTTCTTACTGAACAATGGCACCATATCTTGGAGCAATAAGAAGCAAACGTATATAGCCTTGTCCACGATGGAAGCTAAGTTCGTGGCACTATCAGCAGCAGTACAATAAGGTGTTTGGCTTAAGAGATTTTTGGATCATTTAGGTGTTATTGGGTATGCTGCAAATCCATTGTTGGTTAACTGTGATAGCCAAGCAGCTATAGCGTACACCAAAGATCCAAAATATCATGGCAAGACCAAACATATAGATACCAAGTATAACTTTGTGAAAGATATGGTTGCACGAAAGGATGTGAACTTACAAGTACATATCTACGCATAGAATGGTAGCAGATCCTATGACAAAGCCAATACCTAGAGATGTGTTTTGTGGTCATGTAAAATCTCTAGGATTGCGTAGAGTTTGATGTACTGGATATTGTAATTTCCCTGAGTTGTTCACATCAATGAACTTGTATTGTTTCATTATTAATGCCTATGAATCTTTGTATGATCTTTATGCATCTTAATGCTCAGTGCATTATTTTAAGTTGAGAATTATGTCGGACATAAATAAGATTAGCCCACTCACACGGGTAACCGTCTCTGTTTACTGTGTGATAAATAGAGATGAGACTATTTTTAAGCTTATTATCTAGGTGATAATCGAGAGCTCAAGCTTAAAATACGTATGTCGCCTTAACTGATTGTTAAGATGATGACATAATACTAAAGATGTCCGAAAGTAAAAAAACCAACATATTTTACTTTATCTGTCTAAAATGCCAGATGTGAGTTTTGATGAATTTTGTGAATGAGTAGATACGTGAACTCAAGTTAGACATTGGATATGTCTGAACTATCATCTGTATGGTATTGAAAGGTGTAGACATACGCTCCATGGGAGAGGAGTTAATACCGTAATACGTATTTCATACTACGTATGCATGAGACGACTAATTAGAGTGGCAAAAAGTTTGATCTCAACTTTTATGATGTGTGAGACTCTTGAGGAAAAGAGTTCATCAATTTTTTGTCCCCTCAGGACTCTTACTTATTCTCAAGATTTCTATTTAGTGTTTGCTATCTTAGGGTGTTGCCAATGGTCATGAGATGATTCGATCTAATGGAGCATTTCTAGAAAAACAAGCTGAACTGAAATTGAGAGTTTGAAGGAAAGAGGAAGATCGATTTTTGGAGAATCACATTGTGGTTTTGTATTCACTGGTCGACCAATTATGACTGTCTTTGTGATAATTATAATTGTGAATACAATATATATATATATATATATATATATATATATATATATATATAGATATATATCATGTTTAAAAGAGATCAAGAGAGATATAAATGTGATCGATCGATCTAGGGTACTGCATACTAAATCTACTCGGAGTGTGACACCCATTATGAGCTGCTATATATTCCTAACAGATGTATAGCAACGAGCTCTCAAAGTATGCTGGTCACACGGATTATTCACCAGTATGAATGTTGAAGAGAGATAAAGAGAATCCTGTTCAGCCCACCATGTGCGAGTGGGAGATGATGGTTTTAATTGGTGATGGGCTTAAGGCCCGTCCGCCCATGCTGGGCCCAAAAGGCCCGGCTCACGGGAATAGGACCCGTGGATGGGGGAAGGTATAAAACGGAGGAGAGAGAGAGAGAAGACAACGTTTTTGCAATTCAACATACGTCTTCTCTTCTCCCGCGCGCTCTCTCCCTTCCAAAAAGAAATAGTAAGCAAACGGCACTTTTTTTCTTCCCTTCAAGGCGTCATCGGATCGAACAGGGCTAAATCTCTTCCTCTTGTCGGCGTTGGTGCTTAATCTGTGGCTAACAAGGTACGCTCGAATCCGTGGTGTGCTTTACAATCGGTGATACGTGTTTTCCCGGGTTTCGTCTTCCGCATTGATTTAGGGGTTCGATTCGATGTCGAATCCGGTTTTCGGGGATCCGCTATTCCCAACAGCTCTAAATGCCTCAGTGTTGTTCACTGCTGCTTTCACTGTGCCCAGAGGCAATGACAACAATACCGGAATCCCATTGTTGTTGGGAAAGGACTCTCTTTTGGTTTTCGCAATTTCGGATACATTAGGTTTGTTCTCCTCTGTGACGGCCATCATGTTATTCCTAGCTATCTTAAGTTCACAGTATGAGTGGGAAGATTTTCTTCGTTCGTTGCCTGAGAAGATCATAATGGGGCTTTCTTTTCTCTTCCTCTCCTTGGTTTTCACGCTAGTGGCCTTTGCTGCAACTCTCACAATTGTGCTGGACAAGAGACTGTAGTGGGTTTTTATTCCCATCACTTTGCTGGCCTCTCTGACCGTGTTTTCATTCTTACGGCTACAACTTCCCATACTATTCCGAATGGTTAAATCCACTTACGGGCCTAGCATCCTTTGTCCTGTGGGCATTCGAAAGTGAGGCATAATTATCGGACAATATCACGTTACAACTGATTGTAGTGGGGGAAATGCCCCACTTGATGTATTTCCTAAAGTATTTGAACAATTACTGTGCAAAATTATGTTTCCCTTCCTTGTTACCAGATATATATATTTATAGAATAAGTTGATCAATTTAAAGTGTCAAGCTACAGATATTTCAAAGTGAATTCTATAAATGTATGAAAATTATCGTGAACATCTTCCACCAAAGTATGCTTAATCATGGAACATAACTTTAAATTTTTTTTTTCTTTTCATATTTTAGATTCAGGAACTTTCTCCATCAACTTAAATATTCATCCTCTAGGTATTTCAAAATACAATCTCTACAGTGTAGAAGCTATTATTTTCTACATTTTTACAAAATATGCATAATCACGGAATCACTTTTCAGACATATATTTTTCCCTTTATACCTTATGACTTACTCTTAATAACTATAAAATTGGAATTACATCAGATATAAGATTCTGTCCACATAAATTGTGAACCACATGGAATTATACCTGTCATAGATCTTTGATAATTCATTCAATCACATATAGAGTTTTCAAAATAGAATCCAAATATACATAAACAACTACATAGAATTTAGATACAAATAAAAAATTTGGAAAAATTATCCCATTGGTCATATTTTATGGATCCCAATTCAATTTTAAGCAATCTAATTTTGTTAATTAATTTCTAAACCTTTGTGCGGAATTTCAATGTAGTCTTTACAGTTAATTTTAGCCAAAGAACTTACACTGAATAGTCTTGACAAATCAATTGAGTCATATCCCCCCGAGCCAAGTGGAGCATGCATGAAGGAGCGACCCCCTTTGCGAGGAGGCACCCCTTCTCCCGAAGTTACGAGGTTATTTTGCCGAGTTCCTTAGAGAGAGTTGTCTCGCGCCCCTAGGTATTCTCTACCTACCCACCTATGTCGGTTTTGGGTGAGTGCAAGGTGAACGATTTTAAAGCGGACTTTCCATTCATTAGATAGAGAAGATCACCGGTTTGCTGCCAAACTTATTCCGATTCAATGAGTATTCTCAATATTATGCCTTGAAGAGGACTAAACTGAAAATCGTTGATGTGATAGTTTAGTCATCGCTGGTCGTCCTACCTGGCACATTGCCACATTAGTAATCTTTGGTGAAAATTGGCCAGAATGACTATATTGAAATTTGTGTAAAAGTTTAGAATTCAATTGGCAAAACTCGAAAGTTTAGAATTGAATTGGCCTCTATATAATAAGTTTGGGACTGACTTGACAATTTCCCTAAATAATTTCTTTAAACATTTATCCCTTTCGTAATTTATTATCAAAATTCCTATAAGAATTAAATATGTAAAATTTAGGTATTTGCTAATATTACACATCTGCTAGCATTAGAGGTTTGCTAAACTGACCTCAAAAGCAAATCAGTGCATAAAGCTTGCACAAGAGTGTGCCACGTGAGTCAACATCATGCGAATTTTACCCACTTTTATATTTTTGAAAGATAGATTTTGATACTGAACTCACGTTGAAATGTTAGGATCATCTCTTTGAATTACCTCATCTCACTCCAAAATTTCGAGAGCACCTAATTTTATTGTAACCTTTCCAATAAAATATCATTCACCCGACACCCTTGTTTGTCTCAAATGATATTGCCACCTTTTCAGTGAAAACATATGGTGAAATTAAAAGCTAAGGATCTAAACTAAACAAATACCTGACAATAGTGAGTAGAGCTTTCCGGTGGCATGAGGGTCGCAAGATTCCCAAAAATGGGTTTAAACAGTACTTGAATTTGAAATTTTATGAGCTTATGGCAAAAATATTAATCATACGCAGCATCTCAACACTTTTAAGGCACATCGTCCTGTAGAAGAAAAAAATCTTAGATGCACCCGGTGCATGTGAGCCCATCTCACATGTATCGTTGGATGAAATTCAACCCACGTGGAACCCACTAATCTAACAATGGATGTGAGCTACTTTCATGATCCGGATGCATCCATTACTAGCTCATTGTACAAGTGATCGCGACAAGATTCTAGTGTATTTAGAAAAAAAAGAAACAAGTCCAAAGCCAGGCTCTTAAATAGAATCTACCTTCCGCAAAAAAAAAAAAAAAAAAAAAAAAAAAAAAAAAAAAAGAAGGAATCTACCTACCTCACATGCTAATCCTCGTCAATGAAGTCATGCGTAGCAAAGTTCACGTCAATGAATTGGTCCAATTGGCCGTGTACAATACTAAATGAACGTATTAAATGTGTTGACATGATGCACCATTACTAAATAATGCTTTGGTTGGGTCAAACACCCGGCACGACATGAGCCACCATTATATGAATGCATTACCAAATGTTAGTTTATCCCTTTGTAGATAGGATTCAAATTCTACTGTAATCTCATCTATAATGGGTGGATGATATTATTACATCATTTGACTTTTCGAGCACTTTTTTTTCTAGATGAAAATTAGCACTCAAGGAATTGATGAAGCAACATACTTTTATTCATCTACTCAAAATTTGACGAAAAGAGGGAGGCGTTTTGCTCCATAGTCTAAACAGGACAAGTTAGAAAGCACTGATAATCATATCTCTACTCCTACGACTCACTTCAACACACAAGCAAACCAAATACAACCTTAGAAGAAAAATCCATGGAAAGCCATTGAAGACAAGCAGATAAACTGAATTAATTTACTTTCATTTTGAAGAGGCTTCAAATGGTGGTGATTGTTAATGGATGGATTCTCGATGAAAATGAAATTAGCCACTTAGCTAGTGCCGCCAAGAACACCTTTTAGCTTCTTCACCCGGGCATCATCGAAGGAAAGTGGTGGCCTCCACAAACTCAGAAGGCAAATCATTAGCGAACGGAGCAAAGTCCAAGATTTGAAGCCCAGGGCTCGGATTGCTGAAGCAGATCATGGCAAGAGCTGGACCTTTACCAGCATTTAATTGGAAGTGCAATAGCCCCTGATGGAAAATCATGCTGTCCCCTTTGTTGAGGTTCTTCAAGTAGACGATGTTCATTGACGACGAGATGGACCCAGCACAGATCGACCCTTGGAGGATGAGGCGGACCTCTGAGCTGCCTGGGTGCGTGTGCATCGGGGTGACTCTGCCGGGGACCCTATTGAAATTAACGGCTACAGCCAATCTATAATTGTTACTGAACTATAATTGAGCACTACATCACCAATAAACCAATAAGAACGTAGGATACTTTACTTGTCACTCATGATGTTTCTCTATCTCTAACTGAATACGTATGTAGTGGGTTTTTTCTCATAATTTTACACAAAAATTTCATCCATTTTGATAAAAACACAAGTAAAACTTATCTCTCTCGTTGAAACCGGAATTTTCGCTAGCAAATCGAGCGTGCATTTTTGTAAAAAAAAGAAATATATGAAAATAACAAAAAATACTAAAATAAAATTTCAGCGCATCTCGCTACAGCCTCGCGTCCACATATACGTATTTCTAACATATACGCAATCGGCAGGGTAGAATAAAGCAGAGAGAACGCACAAACACGGAGCTCAGCAAATTCTGTCTCTCATCATCAATTTCCAGGAGCTTCTGGTTCGCGATTCCCTCTTCATACTCGGCCACCTCCAGTCCACCAGTAGCCACCGCTCATCTCCGATCGCTGACCACCGTAGAGAAGAGAGTATAGGGAAGGAATTCTCATGTTAAGTTGTGATTCTCTCTTGATTTCCTCCATGAATCCTCACCTCTCTCTCTGTCACCGATTGTCTTCGCAGGCCACTTCCCCAGCACCACCAGCTTCGTAGCCACAGTAAGTGCTCTGTTCGCCCATAATTCGCATTCTCTGTTTCTGCTGAAGGTAGGGGCCGAGTGCTTGATTATGCCTGCATGAAATCCGGTCGCGTTTGAGCCTCTGTGATAAGTCTGGATATGACCTCTATCTTATTTCTGGATCTAGATCCTTTGGCTGAAATGTCTACCACCTGTTTGATAAAATTCCTGTACTAGATCAGTGCGTGTTTTGATTTAGATTCTGACGTAGGGCTTTCCATTGCTTAATCAATTCATTATTTTTGTCGTATAAAATTTACTTTTGTTTTGTTTCCTCTCATTTCCGAATTTAGTAGCTATACGTGTTGGGATTTGTTCTTGGAATTCTTGGATTAGACGCATATCCAATGTGTACGCAAGATGAATACTGACTACTCCAGAACTTGGCCGAGGGCCCCTTAAACGAAAATGAATTGATCCATGCACCTAATACTTCACTACATGTCGTTTTGTGTTTATCGTGCCCAATTGCAAACATATTATGAAAAAATGTTGCTGGTTAGCTCGCTGCACGTGTTGAAATCGCAAGTGTGAGCGAATGCTACCATCTTGAATACCAAGTGCATGCTGTGAGAGCATTGAGTTGCTGCTCTAGTCATCGTATGTGCATTCATTTGGGTGCGCTGTGTTACTGATCAGTTCATCAGCTGCATGTCCATTTCGAATACGTTGAGTTGCTGATGTGGTTACTGTGTTGTGTTCGTACAGATGTGTAGAGTTATGGGTTATGTCTATACTGTACGTGCTGGCTGTTCATATGTTCTGGTATGCATAATCATGTGATTGGGTCATTGATGTGCTGTTCTTTGATGCTAAGTACTTGCTGTCCAGATCTTCTCTTTCATTTTTTTCTGTCCTAATTTAGTGCGTTTCTTTCGTTACTGAGGTTGACTACATAATTGGAACCTCTAGTGCCGTGCTTCTGACTGAAGGATTCAGAGTTATAACGGCCCAGTATGATGAGACGATAATTCAAATTCTTTTAGGCTATGTTTTCATTTTATTTTTTTTGCAAAAAAATAAATAGTTTGGATAATATTTTCCAAAAAATAATCGTTTGTATCGACTGAGATAATTAGTTAATAAAAAATAATTTTAATATTGGCAATAATTTATATCTAAATATTTTCATGAACTATTCATTTTCGTATGCAATATAAGCGATCATTTTATATAAAATGATTCACAAATTATTCATTTTCCGTAAAGCAAAAATAATCACTCGTTTCTCTTACAAAAATAAACAAATGAAAATATTATGAAGGTCCACGAAGATATTAGAACATTTAGAAAAAATCTCCATGTTAACACAGGTCGTATCACGTAGGACACATAACATCCGTGTGAGTGATTTTTTGGACTACATTGTCAAATCGTTAAAAGGTTTATGACTCAATTGGTATAATTAAAAGATTGACAACTGAATTGGCACACATATAATAGATTTAAGAGTTTTTTGGTACTTTCCCCTTGGATAATTAGTGTGGTGTGGAACAATTAATATATCCTAGTTGGCTTCTCCTTAGATGAAGGTATTAGCATTCTGTTGCACAATCCCAACGGTTGTTTATCAAGTTCAATTGGGCTAACTGACCATGTTTGCACAAGAACAATTGCAGATCATAACCAGATATGTTCCGGACAGTAAGAACCTGCTTAATAAGTGTTTGCCCAACAACAGTTTCTCCAAGCGATGCTTGTGTTGTCTGTGCTAGCCAGGAGTTTAATCGCGTTCAAACGATTGCTTGCAGTGTTCTTCGAAGATAACTTCCTTTGCATTCCAGACACATTCACACGAGCACTCTGTTTTTGTTCTTTTCTAGCGTACTCACATAACACGAAGGCAACTTCCTTTTCGTCTTTATATGACTTGTCTGCATGCGTCTGCTTCTTCATTCTACATTTGCCCATGCCTTTAGGAAGAGGAAAATAACTCTTCTTTTCATCAAGGCAGGGAATGGAATGGAGGAAACCTGAATAATGGGAAATTAAGCTTAACTCCGACAGAGCAATTAATGTCTGGAGAACAGAGAAGCAGGAACAAGAGTTCTTTCGAGAAACCATCAGGGGAGCTGGATAGCCAGTTTTCCTCGAAACACAGGAAGAACGAATGCTTTTATTGCTGAGATTTGGACGTTAGGAGGCAAAATTAGACCTAGTGTTTCGAATAGTCCTATTCATTTGCATAACGAATTAGATGCTTTAGCCGTTATTCATGCTCTTGAGAACAAACAGTCTCACTATCTTCTCATAGAACCTCTCCTCGTGAGTGCAAGAACTTGCAAGGAAAGAATGCAGGCATACCGTGAATTGAGCATTATATATACAGAGAAGCAAACGGATGCACCGCATGCTCTGGCTAGTTTGTGAAAGGAGCAGCATATGCAGTTTACTATTTTCACAAGTATTCCAAACGTTATTGAAGATACTTGTGTAAGGATGCACTTGACAGTATTTCGACTACGAGTGATGTAACTTGACAGGTTTAATTTCTGAACGATGGTCTTCGTTTCACTTAAAGAAAAAGAAAACCCCCCTTGGGTTTAACTGAACATGATCCAGACCATCATGAAATGGCCGAACTCATAAATCCAACAATTTGGAACATGATCCAGACCATCATGAAATGGCCGAACTCATAAATCCAACAATTTGGATAGTGGGCCTTAAATCTAAAACATTTCTGAGTTAGGTCTATGAAGATGTTGGTCATTTCCAATATGTACATATCCGTAATATTTTTATTCACCACCTTTTTTTTTCTAACAGTTTTATTCACCACCTTTGACAAGTACTTTCTGAGCACCATGGCAAAAATCATTCTTTTTACCTCTTTTTTCTTGTCTTTTCATCGACAACTAAAAAAACCATCCAAAAGTGTGGCTTGCGCTAATGTAACCTTCGCATAAAAGAGATACATGAACATCAAGGTGCGGACCCCTAGAGTGCCATAACTTGGCAGAAAGGGACACTTAAGTGCCATAACTTCGAAAGGTACATTTAAGTGCCAAAATCGGAGTAAAGTAGATTACTTGAGCCTCAATTCAGCCAAAATCTGACAAAATTGCATACGTGGCATTTTTTTGGCAAAGCGAGTGCAAAACAACGTCGTTTTGCACGTTGACGTGGCAAAATGATGCAAAAATGGTATCGTTTTGGGCTGACGTGGTAAAAAAATAATATAAAATTTAATTTAATTTAATTTAAAATTTAATTTAGTTAAAATATTTAAAAATAATAATTTTAATATTGAAAAAAAGGGGAGGTTGAGGGCTCAGCCCTCGCCCGCCGCCGCTGCCTCCCGCCATCACCGGGAAGGGCCGGGGACGGAGGGGGAGGGTCGGTCGTGGTCACGGGCCCCGGCGAGGGCTGGTGACCCCAGCCAACCGGCGACGAGGGCTCGTGAGCCCTCACCCAAATCCGGCCGAGGGGGTTGGGGGGGCGAAGGAGGAGGAAGGAAAACGGGGGGACGGAGGAAGAGGGAGGTAGCGGCGGCAAGGACTGCGTGCCCTCGCCCGAGATCCGGGCGGGTCGACCCTCGCCGTCAATCGGCTGGGGTCACCGGCCCTCGGCCCGGGCTCGGCGGCCCCGGCCGACCCTCCCCACCTCGACGATGGCGGGAGGCGACGGTAGCGGCGAGGGCTTAGCCCTCGGCCACGAGCTACCCGCCTCCTCTTTTTTTTTAAAATAATAATAATAAATATAAATTATTATATTATTATTATTTTGTTTTAATTTTAATTTAATTAATTTTAAAATTATATTAAAATTCAAATTATGCCAAAACGACGTCATTTTGGGTGAATTAGAGCTAACTTAGCTCTCCGGCGAGCCACCTCAGCAAGAAATATTAATATTTAATTGCCACGTATGATTTTGGTCGGCTTCGCCGGAGCCGACACTCAGGTGTTCCACTTTTCTTCAAATGTGGTATTTAAGTGTACATTTTGAAAGTTATAACACTTAAGTATCCCTTTGTGCTAAGTTATGGCACCTGTAGTGTTTTTATCCCCATGAACATCTTTAAACTTATTTCATAAATTGAGAACATCATCATATAGTTATTAAATTTTTTTTTTATATGTATTTAGCTTAATGTGAATATTTTCAAAAGCTCAATATCAGAATTTTTTTCTTAAAAAAATAATTAACCGAATAGGGAAATTATTTAGTCATTGAGAAAGTAAGGAAAATGGGGGAGGATATAGATTTAGATGGAAAGTCAATCACTGAAATTAGCTCATATTTGCAAAAAACATAAAATAAAGATGGAACGTTTT
Organism: Eucalyptus sideroxylon; assembly: GCA_014182405.2. NCBI lineage: Eukaryota > Viridiplantae > Streptophyta > Magnoliopsida > Myrtales > Myrtaceae > Eucalyptus > Eucalyptus sideroxylon. The sequence continues at coordinate 46,384,849 of CM024550.2, forward strand.
TCGTGTGCCCCGTGGGATGAGGGCTCTTCTCAAGTTGTGCACGTCACGAAAGAGAGGAAAGAGACAAAAGAGATTTCTGGAGAGTGTGGACATGGCCGTTGACTCTTGGTCATCTCTTATCTACTGATCCTCCAAAATTTCACATTTCTAGATTCCCGCACAAATCAATTGTTTCAACCTTTATGCACCGACCAAAAAAAAGAAAAAACCTTCATGCATTTTTTTCACACTTCAATTTGATGTCACCAATGCCCCACTCTTCAACCCAAGTCACTTTTCAACCCATGTGGATACCGGAGAAAGTTGGGCTGTAATAATGCAGATTTTTAGGGCCTATTTGGTAATAATCCAAACAGTTCCTAATTTTGATTTTTTGTTCCAATGAGCAGTTTGGGAACAGAAGTTTAATAAAAATTTTGCTCATTGGACCAAATTTCTATTTTTTTGTTCCCGGAAGTAGATTTGGAGTAGAATCAAGAATAAAAAAAAAAGTTGATTTTTGTCTTGTGAACAAATCTAAGAATCAAGCCCATATTCTCTTCTTATTCCATTTTCTCATCTTCTTTTCCTTTTTCTTCTTCTTCATCCGCCGCCCACCGCCGTTCGCTGCCTGCCGCCCACCGCCATCGATTGCCAGTAATTGGTTCGGCGAGCTCACCAAAGGCAAGCTTAACCATCGGTGAGGCGGGCCTCACCTAGCCCTGCCGGTGGCCTGCTTGGCCATTAGCAAGGCTAGGTGAGCCTCGCGATTTGACAAGGCCAAGCCTTGCCCCTTGCTCGCCTCGGCGAGACTTACCCAGCCCCATCGGTGACTAGGCGAGCCTTGCCCAGCCCCAATGAGGGCTGCCTAGCCATCGGCGAGGCTTGGCCGACAAAGGCCAGCCTCACCGAGGGCTAGCAACTGGCCACTTGAAGAAGAAGAATATGAGAGAGAAAGAAAAAAGAAAAGAAAAAAAGTAAAAAGGTAAAAAAAAATTATTTAAAATTTTTTTAAAAATGATTTGGAGTAGAAATTTTGAGCACGGTACCAAATGCAATTTTATTCCAAAACTAGAAATTTTAGACAGTTACCAAATGATTTAAAATGTTTAGAAATTATTCCCGAGAATAGAATAAAAAAAATCATTTCGATCGAGATTGTTTCTAAGAACAGAATCATTACCAAACACGCCCTTAGATGACCAAATAATAGTAAAAAAAAAAAGAGAAGAAAATTTTCAAATCTAACTGATGAATGGACTTGATCAATGCAGCCCAAGTCCGAGATAGCTGGAAACATCAAATAATTTTCATTAAAAAATAATAAAACATATGCATGCTACCTAGCTACTTTTCTTTTTCTAAAAGCAAAAGATGACTACTTAAAATCATAACAACCGATCAATTTGAGGCGTCTCTTTCTTCTTCTTGTTGTTTTTTTAGCCATTCTAGCCTTTTATGGTGGCTCAAGAAAAAAGTGACTCTTTTATCATTCGTTTATAAACCGACGATGAACAATTGGTCTTTCATATAGACATGATACAGTATTATATACATCTATATCCATATAAACATACATACATACATACATATATATGTATATATACCCTTCAAGCCTTAATTAAATTGGAACTAGAATTATCAAGTCACTTAGGTTTAATAGTTTTTGTTCACAATTTACTTGTGATAATGCAAACGCATGGGCTGTGCTGAAAGATTATAAACGAGTGGAATCCTAATGATGAGCAAAATGGTGATGAGAGCTATCTAGACTCACTCTTCTCTGAGGTCTATATATATGCAAGCATACTTCTGACTTTTAAGATTATATTGCTCTAAGAAAAAAATAATAATAGCCATTGTTATAGTGATTATTGAGTTGTTGTGCAAAAATTACAATAATATTCATAGTTACAGTGAATAAGGTAAGTTTACTATGTTTGGCTTGAAAGAGATGAGATGTTCCGTAAAGCCACAGGGGGCCAACAAGAATTATCGTATTTGTTCAATTAAGGGGGGAAAAATAAATAATTAGTCACTCAAGAATCTAGAATTTTCGAATGGAGACCTATAAACGAGCCAGTTTGGTCTGTGTACACCAGCTGAGGGGCCGTATCAGCTGACCAGGGGAATTTCCTGGATTTGCACCTTGTTTGCTTACCTTTTCTCCACTCATATCTGCTGGGTTCAGTTTAAAGTGAGTCAATTCAATTTTATGAATGGATTAAAATTAGTAGTAAGAAACAAAGACAGAGTAAAAATGGGTGTAAATGGATATGACTGAGACTCAACGGCGATGGAGATGAAATAAAACAAATAAGAGCACCACCTCCATCAGATTAGTCATGCGCCTAGAAATTAGTTTGGGGAGTCATCCCGGGCTATGTCTTGCTTTCAAGGAAAACCGTTGCCTCACTGCTTGTTCAAGCTTTCTTGGAGCGCCATTTCATATTGTGTATCGATGACTCGAAATGAAGTGCTTGCAAAATGCTCCATTTGTTGTAAATCTTGATGCCAAATCTGATGATACTTAGGATGAAAATAATTCAGCCAATTTTTTCTTTAGTCACCAAATATTAGGGATTGCATAAACGAAAATGAGCATTATTTCAGCTCTGGCTTTTAACTGCATATGATAGATAATGTTTTTATGTGCAAGATGAAAATGTTGAGTGTATCAAATGTATAAACAACGTACCTTTTACTGATATACTTCTTCAGTCTCTTATGAAAATAGGATGTTTGAAACATAAGCTTAAATATGGCATCGTGAAATAGATTATAATTGAATGCACGGTAAACAGGCGAAGTACAAGATCATGAATTGAAGAAAAAAATGGCATGTAATATAGAAATTTTCAAGAACTCAAACTCTCTCTCTCTCTCTTTTTTTTTTTTTTTTTTTGGTAGGTAAGTTAATCCTTTCATTGCTCAACTTGTGAGGTAAACTGGGTGGACTAAACCCAACTGCATTTATAAGCAGAGATTTCCCCTTAGACGTTCGAAAAATCCATTCAAACTCAATATCCATTCAAACTCAATATCCAATGCACCAAAACTCCTATGAAATCCCAGCAGCTCCAGAAGATGACTCCATTGTTCATACAGCCTTAGAGAAAGCACATTAGAAGAACAGATGGTTCCTAAGACTTGGGAAAAGAGGAACACAGGATGCACTTATCATCAATTGAAGTCCACTTTCTCATTCTATCAAATGTTTGCAGCATATTTAATATAACAAACCACATAATGAATTCAAATTTCCGGAGGTTTGGAGTAAACCAGATAATCTTATGCCGAAACATCATTTGCTTCTTTTCTCGTACCTATTTTCAACGTAAGCATCACCTGCGTAAACTGACCGGAAGAATTTCTTGTGAAAAGAACTCCATCCTCAGAAGAGCTTCAAAGAGAGAGTATCCCACAAAGGCTGCATGAATCTGGACTATAGATAATACTAAAGAAAGACCCACCCTTTGCTCTTTTTGGGTGCTTTCTTTCGTCCTCTCATAAAGTCAAGTCTTGCTTTATTTAAGATGGTCAAATCTGGTAAAGAGATAATAATAAAAAAAGACTTGAATGAAGTTGAAGCCGACCCACATAATCTTTATAATTACGGAATCCTCATGTTCGTGCGATTAAAGAGATTATCTTCCCTCATCAACGGCCGGTCTGTTGATTACTGTCACCATCTGGTGGTCCAACAAGAATGGTCAGATACTGAGGGAGCGTTTGATCTACGATGGTTCCAGTATAAAGAATGAAACAACTCCAGAGAGGCTTTTTACTTGTCATGCTTCCAAAAAGCACATAAAAACACTGCATTGCTTTCTATTCCAAAGCAGTTGACGTCCACAGTTACGTACAATTTGATCAAGCAATGCACAAAAACAAGCTCGTAGTTCATTCCGAAGACATTATTCAGCAATATTTGTACATGCGTTAGGCTACATTGTAATGTCCGTTCACTCATTGCAGCAAACTCAATTATAAGAATTGTTAAAAAGAAATCTAGAGGTGTGGCATGATATTTGTCTCATATATTTGCCCCCAAAATTAATCCAAATTGGTCTCTTATGACCCATTTATTAAAACTAATTTTCACTTGACAAAAAAGATCCAAAATTGATAACCCATAACACATTTACCTCAAATCAATCTTCGTTAGCAATTTGGAATATAATGTGGAGAGTAAAATTATATCAAAAGTACTAGTTTGAGATTTTTCATAAGATGAATATTAGTTTGGATAGAAATCTAATTTGGAGTAAATATGTCATAAATTATCAGTTTTTAGTTTTCAGTGATATAAATCCTTTCTTGTAATGCTAATAGCTTCCATTGACATATTCATAACTAATGTGACCCAACTGAGAAACTATAATTACTCAGTGCATAGACAGTAAAATCAACATTTTTTTTCGCCGAGTAAACAATTTTCCCTCTTTCGGCAAAACTCGTTCGTATTCGTAGTCTCGTAGTATATAATCCAAACGATGCGAACCCCAAATTGCCCGGGTACCGCCATCATTTTTGACTGTCATAGCTGCGAACTTCATCCCCATCTTTTACTTCGCCATTCAACCACACTTCTATAGGCGCCAACAGAGTCCTGTTCTTCTAGTTTCGAAGGTATGCTTTAGACTCTTATCGCTTGTTTTGATGCGAATGTGAGGATAATTTGACAGATGCAGAGCAGCTCAGTTCATGTCAAGGCACCCAGAAACCGACTCCACATGGACTGTGTTATCTCCGAAGATATGTCGGATTAGTGATGAGTGTCGAATTCTCGATTTTGAGAGTTGGGTCTTGAGTGAAACACGCTGGCGATTTTTGTATGGTGGGAAAGAACTGTTCCTTATCGATTTTTGCAGTGTTGGGAGCTTGAACATGGAGACGAGTCCAGCCGGCGAAGAACCCACCTCGTGGGACGAACTGTACAACATCAATTTGATGCCCTCCGAGCTGTTCCTCAAGTTTCGGAAAGAAATTCAGGGAATCCGAGTCGGTGTTAATCTGGAGGTGTTTCTTCTGATGTGCCTAAATTTTGCTTGCCTTTGTGTTGCCACGTATTTGAAGTTTGGTCTCTAGCAAGTATGATTGGCCTGGATGCATGAAAAAGGGTGATCTAGTGGCTTAATTTTGTTGAGAGAGGTGTCGAAAGATGAACCAAGCCATTAAGGCTTGGAAGGAGTGAATGAAATGTTTCGTTTTGAGGTCATCTGCATATGGTATCTGAAGCGTGGGTCAATTTTAATGTGAATAACTTGTTCGTTCTTAATTTATTCTTATGTTGCTGACTTGGATTGGGTATGCATATTGGATGTGGTTCCTGTCTAATTTGATACGCATACTCATTCCTTGGTCTTGAAGACAAGTGCTTGATATTTCAGTATGTGGATGGCGCAACTTCGCTTTTTAATTAGTGTCAGAGATTGTGGCACTGGTTCCTAAATTACTGACTACTCTTCTAACATGCATGTGGGAGAGAATTTAAAATGTCAAAGGATTTTTAGTGATTCTTCTGTCTAGCTTAAGTTTGCAGATAGATTGACCTAAAAAATTGACATGGCAATTTCATGACTTATACATACTTGAGGCCCTCTCGTTTGCTTCCGTGCATTGAAGTCCATTTTAGGGCTCTGTGTTAAGTCAATTGGTCTGTCCACATGTAAGCGAGAATCCGGAGAGTGTTGAACTATTCATATATCAATCCATGCTCTCATGGGAGATAAAAGAGGTTTGTTACAGTTTTCACCGATGTCTGATTGGTGAAGATGTTAGAAGTTGAGTAGATTAACGGGAGCACTTTTATGTTTTTTTTTTAATTTTTTTCAGTGATCTCCATGAGTTTGAACCTCACTTGGCTGAGCATGTTGATCAGACTTGTACAAGATCTGGCATGCAGGATGTTACAGCCTTACAGTTATTCGCATAGATTCCATCGACATATGCTAATCACTATAATTTCCGTAAATTCATTGATTGGCTTGGCTTTGTGTTCGCTGTTTCGTCTTTATTGACCTAATACAGCTTCTGTCAGTAATAGTCGCGTAATGAAGTAGATGAACATAGACTTTCCTTTTCTTGTTGTCTCTCTTGTGCTTCTATAAGCTCTGACTGCGACTTTAATTCATCAGATATTTTGATTTTTGTGTCCTCATTCACCATACTTCAGCTTAAGTGGAACAATAAAGAATATATTTGTGTTTAATGTTTGTATATTCATGGTCCTCAAAACTTTGGGTCTGTCTTATGGTGCTCCAACGATTGGCCATCAAGCAAAATTTTTGTTGGAGCCTTTAAGGCCTGGTGTAACTCTGCTTGTTCATTTAATATAGTTATGGAATATAGCCTCATTATGACATCTGGATTTAATATTTCGATTCAGTTTTACAATGCTCCAAGGAATGATTTTCAAGCGAAGCTTGTGTTCAAGCCTCTCTCCCCAGATCGTATGTGGAAGTTTGTCTATGAACCCATTGTTGACGCCTAAAAAATTAATTAGATAATAAATAAATAAATAAACAAAAAAACAAAGCAAAAGAAAAAAAGCAAAAAGAGGAGCAGCCACCCCCCATGGGCTCTCAGCCCATTTCCGCCAAGCCCGGCCCCACCGCATCTTCTTTTTCCTCGCGCCTCTGTAGCGCACGCGCAGAGGGCGCGACGGAGAGGAAGGGGGTGGACGAACGGCGATCGCGTGCGGAGCAGAGGAGCAATGGGCATCGATGGGACGTGACCGGAGGAGGCGATGATGGCAGATGGGACGGCGGTCCAACCGGTGGGTCGAAGCCTCGCCGACCGGCCGCTTCCGCGCCTATAAATAAGCCTTCCATCCCCGACGAAGAGGGGGGACGGAGATCACAAAGAGAGAGGGAGAGCCGGATCGAGTCGCAGCCCTCGGACACCCCACTGAGAGACTTCAGGGGGCCGAGGGCTCACGGCCTCAAATCCGAGCCTCGCCAGAGGGGGAAAGGGAGAGAGAGAAGTTGGAGAGGAAGGGATTTGCGTGGGTCTCGCTGTCATTGCCACCCTCATCGCGCCGTCGTCACAATCAGGTACCGTGCCATTGCTGTCGCCACCGTAGCCCTCTCCATAGTCCGATCACCTTCGCCGTCACCACCGTGGTCGTCCTCGCCGCGGGACCGCTTCGGTCTCCTCTCCGGCGCAGCGAAATCGCAAACCCTAGGGTTTGCGATTTTCCGGTCGCGAAGTGGATCCGGACCCGGAAAATCGGGTAGGGTTTGCGATCCAGGGGGGCGGCTGCGAGTTGGGTTGAAAGCCGGGCCGGATCCGGGTAGGAAGCGGGGTCGTGGAGCGAGTGGTGGATCCGAGTCGTCGGGCCGGGCCGGGCGCCCCCAAACGCCCGCCACGGCGTCGTTTCGATAGATATAAAATAAAAAAAAGAAAAAAAGAAAAAAAAAGGATGAAAAAAAATCGAGTCGGGCCCGCAACGCAGCCCGTCCTCATTAGGGTCGCTGGCCGGGTGGGGCACGGCCTGTGGATCCGACCCGGGTCGGTTTTTATTTTAATATAATATTTTAATAATAATTAAATAATTTTTTTTTCAAAAAAAAAAGAAAAAATATTTTATTTTCGATATATATATATATTAAAAAAAGCATTTTAATTTCCCAAAAAAACCAAAAAAACAAAAATATCCAAAAATATTTTATTTTCCTAAAGATATTAAAAAATGTTTTAATTTCCAAAAAATCGAAAAATAATAAAAAATGATAAAAATATTTTATTTTCCGAAAATTTAAAAAAAAAATCAAAAATATTTCATATTTTCCAAAAAATGCCAAAAATCCAAAAAAAAGCCAAAAATTCATGAAAAAGCCAAATAAAATGTCAAAATTTCTGAAAAAGCCAAAAAGACTTGTATTTTTCCAAAAATACCAAAAAATCCCAAAAAATCCCTTTGGTGTCCAAAAATATTAGAAAGTGACTCAAAAAATATTTTTCCTCCCAAAATGCATGGAAAATCCCTCAAAAATCCAAAAAGCCTTAGGGTTTAAGCAAGATTAGGTACCGAAAGGGCATTAGTGATTAACTAGTGTAATCAAGTCCCCGATCATAATTTCTCTGGTTGCGCAGGAGTGAGTATTTCTCTCGATACTTCACTTGGGTTTCTAATCAACCCACCCCAAATCGATTAGTGACGACTCCATTTTAAAATTTGATTTACAGGTTAAAAAACTTGAACCATTAAGTCGTGAATGGTGGACTTGGGAGAGTCCGGGCATAACCAAATTCAGTCGAGCCATTAGCCTCTTTAGGCGCCCGTACCCGATCACGGGCGCCCGAAAAAAAGAGGTCGCGACAGCTTGGCGACTCCACTGGGGACTTTGAGGACTTAGGCCATTTTATCTTTGTTTAAACGCTTTGCTGAATTGGGTTTTTCTTTTCTTTTGTGCAGGGTAATAGCTTAAAGTTTTTTTATTCTGTCAAAATAAAATGTTTTGTGATTATAAACCGCTGTGCATGCTTTCTTGTTTTAAACACTACACATGGCACACACAACCCAGCCGCCGGACCTGGGCCGCCATAGGATTTCTAGGATGGTGTTAAGAAAGATACGACCTCGAACGCGAGACTGCGATGTAGAGGTTGCCTTTCTTTTCCCGAATTTCTTAGCCGAGGTTAGAATGGTATGCTGCTAACGCGAGACCGCAATGGGCGGATACCTTTTAATTTCATCAAGCCTTCGAGTTAGAAATCGAGCCGCACGTCCCATGCGCATGTCTTTGTGCTTGCCATTTTTCTTTAAAAGCAAAGTGATTCCTTTACTTTTACTCAGTCCTTTTATTTGGCCCGTGGCAATGTAGGATAAGCTTTTCAAGTCCCAGTTTATATGTGATGGGGAAAGACGATATCCAGTTCATTCCTACTCCCAAGGCGGAGCTCTTCAGATGGTGGGGTCAATTGGATCAGCTTGCCCAAGAGCGTGTGAAAGCCAAAATCGATCCTCTCCTATCATTAATTCAAATCACTGTTCGTCCCGAAGTCATACAGGCCATGGCACATTTCTGGTGCTTGAAGACGACTACTTTTATGTTTGGTGGGTTTGAGCTAACCCCAACTCTAGAAGAGTACAACATCATCACTGGAATGCCTCTCGAGAAAAAGCTTGTTAGGCCATCAACAGGCTTCCTCCCGTGGCAAGGGTTAGCACGACTTTTAGGAACCGAAATCCATGTCATGAGACAAATTCTTGAAAACAACCATAGTACTTGCCCATTAGAATTCATGAATGCCTGTTTTCAAAATCAGCCTATGATCCAAAAAAGTGAAATATTCCTCTTGGGCTTTTTTGGGTTCATCATTTTCCCCCATCAAAGAAATGCCATAAGTCCTAAGATGGCATGGATAGTTGATCAGATCTTAAGGGGGGAAATTATGTCAACATGATTTTAACTGAAACATTCTTGTCCTTTAATCGTTTTAAAGACAACACAAAGAAAATCATGCGAGCCTCTCCTGAAATTTTACAAGTCTGGTTCTTTTCTCACTTAAGCGAATTCCGAGACTTCATGCGATCGTCGAAACAAATGCTTTCGAAAATCCGTTACAAAAATTTATGGTTTTAGAACCGTACATTCCCAATCAAAGCTGTTTAAATTGGATAAATTTCCTAAGAGATCCGGCTCCTGAGGCATTCCAATGGTGTGCTGGTTGGTTCTATGAAAAGAGAGCTCGCTTTGCTTTCAAGCGCCGCCATCCAATTCCATTGCTTGGCCTCACCAGTGCTTTTTCCTATTTCCCACAAAGGGTGGCACGACAGTATGGAGCCCTTCAGGAGATCCCGCCATCTTTCAAGAAGAGGATCCCTCCACTTCTCTTCCCTCATCAAAATTTTGAATACATGGTTGACATTTATGAAGAAGCTTGGGACAAATGCCATCGCAAAAGGATCGTGGTACCCGAAGGGCTTGAGGGAGAAGAAAAAGCCCACCACGCCTCTGCGGCCTACATCCACAACCACCGTATCCCAACAAAATGGAAGCCATCAGTCCCTCACTCGATCGGCAAAAGCAGCCAACACGAGCAAGTAGAGCTCATGGAGAGGGATTTGGGAATGGACTAGATACACACCTCACAACCGGTCCAAGAAAGCAATCATCTGCGCAAGCGCAAGACTCCCTGTCGCATATAAATTGGCAATCATGTGCTCCTTAGTGTTAATAGTGTGAAAGTTTTGTCCCATTGTTTAGGGACTTTTGTTTAAGGTCTAGTATTTTATTCTGTCATTTCAATTTCAAGTTCTAGATGTCAGAAGTTTGCGGTCTATGAAATCCTCTTTTGATGAATAAAAAAGCAGTTAGACCAATGCCATGGGTCAATTCTTGTTTACTTTCATACTTATTCATTGTTTTCCCAAACGACAGGTAATTATGAATCGCCGGATAGCTCGTGAATGGCCTCATGCACTAGGGCTCGATCAAAATGATGTACAAAATCGCCTCATTAACATTGAAGACGGCGTAGGACAAATGTCCATCGTCCTTCGACAACTCTCGAGACAAATGAAATCTACTCAAGCTGAGCCTAACTCTATAGTTGCCTCAAACACCATCATGACGTCCGTAAATTTGCCAGAAAATAGCCAGTACCATAGGCAGTTTGAAAGGATCATGAAAAAGTTAAGCCAGCTGCAGGAGTAGAATCCCATGAACCTTTCCAATTATGCCGACATTGAAATCCCTGAAGAGCTCAAAGCACTTGAATGCAAAAGGTATGCTGATACCTCCCGCCCAGAGACCTACTTGCAGGCCTACCTGGTCCGAAGGATGATTCAATCGTACCAATCGAACTTGACTGGCCATGCCTTGCGATGGTACATTGTCAGGAAGATTAGTCCCCTTAAAACCTGGAGGGAACTAATTCATGTTTTTCACCAAGAGTATGATATTGACATCACCCCTGACATAACCTTGCCCTATGAAGAGCCAATGATCGCGGAGCACGAGGAACTGTTAGTCATTGAGATAGGGAAGGAACATGTCAATGAAGCCTTGCATAATAAATGGGCAGCTGAACAACACCCTGTTATTGGAAAATTTCCCACTAGGAAAGGCAAGGAGCCTTTGTATGAGATCAAGGACATAGAGCCTGTTCAAGACCGAGGCACGACTGGATGACTCCCCAAGCTTACTCCAAGAGCTAGGGTCCAAAGAATACCAACCCCTATCAACCTAGAAAGTGAATCAGAGAACGACACTCTAATATCTCTCACTTCCCTAGACAGGATCGAGCTGGCAAAATGAAGGGCTTTACTCAAAAGGTCTAGACTGGGAGGCAAGAAAAGAAAGCCTAAGCAGATCAATGCAGTATCTACTAACGAGCCACCGCGCCAAAGCTTCGAGCATTCCCAAGAATGCAGCAAGTTACCATCCCCTAGAGTACAACCCTGAAAACTTCCCGGCCCTATAATACAATCCCAAAGACTTCCAGCGTTATTTCAACAATGAAACTGACGATTCATCGTACAACTGTTTCCTACTCTCATCCGGGGATGAAGGTCCGTCAGAAGAGGAAGCATACGTCTTTATACGCTACGATCCTAATGAAGTACTAAGCTCGTCATCTGACCATGAAGATAGCTTCAATACTTTATCCTCATTCGGAAATTTTGACCAAGAAGAAAGCAATGGGGTAATCTCGGTAGGATCCAACTTCCCTGAAACAGAAAAATTCACCACTACAACAGATATGCAGTGGGAAAATCAGTGGCCTAACCAAGATACATCAAGCCCGTATTACGCTCATAGGATCACGACCCCTAGAGAGATGTGGATACCTGATTTCCGTAAGTATAATGGCACAACTTGTCCCGTGGCTCATTTGCAATATCTCCATGTGGAAATGAGTCGGTACTATGGCCCGATATCGTTCACAACTCAGGCATTCCAAGAAACTCTTATGGGATCTGCATTGCAATGGTTCATCACAGCAAATATTTATCTCCTACAGGATTGGAATGAGCTGACTTCCACATTCTTGCATCAGTACCAAAGCCAGATTGGAACTGAATTGCCATGTGAGAATTTGGCTCACTTCTCAAGAAGACCAATGGAGGATTTCCAAGCATACGCAGGGAGGTGGAGAGCTTTCATGATGCAAACCTGCCCTCAACTGGCTGAAGAGGAGTTAATGAAGCAGTTCATAAAAGCTTTGTCATGCAAGCATCGCTGTTGGCTACATGGGTTACACTTCTATAGCTTCAACGAGGTAGTCATCGCATGTGAATACTTCGAGTCATCAAGGCGAAGAACTCAAAGGCGCTTGATTTCATAACCAACACTATCAAAGCACTCCTTTACACAGGAGTTTTCATGGGTTTTACTCGTTTTTATAATTTCATGTTTCTTATCTTGTCTGGTGTGCTACTGTTGTATTTTCCATTCCAAGTACTCTATTGTATAGTTATAATATTTTGTTTTAAGAGCATGAGGCGGTACTTCAAACCAGCCCGGTGATGTTATCCAACCATGAAAAGAAAATATCATCCAAGGAGAATACTGAGGGCTGGGCTTCCTCATGCTTTTTCTCCCCCAAAGACGTATTTTGAAAATAAAAAATATTTCATCACCCAAAAGTTTTTGTTAAAACGAGATGATAAATTTAACCATGTTTTGTCTTTCTGACTCATTCACTTCATGTCTCAGAAGATCATTCCCATCCCCTTTGACTCAGTGTGACATGGGGCATTTGAAGCAAACGCATCAGACGAACTCGCCAAATTCAAAGACACCCTGCCAAGAAAACAGGGGCAAATAGAAAGAATCATCCTACACCAAAAGAGGGTAAGTCTTATTCTCTGAATATAATTTGGAAATGATGTCCTCTCTCTTCTATTTACATGATACAAAAGATAAGACCTAATAGATACAGGCATAGAGTTGAGATCGAAGCATCCATGACATGCCTCACTTCTGCCCAGCTCCATCCTAAGCTAAAAGACTATCTTGTCTTACGATGCGCCCAAATGGCTAGATGTTACAGTATCAACTTCAACATAAGGAAGGAGTTCCTCCTCTTCCTTTTAAGTGATTACTGTCAACAAGGAGAAAATCTAGACAGTCAAGGCAATCTATAGCCCCACACCCTGGACAATGACTTTGGAATTTAGAAGCTTCACTCCAAACGCATATTCTCGCAAGAAGTAATTGCCATAAGAGAATTAGAGGTTTTGATTGTCCATCTCAGATTCCATAGAAGCTTAAAGTACATGACTTTGCTCAATGCTGCTAATAGTCATATAGTCAAAGACAGAAGGAGAAATTCCATAGAAGGAAGGTGTTGAAGATGAATCAACGACCAGCAATCATGCATACATGGTCATAAATCAGGGAGGCCAATTGAAGGAAACATTGAACTATGCTAAGATAGAGAAGCCATCATCGACATTCAAATATTCTTAGGAATCAACAAATACAAACTCTGGGAAAGGGTAACTTGGTATCGTTTCAATACTCCCACTACTCAAACCCGCTTTCGACATATTTTCCCTATTGACAGGAAGCATCGGAATTCAAGAGCCCAACTTGATGGTTAGGTTTGGCAAATCGACATTGGCCAAGCTAGTACGTGGAAATGACCCACATCGAATTCACCTGATTTCGTGTAAAATGATGTGTCATCCAGGAGCCAATATTTGACCTAACAAAGCAAGGGATATAGGACTTTGTGTCCCCCTCTCACCTCAGGTTCACCCAATCAGCTACAAACCAGTGAAGGGTAAAGTTGTATCGATTCCAGTTATTCGATTCTTGAAAGAGTTCATGACTAACACATTCCCTCTTGTTTGTTGCAGGATCACTTGACTATCAAAAGCAAAGATAACAAATCAATGAGAGGCATGACAGACTCCCCTAAGCAAAATGGCGTCTCAAGTATTGCCAAAGCAAATGACAGAGATCCTTCAGGCCTTAATTCACTTTTAATTTTGGCCATGTTGATTGATCCATTTTCAGCTTCTTCTCTGCAAAAAGCAAGAGTAGAAATTCTTGATCAGATTCTCAATCCCTGGTTGATCCTTCATATGTCATGTCCCTAACCAATAGGAGTAATCTATTGACACTCATTTGTGAATAACCCTTTTGTAAATATCTCTTTTAATGTTCAAGTCTCAACACATTTGTAAATACCGTTCCACCAAGTAAACACCCCTATAACTGTTAATAAGTTCTTCTTGAGTAAAAAGCCTTTCATTTATTTTGAGAGTACAAACCCCATCACATCATACACTGCATGCATTTTTCCAGGTGAAGTCTGCATGATGATTTTGTCTGTCTAAATCATTGATTCAATTGAGAATTATTAGAATAGACAACCGATTAAAGAATACAAGATTGATTGAGCATGTTGGATAAGGCGCGTCAGAATGATGGCAGGCAAGCCATATCCTACACACAATCCCCCCATTTATACACTTGTGAGATGAGTGCAGAAAATTCCATGACTACAGGGTAAAGAGTTCTCTTGCGAATGGTACGATGATCAAAGCAATGAGAGGCATTCCATCACTCACTTTGAGCCCCATACACTAACAAATTTCTACTATACTCCCGACAAAGAACCACCCCACACTGGGGCAAGTCAAAAGCAAATCAACATCACAAGGTGAGAAAGGGGATAAAAATTTTCTTGCTCGCACTTGCATCAATCTTTGAGTATCTTTATTACATATGAACACTTGCGTTAATTTAAGTGCTCTAGAGTCATGAAGAACAATTCTTTATTTAAGCACTTGTATCCATTGTACAACTCAATTGAGTCTGTAAATCCATCCTCACATTGAGGCAAAGTAGAAGCCACTGTCGTTTGAGCAACATAATCAAGAGTGCCAATAAAAGATGAAGACTCCATAGTCTAATGAAGGCGTTTGCTTGAACTCGCCAAGATCGATTCCTCAAGCAACAAGAGTAAAAACTGGGGCATAAAAAAGCAGTGTACCTGGTAAAAGCAAGGTCAATGCCCATAAATGAAAAATTGAGATGAGAAATTGGGGCATGAAAAAAAAAGCAAAGTGTGCCTGGTAAAAGCAAGGCCAATGTCCAGACAAAAACACAATCATTTATATTCCCAAAAGAAATTGTTGTTGTGGTCCATAGAGCATTCATCGGACCGTGAGAAGAAAGACCGGTGACAAATGCCAAGACAGTCACCAACTCTCACCCTTTTACACATGAGCCAAATCTATGTTGCATCCCATTATAAAAGTCTCTTCAGACTAGGGGCACTTCAATTAATGTAAGATTTCATATGTCTATAAACCTCGCTCGAAGAAGTACGGGCAAGATTACTCTATCACTTTTCGCAGGATTCTTGACTTCCAAGCCCGAAGACAATCGTGTGACACTCCATTCATAAGCCTTGACCTTGATGGTTCCCTTCGATGAGCCATTGGCCAAGATTTCATCATAGTTTCAACAAAGACCTCTCACATTGGTAAAATCGCATCTTTGTTTGCAAGAATACTCGCACCCCGTTGACATGATGACAAAGTGAGATAGTGTGGTCCTTATAAATCCTGCATCAATGGTCGGGATAGCCTTTTCCATGAGAGTGAGTGAAAAGCCCTTTCGACTCGAAAGTCCCTCATTTGGCATGCTCAAGACATCTACATTCTAAATGAATGTTGTCTCTCAAAATCTTCCCCAATGGAAATCAAAAGATGCAAAACCGACAAAATCATCATGCATGAATCTCATTTGAGCTCATAGCATATACAATCATGTGTGCATATTGTACAAATAGCATACTCTCTTCTTGACACTCGACCTATTCGAGTCGTCCCTTGAGTTTGGGTGCTTGCAATTGTCTAAGTATCCCCTTGTCTTTGAGTACCGGCCACTGTTCGGATACTCCATTTTCCTGACACTCGACCTGTTCAAGTTGTCCCCAGAGTATTGATACTTGTGACTGACCAAGTATCTATTTATTATTGAATACCTACTGCTGTTTAGGTATCCCCATATCGTCAAGTTCCCATCGTTGTCTAGGTACTTCCTTTTCATGACACTCAACCTGCCCGAGTTGTCCCCAAATAATATAGCAGCTGTTCAAGCATTCCATTGCTTTACTTGGCACCACCGTCCAGGTATGTTTTCTAGCACTTGGGCCAGTCTGAGTGGTCCCAAATCATATCACTAAATACTTGTGTTCATCCAAGTATTCCAGTACACCTGTGGCTATCCAGGTGTCCCACCTCTTTAAGTGCCTGTAGCAATCCAAGTAAGCCTCATACCACAATCCAGTTTATAATACCAGGAGGTGAGAGACCTTCATGAATATCCCAGGCACGTCCTCGATATTCCCAATTACCAGGAGGTGAGAGACCTTCACGAATATCTCAGGTACGTCCTTGATATTCCCAACTACCAGGAGGTGAGAGACCTTCACGAATATGCAGGGCACGCCCTCGATATTCCCATTTACCAAGAGGTGAGAAACCTTCATGAATATGCGAGGCACGCCCTCGATATTCCCATTTACTAGGAGGTGAGAGACCTTCACGAATATGCGGGGCACGCCCTCGATATTCCCATTTACCAGGAGGTGAGAAACCTTCATGAATATGCGGGGCACGCCCTCAATATTCCCAATTACCAGGAGGTGAGAGACCTTCACGAATATCTCAAGTACGTCCTCGATATTCCCATTTACCAGGAGGTGAGAGACATTCACGAATATATGGGGCACGCCCTCGATATTCCCACTTACCAGGAGGTAAGAGACCTTCACGAATATCCAAGGTACGTCCTTGATATTCCCAATTACCAGGAGGTGAGAGACCTTCACGAATATCTCAGGTACGTCCTCGATATTCCCATCTACCAGGAGATGAGAGACCTTCACAAATATCTCAGGTACGCCCTCAATATTCCCATTACTAGGAGGTGAGAGACCTTCACGAATATTTCAGGAGGTGAGAGACCTTTACGAATATTCGAGGCATGTCCTCAATATTCCCCTTTTACCAGGAGGCGAGAGACCTTCACGAATATGCGAGGCACGTCCTCAATATTCTCAATTACCAGTCGATGAAAAACCTTCATGAATATCCAAGGTACGTCCTTGATATTCCAACTACCAGGAGGTGATAGACCTTCACCAATATCCCAGGTATGCCCTCGATATTTCCCAATTGCCAGGAGATGGGATACCTTCACAAATATCTAATGTATGTTCTCAACTTGTGAATACCCAAGTATCCCCCAAGAATTCATACTGGTGATCATCCAAGTACCCATTCAATGCCTATGGTCAGCCAAATACCCATTTTGACGCATGCAAAAGCCCAGATACCCTTCAAGTTAGTACTTGTGAATATCCAGGTATTCTTTGATATGCTTGTGAATGTCTAGGTATCTTCAAGAATTGATGCCCTGAGAAAGGTCGACACATCCTCCCGAGAAAGGTCGGGTTCAAACTGGTGTCTTCGACAGAAGTCAGATGCCCCACAAATCGATGCCCTGAGAAAGGTCGGTGCATCCTCCCGAGAAAGGTCGGGTTCCATCCAGTGTCTTTAACAGAAGTCAGACACCCCAACAAATACGATGCCCTAAGAAAGGTCGGCGCATCTCCCGAGGAAAATCAGGTACCAGTCATTTGTTGTCTTTTGAGAGGTCGACACCTCCCACAAAACAGATGCCCCGAGAAAGGTCGGCGTATCTCCCGAGAAAGGTCGGGTACCAACTGATGTCCTCGATACAAATCAAGCACCCACAAATGAGATGTCCTGAGAAAGGTCGGTGCATCTCCCGTCAAGGCGACCGAAGAAAGGTTCGGGTCCTAGACAAAACCCTTGATTACTCCAACAGGCGACCGAAGAATGGTTCGGGTCCTGGAGGAGCAATCTCCCGTCACGGCGATCGAAGAATGGTTCGGGTCCGAGACAAACCCTTGATTACTCCAACAGGCGATCGAAGAATGGTTCGGGTCCTAGAGGAGCAATCTCCCGTCAAGGCGACCGAAGAAAGGTTCGGGTCCTTGACAAATCATTGATTGTTTTAACAGGCGACCGAAGAATGGTTTGGGTCCTGGAGAAGCAATTTCCCGTCACGGCGACTGAAGAATAGTTCAGGTCCGAGACAAATCCTTGATTACTCTAACAGCGACCGAAGAATGGTTCGGGTCCTAGAGGAGCAATCTCCCGTCAAGGCGACCGAAGAAAGATTCAGGTCCTCGACAAATCATTGATTGTTTTAACAGGCGACCGAAGAATGGTTCGGGTCCTGGAGAAGCAATTTCCCGTCACCGCGACTGAAGAATGGTTCGGGTCCGAGACAAACCCTTGATTACTCCAACAGGCGACCGAAGAATGGTTCGGGTCCTAGAGGAGCAATCTCTCGTCAAGGTGACCGAAGAAAGGTTCGGGTCCTCGACAAATCATTAATTGTTTTAATAAGCGACCGAAGAATGGTTCGGGTCCTGGAGAAGCAATTTCCCGTCACGGCGATCGAAGAATGGTTCGGGTCCAAGACAAACCACTGATTGCTCCAATAGGCGACCGAAGAATGGTTCGGGTCCTGGAGGAGCAATTTCTCGTCAAGGTGACCGAAGAAGGTTTGGGTCCTAGACAAATCATTGATTGTTTTAACAGGCGACCGAAGAATAGTTCGAGCCCTGGAAAAGCAATCTGCTCATATCACCAGGTAAGATGATGCCTTGATACTTGCCAAACTCGGGGCTCACACCCTATCTCACTCACTCCTGGTAAGTAACTACAGGTATCTTTTTATCTGTCTTAATATATGTAATGTTATATTGCTCTTTTTACAGGATAATAAGTTCCGAATAAAATATAATCTGCTACGCATATATAGGCAAAATTTAGGCATCAGTTTGTCTTTGAATGCAACCTCCGCGAGCTCACCTTCAAAGAGGGGCAGCTGTTGACGCCTAAAAAATTAATTAGATAATAAATAAATAAATAAACAAAAAAAAAAGCAAAAGAAAAAAAGCAAAAAGAGGAGCAGCCCCCTATGGGCTCTCGGCCCATTTCCGCCAAGCTCCGCCCCACCGCATCTTCTTCTTCCCGGCGCCTCGTAGCACACGCGCAGAGGGCGCGACGGGAGAGGAAGGGGGTGGATGAACGGCGATCGCGTGCGGAGCAGAGGAGTAGTGGGCGTCAACGGGACGTGCTCGGAGGAGGCGATGATGGCGGATGGGACGGCGGTCCAACCGGTGGGTCGAAGCCTCGCCGATCGGCTGCTTCCGGGCCTATAAATAAGCCCTCCATCCCCGACGAAGAGGGGGGACGAAGATCATAGAGAGAGAGGGAGAGCCGGATCGAGTCGCAGCCCTTGGACACCCCACTGAGAGACTTCAGGGGGGCCGAAGGCTCGCGGCCTCAGATCCGAGCCTCGCCGGAGGGGGAACGGGAGAGAGAGAAGTTGGAGAGGAAGGGATTCGCGTGGGTCTCGCTGTCATCGCCACCCTTGTCGTGCCGTCGTCACAATAAGGTACCGTGCCGTTGCTGTCGCCGCCGTAGCCCTCTCCATAGTCCGATCACCTTCGCCGTCACCACCGTGGCCGTCCTCGCCGCGGGACCGCTTCGGTCTCCTCTCCGGCGCAGCGAAATTGCAAACCCTAGGGTTTGCGATTTTCCGGGTCGCGAAGTGGATCCGGACCCGGAAAATCGGGTAGGGTTTGTGATCTAGGGGGCGGCTACGAGTCGGGTTGAAAGCCGGGCCGGATCCGGGTAGGGTTTCACCAGGGGAGCGGGTCGCCGAGCCGGGCCGTGGAGCGAGTGGTGGATCCGGGTCGTCGGGCCGGGCCAGCGCCCCAAACGCCCGGCCACGGCATCGTTTCGGTAGATATAAAAAAAAAAAAAAAAAAAAAAGGATGAAAAAATCCAAGTCGGGCCCGCGTCCTCATTCGGGTCGGCTGTCGGGTCGGGCACGGCCCGTGGATCCGACCCGGTCGATTTTTATTTTAATATAATATTTTAATAATAAATAAATAATTTTTTTCAAAAAAGAAAAAAATATTTTCTTTTCGAAATATATATATATATATTTAAAAAGCATTTTAATTTCCAAAAAAAACCAAAAAAAAAAAATATCCAAAAATATTTTATTTTCCTAAAGATATTAAAAATGTTTTAATTTCCAAAAAATCGAAAAATAATAAAAAATGATAAAAATATTTTATTTTCCGAAAATAAAAAAATCAAAAATATTTCATATTTTCCAAAAAATGCCAAAAATCCAAAAAAAAAGCCAAAAATTCATGAAAAAGCCAAATAAAATGTCAAAATTTCAGAAAAAACCAAAAAGACTTGTATTTTTCCAAAAAATACCAAAAAATCCCAAAAATCCCTTTGGTGTCCAAAAAATTAGAAAGTGACTCAAAAATATTTTTCCTCCCAAAATGCACGGAAAATCCCTCAAAATCCAAAAAGCCTTAGGGTTTAAGCAAGATTAGGTACCGAAAGGGCATTAGTGATTAACTAGTGTAATCAAGTCCCCGATCCTAATTTCTCTGGTTGCGCAGGAGTGAGTATTTCTCCCGATACTTCACTTGGGTTTTTAATCAACCCACCCCAAATCGATTAGTGGCAACTCCATTTTAAAATTTGATTTACAGGTTAAAAAACTTGAACCATTAAGTCATGAATTGGTGGACTTGGGAGAGTCCGGGCATAACCAAATTCAGCCGAGCCATTAGCCTCTTTAGGCGCCCGTACCTGATCACGGGCGCCCGAAAAAAAGAGGTCGCGACACCCATACATCAAGACGTGCGCATTTCAAAAAAGATTCCTGTCACAAAATTCTTAAATCTCCAGGTTTGAGGCTTCTTTGATTTCACCTCTGTTTTGTCCTGCGTGGCCGAATATTCTCAATCATCAATAAGTCTGTTAACTTCTGTGGGTATTGACCGGTAATTGGTAAAGCTTTTGGGAAGTCAGCTTGATGTGTTTTGAAAATTACAGGTTGGCGTAGGCCACAATTTTCAGTTAAATGCAATTAGTTGGAAATGGAAGCTCACCACATGTTTGGGTGGGGACGGTGTATCTCGAATTAGAAATAAGACCACTCTTGGACTTTGTCCAGGTGTAGATTTTCGATTTGGGTGGAGGGCTGATTACTTTCTTCCAGAAATCACAGGGTAAGTTTCTTCCTTCTCAACTACAATATATTTCGCTCTTGGAAGAAACTAGATGAGCTATATATCAAAACAAGGTCTAATTGTATCAACTATTCGGTGTCACGAATTAAAATTTTGCTATTACAAAGCATGATGTTTATAACATACAGTGAACTTACAGGTGTGGGTCATGTGCTTCCGTGATTTATGTCACTCTGTTTTATTAATTTTTCTGGGGTTCAAGTTGTGTGTTTCATGTAATAGGGGTCTTGGTACTGATGAGCCACTATTCAACATGAACTCTGGGCAGTTGCAAGCATCGCTAGATAGAGTGGAAGCCATTTTAAGCTATCCAGATACTGTTTAGAGGATATTGGTGAAGAGATGTTATGTTAATTGGTTGGCTCCTTTGAACTGCGTTGAGATGACAACTACTGGCATCTAATGTGCACAGGATGATGCTTTGACAAGAAAATTTTGAACATGGCCGAGCAAAAAATCGTTTTGCTTTTGAGTGTTCATGTTGGCCTCAGAAGTTGTTATCATTGTTTCTTGGCACATGTTCATATTTAATTGCAGCATCAATTGTTTGCCTGAATTTCATATTCAGCTGGAGAAGCGGGAATATGGGAAGGGATGACGAGGTTCAGTCGTGCAGTGAAGAATGAGCATTGAAGCCTTTGAATATCATCAATTTTGTCGGACAATGTTGTTGTACGTAAGGGAAGTAGTGGAGTGGTAAAATACGTGCAATCTGTTTTATCAGTTATTTTAACTCTTCATTTTTCACTTCCATTCCCTTTCTTTACATTTACTGAAATTTCAGTCATCTACGAGATATTTATAGAAACGAAGGTCCCGTCATCATCAATGGGATTAATTTTGTGTCAAGGCAGATGATTTGGAACGATGATAAGGCATTTCTCGTGACATCCTATCAAGCAATATCCATGTGCATTTCATACACGACTTTGATCATGTAATTGAGCAATCCCTACTCTGTTTTCAAAATTGCTGCCCAACGGTATATGCTCTCTAAGGAACTTTTTCCCTTTTGGTTTTTGTTTATGGGTGTGGCATTTGCTAGCGAAAATCCCTAGGGATGTACTACCAGAGGTGAATCATAGAGCACCTGATGCTTTGGCCTTGATTAATTAATCTACTTTACAATGCATTCTCAGAAGTTACAACTACATATCCAAGTGAACCAGAAAATGGAGCTCAAAACATTTTCTTGACTATATGCATTTTTATGAATAGTATTTTTGACATATACTTGTAAGAAGTAGGCAGTATTTTGTTCTCTCATTGTTTCAATCTCCTCTCTCTCTCTCTCTCTCTCTCTACAATTCACATGTAATTTTGTGGAAAGACAAAACCTTCTCTCATAAGTCGATAAGGAACCCTCACCGACAATTCTGTGCCTTTTGGCTTTTGAAACACTTGGGATAGAGAGAAATGAGTGATGCCCACCCATTGCACCACCCAAGGCAGAGAGTAATAAATGTAAAGGCGGTGCCCTCTCCAACCTGTGTCCTAGCCTTTGAACTTGAAACTTTGCCTTCTTTCACTTTCAAATTCTCCCCTCTTGATGCATATAAAGACAAACACCCAAATAGACTCCCCAAAATCAAAAAGAAAATGCCTGCCGTAAAGTTGAGAAGTTCTTATTCATTCCCGAGTCTCCTGCTCTCTTGCTTACGATTCATTCTTTTCATGCTTCTGCAGCGTCTTTTGCTCCCTCGTTCCTCCTCAAAATTCCCCCAACTTTGCTCGGTTTCGCTTTCCCCATAATGTCGTCCATTTTATTCGTCTCCTATTTTGTGGGCTTCTATTCCCAGCTCACCCGCTTTTGCTTCATGACCCACTTCTTGATCCTCCTCGCTTTGCTGTCCAGCCAGGTGCTCAGCATCCGGGTGCTGTTCACCAAAGAAAAGTCAAGACTTTCGCTGCTGAGATCGCAGAGACTCGAAAGAGGCTAAAGTCCTGGTGAGGCTGGAGTGCGGGGTTTTGATGGCTATGTGCCGCTGGAGTTAGTGGTGTTGGCGCTGACGTGCATCGTGCACAATTGTTGGGTGAGGGAGTGCGAAGGGCTGGGAAAAAAAAAGGGACGCGGTGGAGAAGAAGCGGAGCATGAGGATCGCCATAGTGCAGGAGGAATATATGGCCAACACAGCTAAGACCGTGGAGGTCAAAGCCAAAGAGTTGGATGAGAGGATGAGGTATGGGCAGTGGTTAACACTAATTTCGCAGCCTGAGCTTCCATTAAACTGAAATTGTTTTTTTCTTCTGTGTTTTTTTTTTTTTTTTTTTTTTTGTCCCCTAGGATTTGACTGCGATTTTAAGGGCATGTTTGGTAACGTTTCTGTTCAAAAATTGCTCCAGGAACAGAAATAGAAAAAAATGTTTCTGTTCCGGGGAATAACTTTTTACCAGAAAGATGCGTTTGGTAAACTTGTTCCGGGAATAAAAAAAATGAATAGAAACATGTTTGGTAAATTTTTATTCTTTTTTTGTTTCTTTTAATTTTTTAATATTTTAATTTTATTTTTCCTTCTTTCGGCCGGTCGCCGGCTCTCCAGCAACCGGCCGACGGGGCTGGAAGCCTCGCACAGCCAAGGCGAGGCCGAGCCTTGCCGGGGCCGGCGACGCCGGTCTCGGCTGGGGCCGGGCGACACTCGGCGAGGTCGCCAACCCTCGACGGCGTCACAGGCCCTCAACGGCCGGTGGCTGCGACCGGCCAAAAAAAAAAGAAGAAGAAAAGAAGAAGAGAAGAGAGAGAAGAAGAAAGTGTTTCTTCAAAATCATTTCTGGAACAAGAAACAATTTTTTTTTGTTTCTCATTTCTGTTCATTTTGTGTTCAGGGAACAAAAAATCCGATTTTGAACAAAAATGCAAACAAACGCATTTCTGTTCTTTTTTTGTTCTCGAGAACAAAAAAACAAAATTTCTATTCTTGAACAGAAATCAGGAATAAAAACACGCATGCCCTAATTCATCTGTCATTTAAATTTCTGTTTCCTCGTTCACCGCACTTGAACTTGAGTGGAACAATTAATAATATATTTGCGTTTAAATTTTTACGTACGAATTTATGACTCTTCCTGATTCATGTTTCTCAGCACTTTGGGTCTATCTTATAATGCTCTATAGTGGAAAAAAGTAACAAAAAATATCAAATTTATTGCATTAGATTGGTACATTTTAATTGGACCAATTTAGTTATAATTTTTTTTGCATTGGTATCTATCAAGTCTATCATGTCAATTTTGATTGGAAATCATTTATGTGGACTCAAATTGTTTTATGTGGCATGATCGACATTCACGTAAATATTTTTTAAAATTTTTTAATAATTTTTAAACTTATTTTTTATTTTTGTTCTTTACTCTCTTTTTATTTTTGTCTATGAGGACTGGCAAGGGCTGCCAGCAATGGGCGAGGACCGCCACGCCCCTCCCGGCTCTGGCAAGGGCCACCACGCCCTCACCAGGCAAAGCGAGGGCATGTGGCCCCTCGCCTAGGTCTAGCAAGTAACCCAACTTCTCTCGGCCTTGTGCTCCTCATAATACCGTCCACCCGTCTCATATTCCTAGCTCACTCTTTTCTGCTTCAGGACCCTCGTCCTGATCCTCCTTACTTCGATGTCCAGCCAGGTGCTTAGCGCCCTGGCGTAAACGTCAAGCCTTTCGCTTATGAGATCACAGAGAGACCTGAAAGAGGGTAGAGTCCTGATGAGACTGGAGTGCTGGGTTTTGATGGCATTGTGCTTCTGGAGTTGGTGGTGTTGGTGCGGACATGCACCGTGCACCGTGCACCGTTGCTGGGTGAGGGAGTACGAAGGATTGGGTGCAAAAAAGAACGCGATGGAGACGAACCGGCAAAAGTGCCAGGAATCGATGGCCAACGCGGCTAGGTTCGTAGAGGTCAAAGCCAAAGACTTGGATGAGAGGATGAGGCGCAAGTATGGGCAGTGGTACGACTGGTTTTGAAGGCTGAGCCTCCATTGAACTGAAATTGTTGGTCCACTTGCTACATCGGAAGTTACTTGTGTTGGGCCACTAGTTGGGTGGCCATTATAGAGAATTTGTCTGGATCTTTGCTTTTACTTGATTGGATGAACCCCGTTGAGTATTTGACCATCATGTTGCTGATTCTTTGAAAATTGGGTTCACCTTGTACAAGAATGAGCAATGAAGTAATTGCTCACAGTTTGGGGGGAAACAATCCCATAACACATTGTGGCAAGGTGTGCGCTTGACAGCATATGTTAAACTTTAGTACAAGTATTATTGATGTTACACTTCAAGTCTTTAAAATGAGTGTAGCATGACATTCGCATCACACACAGTAAGAAGTGCTAAAAAAGATGACATTACTGATGTCTTTGTCTAACAATAGTAGAGATTATTTCCATATCTTAATGGGACGGTAGAGGGGAGGCCAGCCAGTGGATTCAACCATTTCAACGTACAAGGGAAGCTGTAGGAGTGCAAACAATATGACAGGAATGGCAGCAAACAATGTCATTGGGATGTAGATCCACTCTAATCGTTGGTTTAAGACCATTGTAAGAGCAGAACCAAACGCTACCATCATAAAGGCCAAAGAGAGGAAGAGAAAAGTGAGGCCTAGTATCATTTTTCTTGGCAGCGAGTGGACGAAATCTTCAATGGCATAGCGTGAAGTTAGGATAGCCAAGAACATCAAGGTGGCGGTGACAGAGGAGAAAAGAGCAAGAGCGTCTGCAATCGCAAATACAATAAACGAGCTCTTCTTTAGAAAGATCGGGATCCCCTCATCATTGTTGCCTCCAGGTGCCGTAAAAGCAGCAGCAAAAGCTACCGTAATGATGAGAGTCGAGATGAGACTACTAGATGATGATGTATCCTTCATCCATTGTCCAGCCTCTTTGAGCAAATCTTGGCGTTGTTCTATAAAAACTTCCCAATATGTTTTCCCTCTCCTTTCTTCTGTTTCTTCCAATTTTAGACTTTTGAAAGAAGGATCGCTCCCATCTTCCTCTTTCGATACCTTCACAAAAATAAAGGGCGCCTACTAATGTAAGTGTACATTAAAGCTCACAAAAGGGTGGCAATCAAATAAGGTGAACTGACCTTAAACTTCAGACGTTTTAAAGAAGGATCGCTCATATCTTCCACTACCTTCACAAAAGTTAAGGACACCTATCATTATAGATGTAAATTAAAAAGCACGAAATTGTGGTTGGCGAATAAGGTCAACCAACCTTAAACCACTGGAGTTCCCTCTGTATTAGAAAAGCTGCTCCAGAAACATCTGCCGATACACATCTTGGTGACCATTCTACTACTGCCTCCATCAGGCTACGTCTTGTCAACTCATCATCAGTCAAATATGGAGTTGTGTTGTGTGCGCTCAGTCGTCTAAACAACTCGACATGCCGTCCCTTCACAACTTCTTTGATCAGTTCTTTTGTGAAATTTTTTTCCCACATCAACTCCGGGAAAAACGTCAAACATAATTGGACAAAGTCAGAGATTCCACGAGATGCAGCGTCAATGACAATGTTTGAAGTCAATAAAAACTCCAGTATGGTGGGAATATCCATACTAAATATCTTGTTGACAAGAGCTAGATTTCCAAATTCGTGCCTCAACTTCGAGTCTACAATCCTTTTGATGAAAGAAACTGCACATATTATTAGATAAGCAATTTTATATAACAAGGAAGAATCAAAAGGCCAAAGATATTAAAGATGGATTTAGGCTGTTTTGTTACATCTACATAGTAGTTTAGAAGAAAATGATGGATGTAAGATATTAATCAAAAGAAAACAAATTTAATATAGCTTGAAAATAAAAATGCATGCATGAGAGACTAGGCGAATGTATTGATGAACACACACACTTTATGGAAAAAAGTTTTTTTTTTTTTTAATAATGAAAAATGGGAAGATTCAATAATGGAACAATAGCTGTATCTTGGATAGAGTTTTTTAACAGATTCACGTAAAGCATATATATATCATTTAGACTTGGAATTAAATTAAACTGATTCATATCTTCATAATACGAATTGAGGACCAGTCCATCTTAATACCTATGATCTCAAGGGATACTGAAATATCAATTTGCACTTTAAATTTAGGGATCTCTACCTATGATGAAATGAGGTCATTTTTCCTATAAATACCATGGTAATGTCATGTACCTAGTTTTGTGGTAAGATTCAAGAGTGATATCATGAATTGCTTTGCTATAGCCACGAAGAGGAGAGAACAATCATGTCAGCAAGTTAGGAATTGATGATTAACAAAAGGATACACATCACACTCATGAATCGAAAATTGCACATGCAATGAAATTTAATAATGCTTGAATATGTTAGAAAACAACTTGGACTGATCAACCTCTAGATGAAATCCAAGTCTACAATTCTCAATAATTCTACCT
Source organism: Eucalyptus sideroxylon (assembly GCA_014182405.2). Classification (NCBI taxonomy): domain Eukaryota; kingdom Viridiplantae; phylum Streptophyta; class Magnoliopsida; order Myrtales; family Myrtaceae; genus Eucalyptus; species Eucalyptus sideroxylon. Next base: position 46,412,365 of record CM024550.2, read on the forward strand.
GGAAAATTGACATTGAGTAAGACGTCTTGCCTTACTTTACAACAGTTATACATGACTTTGATTTGTGACCTACCTCATGATTTGGATATTAAATTGTATACATAGACGTAGTCATTGTCCCTTCAATTTTTTATCGATAGGATCTATCAATGATATGCTTTTTGTCATGTTAGTCCATCAATTAAGCAGATTCACAGAAATACCTTTAGGCAACTTCATTTCTTCATATTTGCCAGATGATGTAGTGACCAAGCATGGTGGGATATCTAAAAATCATAACAGATAAAGTGAATACCATGCGGATAAAGTTGTTTGAATTGCATATATTTAACAAAGGAAGTGCGAGAAGCACCTACATTTGTAAACAATTTTTTCCCAAAAGTTGAGTCTAGCTCTACTACGGAAGTAAGACATCATAGGCACCAAGTATGCCAACGTTCTATCGTGTTTAGAATCTTCCACTTGCCCGGAGTTTTGGTTTTCTAAAAAGAACACTATGTCTTTTGGAACACAAGAACAAAAAAGTTAGTTCAAGTAAACAGCGAAGGAAATGAAATAAGATGGATAGGTATTAAATCCTACCCATATGACCGGCCATAGTAAGGCTGCTGATGATATTATCATCTGGGGCGGATATATGTTTGGCCAGGTACCAAATAACGTCCTTTTGAATAGGAGCCCATGAAATAGCAGTCGATAAGGCACGGGCTACACTTTCACGTCCAAAATCAATTTTGCCTACTAATGCCTTTACCATCCTTATTCTTCCACCCCGAGCAGCATTGCAGAGAGCCCTACTTAAAATTAAATTTTCATGTCTTGAAGGCAACAGCTCAACTAGGTTCTCGACCAATTGATCTTGTGTGGCAATAACCGCAACATCAAGCACAGTAACGGATTCATGTTCTACAGTCATAACTTCGGCCATCATTGCTTCTTTATTTTGAGAAACCTCTTTCTGGACATATGTCCAATCTCCTACGAGTGCAGCTCCAAACAATGGTCGATGGTTGTCATGGACCACCGCTGTTGGCATGACTGCAAAAATTACACATTAAAAGTCCTCAGGCTTATGCACTTCTTGGTTTTTAGGTCAAGTGTAATTATTGCACTTGCTCAGAGTTCCCATGAAATGCAAATGCAAGCCAAGGGGCAGTCGTTTACTCAACGCACATTTTTCTATAAGCCTGTTTATTTACTCCTTGAAAGTAAATATATATATATATATATATATATATATATATATATATTTGGGCTTTCTCAATTATAATTCAAGATATTGTTCAGATTTCAAAAAGTATGAAGATTATAATTTGTATGCTTAAATTTTAAACAAAAAATGTCAAAATGCATGAAACACATATTTATAGAAAAAAAATGAAAATAAAAAGTACAAAATGACAAACCTTTATAAGTTGTCGTTGCGCCTTCTGAATTCCCTTCTTCCTTAGCCACTTTGATAACAAAAAGAGAGATGAACATAAATAACCTTAGAAAATGTTATACCGTGCATGCTTTAAATCATCGACATGAGCATTAGGATCAGTTGTTGCATAGAATTTTCTATATAAAAATTAATTTTTTAAACAAAATTTTTTTAACATTAAACTTAACATGGATCATGAGTTTTTTTTTTTTTTTTTTGAGATAGTATTGTATCATAAATTAGGTTTATAGGACCTTTGCCTTCTTATCTTGTGCAATGTGCTTTTTAGTGAGTTTTTATTTATGGTTACTATTGATTTTATCCGTGATATCATTCATAAATTAAGTAACGGTATTGTATCTAACTTTAAAATTCACGTAATAATCATGAAAGAGATTTACATAAATAAACATAAATGAATTAACTTAAATCACATCGATTCCGTCAATTGATACGATAAATTTATAAGTCACGATTGATATAGGATAGATTGTTATAAGATTATTAGTATGATCATAGCAATGAATTGCATGGAGTTTTTCCCTAAGTGTTTAGCTTAAACTTAATAAAGATGGTTGGGAAAAATAATTGATCTAATTTTTTTTACAAAATTCATATTACTTTTTCTTGTTTCTGTGGCAGGACCATTTCAAGGTCCGTGTCCCTTCGACAATGTGTTTATTAGTGGATTCTCTTCTTTAATGTTATCTTTATACTTTTTCGTAACAGTGACAACCATTTCCTTTGACCAGTTTACTTTTGGCTTAGAGCTACATTACATGATTTCTTTATGGAGATGACTATAGTGAATTGACTAGTTCGAGGATCATCACTTCAAAAGTTTAGTCTCATGTAGTCTCTTAATGATAGATAATTAACTATCCAGAAGCCATTCGTTTTATGCTCTGCCCTTGATGAAATTGCTTTGCAGGACAGTCAGCTGCAATTTCAATTTGTATACCAAGTAAACATAGAAATAATTAGTCCTAATGAGGTGATTTTTGGGACAATGCTCTCTTATAAGAGGAAATATTCTGGTAATTAATTTTAATGAACTGGTTATTGAGTGCTTGTAAGTAACAAAACTAGGACTGAGAAAAAGCAGTGGCATCATGATTAACGACTATGAGGGAACTTGTGGAGCCAAGTCAAACCAAATTAGGAGATTTGACTTTAAGTAATACATTTGGCGCGTTCGCTGTTTACTTGAAAGGAATAATTATGTACATAGGCCCGTTAAAATGAATAGATTAGCTGTACTTGGCGGCCACACACTGCTTTTGCAATTTTAGTTCAGGGAAATTCTTTTTTTTTTTTTTTTTTTTTTTGGTCTTTGTAGGTTGGGAAATATCACTTTACTCTCTATATTTTGTTTTGTTAGTTTTTAAAAAAAGGACACCACAAGTTTCATAACTTTCTTATGGCGCTTTCTTAAGTGTCATAACTAATTTTTCCAATGTCATAACTTATGTATGACGCTCATTTGAGGGTTACAATTTTTTCCCGATTACTTGAGTGCCATATAATCTTTCTATCAATCACTTAAGTGTCATAACTCTTTTTTAAACGTTCACAATAAGTGCTATGCCATGTTGGATTTTTGGATTTCCGATACTAGAGTGAACATTTAAAATTGACACTTAAATGATCAATTAAAAGTTATGACATTCAAAAGAACATTTTTTTAAAAGTTATAGTACTTAAATTATTGAAGAAAAATTATATCACTCAAGTGAGTACTGTATAAAAGTTATGACATTTGTGGTTTTTATATTCCATTTTGTTACAATTCCCATCCTTATACAGTTGTATAATCATAATTAAGTCACTTTGTCAAAATTACAGGGACAAAACGTGTTATTTGCCAAATTACTTTAAAGTAAGTCCTTTTCAAAAAGAATAATTTTAATTTCTAATGATTTAGTTGAACTTTTCAAGTTTTTAAGAAATCATTTTACGTTGATGTAGTTTTTCAAAGCAAATTTGGTACGAAATAATGTCAATTTTTTTTTTTTTTTTTTTTTAAGGTTTAAATTTTGAAAACAAGAAAACCAAAATTTCTACTAAACGTATTCTCATTGAGAATTTTTGGAAATGAAAACAAGAAATTGCAAAATTTCCTCGTACCAAATATTCCACTAGAATCCTACAGAATATTTTTCTTCCACTCTCTTTCCTTATTTCGCAAGGATTTTATAAAAGGAAAAATTGTCCGGACGCTTATTAAATAACAAAATAAAGAAATACTCCGATTTTCAATATATATACTGTCCCTGATGTTTGTTATACTACTTCGAAATTAACACACAAAAAGCGTAATTTTTGTGATTTTGCCATCGCCTCGTGGGATTTAAAAAAAAAAAAACTAGAACAACAAAGGAAAGAAAGGAACATGCCTGGCGGTGGTGGCGACGTCACCCCGCTGCTTGGGGTATCCATGGAGGATTCTTTGCCGTGACTTCTCGGGAGCACTGCAAAAATCTGAAGCAGAGAAAACGTATTGTTTACGGGGTTTAAGTCGAAGTTATTTTGCGTTCTCTTGGATCTCCTTTTATAGATGGACTTGTGGATGGAAGCCAAAGTTCCAGCTGTGGATGACGTACCATTCTCTTTTCCTGTATGATGTCTTCATTTCTGAATTTCATGACATCAGAAATTGCATGCATGTCACGCAAGAGGAAAGAGAGGAGATATAGAAGATCATTGGGACATGGCCATTGACTCTAGTCAACTCTCATTCTTCTCTGGGCAGAAGTTAACGGTCGTTGTGTAGATTGAGGATATTCCAGATTTTCACATGATCCAATAATGGCGAGCATTTATATAATGCTCTACAGACAGGTACGATGAAACTAGCGAAAAGTAATGGCCCATAAAAGTAAAAAGAGCACAATAATACAAGCCAAATGGCCGACATTGGAATCTATGTCTATCAAACTGAAATTAACGGTTCAATCTCAAGGACACCTGAACCATACCAAACCAAAGAGTCTAGCTCCTAACGTACCAACATAATATCGTACATCAAATGGAGTACTCTCATTTGTTTTGATTAAGATATAGATATTTATTTGAGTCCATGCCAAACAAATCCACGTTTGAATGGTAGATGCCTAGTCACTAGTTAGGTTTCAATCGATTCACCTACCACCAATAATTTAGGGCATGAGCCACTCTTAATTGGGCTTTTCTATTATAGTAGTCTTTGAGTTATTGTGATAATAACAGTACTTAGCTAGTTTTCGTACCTACATTTGGCAAAAGGAGTAGAGAAAGGCGGGCACAAAAGAACAACTATATTGAACTCTGACAATTTCTCTATTTTCAAAAGACTGAAGGGACTATTAATTAACTCATATATTAAGCATTGTCATTAACATGTACATATAAGATATTGCAATCGAGACTAGGAAACCAAAGGTGCTGAATATATATATATTAATTGGATTCCTAGATTAGATAGTTTTTTTTTTTATCAATTAGTTACTTGGGGCCACAAGTGTAATTTCACATAATAATATTCTTTCTTTTCTACCACCATCCCCTGCTTTGCAAACTGACATATTTCAATTTCTTTTATTCAGTGGTTTTATAGAATGATTCATTTTTAGCAAATACTTAGTAAATTTAATCAATAAATAGGTTATTCCATTTTGAGACTGCTTATGTATAAAAAAAAAAAAAATTACCTTGATAGCGTATGTAATGCGAATCCTATTTCAATAGATTTTTATTCTGTAAATTTGGCAGCCAGGGCGGCACGGCCCCCAACCAAGGGAGTGGTTATGTCCAGTATGTCCCCCCTTATTCCCGACATGCTATGGTGCCCAGTGGCTAGGAGCGGGTCGAGTAATTTTCTTCAAAGCAATCAAGGATGCTCGGTGTCAAAACTGTGGCATTGCATCGCAATCGGTGGATTCCCATCCATAAGTTGTTTCATCTTAATATCCACCGAGTCCATACATTGGAGTCTATTCTGTTCAGAAATTGAAATTAATAGTTTAATCTCAAAGGAAGTCTCGGCCACATCAAAGAATCTAGCTCCTATTTCACATGACATATCGATATGATATCGAACATCAAACTGAGCATCTTTTTTTTTTTTTTTTTTTTTTAATATGACCCAGGAAACCCCGAAAGCCAACAGTCGGCGGGAAGAACCTGGGGCTGACGCAAGCTAACCACTATACTCACGCCAACAGTTAAGTCACCAAGTAATGCTGCTGAGATTCCAACTTGGCACATTTCGTGGGAGGCACAAAGCTTAAGCCAACTACGCCACCGCAGTGGGTGGTAAACTGAGCATCCTTGATTGCTTCAATTCTTTAAAAAACTAGAGATATTTAATTGATCCAAATCGGCCCACCAAGTAAATACGTTAGTATTTTTCCGAAACAAATTCACGTTTGAATGGTGGATGCCGAGTCTCTATTCATAAGTCGATTCATTCACCACCGATAATTTAGGGCATGATCTACTCTTAATCTCCGAGGACTCATTGCAAGTCTATGGGGAATCCTTCCGACATACATGAGATGCTGTTACGATACGGCATGACTCATGAGAAAAAGAACATCTCGTCTCATTGTCCTAAAATGCACTCCACCTAGATGGCTTGTCCTATCGATTTCTTTAGCCAACGGGAAAGATAAATATCAACATGTCAAGAAAGCGCAGCGCTAGTTTAAAAGAAACCTTAACTTTGCCCAAACTAGTCGTAAACAATAATCTTAAGTGTTCACATAAAGCATCAAATTTTTTGCTTCTCTCAAGTAAGAGTGTGCACAAGATATGAGATTGACTCTAAAGATATAAAGATCGATGTGCTCATCCTGATTTATAAAAGCTTCCCGGTCGTGTTTTGTATGCTTTTTAATTTCTCAACCACTTCATTCATCTTTATTAGCAGTTTAGGTTCAAGTTTGGTCATAGTGCAAACATGGCCTCCGATAATGTAAGCTATATTTTCTAATTCAATAAAATTTCATGCAAATTCTTAATTTTTTTTTTCCAATCTACTATATGCGTATTAATTAGTAATTCGAATTTTGTTAAGTTTTTGAGGTTTGCAGGCATATTAAATTCATTTACTTTTTATTCAATGTCATATTTAATGATTTAACTGGCCATCGCTCCATTGGACTTTAATTACTAATTAAATTCATTGAGTTTTTGGCAAAAATTTACGTACGACATGTTTTTTATGTGACTGCGAGAGGAGAATACGATGTCTCACCGGATTACTAGTAATGTGGCTGGTCATTAGGATTCTGAAGCCAATGACTGCAATAATCAAGAGTTGAGTCCTAACCCATTAAGAACCTTTAGGCTAGGGATGGTCCTAGGGATCGAAGACCACCGTCTCGCAAGCATAAAAAAAAATCTGAAACGGAGAAGTGTTTTTACGTGGGTCAATTCAAAGTTATTTTTCTGATCTCTTGGATCTTCCCTTTTTATACATTGACCTGTGGATATACAAAAATATCCTAATTTATGACCTCAAAAAATTTATGGAAATTCCTTTAATTTACAATAGTGCAAATTTGGAAATTTTAATAAATAAAAAAAAGATACAAGTGTAAGTTCACATAATTATCCTTTTTGTTTCCTTCCATCATCTCCTTCTTTGCAAACAAGATATTCTAATGGTTTTTATATTCTGTGTACTGGCGCTGTAAAATTTTCTTTAAAAAAATAAGTTTAATAGTACGAACTTATATAATTTTTTTTTTAGCATGTAGACTTATCCCATAAACAGGTTAATGTTTTTATTTTAAGACTCTGCAAAAAGAGTTTTATATTGACAATTTATTTGGTACAAATATTATTTCAACAGGCTTATATTCTGTACATTAGTGATGTAAACAAGCAAGTTTTATATAATGGCTTTTCCAATTGTGTTTTGTCAGCTTTCTACTTTCTCTACGCACTCCAATCATCCCCACTAGCAGTTTATGTTCCCCTTCAATCGTCGAGCAAACATGCTCAGCAAGATTGTAAGCCAGCTGCTGTAGTTCAATAAAATTTCATGCAAATTCCTTGTTGTCTCCAATATATTATTTTTGTGTCATTAAGTATTACAAATTTTACAAAGTCCTTGAATTCGTTTACTTTTGACTCAAAGACATGCAACGATTTAATTAGCCATCAATCATCCTCAATTGGACTTTAATAAGTCAGTGAAACCATTGCATTTCTGGCGACCATAACCTTGCAAAAATACATGAAACAGTTAATTACATGGGTTTTTCAATAGAACCCACATAACTAATAGTTCGAGTAGTCTTCATCCATGTAATTTATAGATCATGTAATAAGAAATTTATCATCTGAAATCAGATCCTTTATATTTGGTGAATCACAAAAATTCATAATCGTTATGTGAATGGATCTCACAAAATCAAACCATTGTGATGCATATGATCCACTGAACTCGTTTTCAGGTAAGAAATATCTTGGATTATAACTTCTCATCACAATTATGCGGTCATCAATAGTTGGTAATTGTTTATTTACTTCTCTTATTAGATTTGGACAGAGGTCCACTCCTTTATTGTCTCTTTTCTTTTGTTTAATCTTAATGCCATCCGATTCAAGTGTTTTAATATTGGCCATATGATCAATGCGTGTTGTCTGCAATTTGATTATGAACTTGTCATTGCGTCAAACCAGCACGGCAAAATTAGAGTGCTCAAGGCCTTTTGACTGTATCAAAGACCGTGGGAGAAACTATCAAAAAAAGTCCTAAACTTATTAAAATTATACCAATTCAATTATAAACTCTTTTTTTAATTACTAATTCAATCTTAAACTTGTTATATTTGTACTAATTTAGTTCATCCAATTAATTTTGGTCGATCGGTGCCAAAATGGACACAGACCGAGCATCAGCCGATGTCGACTGTCTAACCGATGCCGACATTAATAATTTTTTAATAATAATATTTTACAAATTATTTAATTAATTGTTCATTTTCTTTTTTTTTCCCTCCTTCTTCCTTCTTTTATTGGCAAGCTGTCATCAGCTAGAGGTGAGGGCTAGGTGAGGTCAGCCTTGCTAATCAATAACGGGGTTCACTCTCGCCAATCAGAGTCCAAAGATTGAATATGGAATTTATGTTATCTTTCAGATGGCAAGAAAAATGAGGAGGATGCAAATTTAGATGGGGAAGTTAAGTAATGAAATTAGCTCATAATTAAAAATAAAGATGGAACGTTTTTCACGTGCATCGTGAGTCAAAGACATGTTTGAGTAAGGGCAATCATGTATGAAAATTAGGAAACCTTATCTTCTCTAATTGTACACGTGCCATGCAAGGACGTCTTTCGTGCAACACCTTTTTGGCCTCGGATTGGGCGACTCAAAGATATCATTGCAATCAAGGATGCTGCCAAAGTTCCTCCCCACAAGGATGTGACACTTACTTCGTCTCCGTAGGTTCGTGTTGCGTCATTGCTTACATCATCTAGGAAAGTTGCGTGGTATCCTGACATGGATTTGGACACTTGCTTGGTGCCTTGCACAAAAAGATATGGAAGAGATAGGGAGAAAGATTATCAAGAGGAAAGTTTAATCGTATCCTAACATGGATTTTGACACTTGCTAGGTGTCCCGCATGAAAAGAAGAGATAGGCATAGAGGCAAACATCATCAAGAGGAAATCCTCACATGGATTTTGACACTTGCCAGGTGTCTCGCATGAAAAGATATGGATGAGATAGAGACAAGGCATCTGCATGGAAGGGACATGAGAGAGACAGGTTTCATCTTCGAGCTTTGCTATAGAGACCATAGCGTCCGAAAACATTTTGACTTCCACATAATGGCACCCCAGTAATTTTTATGAACGTCCAGGGTGATTTTTGGAGGGAGAGATATAGAGTCGGATCATTTTCGGTCCACCAGGTTGGGACGAGGCTAATTTAATGACTCTTTGATTGTCGAAAGATAGACATGGTCTCATTCAAAGTAGAAACACTACTATCACTAGATATCTGGATTTCATTCATAAGAACAACGCTAGTGAGCTTTTTACTTTAGGGCGCAACGATGCGAAGATAACCTCTCCCCTCCAACTGATCTAGCAAGAATTCTAGAAAAGTATTGTTAACCACTGGTCCCCTGTCTCAAGCCTTTTTCACCATTTATGCAATCTATTTTTCAGCGCTTGATTATGGGAGCGCCTGCTGAGTCTAATGGCTCGCTAAGTCTATTAGGCTTAGTCCGAGCTCTCCCAAGTTCATCAATTCACAACTTATGATCCAAGTTTTTAACTAATAAGTTAATTTTAAATATGAGTCACTACTAATCGATTTGGGGCAGATTGATTTGAAATCCAAGTGAAATATTTGGAGAAATATTTCACTCCTACGCAACTAGAGAAACTATGATCGGGGACTTGATTCACTAGTTAATCACTAAAACCCTTCGGTACCTAATCTTGTTTAAACTCTAAGGTTTTTGGATCTTAAAGGGATTTTTCATGCATTTGCGAAGGAAAAACATATTTTTGGTCTTTTTTTCTGGTAAAGTCTTTTTTTCCTTAACATAAAAAGCATTTTTGGATTTTTGATATTTTTTTTAAAATATAAATCATTTTCGGCCTTTCTTGATTTTTTTTTGGGAAAACATAGAATATTTTTGGATTTTTTTATTTCTGAAAAATAAATTATTTTTATTATTTTTAAATTTTTTTATTAAAATATTATTTTTTTATTATTAGAATATGATATAAACAACTTGGGTTGGATTTCTTGGGTTGGACTCAACCCAGAAATCCAACCCAAGTTGAAATCCAAGTGAAATATTTGGAGAAATATTTCACTCCTACGCAACTAGAGAAACTATGATCGGGGACTTGATTCACTAGTTAATCACTAAAACCCTTCAGGTACCTAATCTTGTTTAAACTCTAAGGTTTTTGGATCTTAAAGGGATTTTTCATGCATTTGCGAAGGAAAAACATATTTTTGGTCTTTTTTTCTGGTAAAGTCTTTTTTTCCTTAACATAAAAAGCATTTTTTGGATTTTTGATATTTTTTTAAAATATAAATCATTTTCGGCCTTTCTTGATTTTTTTGGGAAAACATAGAATATTTTTGGATTTTTTTATTTCTGAAAAATAAATTATTTTTATTATTTTTAAATTTTTTTATTAAAATATTATTTTTTTATTATTAGAATATGATATAAACAACTTGGGTTGGATTTCTTGGGTTGGACTCAACCCAGAAATCCAACCCAAGTTGAAATCCAAGTGAAATATTTGGAGAAATATTTCACTCCTACGCAACTAGAGAAACTATGATCGGGGACTTGATTCACTAGTTAATCACTAAAACCCTTCAGTACCTAATCTTGTTTAAACTCTAAGGTTTTTTGGATCTTAAAGGGATTTTTCATGCATTTGCGAAGGAAAAACATATTTTTTGGTCTTTTTTTCTGGTAAAGTCTTTTTTTCCTTAACATAAAAAGCATTTTTTGGATTTTTGATATTTTTTTAAAATATAAATCATTTTCGGCCTTTCTTGATTTTTTTTGGGAAAACATAGAATATTTTTGGATTTTTTTATTTCTGAAAAATAAATTATTTTTATTATTTTTAAATTTTTTTATTAAAATATTATTTTTTTATTATTAGAATATGATATAAACAACTTGGGTTGGATTTCCGGGTTGAGTCCAACCCAGGTCGCCAGCGATTGGCCTGAATGGGCCTAAAACATGGGCCCAGCCCAAAACTCACTTATAATTAAAAAAAGTGCCTAGTCCAAGCTTGAACTACTCGGACCCGGCCCATGCGCATACGCCTTGAATTGTCCAAAATCCTATCTGACTAAAACTCATGCGCTTGACCCAGTTAGCAACCCAATTCTGACCAAACCCTACTTGAACGACGACCCACGCCCGACCTAACTACCTAGTCGTGACCCGATTCTGTCTTGCGTCTCGCTCTCCCTATAGCACCCTCGACACTCCACGGTGCGGCCAGAAAGACGGCGGCACCGCTCGCCTCGCTCTGGGCTCGAGCCTCCATCGGCATCCCCTCAACCAACCCTAAGCCGATAAGCTGGCCTTCGCCTGGCCTACCACTGTTGCTGACTCCAACGCCCATCACTACCGTGGGCATGAAACTCAAGGGTCCAAGCATGGACTCTCTTAGACATTTCACCAAACACTTGAGGGACGCCGGCTAAGGGAGAGAAATCGGATAGCTCAAAGGTTGAGACTATGGCAGGACTCAGGTGCAAACAACATACAGAGACTAGGGTAGCCAGACGACGGATGGTTCGGGTCGAAACTTGCGTGAGGCTAACGGTTGCGATTTCTGGCCCGACTACCCGAGACGCAAAAAACACAAAACAAACCCTAGCTCACCAAGGAAGGAGGCGCAGCGGTGGGTTGCTGGTCATGAAGTAGGCACGACCGTCGGCGGAATTTGTCCCCCTTCAACTCAAACCACAGATCTGGGTTTCTTCTTCCCTCACTTGCGATCTCTCAAGTGCGGAGCCCCTCTCTCTTGGGTTTGCTAGCCATTGGCCTCCCCTGATGTCTCTCAAGGGAGGTCGTTTGAGCTTGTTGCCCCACTCTCTTTCGCTTACTCTTCGAGCCTCCCCTGAAAGTCTCTCCAAGGAAGTTCTCTACGCTCGTTCGCTCACTGCCGACGGAGGTCGCAACCCGCCCATTTATAGGCGAGTAGGGTCCGGTTGACGGAGGAGCAGCATTGAATACCGCTCCTTGGCTTGCTGACCGGATTCCCTCGGCCAAACCGGTGTCCCATCCCTGCTTCTTCATTGAGGTGTACTCCGCATTGAAGGCGAGCATTGATGGCACCTAAGAAACATCCTCTCCGTTATCGGCCTACTCCTCCTCTCAGCCGTAAGCGTCCTATGCGTGGGTTGCGGAGGCAGAGGAAGAAGACAAGAAGGAGGGGGGCCAAGCCAAGAAGAAGAAGAAAATGAGTGGGCCTCGAGCTCATGCGAGGGGGAGAAAGAGGAAAAATGGCTGAGCATGAAGACCCAGCTCCAGCGGGTTGGGCGTGAGTGCCCCCCCCTCCCTCCCCCTTTTAATAATAATAATAATAATAATAGTAATAATAATAATAATAATAATAATAATAACAACAACAACAACAATTATTATTATTATTAAGTAAATTATCCAAAAAAGGTGAAAATAAGTAAAAAAATAAAGATTAATGGATGCAAGTAAAAGCTAGAACCCAATTGATGCAAAAATATTTTTGTTAGGGTCAAATTGATTCCTAATTTTCTATGCAAATTAATTTTAAATATTTAATCAAAATTTATATGTCAATAGCTATCCCTTTTTGAAGGTGAGCTCGCAGATGTTGCATTCAAAGAAGAACCGATACTTAAATTTTGTCCATGCATATGTAGTAGATTATATCTTATTTGGGACCACGTGTCCTATGCAAAAATAGCAATATACCATTATACATACTAAGATGTATAAAAAGATACCTATAGTTATTTACCGGGAATGAGTGAGATAGGGCGTGAATCCCGAGTTTGGCAAGTACCAAGGTATCATCTTACCTAGTGACGTAAGGAAGTTGCATTTCCAAGACCCGAACCTTTTTTCGGTTGCCTTAATTGGAAATTGCTTTTCCAAGACTCGAATCTTTCTTCAGTCGCCTAAAACTAAGGAAGATGGAGTCAGTTTTCTACAGGTATGCCTTCTCAATGTGAGCAAACCTCCTGTTTAATCCTTTCAATGACAACTTTTTAGCAAAAAACCACTCTGACATTTAGTTTAAAGCCTAGAGATATTCAGAGATGCCAGGATGATAACATTTTTAACTATATGAGCTATATTTCTCAAAGGATCTTACTAGGCTAGAGAAGAAGAAGGAGTTTAGAAAGGCATGGAGAGTTTCACACAAAACACTCGCTTTACTTCAAGGGACTCTGCCCAAATGGACTTAGGCTTAGAACTAGAGAAGATGGAGTTAGTTTTCTGCAGGTATGCCTCCTCAATATTTGAGGCTTCTTGTAAACCTTGTGACAAAACCAAATAGGATATCATACTTATCATGATTTGTAAGAGCTTGGGCATTTAACCAAGTATGGAATTCCTCAAATCTTTCTGGCCATTTAGAATATGGAATGTCACCAACAGTAAAAAACTGTTTGGAAGTGATGGACATATTCTGAGAAGGATTGCTTGGTTAAACCACTTTTGGTTTAGAAGGGTTGGATTCCATATCCTAGTTTGGAGGATCAGCCATGCATATTGATGAAGTTATTGGTACAATAGGAAAGGAATCAATGGTAGGGATTGAGAAGGACGAAGAAGATGAAAAGGATACTGAGTCTGATTCAGTATCAAAGATGTTTGGAAAAGCTAATTCTGATGGAAATAAGATCTGGTCTTTCAAAATGGCAGGATCAGGTTGTTTTTCCCGATTGCCTAGATTTGGATCAGGTTGTTCTTCCTTATTGCCCATATCACTTAGGAAATAATCTAACGGATTTAATAACATCAATTGGTTTGGCTTTTCCTTTATGATAAGCGAAGATTCTCCAGGCGTCTTCTCTTTTCCCTTTTCTTTCCTTATTCGGTCCAATTCCTTGAGGTGATTTCACATTTTTACCACATTCGTCTTATCTTGCCTGATAGGAGTTTCTATGAGAGCAGCAAAGATAGACGTATTCTGAGATGGTGGAGGGGAATGCTCGGTCCGCATGGTGGTCAAAAATGGGTTGAAAGGATTGAATCTTCCTTCTTCAATGAGTTGGATCTGTCTTTTGAGCTTTTCTATTTTCGCCTTGGGGCTTTTGAGATGATGAAACCCTAGATGTTGTCCAGATTCTAAGGCATGAAACATTTTCTGAAAATCCAAAAGCATCTTTTCGGTAGTTTCATCATATCTTCGAAGATCTTGTTGCACATTCACAATCTTGGAGTTGATTGCTTTGAACGCATTGTTATGTGCTAACAGAGTCTCCAATTGCCAATTTAGGACAGTTTTAGCAACATGAGTCCTTTTCTGTCTTCCATGTTCATCCACATCGGTGGGGGCAGGTATCTTAGGAGCATGTTGATATTTACCTTGTGGATCAATGAATTCTTCGGGAGTAGGGAAATAAAGTTTCGAACCTTTTCAAACAAGAGGAGGAAAATCTGCCTCTTGGAATGTGGCGATGGAAGAACTGCATAGTGTTTCTTTTGGAGTCTCAAGTGGGTAGGAATGTTTCTTTGCCCATTTTAGAATTGGCTTATGAAATGGGAAAATGGCTGGTATTAAATTATAGGAACCACATCTACTGAATATATGTAATGATGATGAAAGTTTATTGATTTTGTTGAATTTCTTAATTTGGAGGATCCAAAGTAATAGATTGATACGTAATGATAAAAGTGAAAAATATGCCAAGAGAGCAAAGAAGAGTATTGGTAGTGAGCAAGGAAAAAAAAAGATTAGATGAAAGCAATAAAATATTCTCATAATTGATCTACTTGATCTATTGGCTTGATATGGGAATGTATTCCCATAAATATCTTGTGGACCATTGCACCAGGTGAGCAATACTTTATGTTTCATATATTTTTTTTTTACCCAGAAATGAAGACGTGTATCATGTTTAAAAAATTCGATAAACACATTCGATACACACGTGTACACACAATTGGCTTGATCTACTTAACATACTTGATTTGACGATATTTGTCATTTCATTTCAAATCCCAATGTTTGCTTCTATAAATATAATTGGAGGAGATGATGGTGGTGGAGTTGGTGAAACAGGGGGTGAAGCAATGAACTCTAATAGTGGAGTTGGTGCATAAGAAATCATAAATTGGAATTTATCATACTCGCCAAGAGTATCAATGGAAGGATCTCCGTTCAAGTACCTTTGGTATATAGTATCTTTTGACTTCTTGTGCTTCCGTCGGGGTCTTGCAGTTGAGTCTACTTCGTCGGGAGAATTTGTACAATAGTAATGGACAGGATTTCCGTTACTCTGGAAATATTGAACAAGCCTTTCTACTCTTCAGACTTCGAATTTGTCAGAAAGACAGATGGAATTGTTTCCATCAAATTTGGCAAGGAAAAGGAAGAAAGTCATTCTATCTTCCAGACCCTTTTCATGATTGAACACATGACAAAGGCAGCATCACCAATGCTCCACAAATTATAGGAACCGCATCCTATAAGCCTTAGTCGCACCTTATAGAAGCTTGGATTATAAATCTTTTTTAGGACCTGTTGGTTGTTGTGAACATTAATACCGAGAACATCAAAGAGTCTCGTGCCAGGAAAATAAAACCATTCCTGAAAATGTATGGAACTATAATGTACCAATTGCATGGGATCATTATAGCCTTACACCAAAAGCCAATGAAGCATTCGAGGAATTCAAAAGAACTACATCATCACAAGAGTATGAAATGACAGACATAAATGACCCTGCACGGTCCATTCAAGACCCCTATGCTCAATGGGGAGGTCCTTTTTCCCAAGACCTCTATGATCAAGGACCCTTGTCCATATCTCTAGGCATGGACAAATCCTACTACGCTTAATCATCCAATTGGCCTTTGCCAAGTATTCCTGTCAACATTACGGGCACTTTCAAGAATCAAGAGGAAGCATCCTCATCAAACCAAATTCTCTCACCAGATTCACAAGTAAGACTTGAGCAAAAATATGAAGAACATCTTCTGACAATGCATAGTTCTAATGACTCAGACTATAACTACGATGCTCGTGACGGACGAGACCGCTGACTGTAGCATATCATTATAGCAAGTCACTGTAGCATTACTATATTAGTAAGCTAGGGAAATCATTGTTTATTGTCACTATTTATATCACCAAAAATAATTCCCTACCGGAAGTTTCCGAGGCTTGTATTTATTTTTGGACCCATGAGCATGGTCCTTATTTGTGTGTGGCCTCCTAATGTCTATAAAAGGAAAAAATGATGTAATGTGTTAGGCAGAGTCTCTTGAAGTAAAGTGAGTGTTTTGTGTGAAACTCTCCATGGCTTTCTAAACTCCTTCTTCTTCTCCAGCTTCGTAGGATCCTCTAAGAAATGTAGCTCGAATAGTTAGAAACGTTACCATCCTAATATCTCTGAGTATCTCTAGGCTCTGAACTAAAGGTCGGAGTGGTTTTTTGATAAAAAGTTGTCCTTAAAGGGCTTGAACGGGAGAGGGTCACCCATATTGGGAAGGCATACCTGTAGAAAACTGACTCCGTCTTCCCTGGTTCTAAGCTTAGGGTAATTCATGGTAGCAGGCAGCATCACCAATGCTTCACAAATTATAGGAACCACATCCTATAAGCCTCAGTCACACCTTGTAGAAACTCAGATTTACAAATCTTTTCCAAGAACTGTTGGTTGCTGTGACCATTAGTACCGAGATCTTTAAAGAGTCTCGTGCTAGGAAAATAAAACCATTCCTGAAGATGTATGAAACTATAATGTACCCACTGCATGGGATCATTATAGCTTTACACCAAAAGCCAAGGAAGCACTCGAGGAATTTAAACAAGTTGCACCATCATAGGAGTATGAAATGACAGACACAGATGACCCTGCACAGTCCTCTCAAGACCTCTATGCTCAATAAGGAGGTCCTCTTTCCCAAGATTCCTATGATCAAGGACCCTTGTCCTTATTTCTAAGCATAGACACATCTTACTACGCTCAACCATCCAATTGGCCTCAGCTAAGCATTTCTG
Source organism: Eucalyptus sideroxylon (assembly GCA_014182405.2). Lineage (NCBI taxonomy): Eukaryota > Viridiplantae > Streptophyta > Magnoliopsida > Myrtales > Myrtaceae > Eucalyptus > Eucalyptus sideroxylon. Next base: position 46,429,507 of record CM024550.2, read on the forward strand.
CCGACACTACAGGCACTGTCAAGAATCAAGAGCAAGCATCCTCAGCAAACCAAATTCTCTCACCAGACTCACTTGTAGGACTTGAGCAAAAATATGAAGAACATCTTCTGACAATGCATAGTTCTGATGACTCAGACTATAACTACAATGCTCATGACAGACGAGACCGCTGACTGTAGTAGATCACTGTAGCAAGTCACTATAGCAGTAGGATAGGGAAATCACTATTCATTGTCACTGTTCATATCACCAAAAATAATTCCCTACCGGAAGTTTCCAGGGCCTCTGTTTGTTTTTGGACCCCTAAGCATGGTTCCTATTTGTGTGTGACCTCCTAATGTCTATAAAAGGCAAAGATGATATAATGTGTTGGGCAAAGTCCTTGAAGTAAAATGAGTGTTTTGTGTGAAACTCTGCATGGCTTTCTAAACTCCTTCTTCTTCTCAACCCGGTAGGATCCTTTGATAAATGTAGCTCGGATAATTAGAAACGTTACCATCCTAACATCTCTGAGTGTCTCTAGGTTCTAAACTAAAGGTCAGGATGGTTTTTTTGTGGCTAAAATGCTATCTCTAAAAGGCTTGAATGGGAGAGGTTCGCCCATATTGGGAAGGCATACTTGCAGAAAACTGATTTCGTCTTCCCTAGTTCTAAGCCTAGGTCCATTCATGAAATTGCTTTTCCAAGACCTGAACCATTCTTCAGCCGCTTGTTAGAACAATAAGTTGTTTGTCTAGGACCTGAACCTTTTTTCAATCGCCTTGATAAGGAATTACCTTTCTAGGTCCCGAACTTTTCTTCGATCACTTATTAGAGCAATAAGTTGTTTATCTGCTCTTTCTCAAGGGATGCGCTAACCTTTCTCGGGGTATCTGTTTATTGGGTGCTTGATCTTTGTCAAGAATATTGGTTGATTACCCAACTTTTTTCGGGGGATGCACCGACTTTTCTCAGGGTGTCTGTTTGTTAGGTGCTTGCTCTTTGTCAAGGACACTAGTTGATTACCCGACCTTCTTGGGGGATGCGCCGACCTTTCTTAGGGCATCTATTTGTTAGGTGTCTACTATTTGTCAAGGACACTGGTTAATTACACGACCTTTCTCGAGGGATGTGCCGACCTTTCTTAGGGCATTTGTTTATTGAAAGAGTACCTGGATATTCACAAGTACTAAACTTCGAATGATACCTGGTCATTTGCAAGCATTGGAAGAGTACCTGGACATTTGCAAGTACTAACCTGAATGATACCTGGACATTTGCAGGCATCGAATGAGTACTTGGATGATCACAAGTACTAACTTTGAAGGATACCTGGTCATTCGCAGGCATCAAAAGAGTACTTGGATGATCACAAGTATTAATTCTGAAGGATACCTGGACATCGCAGGCATCGATGGAGTACTTGGATGATCATATATATATAATTTCTTCTAAAAAGATAGCAATTTATTATCACAATATGCATATAAATCAGAGACGGTGAATTAGACATTTGCTAAGATTCGATATCTGCTAGCTTAGAGGTTTGCTGCATTGACTATCAAAAGCAAATTACTACATAAAAACTTGCACATAAATATGCCGCATGAGGGAGCCTCATACGAATTTTACCCACTTTTATATATAAATACAAAGATAGATAACGAACCCATCCTGAATGTTCTTTGCTAGTATAATTTCCTTGAATTAGCTCATAGAGCACTGAGGTTTACCGTAAGCTATACAAAAAGGCATCTCTCGCCCAACACCCCTCTTTCGTCTCCAACGAACATAGCCCCCTTTTGTAGGAAAACATTGGTAAAATCAAAACCCAAATATCTAAACTGAACCAACTACGAGACGAGCTTTTCAACGGTATTATGACACTTGCAAAATGTCTCAACATGAAAAAAATTTGGCAATCTTTAGATCATAAATCTTAGTCCAACCGAATTGTTAAAATTTACACAGGTAAAACATTTGGACCTAAACGTAAAGAAACTAATTGTCAAAACCAGGTCATGACAATACACTTAATCCACAAAGCCTTATCAATGGAATGTCTGCTAAGATCATATCATGAAGGCCATGGCAATACAGTTGAATCACAAGGGCCATCGACGGGATGAATGATTAGCTCATTGCTCATGAGTTTCCAAAGGACAGCATGAGATGGGCGATGATAGCTTGACTCAATTTATGCACCGAAGTTGAAGATTGAATCAAAGATAATCCATCAATAAGGGATCAGAAGTAGTTACAAATCACCCTAGAGTAGAGCGCAAGTCAAAACAGTTATAGATTCATGCTGAGAATAACCAAAACTCATAACAGAATGGCCATTGAAAGACACAAAAAGGGTCCAGGAAAAGAGGGGAATCATCAAGACATTGGAAAAATCACAACGGCACATTGGATTTGACTTTGAAGAATATAAAGATGAGAAGATCATATATAATGGATCAATTTATTTTAGATTTTGCCTAAGTTTGAATTTTAATTTTGAATTAGATTAGGTTTACCATTTTCAGTGCTAATCTTTGTCTGTAAAAGTTTTCCAGTCGTGCTTTGTAAGCTTTTTACTTTTTCTCTGCACTCTACTCATCTCCATTAGCAATTTATATTCAACTCTAGTCGTTGAGCAAACATGACCTCCACGAATGTAGGTCATTTGTTTTAGTTCAATAAAATTTCACTGAAAGTCCGTGTCGTCTCAAATCCACTCCTAGCATATTCTTTATTTCTTTGAATTTTGCAAAGTCGTTGAGGCTTCAAGGCATATTAGAATATATTTAATTTTGATTCGAAGTCATATTTAAGAATTTATGGATAATATCCTGTCAGAAACTTATATGTTCGTTCAATTTACGGGCCAAAAACATAAATAGTCACTCCAGATAGGGTTATTTGCTTCTACAGAAAAGCTGAAGCACTCATGTTGAACAACACCACTTGTTTTCACCAAGCTCATGGGCTGGGATCTTCCTTTCACATAATCTATAAAATAACTGAGCGCAAATGTTTAGCCCCTCTAAGCATTTCATTTTAAAAAAATTAAAAATAAATAAATAAAGGAGAGACGAAAATTTTCAAATCTAGCAGGTAACTGCACATGATGAATGCAACCAAATTTAGAGCATGCGAAGAAAATATAAGTATTCACGTCTTGACAAAATGATGTAAACGTGCACCTGCTCCCTCATACCATTCTTAACCAAAAGATTACTTAAAATATCAAAACCGGGAAAAAAAAATATCTGCATCAGGTAAACGTTTAAAAAACTATTTCATGACTCATTTTATGATAAAATGCCATCCGTAGAAGATAAAATATTGAAATGAAACATGTGAGAGTTAGGTTGAGAATGAGATGGATACATTTAATTAGCAAAATTATTGAAAAGAAATACATCAGAGTTAGGTTGAGAATGAGATGGATACATTTAATAAGCAAAATTATTGAAAAGAAATACATCAGAGTTAGGTTGAGAATGAGATGGATACATTTAATAAGCAAAATTATTGAAAAGAAATACATCAGAGTTAGGTTGAGAACAAGACGGATACATTTAATTAGCAAAATTATTGAAATGAAATACATCAGAGTTAGGCTGAGAATGAGGCAGATACATTTGATTAGCAATTTTTGCAATTTCCTATGGGAATCCCGCATGGGAGCTTCCCAAAGACATCGGAGAGTATTAGTCTATGATGGGAAGGACTCTTCCATATTGGTGGGCTTGTGATGAACAATATTTGGCCGGCAGCCATTCTCTATGTAATAATTTGTGTTATTGTTTATGTCCAGGGTTCACCAATCACCATGCCCATTGTGAAGAGGATCCACCGGCTATGGCGGCTCAACAGGTAAATTTTATTGAAGTCAACATAATAACCGCATGACTTTAGGTGTAAGAAAAAAGAAACGTACCAACCACATGCTATGCCATATTCCATCAAATTATTTTTCTTCAGGAAAAGAATGTTAACTCCGGAGAAACAGCAATTCGAACTTCCTAACATGACCATCAGCAAACAGAGTCTCAACCTTGTGCTATCAAAAAGCCTAAAAATTAGAATGGAGAGCCAAAAGACAACACAAAAAATTTATGTGATTCAATCGATTGCCTCCATTCATGGGTGGATAATAACTGCAAAGATTTACCTCTCAAAATACAATGAAAGAGAAAGAACTATAAACGCCTCTATACCCTAATAATCCCGATATCTCCCACATACTTTCTCTAAGAGAAAATACTAAAGTTAAACAATTTCGTCTAACGGGTGGAGACTTACTCTAAGCCCTCACATGTTCAGTCTCGCCCTTTGCTCCCAACATAGATAGATTTCGTGAAATATTTTGAATCAAGTTAGTTGCGGAATTAATCTATGAGGGGTAAATTGTTGGAGTTTATCCAATATTGATTGTAAAAAGGGCTGGCAATCAAGTTATAAGTATGAGGGAAAACCTTATCTTTTAAGTTAGTTTTTTGAGTGGGAGAAACTAAAGACTATCCAACATTAAGTTATGATTTACTAGTCTAATGCCCATGGGTTGTATAGCTATTTATAAAGATTAGATTTCCATGTCTTAGATAATGGTTCGAATTTTTTTAATTAACCAATAAAACCGACTAGTCGGTTTAAGTTGTAGCAATTATAAGATTGTTTTAGAAAATAAAAATTAATTTCCATTGCTTTATACTTTTTTTTACATCTCAATCCATTCCCTTTTAGTTTGCTATGTAAGCTCATTACATATTTCTGATGATTGACTTGGTACGTAGGAAAGAGAACTTAGAATCATATTTGAAAAGAAGCACTCTATATATTCAATTCGGTTAAAGTTGGAATTGGGTTAAGGGGAAGCTTTTGCTTTTAGTATATAAGAGCGGCTAAAAGAGAACTAAGTATATAAGAGCGGCTAAAAGAGAACTAAGGTAAGATCCTTTTTAGATGAGGAGAATGTCACTTTAACACCCATGGTTGTTTTTAACACAAATAGCTAATTAATATTTTGTTAACAAATAATCTTTCCACGATGCTGAAAATAAGCGCATACATGTCTCAAAAGCAAATACTTTTAAAGGCAATTCGAACTTCTGTTAAACAATCTGGCGAATTGTCACTTGCCATATGAGACGATCCTAAGATCCATCATAGTTGCTACAATGACAATTTGAACTTCTCGTGCCTCGTACATTAAATGACTCAGACCCTAACTTTTGTGTAAAAAATGAACATCGAAAGAAGATGGAATAAAAGTGCACTATTGACGCGATAATGAATGTCAGGCATATAATCTACAATGATGGAAGATTAGGTGGAGAAAGTAGAAACATAGCTTAGGGGAGGCGACATGAAGTAAACTCCAATATCTATGTAATGATTTGGTCTGGAGTGGACAACAGAGATAAAGGGCTTGGATAAGGAGCTGCTCTTAGGATGGCGAATGGGGGTAGGAATGAACTAAAACATGCAATGAATATAGGAGGAGTGATTATGGAATATATATGTGAAAATTATAATCAAGTCACAAAAATTCCTTTTGCGTAGCGGTAATGTTTAGCTTTGGAACTCCAAAATTAAGCATACTAAGATAAAAGCACTCCTAGAATGGGTGACATCCTAAAAGGTGGTGACCTTTACACCAAAGGACAAAATCATGAGACTCGATATGAGACAGGTCAAAGAAGACAGTAGTTCAGTTTGTTAATTTAGAGATGTCACAACCTAGCTCTAAGAGTGGAATATAAAACTTTTATATGATGATTTCATAATTATGATATATATTTGATAAAAGTTAGACTGAAAAACCAAGAGGCCCTAAGGGGCGGCGGTCCCCATCCCTGTCAACCCAAGCACACAATTAATTGACAATAACCAAAGATTTGGATTACCAATTATGGAGTCGCCCGCATTATGACCTGGGAATCTTCATCGTTATATTCGGGAGCCTTGTTTTTACTTTCACCACTGTCTAGTCTAACTTCAATTTTAAGGGAAAAATCAAAATGTCTCCAATTGCCCAGCCAGCTTATCAAAGACCCACATAGGATGCGTTTGGTAATATTTCTGTTTAAAAATTGTTTCTGAAAATAGAAATAGAAAAAAGTATTTCTGCTTTAGGAAACAATTTTTAAACAAAAAAACGCGTTTGGTAAATCTGTTCCAGAAATATAAAAAGAACATAAACACGTTTGGTAAATTTGTATAATTTTTTTTTATTTCTTTTAATTTTTTAATATTTTTATTTTATTTTTTCTATTTTCTTTCTTATTTTATTTTTTATTTTTTATTTTTTATTTTTCTTCTTTTGGCCGATAGCCAGCCTTGGCCATGGCTAGCGACCGACCGACGAGGGCTGCCGGCCTCGCCTTGGCTCGGGCGAGCTCGAGCTCGCCCAGATCCGGTGAGGCCAAACTCGCCCAGCGGCCGGCGAGGCTCGGCGTTGCTGGGCCACCGCCAAGTGACGTCGACCTAGCGATGGCCCGGTGAGGCTGAGCCTCGCCTTGGCTAGGCGAGCTCGGCCTCGCTGGATCTAGGTGAGATCAAGCTCGCCCAGCCAGGTGTGAGGTCGTCCTTGCTGGGGCCGGCAACACTCGGCCTCACCGGGGGCTAACGACGCTCGGCCTCGCCGGGGTCGACGACGCTCCGGCGAGGTCACCGGCCCTTGATGGCCGGTTGCCCACAATGGCCGAGGCCGACGATCGGCCAAAGGAAAAAGAAAGAAAAAAGAAGAAGAAAAAAGAGAGAAGAAAATAAAAGAGAGAGAAAAAAATGTTCATAAATTTTGTTCCGGAAACAAGAAACAACTTTTTTTTTTTTTTTGTTTCTTGTTTTCGTTCCAGATGTGTTTTTGGGAACAAAAAAAATAATAATTTTGGAATAAAAACGCAAACAAACGCGTTTGTTCCTTTTTGTTCCCAGGAATAGAAAAATATAAAAATTTGTATTCCTGGGAACAACACATTTTAACAAACAGGCCCATAAAGGCCTCGTGAAAAGACCTGCAAAATTGCTTGTGAGGCTGAGGATTTGATGCCACTCGATTTTGCACTTTTAGGATAGGAGAGAGTTTATTGGTGGTGGGAATAGGGATTCAGCAAAAGTCTTCTCTGAAAGGTCTGTTGCTGGATTCACATAGACTTCCAACTTCCCCTCCCAGTGGATTCCCATGTAAAAACGTGCTGATTTGTCTAAAGTAAACAAAGTTTAGAAAAGCAAAAATAAAGCAACGGCAAAAGGAAATGGCCTTCCAAATGACCAGAAAAGGACGTTAAGACAGAAATGAATATCACCTTTGTCTTTCGAGTGATTTTTACCCGCTAAAATTAGAAAACAAAAGTTCAACAGAAAACCTTGCCATGACATGGTCTTAAATAGACTAGACCATATTCCTTGTTACTTTCCTTATTGTTTTCGTAGATACTAAATTCACGTTCACGGATGATTATTGCACTTTCAATGTAAAAATATAATGTAAAAAATATATTAACGGTCTTAAAAGATTCATTTTACATTAATGCGTACAAAAGAGATTTTGTTGTTCCAGGTGTAACAATTTGCGGAGAGATGCACCCAAAAGAGACATCATCACTTCTTTCGTAATATCCCACCAAAGTGGGTGATCAAACAATTTTCAAGCAAATGTTCATGTTACATTACATAATCATTTTTGCATGCAGAAATTAACATCGCACCATCAAATTATTGATAGTGAAGTAATCTAATGCATGTTCGGTCACATGTAGATTAGGATTGATTTTCGGCTTTATTACATTAAGTCAACAAAGAAAAGTGCCAGAAACAGTTAGATTAGTGCTTCATATAAATTGCATTTACAATCTGCTACCATGCTTTGCATGTTGCACGGTGTGAGGGAGTCGCATATCCTTAGGATTTAATTGCATGTAGGTTGCATTTTAACTAATTATAGTGAAATGAGGAATATCGATGCCTCTACGATGTTGTCATTTTTATACAATATCTCGAAGCAAGAATAAACCAAAATATCACCATACAAGATCTTAACTGAAATTGTTGCCGATCTCTCCTACCAATATGGTGGAACCAGCTGACACTATAAGATAGTGGAGAAATTCTTGTCATTTATAACTCGGTCGTGATGACTCTTGCGCTATAAAATGAAATTAATCAGGCTACAGATTCATTGTGTGTGTTACGATTGTATGCGAATTCTATTTTCTCACTCACGATTTAAAGAAAATTTTTGTAAGTTAGAAAGAGAAATGACTGATTTCATATATATATATAAGTTTTAGGTATGTCCATTAAATAACTGTTAAGATCAGCTTTGGAGACTACATATATGTTATTTCCGTATATCTTTATTTGTTAATGGCCAAAGCACATTTCTCTCTATAATAAGGGTATGTTCCGCAAGAGAGGTGGCCTTACTGTGAAGGCCCTCGCCAATAGGTATCAATGACCTCACCCAAGGCCTTCATGACCCCATTGGCCAAGGGTGAGGCCTTTGCAATCGGCACACAAAAAGAAACAAAGAAAATAAAATAAAATAAAATAATAAACTAAAAATTCAAAATTTTAGAAAAATTCAAATTTAAAAAATGCAAAAAATATATGTAAGACGATTTGCCGGAGATAGCATTCAAATGATTGTTTTTACTCCGACATGGCACTTAAGTAAGCAAAAAAAAAAAAAAAAAAAGTTATGCCATTTAAGTGATGACACTTATTCTGATTTGTAACAGTTTTCAATTTAATGCAAGAATTGATGATAGAAAATTTGCTTTCTTTCATTTATTGTTACTCCTAACATAATTAAAGAAATATACAAAAGCAAGAACATCTTTACTGTTCTTCTTATTTTTCATTTCTTTGTTGTGTTTATCATACAAATTTGTTGTTCATGTTCCCTCTATTATTCAATGCATAGTAAAGAGCAATGTTTGTTTAATCCCGAGAGGATAGTCGTTAGAGTCGGTTGCACTGACTTTTATACTTTGAGATCCATAATTATCGGGAAGGACGATGCTTCCACATCTCAAACAATAGATCTCATTTTCAAATTCACCAACTTACTTTTACAACAATAATAACCTACCAACACTATTAAGAATTTACTAACTTCCAAATAAGTTGTTGGATTATCAAATCTTCAAAAAAAATTTGCGAGCATCCTAAGTAGATAATCCTCACTATAGTATATATGTCAACATTTTAGTATTCTATTAATTTATCAACTTCTTTGAAGTGCTGCGCTCACATCGCTACAAGCTTTAGAATGTTTAGTGTTGGTAGTATTCCCACTTTGAATGGACCAAAATATTCATCATTAGCATGACCATGAGGCATTTAAGCCTCCCTTTGATACCAGGTAAAAATTGAAGTAGGGGGTATAAACAAAGGAAAGGGTGTAAACCAAAATTTTCAATGCATATCCAGTTTTATTTTTGACAAAACAAAAAATCTTCTTGAGGGCATGCCAAGGCCACATACAGTCATACACAATATCTCAATTTTGAATGGCTCACATTCACATAATGCAATTAGCCACTCTCTCTCACCGAAAAACAACCCTCGAAGTTCATAAACAATACTAGGGCGCCATTGTCAGGCTAGTCGAAAAGGCTTTCATTCTCTCTCTTATCTCTTCCTTGTGTCACAGGCCGAAAGATGGATGACCCGAGAGGTTCCCCAGAGTCGACCCCAACTCGCCCGTGGACCTCCTGCTCTCACTCGAATTCCCACCAAACCTTCTCTCCAAATTACAAGAGCGGGCGAACCTGTCATTTAGCTAGATTACGGTATTTCGTTCCGTTTATTTATGTTGGTAGACAGTAGTTGGCACTTATGCCGGTAGTTGAGGCGGTACGATCTCGTCCGCCCGTAGAATACTAGATCGATGGATGTAATCCGAGGCCCTCAACTATAAAAAGGGGTGTCCTCCTTCATTTGTAATCATCCACTACTTCCGCAATACAAAGCAAGTCTTCTTTCCAGAGCTCCTCTCTCTAGATTCTTTCTCTCTCTACGATCCGGGTAAGGCGAGCGAGCGAGCGTTCGACTGTGAAAGGCTTGGCTTAGGTGCTTCGGCGATCCATCCCGATCCTAAAGTGCCCGAGTCGCCGCACGGTCACGATCCCAATCGATCGGCCCGTGACAAGTGGTATCAGAGCTAAAGAGAGATTCGTTTCCAAGAGATTGAAGAGCACCAACTGTTTGAAAGAATGTCGAGCCACGATGCAGCTGTGGTTGGAGAGAATGCGCCTGGCATAGACACACGCAGCAAAGCAAAGAAGAGAGATCAGTCGGTGGATGCTGCGGCTACGTTCGATGAGAAGATCGCGAAGGTCCGGACTGCTGTGTTCGAACTCATGGAAGGTCTTGACAACGTGCGAGACCGGATCATGGAGGTTGAAGGCTCAATCCGTGAAGACTTCACGACCGGCATCAACCAAGCCACGGCTCCACTGTTCGACAAGGACGAAGCTCTTGAAGCATCGATCGATGGTTTGAACGAGCGAGTCCAAATAATCGAGGAGGTAAGCTCGTGTAGGGACGAGGTCGAAGCCATGAAGGCCGAGATCCAAGAGCTCAAGACCGAGCTCGCCCTATGCAAGTTAAGCATCACGAATGGTGTGGCGCCTACTCAAACGGTGACCAAGATCAAGGTCCCGAAGCCAAAGGAGTTCAAAGGCAACCGATCCGCCCAAGAGGTGGACAACTTCGTGTGGAGCATGGAGCAGTACTTCGGCGCCGTCAACATACAAGACGAGTCGATCAAGGTACGAACCGCTTCCATGTTCTTGTCTGATACGGCGATGCTGTGGTGGCGAAATAGGTGTGACGAGAGTAGACGCGGTGCTAATCCCGTGAACACATGGGACGACTTCGTGAGGGAGTTCTGCGACTACTTCTTCCCCGAGTTCGCTCAACAAGAGGCTCGTAGCATGCTCCATCGCCTCGAGCAAAGAGGCACGATCCGAGAGTACGTGAAAGAGTTCACGGAGCTTAAACTCCAGATTCGCAAACTAAGCGAAGAGGAGGCTTTCGGAGCGTTCATGGATGGACTCAAGCCATGGGCACAACTTGAGCTGAAGCGGCGGGACGTGAGTAGTCTTGCGCGTGCGCTGAGCATGGCCGAGTCACTCGTCGACCTCACCAAGGTTGAGCCGAGGAACTACCGAGCAAGAGATTGGAGGTCGGATCGACCCGACGACGAAGGAAGAAACACTCCCTGAGGCACGCCCGATCAAGGCGGCCGAGCCAAGACATGGGGAGAAGGGTCTTCCAAACCGTCCTTCCAAAGAGGTCGACCACCGATCGACTACGCGAGTAAGTTCGATCAACCTCCACCCTCTCCTTGCTTTCTCTACAAAGGTCCGCACTGGACCCAAAAGTGCCCGAAGAGGAACCGTCTCAACGCTCTCCTTGCCATTGAGGAAGAGAAAGAGACACAAAAAGAAGACAAACGGCAGATCTGGATTGGGGCTGTGAAGATGATCAACTCGGCCTAAGCCCGATCGCCGACCAAAGGAGAAGGGATCACTCCAAACACCGACATGTTCTTCGTGGAGGTCAAAGTGGGCGGCCTAACACTTTACGCTTTGGTCGACACCGGCGCATCCAACATGTTCATGTCGACCGAGGTTGCGAAGACCTTGAAACTTCCCGTCCAGCCATCCGAGAAGTTGTACAAGCCGATCAATTCGGGCGACTTCCATGGCGTAGGATCAACAGCCGACGTGGACGTCAAAATTGGTGGATGGAAGGGCCGAATGGCGTTCGAGGTAATCCCTCTTGACGACTATGATCTCATACTTGGAATGCAATTTTTCGATAGTGTGGGAGCCATGATCGACATGAGGACCAAGTGTTTGATGCTTCTCGATCAAAAATGCCCGTCCATGATCCCCATGATCAAAGGAGTGGTCGACACCAAGACCATCGCGTCGATCCGTCGCCTCGACAAGAGCTTGAAGGCTGTCATGCGCATCAACAAGCTGTCTAAGGTGAAGCCGAAGGTTGAGTTGGATCCGACTCCAACGAACGCTATGCCCATCCAAGTGCTCTTCCCCGAGGTTGAGTGCGTGCCGTGTGTTCCGTCCAAGCCGAAGACCGAACCGCGTGCGTCCGACTTCATCATCGAAGGTTGTGGTCCTTCGTTCATGACCGTCCGAGCGAAGCAAAACAAGAACAAGAAGGCTCGTGCCAAAGCCCGCAAGGCTGCTCGCCGAGCTGAGAGCGACGAGGACGTCGCTCGAATGAGTGGGGGAGAATGTCACGGGCCGAAAGATGGACGACCCGAGAGGTTCCCTAGAGTCGACCCCAACTCGCCCGTGGACCTCCTGCTCTCACTCGGATTCCCACCAAACCTTCTCTCCAAATTACAAGAGCGAGCGAACCTGTCATTTAGCTAGATTACGGTATTCTGTTCCGTTTATTTATGTTGGTAGACGATAGTTGGCACTTATGCCGGTAGTTGAGGCGGTACGATCTCGTCCGCCCGTAGAATACTAGATCGATGGATGTAATCCGAGGCCCTCAACTATAAAAAAGGATGTCCTCCTTCACTTGTAATCATCCACTACTTCCGCAATACAAAGCAAGTCTTCTTTCCGAGCTCCTCTCTCTAGATTCTTTTCTCTCTACGATCGGGTAAGGCGAGCGAGCGAGCGTTCGACCGTGAAAGGCTTGGCTTAGGTGCTTCGGCGATCCATCCCGATCCTAAAGTGCCCGAGTCGCTGCACGGTCACGATCCCAATTGATCGGCCCGTGACACTTGCATATGTCCTGTCTCTATCTCTTCGATCCTTTCATGCTGAGACACCTAGCAAGCATCATAATCCATGTCAGGACGCCACCCAGACTTTCCTCTTGAGGATGTAAGCAATGACATCATACAAACTTGGAGATGACGCAAGAATGTGACATCATCGTGGGTGTAGAAACTTTGGCAGCATCCTTGAAGAGGATACATATTACGTACACGGTCAGTGTTAGTCTTTTTTTATACAAATAATCTCAGAATAGGAGCATAACCTGTTTATGAAATATATCTACATGCTAAAAATAAAAATTGAATATGTGTCATTTTATAAAAACTAGCTTATCTAAAGAAATGTGACAATGTTAGTGCACTTACTAAAAATCTTATTATCGTATGTTGTTTGGAAATGGGGGGATGGTGCAAGAAAAATTGGAGCAGGGGATAAACAAACGACAAAGTACGATAAGGACAGCGGACGATACGGACGGGCAGCGGAAAAATGTCGCGCGGTACGACCGGCCTGCAGCTGGCGACGCTGTTTAAAAAGGAGGAGAGGTTGGACCGAGAGGCGGGGCTCTTCGGCTGAAAAATCCAGAGAGAGAGGGAGAGATCCGACGAGAAAGCCGCGAGTGAGAGCGAGTGAAGAGAGTCGGAGGGAGAGACCGCCGGCCACCGCGCCTGAATCGCTGCCGACTACCCGCTGCCGTGCCTCCTTTCCCGCGCCGAAGCTCCCGTAAGCCTCGACCCTATTTTGGCCCTGTTTTCGGGCGTGCCGGGGCGGATCTCGCGGTCGTCCAGCTCACACGAGCTCCAGCCCCGACCATCCTTTGTCCAGAAACTCTGTGTATCGTTGTCTGTTTGTCGAGAGTTCTGTCGAGAATCCCGTTTGAAGTTGAGCCGGAAACCTCATGATTCGCGAGCGCCCTTCACCCGTTCGACGAAATGCTCAAGCGAGATCTAGTTTTCATCCTCCCGTTTTTGTCCGAAATCGAGTCGTCCGTGCACGCCGTGATCCATGGGAATGTTCCAGTGGTGTTGGGCGACGTTGGGTGTAAGCCGTGTAGTCGTTCGCCATGTTTCCATCGTCGCCGTAGTTTGTTCGGTGTTTGGCCGTGGTGTGGCTCTCGGCCGGCGGCAGGGAGGTCGGCCGACGAGTGGCGTTCGGAGCGGACAACGCTGGGTGATAGCTTCGCGGTGTCCTGAGCGCCGCGAGGGCTTGTCTAGGTGGCGTCGGTTCGGGTGAGGAGCTTCGGTGAAGAAGAGCGCAAGAGGGAGGCGTGCTTCGGGAAGGAGAGAACAGGGAGAAGAAGAGAAAACAGAAAAATAAAAGAATAAAAAAGAACTAAAATAATGAAATAAAAAAGATTTTAAAAATTAGTTTTTAATGTGAAGCGGATCCCGGTTGGCGGATCGGGTTATTGGGTCGGCTGGATCAACGGTTCGAATCCCCTTTTTTGAATATTATAGTAAAACATTTTAATCAAAAAGTTAGTTTAAAATATATAGTTGCTATTCATTTTTATGTGGGTCCCATCCATTGTGAGAGAATCGTTGCCAAGCACAGTCAACTTCGGTCAGCAGTGGAAACGGAGGGAGGAGAGAGAGGCAAGCTTGAAAGAACTTTGATAATTTCTCTATTTTTTTATTTTTTAATACTATAAAAAAATCTAAAATTTATAAATTTGAGCCATATTTAACCTAAATTAATTTTCGTGTAACAAGAGATATTTTTCCATCGCTGATAGGCTTTTCATTAACGAGAACCACATCGTGTAACAGCCCTGCAATTTAAACCGATTGACATCTTGAGCTTCAATTTTCTAGGAAAGTCGAAAGCCTCTATTGCATTCTCGGTTTACTTTGTTGTTGAAAGACTGTAACTAGGAGAGCAATTCAATGCCGATGCAACCAAGTGAAGAACAAGGAAATTCGACTCAGGCAGAATCAGTAGTAGGTACATGTTCAAGTTCAAACCGAGAAAAAATATGGTATTTCGATAGAGTCCCAAATATGCTGGAACTTGTATTTTCCCATGGTTCTATTTATTTTCTTTATCACCAAACAAAGATAATGCTAAGGGGAAAAAGAGAAGTATGTGAAGGAGTAAGTGCTCACTCTTTCTCTTGCAGATATTGAAAATGTTTGTGGAAGCGTTGGATCAGCTTCTTCTCAATCCAGAGGTGCTCCAGGTGCGTTATCCCTCAAGTTATTTTCAGTATGAAGTTAATATCTGAGGTGAATCTTCATGAAATTGTTCTTTTCTGGGACATTTCTCAATGTCAGCAAGGATAAAAGTATTAACTGAATGATCTGAAAAGTTTGTAGCTATTGCAAAAAATTCCGAAGAGGAAGTGCATTATCAACATTTGTTGCGAGCTGCAATCAGGGGCGATTGGCAAATTGCTAGAAGCTTCTTCCACCAATATCCTGCTTCAAAGACGGCCAAAATGACAAGCAGATCAGAAACAGTGCTTCACATAGCTGCTTTGAGTGCACAGGACCAATTTTTGGAGAACCTGATTGAGCTCTTGTCTCTGAATTTAGGAGTGCTTGAAATGGTTGATTGTGATGGCCGCACAGCCCTCCACAATGCTGTCCTGTGTGGAAGGATAAGGATGATCAAGGCATTAGTTAGAAGTAATCCTAAGTTGATCGAAATTGCAGATAATGAGGGACGCGTTCCTTCGGAAATATCTGCTCTGGAAGGTTCTATGTATAAGGAGATTGCCTGGTTCCTGGCGGAAAGTACATTAATCTATGGGCGAACTCAACCTTCCGACGGTCCCTTTGGGATTGTCACCTTGATCGATCTCACCTACGCTGGTCATCATGGTCAGATCACCATCACTTTTTATCTCAATGCCAACTGTTTTCCCCTTCATTTTAGACTTAATTAATATTCCTGATCAACTTTGCTGGCGAATTCGGATAGATATCGCCCTTTATCTAGTTAATCAATGCCCTCAATTCATTACCATGAAAAGCACACGACATGGAGGCGAGTCTATATTGGACGCGTTGGCATCAATGGAGTCTCACTTTCCCAGCGGAACCAGGCTGAGTGCTTTGGAAGCATTTATATACAAATGTCCGTACTTTGTGCACTCACATCACCTCATTATTGATATCCTCCAAGAAGATCATACCCGGCTCATCATCTGCTCTTTTGTGAGGTGAAGGTACTCCGGTGGACTTGAACTACAATCCAACATATGAAGCTTCAAGGAATATGCAAATGTCAACTTCGTGTCCGGGTGGGTGACGGTGTGCAATTTTACAGTTGGGCATCATCTAATTTTAGGACCTTCCGTGATTTTTAACTTACGTCAAATTTTCTTAGATTGATTCCCTCCCTACTTGCAAAGAAAACAGAAAATGATTGTTTCTTTGTAGGATATATTCCGGTTCGTTGAACTAGTTTAACTTGTAATGGCTTGAAATCTAACCACTTTATAGATTAGCTATCCTCCTGGGAATCACATATTATTCAATTCAAGTGCATAAGTATTGTGTAACTTATTTAATGGACAATATAATAAACGAATCACAAGGTCTTATAATGATTTCATATCCACTAACCTGATTCTCTTTATAACATAATTGTAGTGCTTCAACGTCTTACGAGGTTACTTTGGAATGCCACCAAAATTGTAGGTACGCTTCCATTCTCAGAATATACCGCCCTTGTCTCCATCTTTCTCTCTCTCTATCCAACTAAAAGTCTATGTCTTGTTCATTATTTACTTCTTTCATAAGTAAATAAAAGGTTCCTAGTTAATTTTTTGCCATAATTTGAAAAAGAATATTCATTATGGAGAAAAATTCTTACACATTTATTGTAGGATGATTGACATGTTTGTAACTAAATTTTTTCACGTGCCAACCATCTAGCAGCGAATTTATAAATTATTCTTTACACCTTGTAATTCATCTAGCCTAAGGCGAATTTAATAAAAATATTAGATAATTATTCAAAATCAAACAAAATTACATTAATTCTCTATGTCGATATATATTTTTTAAAAGATCTTAGATATATATCGAGTTCTCATTGCTAGAGTCATGAAATTGAAAAAAAAAAAGGCAAAAAGAAAGAATCCCTGAAATTACAAATTGACGCGAAATTTGGTGTTAACCTCGTAATTCATCTAGCCCATGGCTCATTGGATAAAAGTTTTGTTAACTTAGGACTTCTCCTTAAATCTTGATTGTTGAAATCATGTTTGCTTCATCATCTTTATCGAGCACGTAAATCTTTCTGAAAAAAAAAAAGAACGATGAACCCATATGCATTTTTTTACCTCTCTTATGGGTGAAGTGCTTAAGCCTAAATACAACTTCTTTGACGGCTACTTCATCTCAATACACCACTACAAAAAATGTTGAGAGGGAGTAGGAATTAGGCATCGGACCAGGGCAAGCCCCTAGCTTTATCGACTATAAAATAAGGTTGCAATAGATGATGGCATGGCCTTATCATTTAGATACATTTAACATAGCGCTCTAAAATTAAAATCTTAAATACACCAGGTTGATATGGGAGCGCACTCTTAAGATTAATAAGCAACGTGGATCATTCAAATTGTGCAAAAGTTTTTTTTTTTTGTGGTAAAGTCAAATTGTGCAAAAGTTGGTTCAGACACTATTTGATATCCGAAAAGAATTCATATCGTTTGCAAACTTCGGTTGCACTCACCTTGTCAACTTCACCCAACTTTTATATGCACCCAAAATACCCGTTAGCCCTTGTCCCTAATTTTCTATATTTTTTTTTCAAAGAACAAAAAGGAAACACAAGTATATATCGTTAGGTATTTTCGTCAAATAAAATGTCAGTTCAAACTTGAGTTGAGTTAACGATACTCGCTATGTCATTTAGGGGTAACATGTAAACTCGATTGTGACACTATTAGAATATTTAAATAATAAATAACGCTTTTATTTAACAGCTTAAGTTTTTAAAATAGTTAGCAGTGATTTTATAAAATCTCTAATACTATCAAAGTTGAAGGTCATGAATTCAAATCTTTTTGGCCTCATTTGCCTCCCTAATTAAATTTTCATACTTAGTACTAGGTAAGAGACTGGACTATGGTTGAGAGGGAGTGTTATAATGTTTAAATAATAAATCACACATTCATCTAATAGTTTAAACTTTTATAACAATTGGCGGTGGTCCTACCAAATTTCACATGTATCAGAGGTGGAGATCCTGAGTTCAAATCTTAACGGGCCTCATTTGTCTCCATAATTAAATTTGTATGCTTAGTATTAGGTAAAAACCAAACTAAGTGTGAGGATGAGTTAGAATATTTAAATCTTACCAACCCTCATTTGCCTTTCTAATTAAATTTTTATGCTTAGTATTAGGTAAAAGATCAGATTAAGTATAAGGAAGAGTATTAGAATATTTAAATAATAAATCACGTATTCATCTAATAGCTTAAGTTTTTAAAACTTGTGATAGTAGTTCCACCAAATCTCACATGGTCATTATGTAACCTCATGTGTAAGTTTTGATTTTGTTAAGAGACAAAAAGAATGGAGAAAAAAAAAATTATTTGCTCTTGTACGGAGCATAAACGGCAGAAAGGATTATAATATCTTTCCTAAGAGATCAAAGAAGAATGAAATCGGTTTTCTGATCACCACCAACCCAAGCTCTAACTGTGATGTGGGTTTTGTGGGAAAATATGGCAATTAGTATAGTGTTGTTAGATTCAATTCGGCGTCGAATAACAAAAATTGGGATGCAAAGCTGGACTATGTTTTCTTCCCCGTAAAGTCCAATTGCC
This sequence comes from Eucalyptus sideroxylon, assembly GCA_014182405.2. Classification (NCBI taxonomy): domain Eukaryota; kingdom Viridiplantae; phylum Streptophyta; class Magnoliopsida; order Myrtales; family Myrtaceae; genus Eucalyptus; species Eucalyptus sideroxylon. The sequence goes on from CM024550.2 coordinate 46,448,038, forward strand.
GCCTCTTCGTCTTTCATTTTCTTGTTTCTCTCTCTCTTTCTCTCTCTCTCTCTCTCTCTCTTTTATTTTTTAATTATTTTTTAATTTTTCTTAATTTTGTAGTTCTTAAGAGGATTTACGAGATGAAGTTGAGACACATGACGACAATCAAGTTGGCAAAAGTATGTTGCATTGCGGATTCTGGTTTGACGGGATCCGAACTCACCGGGCTTTTCGAAGAGACGGGGGCACTGGCTAAAGCTACAGTCAGGGGAATCAGTGAACTCGTGAAGCTAGTTTTTCAGTTTTTCCCGGGGCTTATTGCGATATCACCTGATCGTATGCAATTGATGACATATGCTGTGAGGTACCGCCAAGAAAGGACTGTCAGACTTTTTTTAAAGGTAAGCTCAACCTGTTATATATTGTGTCTCAAGTTTGAGCCCGCTAGATTAATACGCATAAGTTTGGCCAACTAAACAAAGTTTAGGGGAGACTTTGTGATGTCTTCGATTTTTTTCTTGTTCCGGCATTAATCCCTTCTCTTCGTGCATATGCGTAGAAGGAAGAAGCCAAAAGCTGCATGGGGTTTTTTATTCTTCAAGCATGCAAGCAAAGTCAGAAAAGAAAAATTGTCTTCTGCCGAAAGAGGAAGTCCACAATCTTCTGCATTAAATGAAGGACCCACCACCTGCTGCAAGTTCATGATGAAGACGCATGAAGAAGACTCCTTTACGTTTGCTTCTTTCAGAGAACAAGAAATTTGAAGACTTTGGCTCACCTCTTTTCACGGATTGAAGGCACACCATTGTTGACTCTCCTCTGCCTCATTAAATGCTTTCCCATGCACATTCACGATCCACATGCATGCTTTTGAATATGGTGGGCGTTCGGTGCCGATTGCAGCTTGTCTTGTGGGCGCCTGCGCAGCATTTAATGAGGCCATTTATTTTCATTTGTTTGTCTTGTCCTCTGCCGTTCTCTCTATATGAGGAGAAGACGTCTGAAGATGCGAGATAGAGAGCAAAAAGAAAAGAGCCCGAGAGTGAGAGAGAGCAAAGAGCTCGAAAGAGAGTGAGAGGCTTGAGCTCAGAGAGGGTTTGTGCTGAGTTGAGTCCAGTGAGTTGAGTTGTTAAACACCATGGATATCGGGTATGAAATAAGGCTGGGAAACACTTGAGTACATGTGTGATTGTAATCCTATAATTCTCCGATTTATAGTGGATTGATTTGCTGGCTCTTCCCGTGGACGTAGGTTCCGACATTCGAACCGAATCACGTAAATTTTGGTGTCCTTTTCTTTTATCGTTCCTTGTTTTATTTCGATCGATTTCTATAGCTCCCGACATAATTGTAAAATTCACGATCCGCTTCCGCTGCGACGTCAATTTAACAACACAACCAATGAGTCGTCATTAGCTACGGTGCCTACAATTGAAAATTCGATGAGGATGATGATTGCAGCAACACAGTACAACCCTGAGTCCTATGCTCTAACAAATGTCGCGGGAGCAGCTTTTCAGATTAAAGAGAACTCCAATGGTATAAGGTAAATATTTTTCTTTTTATATAGTTAATAACCGCACTTAATGATAATTATCATATCTTGTTCACAGATTTCTTAAAATATGACTTGAGAATATACGTGGAATTTCTCTTTATGGTGGTTATTAATGTCTTGTCTAGCTTTCATACACCTCGATTGCTCCACTTTTTTAAGCGATTTGAGAGCGCACTATCACACATCTACTTGGTGTATTTAGTATTTTATTCTTGAAACACTCCCAACAAGACCTTAATCCAAGACCACAAGGAGAAGAATATCATCCTTTACTATTTAAGCCGACGCCTCGTTAGTACATAGAATTTGAAATACCATATGCTAAACGTTAATTAATAAAGTAAATTGAGAAATGACTGATTGAAACTCTTTAACAATTTACTTGCATATATGTTTACAAATATAGTTATGATCCACCATTTAATCTAGTCAAGCGACTCTTTCTTAATTTCGACCGACACTTTCCATACGTCTCTGCCGCGCTGCAAGTTGGGGATTGTAATGCAAATCATCTCATGTATAACCAGCATATATTAAATTTGGAGCCCAAAAGAAAAAAACATTTAAATCGGTTTTGCTTATATTTTCATGATAACTTTGCTAGTTCCGGTGTATCATATTTTGTATCCAAGATTATAGTGTAGTTCAAATGTAATTTAATGTATATATGTAGATAAATAATGATTTAATTAAAATATTATGATATGACTTTTCTTTTTTTAGCAAAAGGTTAGCTAAATTGATTTGTGGGCACTATTTTCATCTGAATAGCTATTAATTCAAGAAACTTCTCATTAGTTAACATAGCTACTAACTAAAATATTACTCATGCAAAACACTGTCTACAAAGTGAAATCACGAAGCTTTTACTATATACCTCAATAGCAGTTCAACACACTATTCTCTCTGTCATGAACTAAAACCATTATGTACAAGAGTCCTACAATTTGGTCAATACTGCACACGAATCCTAAAACTATGAATTCCTGCTTTAATAAGTAACTTGTCATTATCCTCCATGTTAGTTCTTCCATCAGCTTCATCAATTTCTCATGGACTGAAAATCTACGTTGCATTTATATATAACTTTTTTCTTCTTTTTTTTTTGGCACTAGCGACACTCATATGGCACAAAATAGGCGTCACATCACAAAAACTAGAAATAAAAAAAGATTAGGTTCTAAAAAATAAGGCCACAAATGGAGAGAAAGATATTGTCGAAGAGGAACAACGGGTTGCCCCCTTTGTTGCTGGTAAGGGTCAACCCTTGCTGGGGTCGCTTCGAGTGCAATGACCCTCACCAGACTGCAGACGAGGGCTGGCTATCCGCACATGCTCAAGGCAAGGGCAAGGACCCTAGCCCAATGGCGATGGCAACCCAACTCGCCACTAATAGGCGAGGGTAGCCCTCAAAGCGAATATTGAGATATTATGCTATTTAATTTGTTTTTGAAGAAACAATTATGTAATAGGAAGACGTAACTCCCACCTCCCACCTGAATTACAAACAATTTTGTAATACGAAGAGGTAACTCTAACTTGCAAATAGAAATTTATCGAGCATATTGTCTACAAATTAATGAGAAGATGAGATGGGATAAAAAGAAGATTCTAGGGTTAGGTGTAGTGTATGAAACAGTATGACAAACACACGATGACTACCAAATCAATCAATCAAAGGAATAGAAGAAGAGCAGATTTGCAAATATTAGAAGAATACAAAATACATATAAATAATCCTACTAGAGAAATAAAATAGGAAGTTATGAATATGAATGAAGTATCCATAGTTCCACAAAGCATTCTACATGAGGAAACATAGTGCCTTCTTTCTTTCCCCATAGCAGGAATCAAATACGTCTTTCCAAATGTTTAATGAGTATAATACAACAATGTAGATGGTCTATTAACAATATTGGAAAAGGATTTCTACGGAAAAGATTAGTGAAGAAAATAAAAATTGATAGAAAAGAGAGTAAAAATTGGGTGCAGAGGCGAGGAAAGTGAACCAGGGTATTTTAGACCTTCTAGTAGAAGATATATCGAGAGAGATAACAATAGGGGTGATCAGTTTCAAAGTAGGTAGATTTTAGAGCTAGAACCTATAACTTATCCTATTATAATCAATTCCTAGTTTTAGGACATTGGAACCTATTATGTTTGCCTAGAACTGATTTTGGAATCTATCCTATTTTTCTAGTTCGATTCCAAGATCTACCCTTTTTTTTTCGGTTCCTTTTTTCGGTTCATTTTTTATAGTAAAATTTTATAAGGTTAAGCAATATAACTATTCAAAGTAAAAGATAAACAACAAAAATCCCTTATCCACTGACAGCGTCAACCCATAAGATGAACACATATTCACATATAATAATAAATAATAAAAGTTCAAACATGTAACATAAAACATAAATTATAAAACTCTATTCCTTGTTCATCCATAAATATTTAAGGGAAGAGGAAAGACTGTTGAGGAGTTTGAGGAAAGATAAAGGATGAACGAGTGCTAAGATTATAATTTAGGGAAAAAGAACTTAAGGTTTTGGTTTAGAGGGGTATAAAACTTGCTAGTCAAAATAATTCGCCAAGTCAAATATGTAGGGAAACTATAATCAAGACTCTAAAAATTTATTAAAACGCTCATTCACCCTTAATGAAACCTTGAGGGGTTTATATGGATTCACAATTCGTTACAACCTTCCAAGCATACGTAAATCCTAAGACCCTAACATTTTATTTACCAAGACAAAACCAACAATCCCTAAACTAAACATAACTGCTAACATTGACACTTGCCTCAAATTTCTCTGGAAATAAAATGCAATGCGTTGGTCTTTACATTACACATAGAATCGTTAAATGACTCTTTCTTGGATTTCCTTACCAACTCTTCGTATTTTGTCTATTACATCCTCCAAAAGACTCCAAATTGTATGAAGCTTCATTCATCTGAAAGTAGACATGTATGGGTTACCATCGATACATTATTTGACTATATTGAAGCACAAAATCGTCATCAAAGCTTTGATGAAAGTGACCCTTGAAATTTTTCTCGTAGAGATGGACTTAACCTCAAAAGAATTTTACATTAAATATTGGATAACTCTTAAATCTGTTATGACTAGATCTATCATCTAGAGGGGGATGAATAGGTGACACTGCGAAAATTAAAAGAATTTAAAACTAATATGGCGAAAGTACAACGTTTGGTGATGAAAGTGCAGTGGTTAGATCTTATTAGTGTGCAATTAATTATATCACAAGTAAAATAAAAAGAGTAAGAGATAGATAATTGCACACAAATGATTATAGTGGTTCGACTTTGATAAGTTTCCGTGAATTCTCCCACTCTAACAGCTTATTAGCTAGATTCCACTATACGAACCAATTAGAGATTACAAGATTTAAGTAATGAATACTCAAGCTCATGTGAACAACTTCTCACACACTCTCAATTTCTAAGTGATTACACAATATTGCTTACAGAGATGAATGCATTTGATCGGAAACATTCTTTAGACTTTGGAATTATAAGTTTCGATTCTCGTGTTTTGTTGTTCCCTTTAGCTATGAGACCTTCTTTTATACTCCTCCTTGTCCAAATGACCATTGGACATATCTCAAAGAGGATTATCTAGCCAATCTACCCGTTGACCTAGATCTTGCTTAGAACATCTGATCGCTTCAAGGTTGCCGAGGATCACGTAGATTTTGCCATCCATACAGTAGTTTAGATTTCCATGAGTTAAGTACTTCAATTTGGAATGGAAAGAATGCTTCGCCTCAAGTCTAATGTTCCAAGAAATCCAAATCTTCGAGAGATGTTTTGGAAAACTTTCCTTTGGAACTCCTCATATATAAGGTAAGGAATCCAATCAATCACCACTAGTCATTGCACAAGTACATTGCCTCCTTCCTAGCCATTTGACACAATATATATGGAAGGAAAAAAATGAAGTCATAACTTTGGTTATGATTGATAACATCTTATTATATTCTATCAGACTTTCCATTTAAAAATTACTTATCATTAGAATCAAAGTTTTTACTATGGATAAGTTTTGTCAATCTTCAAAATCACTTAGAAAATGTTTTCTCAATAAAATCTCCTTGATTTGTTGCTTATCATTCTCCCCAAGTTGATGGAATAGACTTGTCTTCAAGTCTGTTTCATATTATCAATGTACAGAGTAAAATCAATGGCAGTGAAAGTTGCCAAGACTCCATGATTATCGAGCCCATTGATCTTGCAAGCATTTTGATCAAGCCTTGAAATGAGCCATCAATTTTTGGTTTTATTTTTTTAACGCACCCAAGTGAGATTTATTTTCTAAGACTCATTCGATAGGCCACTGAGATTGGACTAAAAGCACCGAGCACAAAATAAAATTACTATCGAACTAATCCTAGTGGAGTATAAGTATCATCTAAAATAGCACCATGGGTGTTGAATTAATAAAAAAATTCGAAAAAAATTAAAATTTTGTTAAAAATTCTGTTCAGGTTAGCGTCGGTTGTGCCGCATAAAACAGCCAGTATTCACGTCAGCGATTTCCAGTCAAAATTGACCGATTAGACTCAATTAGTTTATGACTCAATTGACAAAATTGAAAGTTTTAAGAATGAATTGGCAAAAATGCAATAAGTTTAGGACTTTTCAAACAATTTTTCTCTCATTTGATAGGTTGTTGAGGTTCGGATAAAAGCACCAAGCACAAAATTAAAATTATTATCGAATTGATCCTAGTGGAGTATCATATCATCTAAAATAGCATCACGAGCGTCGTCAAATGAAGGACCCAGCAAGATTGGGATCTCCTTTCTTGCTTCATGTTCTCGATTCTTGGCATTTTCTTGTAACCAACAACTCTTCAAGTGGTCTCAAGCCGATAGCTGATGTCTTTCAAGATATCGATTGTGACATCTAAATCGGAAGAATCGCGATTCCTTTGACGATAGTGCAAAGGAGCGTCTTCACTAGATGTGTTGGAACAAACGTCTTGGATGGGGTAATCGCCTTCTTCTTTGTTTTCTCCTTCACCGTCATAACGGGGACCGTCACATCTCAATAACCGAGATTTCTCCAATTTTTTTTTTTTTTTTTTTTTTTGGGAGAAGTTATACTTGTCTTTAAGGCTCTGACACCTACTCGTAGTAAACGGTCCGAGATTTAGATAGTGGCCCAAATGTGATAAGAGAAACTTTCATCAACTAAGGAATCCGTGATAGGATAAATATTCACCACCGAAAGGAATCTTTCTCGGGATATAGTGCATATAAATGATAGATGCTCACAATGTAAGGAATCCACTTCAAGATAGAAGGTATTTAACTCACCACTCACTGGAATCTGCCAATCATATTTAGAGTTAACGACACTCTAATACAAGATTTTAGTTTGAAAAGGTTTCAAGATGTTGATGAAGAGAGGGGTTTATATAGATTCACAACTTGGAACAACCTTCCAAGTGTACACAAATTCCAAGACACTGACCTTTTGTTGTTGGCTGGGTTCACTCCCATGTGGAGAGAGTCCAATGAATTGCAAGTCCAAAGGGCTTTAGCTCATATGATAACTCATATGGAGAAATAACGTTTCTCACTATTTTTTATATGGTAGCCACAAAGAACATTAGTAGAGACGTAGAAATAAGAGAGAAAGATTGAGCAAAAAATCTGGATCTAGGGCAAAGTTTGATTTTTATTAAGCTGGTATCGGAGGTTAATTTGTAGTCCGATTGAGTACTCTTCTCAAATTTGAATGGTTTGATTTTTGTTTGAAGCTCCCTACATTAGGTTTTTCATGAATTGAACAAAACCTGCGTTTTTGGTGAGATTTATTATTAATCTCTTGTGAAATTTATGCGTATTACCAAGAATAATGTCCTTCAAGTCTTTGCTACTATGTACCTCTAGTATTTACTAGAGAAAAACTTTGTTTACCCAATTTTGTTGGTAGTAAAGATTATTGGGTGGATTCCGATCCCTTGGTTTTTGATCTCCTCACATTGAAAAGGTTTTCCACGTAAAATAATCGTATTGTGTTTGCATGCTTGGCATTTATATTGCTCAACTATATCGTTTCCTAGGATGTTTACACTCAAGGGAAGATTATTTTGTTTTATTGCGTTAATCTGATATTGTGAGTTGGTATTGCTCTCCCAACATTTATTTCCCCCAAAAAGATTAACAACCCTTGGACAAACTATAAACAACATCGAGTCTTGACTCAAATGACTCTAGAAACAAAAAACGTTGCATTAGGATCAACAAAGCACATAGAAATACCAAGAGACTCCTCTGATTTTCTACTCCTCGGATTTTCTGTTAGGCTCTTAACATTTTCTTCATAAATTCCTCTAGAAGAATGCAAGGATGAAACTTTATTAGAAACATAGTGCTTTTACATATTGTTTGACTATATTCAACCACGAATTCATCATTCAAGCTCAGAAGAGAATAACCCTTGAAATTGTGCCAGTCAAGGTGAACTTAACATCTTAGCAATGTTGCATCAAGTGTTTGATAAGTCTTAATCTCCTTGAGATGTTCTTTGGTCAATTTTTTGATAATTTTCAATAATATATCCACTTATTGTAACTCATGTTTCTGTCTTTTATGCATAAGCTGTGGAAAGCTGGACTATCCCTAGCGTGAGAACTACCAAACATCGTGAGACAACATATTGGAATATGTTCGTGGTGAGCCATAAAGAGTTGCTTGAGAAAGGAGAGAAGTGGGTGAAGGAGACATCAAATTCATGTATGCTCGTCTCAACTCTAATTGCCACAGTATTATTTGATGCTGCTTTCACTGTACCTGGAGGCAATGATGACAACACTGGAGTCCCATTGATGTTAGGACATGACTCCTCGTGATTTTTGCAATTTCGGATGCATTAGGTTTGTTCTCCTCCGTAACAACCATCTTGCTATTCCTAGCCATCTTAACTTCACGGTATGAACCACAAGATTTTCTCCACTCGCTGCCTAGAAAGATCATAGTAGGGCTTTCGTTTATCTTCCTCTCCTTGGCTTTCATGCTAGTGGCGTTGCTACAACTCTCACAATTGTGCTGGATAGGAGAGTGGAGTGGGTTCTCATTCCCATTGCTTCGCTGGCCTCTCTCCTTGTGGCTTTGTTTGCACGACTACAGATGCCCCTGCTATACCAAATGGTTAAATCCACTTATGGACCCAGCATCTTTCGTCCTGAGAGCATTTGGGATGAAATCAAGCATTTGGGATGAAATCAAATATTCTAAAGTACGGATCCGTCGTAGGCGAATTTGATTTGAGGGTGCATGTCTTCATTATAGTAGTTGTTTGTTGCGGGGCCAATATGATATTGAATGTATTTCCTTAAAGTATTTGAACGATACCTGTGCATCATGTTTCCCTCCGTTGTTACCAAAGATCTATTTATAGAATGATTTGTTAATTTTAAAATTTCAGTCTATGGATGCTTCAAAATTGAATCTGCACATACATAAACAATTTTTGAGCATCCAGTACCAACGAATGTTCAATCTTGGAATATAACTCTTTGAAAATTAGTATTATTATTATTATTTTTAGCTTTTTGTTTTGTAGTTTAGATTCGGAAATTTTCTCCTTTAGTTTAAACATCCAACCTCCAGGTATTTCAAAATATAATCTTTATAAAAAATCTATATCTTCAATGTTTATTACTAAAATACATGCAATCATGTAATATATCTTTCATCATGGAATGAGAGATGAACAATTATTTATAGAAAAAATATATATATACAAAATTCCGGTTATAAGAATGATATCAAATGTAGACTTTATTCTTGTGAACTATAAAGTAATTGGAATAGTACCAGTTATAATACCTCGTTTGTATTAATTGTGAAATAGATGGAATTAAACCTACCATAAATCTTTCAGCATTCATCAGTTACATATAGATCTTTCATAACAGAATCTAGGTATGCATAAACATTTACTTTAAAACATTTACTACGAAGTTCGTGTAGTCATGTGATATAACTTTCGCAATGGAATGACTTTTTGAGCATTTGATTTTTCTCTATAAATGCTCTTCAGATGAAAGGTGTGATAATCAAAATAATCTATATATGAAGAATACCGATAATGGTCATGATAACAGATGTACGACTTTATTCCTAGGAACTATAGAATTGGAAATATATAAACCAATTACAGGACTTTGTAAACATAAATAGTGAGATAAGAAAGATGTAAGCAGAGATAAGACCCTCCGTCCGCTTCGTCCAGCCTCTGTGCGTATGATGGATGACCTCCGTATCTCTAGGGGAGAGTGCTCAAAGTCTATTCCGCTGGATGAAGCTCAGGGGATTATTGATTTTGAAGCTTAAATGGGTTGGGCATGATCCCTAATTGGTGAATTAATTTTTATCGGCAGAATTATTGCCAATTGGTAAAATTGAAAAGTTTATGTTTGAATTGGTCTCCACACAATAAATTTAGGACTGACATGATAACTGCCCATAAGTATCTTATTTCACCGTTTATTTCTTCTAAATGGGTAACAGTTTATTATAAAAGTTCTCACTAGAATTAGATATGCAAAATTTAGATATTTGCTAGAATTCGATATCTTCTAGCCTTAGAGGTTTGCTGACTTCAAAAGCAAATCAGTGCGTGAAGCTCACACAAGAATGTGTCATGTAAGTCATCATCATGCGAGTTTTACCCACTTTTTTATCCACCGGCAGATAAATTGAGATTGAAATGCTAGTATCATTTCCTCGAATTACCTCATCTCACCCCGAAACTTCATAAGCACCTAAGTTTATCGTAAGCTTTCTAATAAGATATCATTCGCCCGACACCCTTGTTGGTCTCAAATCAAATAGCCACATTTTCAGGGAAAACACATGATCAAATAAAAATCCAAGGATCTAAATTAAACAATAACTACACCTAACAATAGTGAGTCGAGCTTTCGGGCGGCATTAGTGTTGCAAGACTCCAAAAATGGATTTAAAAGGTACTTGTTTTGAAATTTTATGAACTTATGATCAAAAAACTAATTGAACGCCACACCTCAACACTTTTAAGGCACAATGAGTCTTGTAGAAGAAAGAAATCTTAGATGCATCCGGTGCATGCGAGCCCATCTCACATGGACCATTGAATGAAGTGGGCTCCCTATGGGACCCACTGATCTAATGGTAGCGTGGGCTAGCTTCACATGATCTGAACGTGTCCATTACTAGCTCATTGTACAAGTGATCGCGATAGGATTATAGTATATTTAGAAAAAACGAAACAAGTCTAAAGCCAGGCTCTAAAATAGAATTTGTGTAGCTCACATGACAATCCTCCATAATTAGGTCTTGTGTAGAAAAGTTCACATCAATGAATTGGTCCAATTGGCCTTGTACATTACTAAATGAACATATTGAATGTGTTGGCACAGCGTGCCATTATTAATAATGTTTTGATTGGGGTCAAACACACGGCATGATGTGAGCTGTCATTATATGAATGTAGTACCAATTATTAGTTTATCCCTTTGTAATTAAGATCCAAATTCTGTTGTAATCTCATCTGTAATGGGTGGATGCTATCACTACATCACTCAACTTATCGAGCACATTTTTTCCCTATGAACATTGGCTCTTAAGGAATTGACGCGGCAACGTACTTTTATTCACCTACTCAAAATTCGACGAAGAGAGGGAGACGTTTTGCCCCATAGTCCAAACAGAACAACAACTCAGAAAGCACTAATAATCAAATATACACTCCAACAGCTCACTTCAACACACAAGCAAACCAAATCCAACCATACAAGAAAAATCCATGAAAAGCCATTGACGACAAGCATATAAGCCAAATTATTATTTCCTTTCACTTTTTTTTTTTTTTTTGAAGAGGCTTGAAAAGGTGGTGGTTATTAATGGATGATTCTCGACGAAAGTGAAATTACCCACTTAGCCAGTGCCTCCAAGAACCCCCTTCAGCTTCTTTACCTGGGCATCATCAAGGAAGTGGTGGCCTGCACGAACTCACAAGGAAAATTATTAGTGAACAGAGCAAAGTCCAAGATTTGAAGCCTAGGGACTTTACCAGCATTTAATTGGAAGTGCAGTAGCCCCTGATGGAAAATCATGCTGTCCCCTTTGTTGAGGTTCTTCAAGTAGACGGTGTTCACTGACGATGAGATGGACCCAGCACAGATCGACCCTTGGAGGACGAGGAGGACCTCCGAGCTGCCCGGGTGCATGTGCATCAGGGTGACCCTGCCGGGGGCCCTATTGAAATTAACGGCTACAGCCAATCTGTATATGATAGGCACTATATAGCTGCTGAGAATATTCACAGCTTATCTTAAAGGTAGCAAAGAATGTTTATGAGTTTTATTTTAGAAGTTTACTTAACTATAATTGAGCACTACATCACCAATAAACCAATAAGTACATAGGATACTTTACTTGTCACTCATGATGCTTCTCTATCTCTGTCAATATGTACGTAGTGGGTTTTTTCTCATAATTTTATGCAAAAACTTCATCCATTTTGATAAAACACAAATAAAACTTATCTCTCTCGTTGAAACCTGAATTTCTGTTAGCAAATCGAGCATGCATTTTTGTTAAAAATAAGAAATAAATGAAAATAATAAAAAAATGCTAAAATAAAATTTCGGCGCATCTCCCAACAGCCTCGCGTCCACATGCGCGTATTTCTAACAGATACGCAATCGGCGGGGTAGAATGAAGCAGAGAGAACGCACGAACACGGAGCTCAGCAAATTCTGTCTCTCATCATCAATTTCCAGGAGCCTGTAGGTCGCGATTCCCTCTTCATACTCGGCCACCTCCAGTCCACCAGTAGCCGCCGCTCGTCTCCGATCCCCGACCATCGTAGAGAAGAGAGTATAGGGAAGGAGTTCTCATGTTTAGTTGTGATTCTCTCCTGATTTCCTCTATGAATACTCACCTCTCTCTCTCTCTCTCTCTCTCTCTCTGTCACTGATTGCCTTCGCTGGCCACTTCCCCAGCACCACCAGCTTCGCAGTCACAGTAAGTGCTCCGTTCGCCCCTAATTCGCATGCTCTGTTTCTGCTGAAGGTAGGGACCGAGTGCTCGATTACGTCTGCATGAATCCGGTGGCGTTCGAGCCTCTATGATAAGTCTGGAAATGACCTCTCTCTTATTTCTGGATCTAGATCCTTTGGCTGAAATGTCTACCACCTGTTGGATATAATTCCTGAACTAGACCAATGCGTGTTTCAATTCAGATTCTGACTTAGGGCTTTCCTTTGCTTAATCGATTCATTATTTTCGTCGTGTAAACTTTACTTTGTTTCGTTTCCTTTCATTTCAGAATTTAGTAGCTATTCATTTTAGATTTGTTATTGAAATTCTCGGATTAGATGCGTCTCCAGTGTGTACGCAAGATGAATCTGATACTGACTACTCCAGGACTTGATCGAGGACCCCTTGAACGAAAACGAATTGATCCGTGCATGTTTACTTCTTATATTTCACTATATGCCGTTCTGTGTTTATTGTGCTGAATCGCAAACATATTATGAAAAAATGTTGCTCTGTACGTGTTGAAATCGCAAGTGTACTGAGCGAATGCCACCATCTCGAATACTGATTGCATGCTGCAAGAGCATTCAGTTGCTGCTCTAGTCATCGTATGTGCATTCATTTGGGTGCACTGTATTACTGATTGGTTCATCAGCTGTATTCCCATTTCGGATACATTGAGCTGCTGATGTGATTACTGTGTTGTGTTCGTACCGATGTGTAGAGTTACGGATTATGTCTATACTGTTTGTGCTTGCTGTTCGTATGTTCTGGTATGTGTAATCATGTAATTGTGTCATTGATATGCTATTCGTTGATGCTAAGTACTTGCTGTCCAGATCTTCTCTTTCATTTTTTCCTATTCGAGTTGAGAGCGTTACTACATTATTGGAGCCTCTAGTGTCGTGCTCGTGACTGAAGGACTCAAAGTTATAATGGCCAGTATGTGGAGACCATTGTTCAAATTCTTTTAGGGTATGTTTATTTTGTGGAAAATAAATGTTTTGGATAATATTTTCTAAAAAATAATTACTTATATAGCCTAAAATAATTCGTTAATGAAAAATATTTACAATATCGACAATAATTTATATTTAAATATTTTCGTGAACCATTCATTTTTGTAAGCGAAATAAACAATTATTTATGGCAGAATGATTTTCAAATTATTCATTTTCCGCAAAGTAAAAATAATTGCTTACATCTTTTACGAAAATGGATGATATTGTCCACAAAAATATTAGAAAATTCAGAAAAAAATTTCCATGTCAACACCAGTTGTATCATGTAGGACACATGGCATCCATGTGACCGATTGACAAATCGTTGAGAGGTTTATGATTCAGTTGGTATAATTAAAAGATTTAGGACTAAATTGCCATAAATATAATAGGTTTAAGACTTTTTCGATACTTTCCCCTCAAATAATTGATGTAGTATGGAGCAATTAATGTATCCTAATTAGCTCATAACTCAATAGCTTAAGTTTTGGAATAAATATGGGTTCAACTAAATATATTGACTGGCTCGGACTTTGGACTCTCCCTTGGCTATCTTCCTCAGTGAATCTCTCCCTTGGTGATCTCCCTAGATTAGCCTTCTGCCCCGCAATCCCAAATGTTGTTTATCACGTTCAATTGGGCTACCTGACCATGTGTTTGTATAAGAACAATTGCAGATTATAATCAAATATTTTTTGGGCAGTAGGAACTTGGTCAATAAGTGTTTGCCCAACAACAGTTTCTCCTTGTGATGCTTGTGTTGTTTGTGCTAGCCAGGAGTTTAATTACGTGCTCAAACTATTTTCCTTATTTTCACAACCAATATTCCTTAAACCTATACAGACTTACAATGATGCTTGCAGTGTTCTTCGAAGATAACTTCCTTTGCATTCCTCTCGGTCAACCCCACACACATTCACACGAGCACTCCGTTTTTGTTCTATTTTGGCATTCCTCTCGATATTTTCCTTTTCGTTCCTTCCCTTGTTGCAGGTAGAACTATCCAATATGTACGTGGCATGAGGATCGAAAAATTCACAGGATATGCTAAACATCGCCGTGGATAAAAATGACCCATTGTATTATTCTTATTGTAGAAGTTAAGTTCATCTGTCTTCTTTTATGATTGTTTCCTGAAGATTAAGAGAACTCATAATCTAGGCAAGAGCGACTTTATATTACCATGATTGAAATTTTTTATTTTACAATATTTTTCTGTTTGTCCGATGTTTGTACTAAGTCAGTGCCCACTTTTAATAATGTGACCTTTATTGCACGTCGCGAATGTTTTTAATGGTCTCCATTTCCGGCATCCAAGAAGGACGATGCTCTTGTAGTTCCAATTCCCAAAGGCCTGGTTGATGTGTTGAAGATCCAGTTAAAACTTAAACGAGCTTCTGTAAGCACCGTAAAAACTACATTAATATACTTTTCACTCATTTCTGCCAAGGAAAAGGAAAGAAAAATATGAATATTCACTAATCCAGCACAATATTAAATACTGTCTTTCCCAGTTCATTTTTTATTTCCAAGCATTATATACACTTGCCATGTAAAACGCTTTCTTCTTGGTCATAAATGTTTGAGAAATTTTCTTCCAATCACACTGAATATTTCAACCTTAGTGCTTGTAGTTTGATGATTTTAACTTTTGAAAATTTTAGTCGTCACGATTTGCCTGCCTATGCAATTTATAATATAGTGTTTTGAGCTCATATCCAGACTTACTCAAAAGTTGAAAAAAGAACACAGCTAAGAACACTTCAATCGACAAGTTGTGCTCAATCATAATCTTTCTAATCCACTTGTCACGTGGTAAAAACCACCGGTGGTACAGACCCTTAAAACATCCCGTCCAAATACATTACTACCCACTCTATCATTACCAATCAACTTAATAATGTGCAAAATCGCTTCTCGAAATTTTATGTTTACACTTGTGGTATATGCTTAAAAAATTTTGTTTTTTTGTTCCTTCTTTTTTCCCCATTTCTCTCATTTCTTCTTAAGGCATTGACATAGGGTGCGTTTGTTTGCACTTTTTTTTTTTTTTTTTTGAACAATTTTTTTGTTTTTCTGTTCCTGGGAACAAAAAAAGAACAGAAATGCGTTTTGGTGCGTTTCTATTCCTTTTTTGTTTTTTTGTTCCCAGAAACAAAAATGGAACAGAAATAAGAAACAACAAATTTATGTTTCTTATTTCTGAAACATATTTGAAGAACAAAAAAGGAACAAAATCATATTTCTTTTCTATTTCTTGCTCAGCCCCTCGAACTTTGCCTCTCCTCCTGCGAGCTTCTCCTCCTACAAGTGTCTCCGGCGCCTCCCACTCTCCAGCGTCGACAGCCGCCTCTGTCTCGAGACCATTTGGCTTCTCCACCGTCGTCCTCTCCAGCGCCGGCGGTCGCTGCGAGCGTCTCCACTGCGAGCGTCTCCTCTCGCGAGCGTCTCCACCCGCAAGCGTCTCCACCGTTGTCTTCTCCGGCGCGGGCGGTGGCCGGCGACACCGAGCCTCGTCGACCGCTGGGCGAGGTCGGCTCCGCCGGATTTGGGCACGCTCGAGCTGGGCTCGCCTAGCAAGGCCAAGCCTTGCCGGCCGCTAGGCAAGCTCGGCCTCGCCAAATCCGGGACGAGCTCAAGCTTGCCTAGCCAAGGTGAGGCCGAGCCTCGCCCAACTACGGCGAGGCTCGGCCTCATCGGGGTCGACGAGCCTCGCCGTGGCTGGGCAAGGCCGTTGGCCCTCGTTGGCCGGTCGCCGGCCATGGCCAAGGCCGACGACTGGCCAAAAAAGAAAAAAAAAGAAAAAGGAAAAAGAAAAAATAAATAAATAAGAAAGAAAATAGAAAAAATAAAGTAAAAATATTTAAAAATTAAAAGAAATGAAAAAATCATACAAATTTACTAAACGTGTTTCTGGTAATTTTTATTCCCAGAACAAGTTTACCAAATGCGTTTTTTTGCTTAAAAATTGTTCGCCGGAACAGAAACACTTTTTTCTATTTCTGTTTCTTGGAACAATTTTTAAACGTAAACGTTACCAAACACACCCATAGTCTATCACCACTATTATTTTTGTCATTCATCACTTCTACCTTTCGATGACTCGCGGCCACGACATCACAATGACCACCGCAAAGCATTCTCTCTCTCTCTCTCTCTCTTTCTTAAACATCATTGAATTATTTCCGTCCCTCTCTAAAGGTTTGTCACCTCAAACCTAAGGTAATGGTGACCTCTAAAAGTTTACAACTGCCTTAGATATCAGAGCGTGTCCCTAATCAAAGAGAGATTACTATTGTGGATGGACCATTATTAAAATCAGACGGCAAGTTAACATCGCTTGCATCCACGTTAGCTTATCTCCGCATCACGGCCTCTTTTCATTTTTACTTTAGTTTTAGCAAAGATAAACATAATAATTTACTATATGCGTTTTCGATGGGATATGATGATGTTTTATAAAATTTTCTTTCGACTGTATACTAATGAATATTTACTTTTTTATTCAGCATAAGCTTGAGGATTGGTTTACTTATTGACCCAAATCGAGAACAAAATTCAAACTTCAAGAATAAAAGGGGTTGTGGACGTTTTGCTGTAATTTTGTTTGGTTGTATAGATCTTCAAATAGACAAAGTTAAGTTTAATGTAAGGAGGACCTTATTAAAGCCGTACCCGTGAAATGGACGTGGTATTATCCCTGTACGCTTAATAAACTCTCTTAGATGGGTATGAAGAAAATGGAAGTGGAAGTAGGATAGTCATCACTAAAAATTGTGTCGATTAGTCCAAAATGGCGGTTATGGTCCTCGGTCACTGGTTGACCGAGGAATTTGGATTGTCCATTGGTCCACAATCGACATTCGACCAAGAGGGAGATAAAAATTTTCTTGGCGTCACTTGCATTTTGAAATTGAGGACAATAATCGATGGTAATACATCAAGAACGTGGCCCTTTTCATGGCTATTACATGTCAAATTTAAATAGAGCAACTTTTTTCGCACTCGCATCATGAATAAGCAAATGAAACATAATGTTGAACTTATATTGATGATTACCTGCGTATTCATTGACTTGAAAGCATTTATTTCGGAGGATCGATGTGAATTAAAACCAAACCAATAATTTGGCATGAGCTTCGTGAAATAAAAAACTTCCCAACGTCCAACGAAATTCAAGGCTCGTTTTATATCTAATACCTTTTCCTTCGGTCCTCGGGGATTTATAGTTGCACCTTAAGGTCATTCAATACCAAGATTTGCCAATCAACCAGACTTCCTCAAGCAAAGTCACCAGACCATCTTTTTCGTTATTGCTTACTGGTACTTCCATTTGCGACCTATGATTTAATGCGTTTCGCATGGCATCAAGAGCTCATGCGATGCATGCAAAGCTCTCTTCCCCTCTAATCTAACGAGCTACATTTTTGTCGATAAACAGGGATCTCGATCAAGCTAATTAACTGGCCCTTGACTGGAACAAAGACGATTAACTGAACTTTGAACCAAGACGCAGAGCTTTCATTTGTCACCTAAATTTGCAATTTTGCATGGTCGATGGAATGAAATGCTGGGGGTGCCACTAGAGGGATAGTAATGGTCGTTGCTACTTAACTCAACGAGCACGTCAAACGCTCGAAGTGCTTCTTCAAACACCAATGCGCTAGTTCGAATTCCTCCACCCAAATACCGACAACGCCTCGCTACGAACCATCACCGCCATCGCCCACCACCTGCTCTCGCTTCTCGCCTTCCTTTTGCTTTAGTTCTCACTCTCTGCGGACTCACAACCATCCAAAAAAAACATAGCTTTCATCAGCTTCCTCATTATCTTAGACTTGATTCATTCCACGGAAAATGTGACATTTCAAGAATTCATTTTTCAGAAAAATGCAATTATTTTCCAATATTCAAGTGAAACCTAAAAATTGAAGTGGAAAATATTTTCCGTGAGAAAAATCTTTTCTCTCATACACTCTTTTTCATTTATTTTAGTTTTTAAAATCGCTTTTTCATTTTTCTTAAAAAATCGATTTTTAATTATTATTATTATTATTTTTAAAGAAATTGATTATTAAATTATTTTTATTTTATTTTATTTTTGATTTTTTTTCTTTAATTTCCTCCTCTTCTTCTTGCCCGGTTGCCGGCGCCGTCGCCCATGACCGGCGACCGGCCACAGGCGAGCCTCAGGCTCGAGAGCTCAGGCTGGCCGCTCGCAAAAAACGGTTCTTGCAGGTCGTGTGGGGTCTCTTTGGCTTGCCACACTAAAGCGAGAGAGAGAGAGAGAGAGAAGAATAGAATCCCGAAGCTGTGTTTCATTATTTGTGTTTGCCTTTTCGTCGAACACTTCATGTGCATTCTCGCTCCCCACGCATATATTACGCTCGCTACAAGTTCTCCACTCTCTCCCCCTCATTTCGCCTTTGCCTTCGTTACTCTTCCTGCTACGAAGAATCAGTCTTCATGGCTGCTTGCGCTTTGCTGAGTGGTGTCGACAATGGCAGCAACACCGACGACGGCAACAGCTGCCGCGAGAGCCTAAGCTTCATGAGTTCCTGCAACATCGTCCGTGGTGGGGGTGGTAAGGACAAAGAGGCGGGGCAGTGCTTGCCAACGACGGAGATTGTCTGTAGCGGTCGAACCAGAGAGAGAGAGAGACAGAGAAGAGAAGAGCCAATCATGAGACTTGTTTAATGTAATTCTAGTATTTTGGGTTGAAAGTGGATCCATAATAGACCCACTAAAATCCATATTCTTTCTAGGCTTTTCTCTTTGGACCCTTTTATGACCTATCTTCTACATTTTATGTGACTCATATCTAACCCATTTCAACAAACTTGAGTCAAAATATGGGTCTGTCTTAGGTGGAATGTATCACCTGTTGGCACCTGCAAAAAACAGAACACGTTTTTTTTTTCCACTTAGAGAACACGATTGTAGATCCAGCAAAATCATGCTTCTTCATGCAGATCGTGGTGAAAATCGTGTCTTAACGTATTGTTCGTTCTGTTTTACTTGTTTAGTTAATGTATCGCCTTTCTCTGTCAAAGATGCTACATGACTATTTTCCTGTCCTGAGGTGACCGTGTGGCACTCTTCATTTGAATATATGTGATTATCGCATAGCAGCACAAATTATTAGCCCTAGCTAATTCAGACAGTTTGGAATTTCGCTTCAACAAAAATCTAGTTTTGCCTGTATAATTGGACGTGAACTGCTAGGATTGAACTTTTTTTGAGCTGGACATTAGCTAGGCGGTTTTACAGAGCCTAGGAATGGAAAGTTTGACTTTAAGAATTTCTTGTCTTCTTATGATTTATTAAGTTTCAAAAGAGGCTTTGCTGTGCTGATTTTATCATCTGAATGGAATCTTGTCTATCAGAACGTGGACAATCAAGTAATCTTAATCATCGAAATGGAAATACTTGATCATCGGTTCATTTTTTCCTGCCAAATATCCCAGTGACTTAGAAACTTCCATATCTGTGTTGGTGTTGGTTCATTACTTTGCTGAAAGAAAGGTTTTAAGTGCCTGACTATAAAGTCTTCAGACACAAGCTCCCCAAATGCTCTTCTGCAAGTTCTATAGTGCATTAAGTGATTGATGCTAGACTTCATGACATCCAATATCAAAATCTGCTTGTTCTGTCATCTAAGATTGCAGTATTTTCTGATTAATGTTGTAAAATTGCCTTCTGTGAAGAATGATTTTTACACTTTTTGGTTGTATTATGTTGTTGTAACTTGGTTTGCCAAAATCTGCAGCTTGATCTTTGACAAAGTGTCAAGTTTTAAGTTATAGCAATATGGTCTTGATTGTTTACCTAAATAAGATACTGCTATGCTGAGCTGGCATTTAAAGAGCAAACATAAAAATATTGAATAATAAATTCCCAATCCTATCACCCTTAAATATCTTATATCTTGGTATGATCGTGCCTCCAATTTGTTGGAAGCTTCTGAAGAGATGCTCCATCATGAATGTGTGAACTGGTTAATTTATTTAATTTCAGTCGATTAGTTACCATTCTAGGGCTACACCTCCTGGACTAGCCCAATGCTCATCCCAATGAGAAATTAAATAACGGTGGGAACTTTTGAAGTGTTTTTCCTGTTGCTAGAAGCAGTTCTAAATGTTTTGGGTGGTGGAATGCGCAAAATTTGGATGTCCATGTGTAACATCATTAATTTAGCTTGTTAGGATGGTGAGAGCCAGTTTTTTCTTCTCTTTTTCCTTTTAACATAGGCAGCCACTTTTTGTCTACCTACCAAATATAAATTCCAAAGTCTGGTCCAAAATCCGAACTCTAGCTGTAAAGGTATCTCGAAGAAACACAGCATCATGGTGTTCAATCTTTGTCAGTAAAGGAAAAAAAGAATCTGTTAAAAATTGCGGTACTCAGAAGCGAAACATCCATTTTGCAGCATAGGAAAACCCCTGATATGAGTGTATGGAATAAAAGTAAATGTGATCTGCATCTGCTGGTGCCGGAGTTGCTCCAAGGTTCAGATTCTATAATGCTTAATGACTATCTATCTTGATCTCTGTATATGTTCCATCTAACGCAATGCTTTAAGAAATTTATGATTGTGACCTCCAAGTAGTCAGATTTATGGTCAAATGATGGTTTTTGGAGCCCTCTCCTTTCTTTCTGTGATTTCTCAGGCAAGGCATATCAAACTATTATAGTGGTTAGGCAAAGTTCTTCATGAGCCTTGCAGAGGCCTCGGCCTCTTCCTCCATTGAAGACCTTGCAAAACCTGATAATCCCTACAACAGGAAATGCAAGATCTCACTAGCTCACAGTAATTTCAGCTTCAAGAATCATGGCTATGCTTAGATCAAAAAAAAAAAAAAAAAAAAGAATCACGGCTATGCTTTCAGAAACAGTGGCAGGAGTGGGATACAGAAAAGACCAGTTAACTCCAGTCAGAGTGCATTACCAAGTACAAATTGTAGTAACACGAATAATTTTAACACAATGTCTACATTGCCATCTTGCGTTCTTCCACCAATATATCCACAAAGGAGAAATACCAGAGGACAATGGGGCATCAACACAGCCTCGGTGGTAGAATCTGTGCTGGTCCCTATCTCCGGCTGACCTACAAGGCATGGCAGCTCCGATGCCTAATGTGTCTGCATTGGCAATTCACCATGAAGGCAAGGACAAGAGAATAGGTTGATTCGCCAAATGGAGCTTATCTTGGAGGTTCAATAATGTAAGGAGATTGTGAAACACCAAGTAGCCAATTAGTACTCTGCATCTTTAAGATGGAAGACTGTGTGTTTGCAGATAGAAATTTTTGTTTCTTTTTTGTTAACCTGATCACCATCGCCCTTCTTGCATTTGTGTAAATAAAGTTTTTCGCTCTTCATCACCTTCTATATCTCATATCTCATCCTCTTTGAAGGTGTCTTTTTTGATATTTTGATGCCATCGTGCTTCTTGATATTTTGATGCCATCGCATCTCTTATTTTTGTATCTTTCATATCTCATTCTATTTAAAACTGCCTTTCTAGTTACTTTGATTCGCTACTTGCCAGCATCTAAATGGCCTTTCTAGATCTTGCAAATGTAAGCATTATCATGTTTATAACTTTCATTTATTACTTCGTAAGTGTGAACTTTCACAATAGCAACAAACTCAATTGTAAGAATTGTTAAAAAGAACTCTAGAGGTGTGGCGTATTAATTTTCATTTGACAAAAAAAAAAAAATTCAAAATTGATAACCTATGGCACATTTACCCTAAATCAATCCTTCATTACAATTATGATGTGGGGAGTACATTTATATCAAAAGTACTGGCTTGAGATTTTTAAAAGATGAATATTAATTGGATAGGAATCTAATTTGGAGTAAATATATCATGAATTATTAGTTTGTTAATTTCAGTGATATTAATCCTTTGTTGAAATGCTAATAGCTTCCATTGACATATTCATAATGAATTTGACGTAAGTGAGAAACTATAATTACTCAGTGCATAGACAGTAAAATCAACATTTTTTTTGGCCGAGTAAACAGTTTTCCCTCTTTCGGCAAAACTCGTTCGTACTCGTAGTCTCGTAGTATATAATCCAAACGATGCGAACCCCAAATTGCCCTGGTACCGCCATCATTTTTTACTGTCATAGCTGCGAACTTCATCCCCATTTTTTACTTCGCCATTCAACCACAGTTCTATATGCGCCAACAGAGTCCTGTTCTTCTAGTTTCGAAGGTATGCTTTACACTCTCATCGCTTGTTTTGATGCGAATTGTGAGGTTAATTTGACAGATGCAGAGCAACTCAGTTCATGTCAAGGCACCCAGAAACCGACTCCGCATGGACTGTGTTATCTCTGAAGATGTATTTTGAGAGTTGGGTCTTGAGTGAAAGGCGTTGGCGATTTTTGTATGGTGAAAAAGAACTGTTCTTTATTGATTTTTTGCAGTGTTGGGAGCTTGAACATGGAGACGAATCCAGCCGGCGAAGAACCCACCTCGTGGGACGAACGGTACAACATCAATTTGATGCCCTCCGAATTGTTCCTCAAGTTTCGGAAAGAAATTCAGGGAATCCGAGTCGGTGTTAATCTGGAGGTGTTTCTTCTGATGTGCCTAAATTTTGCTTGCCTTTGTGTTGCCACGTATTTGAAGTTTGGTCTCTAGCAAGTATGATTGGCCTGGATGAATGAAAAAGGGTGATCTAGTGGCTTAATTTTGTTGAGAGAGGTGTGGAAAGATGAACCAAACCATTAAGGCTTGGAAGGAGTGAA
Source organism: Eucalyptus sideroxylon (assembly GCA_014182405.2). NCBI lineage: Eukaryota > Viridiplantae > Streptophyta > Magnoliopsida > Myrtales > Myrtaceae > Eucalyptus > Eucalyptus sideroxylon. The sequence goes on from CM024550.2 coordinate 46,471,405, forward strand.
TGAAATGTTTCGTTTTGAGGTCATCTGCATATGGTATCTGAAGCTTGGGTCAATTTTAATGTGAATAACTTGTTCGTTCTTAATTTAATTCTTATGTTGCTGACTTGGATTGGATATGCATATTGGATGTGGTTCCTGTCTAATTTGATACGCATACTCGTTCCTTGGTCTTGAAGACAAGTGCTGGATATTTCAGTGTGTGGATGGCGCAACTTCGCGTTTTAATTAGTGTCAGAGATTGTGGCACTCGTTCCTAAATTACTGACTACTCTTCTAACATGCACGTGGGATTAGTGATGCTTCTGTCTAGTTTAAGTTTGCAGATAGATTGACCTGAAAAATTGACATGGCGACTTCATTACTGACTACTCTTCTAACATACTTGAGGCCCTCTCATTTGCTCCTGTGCATTGAAGTCCATTTTAGGGCTTCGTGTTAAGTCAGTATGTCAGTCCACATGTAAGGGACAGTCCGGAGAGTGTTGAACTATTCAGATATCACTCCTTGCTCTCATGGGAGATAAAAAGAGGTTTGTTACAGTTTTCACTGATGTCTGATTAGTGAAGATGTTAGAAGTTGAGTAGATTAACGGGAGCACTTTTATTTTTATTTTTTATTTTTCCAGTGATCTCCATGAGGTTGAACCTCATTTGGCTGAGCATGTTGATCAGATTTGTACAAGATCTGGCATGCAGAATGTTACAGCCTTACGGTTATTCGCATAAATTCCATCGACATATGCTAATTGCTATTATTTCCATAAATTCATTGCTTGGCTTGGCTTTGTGTTCACTGTTTCATCTTTATTGACCTAAGACAGCTTCTGTCAGTAATAGTCGCATAATGAAGTAGATGAACATAGACTTTCTTTTTCTTGTTGTCTCTTTTGTTCTTCTATAAGCTCTGACTGCAACTTTAATTCATCAGATATTTTGATTTTTGTGCTCTCATTCACCATACTTCAGCTTAAGTGGAACAATTAAGAATATGTTTGTGTTTAATGTTTGTATATTCATGATCCTCAAAACTTTGGGTCTGTCTCATAGTGCTCCAACGATTGGCCATCAAGCAAAATTTTTGTTGGAGCCTTTAAGGCCTGCTGTAACTCTGCTTGTTCAGTTAATGCAGTTATGGAATATAGCCTCATTATGACATCTGGATTTGATATTTTGATTCAGTTTTACAATGCTCCAAGGAATGATTTTCAAGCGAAGCTTGTGTTCAAGCCTCTCTCCCCAGATCGTCTGTGGAAGTTTGTCTATGAACCCATACATCAAGATGTGCGCATTCTCTCGAAAAAGATTCCTGTCACAAAATTCTTAAGTCTCCAGGTTTGAGGCTTCTTTGATTTCACCTCTGTTTTTCCTGCGTGGCTGAATATTCTCAATCATCAATAAGTCTGTTAACTTCTGTCGGTATTGAGCGGTAATTGGTAAAGCTTTTGGGAAGTCAGCTTGGTGTGTTTTGAAAATTACAGGTTGGCGTAGGCCACAATTTTCAGTTAAATGCAATTAGTTGGAAATGGAAGCTCACCACATGTTTGGGTGGGGACGGTGTATCTCGAATTAGAAATAAGACCACTCTTGGACTTTGTCCAGGTGTAGATTTTCGATTTGGGTGGAGGGCTGATTACGTTCTTCCAGAAATCACAGGGTAAGTTTCTTCCTTCTCAGCTACACTATATTTCGCTCTTGGAAGAAACTAGATGAGCAATAACACCAAAACAACTTCTAATTGTATCAACTATTTGGTGTCACAAATTAAAATTTTGCTATTACAAAGCATGGTGATTATAACATACAGTGAACTTACGGGTGTGGGTCATGTGCTTCCGTGATTTATGTCACTCTGTTTTATTAATTTTTTCTGGGTTTCAAGTTGTGTGTTTCATGTAACGGGGGGTCTTGGTACTGATGAGCCACTATTCAACATGAACTCTTGGCAGTTGCAAGCATCGCTAGATAGAGTGGAAGCCATTTTAAGCTATCCAGATACTGTTTAGAGGATATTGGTGAAGAGATGGTATGTTAATTGGTTGGCTCCTTTGAACTGCATTGAGATGACAACTACTAGCATCTAATATGCACCGGATGATGGTTTGACATGACATTTTTGAACATGGCTGAGCAAAAGATCGTTTTGCTTTTGAGTGTTCATGTTGGCCTCAGAAGTTGCTTATTTATCATTGTTTTTTAGCATATGTTCATATTTAATTGCAGCATCAATTGTTTGCCTGAATTTCGTATTCAGCTGTAGAAGTGGGGATATGGGAAGGGATGACTAGGCTCAGTGGTGCAGTGAAGAATGAGTATTGAAGCCTTCGAATATCATCAATTTTGTCGGACAATGTTGTTGTATGTATGGGAAGTAGTGGAGTGGTAAAATACGTGCAATCTGTTTCATCAGTTGTTTTTAATCTTCATTTTTCACTTCCATTCCCCTTCTTTACATTTACTGAATATTCAGTCATCTACAAGACATTTGTAGAAATGAAGGTCCCATCATCATCAATGGGATTAAGTTTGTGTCAAGGCGGATGATTTGGAATGATGATAAGGCATTTCTTGTGACAGCCTATCAAGAATTGTCCATGTGCATTTCATACACGACTTTGATCATGTAATTGAGCAATCACTACTCTGTTTTCAAAATTGCTGCCCAATGGCAAATGCTCTCTATGGAACCTTTCCCCTTTGGGTTTTTGTTTATGTTTCTGGCATTTGCTAGAGTAGGGAGATGCCCTAGACATGCTAGCAAAAATCGCTAGGGATGTACTACCAGAGGTGAATCTGGAGTGCCTGTTGCTCTGGCCCTGATTAATTAATCTACTTTACAATGTGTTCTCAGAAGTCACAACTACATATCCAAGTGAACCAGAAAATGGAGCTCAAAACATTTTTCTTGACTATATGCATCTTTATGAATAGTATTTTTGACATGTATTTGTAGGTAGTTGGCAGCATTTTGTTCTATCTCATTGTTTCAATTTCTCCTCTCTCTCTCTCTCTTTCTACAATTCACATGCCATTTTGTGGAAAGACAGAACCTTCTCTCATAAGTTGATAAGGAACCCTCACTAACAATTCTGTGCCTTTTGGCTTTTGAGACACTTGGGATAGAGCGAAATGGGTGATGCCCACCCATTGCACCACCCAAGACAGAGTCAGAGATGTAGAGGCGGTGCCCTCTCCAACCTGTGTCCTCGACGTTGAACTTGAAACTTTGCCTTCTTTCACGTTCAAATTCTCCCCTCCTGATGCATATAAATATACGACACCCAGATAGACCCCCCAAAATAAAAAAGGAAATGTCTGCCGTAAAGTTGAGAAGTTCTTATTCATTGCCAAATCACCTGCTCTCTTGCTTACAATTCATTCTTTTCACGCTTTCTGCAGCGTCTTTAGCTCCCACAATCCTCCTCAAAATACCCCCAACTTTGCTCGGCCTCGCTTTCCCCGTAATGTCGTCCGTTTTATTCATCTCTTTCGTGGGCTTCTATTCCCAGCTCCTACGCTTTTGCTTCATGACCCACTTCTTGATCCTCCTCGCTTTTCTGTCCAGCCAGGTGCTCAGCATCCGGGTGCTGTTCACCAGAGAAACATCAAGACTTTCGCTGCTGAGATCACAGAGACTCGAAGAGGCTAAAGTCCTGGTGAGGCTGGAGTGCGGGGTTTTGATGGCTATGTGCTGCTGGAGTTAGTGGTGTTGGTGCGGACGTGCATCGTGCACAATTGCTGGGTGAGGGAGTGCGAGGGGTTGGGCGCAAAAAGGGACGTAGTGGAGGAGAAGCGGAGCATGAGGATCGCAAAAGTGCAGGAGGAATCGATGGCCAACGCGGCTAGGATCGTGGAGGTCAAAGCCAATCGGAAGTTCCTTGTGTTAGCCCACTAGTTGGGTGGCCATATTGTGTACTACGGAGAATTTTTATGGATCATTGCTTTTATTTGAATAGATAAACCCTATCGAATATTTGTTGGATTATAATGTCTCAGTTGCTGTTTTCTCTTTTTGTTTTTTCTGCTGTTTTCTATTCTGTTTTCTGCTCTGTTTTTTACTCTGTTTTACTCTGTTTTTTTATTAAAAAACAGCCAAGTTCAATGTAGTTATTTGTTTAGTGTTTTTGTTATTTTCTAGGAAGTTAATAGCACGTTTGTGTGCAGTTATGTGTTGCACGTATGTGAGCAGTTTTTGTTTTGTATTTAGTGGTTGTACTTGACAGTTTCTTTAGAAAACACGACGTACGCAAGTTTGTGCTCTGTTTTCTCTGTGTTTCTCTTCCTCATCTGAAAAATATAGATTCTGGTTTTTTTGTTTCTGGTTTACTTTTTTTTTAATCAGTAACAACAGTGGTATCAGAGCGTGTATGATCTTGAGGGACTGTGAAGTGAAGCAAGTATCGAAGTGTAAAGAAGTTAAAGGGTGATGGAGACAGGGTCGAGTGGTTTCTCTACGATGGCTTCTCCAGTATTTACTGGGGAAAATTATCAGGCTTGGGCTGTCAAGATGACGGCATTCTTGGAGGGTCATGATTTATGGGAGGCTGTGGAGGATGATTATGAGGTTGCTCCACTTCTAGACAATCCAACCTTGAATCAGATAAAGTACCATAAAGAGAGAATCACAAGGAAGGCCAAGGCAAAGTCATGCCTGTATGTACGCTCTGTTTCACCCACTATCTTCACAAGGATCATGAGATGTGATTCTGCAAAGGCAATATGGGACTTCTTGAAGGATGAATACGAGGGAGATGAGAAGATAAGAGGCATGAATGTGCTAAATCTCTTGAGGAAGTTTGAGAGACAGCAGATGAAGGATTCAGAGTCAGTGAAGGAGTACTCCGATAGGTTGGTTGGGATAGCTGAAAAATCAGAGTTTTAGGGACTGACTTGAAGGATGAAAGGCTTGTTCAAAAGATTATGGTGTCTCTTCCAGAGAAGTTCGAAGCCACCATAGCGTCTCTGAAAAATACAAGAGACTTACCTGATATAAAGCTTGCAGAATTGTTGAATGCTTTGCAGCACAGGAGCACGTAAGACCGATGAGAAAAGAAGAGTTTGTAGAGGGTGCGCTGCAAGCTAGAGTGAAATCAAATGATGGAGGCAAAGGGAAGAAATGGATTCAGTCCAGAGAAAATGCCGGTGACTCCAAGTTTGTAGCAAAAGAAGGAAATTCTGGTGGGTCTAGCAAATGGAAGATGAACAAAAAGCCTTGTCAATACTGTGGTGGAACTAATCATCAGTTTTTTAGATGTTGGAGAAAGCCTGATGCTAGATGCAGAAGATGTCACAAGTTGGGTCACATGGAAGCCATATGCAAAGAAAAAAATTACCAGCAAGCAGGAAAAGCCCAGGTAGTAGTGAATGAAACTGAGGAAGAGCACTTGTTTGTAGCTTCTTTTTCTGAATCTTTTGTTGGGAATGATGCATGGCTGGTGGATAGTGGCTGTACCAATCATATGACTGGCAATTCGAAGCTGTTTAGGATTCTAGACAGGTCAGTCAGGTCCAGAGTCAGAATTGGCAATGGACAGTATATCGAAGTGCAAGGGAAGGGTACAGTGGCTATTGAAGGAAATCAGGAGGTGAAGCTGATCAATGATGTTCTCTTTGTGCCAAATATTGACCATAATCTGTTGAGTGTTGGTCAATTAGTTGAGAAGGGATATAAAGTGAAGTTCGAAGGGAATGAATGTCTTATTAATAATGCAGATAGCAAAGAAGTGCTAAGAATTCCAATGGAGGACAAGAGTTTCATGTTCAAGCCACAAGAGATGCAACAAATGGCTTTAAAGTGCAAAGAAGAAAATGCAGAGATATGGCATAAAAGACTTGGGCATGTTCACGGGAAGAGCATGTTGTTTATGCAGAAAAATAGCTTGGCAGATGACTTGCCAAGTTTGGAGGAGGAATTTCCACAGTGCAAAACTTGTCTTCTTGGCAAGCAAGCCAGATTTTCTTTCAAAGGAGGAGGCTGGAGAGCATGTGAGAAGCTGCAATTAGTCCACACAGATTTATGTGGACCTATGTCCGAGTCTTCTCTCAATGGTAGCAGGTATTTCATTACCTTCACCGATGATATGACTAGGATGAGTTGGATTTATTTTCTGCGAGCCAAGTCTGAAGTTGCTGATGTGTTTGTGAAGTTTAAAGCCTTAGTTGAGAATCAGAGTGGGAAGAAAATTAAAATGCTCAGGTCTGATAATGGTTCTGAGTATACTGCTCACAAGTTTAAGTTGAATTGTGAGCAAGCAGGAATTGTGCAGCAGTTCACTGCTCCCTATTCACCTCAACAGAATGGGGTCAGTGAGAGGAAAAATAGAAGTATTATGGAGATGGCTAGATGTATGATGCAGGAGAAGATGTTGCCTAAGAAGTTCTGGGCTGAGGCAGCTAATACTGCAGTGTTCTTGTTGAACAGATTGCCCACAAAGGCTTTAGAGATGTCAACACCTTTTGAAGTCTAGTATGGTGTTAAACCTTCTGTGAAAAATTTGAAGGTTTTTGGGTGTTTGTGTTACACTCATGTTCCTGAGGTCAAGAGGGACAAGCTGGATAAGAAGGCGAGCTTGGAATCTTCATTGGGTACAATCTCCAATCAAAGGCTTACAGAATTTTTCACCCTATGACAGGGAAGGTGGCTGTAAGTAGAGATGTTGTTTTTCTAGAGGAAGATGAGTGGAATTGAATGGAAGGAAAGAGTGCAGAATAGCAGCAGTTTGAAAAACAACATGCAACAGATATAGAGGTTGATGAAGTTATAGATGGATTGGAAGACAAAGTGTTGATGATTTACCAGTGAGAGGCACGAGGTCACTTGCTGAAATCTATGAAAGAAGCAATGTGGCAATGCTCGAACCATCTAACTTTGTGGAAGCTAAGGAGGATCGAGGTGGATTGCAGCAATGCAGGAGGAGATTTCAATGATTCCAAAAACCACACATGGGAGCTTGTTACAGACCATCGATAAGAATGTGATTGGGGTTAAGTGGGTGTTTAGAACAAAACTTAATCCCGATGGTTCTGTTAATAAACACAAAGCTAGACTGGTGGTGAAAGGCTATGCACAAATATGGGGAGTAGACTATTCTGAAACATTTGCTTCTGTTGCACGACTTGATACAATAAGGTTACTGTTAGCTATTGCAGCAGAGAAGGGGTGGCCTATATTTCAGTTAGATGTCAAGTCTGCATTTCTGAATGGAGAGCTTGAGGAGGAGATTTTTGTTGAACAACCTGAAGGTTTAGTATCAAAGGGCAAGAAGAGAGTGTATACAGTTGAAGAAAGCTCTATATGGACTAAAGCAGGCTCCAAGAGCTTGGTATGGGAAGATAGATCGATATTTGCAGGATTTTGGCTTCGTAAAAAGCTTAAGTGAGTTCACTCTTTATGTCAAGAAGGTGAATCACAGTGTTGTAATTCTGTCACTTTATGTAGATGATCTATTAGTGACGGGGAATGATATGGAATTGATAGAGAAGGTGAAGCAAGATCTATTTACAGTTTTTGAGATGTCAGACTTGGGAAAGATGACTTATTTTTTGGGTCTGGAAATCAAACAGGCTTCATATGAGATCTTCATATGTAAAAAAAAAAAAAAAATACATGAAGGAAATTCTAAAGAAGTTTCAGATGGAAGATTGTCGAAGTATAGGCACTCCTATGGTTGCTAAAGAGAAGCTGCAGAAGAATGATGGAACTGATGCAGTAGATGCTTCTATGTATAGAAGTTTGATTGGGTGTCTCATGTATCTTACAGCAACCAGACCAGATATTTTATTTGCTGTGAGTATTTTATCCAGGTTTATGAGTAGTCCTAGTCAATTACATTTGATTGCAGCAAAAAGGGTATTGAGATATCTCAAAGGAACATTGTTCTTTGGTGTGAAGTTTAAAAAAGGTCAGAAGTTTAATTTGCAAGGATTTTCTGATAGTGACTGGGCTGGTTCAAGTGGATGACATGAAAGTACGTCTGGATATTGTTTCAGTTTTGGTTCGCTTGTTTCTCCCGGTGTTCTAAAAAGCAAGAGATTGTAGCTCAATCTACTGCAAAGGCTGAGTTTATAGCAGCTACTGCAGCTGCAAATCAAGCTTTGTGGCTGAAAAAGATAATGAAAGATCTGTGGTTGAATTCTAGTGATTGCATTGAAGTTAACGTGGATAATCAGGCGGCGTTAGCAATATCTCAGAATCCAGTTTTCCATGGCAAAACCAAGCATTTCAAAGTCAAATTTTCTTTCTGCGTGAGGTGCAACAAAGTGGCGAAGTTAAGTTGGTCTATTGTAGATCTGAAGATCAGCTTGCAGACATGTTCACAAAACCACTTCAAGCTGGAAGATTTGAAGTACTAAGAAAGAAAATTAGAGTATGCAGCAGCAACTGATCCAAGGAGGAGTTTGTTGGATTATAATGTCTCAGTTGCTGTTTTCTCTTTTTGTTTTTCTGCTGTTTTCTGTTCTGTTTTCTGCTCTGTTTTTTACTCTGTTTTACTCTGTTTTTTTATTAAAAAACAGCCAAGTTCAATGTAGTTATTTGTTTAGTGTTTTTGTTATTTTCTAGGAAGTTAATAGCACGTTTGTGTGCAGTTATGTGTTGCACGTATGTGAGCAGTTTTTGTTTTGTATTTAGTGGTTGTACTTGACAGTTTCTTTAGAAAACTGACGTACGCAAGTTTGTGCTCTGTTTTCTCTGTGCTTCTCTTCCTCATCTGAAAAATATAGATTCTGGTTTTTTTGTTTCTGGTTTACTGTTTTTTTTAATCAGTTACAACAATATTGATGGCCATGCTGTCAATTCTTTGAAAATTGGGTTCACCTCAATAGGACAATGATCAATGAGGTAATTACTTACTGTAAATAATCAAATGACAAATTGCGACAGGGTATGCACGTGACAGCATACATTAACCTTTAGTACAAGTATGGCTGATGTTACACTTCAAGTCTTTAAAAGCATGATATTCGCATCACACACACTGTGACAAGTGCAAACAAATATCTCCTCACATAAGTCCTTATCTAATGATAGCAGAGATCATTTCCAAATCTTCATGGGTCGGTAGAGGGGAGGCCAGTAGGTGGATTCCACCATTTCAACATACAAGGGAAATCGTAGGATTACGGACAATATGACAGGGAAGGCAGGTAGCAGAGTAATTGGGATATAAATCCATTGTAATCGTTCACTTAGGACAATTGTAAGAGCAAAGCCAAATGCCACCAGCATAAAGGCCAAAGAGAGGAGAGAAAAGTGAGGCCCAATATCATTTTACTTGGTAGCGAGTGGAGGAAACTTTCGATTCCATATCGTGAAGGTAGAATAGCCAAGAACATCAAGGTGGCGGTGATAGAGGAGAAGAGAGCGAGAGCATCTGCAATCGTGAATATAATGAATGAGCCCTTATGCAGAAAGATTGGCATCCCCGGTCTGTCGTGATTGCCTCCGGATACTGTAAAAGCCGTAGCAAATGCTACTGTAATAATAAGAGTTGCGACGAAGCTACAAGATAATGACGTATCTTTCATCCATTGCCCAACCTCTTTGAGCAAATCTTGACATTGTTCTACAAATACTTCCCAATATGTTTTCCCTCTCCTTTCTTTTGTTTCCTCCAATTTCATACTCTTAAAAGAAGGATCGCTCCTATCTTCCACTTTCAGCACCTTCAGAAAAATAAACGACATCTGTCAATGTAAATATAATTAAAGAGCACAAAAAGGTGGCAAACAAATAAGGGGAACCAACCTTAAATTTCAGACTTTTTAAAGAAGGATCACTCATATCTTCCACTACCTTCAAAAAAAAAAATAAAGGACGCCGGTTAATGTAGTTGTAAATTAAAAAACACAAAAGGGTGGCAGCCTGGCAGGCAAATAGGTCAACAAACCTTGAACCACTGAAGTTCCCTTTGTGTCAAAAAAGCTGCTCCAGAAGCATCTGCTGATACACATCCTGGTGACCATTCTACTACTGCTTCTATCAGGTCGCATCTCTCATCATCATTCAAATATGGAGTTGTGCTGTGTGCATTTACTAGTCTAAACAACTCGACATGACGTCCCTTCACAACTTCTTTTATTAGTTCTTTTGTGAAATTCTTTTCCCACATCAACTCCGGAAAATACTCAAGACATAACTTGACAAATTCAGAAATTCCGCGAGACGCAGCGTCAAGAACAATGTTTGAAGTCAATAAAAACTCTAGTATTTTGGGAGTTTCCATGGTAGTCATCTTCTTGATAAGAGCTAGATTTCCATATGCAATCAACCATTCATGCCTCATCTTTGATTCTACAATCCTTCGGACGAAAGGTGCTGCACGTAATGTCAAATAAGCAATTTACCCAAAAAGAGATCTCTTTTTTGTTTTTAATGAAATGAGAAGATTTAGTGACTAATCGATATATATATTTTTGATTGAGTATTTTTACATATTCACCTAAAGGATATATATCATTTAGACTTTGAATTGAATTGATACTAACGAATCGTATCACAATACATGAATGGAGAGTCGGTCAATATTAATACCTGTGATCTCAAGGGATTCCTAAAATTATCAAGTTACACTTTAAATTAAGAGATCTCTACCCATGGATGAAATAAGTCTTTTTCTGTTGATAACATGGCAGTTTCCTATACCTATTTTAGTGGCAAAATTCAAGAGTGATATTACGAACTGCATTGCTACCACCACGAAAAGGAGAGAAGAATCATACCAACAATTAGGAAGAAGATACATATCAGACCCATGAAATGAAAATTGCACATGTAATGAAATTTGATAATGCTTGAACGTGTTAGAAAACAACTTGGATCAATCAACGTTTATAATTTGAAATCCAAATCTACAGTTCTCAATAATTTTACATGGCAATTTGACATTTGAATAAGCCTTCTCGACCTACTTTATAAATATTTTTTTATTTATTAATTTGTGATTTACCTCATGGGTTATATATTAAATTGTATACATAGATGTAGTCTTTTAAGCCTTAAATTTTTTGACAATAGGATCTCTCTTTTTGTCGTATTAGTCCAACAATTATGCAGGTTGCCAGAAATACCTCGAGCCATCTTCATGGCTTTGGAGTTGCCAAATGACATATAGAACAAGCGTTTTGGGATACCTAAAAATGGCAACAGATAAAGTGAATTCCATGGAGATAGAGTTGCTCGAATTGTACATAGCTAACAAAAGAAATGCAAGAAGTACCTACATTTGTAGATAGATTTTTCCCAAAAACTGAGTCTAGCTCTACTACGGAAGTAAGACATCATAGGCGCCAAATATCTCAACGATCTATTGAGTTCGATATCTTCGGTTGTCTCTGATCCGCCGCATCGCAAAGTTAAATAGAAGACTATGTCTTTTGGGACACGAAACAAAAAAGTTAAGTCAAGTAAAGAGTGAAGGAACTGAGATAAGATGAGTGAGTGTGAAATCCTACCCAAATGGCCGGCCATAATAAGGCTGCTCATGGTATCATCATCTAGGCTGGATGTATGCTTGACCAGGTACCAAATAACCTCCTTTTGCATAGGAGCCCATGAAATAGCTGTCGATAGGGCAAGGCTATGCTTTCAGAATCAGCATCAATTTTTTTAACTAATACCTTTACCATCCTTAGTCTTCCTCCCCGAGCAGCATTGCAGAGAGCCCTCCTAAAAATAAGATCATCACAATTTCGAGGCAAGAGCTTGACGAGGTTCTCAACCAGTTGATCTTGTGCGGCAATAACCGCAACTTCGAGCAAAGTAACGGATTCATCTTTTACTCTCATAATTTCGGCCGTCATTGCTCTTTGCTATCGCTGTTCATGATATGCTCGACATCTTTCCATTGACCACGCAGTGCAGCTTTAAACAATGGTCGATAATTTTCATCGACCACCGCTGTTGGCGCGACTGCCAAACATTAAAAATCCTCAGGCTTTTGCACTTCTAGATTGTTAGGTCAATTGTAACCGTTGCACTTGCTCAAAGTTCGATGAACCACAGATGCAAGCCAAGGGGCAGTCGTATACCCAACATATTATTTTCTATGAGGGCATTTGTTTACCTTTGGAAGTTTTTTTTTTTTTTTTTTTTTTTTTATTTTTTTTTTTTTTTTTTTGGGAGGGGGCTTTCTCAATTATAATTCAAGATATTGATCAGATTTTAACAATTATGAAAAGATTATATTTGAAGTTACACGTCAGCTTTTGTATGCTTAAAATTTAAATTATTGCGGACTAAAAAATGTCAAAATGCATGAAAGGCAAGATTTATTATAAACGAAGATTAAAGTTCAAACGGACAAACCTTTATTTTCTAATTGATTGATGGACTTCGGGTAGTGTCCATAAGAAGTTGGTCTATGACGGTCTTGGGAAGCTTTATCAGCTGCCGTCCCTTGCTCCCTTCTTCGTCAGCCACTTTGTTATCCAAAAAAGAAATGAACATAAATAACCTCAGATGAAACTTTGTATGCTTTAGATCGTCGATACGTGAATAGCATCAAGCTCATTCATTGCAAGGAATTTCTGTGTTAAATTTTTTAAACGAAATTTTTTAGCATTATACTTGATAGAGGTTATGAGTTTTTTTCGATATAGGCATTATATCACGAATTAGTTTTATGGGCCTCCTAACTTTCGTACCTTGGTCAATGTGCTTTTTAGTGAGTTTTTATTTCTTGTAGTCAATGATTTTATCTGCGGCATTATTCATAAATTAAGTCTATAAAAATTTTATCTATCTCCACAATTTCACTTATCAATCATAATATAATTTATATACAAATATAAATAAAAGAATTAACTTAAGCACATCTATTTCATCAATTCATACAATAAATTTATAAGTTATAATTGAGGAAAAGAACATTATAAGTGTCGTAATTTTCGTATGGCACTCGCTTGAGTGTCATATATATATATATATTTGTACATATAACTTTTTAATTGATCACTTAGATGCCAATACCTTTTTAAATGTTCACCACATGTGTTATACCACGTTAGATTTTTTGTTTTTGGGTGGATGCCTTTTAAAAGTTATGACACATAAGTGATTGATTGAAAATTATAGCATTCAAATGAATGTGTTATCATGGTACTCAGGTAAGTCACTTTGTCAAAATTACAAGGACAAATGTGTTATTTGCCCAAATAATTGTAAAGCAAGTCTTTTCCAAAAGAATAGTTTCAATTTCTAATGATTCAGTTGAACTTTCAATTTTTCAAAAAATCATTTTCCATTGGTGTAGCTTTTCAAAGCAATTATGGTACAAAATAATATCAATTTTGGTCTTGTTCATTTTTAAGGTTTAAATTTTGAAAACACGGAAACCAAAATTTCTGCCAAACGTTTTCTCATTGAGAATTTTTGGAAATGAAAACAAGAAATCACAAAATTTCCTTGTACCATTTTATAAAAAAAAAAAGTCCGGACACTTATTAAGTAATAAAATAAAGAAATACTACAATTTTCAATACATTTACTGTCCCTGACGTTGCTTATATTACTTTGAAATTAACACTCAAAAAGCGTAATTTTTCCGATTTTGCCATTGCCTTGTGGGATCAAATCAGAACAACAAAGGAAAGAAAGGAACATGCCTGGCGGTGGTGGCAACTTCGACCCGCTGCTTTGGATATCCATGGAGGATTCTTTGCCGTGAATTCTCAGGAGCACTGTAGCTGAAGCAGAGAGAGTGTATTTTTACGTGGTTGAAGTCGAACTTATTTTGTGTTCTCATGGAGATCTCCTTTTATAGATGGACTTGTGGATGGAGCCCAGCCTCCCGCCGGAGATGATGTACCATTGTCTTTTCCTGAATGACGTCTTCATTTCCGAATTTTATGACATCAGAAATTTTATGGAAATTCCTTTTATTCACAAAAGTGTAAATTTGGAAAATTCACTTTAAAAAAATACAAGCGTCACAGTATTACTCTTTTTTCTTTTCTTCCACCATCCCCTGCTTTGCAAACAACATATTTCTATGGATTTTTTTTTCCAAGTGCACTAACGGTATAAAATTTTATTTTCATAAGCAGGTTTTACAAAATGACACATATGCAATTTTAGTTTCAGCATGTAGATTTATTCCATGAACAGATTTATACCTCCATTCTAAGACTGCTTGTGTAAAAAAGGGGGAAAAAGACTTTCACACTAGCGGTGTATGAAATATGAATCCATTTCAACAGGCTTTATTCTCATTTTCTTCAAACAAGCAGGTTTTGAATAATGAAACATAACCAATTATTTTGTAAGTAACTTAATTATTGGAAAAATAAGGAATGAAGAGGAAAAATTTAGATGGAAAGTTAATTGATGGAATTAATAAAAACAAAAAGGAAACATTTTTCATCTGCATCGTGAGATGATCACGTTTGAAAGTATGAATTCGTGTATGAAATTATTGAGGATTCTTCTCAAATTGTATACATGTCACACAAGAGGATGGAGAGAAAAGAGATTTATAAGGTCATTGGCATACGGCAATTGACTCTTAGTCAACTCTTATTCTACAGTAGGCAGAAATTACTCTTATTCCAACAAGTTTATGTAAAAAAAGAACTTTTATGATGGAAAAAAAAAATTAATCGTTGGAAATATAAGGAATGAAGAGGAAAAATTTAGATGGAAAGTTAATCAATGGAATTAGTAAAAATAAAGAGGAAACATTTTTCATCTGCATCGTGAGATGAGCATGTTTGAAAGTGTGAATTCATGTATGAAATTATTAAGGACTCTTCTCAAATTGTATATATGTCACGCAAGAGGAGGAGAGAAAAGAGATTTATAAGGTCATTGGTATATGGCAATTGACTCTTAGTCAACTCTTATTCTACAGTAGGCAAAAATTACTCTTGTACAGTGTAGATCGAGGATTGGTCCTAAGCATGACCTAAAACTGCTAAGTCAAATTAGGAGTATTCCCTGCTACCTGACGCGACTTAAAAACCGGCTATGGCCTAAAAGGGAGAGACAACAGGGGAATTCCCAGGGTTACCCCTCGCGTCTATAAAACTTATCCTAGGTAGAGGCAGCTCCCACGCCTTGAGAAATATAGTGGCTGGGATAAATATCCCGTAAGACTTAGAGGTAGCTCCCGTGCCTCGATAAATATAGCGGCTGGGCTCAAAGCCCGTAAGACTTGGACCTAACTATGTCCTTAAATTGCTTCAAGCTGAGCACCGACTTGTAAAAAGGCTCCATCCTGGGTCAAGATGACAAACTGACCAAGCCAAATCGGGAATTCCCTCGGTTACCCGACGCGACTTTAGAACTGATCAAGGGTAAAGGCAACTCTCACATCTTGAAAAATATAGTGGCTGGGTTAATCAATGGAATTAGTAAAAATAAAGAGGAAACATTTTTCATTTGCATTGTGAGATGAGCACGTTTGAAAGTGTGAATTCATGTATGAAATTATTAAGGACTCTTCTCAAATTGTATATATGTCACGCAAGAGGAGGAGAGAAAAGAGATTTACAAGGTCATTGGTATATGGCAATTGACTCTTAGTCAACTCTTATTCTACAGTAGGCAGAAATTACTCTTGTACAGTGTAGATCGAGGATATTCAAAACTTTTTTTTTTTTGGACAGAAGGATATTCAAAACTTTTACATGATCCAATAATGGCGAGCATTTATAGAATGCTTTACAGATAGGCACGATGTAACTGGCCAAAAGTAATGGCCCCCATAAAAGTAAAAGAGCACAATAACACAAGCCAAATAGCCGACAGAAGATGTCATTGGAGCGGAGACTGCTGCCAGAGTTCCTCAATAAAAGGACGTGACACTCTTGCCTCTTTTCAAATCCAAAGCAGAAAAATAGCTTTCACGTGGATGAAGACTTAAAGTCAATTTGTGTTGTCACGGACTTTCTCTGTTGATAAATACACTTCCACACGGAGCCAAAGTTCCAGCCGCACGTGATGTACCCATTTTCTTTTTCCCGACGCTTCGTCTTTTTTGCGAATTTGTAGCATTCTTTAAAATTATTTTTCAAAAAGCAATTATATATTTTTGGTATTCAACTAAAACTTTAAAATGAACTAGAAAATATTTTCCATCATTCGGCATAGAAAATTCAATCCCATTTTCCTCTGTGCACTCATTTTAATAAATATTTTTATTTTATTTTCTATTTTTTTCTAAAATTTGATTTTTAATTTTTTTAAATATTAATTTTCTTTCTACTTTTTTATTTTATTTTTCATTTTCCTTCTTCTTCTTTGGTCGATCGCCGGCCATGGCAATGCGCGGCGACCACCCACAATCAAGCCTCGAGCTCAAGGCTCGTTGATTTGGCAAGGCGCGAGGCCAGTGAGCTTGAGCTTGCGGTGAGGCTCGCGCTTGCCAATCGAGCAAGCCTCAAGCTTGACACTCACTAGAGGTCGACGATTTTGAGGCTCGCCTATGGCTGGTCGCCGGCCATTGCCATGATCGGCAATTGGCCAAGAAAGAAGAAAAGCAAGAAGAATAAAAAATGAAAAGAATAAAAAATTTGAATTTTTAAGAAAATAATAAAATAAAAAGAAAGAAATGGGGGCTAGTAGGGGTGTGAGATAAGAGAGAGTGAGTGAAGAAAATATTTTCCCTTATTTGAAATGTAAAAAACATTTTCCCTTATTTTAGAAGATTTTTTTTCCTTTCATGGGAATTTTTTTTCTCAATCAATTCATTTTCCGTGAAATGAACGTTGGAAAATCAGAAAAATATTTTCTTGGAAATTGATTTCCACGAAACGAATGGAATGTGAATGACAACTGCTTTTCCAAAATTTATGACACCAGAAACTTTATGGAAATTCCTTTTGTTTACAAAAGTGTAAATTTGGAAAATTTACTAAAAGAAGATACAAGTGCAATTTCACATAATCATTTTTTCCCTCTTCGATCCTTGCTTTGCAAACAACATATTTTATTGAACTTTATTCAGTGCACTTGCGGTGTAAATTTTTCTTTATATAAGTAGGTTTTATAGAATGACACATACGATTTTAATTTTTAGCAAGTAGGTTTAATCCACAAATAGGTTTTTCCATTTTGAGACTGCTTGTGTAAAAAAGACTCATACTGACAGCGTATGCAACATGAATCCTATTTCGATTGATTTTTATTATGTAAAGGCCGGTTCGTACAAGCAGGTTTTAGATAATGACACATAATCAATTTAAATTTTTTTGCACGTAACAATCTTCAATAAATAGATTTATATTACCATTCTGAGACATTTTTGGGCAAAAATTTTTTATGATGCCGATGTATATAATATTTTTATTCATCATCGCTTGATTTTTACTTTCAGAAATCATGGAAAAAATCATTTTCTTCACCTCTGTTTTTTGTATTTTTTTTCATTGGGAGACTTTTTATGATGCCGATATATATAATAAAACAAAGTTTGAAACGAGAATGGCCAACAGCAATTTGGTATTTTTCCAAGAACTCTCAAATTGAAAACAATCGAAAATAAAGGCTGTATCTTTTAAGGAAGAAAAATCAAGAAAGAATTAAAAGTATTGAAACAAAAACATGAAGTCGAAACTATAACAGTGTTTGAATAGATACAAACTTTTCTCTGAAACGTTGCATTTTTAACACATACCATTTCAAAAGACAAACTATAAATTCAGATAAATTTTAAAAAAAATAACTTTATCTAATTAATTGATTTTTTTTTTGTTTTTTCCCTAATTTTATAACTTATGAAAAGATGCAACCTCTCAAAGGTCGTAAGTCAATTAGCAATTGTTGGCCAAAAAGAAAAAGAAAAAGAAAAGAAAAAGAAAACCATCACTCATATCTTTTCGATATAGGACAAGGTGCTTTTTTAGTTTATAACCGTCACTCATATCTTTGCAATATGAGAAAAGACCCCTCTTAGTTTGTATCAACGAAATGGACTCCCACTTAGATGCTCTATGAAATTATCTTTTTCTTTTGGGCTTGACAAAAGTGAGGTGCTCATTTTGTTGATAAATTATACAACTAAAGACTTGCAAATTAAGTTGCTCAAATAGCTTTTACAAGCCCAAAAAGCAACTTAACTTGGTAAGGACTCGACTTGATCATGGTGTCAAATATTAAGGGATGGAATGAACTCTATATAAGAAAGAGGGATAAAGTCATCAAATTGAAGTTCTCTACTTTAGTTTTTGGGTTGACAAAAGTGAGGGCGTTCATTTTGCTGATGAATTATACGAGTATAAGCTTGCAAATTAAGTTGCCTGAATAGCTTTTCGAAGCCCAAGAAGCAACTTAACTAGGTAAAGACTCAACTTGATCATGGTGTCGACTGTCAAGGGATAGAATGAACTCTGTAGTAAGAAAAAGGGATAGAGTCATCGAATTGAAGTTCTTTACTTTTGCTTTCAGGCTTGACAAAAGTGAGATGCTCATTTTGTTGATGAATTATACGACTAAAGGCTTTCGAATAGCTTTCCCAATCCCAAGAAGCAACTTAACTTGATAAAGACTCAACTTGATCAGGGTGTCAACTGTCAAGGGATGGAATGAACTCTATGGTAAGAAAGAATGACAGGGTCATCAAATTGAAGTTCTCTACTTTTGCTTTTGGGCATGACAAAAGTGAGGTGCTCATTTTGGTGATGGATTATTAGACTATATGCTTGCAAATAAAGTTGCCCAAATAGCTTTCCCTAGCCCAAGAAACAACGTAACTTGGTAAAGACTCAACTTGATTATAGTGTCAACTATCAATGGATGAAATGTACTCTATAGTAAGGAAGAGGGTCATAGTCATCATATTGAAGTTCTTTACTTTTGCTTTCGAGCTTGACAAAAGTGAGGTGCTCATTTTGTTAATGAATTATACGACTAAAGGCGTGTAAATTAAGTTGCCCGAATAGCTTTCCTAAGCCCAAGAAGCATCTTAACTTGGTAAAAACTCAACTTGATCATGGTGTCAACTATCAAGGGATGGAATGATCTTTATAGTAAGAAAGAGGGATAGAGTCATCAAATTGAAGTTCTTTACTTTTGCTAAGAAAGAGGGATAGAGTCATCAAATTAAAGTTCTTTACTTTTTCTTTTGAGCCCGACAAAAGTGAGGTTCTCATTTTACTAATGAATTGTACAATTGAAGGCTTGCAAATTAAGTTGCCTGAATAGCTTCCAAGCCCAAGAAACTAATTAATTTGGTAAAGACTCAACTTGATCATGGTGTCAATTGTCAAGAGATGCAATGAACTCTATAGTAAGAAAGAGGAACATAGTCATCAAATTGAAGTTCTTTACTTTTACTTTTGGGCTTGACAAAAGTGAGGTGCTCATTTTGATGATAGAATTATAAAACGAAAAACTTGCAAATTAAGTTGCCCAAATAGCTTTACCAAGCCCCAGATGCAACTTAACTCGGTAAAGACTCAACTTGATCATGGTGTCAATTGTCAAGGGTTGTAATGAACACTATAAAAAGAAAGAGGGACAAAGTCATCTTAATGTAGTAGTTTCATTACTAGGGACTCAACCTAAGGGTTTGTGGCACTAGAACCTTAGGCTATTTGCTCGTTAGTATAGGTCTAGTTTATATACCTAGAGATAAACTTTTTTACACTCAAGTAATCCAATCACTATAAAGTGGAAAAAAGATATGCTTGCTTGTTGTAATTGTAGAGTTTCACCTTTACTTTAAGGGAGGTACTTGTATATGAGGAAGGAATGGACTCCCCCTAGTGGAGGGTCAAATTCTTTGGTAACTAAATATCTTACCCATTTTTGCATTCTCCCTTTACATCGTTATTGAAAGACTCTACTGAGGAGAGCAAGCCAAGGCGACAACCAAGTGAAAAACAAGGGATTTCGAATTATGCAGAACAACCTGTAGGTACATGTTCATGTTCCAACTGAGAAAAAAATTAGATATAGGCGATGCGGTCTTAAAATATGCCAAAACTTGTATTTTCTCGTGGTTCTTTTCTTTGGTTTACCATTGAACAAACATAACCCTGACCTTGGCTACGAAAAAGAAAAAAATTAGTTTGTATGGGAAGGATTTTGTGCTCACTCTTTCTCTTACATATATTGAAGACGTTCGTTTAAGCATTGTATCAGCTCCTTCTCAATCCAGAGGTGTTCCAGGTGCATTGTCCCTCAAAAGAGTTATTTCATTGAGAAATTAATTACCTATGGCGGATCTTCATCAAATTGTTCTTTTCTAGGACACTTCTCAGTGTTTGCAAGGAGAACTTACTAACAAAATGGCCTGAAAAGTATGCATATATTGCAGAAATATCGGAAGAGGAATTAAATGGACGCTATCACCAGCCATTCTTACAAGCTGCATTCAAGGGTAATTGGAAATCTGCTAAAAGGATTTTCGAACAATTTTCTGCTTAAATACGACCAAAATAACAAGCAGATCAGAAACAGGCTTCAGACAGCCACTTTGAATGCACAAGACCAATTTGTTGAGAACCTGGTTGAGCTCTTGTCTCCACATTGTTGTCCTGTATAGAAGGATAAGGATGGTCAAGACATCAGTAGTTACAAGCAATGCTAGGGTGACGCAACTTATAGATAATAGAGGACGTGCTCCTTTGGAAATATCCGCTCAGGAAGCTTCTAAGCATAAGGAGATCGCCCGGTTCCTGGTGAAAAGTACAACAGACGATGGGCCAAGTCATCCCTTCACTTGTCCATCTGCAATTTTCCCCATTACTGCTCGCATCATCGTTGGTCATCATAGTAAGATCACTATCACTCTTTGTCGCAATTCCATCTGTTTTTTCGTTCATTCTTCACTTAGCATTTCCCGATCAATTTTACTGGTGAATTCGGACAGATATCACCCTTTATCTTGTCAGGTGGTCCCCTCACTTAATTACCATGAAAAGAAGAAACTTTGATGGATGCTATTCTATCCGTACGCTTTGCCGAGGATGGAGTCTTTCACTCCCACCGGAACCAGGCTTACTGTTGTGGAAGCAATGATATACAAATGGCAATAGTTTCTGCACTCGCAAAATGGGTCTAGTATCTTCTGACTAAAAAAAAAAAAGAGTCTAGAATCCATATTTTAACCTATATATAATGGTGTTTGTCATAAATGGTTGCCTTAAATTTTAAAAATAAGCTTAAGTGGTCATAAATAAATTAGTTAACAAATTAATGGGTCTTAAATGGGTTTTAAATGGGCCATAAATAGGTTAGTTATTTATTAAGTTTGAGTGAGTTATGGATAGACAAGTCATTTTTAATTTTTTAAAAAAATTTTCAGGTTTTTCATGATTTTTTATATTTTATTCTATTTCTTTTCCTTAAGGGTCGCCGGTCACCACTGATCATCACTAGTCACCGGTCGTCAGTTGTTGTTGATTGCCGGTCGCCGATTGCTAGCTAGTCATTAATCATTGGTCACCGACTATTGTCAATCATCGCCGAATGCTGCCAATTGCTGGTGGCCGCCGACTGCCGCCAATTGTTAGTTGTTATCGATCATGGACATAAAAGAAAACCAAAGAAAAAAATCATTAAAAATTTTAGAATTTTTTCAAAAATTATAAAAATTGTCTACAATATATGAGCTATATATATATAAATTTACAAAAAACAAATTTTTCTAAATTGAGTCGAGTCGGGTATGAGTTGATCTGACCCGCCCATTTGACAGATTTATCAATGTCCCAAGGGTGAAGGATTGGCTCTCGAAGCATTATGAACACTATGACTCTGTTTGGAAATTGGGATTTTGGGGGCAAAGATAATTGGAGTGGAAAATTTGGAACTGTGAGAACCTTTTTGGCATTTTTCATTCGCTCATGCTTCCAAGCATTGTGTAAGGCACTCGCTGCAAGGGGATGTGTTAATGAAATCAGGAGCAAGATATTTGCCATGTGGTTGAGTGGTTAATGGAGATAAATACCAATGTTGTTTATCCACGACTATCTTTTGTTTTTAGCTTTTACATATTAACATGCTGGAATATAGAAAAATTGTCCAAAAAGTTTTAAATCTATTGCATTTTGGCCAATTTAATTATAAACATTTCAATTTTACAATTGAGTCCATTTGATCAATTTTAGCTAAAAATTATTGACAAGGATGCGATCGCTCTACATGATATAGCGGCTGACGTGGACATTTTTAAAATAATTTTTCATATATTTTGAAAATATTAACTATATATATATATTCCCATTGTGGCTGGCAATCATTGGAGCTCACGAGCCCTTGGGCAAGGGCCATGAAGACCTCGTCAACCGTCAGTGATTGCCGCAACCCTCACCCAGCCTCCCCCAAATTTGGGCTAGGCCATTGCAGCTGCAGGCAAGGCCGCCTCGCCCAAATGTAGGCAAGTTTAGCCTTGTCAGCCACAAGCAAATGCCACCTCACTTGTGGCTAGCGAGGCCATGGTCACCTTTGTCTACGGCCGGCAAGGCAGCTAGCTTGTGCCCGTGTCTCGCGATGGTTTGGGCGAGGTTGCCTTGCGATGGTCTAGGCAAGGTCATCCTTGTTGGTCGCGGGCGAAGGTGGCCATGGCCTCACCGGTGGTGGGCAAAGTCATGCAAGGGCTTCGCAACCCTTACCCCGTGGTCACCGAGCTCTAGCGACCCTCACCTGTCATAATGAGAAATAAAAAAGGAAAAGAAGGAAGGAAAAGAACAAAGAAAAGAAAAAACAAAACAAAAGATTAATAAAAACTAATAAAATTTTGAAAAAAAATCATCCACGTTAGCATTAGCTATACCACGTAGGATAGTTGGCACTCATATAAGCAATTTCAAGCTAAAATTGGCTAAATTTACTTAATTGGTAAAACATAAATTTAGGATTTTTTGGACAATTTTCCCGCTGAAATAGAAATAGAAGAGATTGGATATGGAACCTATGAAACTTGAGATGTATCTCCCGCCAACAAGGAAGAACCTTCACTCTTTGGAGTTTAGGAGGGTTCGGCAAAGGAGTTTTTGATGACAAAATGGGTCCACGCTCCCGAAGCATTTCGAGAGTGACAGAGAATGGGTACTATCTAATCACTCCCCTTATGCTAATTTCTGATGATCCCGAAAGGTAATCGTTCTTGTTCTAATCCTCAAGGAGATGTGCATTGAATTGTGACTGATATATGGAAATTTGGTTCATTTGGAAATCTTTTCTCTCCAAACTCAAATGCCCATTACTGATGTGTTTTCAAGATCTTAACTTTCGCTAGCATTCAAGCTACTTGCTTTTCAGGTAGTTTCATGAAAGAGTCCGTTGATAATGCTATTTGCCTCATCGTGGATGGAACATGAAGTGATCCTTGATCAGCTGTTTCATGCTCTCGACGGGAATGAAAAATTATAAAAACATTTCGTGCCTTGTAAAAAAAAGGTCAATTTTGGCTGTTTTCAGTTTTAATGTTAAAAAGTTTAGAAAACCCAGCTACCAAAATTTCTACCACACTTATTTCACTGAATTTTGGAGATGAAAACAAGAAATTGGAGAATCTCCATTATATAACTATATTTTGCATGAAAGCTGTCTCTTCATAAAGATTCTACCTTTAATCAAATTGAAGTTCTTTGCTTTTGCCTTTGGTCTTTGACAGAAGTGAGGTGCTCATTTTGCTAATAGCTTCGTACGACTAAAAGCTCGCCAATTAGGCTGTCTGAATAGCTTTCCCAAGCCAAAGAACCAACTTAACTTGGTAAAGACTCAACTTCATCATGTTGTAAAGGGATGGGATGAACTCCTTAGTAAAAAAGAGAGACCAAGTCATCTTAAAGTAATGGTCCCATCATTAAGGAATGAACCTAATGATATGTAACACTAGAGTCTAAGGCTACTTACCCACTAGTATAGGTTTTGCCTTAGACTCCTATGGATAATTTTTTATACACTCATCTAATCCAACTCTATAAAGTGGAAATAAAAGATGTGCTTGCTTGGTGTAATTGTAGGGGCTCACCTTTACTTTAAGGGACATTATAAAAACATTTCGTGCCCTGTACAAAATAAGGTCAATTTTGGCTGTTTTCAGTTTTAATGTTAAAAATTTAGAAAACACAGCCACCAAAATTTCTACCACACTTATTTCACTGAATTTTGGAGATGAAAACAAAAAATTGGAGAATTTTCATTATATAACTATATTTTGCATGAAAGTTGTCTCTTCATAAAGATTCTATCTTTAATCAAATTGAAGTTCTTTGCCTTTGCCTTTGGTCTTTGACAGAAGTGAGGTGCTCATTTTGCTAATAGCTTTGTACGACTAGAAGCTTGCCAATTCGGCTATCTGAATAGCTTTCCCCAGCCAAAGAACCAACTTAACTTCGTAAAGACTCAACCTCATCATGTTGTAAAGGGATGGATGAACTTTTTAGTAAAAAAGAGGAACCAAGTCATCTTAAAGTAATGGTCCCATCATTAAGGAATGAACCTAATGATCTGTAGCACTGGAGTCTAAGGCTACTGGCCCAATAGTATAGGTCTACCTTAGACTCCTATGGATAATCTTTTTTTTTTTATACACTCATCTACTCCAACTCTATAA
Organism: Eucalyptus sideroxylon; assembly: GCA_014182405.2. Classification (NCBI taxonomy): domain Eukaryota; kingdom Viridiplantae; phylum Streptophyta; class Magnoliopsida; order Myrtales; family Myrtaceae; genus Eucalyptus; species Eucalyptus sideroxylon. Next base: position 46,495,904 of record CM024550.2, read on the forward strand.
AGTGGAAAAAAGAAGATGTGCTTGCTTGATGTAATTGTAGGGGCTCACCTTTACTTTAAGGGACGTTCTTTTATAAAACTCTTTGATAACTAAAGATCTTACCCATTTTTGCATGCTCTCTTTACTTCGTTGTTGAAAGAATCTAACCAAGAAAGCAACCCAATGGCGACGCTACCAAGTGAACAACAACGAAATTCGAATCATGCAGAACCAACAGAAGGTATCTGTTCTAGTTCCAAGCGACAAAAATTAGGGTATAGGCGATGTGGTCTTAAAATATTCCGAAACTTGTATTTTCTTCATAATTCTATTTCTATGCTTTGTCATCGAACAAATATAACCCTGACCTCGGCTAAGAAAGTCAATTTGAGAAGGACTTTGTGCTCACTTTTTCTCCTACATTTATTGAAGATGTTCGTGTAAGCGTTCCATCAGATCCTTCTCAATCAAGAGGTGCTCTAGGTGCGTTATCCCTCGGAAGGGTTATTCCATTTTGAAATTAATATTTGGAGCGGATCTTCATGAAATTGTTCCTTTCTGGGACACTTCTCAGTTCTCACTGTGAGCAAAAAAAAAGTATTAACTTGGCCTGAAAAGTTCTCATCCATTGCAGAAATACTGGAAAACGGAGTGGAACACTATTACCGACCATTGATCGAAGCTGCATTCAGGGGCGATTGGGAATTTGCTAAAAGATTTTTCCTACTAGATGCTGCTTCAAGGACGGTCAAAATAACAAGCAGATCAGAAACAGTGCTTCACATAGCCGCTCGGATTGCACAAGACCAATTTTTGGAGAACTTGGTTGAGCTCTTTTCTCCAGAAGAGCTTGAAATGGTTGATTGTGACGGCCGCACAGCCCTCCACATTGCTGTCCTGTGTGGAAGGATAAGGATGGTCAAGGCATTAGTTAGAAGTAATCCTAGGTTGACGCAACTTGACGATAAGAAAGGACGTGTTCCTTTGGAAATATCTGCTTCGGAAGCTTATATGCATAAGGATATTGTCTGGTTCCTGGCGAAAAATACAACAGACGATGAAAGTCAGCCCTTCAGCGGTCCCTATGCATTTTTCCTCCTTTATGGTCTCACCGTCGCTGGTCACCATGGTAAGATCACCATCACCCTTTATCTCAATTCCATCTGTTTTTTCCTTCATTCTAGACTTGGCTTCTTTTCGTGATCGACTTTTCTGGTGAATTTGGATAGATATAACCCTTTATCTAGTAGGGCAGTACCCTCACCTAATTACCTTGAAAGACTCGCGTATACTGGACAATTTGGCGATAGTGAAGTCTAACTTTCCCAGCGGAACCAGGCTCAGTATTATGGAAGCATTGATATACAAATGTTCGTCCTTTCTGCACTCGCATCCCTTCATTACTGATTCCCTTCAAGATGATCATACCCACCTCATCACCTGCTCTTTTGTTTCTCTGAACTGAAGGTCTTCCGGTGGACTTGAGCTACAAACTAACAGATGAAAATTCAGATCCAGGTAAGCCACAAATTTTGTAGTTGGGCATCATCTAATTTAAGACATTCCAAGATTTTTTACTTAAAGCAGTTTTCTTAAATTAGCAAAGGAAACCAAAAATGACTTTCTTTGAAGGATATATTCTGGTTCCTTGACCAAGTTTGACTCAAATCGAAACTACTTCATGGATCAGCTATCTGGTGTGTATCACATATGATTTAACCAGGTGCATAAGTATTGTATAGCTTTTTTTTTTTTTTTTTTTGTCGAAAGGTGGAAATTTTATTTATATCATAGGCGGGAGCCGTGGAGGCCCACTTCCAGGGCATCTATACAAAGTAAAGCCCAAAGGGCAGAGGGAGGCGAGGCCCGCCAGTTCAAAGGGAGGGACTTCTTACGGTGATGGGTAGCGGCCCAGTTGGCCACCGCATTTGCTGAGCATGGACAGTGGGCCATCTTCACGTGCGACAACGTCTGGAGCAGCCGTTTACTTTCCTTCAAAACCCCACGTGCAGTTGACTCCGTTTGTTGTTCAGAAAGTAAGTAGTCGACCACAAGTTGGGCATCTGTTTCAACGACGGTTTCGATACTTTCTTTTCCCTGTAGAAATTTGAGGGCTTCAAGGACTCCGAGGGTTTCAACTTGAAGAACTGATTCTGCCCAAACCGACTTGGTAAATCCGTCTAAGAGGACGCCGGAGGAGTCCCGGACGACGCAAGCTACTGCTCCCTCCGGCGAGTCTTTCCCCAGCGACCCATCAACGTTCAGCTTAAGGCAGCCGGTCTTCGGTGCTTTCCAGGTATGTGGATTCGTCTGTTTCAATTCTGATTCAGCTGGATCTTCCCCAAAACCCCATCTTTGGTAGCTAATTTGCTGGGATCTTGCTAGATCTACAGCTCTGCAGACCTCTGGGATTGTTCCTCGGAAAATAAAGTTGTTGCGCTCCTTCCAAACCTGCCACAGGAAGTAGCCGATGGTTTCCAAGGAGGGTAGGCGTGACTTTCTGTTTGTAAATCTGAGCAACCACTCATCCAGTCTTGTAACTTCATGTTCATCAATTCGCAGGTCAGTGTCCTAACAACTCCACACTCCTACGACCCAAGGACAGAGAAGGAGGGTGTGCTCAGCCGTTTCTATCTTGGTTTGACAGAGGTTACACATCGGATCAGGTAGGATCTTTCGTTTCCACAAATTTTCCTTGGTTGGTAGGGCATTTTGACAAGCCTGCCATACAAATAGCTTGACTTTGGGGTTGGTTTTCATGCGCCAAATTGCATTCCATAAAGCTGTAGGGGTTTGATGTGAGGATGAAGGGAGCTCTTTTTGTCTTTTTTCTGTAGTTGCGTCTCGTAGCAAGTTGTATCCGTTTTTGACTGTGAATGAACCTTGTTTTGTGCCCGTCCATAATAACTCATCTCTGAAAAATGGATAGTTGATTGGTGTAGCAAGGATCTCCTATGTTAGCTGCTCATCAAAGAGATCTCTTAACAATGTTTCATTCCATCTCTAGGTGCTCGGTAATATTAGCTCTGAAACTTTCTGGGGATCATCCTTATTTGCTGGTCCTCCTAGGGAACCACGTTTCAGCCATCTATCTGTTCTTATTTGAACCGATTCTCCAGATCCGATTGACCATCTGATTGATTCCGCAATGGCTTCTCTTCCAAGTAAGTAAGCTTTTCCAACCCCATGAAGGATTACAACCAGTTTCAGCATGCAAGAGGTCTGTTCGATTGAAATACAATCCTTTCAATAGTTTACTCCATAGAGCATTTGGGTTTTTGATCATTCGCCAGGCTTGCTTTCCTAATAAGGCTTTATTTATAGTGATCAAATCTTTAAAGCCCATTCCCCCTCTATCTTTTCTCATCTTCATAATTTCCCATTGTTTCCAATGCAAACCAGCCCTTGAGTCACTGTTTTTCCACCAGAAATTTGCTATTTTTTTTCTCTATAGCTTTGCTTATTGAAACTGGAATTTTAAAAACTGACATAGCATATTGTGGCATCGCCCGTACTACGATTTTAGGAGAGTTTCTTTGCCATCTTTTGATATGAGTTGCTCCTTCCATCCCTCTAACTTTATATTGATCCGGTTCAAAATCCACCCAAAAACTTGCCTCTTAGATGCCCCCCAATCAGATGGAAGACCCAAGTACCTTCCTGATCTTTCTAGCTCTGATACCCTACGTTCACTCTTCATATTATCCTTCAATAAAGCTGGACAGTCTTTGCTGAAAAAGATACCTGATTTGTTCAAGTTCACAGCTTGTCCTGAGGCATAGCAATATTGGTTGATGACAGCTGCAACATGCTGGCATTCCTGAGTAGATCCATCTAAAAAAAAGACTGAGTCATCTGCAAAGAACAGATGAGTTAAAGTAGGACAGTATCTATTCAGTTTGATTCCCTTTATGTTTCCTTCTTGTAGCGCATTCTTCATCAACATGGATAAATTGTTTGCTACCAGGATAAATAGGTAGGGTGAGAGAGGATCTCCTTGTCGTATCCCTCTAGATGGAGCAAAAGCCGGAAGTGTTTCCCCATTTAGCTTTATATTAAATGTGATTGTGGTAACACATTGCATGATCCAGTGAACCCATTGAGCACTGAATCCCAACTTCAGCAAGCAGCCTTCTAAATAATCCCATTCAATCCTATCATAAGCTTTTTTCATGTCAAGTTTAAGTATCGCCTGAAAATGCTTCTTTCTTTTACGCTTCCTCAATTGATGCAATACTTCTTGTACAACGTAGATGTTGTCTTGAATCTGTCTTCCGCTAATGAAAGTGCTTTGCTCTTCTGAGATCAGTGAAGGGAGCCATCGTTTCAGTCTGTTTGCCAATATTTTTGCAATGATCTTGTAGGCAGAGTTACACAAACTGATTGGGCGAAATTGGTCTAGGGTCTCCGGATGGGGAACTTTTGGAACTAACATGATATGCGTTCTGTTCAGGGTTGGATCTAAGACCCCATGTTGAAAAAAATCTCGGACTTCCTTTAAGATATCATAGTTGATTGTCTCCCAATTATGGCGATAGAAAAGTCCATTTAAACCGTCTGGGCCCGGGGCTTTCTGAGCTCCTAGTTGGAAAACAGCATCATGAATTTCTTCCATAGACACTTCTGCCACTAAACATTCATTCATATCATTCCCAACTAGTGTAGGTTGCTGATCTAGTACTGGAATGTAGTTGCGTGGGCCTTCCGAGGTGTATAGCTCCTTGAAAAAGGATAAAATGAGGTGCTGGATTTGTTGTTTTCCCCTAATCCATTGATTTTCTGCATTTTTCAGCATATGGATTCTGTTCTTTTGTCTCCTTTGTATCGTGGTTGCATGGAAGTATTTCGTATTTTTGTCTCCCCAATGAAGCCAATTAATCCGGGATTTCAAACCCCAAAACATTTCTTCTCTTCGCCATAAAGTTTCCATCTCTTCTTTGATACGCTTGATTCTGCTCTTGTCTTGACAACTTCGATGGCTGTTTGTAATGGATTGGAGCTCCTTCTTTAAGGCAATAATGCGAACATTATTATTGGGGAATTTTTGTTTGCTCCATGTGATTAAAGCTTTGCTGGTGATGCGTAATTTATCTCCCAAACCTCCCTGGATGTGTAATTTATCTCGAAATTGAATTCTTTTTGTTTCTTTACAGGTCTGGCACTGCTAACCACGAGGAGTGGGCTGTGATCAGAGCCCACAGCTGGAAGGGCAAAAGCTTCAGCCTCCGGAAGCATTACTCTCCAATCCATTGAGCAGAATACTCTGTCTAATTTCTCCTGAACTAGATCAGCCCCTTCTCTGTTATTGGACCAGGTAAATGCACATCCTTTACAGTCAATTTCCATTAACAAACAGTCATTGATGCAATTTTGAAATGCCTGCATTCTAGAATTATCTGCCATTCTTCTGCCTCTTTTCTCCCAGTAATAGAGAATTTCATTAAAATCTCCCATACACACCCATGGGAGTGTATTAGATGATGCAAGCTGTCTCAACTTCTCCCATAGTTGCTGTCTCTCCCCATAAATGTTTGGGGCATGTATGAAGCTAAGCCGCATCTTTATGTTGCTTTCATAATCAAAACATATCATATTGATCATTTCTTGAGAGTTGAACTCCACTTCCACCTCCATTTCCGTATTCCAAAACACCGCCATTCCCCCCGCAAATTTAATAGACAACAAAATGAGCGAATTATGACGCAACTAGTATAGAAGGAGCTGCAAAACGAAGCAGAGCTAAACTGATCAATCCATGTGAATTTGAATGCTGTTTGTTTCGATCTCTGTGGCCATCAACCATTGAGATTGTCAAGACACCAGTAATTATAATCTATGTAGTAAAGTATCTTCATTCCACCTACACTCAGTGATTTCTTATCCACTTACCCGGTTCTCTCTACAACCTAATTGTAGCATTTCAACGTCTTACAAGGTCACTTTGGAATGCCACCAAATCTGTAGGTATGCTTTCATTCTATGAAGATACTGTCTCTTGTCTCTATCTCTCAGTGATTTCATATCTACTTACCTGGTTCTCTCCACAACCTAATTGTAGCATTTCAATGTCTTACAAGGTCAATTTGGAATGCCGCCAAATTTGCAGGTATGCTTTCATTCCATGAAGATACTATCTCTTGTCTCTATCTCTCTCACCCCCCCCCCCCTAGCGACTAAAAGCCTATTTCCTGTTTGTTTTTTAACTTCTTCTATAAGTAGAAAAAAGTTCTGATTAATATTATGGCCCTAATTTAAAAGGGATTTTAATTAGGTCCATTGTCTATGTAGAAAAGTCTTTACACAGTTCCGTCAAATAAATGACGTGTGTGTTTGAAGTTTAATTTTCTAGTTACATTTTTCCATATATCAACCATCCAGCAATGGATGTATAACTTATTCTTTTGCACCACATTAGATTCTAATAAAAATCTTTTATATACGTGGTTCTATGATTCCCTATGTCAATGCTTGTATATTTTTAAAGATCTCAGGTATCCACCATTGCAAAAGTAGCGTTTTTTAGAATAAAAATTAAAAAAACAAAATCTTTAAAATTGCAAAATGGGGCGAGATTTGATGTTAACTTAGGAATTTATCTTGCTTATGGCTAATTGAATGAGAGATACATAAACCTGGGACTTCCCCTTCAATCTTGATAAATGTTCGCTTCATCAATCTCTACAAAGCGTCTAAATCTTTGTGAAAAAAATAGGAACAGTAAACCCAAATATGATATGTTCAGAGGGTGCAGGAATCAAGCGTGGGACCAGGGGCAAGCCCCTAGCATCATTGACTACAAAATTAGCTTGCAATAGATGAAGGCACGGGTGTATCCTTTACACGCATTTAATACAGTATATTTACACTTTAATTTGGCAGCCTTAAATAGGCGTGAAGAATAGGAAATGGGGAAGAAAACGGATAGGAAAAATCAAAATGATTTGTTTGGAAGGGCTTCGAATAGAAGAATATGTAGGGGAAGCAATTTTATTGGGCCAGGACAAAAACGAGCACCCCAGAAATCCACTGGTTGTTATATATCCTGTACCAATAAGCTGTTAGCTAGATGGTAAGGAACTTTGCTCTTCTATTATAATCTTGTATTTTGTTGGAAGATTCTAGAAATAAATCCTAAGTACCCCAGATCAACATGAAGGAGTAACCTCTTGAGGTGTGCGAAAGCTAACCCAAATATTGTCTGACCACTATGAAACAATCCTATAGTTTTTTTTTTTTTTTTTGGTAAAGAAAACAATCCTATAGTTTTCAAAAACTTATTCTCAACTTTTGCCCAAAGTTAGACTCATCTTGTCATCTCATCCTTAATTTTTCTATTTTTATCGAAGAACAAGAAGGAAAAAGGCCGTTGCATATTTTTATCAAATAAAAAATTGCTTTAGAATAAAGCCGAGTTAGCTATACTCGCTATATCATAGAGGTGCAACAAACAAACTTGAACTTGACATACCAGTGTGCGACCTCACTTGGAAGTCTTGATTTTATTCGATAGAATGGAGAAAAGCAATATTTTTGCTATTGCACTGAGCGCAACTAACAACACAAAGGATCGTACGACTTCTTACAAGCTGCTATGCACATATGAATAATATTGTTTAAAGTAATTATATATGCACATATTACTGTGATTTACTCTAGCTAGAAACGTGTAATTAGCATGGTTACTTTCAGAGTCTTAATCACGATTTGCATTATAAAGCCTCGTCTGAATTTCCTTATCTTCGGTAATAAATGAAGATCTAGTCATTTCCTTCATCCCTTCTTTCTACCCTTGCAGAACAACTTCAAGAAAGATCACTTTCTTCACTTACCCTCTCATCTGTTCTGCTTTTTCACATCCTATTATTTTTCTCTATTAAGACATTATATAACCCTTTTTTGAAAAAGTTTCAAAAATAAATATACCTTTTTTTGTTCTTTGCATCAGCAATTTCTAAAACCCACACTTTACATCTGAGGACAGAATCCCGAAAGAAAAAGAAAATCAAAATATATTCCAGAAAGATTTAAAAAAAAAAAAATGACATCGTTTTCCCAATGTACCACCCAGGTACCCAACCCAAGCTCTCAGTGTGCTAGGGTTTTTGTGGGAAAATACGACAATTAGCAAAATGTTGCTAGAAGCACTTTGGTGTCTAATAAAAAACTTGGAGAATTTTTTTTTTTAGCGCAATTCAACTTCCGCCCTTTTTTTTTTTTTTTTTCATTTAACATTTTGTAGTTCCTACAATCAAGAGGATTCACGAGGTCTCATTTAACATTTTGTAGTTCCTACAATCAAGAGGATTCACGAGGTGAAGCTGAGACATGTGGCGGCTGTTGAGTTAGCTGAAAAAGTTTGCACTGAGGTCTCTCGTGTGACAACTGCTAAGATTACCGAGTTTATCAAAGAGCAGGAGCTGCTTGCCGGAGCTGTATCCAGGGGAATCCCTGAACTCGTGAAGCTATGGATTAAGTTTTTCCCGGAGCATAATTGGCTTCCGGATTATGGTACGTCGTTGAGGACATTTGCTGTGGTGCATCGCCAAGAAAGCATCCTCAGACTCTTTCTGAAGGGAAACTCAACCAATGGCTTGTCATTCATTCTAACGCCCAATCCGAAAGAATGGAAGCAAATTATGCTTGCAGTAGCAAAGTACGGCCCTAATTTACGTGGTGTAAATGAAGTCTCCGGGGCAGCTTTTAAAATGCAAAGAGAACTCCAATGGTTTAGGGTAAGTATCTTTCCTTTTATATACTCAATAGCCGCTTTTAATGATAATTATCATATCTTCTTGCCAAATTTCTTAAACTATGACGGCTAGATCTTTATTTGGATAGTTTGGGAGCATATATAGTTACTTTCTTTAATAGCAGTCAGGCGATATTTTGGTAAGTTCTCATACACCTCAGTTGGTCCGTCTCCCCGATCGATTTTAGGGGCACGCTACCTTACATTGGGCCCGGGGGTGGGGTGGCGGGTGGGCGCCGGGGTTGTGATGCGGTGTTTGGGGTTCAGGGTGCATTCGGGATTTTAGTCCTGACATATTCTCGACAAGGCTTGAGTCGTCCACAAGCAGAAGAGTAAATTCTCTTACCATTTAAGCCTACATAGAACTTTTAAATGACACAAACATAAATCATTTAAGTAAGTTGAGAAACGACGCTCAATCCTTAGAACAACTTACAGAAAATAAGAGAGCCTGATTAGAGAAATTGGGGCACTGAAAACTGATTGAAAGTCATCATAATAAGATTGCAACTGTGATCTGCCACTTAATCTAATTGCAAGAACTCTTTCTCAAATCCGACCGACTCTTTCTATAGGTTTCTGTCGCGATGCAATTTGGGGATTATTGTGCAAATCAATTCATGTATTATCCACATATACTAATTTGGAGAAAAATAAGCATTTTAATCAGGTTTGCTTATGTTTCCTCGATAGTTGTGCTAGTTCCAGTGTATCATATTTTGTATTTAAGATTATAGTGTAGTTCAAATATAATTAAATGTATGTAAATGGATAGTGATTTTCTTGAAGTAATATAACATGAATCATTCTTAAACGTTAAATAAGTCTCTTATCTCCTTCAGACGTTGCTTCGGCGGGGTTTGGGAAAATTTTCAATAATTTATCCACTTACCGTAACTCGTATTTTCGACTTTTATGCATAGGCTATGGATATGTGTATCAGCCCTGACTTGAGAATCACGGTTGACAAAGGGAAAACATTTTGGGAAATATTCATGGAGAATCACAAAGAGTTGCTTGACAATGGAGAGAAGTGGGTGAAGGAGACGGCAAATTCATGTATGCTCGTCTCAACTCTAATTGCCACAGTGTTGTTCACTGCTGCTTTCACTGTGCCCAGAGGCAATGACAACAATACCGGAATCCCATTGTTGTTGGGAAAGGACTCTCTTCTGGTTTTCGCAATTTCGGATATATTAGGTTTGTTCTCCTCTGTGACAGCCATCATGATATTCCTAGCTATCTTAAGTTCGCAGTATGAGTGGGAAGAATTTCTTCGCTCGTTGCCTAAGAAGATCATAATGGGGCTTTCTTTTCTCTTCCTCTCCTTGGTTTTCATCCTAGTGGTCTTTGCTGCAACTCTCACGATTGTGCTGGACAAGAAACTGCAGTGGGTTTTTATTCCCATCACTTTGCTGGCCTCTCTGACCGTGTTTTCATTCTTAGGATTACAGCTTCCCCTACTATTCCGAATGGTTAAATCCACTTACGGGCCTAGCATCCTTTGTCCTGTGGGCATTCGAAAGTGAGGCATAATTATCGGACGATATCACGTTACAGCTGATTGTAGTGGGGTAAATGCCACACTTGATGTATTTCCTCAAAGTATTTGAACAATTACTATGCAAAATTATGTTTCCCTACCTTGTTACCAGATATATATTTATAGAATAAGTTGATCAATTTAAAGTGTCAAGCTACAGATATTTCAAAGTGAATTCTATAAATGTATGGAAATTATCGTGAACATCTCCCACCAAAGTATGCTTAATCATGGAACATAACTTAAAAAAAAAAATAGTTTTTCTTTTCTTTTCGTATTTAAGATGGAGGAACTTTCTCCATCAACTTAAATATTCAGCCTCCAGGTATTTCAAAGTACAATCTCTACAGGGTAGAAGCTATTATTTTCTACATTTATTACAAAATATGCATAATCATGGAATCACTTTTTAAACATTTATTTTTCATTTTATACCTTATGACCTACTCTTAATAACTATAAAATTGGAATTACATCAGATATAAGATTCTATCCACATAAATTGTGAACCACATGGAATTATACCTTTCATAGATCTTTGATAATTCATTCAATCAAACATATAGAGTTTTTAAAATAGAATCCAAATATACATAAACAACTACATAGAATTTAGATACAAATAAAAAATTTGGAAAAATTATCCCATTGGTCATATTTTATGGATCCCAATTCAATTCTAAGCATTCCAATTTTGTTAATTAATTTCTAAACCTTTGTGCGGAATTTCAATGTAGTCTTTAGATTTAATTTTAGCCAAAGAACTTACACCGAATAGTCATGATAAATCAATTGAGCCATATCCCTCAAGCCAAGTGGAGCATGCATGAAGGAGTGACCCCCTTTGCGAGGAGGCACCCCTTCTCCTGAAGTTACAAGGTTATTTTGCCGAGTTCCTTGGAGAGAGTTGTCTCGCGCCCCTAGGTATTCTCTACCTACCCACCTATGTCGGTTTTGGGTGGGTGCAGGGTGGACGATTTTAAAGTGGACTTTCCATTCATTAGATAGAGAAGATAGCCGGTTCGTTGCCAAACTTATTCCAATTCAATGAGTATTCTCAATATTATGCCTTGAAGAGGACTAAACTGAAAATCGTTGATTGATAGTTTAGTTATTGCTGGTTGTCCTACCTGACACATTGCCACATTAGTAATATCCGGTGAAAATTGGCCAGAATGACTATATTGAAATTTCATGCAAAAGTTTAGAATTCAATTGGCAAAATTCGAAAGTTTAGGATTGAATTAGCCTCTATATAATAAGTTTGGGACTGACTTGACAATTTCCCTAAATAATTTCTTTAAACATTTTTTCCTTTCGTAATTTATTATCAAAATTCCTATGAGAATTAAATATGTAAAGTTTAGGTATTTGCTAATATTACACATATGCTAGCATTAGAGGTTTGCTAAATTGACCTCAAAAGCAAATAAGTGCATAAAGCTTGCACAAGAGTGTGCCACGTGAGTCAACATCATGCGAGTTTTACCCACTTTTATATTTATTGAAAGATAGATTTTGATATTGAACTCACGTTGAAATGTTAGGATCATCTCTTTGAATTACCTCATCTCACTCCAAAATTTCGAGAGAACCTAATTTTATTGTAACCTTTCCAATAAGACATCATTCACCCGACACCCTTGTTTGTCTCAAATGATATTGCCACCTTTTCGGTGAAAACACATGGTGAAATTAAAACCTAAGGATCTAAACTAAACAATACTTATACCTGACAATAGTGAGTAGAGCTTTCCGGTGGCATGAGGGTCGCAAGATTCCCAAAAATGGGTTTAAACAGTACTTGAATTTGAAATTTTTTGAGCTTATGGAAAAAAAAAATTAATCATCCGCAGCACCTCAACACTTTTAAGGCACATCGTCTTGTAGAAGAAAAAAATCTTAGATGCACCCGGTGCATGTGAGCCCATCTCACATGTATCGTTGGATGAAATTCAACCCACGTGGAACCCACTAATCTCACAATGGATGTGAGCTACGTTAATGATCCAGATGCATCCATTACTAGCTCATTGTACAAGTGATCGTGACAAGATTCTAGTGTATTTAGAAAAAAAGAAACAAGTCCAAAGCCAGGCTCTTAAATAGAATCTACCTAGCTCACATGTTAATCCTCGTCAATTAAGTCATGCGTAGAAAAGTTCACGTCAATGAATTGGTCCAATTGGCCTTGTACAATACTAAATGAACGTATTGAATGTGTTGACATGACGCGCCATTACTAAATAATGCTTTGGTTGGGTCAAACACACCGCATGACATGAGCCATCATTATATGAATGCATTACCAAATGTTAGTTTATCCCTTTGTAGATAGAATCCAAATTCTACTGTAATCTCATCTATAATGGGTGGATGATATTATTACATCACTTGACTTTTCGAGCACTTTTTTTTCTAGATGAAAATTAGCACTCAAGGAATTGATGAAGCAACATACTTTTATTCATCTACTCAAAATTTGACGAAAAGAGGGAGGCATTTTGCTCCATAGTCTAACAGGACAAGTTAGAAAGCACTAATAATTAAATCTCTACTTGTTGACACTCGAAATTTCCGTCGACATTTTAATCATCCATTGTTTGCCAAAAAAAAAAAAAAAAAAAAAGAGCCAAAAAGAAAATAAAGAAAAGAAAACAAAAGGAAAAAAAAAAAAAGAGAAAGAAAACAAAACAAAAGAAAAAAGAAAAAATGAAAAATGATGCCGTCTACGGCGCACGGTTTCTTCAAGCCTGCTGTGTGCCGACGCGTCTTAGGGACCTCCATTCTCCAAAGTAAATCCACATACTTTTCTAAAGTTGCAAGTAAAAAAACCGAATACTCAATTGAAATCTAGTCACGTGTGAAATGAAAAGCAAAAGAAAAATTAGAAAAAAAAAAAAAAAAAAAGAGAGAAAACAAAAAAAGAAAACAAAGAAAGAAGAAAAAAAAAGCATATAAAAAGGGAGGATTCTCTGGCGGAGGGGCTCTCTCTCTCTCTCTCTCTGGCTCTCTTTGGGGGTTTCGCGCACAACGGACGCTCGGGGGAGGTTTTTTTTGGTTTCAGCTCGCTCTCTCTCTCTTCGGGGACGCTCTCACGGACTCTCTCGGAGACGCTCTCTCTCTCTAAAAAAACGATTTCTCTCTTTTGGGGGCTCGGGGGGATGATCAGGAAAACTCTCTCCGGGGGGACTCTCTCTCGATCGAGTGTTCTCTCTCTCTCTCTACGGTTCGATCGGCTAGGGTTTTTCCTCCATTGGCGAGGGATCGAAGATCGGAGGCAACGGCGGTCACGGCAACGACGATGCCAGTGGTTCTGTTCGCTGGATTTGACTCGATCTGAAGCCGACCAAAGATCCACTTTTTCTTTCGCCATTCTTGGACTCGAATCTCTCAGGATTGGGCTCCACCGGATCGTCGAGGGATTCAGCGCGTCGAATCCGTCGCAACCCCGTCTCCGAAATGGCACTGATGTTCTAGCGGATCTCCGAATTCGAGTGCCGTTCTTCGATGCCGCCATTGAAGTTGTAGATCCGATCTCTCTCAAACCCTAGAGGACGGAACAGCCAGTCGAGGAGCTCGGAGAGTGACAGTTTTTGATACTTCGCCAAGTTCAGAGGAATCCGTTCGGTTCCAGAGATCGAGATCTGAAACCAATGGCGACAGCGTCTACTACAGCGACGGTTTCTTCGTTCAAGTTACAGGTGCCGACGCGTTTAGGACCTCCATTCTCCAATCATGGTCAGATATTACTCTTCGTCAAGGTAAATCCACATACTCTGTTTCTGCTAAAGGTAAAAACCGAATACTCAATTCCACCAGTGAAATCTAGTCACGTGTGAGGCTTTCCTAATGAACTTGAACATGCTGCATCGCCTCTTTGTGATAAGATGTCTCTTTTATTTCTGCATCTAGCTCCTTTGACGAAAATATCTACCACCTGTTTGATAAAATTCATGAATTAGATCAGTGTGTGTTTCAATTCAGATTCTGACTGAGAGGTTCCCTTTGCTTGATGGATACATTAGTTTTGCCGTATAGACTTTACTTATATTTTGTTTCCTTTTATTTCAGAATTTAGTAGCTATTCATTTTTAGGATTTGTTACTGAAATTCTCGGATTAGATGCATATCCAACGTGTACTTGAGATAAATCTGATATCTAAGTATTCCAGAACTTAGACCAAGAGCATCTTGAACGAAAATGAATTGATCCATGCACATTTCCTTCTTATGCTTCACAATATATCGATCTATGTTTACTGTGCCCAACTGCAAACATATTATAAAAAAATGTTACTGGGTTGGTTCTCTATACATGTTAAGATCACATGCGTATTGAGCGAATGCTACCATCTCGAATACCGAATACATGCTGTGAGAGCATTAAGTTGCTGCTCTAGTCGTCATGTACACATTCATTTGGGTGCGCTGTGTTACTAATTGATTCATCAACTGTATGTCCATTTCAAATATATTGATGGTTCTGTTTTAATGAAAATTGCATGGTAGTGAATGAGTCTTTTATATCGTTAACAATGGTTGATAAGCTTGATTGAGGAAATTCCAAGTATACTTGAACAGAGGTTCTGTTTGCTGACTTTGCTTCTCTTGTGAGTGCTTCCTTTGGTTCATTGCTTCTATACAATGTTATTGGATGATTTTCTGTGGATTGACGATCAATGATCATGAACTTGAGGTTGATTGAACTTGATTTGCCTTGATCTGCAATTTCTTATACCTGATACGTCACTCTCTGTTTTGGCTGAAACGAGATGCTAGATAAGGTTTTTTGACTTTGAGCCCTTCTAGACATATAAAATACACTTGTAGAGCTTCGATTTGACATGTCACATGCCCTGAACGGACGTCATTTGGTCACTGAAAAAACACCTACAATGTCTGTCAATTCTGCAGTAGTTTTAAGGTTGATTTGCTGTTCTGCGATTTTCTGTTTTAACTGTTATGAGCTGGTTGTTGTGGTTTTATGAGTTCGAAGTCTTCATGGAGGTCGAAGATGATTCGATTATCTTTCCAATGAGCTATAAAATTCCCTAATCAGACTTCATTTAATATGGTTTTTGTCTGTCCGAAGTCTGGTCCAGAATCTGCCAAATACTTGTCTCTGTGTTCTGAATGACCTTCTACGCAAATGACTTAATATGAGCTGTTTGTTATGGTTTTCTGTGTTCGGAATCTTCATGGGGGTTGAAGATGGTTTGATTATCTTTCCATCAACTCATAGAACGTTCTAATCTAATGTCGTTTACTACCTGAAAATAGCTCGGCATTTAGTACCAGTTTTCTGGAAAATTTTGGTGTTCTGACTTGCTCTCTGTTTCGGATGACCTTCCGTGTAAATCACTTGAACTGAGCTGGTAGATGATGTTATTAGGACTTAATGTCTTCTAGATATTTGTAATAGACTTCTCAAGCTTTCCATAGACATATCATATGTGCGATTTGGCCATCATTTGCCCTGCCTGATGCTTCTTGCAAAGAACACTAATCTGCTGATGTGTTCTGCTTGTTATGATCTGATCTAACCACTTATACAAATGGCTTTGTTTGAGCTAGAAAAAGACCTAATTTGCAATTGTCACCTAATAGGAATTCGTAAAGAACACCTTGAGCTTTCTAACGATGCCTAGTTTGTCCAATTTGCCCATCATTTGCCCTGCTTTTCTTCTTTTTAGATCAAGTTTTGAAGTCTGAATTTGTCTTGACCTGCAGTGCTGTCTTGTCTCTATTAACCTGACTGTCTACCAATTTTGTGTGATCTTATACATAATGATCTTGAGGATAAATTCTCAATGAAAGATGTACATAATATCCATATCCATCTCATGCTAAAATTTGAGAATTTTTTAAGGTCAAGTAACCTTAGAATTCAAGTCGACATGTAGCAATTTAAATTGTTATGCATTTTGCTCCTAATGATAAGTCACATACCAATGTTAATGGATTTGTGTGGCCTTTTGCACATGGATTTAGGGCTAAATGTCTAAATTAAACATTTTCTTCACATTTAACCCTACGTCATGTTCAAATTTCATGATTTTCATGCATTGATTAGATGACTTAACAAATCAGTTGTCATGCATCATTCTTTGATTTGCTTATGATTGATTTGCATGCTTTAGTGATTGTTGCTTTTCGGCCATGAATTTGACTTTACTTGAACTTGATACGCCTCAGGAAATTCCATTTATGAAAGTTGCTCTTTATAAAGTG
This sequence comes from Eucalyptus sideroxylon, assembly GCA_014182405.2. NCBI lineage: Eukaryota > Viridiplantae > Streptophyta > Magnoliopsida > Myrtales > Myrtaceae > Eucalyptus > Eucalyptus sideroxylon. The sequence continues at coordinate 46,512,409 of CM024550.2, forward strand.
CTTGATTTCTGTGCTTTTTTCTTACAGCCAATCATACATGGGTTTTACCCCCAATTGCTTTGATCTTAGTTGTGATGATTGTTTCTTTCACTTGTATGCACCTAGTCATAAATTTCTCAGATTAGGTTTAGATTAGGATCTTGAAGATGGAGAAGGTGTGAAGATGGTGGAGGTCGATGTCCATTCCGACCATTTTCATGTAATACCCATTTTCCCGACATATGTCTCGGGTTCCATGCATTGTATAAAACCCGACGAGTTGCGGGTTTTCTTTCTTTCCTTTTTAATTGTTTTTTTCTTTTAATTTTTTTTTTAGGACTGCCTGATAGGTTTAACTGCTTTTCTTGATTGTTTACTTCATGTTTTGTAATTTCAATTTCATTGGTTGTTTTCCTTTCTTTTCTTTTAGAAATAGAATAACATGAAAATGATCAACCACGCATGATCACTTAGTCTAGGAATTGATGATCCCGAAAATATAAAAAGAAATGCAATGACATATTAGGAAAAACACAACATATTGTTTAGGTATCGAAAGGGCGCTAATAGTAATATTAGCGTAACCCAAGTCCCCGAACCTAGATATCTGGTTACGTAGGAATCGAGGGAACACTCCCGACTCTCGATTGGGTTTCTAGCCGACCCCCAAAATAAGGCTAGTGGCGACTCCTGTATATTTTTTAGGTTGTTATAAACAACTAGATCCTATAAATAAATCCGCTGTCACGCGGGGTATGAGCTTGGGAGAGCTTGTGATCTCGTGAGGAAACTCTCGTGATCAAAGTATCCCTAAACCCGACCTTTCTCCACATTTGGATACTTTTCGAGAGGGTGGTGAGATCGGGTCGCGACACTACTCCAACGACTCACTTCAACACACAAGCAAACCAAATAAACCTTACAAGAAAAATCCATGGAAAGCCATTGAAGACAAGCAGATAAGCTGAATTAATTGACTTTCATTTTGAAGAGGCTTCAAATGGTGGTGATTGTTAATGGATGGATTCTCGATGAAAATGAAATTAGCCACTTAGCTAGTGCTGCCAAGAACCCCCTTTAGCTTCTTCACCTGGGCATCATCGAAGGAAAGTGGTGGCCTCCACAAACTTAGAAGGCAAATCATTAGCGAACGAAGCAAAGTCCAAGATTTGAAGCCTAGGGCTCAGACTGCTGAAGTAGACCATGGCAAGAGCTGGACCTTTACCAGCATTTAATTGGAAGTGCAGTAGCCCCTGATGAAAAATCATGCTGTCCTCTTTGTTGAGTTTCTTCAAGTAGACGGTGTTCACTAACGACGAGATGGACCCAGCACAGATCGGCCCTTGGAGGACGAGGAGGGCCTCCGAGCTGCCCGAGTGCGTATGCATCAGGGTGACCCTGCCAGGGGCCCTATTGAAATTAACGTCTACAGCCAATCTGTATATGATAAGGACTATATAGCTGCTGGGAATATTCACAGCTTATCTTAAAGGTGGCAAAGAATGTTTATGAGTTTTATTTTAGAAGTTTACTTAACTATAATTGAGCGCTATATCACTAATAAACCAATAAGAACGTAGGACACTTTACTTGTCACTCATGATGTTTCTCTATCTCTTATTGAATACGTATGTAGTGGCTTTTTTCTCATAATTTTACGCAAAAAATTTCATCCATTTTGATAAAAACACAATTAAACTTATCTCTCTCGTTGAAACCAGAATTTTCGTTAGCAAATCGAGCGTGCATTTTTGTAAAAATAAGAAATATATGAAAATAACAAAAAATACTAAAATAAAATTTCGGCACATCTCACTGCAGCCTCGCGTCCACATATACGTATTTCTAACATATACGCAATCAGCGGGGTTGAATGAAGCAGAGAGAACGCACAAACACGGAGCTCAACAAATTCTACCTCTCATCATCAATTTCCAGGAGCTTCTGGGTCGCGATTCCCTCTTCATACTCGGCCACCTCCAGTCCACCAGTAGCCGCCGCTCGTCTCCGATCGCCAACCACCGTAAAGAAGAGAGTATAGGGAAGGAGTTCTCATGTTTAGTTGTGATTCTCTCTTGATTTCCTCTATGAATCCTCACTTCTCTCTCTCTGTCGCTGATTGCCTTCGTAGGCCACTTCCCCAGCACCACCAGCTTCGCAGTCACAGTAAGTGCTCCGTTCGCCCCTAATTCGCATACTTTGTTTATGCTGAAGGTAGGGACCGAGTGCTCGATTACCCCTGCATGAATTCCGGTGGCGTTCGAGCCTCTGTGATAAGTCTGGATATGACCTCTCTCTTATTTCTGCATCTAGATCCTTTGGCCGAAATTTCCACCGCCTGTTTGATAAAATTCCTGAACTAAATCAGTGCGTGTTTTGATGCAGATTCTGATGTAGGACTTTCCATTGCTTAATCAATTCATTATTTTTGTCGTAAAAATTTACTTTTGTTTGTTTCCTTTCATTTCAGAATTTAGTCGCTATTCATTTTAGATTTGTTATTGAAATTCTCGGATTAGATGCGTCTCCAGTGTGTACGCAAGATGAATCTGATACTGACTACTCCAGAACTTGACCGAGGGCCCCTTGAAGGAAAACGAATTGATCCGTGCATGTTTACTTCTTATACTTCACTATATGCCATTCTGTGTTTAATGTGCCGAATCACAAACATATTATGAAAAAATGTTGCTTGTTTGCTCTCTGTACGTGTTGAAATCGCAAGTGTATTGAGCGAATGCTACCATCTCGAATACTGATTGCATGCTGCAGGAGCATTCAGTTGCTGCTCTAGTCATCGTATGTGCATTCATTTGGGTGCACTGTGTTACTGATTGGTTCATCAGCTGTATTTCTATTTGGACATGCTGAGTTGCTAATGTGATTACTGTGTTATGTTCGTACCGATGTGTAGAGTTACGGGTTATGTCTATACTGTTCGTGCTTGCTGTTCGTATGTTCTAGTATGTGTAATCATGTAATTGTGCCATTGATGTGCTATTCGTTGATGCTTAGTGCTTGCTGTCCAGATCTTCTCTTTCATTTTTTCCTATTCTAGTTGAGAGCATTACTACATTATTGGAGCCTCTAGTGCCGTGCTCGTGACTAAAGGATTCAAAGTTATAATGGCCAGTATGAGGAGACCATTGTTCAAATTCTCTTAGACTATGTTTATTTCGTGAAAAATAAATGTTTTGCATAATATTTTCCTAAAAGTAATCATTTTATCGCATAAAATAATTAGTTAGTGAAAAATATTTTTAATATTGACAATAATTTATGTCTAAATATTTTCGTGAACCATTCATTTTCGTAAGCGATACAAACAATTATTTTAAGTAAAATTATTTTTAAATCATTCATTTTCCACGAAATAAAATTTATCATTTATATCTCTTATGAAAATGAATGAATATTGTCCACGAAAATATTAGAAAATTCATTAAAAAAAAATCCATGTCAACACTGGTTGTGTTAGATAGGACACGTGGCATCCATGTGACCAATTGGCAAATCATTATAGGTTTATAACTCAATCGGTATAATTGAAATATTTATGACTAAATTGGCACAATTGTAATAAGTTTAAGACTTTTTGGTACTTCCTCTTGGATAATTGGTGTAGTATATACTAATTAATATATCATACTTAGCTCATACCTCAATGGCATAAGTTTTTGAATAAATGTGTGTTTAACTAAATATGTTGACTAGCTTAGACTTTGGACTCTTCCTTGGAGATCTTCTTAAGTAAAGCTTTACTTTAGTGATCTCCCCAGATAAATGAATTAGCCTTTTGCCGTACAACCCCAAATGTTGTTTGTCAAGTTCAATTGGGCTACCTGACCATGTGTTTGTACAAGAACAATCGCATATCATAATTAGATATTTTTTTGACAGTGGGAACTTGGTTAATAAGGGTGCATATGACAAAATTTCTAGAACAAAAATCAATTTATGTCTAGAAATTGATTTCTCAATTTATATTCCCTGAACGAGTTTCTAAGCAAAATGCAATTATGTTATCAAATGGATTTATATGTCAAACTTATTTCGGGGAACAAAAAAACAAATAAATAAAGAAACATAAAGAAAAAAGAACACCTAAAGTGCCAAAATTTGGCATAAGAGAACACTTAAGTACAAAAAGTTTAAAAAATGACATTTGAGTATCACCTTTTTTTTTTTTTTAATGGGACACCTAAATGCCAAGTCCGGCGAAGGTGGCCAAAAATCAACAACAACAACAACTGCTGCTGCTGCTTCAATGTCAAATTTGTGTTCGTTTAACATTTTTTCACTCAAAGGTTTGGTACTACACCTTGGTTGTAGGACTCGCTCTCATAAATATTAGATCTGAGATTTTTCAATATGTTTATGTCGTTTTTGTATGATAATGGTGCTGGAGACGTCGAACCTAGGCACACATCGCTGAAAGGCAAAACCGTAATTACGAGTAGAGATTTCGGTGTGTGCTTATCAGTGATGGTACTGTGTGATTCTATGATTAGCCGTTGATCCTTTCGCTTGAATCCAATTACAAAAAGATGAGCTTGTGATAATCTCTGCTGTTACAAATCTGTTTTTAAATGACGAATTTGTGATGATCTCTGCCAACGCCTTGATTTTTGATCTTTTGTTTATTTTGGAGATTTATTGTTTGTTTTGTTATTGTGACTTTTGAGATTGCCTTTCACATATAAGTTTGGTAATGAATGTAAATTTCTTTTTGACCAAGAAAAAAAACACCCACACGCATTCACATGAGCACTCCGCTTTTGTTCTATTCTTGCATCTCACATGACACGCGAACACAACTTCCTTTTCGTCTTTATATGATTTGTCTGCATGCGTCTGCTTCTTTATTCCGCTTTTGCCCATGCTTTTAGGAAGAGGAATATGACTCTTCTTTTCATCAAGGCAGGGGACGGAATGGAGGAAACTTGAATAAGGGAGGATTAAGCTTAACTCGGACAGAACAATTAATGCCTGGAGAAAGAAGCAGGAGCAATAGGTCTTTTGAGAGACCATCAGGGGAGCTGGATAGCCAGTTTTCCTCGAAACACAGGAAGACGAATGCTTTTATTGCTGAGATTTGGACGTTAGACCAGTGCTTTGAATAGTGCTATTCATTTGCATAATGCATTAGAAGCTTTAGCGATTATTTATGCTTTTAAGAGCAAACGGTGTAACAATCTTCTTATGGAACCTCTCCTTGTCGAGTGCAGGAACTTGTGAGGGAAGAATGGAGGCGTACTGTGAATTGAGCATATACACAGAGAAGCAAACGGATGCACCGGATGCTCTGGCTAGATTGGGAAAGGAGCAGCATGTGCAGTTTACTATTTTCACTAGTATTCGAGATGTCATCGAAGATACTTAGTATGAGGATGCACTTGATAGTATTTCGATTACGAGTAATGTAACTTGACTGGTTTAATTTTTGAACAATGGTCTTCGTTTCACTAAAAGGAAAAGAAAACCCCCTTGAATTTATCTGAATATGATCCGGACCATCATGAAATGGCCGAACTCATAAGTCTAACAATTTGGATAGTGGGCCTAAAATCTGACACATTCCTGAGTTAGGTTTACAAAGATGTTGGTAATTTTAAATATATACATATCCGTAATATTTTTATTCACCACCTTAGCAAGTACTTTCTGAGCACCATGGCGAAAATCATTCTTTTAACCTCTTTTTTTTTTTTTTTTCACCGATAACTCAAAAAACCTTGCAAAAGTGTGGATTATGCTGATGTGACCTTCATATAAAAGAGATAGATGAACATCTTTATCTCATAAATGAAGAACATTGTCATCCTCAGTTATTAAAAATTTTATATGCATTTAGCTTGATGTGAGTATTTTCAAAAGCTCAATATCAGAATTTTTTTCTTAAAAAAACAATAATTAACTGAATAGGGAATTTATTTAGTCTTTGAGAAAGTAAGAAAAATGGGGAGGTTAAAGATTTAAATGGAAAGTCAATCACTGAAATTAGCTCATATTTGGGAAAAAAAAAAAGATAAAGAGGGAACGTTTTTCGTGTGCACCGCGGGACGAGGGCACGTTTGAAAGTGTGAAACCATGAATGTATGAAATTATTGAGGGCTCTTCCCAAGTTGTACACGTCAGGAAAGAGGAAAGAGAGAGGATATTTCAGGAGAGGTGTGGACACGGCCGTTGACTCTTGGTCAACTCTTATTCTACTGATCCTCCAAAATATCACATTTCTAGATTCCTGCACAAATCAATCGAAAAAAAAAAAAAAAAAAAAAAAAACCTTTTGCATTTTTTTTCACACCTGATGTCCCCATATGTCACTTTTCAACCCATGTGGATATGGGAGAAAGTGAGCATCTAAAGGGCTTTGCGGATAGGTACACTGTAACTAAAAAAAAAACTTTATGCATTTTTTCACACTTTAATCTGATGTCCCCTGATCCCAAAGCCCCACTCGTCAACCTAGATCACTTTTCAACCCAGGTCACTTTTCAACCCATGTGGATTTCTTTTGTCACAAATGGGAGAGGATAGTGAGCACTCTCAACTCTTATTCTACTGGGCTTTTTGTGGATATGGGAGATAGTGAGCATCTAGGCACACTGTAACTACCGAAAAGTAATGGCCGACAAAAGTAGAAGTAGACAATAATACCAAGCAAATGGCCGACAAAAGATGTCATTGCAATCAAGAGTGTCGCTAAAGTTCTAGGATTTTGTGGTGATTTAAAACGTTTTAATAACGATTTTTCACAAAAATAATTTTTTTGTAAAAAAATAATTTTTTTATTTTATTTCAAAAATAATTTCTAAGCAAAAAAATGTGATTGATAATTGTCTAAAATTTCTATTCCTAAAATAAAAATAAGTTTATTAGAATTCTTAAATTTTTTTATTTCTTTTAATTTTTAAATACTTTTATTATATTTTTCTTATTTTTTTTTTTTTTTTTTTTTTTTTCTTCTTTTTCCTCCTTCTTTGTAGCCGATCGTCGGTCGCCGATTGCCACCACGTTGGACGAGATCTAGCAAGCTTGTCGTAGTCTCGCTTGGCCAAGGCGAGCCTCGGCCTCACCAAATCTAGGTGAGGCCATGCCTCTTTGGTGTTCGGACGAGCCTCACGCGGATCTAGAGAGGCGGAGCTCGCCCAACCATCAGTGAGGCTCGGGCCAATGAACCTCGCCATGGCTCGACATGTCGGGGCGACGCTACTCCGGCAAGGTTGCCAACACTCATTTAGCCAATTGCCAACCATGACTAAGGTCGGCGGACTGGCCAAAAAAAAGAATAAGAAGGAAAGGGAAGAAGAGAAGAGGAGGAAAAAATTGGAACTAATTTTAGAAATTATTCCCAAAATAAATAAATAAAAAAAAGTAGCTTTTTTCTGCTTTTTAATTTTGTTCTAAATCTTTTCTTGGGAACAAAATATATATATTTTTATTCTTGAAAATAAAAATTTTACTAAATAAATTTTTCTTTTTTTTTTTTTTTTTTTCCGAGGAACGAAAAAAATAGAAATAGGTTTTCTGGGGAAAGAGCCAATATCGCCTTCTTAAAGTTTGCTCTTTCGACCAGAAAAAAAAAAAAAGTTTGTATGACATCATTTGCTTACATCCTCAAGAGGAAATCCTGACGTACATGGATTATGACACTTGATAGAGTGTCTCACCACGAAAAGACACGGAAGAAATAGAGAGAGGGCTTTAATATCTGAGCTTTGCCCCATGGTTCGATAAATAGAGCCTGAAAGCATTTCCGCTCCCTCACAATGGCACCCTAGTTATTTCGGTTTTTGATGCTGATCGGAAGATTTGCGAAAAATGAGTAATAATAATTGCTAATATCATTTATAAAAATAAATTGAATGCAAAATGTTTTTGTTGTCCACAAAAATAATTAAGTATAAATTATTATTGATGATGAAAATATTTTCTGTCAATTAATTTTTCTAAACGACATAAATAATCATTTTTTCAAAAATGTTTTCTAAATCACTCATTTTCTGCAAATGAACGCACCAGAGAGTTGCATCATTTTCAATCTGTCTAATTCGGGCGAGGTAGTTTTTTCCTTCTATGTTTGGTGTTTTATGATTAATAGTTTTATGTCAACGTGAGCCTTCCAAATTTGAGATAATGCCTATGTGGCATTGGGCATCATCTCAAGAAGATGATATTGGATATTTACTGAAGATTTTGGTTTCCACCTTAAATTAAGACAACCCTTCCCTTTGACGAAATAAGGTCTGAGTTTTGAGTACCCGGTTTTATGGCATCTTTTCAAAAATGACTTTCTTTAGCAAAAATTGCTTCAGAGCAAGTTAAAAAATCATTATCAACAAGATAAGTATTAAAATCATTAAAAAAGTTTCTTTCCTTGGTCTTTTACTCCTTCTCAATTCGTCATTTGATTTTTCAATATCATTTGTATGAAGAGGTGCATGAGAAATAATATTAGTTCTTAACGGAAAAATATGCTAAAAAATTATCCATTCTTTGTCTCAACATTGTATTGTTATCAAGCAACGCGTGAACGGTGTCATCACGGTGCAAGGGCCACGAGTGGACACGCCGAAGCCAAAGGAATTCCGGGGCTCGCGGGTGGCCAAGGACGTGGACAACTTTCTGTGGTACATGGAGCGATACTTCCAGGCCATGGGAATCAATGACGACCAAACTCGGGTAAACACTGCATCGATGTATTTAGCTGATAGTGCATTGTTGTGGTGGCGTCGTCGGTCGGATGATAGGTGTGGAAATCCTATCACGACCTGGAATGGTTTTGTCGAGGAGTTCCGACGGAACTATTTCCCCGCTTACGCGGAAGAAGAAGCTCGTGACGAGCTGAAACGTCTCGAGCAGAAGAGCGGTGTACGCGACTACATCAAGCGGTTCTCGGAGTTGCTACTCCAAATCCCCTCGATGAATGAAGTCGAAGCGTTTCACCAGTTCATGGGTGGTCTCAAGCCATGGACGAAGCAAGAGTTGAAGCGGTACAACGTGGGAGATCTCACTACGGCCATGACCGTAGCGGAGTCGCTCGTGGAGTACAAAGCGTCACCTTCCACATCCCGATCGGACAACCGTTCAAGGGACAAAGGCACTGGTGGGGGAGATCGGGGTAGATTCAACAATCGCCCGACGGGAGCTAGACCACAGAATGGTCCTCACCCTCATCGGGCTAATGCGGGTCAAAACGGAGGTGGGCAAAGGAAGGTACGTTCCTATAGCTGTTTCTTTTGCGACGGTCCACACATGGCGCGGGATTGCCCGAACAAAGCCAAGCTGGCCGCTCTTTGCAAAGAGGATGAGCCAAGGGAGGAGGCACGGTTGGGATCGTTGCGACTCCTAAGCACGATCAAGGCCAAGAAGGCGAAGGAGCCTAAAGGCTTGATGTTCGCGGACGTGAAGATCGGACTGACCACGATGAGTGCACTCGTGGACACGGGAGCATCCGATATCTTCATCTCGGAAGAGGCTGCGAAGAAACTTAACCTCCGGGTTGAGAAGGGAGCCAACTGGCTCAAGACCGTGAATTCGAAGGAAGTCCCTGCGATCGGGGTTGCAAGGGACGTGGAGCTACAACTCGGATCATGGAGAGGCAAGGAGACTCTAGAGGTAATTCCACTTGACGACTACGATATTGTCGTTGGAATTAAATTCCTAGATAGGATCCATGCGGCTGTAGTTCCCTTTGCGGAATGCATTTGCGTGTTGGAAAAGGGTAGCCAATGCGTGATTCCCGTCCATCGTGAGTCGGAGCGCGATCGAAAGATGATCTCGGCCATCCAACTCACCAAAGGAACAAGGAAGGGAGAGGTGACCTTCCTGGCAACCTTGAAGATCGAGGACAACGAGGGTGAAGGGAAGGAAATCCCGACAGAAGCAACCCAAGTCCTCGACTCATTCAAGGATGTCATGCCTTCGGAACTGCCGAAGAAGCTGCCGCCCAAGAGGGAGGTGGATCACCGGATCGAGCTTGTGCCGACGCTCGACCGCTTTGCCATGGCGCCTTACCGTATGGCGCCACCCGAGTTGGAAGAATTGAGGAAGCAACTCAAGGAGCTGCTCGACGCTGGCTATGTACGGCCGTCCAAGGCCCCATTCGGTGCGCCGGTCCTATTCCAAAAGAAGCACGATGGGTCACTCCGGATGTGCATCGACTACCGGCGCCGAACAAGGCGGCCGTGAAGAACAAGTACCCGATCCCGCTCATTGCGGATCTCTTTGATCAACTTGGGGGAGCTCGATGGTTCACCAAGCTGGATCTTCGATCGGGCTACTACCAAGTTCGGATCGCCGAGGGGGACGAGCCAAAGACAGCCTGCGTGACGCGGTACGGATCCTACGAGTTCCTGGTTATGCCGTTCGGCTTGACCAACGCTCCGGCCACCTTCTGCACAATGATGAACAAGGTACTCCATCCTTTCCTAGATAGGTTTGTTGTGGTTTACCTAGACGACATTGTCATATATAGTCGGACGTTGGAAGAACATGTCGAGCACATAAGGCAGGTGTTCCAAACCTTGCGCGAGAACGAGCTGTTCGTCAAGCGCGAGAAGTGTGCCTTCGCTCAAAAGGAAGTTCCATTCCTGGGGCACATCGTCGGAGGTGGACGAGTGCGGATGGACAAAGCAAAGATTCAATCGATCGTCGAGTGGGAGCCGCCGACGAAGGTGCCTGCGTTGAGGTCATTCCTGGGCCTCACCAACTACTATCGACGGTTCGTCCGGAGCTACTCAAGTATCACCGTGCCACTCACGGACCTCCTGAAGAAGGACAAAGCGTGGGAGTGGACGGATCGATGCCAAAGAGCCTTCGATCGATTGAAGACCGCCATGACCGAGGAGCCGGTGTTGGCGTTGCCCGACCACACCAAACCTTACGAGGTAGAGACCGATGCATCGGATTATGCGATCGGTGGTGTTCTTATGCAGGATGGACATCCGGTGGCGTTCGAGTCCCGAAAGCTAAACGACACCGAGCGTCGATACACCGTCCAAGAGAAGGAGATGACCGCGGTGGTGCACTGCCTTCGGACGTGGAGACACTACCTCCTGGGATCAAAGTTCGTTGTAAAGACGGACAACGTGGCCACGAGCTACTTTCAGACCCAAAAGAAATTGAGTCCGAAACAAGCTCGATGGCAGGATTTTCTGGCGGAATTTGACTACGCGCTGGAGTACAAGCCGGGGAAGGCCAACTCCGTGGCAGACGCGTTGAGTCGGAGGACGGAGCTGATGAGCCATACGATGAGTCGACCGAGCTGTCCATGGGTCGACCGCATCAAAGAGGGATTGGCGCATGATCCAAGAGCCCAAGCCCTCATCGGGTATGCCAAAGAGGGCAAGACTCGACAATTTTGGTGTGAGGACGAGCTCCTCTACACCAAGGGAAGGCGGTTGTATGTGCCTTTCTATGGGAAGCTGAGGAAGGAGATTTTGCGCGAGTGCCACGACTCGAAGTGGGCGGGTCATCCTGGGATCCACCGCACGTTGGCCCTCGTAGAAGATCGCTACTACTGGCCTCAAATGCGGGACGACGTGGAGGCGTTTGTGAAGACTTGTCTGGTATGCCAACAAGACAAGCTGGAGCAACGGTCGTCGCCGGGTTTGCTGGAGCCACTTCCCGTTCCATCTCGTCCATGGGAGAGCATTTCCATGGACTTCATCGTCAACCTACCGAAGTCCGAAGGGTGCCGGACGCTAATGGTGGTGGTTGACCGGTTCTCCAAGTACGCAACCTTTGTGCCTGCGACAAAGGATTGCCCGGCCGAGGAGGCGGCCAAACTTTTTATGAAGCACATGGTGAAGTATTGGGGCGTGCCACAAACGATCGTGAGCGATCGGGATCCCCGCTTCACGGGACGTTTCTGGTTCGAGTTGTTCAAGCTGCTGGGGTCGGAGCTGAACATGTCAACAAGTTTGCATCCCCAAACCGACGGTCAGACGGAGCGGGTCAATGCTCTCTTGGAGATCTACCTCCGGCATTACGTGAGTACAACCCAAGCGAATTGGGCAAAGTTGATCGACGTAGCCCAATTCTCATACAACTTGCAGCGGAGCGAGTCGACCGGCCAGAGTCCATTTGAGGTTGCGACTGGGCAGCAACCCAACACCCCGAGCACTATCGCTTCGGGATACCGGGGGAGTAGTCCGCCCGCGTACAAGTTTGCCAAGAACATGCAAGAAGAGGCGGACTTGGCCCGGGCGTGTCTACACAAAGCCTCCAAGCGCATGAAGAAATGGGCGGATAAGAAGCGACGGCACGTGGAATTCCAAGTTGGAGACCAGGTGTTGGCCAAGCTGCACGTGGTTCTTCGATACAAGGACGTGCACAAGGGGTTGATCCGTCGCTATGAGGGACCATTTCGAGTGCTACAACGGGTCGGGAAGGTCGCATACAAGCTGGAGCTACCACCAAAACTCAAGGTACATCCGGTGTTCCACGTAAGTATGCTCAAACCTTTCCAAGTTGATGAGGAAGATCCGGATCGTGGGGAGTCTCATCGAGCGCCACTTGGGGCAAAAACCTCGTATGATCGAGAGGTCGAGAGCATCTTGGCGGATCGAGTCATACGGAAACGATATTGCGCGCCCAAACGAGAATATATGATCCGATGGAAGGGTCTTCCAGAGAGCGAAGCCAGTTGGGAGCCCGAGGAGAATCTTTGGCAGTTCAAGAAGGAGATAGAAGATTTTCATGCCGAAGATGCGACGAGGGCGTCGCCTGATTAGGTGGGGGAGAATGTCACGACCCGAAAGATAGCATGTCCAAGAGGTTTTCCTAGCACGGGTGTGACACAATGATGACCCTCGGCCTATGTCCCGAGACGTAGCGTATTCTCCTTGGGGCGGGCGAATACTGTATTTGTACGCATACGATATAAATGCGAGTAGCTGGTAGTTGGCAATAAATGCCGGTAGTTGGTAGATGGGGAGGTGCAATCTCCACCGTCAGATCTAAGGGAGATCTACGGTTAGGGTTTGCCTTATACTTGTATATAAAGGGGTGTCCTCCCTCATTGTACTTCATTCACAACTTATATAAAAATCCAGAGCTTCTCTCTCATCAAGTGTTTCTCTCTCTAGAAGTTCGTTGTGAGTCGAGTGTGAAAGGCTGCTTAAGGGGTGAAACCTTAAGGCCGCACGGGTGAATCGAGAGTTGATCGAGAGTTAATCGATCGGCCCGTGACACAATCATATGTCTTAAAGCCTTTTTTCCTTTTATTAGTACCAAGAAGCATAACCATAGCAAGCCCCTTCCCCCAACCCTCACTTTCAAATATTCAATAGGAAAAGTGCACTTGAAGTCTTAAAACTCATCACAAAAGTACAATTAAATTTTAAAACTATCAATAAAGTACAATTAAGTCCTAAAACTTATCAAATCAGTACAATCAAGTCTTTTTGTTAACTCCATCCAACTTGGCAAATAGAAAATATTGGCGTAACTAAAATAGGAAGGATAAGGCTAAAATAATGTTATTTGTGTTCAAATCTAAATTTTTAATCTAAATATTATTTAAATTAAATTTAAAAATAATATAAATTTATATAAAAGAGGGGAAGGATGGCAAAATCAATCAAGGGCCTATAGGGCCCTTGTCGTCGATGCCCCACCATTGCTAGAATGGGCTAGCGATGGTGGGGCAAGGGTTGGCCATGGTCGCCGACTTGTCTTGCCCTAGCCAGTGGCTAGCAACCCTAGCTATCAACCACTTATGATGCATTTCATTCAATTGAGTTAAACTAGCATATATCTTTCCTTTGTTTTCAAAACCTTTTGAAATGTGGGGGATTATTAAATATTTCAATAGTTTTGGAATATTTAAAGCCATTGTTTTGTAACAGCTTTAATATAAGTTATGACCACCATCAATTTGTCATATTTTGGCCGCCATCAATTTGTGAGGGATTTGTAATAGGACAAGTACATTAGGAGTGCCATAACTTTTTTTTTTGTTCACTTAAGTGCCACAAATTTTAAAAAATTAATTGCTTAAGTGTCATTGATAATTTTTCTCATTGGAAAATCCGCCATTGGCCTCGCCCAAATTTGATGAAGGCCTTTGTGCCCTTGCCCACAGCCAGTGAGGTTGCCATGGCCTTGGGCAAGGCTATCGTGGCCTCACTGGCTGCAAGAGAGGCGGCCTCATCACAAAGGTCCTCGCTTGCATCTATCAATGGCCTCGCCTAAGTTCTTCATGGCCCCGCTAGACAAGGGCGAGGCCTTTGCGGTAGGTGAACAAAAAAAAAAATTTTAAGAAAATAAAATACATATTTTAAAATTAATAAAAATCCATGTGGGACGATTTGCCAAAGGTGGCACTTAAATAATTGATTTGACTTTGATGTAGCACTAAGAAAAAAATTATGACATTCAAAGTGAGCGTTGTATAAAAGTTATAAAACTCCTACTACACTTGTCCCGATTTGTAATAGTTTTCAATTTAATGCAAGAATTGATGATGGAAAAAACGGCTTTCTCTTTCATTTATTGTTGCTCCAAACATAATTAAAAAAAGACATACAAAAGCAAGAACATCTTTACTCCTTATTTTTCATTTCTTTGTTGGGTTTAACATACAAATTTGTTGTTTATGTTCCCTCTATTATTCAGTGCCATGGCTTGAGAGCATAGTCACTAGATACGGTTGCACCGAATTTTATATTGCAAGATGCAAAATTATCTTAAAGGAGGATACTTCCACGGCGCAAACAGTATATCTTATTTTCATATTCTTCAACTATTTTTTACAACAATAACAACTTACCAACACTATTAAGAATTTACTAACTTCCAAATAAATTGCTGTATTATCAAATCTTCTGAATTTTTTTTTTTTTGCAAGCATCATAAGTAGATAATCATCACTATAGTAAATATGTCAACATTTTAGTAATCTATTAATTTATTGATTTCTTTGAAGTGCTATTGTCACATCACTACAAACTTTAGAATGTTCGGTCATAGTAGCATTCCCACTTCCAATGGACCAAAAAATTCATCATTAGCATGACCATGAGGCATGTGAGCCTTGCTTTGATACTAGGTAAAAATTGAAGCAGGGTATAAACAAAGGAAAGGGCATAAACTAATTTTTTTCAATACATATCCAATTTAATTTTTGACAAAACAAAAAATCTTGCTTGAGATAATGCCGAGGCCACATTCACAATAATGTCCGAATTCGGTGGACCGAAAATGAACCGACTCTCTCTCGCCGAGAAACAACCCTCGAAGTTCATAAACAGTACAGGGGTGCCATTGTTGGGCTAGTCGAAAGGTTTTCGGTCACCTCTCTATCCCTTCCATCTTTTCATGCTGCGACACCTAGCAAGTGTCATAATCCATGTCAGGACGGGACCCAGATTTCCTCTTGAGGATGTAGGCAATGACGTCATAGGAACTTTTGGAGACGGAAGAATGTCACATCATTTCGGGCGAGGAACTTTGGCAGCATCCTTGACTTCAATGACATCTTTGAGTCGCCCAATGTTGGGTCAAAAAGGTGTTGTCCAAGAGACGTCCTTTGCATCAATGTGCACAGTTCGGGGAAATGGTAGCTTTGTCAACATTATTGCACTTTCAAGACATGTCTCTTTAAGTCGATGCATTTGAAAAACGTTCCATCTTTTTCATTTTTAATTATGAGCTTTTCATTAATTAACTTTCTGTCTAAATTTAAGTATCCAATGATGGGTCCCCATTTTCCTTCAAGAAGGTGTTTTTTCAAAGATAAGAATACATTCCATCACGGGGAATTATTTTTCTTCAAGACAAAATGTCGTGATGTTGGGTGTTGTCCTGTCTTGTTAGGAGAAGACGCAAGAATATCACATCATTTCGGGGGAGGAGCTTTGGCAGCATCCTTGACTTCAATGACATCTTTAAGTCGCCCAATGTTGGGTCAAAAAGGTGTTGTCCAAGAGACGTCCTTTGCATCACATGTGCACAGTTAGGAAGAAATGGTACTCAATAATTTCATACATTATTGCACTTTCACAGACATGTCTCTGTACCACGATGCATGTGAAAAACGTTCCATCTTTTTTATTTTTAATTATGAGCTAATTTCATTAATTAACTTTCTATCTAAATTTGTATCCTCCCCATTTTCCTTTTTTTTTCAAAGATAACATACATTCCATACTCGGGAATTATTTTTTCTTAGAAAATTTTTGTGATATTAAGCTTTTGAGAATACCCATCAAGCTAAATGTGTATAAAATTTTTTATTGATTGAGCATCACGATGTTATAATTTTATGAGGTAAAACTAAAGATGTCAATGTATCTTTTTTAACGTGAAGGGAATATATTTTGAATTGGGGATGAGAAGCAAAGAAAAAAGAGGAGAAGAGAAAAATTGTCCCATATTGCTTAGAAAGTATGGATCTAATGACATATATATATAAAATATTATAGATATATATATATATATTGCATACATCGACATCATAAAAGTTTTCTTATACAAATAATCTCATAATGTAAATATAAACCTATTTATAACATAAAGTTACATGCAAAAAATAAAATTTGATTATATATCATTATCTAAAATTTTTTGTGCAAAAAAATTTTGTATCACCATTGTACAATATAAAAGCACTTTGAAGAGGATATATGATAAGGAAAATTCCAAACAAGGCTCGAAGTGCACTCATTTTCTTAAATAAAGGTCTAAAGTGGTCACATCAATCTCAAAGAAAGATTGAAGTGATTATATTTGTTTCAAATAAGGACCTAACCTTACCGGCTCATTGGCCGGCAAAAAATTTCAACCAACTAGAGATATTTTCATCAAAACACAATTTAAATTTATATCAAATTAGATTTTTTTGCTAATAATTAGAAAAAAAATTAAACTTAAAAAAAATAGTGTCGGGAAGGAGCCCTCCCTCTTGTCTCTGTTCTTTTTTTTTTTTAATTAGTTTTTTATGGAAAAAAAAGGAAAAAATTTAAAAGACAAGATTGCTCTTATCAAATATTGAATTGAAGGCCCTTATTTAAAACAAAATTCACTTTATACCCTTATTTGAGAAAAAGAACGTACTTCATGCATTTATTTGAGTAGATAAGAGCACTTCAGGTCTTTATTTGAAAATTTTCTTATATAATAGATACAAGGTCATTGTAAGTCTTTTTTACACAAATAATCTTAGGATGAAAACATAACCTGTTTATGAAATATATCTACATGCTAGAAGTAGAAATTGAATATGTGTGATTCTATAAAAACCAGCTTATGTAAAGAGTCTGTGACAATGTTAGTGCGCTGATTAAAATTTTTATTAACATGTGTCGTTTGGAAAGAAGGGATGGTGGAAGAAAAATTGAAGCAGGGGATAAAAGGAAGGGCAACGCTGTGATTTTGGCACTTTTGAGTGGCCAATTCCATAAGTTTTCCACCGACAGGAGTGATCCAGAAGCTTTGACAGCACTCGTAATAATCGAACGGCTGATACTAAACCACTTGAATCCAATGGCTGAGGAGAAACATGACAAAGTGGTCAAGCGCAAAAGCCCATGATTGCAGAAATGGCCCTCGCTCCTACTTTTTTCTTGGCTTCCAAACAATTATCTCATCAACGAATCATCATCGAGCATAAAATTTCGGACGTGGAAAACTGAATATTAGAAAATGCAAATATATCTATTTTATAAATCATTGTATGTGTTATAATTGTGTGCAGGTTACAAAATCTATTCTCTCACTCACGATTTAAAGAAAACTTTTGTAAGTTAGAAAGAGAAATAACTGATTTCATATATATATCTTCATCAATTATTTTTGGGTATGTCCAGTAAATAACTATTAAGATCAGCTCTCAAGACTATATATGGCTACGAGAGAGGTGGCTTCATTGCGAAGGCCCTTGCCTACATCTATTTATGGCCTCACCTAGGGCGTTCATAGCCCCGTTGGCCAAGGGTGATGCCTTTGCAACCGATGCACCAAAAAAATAAAGGAAAAAAGGAAAATAAAAATATAAACTAAAAAAATTCAAAAAAAAAGAAAAATTCAATCTTTTTTTTTTTCAAAAATGCAAATAAAAAAAAAAAAATTCATATAGGACGATTTGTCATAAGTTGCACTCAAATGATTGATTTTCACTCCGATGTAACACTTAAGTAAACTTAAGTAAAAAAAAAAAAAAAAAAGTTATGATATTCAAGTGATTATTATACGAAAGTTATGGCACTCCTAAACTTAATTTGTAAAGTTTTCAATTTAAAAAAATTGATAATAGAAAAATGGCTTTCTCTTTCGTTTGTTGTTACTCCAAACATAATTCAAAAAACACATACAAAAGCAAGAACATCTTTACTCTTCTTCTTATTTTTCATTTCTTTGTTGAGTTTAACATAAAAATTTATTGTTAATGTTCCCTCTATTATTCAGTGCAGAGCAAAGAGCAATGTTTGTTCTATCCGAAGATGATAGTCGTTAGAGTTGGTTGTACTAAGTTTTATACTCTGAGATGCAAAATTATCTTGAAGGACTATGCTTCCACATCTCAAATGGCATATCTCATTTTTATTCTCCAATTTTTTTTTTTTTACAACAATAATAACTTACCAACATTATTAAGAATTCACTAACTTCCAAATAAGTTGTTGGATTATCAAATCTTTAGAAAAATTTTGCAAGCATCGTAAGTAGATCATCATCACTATAGTATATAAGTCAACATTTTAGTAATTTATTAATTTATCAACTTCTTTGAAGTGCTACTCTCATGTCGCCACAAGCTTTAGAATGTTTAGTTATAGTAGCATTCCCACTTCGAATGGACCAAAAAAAAATCACCATTAACATGACCTTGCAGCATTTGAGCCTTCCTTTGATATTAGGTAAAAATTACAAGGGTATAAACAAACGAAAGGGTGTAAACCAAAATTTTCAATGCACATCCAGTTTAATTTTTGACAAAACAAAAAATTTTCTCCAGGGGTTACCGAGGCAATATACACCATATCTCACTTTTTCGATGTCCGAATTTGGTGGATCGAAAATGAGCCGACTCTCTCTCTCACACACAGAAAGACAACCCTCAACGTCCATAAACAATTACTGGCGTGCCATTGTTGGGCTAGTCCAAAGGTCTAAGACGATTACTGGGGTGCCCTTGTTGGTCCGTGCAGATGCCTTGTCCCTATCTCTTCCATCTTTTCATGCGAGACGCCTAGCAACCATCAGAATCCATGTCAGGACACGTCACGGACTTTCCTGTTGAGGATGTAAGCAATGACGTCATACGAACCTTGGAGAAGATGCAAAAATGTCAAGTCATTGTGGGGAGGAACTTTGGCAAAATCCTGCAACGACATCTTTAAGTCGCTCAATGCGAGGCCAAAACGTTGCCGTACAAAGGACATCCTTTGCTCAATAATTTCATACAAAATTGCACATTTTCGCACATGTCCTTGAGTGTACGTTCCATCTCTATTTTTCAAATATGAGCTGATTTCATCCATTAACTTTCAATCTAAATTTTTATCTGCCCCATTTTCCTAGTCTTTTCAGAGATAACATAAATTCCATATTTGATCATTTATCTTTTCCTAGAAAAAAATGTTAGATGTTAACCTTTTGAGAATACCTTGTCAAGCTATATATAAATAAAAATCTTATTGATTGAGGATGCCGATGTTCTAATTTAATGAGGTAAAATTAAAAATGTCAATGTATCTTTCTGAATGAGAAGGGCACACCAATGCAATTTAGATTTAAATTATATTGAGAAGACGCGTTGAATTGACGATGAGAAGTGAAGAGAAATATTTTCCCTTGTTGCTTAGAAAGTACTGATCTAAGGCAGTAAATAAAAATATTACGGATATATATATATATATATATATATATATATATATATATTACATACGTCATCATCAAAAAAAAAAATTGAACATATGATCTCAAGATGCATACAAACCTATTTATAAAATATAGTTACATGCAAAAAATAAATGTTAATTATGTATCATCATCTAAAACCTATTTGTGCAAAGAAATTTTTATTTGGCGGATGTACGAAATAAAAGCATTTTGAAGAGGATATATGTTTTTTTTTTTAGATACATGGTCGGTATGTCTTTTTCTCCTCGACGGCAAACGACGTACGAAAAAGGACGGCGGATGACGAGGACAGGCAGCGGGGAAATGTCGCGCGGTACAACCGGCCTGGGCAAAGCTGGCAGCAGCTGGCGACGTTGCTTAAAAGGGAGGACAGGTTGGACCGAGAGGAGGGGTTCTTAGGTCAAAAAATCCAGAGAGAGGGAGAGTTCCGACGAGAGAGCCGCGAGCGAGAGCGAGGGAAGACAGTCGGAGCAGAGACCGCCGGCCACCGCGCCTGAATCGCTAGATTCACATAGACTTCTGACTTGCCCTCACAGTGGATTCCCATGTAAAAGCGTGCTAATTTGTCTAAAGTAAACAAAGTTTAGAAAAGCAAAAATAAAGCAACGGGAAAAGGAAATGGCCTTCCAAATGACCAGAAAAGGACGTTAAGACAGAATTGAATATCACCTTTGTCTTCGAGTGATTTTTACCAGCTAAAATTAGAAAACAAGTTCAACAGAAAACCTTGCCATGAAATGGTCTTAATAGACTGGACCATATTCCTAGGTACTTTCCTTATTATTTTCATAGGTACTAAATTCACGTTCATGGATGAGCCAAAAAGAAAAGTAATGAAACATCCTTCAAAATAAGTTCAACAAGTGATGTCTTTTGTCCACACTTAAATTGGAAAATGTGTTTCAACTTCGA
Organism: Eucalyptus sideroxylon; assembly: GCA_014182405.2. Lineage (NCBI taxonomy): Eukaryota > Viridiplantae > Streptophyta > Magnoliopsida > Myrtales > Myrtaceae > Eucalyptus > Eucalyptus sideroxylon. The sequence continues at coordinate 46,533,172 of CM024550.2, forward strand.
ATCACCCAAAAATATATTCCCTTTTGGCAGGAGTATGTCTAAATCAAACCTCTCTTCTCGGTTGAAAATGCGAGACAAAAATATAGAAAATCGACATAATCTCACGTTAGCATCCAAGTTCTAAATGCATAGTAAATCGATAATTTTCATTCGAATTCCCCAGTTTTTTCTTTCTTATTTTGCTTTTGATAATGTTCATAGTTGTATTGATACGTGTCACTAACAAAGATAAAGAATTTTATGGATCACATTACTAATGAAAAGAAACATGCCGAAATGTGGCCAAAATTTTAAGGGTCATGATAATAAGAACTACTCTACGTTTTGGCTTGATTATTGCACTTTCAATGTAAAAAATATATTAACGGTCTTAAAAGATTCATTTTACATTAATGCGTACAAAAGATATTTTGTTGTTCCCGGTGTAGCAATTTGCAGAGAGATGCACCCAAAAGAGATGGCATCACTTCTTTCGTGATATCCCAGCAAAGTGGGTGATCAAACAATTTTCAAGCAAATCTTCATATTGCATTACATAATCATTTTTGCATGGAGGAATTAACATCGCACCATCAAATTTTTGATAGTGAAGTAATTCAATGCATGTTCGGTCACGTGTAGATTGGGATTGATTTTCGGCTTTATTACATTAACTCAACAAAGAAAAGTACCAAAAAGAGCTAGATTAGTGCTTCATATAAATTGCATTTATAATCCGTTTTCATGCTATGCATGTTGCATGGTATTAGGGGGTCACATATCCTTAGGATTTAATTGCATGTAGGTTGTATTTAACTAATTATAGTGAAATGAGGAATATCGATGCCTCTATGATGTTGTCATTTTTATACAATATCTCAAACCAGGAATAAACCAAAATATCACCATAGAACATCTTAACCGAAATTGTTGCCCATCTCTCCTACCAACATGGTGGAACTAGTTGAGACTATAAGATAGTGGAGAAATTCTTTTTGTTTATAACTTGGTGCGTGATGATTCTTGCGCTATAAAATAAAATTAATCAGGCTACAGATTCACATTTTTCAATGGCAAGATTTGAGATTTCACACATAACTAGTTTTTTTTTTTTTTGGTGTGATAGTAAGTACCAATCAATCGATTTTTGTGCCATTGAGATAATGACTTGTTGAGAGACGTTACAATTGAGGAGAAGGCCATGAGTACGCATGTTTGCAGGCAGATGCGACAAATATTCACTCTGAGAATGGTTTTCGTACCTCATTCTGCATAATTGCTTGAGAGGCGGAGGACCTGATGCCATCTCATTTTGCACTTATCAAAGACCTGCATAAACATATACTACATATTCCGAGTGCTTTCACCGAAGGCTACTTTGTCAAAAGTAAAGAAAGTTTTGTTGAAGGTAAAGAAAGTTCAGAAAAGCAGGCATCGGCCTTCCAATACGCCTTCTTGCGTAGATGGGATTGGATTCTAGCTTCGCCAAAAGTAAAGAAGGTTAAGGAAAGCGAAAGTAAAGCAGCAGGAAATGACCTTCCAAATGATCAGAAAAGGACGTTAGGATAGAATTGAATAGTTCATCTCCTTTATCTTTTTTGTGACTTTTACCCGCTAACCTTGCCATGAAATGGTCTTAATTAGACTGGACAATGCTCCTGGATACTCTTTTTCTTTTCCCATCAACACTAAAGTCACGTTCACATTGAACCATAAAGAAATGAAATGAAGTCATCCTTCGCTTTAATAAGTAATGTCTTTTGTTCACAATCAGAAGGGAAAATGCGTCGCTATTCAAATCACCCAAAAGTAAATTCCCTTTCGGCAAGACTATGTTTTAGTCAAACCTCTCTTTTTTGTAGAAAACGTGAGACAAAAATGTAGGTAATCCATACCATCTCTCGTTGGCATCTGAGTCCTGATTGCCTATGATTCCTACAGCTTTTAGAATTGATTACTAGTCGTTATTTCTTTGCAAAACCTCAAATTTCTATTAATTCTCCTTAATTGAATTTATTAAGCCTTTGAGTACCCTCAAATTGGGATTCTCTTTCTCTGTTGACTCCATCTTGTCGCGACCTCTTTTTTCCGGCGCCCGCGATCGAGTACGAGCGCCTAAGGAGGCTAATGGCTCGGCTGGAATTAGTTATGCCCGGACTCTCCCAAATCCACCAATTCACGACTTTAATAGTCGAGTTTTTAACCTATAAATCAATTTTTAAAATGGAGTCGCCACTAATCGGTTTGGGGTGGGTCGATTAGAAACCCAAGTGAAGTATCGGGAGAAATACTCACTCCTGCGCAAAACTGCAGAAATTAGGATCGAGGACTTGATTACACTAGTTAATCACTAATGCCCTTTCGGTACCTAATCTTGTTTAAACCCTAAGGCTTTTGGATTTTTGAGGAATTTTTCATGCATTTTTGGGAGAAAAACATTTTTGAGTCTTTTTTTTAATTTTTGGACACAAAAGGGATTTTTTTGGTATTTTTGGAAAAATACAAGTCTTTTTGGCTTTTTCTGAATTTTTGGCTTTTTTTGGATTTTTGGCATTTTTTGGAAAATATGAAATTTTTTTTATTTTTTTGATTTTTTGGAAAATAAAATATTTTTATCATTATTTTTCGACTTTCTGAAATTAAAACATTTTTTAATATTTTTGAAAAATAAACTATTTTTTTGGATATTTTTTTAAATTAAAATATTTTTTAATATTTTTCGAAAAGAAAATAATTTTTTTGAAATAAAATATTTATTTTTTATTTAATAGAATATTATTAAAATAACAAAACAAAATAAAACCAACCGGGTCGGATCCGCTGGCTGGGTTCGACCCGGGCGGCGACTGAACGAGGACGGGCCGCGTTGCGGGCCCGACTCGGATTGTTTTTGATTTTTCTTTGAAATAAAACATTTTTAAACATTTTTTAAATATTTTTTGAAAATAAAACATTTTTTGATTTTTTTTTTTTTTTGAGATAAAGTATTTATTATTTATTTATTTATTTAAAATAATATAAAAACTAACCCGGTCGGATCCGCGGGTTGGGTCCGACCGGGCCCGACTCGGATTTTTTCGTCTTTTTTTTTTTTTTTTTTTACCGAAATGGCATCGTGGCGGGCGTTCGGGAGCACCCGGCCCAATAGCCGGCTCCGCGACCCGACTCCCCATGAAACCCTACCCGGATCCGACCCGACTTCGCGACCTGGCTTCCCGCCGCCCCGGAATCTCGCGAAACCCTACCCGGTTCCGAGACTCGGATCCGATTCGATGACCCGGAAATCGCAAACCCTAGGGTTTGCGAATCCGCGGCGCCGAAGGGGGACAACCGAGGTGCTTGGTGGCGACGGCAACTACGGCGGCGATGACGAAGGTGACAACGGCGACGGTGACGGTGGCTAGGTCGACGGAAAATGGCTACGACGAACAATGACGACCCCCTTTTTTTTTTTACCTTCTCTCGAACGGGGACAGCGACGGCAAGAGGGCGGTTCGCGACGATGGAGGTCGCGGCGAACAATGACGGTGACGGCGAGACTAGGCAACGATGGCGGCAACCCAACTTCCTGATCTAGCGCGGCTTCGGCGGATCGATCACGGTAATGGCCCGCGGGGGGGGAAGCACAACAACAAATCCTTGAAGCAACGGCGTCGGGACTCGGTCGAGGCGAACGTCGTTCGGCGGCAACAACAGCAGCAAAAAAAAACACGATCTGAGGCGTCGATCTTGGCCGGACCTTCCTCGGCCTCGATTTTCTCTCACTCGGGCCAGATCCGAGCCTCCACCGACCGGATCTGACCTTCTCGGAGTCGCTTGCGGCCGGCCTTCCCCGAAGTCTCTCGGTAGAAGGATGGGTGAGCTCGCGACTCGAGCTCTCTCTTGCGCTCGCCCTTCAACCCTTCCCGATGTCTCTCGGTGAAGGATCTCCGAGCTTGCCACCACCTCCGACGATGCTTGCGGCCACCTATTTATAGGCGAAGGAAATCCGGTCGACGAAGGGCTTCGGTCGCGGCATCCGGTTCCGCTCGGGCCGAACCGGTGTCCCATCGAGTCTTCTAGCGAAGCTTGCTCAATATTAATGGCGCCCGCAATCTTATCCCCTCCGGCCGACGTCGGCCTACTCCCCGAGCCGTAGGCCATCCTTCACGCGCGTCGCCGGCCATCGCGCGTGAGATGCAGGCGACTGAGGAAGAAGAAGGCAAGAGGAAGAAGAAGAAAAAGGGGGCTGGGCTCGCGAGAGAGAAAAAGAGGGGAGGGGCTGCTTTTTGCTTTTGTTTTGTTTTGTTTTTATTATCTACTTATCCGAAAATAAATTAAAAACTTAATTAGGCCTAAAATTAAGGCGTCAACACATCTTCATTGTGTTCGCTCTTTGTGATGGGAGAGTGTGACTTTTGTTTAATAGGTAGTGGTCCGCTGATCATTTAAACATTTGTTTTTAATTATCCAGCAAATAATAGGGATTGCACTTTTTCTTGGATGAAAATTTATTCATGCCTTTTCATTTATAAACTTTGGATGTAATTTAGGATTACTAAAATATTAACCAATGGAGAATCAATCATATACGAAGTGTTGTTATGCTTTTTGTCACTTTAATGTAATACTACTTATATTAGCAAGCTTATGGGCTGGGATATTCCATGTATATCCCGTAAAAATCATAGATAACGCGCAGATGATCAATTGCTTTAGATATATCCTTTTTTTGTTAAAAAAAATAAAACAAAAAGAGAGAAGAAAATTTTCAAATTTGGCATGTAAACGCACTTAATAAAGTCAGAAACGGGATAAAAAACAAAGACCATTTACTGTCAATGAACTATTATTCACATCTTTGACAAAACAACGGAAACATGCGCATGCTCCCAAATATCATTCTTAAATAAAAGATGGGCTATTTTATTTTTTTATTTTTTTTTGCTAAAGGCAAAAGATGGGCTACCTATAATCATAACAACCAGTTAATTGAAGGGGTCTCTTTCCTTCTTTTTTTTTCTAATGTCATTCAAGCCATGCTGGCCTTTTCTGGTGGCTCAAGAAAAAAGTGACTTTTTTTTATCATCGGTTTATGAGCCGCCGGCCAACACTTGTTTCTCCATATAGACATGATACATTATTAAATACATCTACATCCATATATACATAGACATATATATACACTTCAATCCTTAATTAAATAGGAACTAGAATGATCAAGTCACTAAGTTTAATAGTTTTTTGTTCAAAGTTAACTTATGATAAAAGCAAACACATGGATGGTGCTGAAAAATTGAAGAACGTACAGATGGTCAGTCACTTTAGGTATATCTCTTTTTTTATTTAAAAAAATGATAAAGCAAAAAGAGAGGAGAAAATTTACAAATCTAACATATGAATGCACTTGATCGATGCAACTTAAGTTAGAGAGACTGTTGGAAACAACAAATATTTTTTTATTAAAAAATTAAAAAAAAAATGTGCATGCTCCCCAATACCATCTTAAACAAAAGATGATTACTTTTCTTTTGCTAAAGGCACATGCTTGCGATACCATTCTTAAATAAAAGATGGGATGGCTGCTTAAAATCATGACAAGCAAGGTCACCGGCTAGTGAGAAGTCAATACACAAGTCAATAAAAATTGAAGTCACGGCCACTCGGCAGGTGATAAACATTGCCAAAAAATATATATATATATATATATATATATATATATATATTGCCATTGTACAAAATAAAACAAGAGAGAAAATAAATCTTAATTATTTGTGCCAAAAAAATTATCTCAACCTATTTGTGCAAAAAGCAAAAATTATTTTGCCATTGTACAAAATAAAAGCCCTTGAAAAGAATATACATTACATACATGGTTAATGTACGCCTTTTTTTAACATAAATAATCTCAGAATGAGAGCATAAACTGTTTATGAAATATATCTACATGCTAAAAATAAAAATTGAATATGTGTCATTCTATAAAAACCAGCTTATATAAAGAAACTGCGACAACGTTAATGTACTGATTAAAAATTTTATTAACGTACGTTGTTTGGAAAGAAGGGGACGGGGAAGAAAAATTGAAGTAGGCGATAAACAAAGGAAGGGCGATACCGTGATTTTGGTACCTTTGAGTGGGCAATTCCACGAGTTTTCCACCAACGGGAGTGATCCGGAAACGCTGACAACACATATTAATCGAACGGCTGATATTAAATCACTTGAATCCAACGGCTAAGGAGAAACATGACAAAGTTGTCGTGCGCAAAAGCACGGGATCGCAGAAATGGCCCTCGCTCCACTTTTTTTTCTTGGCCTCCACCTATCAAATCAAATTAGCAAATCACCAACTTCTTTGAAATTTTACAAGTACTTAAAAGATTACCAATGTTATAATGAATATATTCGATTTTTCATTTAAGTCTTAGCAATTTATCTTTTTATCATGCCTTTGTAAGCCTATGTGGAATGTAACATTTGAAACTCTTTAATTTATGTTGACCAAAACTTTTCAAAAGCTGTTCTATTCGTGTTATTCAAAAAGTAAAAAAGAACATATATTTTTCCACCAAAAGCTAAATATAATCCAACTTATAAAAAGGTCATGAAAATTTTTACATATGATCTAAGTACCAACATCTATATATTGTCAAAATATCAAGTTCTACGAGTTGGAAAAGGCCAAAATGCATTATCACAATATATAAGTTAAGTAAAAAGAGAAAAGTAAAAGTCTATGTAGACATGCCCGAAGAGAATTGAGATGGACCCAAGGCAATCCCAACCTAAAATTAAGGTCCAAAGTGGCTAGGTTAGTCGGATTTTCTGCCTCAGAAAAAAGAAATTGGTCAGCCAATATGTAAGATTATTCACAATTTTGTTAAATTTAAAGAAAAAAATAATTGCACAAGTAAAATTTGGATAAAGTGATTTGAAATCACTTATTTTCCACGAAATGAACTTACCTAAAGAGTTGGATCATTTTCGGTCCGTCAAATTCACACCATGTAGTTTTTTCCTTCTATATCTAGGTGTTCTATGATTAATAGTTTTATGTCAATGTGAGCCTTCAAAATTTGAGATAATGTCTATCCCAATCGCCTCAAGAAAATGTTATTCAAATTATATATATGTATATATGTGATACCTAAATTTTATCTATTTATTTAGGATTTAATCGCAAAGAAAATTAGGAATTAATGTCTAACCCATAAACAAAAAAATAATTTTTATTAAATTGTATCATATATGGACATTAGGAATATTTGCATTACTGATATTAACTGTCAGAAATTTTTTGAAAAAAATTAAAAAAATTAGTTAATGCAAATTAAAAATAATAATAATGCGGCCAGACTTAGCCCGGCCCCTTTTTCTTTTCTTCTCTCCATAAGGACGGCGTATGACGAGCACGGGCAGCGGGGAAATGTCGCGCGGCACGACCGGCCTGGGCAAGCTGGCAGCAGCTGGCGACGCTGCTTAAAAGGGGAGAGGTTAGACCGAGAAGGGGGGCTTCTTCGGCTAAAAAAATCCAGAAAGAGAGGGAGAGATCCGACGAGAGAGCCGCGAGTGAGTGAGAGGGAAGAGAGTCGGAGCAGAGACCGCCGGCCACCGCGCCTGAATCGCGGCCGACTACCCGCCGCCGTGCCTCCTTTCCCGCGCCGAAGCTCCGGTAAGCCTCGACCCTATTTTGGCCCTGTTTTCGGGCGTGCGGGGGCGGAGCTCGCGCTCGTCCAGCTCACACGAGCTCCAGCCCCGACCATCCTTTGTCCAGCTACTGTGTGCATCGTTGTCTGTTTGTCGAGAGTTCCGTCGAGAATCCCGGTTGAATTTAAGCCGGAAACCTCATGATTCGCGAGCCCCTTCACCCGTTCGATGAAATGCTAAGCGAGATCTAGTTTTCATTCTCCCGTTTTTGGCCGAAATCGAGTCGGCCGTGCACGCCGTGATCTATGGGAATGTTCCAGTAGTGTTGGTCGACCTTGGGCGTCAGCCGTGTAGTCGTTCGCAACTTTTCCATCGTCGCCGTAGTTTGTTCGGTGTTTGGCCGTGCTGTGGCTCTCGGCCGGAAGCGGGGAGGTCGGCCGACGAGTGGCGTTCGGAGTGGACGACGCTGGGTGGTAGCTCGGCGGTGTTCTGAGCGCCGGCGAGGGCTTGTCTAAGTGGCGTCGGTTCGGGTGAGGAGCTTCGGTGAAGGAGAGCGCAAGGGGGAGGCGTGCTTCGGCAAGGAAAGAACAGGGAGAAGAAGAGAAAATAGAAAAATAAAAGAATTAAAAAGAATTAAAATAATGAATTAAAAAATATTTTAAAAATTAGTTTTTAATTTGAAGCGGGTCATATCCCGGTAGGCGGATCGGGTTATTGGGCCGGACCGGGTTTAGCTGGTCCGAATCCCTTTTCCTGAATATAATAATAAAAAAAATTAATTAAAAGGTAAGTTTAAAATATATAGTTGCTATTCATTTTTACGTGGGTCCCATCCACCATGAGAGAATCGTTGCCGACCACAGTCGACTTCGGTTAGCAGTGGAAAGAACTCAGATAATTTCTCTATTTTTATTTTTTTATTTTTTAATACTATAAAAAATCTAAATTTTATAAATTTGTGCCATATTTAACTTAAATTAATTTTCATGTAACAAAATTTATATATTTCCATCGTTGACACACTGTTTCATCAACAAGAACCACATGGTGTAACAGGCTTGTACAACTTAAGCCGGTACAACTTAAGCTGATTGACATAAGAGCTTCCACTTTCTACGAAAGTCGAAAGCCTCATTTGCATTCTTCATTTTCTTTGTTATTGAAAGATTGGAACCAGGAGAGCAACCCAATGGCGACGCAACCTAGTGAAGAACAAGGAAATTCGACTCATGCAGAACCAGAAGCAGGTAAGTTTCAACCGAGAAAAAAATGGTATAATCGATGGAGTCCCAAATATGCTGGAACTTGTATTTTCTCATGGTTCCTTTTATTTTCTTTATCACCAAACAAACATAATGTTGACCTTGGCTAGAATAAAGAGAGAAGAAAGATTTATCAGTATGTGAAGGACTTCGTGCTCACTCTTTTTTCTACATATTTTGAAGAAGTTCATGTAACCGTCGGATCAGAGCCGTCTCAATCCAGACGTGCTCCAGGTGCTTTATCCCCCGAAAGAGTTATTCCATTGTGAAATTAATATTTGGAGCGGATCTTGATGAAATTGTTCTTTTCTGGGACCCTTCTCAAAGTCTGCAAGAAAACGCATTAAAAAAATGGCTTGAAAAGTTTGCATGTATTGCAGGAATATCGAAAGAGGAAGTGGATAGACACTATTACCAAAAATTGTCAACAGCTGCATTCAAGGGTGATTGGGAATTTGCTACAACATTTTTCGAAAAAGATGCTGCTTCAAAGACGGCCAAAATAACAAGCAGATCAGAAACAGTGCTTCACATGGCCGCTCTGGGTTTACAGGACCAATTTTTTGAGAACCTGGTTGAGCTCTTGTCTCTGTGTCCGGAAGCTCTTGAAATGGTTGATTGTGATGGCCGCACAGCCCTCCACATTGCTGTCCTGTGTGGAAGGATAAGGATGGTCAAGGTATTAGTTAGAAGTAATCCTAACTTGACGCAACTTCCTGATAATGAAGGACGTGTTCCTTTGGGAATATCTGCTCTGGAAGCTTCTATGCATAAGGAGGTTGCCTGGTTCCTGGCGAGAAGTACAACAGACGATGGGCCAAGTCATCCCTTCAGCAGTCCCTTTGCGATTGACACCATTATAGATCTCACCCTCGCTGGTCATCATGGTAAGATCGCCATCACTCTTTATCTCAATTCCGTTTGTTTTTTCCTTCATTCTAGACTTGGCTTATTTTCCTGATCAACCATGCTTGTGAATTCGTATAGATATCACCCTTTATCTAGTCGGGCAGTACCCTCGCTTTTTGACCATGAAAAGTACAAATCGTGACAGCGAATCTATACTAGGGACGTTGGCGATGAGAGAGTCTCACTTTCGCAGTGGAACCAGGCTCAGTGTTTTGGAAGCATTGATATACAAATGTCCGTACGTTCTGCACTCACATCCCTTCATTGTTGATCCCCCTTCAAGATGATCATACCTGGCTCATCACCTGCTCTTTTGTTTCTGAAATGAAGGCATTCCAGTGGACTTGAAACCAACAGACAATAATTTGGATCCGGGTGGGTATGCATTTTCGCTCTTGGGCATTATTTTAGGACCTTTCATGATTTTGAACTTTAAGTCAATTTTCTTAGATTGATTCCCTTTGTACTAACGAGAGAAACTGGAAATGATTGTTTCTTGACCTAGCTTTACTTGAATAACGACCAGAAATCTAACTATTTCATGGATCACTTATCCTCTAGGAATGATATATGATTCAACTAAGTGCATAAATATCACACAACTTGATTGATTGGACAATGTGACGAACAAATTACGAGGTCTTACAATGATTGCATTCTAGTGATTGGGTTCTTTTTGCAACTTGATTGTAGCGCTTCAATGTCTCACAAGGTCACTTTACAATGCTGCCAAAGTTGCAGGTATGCTTCCATTATATTAAGATACCATCTCTATTTTTGTCCCTCTCTCTTCAACTAAAAGTCTATGGCTTGTTTGTTTTTTGACTTCTTTTATGAGTAGATAAAAGCTCCTACTTACTTTTTGTAAAAAAAAACAAAAAACAAAAAAAGAAATGAAAAAAGAATGCTTGAAACTGCAAATCGAGGCGAGATATGTTAACCTAGGAATTTCTTGCTTATGGCTAAATGATCTAAGGAGAAGATATGGAATAAGATTTACGTAAACCTAGCACTTCTCCTTCAATCTTGATTGGTGAAATCATATTCCGTTCATCATCTTTATCAAGCATGTTTATCTTTCTGGAAAAATAAGAACAATGAACCCATATGTTTTTGTTTCCTCCATTACAGGTGAAGTGCTTAAAGTCTAAATATTATTTTCTTTGACTACTACTTCATCTCAATACAACACAAAAGAATACGTTGAGAAGGTGCAGGCATTGGGCATGGAACCGGGGGCAAGACTCTCATATCATTGACTATGAAATAAGGTTGCAATAGATGAAGGCATGGATTAATCATTTAATCGCATTTAAGATAGTAATAATTCAAAAAGGTGTGGAGAATAGGAATAGGAGCTGGCAGGAAAAATCAAAATAATTTGTTAGGGAGGTCTTGGGATAAAAGAATATTTCAATAGAAGCGAATTTTGTGAGTCTCAACAAAATCGGACATCCGAGAATTCCACCCCACGTTATATATCCTACACCAACAAGCTATTGGCTAGATAATAAGGGTGCGCATGATAAAATTTCTGTTTCTCGATTTCTTCGTTTCTCTGTTCCCCGGAACAGGTTTGGAAGCAATCCGTTTGGTAACGCAACCGATTTCTCTATTTTCAAACAGATTTCTATTCCGAAATAGAGAAATCGAAGAAATCGAAGCTGAAATTTTTAGCTTCTCGTTTCGAAAAAGAAATAGAAATTTTTTTTTCTCAACTTTTCAATTTAGTCCAAAATATTTTAGATCACTAATATTGAAATAGAAATAGAAATAGAAATAGTTAATTTAGTCCAAAATATTTTAATAATTTTTTAATATAATCATTTCAATCAATATTGATTGAAAATCTTAACCATTGGGCCAAATGGTGGGAATTGAATGGACAAGGCTTCATTTGTTGCACGCAAGAGATTTCACGCATGGTAATAGTCAACTTGCCACATTCATATCTAACGAGTCTTTCTTCACCTACTCTTCCGTAGTACGCAAGACAACGGCTCTATCTAGCTAACTATTTTTTTATTCATAAACTTCATATTAAGACGGTAAAAAGGGGTCAAATCATTAGGGTTTCATCCGATTTTTCTTTTATAAGGAAAAGAGATCTAATAAGGAATCTGTTGTTCTTGTAAGAGTGTTGATGAAAATAAAGATTTTGATAATAAATTTTTAAATAAACCTAGTGTTGATAATTTTGAAAAAAAATTGGTGACGATTTTTGAACATGGTGAGGATTTTTTTAACAAAATTTGGAAAGAAATTGGAATTAGACTTGAAGTTAGGACTTTTTAGGAGATTAGACTATTATAATCATGGCTATCATTAGACTTATTTGATTAATGTGAAATCAATTTCGGCAAAAACATAACGACATATTCACTACAATTGAATTTCAATTGATTTTTTTTTTTTTTGCCACGTCGTTTATTTTTCGAAAGAAAATATTATGTAATACAAAACGTAAACACATGTAATAGGAAATTCCATGAAATTGTATTTTCAACTTTTGTAATGTCTTAGTATTATTTCGACTATTATTTTGTATTTGAGGATTTCCTATATTGTTTTAGTATTATTTTGACTATTATTTTGTATTTGAGGATTTCCTATGTTATCATCTAATCAATTTCTATTCCTAGAAATTAAAATTTTATTATGTTATCAAACGGATTTCTGTTTCAGAAATAGAAATTTTGAGTCGTTATCAAACGGGTTTCTTTGCTCGAAACTTGTCCAGGGAATAGAAATTGAGAAATTGATTTTGGCCAGAAATCAATTTCTGTTTCAGAAATTTTACCATGCGCGCCCTAAAGGAGTTTTCCCCTCTTCTTATAATCAAAGTATTTCAGATTTTTTGGGATCACAGCAGAAAATAAGATCCTAAAAAAATTAGGCTGATATGGGAGAGTACACTCTTAATATTTCCCGAGAAGGTGGACCACTCGAATGGCGCGGAAATTAGCCCAAACACCACCTGATCGCTGAAAGAGAACGAGACAGATAGAATGGAGAAAGAAAAAAAAATTGGCTTTTGTCCTGAGCATAAATAACTGTAGAGTGGCTTGTACGATTAATATGATTTTTTTTTATTACTAGCTTCTAAAAGAATATTTGAATAATATTGTCTAAAATAAACTTATATAAGCAAAGACTACTGTAACTGTAATTTACTCTAGCTAGACACCCGTCATTAGCGTGGTTATCTTCAAAGCTGTTTTTTTTTTTTTTTTTTTTTGGTAAGATCTTCAAAGCTGTTCTATCAGGTTAAGTTTTATAATTATGTTCTCTTAATTATGAGTAACATTATAAAACCTCGTTTTAACTTCAAGGAAATCACTTTCTTCAGTTACCCTCTAATCACTTATACTTTCTTCACATCCAATTATTTTTTTTCATCCAGACATGACACCTTTTCTTGGAAAATGGCAAAAATGATTTTATACCTTTTTTTGCACTTTGCATCCTCAATAGAACTCACTGTTTGCATTTGAGGACTGAATCCCAAAGGATTAAAAAATCAAAATATCTTTCATAAAAGATTAATGAAGAATAAGAAAAAGAGAAAGAGAATGAGATCGTTTTCCTAAATGTGGGAAATTATGACAACTAGTAAACTGTTATTAGATGCAACTTGGTGTCTAAAAAAATTTGGGACCCAGAGCTGGAGAACTTTCTTCTTAATCCAATTTTCGCCCCTTCATTTTTCGTTTTCATTTTGCCTTTTTTTCCTTGACATTTTGTAGTTCCTATTATCGAGAGGATTCATGAGGTGAAGCTGAAACACATGGCATCGATCGAGTTGGCAAAACAAGTTTGCATTGGGGTCTCTCATATGAATAATACTGAGATCACCGATTTTTTCGGAGATGATGAGATGTTGTATAGAGCTACATCCAGGGGAATCCGTGAATTCCTGAAGTTCTGTCTTTGGTTTTTCCCAGAGCTTACTCGGCTTTCGCCTGGTCATAAGAGGTTGACTGCGCACGCGGTGAGGTTTCGCCAAGAAAGGATTCTCGGACTCTTTTTGCAGGTAAGCTCAACCAATCAGTTGTCATTAGTTCTAGGGCCTACAGTGGAAGAATCGGACGACATGATGTACGCGGCAATCTCGTGCGAAGCAAGAAAGTACTCCCCTAGTTCCGAAGCAGTAAGTTGCGTGGCTGGAGCAGCCTTTCAAATACAAAGAGAACTCCAATGGTATAAGGTGTGTTTTCTTTCATGTATTGAATAACCACGCTAAATAACAAGGCTAGCTATTTCCACTCCCATTTAGGTTAAGGCACTCCTTTTTTTCTTTTTTTTTTTTTAAAGTTAACTTACCAAAATATCCCTCTCTTCAATGTAATGTTTCTCTCTCTTCAATCTAGTTATACCTTCTTCGCTTTCAAACTCACATTAAAATATTTAAGAGGAAAGTTTTAAGTATATTCTAAAACATTGATCCTTTACTATGAGATTGAATCTGTTATCGATATTAATTACTTTATTTATGGTAGAAGTGGTATGTTAAGAAGTTCCTCTTTTCTTTCTTTCTTTTTTTTTTTTTTTTACTCCTTTTGGTGCTTATCTTGTATTTGGACATGATCTAGATTTAAACATGTGACTTTACCTCCAAGCAATTTCGTATCAAGTGTTGGATAGGTCTTGATCTCCTTGAGAAGTTACCTCATTTGTTTTTTTTTTTCATCACTTTATCCACTTATCGAAACTCCTATTTGTTAGGCTGTGGAAAGTTGGGTTCTCCCTAATGTGAGAGACCACTACTTCGATGGGGAATCATGTTGGAATGCATTTGTGGAGAAGCACAAAGATTTGCTTGAGAGTGGAGAGAAGTGGGTGAAGGACACATCAAATTCATGTATGCTCGTCTCAACTTTGATCGCTACAGTATTGTTCGCAGCTGCTTTCACCGTGCCCGGAGGAAATGGCGATAAAAATGGCGTGCCATTGTTGTTAGGACAGGATTCTTTCCTAATTTTTGCTATTTCGGATGCATTAGGTTTGTTCTCCTCTGTGACGACCATCTTGCTATTCGTAGGCATTTTAACTTCGCGCTATGAGGCACAAGATTTTCTCTACTCGGTGCCTAAGAAGATCATAACGTTCCTCAGTTTACTCTTCATCTCCTTGGCTTTCATGCTGGTGGCCTTTGCTGCAACTCTCACAATAGTGCTTGATAAGAGACTGGAGTGGGCTCTCATTCCCATCACTCTGTTGGCCTCTATCCCTGTGGCTTTGTTCGTAGTACTAGAGCTTCCCCTGCTATTCCAAATGATCAAGTCTACTTATGGACCCAGCATCTTTCGTCCCGAGAGCATTTGGGAGTGAGGCAAAGTTATTGTGCAAGATCGTGTGATTGATGAATTTGATTTGAGGGTGTAACCATTTGTCATAGATGGTTGCAGCTGGTGTAATGCAATACCTAATGTATTTACTCAAAACATATGAACAAATACTATGCAAATTTAGGTTTTCATGCCTTGTTAGTGGAGATCCATTTATAGAATAATTTTATAAATTTAAAGTGTCATCCTCTAGATATATCAAAGTAAAATCTATAAATACATGAAAAACTATTTTAGACATTTACTACCCAGTATCTTTAATCATGGAATATAACTTTTTATAACATTAGTTTTGTTTAGTTTTTCATTTTGTAATTTAGATGCAGGAATTTTTTTCCATCAACTTAAATATTGAGCGTCCAGCTATTTCTAAATAGAATCTCTACGGCACGGAAACAATTATATTCAACATTTATTAACTGAATATGCACAATCAGGGAATATAATATGTCAAACCTTTGATTTTTCCTTTTATAGCTTGAGGCATGAATTAGTTCACCCTTTGAAAAAGGTCACCCTTATTCTATTATAGATATTTCACAAACCTATATATACATAAACAATTATTTTAAACAATTCATTACCGTGATATGCACAATCATGGATTACAACTTTCCTCATAATATATATATTTTAAATATTTAATTTTTCTACTAGATGCTCTCGAGATGAGCAATTTCATATACAAGAGGATCTATACACAAAGAATACCGATGATAAGAACTATACCAAATGTCGGCCTTTATTCTTATGAACTATAAAGCAATTACTTTCAAACATTTATTGCCACAATATGCACTTATAATTTTTCTTTTTATAACCTAAACGTAGGAATTTGTCCACCAACTTAAAAATATAAATTTATTATAATATAGTTAAGTCGAGATTGAATTTATATATACATAAACAATTATTTTAGAATAATTATTACCAAAATATGGGCAATGATTAAAATGACCTTTAAACATTTAATGTTCTTCATAGGTGCTCTCGAGATGAATGGTTTGATGATTAAAATAATCTCTATGTAAAGAATATCAGTGATAGACATGATATCAGATGCGTGACTATTTCTTAAGAACTATAAAATTGGAATTACATCATAAATAAGATTCCGTCCACATAAATTGTGAAGCACATGGAATTATAACTGTCATAGATTTTAATCAGCCATCTAATTAATTATATAGATAATTCAAAATAAAATGCACATATGCATAAACAACTAAATAGAATTCATATATACATAAAAAATTTAGAAAATTAATTTATCAAATGTAGACCTATATGGATCAAATTCAGTCCTAAATTTCAATTTTTCCAATTAAGTTACTGACTTTTGCATGAAATTCTAATATAGTTCTTCTAATCAATTTTCGTTGAAGATTGCTGACATAGCAATTCATTCATTGCAGGCCATCCTACGCGGCACACTCGCAAGTCAGTGATTGCTAGTGAAAATTGGTTGAAATGATTATATCAAAATTTCGCACAAAGATTTATAAAAAGACGGGTTTAGAGTTAATGTTGAGTTAAGGACCGATGGTCCTCAATTGGCACGGGTTCTCTCAAATCCTTAACTTACATAATGTTGGGACTTTCATTTTGATTCAATTAACACTATGAGAATTCTATATGAAAGACTCACCATTAGGTTGTTGGGGTTGGCTAAGAACCAAATGAGATAGGGGAGAATACCTCACTTTCGATATGACCAGAGATTAGGGTTGGGAATTTGATGACATTAGTTATCTAACTAGTGCCTTTTCGACACCTAAACTTGATTATTTGTTAGCTAAAGGGTCCACACAGTCTTTTTACCAAATTTTGAATCCTAAGGTTGTTGCCCATTAAATATCCATATAATGTTTTTGATGTTTATCATGGTCCTAAAATGTAACCTAACCAATTAAGTAAAACAAACAACTCACATCTCAGAAAGTAATGTAGAAGAATCACAACAAATTCATTAGAGATAGTAATGAAAGAGCAAGTAAAAAGTAAAGTGCAATAAGGTAACCTAATACGAGTCGAGTAAAGTATAATATGATTTCAGTATTAAGTTCTAGGACAACAACCCTTATGAGCTTGACTTTAGAGACTATCCTTTCTTGACATGGGTAATTAGGGTTATCAAAACTTTCAGAGAAACGAGAAATCCCTGGGTTAGCATTTTGTCATCGTAAGTCGGGGTCCCAATTCGACCTTAGGATATTAAATGCTCATTTAGTCCCTTTCAAATTCCTCCAAGGTTATGACACTTCCACACAATTATATGAGGTAAATTCTAAGTTCAACTACGTTATTTACCATGATTTTTTTTAAAAAAGTTTTTTTGAAGTGATGTTTTTAATCAACTAATTTTAATTTTTTGATTATATTTCTCAAACTAAATTTAATATTATTCAACAGGACTAATTAGATAAACTAATCCTAAATGATTCTAACCTAAACTAAGAATCCACAATCTAATCTAAAATGAGCACACAAATCACCAATCAAGCAAATAACGTGCACGACTTAAACTAAAAGTCAAGGAATAAAACTTTTCTAACTATACGAATTCTAATGAAATGAAACTAAGCTAAAACTAATACAAAACATCTGACAACCTATTTAAAGCATATTTTTCTAATCCACTTTTCTTTTTTCTTTTTTTGGGGGAATTTTTTTATGTATTTATTTATTATTTATTTTTCATTTCATTATTCGGTCCTTCTCCAGAAAACTTGAACTCACCTCTCCGAACCTCCCTTTTTCATGTTTGACTCTTTCATTCTTTCATCTTCTCTTAAACATTCTAATCTTGACTCAATTTAAACTAAATATTGAAGTGAACACATTAAGCTTCTTCCCCATTTTTGCTCTCGGTCACATTACTCATAGCCACATACCCCAGTGAAGACTTGTGTTGACTCAGATTTTTTCATATTCTTTACCAGAAACTCACATACAATGGCTTCACACGGAGAACCATACATGTCCTAATCCACCGACGACCAACTCCGACAATTGCTCTGACCACCTCAGAATCATTGCCACCACTCACCAGCCACCACACATGCACAACTATTCATTCTTTCGTGAGACCGAAGCTTATCATTCAAGAGCACTACGCATGTTACTTAAGTACGCCCCAGTGAACGCGGCAGGATTATATAATGCAAATATCTCTGTAATTCATCCATTCCCACAAGTTCATACTAGAGGGTAAATGGCCAAACTGTCATGGTCTCACTCTTCTAAAGTCTCGTCTCTAGAATCACCTATCCATATCTAAAAGGAAAAATAAAGACACTGAGAAAAAACAACATTTCCAATTGACTTCCTGAAGCTACAAGTCCAGATTTGTATCGATACAGAAAAGAATGAGCATGTGCAGTAACTGTGAATTCAATTCCAGCATACTAGAAGCTCAATCACAATGCAATTTTGGGAATTATCAGTCACGGACCATAGACTAGTAATGAGAATCAACAAACAGCGCATCAGTTACAACATATAAGACTGGACCTGTGAAGACATACGAACAGCAAGCGCACCTAGAATAGACATAATCTGTAACTCAACACCTTGGTATTATCTCAATACAGTGAGCACATCAGCAATTGAATGCATTGGAAACGGATATACAACGAGACAAATGCCATCAACCAACTAAGACCAAGCTGGTTATAAGCAAATCGTTAACAAATGACTAGATTCGTACATGATGGAACTGAAACATAGGAAACTTGACATCAACACAATCAATCAACGGACAAGCTTCTAGCATAGATGAATCTTGATTTAACACTAATCCTGACCAAGTAAACATGACACGTGGGAATTTTGGCTGTGGATTGTAGGATCAAAATTCCAAGTTATAATGAGAAGATCAAACACATAAATCTTAGCTTGAAAACATAACAATCAACCAGACATCAATATGTATGAACATTTCTAAGATTGTCACACTGGTTTCACTGAGGCATATGTTCACACACATGGCAGGCGTCTTGGTGACGGTAACTAGCAAAAAGAGAATACGAGAAGGAGAAGAAACCCAAGAAAGAAAAAAAAAAATTTCCCAAACTTCCTCTCTGCCTATGCTTTGTTCGTCGAGTATGTGCTTCCTGTGATGATAACATGTGTCTGTGGTTGATCATAGAGGGAAAACTGGCAGTGGCTGCCGGTGGGCTTGCGAGAGCAAAACTGAGGGAGAAAAGCTCGGCTGCGGTGAGAGAGGAAAAATCGTCAGGATTCCATGTTCCGTTAGATGAAGCTCAGGGGATTATTGATTTTGAAGCTTAAATGGGTTGGGCATAACATTTCTATGTCATAATCCCTAATTTGTGAATCAATTTTTATCTGTGAAATTCTGGTGTTAAGTAACTCAATTAGTAAAATCGGAAAGTTTATGTTTCAATTAGCCTCTACATGATAAAGTTTAGGACTTACTTGATAACTGTTCCTATATAACTTATTTCAACATTTATCTCTTTCAAATCAGTAATAATTTATTATAAAAATTCTCATAAAAATTAGATATGCAAAATTTAAATATTTGCTAGAATTAGACATCTTCTAACATTACAAGTTTGCTAACTGACATCAAAAGCAAATCAGCACATAGATCTTGCACAAGAGTGTGCCACTTGAATCATCATCATGCTAGTTTTGCCCACTTTTATATTCATCGACAGATAGATCGATATTGAAATGCTAGTATCATTTCCTTGAATTACCTCATCTCACTCTGAAATTTCATGAGCACCCAAGTTTATTGCAAGCTTTCGAATAAGATATCATTCGCCCAACACCCTTGTTCGTCTCAAATGAAATAGCCGCCATTTTGGGGAAAACACATGGTGAAATCACAACCAAGTTTCAAAACTAAACAATACTTATACCTAACGATAGTGAGTCGAGCTTTCCGGTGGCATGAGAGTCGCAAGAATCCAAATTGGATTTAAACAGTACTTGAATTCAAAATTTTATGAACTTATGGTCAAACAAATAATCATATGCAACGCATGAACACTTTCCAGGCACATAGAGTTTTGTAGAAGAAAAAAATCTCACATGCACCCGGTGCATGTGAGCCCATCTCACATGTACCATTGGATGAAGTGCGCCCCATGTGAAACCCACTGATCTAACGGTAGATGTGAGCTAAGTCCACATGACCCGGTGTCGCGACCCGATCTCGCCGCCCTCGAATCAAGGAGGGAAAGGTCGGGTTTAGGAGTACTTGATCACGAGACATGAGCTCTCCCAAGCTCGTACCCTGCGTGACAACGAATTTTATACAGTCTAATTATTTATGACATCCTAAAAATAGACGGGAGTTGCCACTAGCCTCTTTTCGGGGGTCGGCTAGAAAATTCAATCGAGGGTCGGGAGTGTTCCCTCGATTCCTACGCAACCAGATATCTAGGTTCGGGGACTTGGGACTTGGGACTTGGGTGTCGCGACCCGATCTCGCCGCCCCTCAAAATGTATCCAAGGAGGGAAAGGTCGGGTTTAGGGGTACTTGATCTTAAGATCACGAGCTCTCCCAAGCTCGTACCCCGCGTGACAGCGGATTTATTTATGCGATCTAGGTATTTAACAACCTAAAACATAGACAGGAGTCGCCACTAGCCTCATTTTTGGGGGTCGGCTAGAAACCCAATCGAGGGTCGGGAGTGTTCCCTCGATTCCTACGCAACCAGATATCTAGGTTCGGGGACTTGGGTTACGCTAATATTGCTATTAGCGCCCTTTCGGTACCTAAACAGTATATTGTGTTTTTCCTAACATGTCAATGCGTTTCTTTTTACATTTTCAGGATCGTCAATTCTATACTAAATGATCACGCGTGGTGGATTACTTTCATTCTATTCTATTTCTAAAAAATGAAAAGAAAACAATCAATGAAATTGAAATTGCAAGACATGAAGTAAACAATCAAGAAAAGCAGTAAATCTATCATGCAAACCTAAAAGAAAGTATAAAAGAGAAATATATGGAAAAAGAAAAGAAACCCGCAACTCGTCGGGTTTTATACAATGCATGGAGCCCGAGACATATGTCGGGAAAATGGGTATTACATGAAAATGGTCGGAATGGACATCGACCTCCACCATCTTCACGCCTTCTCCATCTTCAAGGTCCTAATCTAAACCTAATCTAAGAAATTTATGACTAGGTGCATACAAGTGAAAGAAACAAACATCATAAGTAAGATCAAATTCATGGTCAAAAAGCAACAATCGCTAAAGCATGCAAATCAATCACAAGCAAACCAGAAAATGATGCATGATAACAAACTTACCAAATCATCTAATCAATGCATGAAAATCATGAAATTTGAACATGACGTAGGGTTAAATGCGAAGAAAAAGTTTGATTTAGACATTCAACCCTAAATCCATATGCAAAAGGCCACACAAATCCATTAACATTGATATGTGACTTGTCATTAGAAGCAAAATGCACGACAATTTCAGTTGTGGTATATTGACTTGATGCATGGTCTTTACATGGTCAGTGATCTTCAAATGAGGCATGCCATACATCATTGCAAAGCTTATGATATGCTCTAAGTATGTCTAGAAAGCATCAAGCATCAAATATACTCTTAAGGAACTTGATTGAAGACATTTTCATAGAAACGCAATCAATTAAAATCACAGCAGGGATTGCACAAAACATGGATGATATTCATTGAAATGAAGACATAAAGAAAATCTATGAAAGTCTAAGTATATAGAAGGAAATGTCCTGATCATTTATCATGAGACATCGAAGTCCTATTTTGCTCACAAAAATCTATATGAAAAACAGAAACGAAACAGGGCAAAAATCCAACATTACAGATTGCAGCAACTCAAACGTGACTTTATGGAAGCCATTGACCTTGCTAACGATGATCACTTGATTCAAGCTATACCTTGTCAGAAAGTTTATGAAATTTCCAATGACTCTCATGAAAGATTCAACTCCAGCAAAGCATGTTCACTAACTCAAATTTGAGCACACGCATCAAGTCTCAAACATGACAGATTCTGGACTGACATTTGGACATGTGAAAACCATATCAAATGAGATTCAATCAAGGCATTCTACAGCTCATTGGAAAGATATTCGAACCATCTTCGACTTTCATGAAGACTTTGAACACAGAAAATCACAAAAAACAACTCATATCAAGTTATTTTGCACAGAAGGTCAAATCAGAACACAGAACACAATAAACAACACAGGTTCAGTAACAATGGCACAATGAATGGTATCAGATCTATATACTCGGTAAATCAACTTCTAAGAAATGTTTCATATCAACACGTTTTCAGATCTGACATTATCATGATCTATTTCTCGCTCATGCTTTTGAGGTATTTCGTCAAACACTTCACGTACAACAAAACGATTAACTCAAGCTATGGAACGGGACTGAAGCTATATTCTCATCTAACATTCTAAAATCGATATTAAAATCACAGAGCCATCACAAGTCATCTAGTTACAGCTCAGATCTTAAGTGAATCACACTTGAACTACGTGAACGTGATTCTTCTACAAATCTTTTTGCAACAGAGCGGAGAGAGGGAATGAGTTTACCTGGTTTATCAGTGATACGGATACTAATCGAGCCAGAGACAGAGAGCTGAGCCGAGGCTTCCAAACTCGGCGTGAACCCGAACCACTGTATCTCGAGCTCCGGAAGGGCGCGATTCGCAACGAGGGCGTTAGATCCAACCGAGAGAGCGATTACCAGAGAAAACGAACGAGAAAGGGGAAGGTCAGAATCCAAGACCCGAACGGATTGAGAGAGAGAACAGAAATCCAAACCCTAACAGATCGAGAGGGATAGAAAGAAAGCTCACCGATCGAGCGAGCTCGATCCAGAGAGAAAAATCGGTCAAGCGTTGTTGTCGTCGCAATTGTCGCCGATCCTTGTCCCAAACCGAGAGAGAAATTTGCTGAGGGAGAGATTCTCTGGTTTCCACCCCTTCGACAAGAGCTCGGGTGGTGGATGATGAACGGAAAAGGTCAAATCAATGGTGGAATCGAAAAATTAGGGCTCGCGGCCGAGGAGGGGCTCGAGCTGAGGGCACGCGCACGGCAGATCCGCTCCGCGACGGTGGCGACGACTTTTCGACCTCGCTGCTGGGTGATTCCCTCGCTCCTCTTTCTACCTCCGACTCCAGGGTCTTCTTCCGGTGGACGTCGAGCGAGAACGAGAGCCGACGATCAAGTGAGCCAGCGTTCAATTTCCGAGAACGAGCCGGAAAACATTCGATTGAGAACTCTGAAGCCGGGAAGCGATCGTTGAGGGAGAGAGCGAGCCATGGCTGGCGCCAGAGGGTCCTTCGTCGACCTCCTAGATCGGGAAGAAATCCAGAGAGAGAGGAGGTTGTTACGGCGGAAGAGAGGGAGTCTCCGAATCCGTTCTTGGCGTTTTGCCCAGAGAGCGGGAACCAGCGGAGAGACGGGATCCGCGCGCCCAAAAATTTCTTTTTTTTTTTTTTTTTTTAGAGAGAGAGAGAGAGACCCCCTTTTATATTATTTTTTCTCTTTTATTTTTTCCTTTTTCTCTCCTTTTTCTTTTTTCGTTTTCCTTTTATTTCTAATTTATTTCTCTTTTCATTTCATTTCATTTTTTTCTTTTTGTTTTCTTTTGTTTTGTTTTCTCTTCCTTTTTTTTTCTTTTTTGTTTTGTTTTCTTTGTTTTCTTTTTGGCTTTATTTTTTTTATATTTTTGCCTAAAAAAAGAATGATTAAAATGTCGACGAAAATTTCGGGTGTCAACATTGGGTTACGCTAATATTGCTATTAACGCCCTTTCGGTATCTAAACAGTATGTTGTGTTTTTCCTAACATGTCCATGCGTTTTTTTTTACATTTTCAGGATCATCAGTCCTAAATTAAGTGATCATGCGTGGTTGATCATTTTCATGCTATTCTATTTCTAAAAAAAATAAGAAAGGAAAACAATCAATGAAATTGAAATTGTAAAACATTAAGTAAGCAATCAAGGAAAGCAATAAATCTATCATGCAATCATAAAGAGTAAAAAAGAGAACACAATTAAAAAAAAAAAAAAAAAACCGCAACTTGTCGGGTTTTATACAGCAAATGGAACTCGAGACATAAGTCGGGAAAATGAATATTACATGAAAATGGTCGGAATGGACATTGACCTCTACCATCTTCATGTTTTCTCCATCTTCGGGATTCTAATCTAATCCTAGCTAAGATACAAATGAAGGGGATTCTAATCTAATCCTAGCTAAGATACAAATGAAGAAACAATCATGCACATTAAAACAATTTTCAAAATTTTCATGAAGACAAGTAATCTCAATTTAGCATGCAAGATATTCTAAAAGAAATCCTACAATGAAATCATAACAAAGAATCACAACGGAAATCATCAAACATCACACATAAGATCAAAACAAATGGGGTAGAAACCATGAATATTTGGCTCTAAGAAAAGCAAAAAACATCAAGCACACCATGAAGAACAATTTTCATGAATGAAGCTTCCTAAAATGTATAAGGTTCAAGTTATGTCAAATTCATGGCCAAAAAGCAACAATCCCTAAAGCATGCAAATCAATCATAAGCAAATCAGAAAATGATGCATGGTAACTGACTTGTTAAGCCACCTAATCAATGCATGAAAATTATGAAATTTGGACATGACATAGGGTTAAATGTGAAGAAAAAGTTTGATTTAGACATTCAACCCTAAATCTATGTGCAAAAGGTCACACAAATCCATTAACATTGATATGTGACTTGTCATTAGGAGCAAAATGCATGACAATTTCAGTTGTGGTATATCGACTTAATGCATGGTTTTTACATGGTCAATGATCCTCAAATGAGGCATGCCATACATCATTGCGAAGCTTATGATATGCTCTAAGTATGTCTAGAAGGCATCAAGCATCAAATATGCTCTTAAGGAGCTTGATTGAAGACATTTTCATAGAAACGCAATCAATTAAAATCACAGCAGGGATTGCACAAAACATGGATGATATTCATTGAAATGTAGACATAAAAAAAAATCTATGAAAGTCCAAATATATAGAAGGAAATGTCCTGATCATCTATCATGAGACATTGAAGTCCTACTTTGTTCACAAAAATCTATTTAAAAACAGAAAAGAAACAGAGCGAAAATCCAACATTATAGATTGCAGCAACTCAAACGTGACTTTATGGAAGCCATTGACCTTGCTAATGATGACCATTTGATTCAATCTATACCTTGTTAAAAAGCTTATGAGATTTCCAATGACTCTCATGAAAGATTCAACTCCAGCAAAGCATGTTTACTAACTTAAATTTGAGCACACGCATCAGGTCCCAAACAGGACAGATTCTGGACAGAACTTTAGACAGTGAAAACCATATCAAATGAGATCCAATCAGGGCATTCTATAGCTCATTGGAAAGATATTCGAACCGTCTTCGATCTTCATGAAGACTTCGAATGCAAAAAACCACATTTATAAGCTGATATCAAGCCATTTCACAGAAGGTCAATCAGGGACAAAACAAGGCAGCAATGAGACTTGAATTCTAAGGCTACTCAACCCCATCTAATGATGCTAAAAATATTCAAAAAAAATTAACATGTGATGGACATGGATGTTATGGACAGCTTTCATTGAAGACTTAACTTCAAAATCATCATATATAAAACCACACAAAATCGGTAGACAATCAGATTCACAGAGACAAAACAGCACTGCAGGCACCTTTGCAGACATACACGTGTCAAAAGAATTTCTGATGGCTTACTCAATACAATCTCCACAATTGACTTGTATTTGATTTTTCATCAGTGAAAAAGGAACTTGCTGTCAGCAGTTCCACTCGCAACTATGCCCAAAACTCCGCTGCCTTTTTATACATTTCAATCATATTTTCTTCAAGAAGTGCTTGCACAATTTCAAACTCTGAGCCCTTATAGCTAAGTGTATGGCGTATATACATGCTCCTTGCTTTCATGTCTATTGCAACAAGTTCTAGGGCCCCAACACCACCCTTTTCAAAAGCAACTAAGAATTTCCTAAAAACCGAGAAGGATGTTCCAGCTCCCCAAAGTCCAAGGCGCACCATGTATCCTATGTTGAGGGGCTCAGATGCACCAGTTGCAGAACAATAAATGACACGAGCTAGGTTCAACCTTGACATAGGGACAACTAGTCTATGCTCAGTTCAAACAAAAGGACAGCAAGCTTCGAGCACAGTAGAGATCGTGAACGTGCATTTGACTCAAGCATTTTATCGAACACTAAATAGGCGCAAGAGAAACAGGGAGCACAGAGACCGAGCTCGAGTCGAGATTCAAAAACAATCAACACCCAAGACCTCACAACCACGGCATGCACATAGATAAAGCCGAAACTCGCACGAACCGAACAACTGCGGCTCGGCCCAACGAGCCTGAAGCAAGGCTCAAGGCGATCGGTCAAGGGTTCTTACCTGGCTCAACCAGCCGTTTCAGAGAGTTAGATCCGGCGCACGAGGGAACAATCGAAAGAGAAAGACTGGTTCTCGAGCCTTCTTGCGCGCGAAATCACCGGAAGAACAGAATAATGAAACGATCAGAAGCTACCGCCGACGCAGCTGATGATGCCCCCGCCGATCGGCCCCGGATCTCTATCTTCGGGACCGAGCCGATATCTCTACACTTGGTACGAATCCGAACTGACGTCGCCGCTACTGTCGATATTGATCGATTCCGTGAGCTAGATCCAGAGAAAGAACTACCGATCAAGAGAGAGAGTCTCCGATCGTGAAGATGCCGGATCCGGTGCGCTACTTCTCAAGAAGAGCATGGCGAGACCTGGAAGCGATCATCGAGGGAGGGAGTGGAGCCATGGCCGGTGCCGGAGGGTTCTTCGTCGGCCTCCGAGATGGGGAAGAGAGAGAGAGAGGAGGTTGTTACGGCTAGGGGTGAGCGGTTCCAGGTTCCGGTTCGGTTTCGTCTGGAACCTGGAACCTACCCTCGGGTACAGGTTCCTCAAAATGAGGAACCTGGAACCTACCCGTGGGAACCGAGAACCTGGAACCTACCCCTGTCACGGGTTCCGGGGTCGGTTCCGGGTTCCAACAGGTTCTTTTTTTTTTTTTTTTTGTTATTTTTAGATTTTAACTATAACATATGCGCACGTTACCCAAAAAAACTATAACGTACGCGCACGTTACCAAAAAAAAAAAAAAAAACTATAACATATGCGTACGTTACAAAAAAAAAAAAAATATAACGTATGCGTACGTTACCAAAAAAAACTATAACGTGCACGCACGTTACTAAAAAAAAAAAATATAACATATGCGCACGTTACCAAAAAAAAAAAACTATAATGTACGTGTATACTACACGGTAACTTCCCATTGACATGTTATCTTGATACATTAACTTCGCACTGCACAACAATAATAGAATATAATTAGAAATTTCAAAACAAATAGCAAACTAGAAAGTAGAAATAAAACACCACTAGAACAAGAATGTCTAGAGGTACAAGTTTTGAAAACAATTTCGATTAAACCCTTAAATGAACTCAGAAAATTCTGAAATTTGGATACGTTGTATTTAAGACCTAGAGGTACAAGTTTCATGAAGATATCGTAGTCCAATTCGTTCTGGAAAAAAAGATAAAATCGATTTACTTTTCCTATTCTCTACTTGCACAGTTTTTGAAATTTTTTTGGTTAAATAGGCAAATGAACTACAAAAATTACGAAATTTAAATATGTTGTAGGGAAGACATGAAGAGAGATATTTTATGCAGAACACATTTCCAAAAGAACCTCATACAAAATGATATAGTCTACGTATTGCAACTTACAAGATCCGAACACATCAGATTGCACATTTTTAGAAAAATTTCCGATTAAATACACAAATGACCTTCAAAAATTATGAAATTCGACTATGTGATAGCCAAGACCATAAGGTAGATACTTCATGAAAACATCGAAGTCAAATTCGTCCTAGATAATTAAATATGGACGGTTAAAATCCCTGTCCGTAGTACCGTAATTCCAGATCTAACCATCTCCAAAGGACCACGATTTCACCTACCTATTCTTGTTTTTTTTCTCTAAATTTTTGATATGTGGTACCTCAGGATGTCCTTTACAACTTTTGTTAAGAAACCGAAGTGAAATTTCGACAAAAATGTTGCCTTACAGTCCATGCATTCATCAAGGGTCGGTCCCAAAATCTCCAGATCCAGTCTTTCCAAAGAATAACGATTTCACCCACTTATACTTGTTTTGTTTATCCCAAATTTGAGTATGTTATACTCCAAGAAGTCCTTTACAACTTTCATTTAGAGGCCAAAGCCAAACTTCAACTAGAACATCACATATAAGTCACTAGAACATCCAAGGTCGAGCTTTTTCTGCCTTAAGTAACCGGTTCCGGTTCTGGTTCCGAAACAGGTTCGGTTCGGTTCGGTTCCTAGAAAAAGGAACCGGAACCGGAACCGGTCCCCCTTGGAACCGGGAACCGAACCGGACCCTCCTCCGGTTCGGTTCCGGTTCCCAAGTAACCCGGGAACCGCGCTCAGCCCTAGTTATGGCGGAGGAGGAGAAGGGAGAGAGAAATCGGAGGAGTTCGATCGATCAAAAGCTGAGAGAGAGAGATCGTGATGAAGAGAGAGCGGGAGAGAGAATCCGAAAAGAGAGAATCCCCGGGGGTCTTTTCATTTTTTGTTTTCTTTTTTTCTTGTTTTCTCCTTTTTCTTTTCTTATTTTTTTCTTCTTCTTTTTTTATTCATTTCCATTTCTTCCTTTTCTTTTCTTCTTTTCTTTTTTTCCTTTTTGCAATTCTTTTTAAAATATCAACAAAAATTACAGGTGTAAACACCCGGACACATCCATCACTAGCTCATTGTACAAGTGATCGTGACAAGAATCTAGTGTATTTAGAAATGACGAAACATGTCCAAAGCCAGGCTCTAAAACAAAATGTACGTAGCTCACGTGACAATCCTCCATAATTAAGTCATGTGTAGAAAAGTTCGCATCAATGAATTGGTCTAGTTGGCCTTGTACAATACTAAATGAATGTATTAAATGTGTTGGCATGACACGCCATTGCCAAATAATGCGTTGTTTGGGTCAAACACACGGCACGATGTGAGCTGTCATTATATGAATACACCACTGAATGTTAGTTTATCCCTTTATAGATAGGATCCAAATTCTACTGTAATCTCATCTATAATAGGTGGATGATACTACTACATCACTTGACTTATCAAGCACATTTCTTCCCATATGAACTTTAGCTCCCAAGGAATTGATGAAGCAACATACTTTTATTCATCTACTCAAAATTTGACAAAGAAAGGGAGGTGTCACGCCTCAATCCTCGAGCGTGTGCCCATTCCTCGGTGGTCCATTAAATTGCAACGTCCTAGGATGTCACTGACCTTTTCATTTTAATGCGCATGCGAAAGCAAATAAATAAATCCCCAGACAGCACAAAGATGTGATAAAAAAGCAGAGCCACAATTTCACAACCAAACTAAACATTTATACACAACTGACTAGTTTATTTACAATATTAGTCTATAGACAAAGGTCTAAAAAAAAAAGCAGAAAGGCTACAAGTCGTCTGGGTGTTCGAACTTGTAGCAGAACAACTTGAGGTCTCTTGGGGACTCGGGTCCACCACTGCACCATCAAGAGGGTCAATTGTACCATCACCAAACGCAATCTCTAACACCGACATTGGGACCTCAGACTCCTGTAGGGGAACTTCTCTGAGCCCATTTCGCCCGCGACGATACCACGCTCTGAATTGAGGGGGTACCCTCCGAGGTAGACCTGCATCAACCTAGACAATGGTTCTCACGAGTTCATAGATCCAGGCTCCTTGGCCCCCAGGAAGAGGGATCTGGGTGACCTATTCGGTGACCTTTTTAGGTTGGCCAAAACACTCAGGATTGACCGCCATCTAAGGACCTAAAAATATTGAGCCACGACGGGGTGAGACAATATCTCAGCAAGTTCACCCCCTAAACTCCGACTAGGAAGGAAATATGCCTAAAGGCTGTCTATGCACACACAAGATAGAGGACTTACCTTGTCTCAATTCATTCCTGCAAGTCAGTACAATTTATATGCTCAACCAGATCAATTCAATTCAAACCTGTCGCGACCTAAATGTTGATCGGCCGGCGAGCGTGTGACACTTCCGGTGGTCGGAATATGGCAATTTTGTCCCAAAAAATTATAGATAGAAATTAACAAACCCTAAAAACAAAACCCCCAAACTCTTCTCCGTTCTTTGTCCTCTCTCACTTAGAGAACCCAAATTCTCTATTGATGGAGCAAGATCCCTGAATCCTTGAGTTCGGAGGAAGTGGATTCGAAGTGGATTCATTGGAAAGAAATGAAGACAGAAAACAAAAGAAGAAGATGTGAAGAAATGAAGTTAGGCGTTTCTTATTGTGTTTCAATTTGTGTTCCATTAACAGAAAATTTCCGTGCTCCAAGCAAGAGAGGACAAAGAACGGAGAAGATGCAGAGTAGAAGAAGAAAAACATGAGAACATGAAGATTTTTTTTTTTTTTTTTTAAGATCAAAAGGACGTGAAGAGTTTAGGGGTTTGTTTTTAGGGTTTGTTAATTTCTATCTATATTTTTTTTGGACAAAATTGCCCATATTCCGACTACTGGAAATGTCACACGCTCATCGACTGGTAAACATTTTGGCTGGCCAGTAAGTTCAGTTCCTTATTTGAGACTTGTTAGTTATTTTGGATCCTTATTTAGGACAACGGCTATTTCGGGTCCTTATTTGAGAAAATAGGCTCACTTTGGGTCCTTATTTGAAATTTTCTCTTAAAAAAATAATTCGACGTCTTACGGATCAAATTAAATAATTACAATAATTTTGGGCAAAACCCTAGCGAATGATGCCTATAAGATTTACGAATATTGACATCCAATCTTCCAATTTAAACAACTGAACTTAAAATAAATAAAATAAAGTAAAATAAAAATAAAATCTACCTAAGATGGGCAGTGCAGGAAGGAAAATGCGACGACGGGGGTGGGTGTAGTGGCGTGGGGATTGGATGGCCAGACCAACAGTGGGTAGACCGGTGGGTACCAAGTGAAGGGGGAGCAGCAGGCGTCGAACAGACCGCCAGGTGGCAACGGTGACGGCACGGGCTACAGTAGAACGGAGATGCGGCGTCGGCTGGTTGTTGAGGACAGAGAGGACGGTGGCGCGGCGGAGGAGTCAGGCCGGGGCTAAGTAGTTGTTGCAGCGGTGGTCGTCGCAGCAGGCGGCCTAGGTCGTCGTGGGTCAGCAGGCGGAGGCACACGGCCGGAGGTGGTGCAGAGGTTGTTGGATCGCGGGTTGCAGAGGCGCGACGTTGGGTTGAGCAGTTGCTGGGGCGGCTTTTGATATGATAGCCTGAATTTTCAGATTTGTTTTCAATTAAATAAATTGGGCTTTTCGTCGACGTGCCTATAGTGTTATTCTCTGAGTTGGCCACTCATGAGATAACTGGTCTATTTGAGGAAGCAATTAAGGAATCTAAACGTAATGGATTTGAGAATTTGACTAGAAATTGATTGCTCGAGAGTGTCGATCTGCAAAGGTCATTACGACATTTGTCGGGCGATCAAAGATCAGAGATATGTCAATTTGATTGAGATACGTGATCAAAGTGTGGGTGATTCCACCCGATTGCAAAATTCTCGTCGGTCGACATTAAATTGATTTTCTAATGTTTTGGGTATCCTGTGTTTATAATTGAAATCTTGAGATTTTCACGACAATCGAGGATCAATAATATGTCGAAGATATACTTTGTGACTCGAGATAAATTGATCACAGGTTAATTGCACCAAAAATTCCTAAAAGTTACCCGGTATATTAGGCTACGCTAAAAGCGCGTCGGATTGAAAATTACCGCGAATTTGAACCCGATTTCAGAAATTGAAAATCCGGTCGTGTCACGATCTATTTTAGAAATATCGACTCATCCTCCGGAGATTTTTCAGAAATTCCGAGGTTTTTACGGAAAATTGATTTGGACGTCGCGGAAAATTAGCAGAAAATTGGACGGGTCAAATTAAAGGAAATTTGGACTCTCAATCCAAGCTTTTGGGTGTCGGGTACTTACAGAAAATTATACGGGCTTTTTCCTCAATGAAATTGGATCTTGATTTGGAGATGTGAGTGAAGAATTGAAGCTAAATTAAGTGAAAATTCGGAATCTTGGAAGGGACCACAATTTTGGCTTCAATTTGGATTTAATGGTGGTATTATCTTGTTAGAAAGAAATAGGAGGGACAAGCAATTAAGGCAATGGCTAAGGGTTGAGAATATTGGGCCCCTCCTTAGCTTCATTTGCAAGATTTCTTCCGTCTTCATGCTTTGCTCTCCTTCGACGCCCTCTGCTTCTATCTCCCTTTCATTTCTTCTCGTTTTTCTTTTCATCCAAGCAACCCATCCCCATTTTGATTTCTTCTTCACGTGTCTTCCCACCACCACCATCATCATCCAACATCCACCCCATCATCTTTCTTTCCTTCCCATCATCTTCATCATCCATCATCCGCTCTACCTCTCCACTCACTGAATCACCCACACGTCCACGATCTGCTCTCTCGGTCATCAAGCCAACCCATGCGGCCACCGAGGTTGACTTCTCTGCTTTAGGCCACGTTTCACTGCAGTTTAACCCACCGAACGACCTTGCATCTCCACCAAAAATTCCTGCTTCATTCCACTGTCTTCGTGTCTTCTCTCCTTCGCCGCACGAAGCAAGTCAACCGAAACTGCCGCACGACCAGCTCGTCTTCAGCTTTTTCCATCCACGAAGCAACAGCCCAGCAACCGAAGCAGTTGCTGCTTCCTTGTCCGCATCTCCACCGTTTGTGCAGCTCGTCTCACGCGTGAGTCAACAACCCACCGAAGCAGCCCCCATCGTTGACTGCACGCCTCAAATTCAGTGAAGCCGCGCGTCTCCCAGCTCCGTTTCTGCTTCGGACTTGCCGCGCCAGTGTCGATCGAAGCCCAAGCTGCTGCCATTCGTCCGGCCCACCTTCTTGGCAGAGAGCAGCCCAGCGTCTTCAGTCTTGGGCCGTGTCTTCAGCCCAGCGAAATTTTAAAGTGCAGCGGCCCAAGAGAACAGTCTAATTATTTGAGTCTTCAGCCCAATTCAGCAAGGCCCAATTCCAGCAAGTCAATTGAAGCCCAGCCCAAGTTGGAAACAAATCTCATATTTGGGCTGAGATTTGTTGGGCCTGTTTTAGGCCCGGTCCAAGTCCGCCGACACCGTCGAAAATTTGGATTTCGGCCGCCGTCGCGCCATCGTCACGGTGAACTGGTTTCCGCAATTAACCGGTGAGTTTATACTCTAAACTCTACTTAGTAGGCTAATGACGTTTAAGGGGTGTTTAGATTTATTTTATTAGGAATTAGGTGGTTAGTTAGATTAAATTAGAAATGTAATTATTTAATTGAGCATGTTAGGTGGTTAGTATGGTTTAGCTAAGGCCTAAATAAATTATACTATTTATTTAGAAGGGTTTGGGAATTTCTCCGAGTCCGTATTGGTTATTAATTTAATGATTGTGGCCTAGGTTAGTATTTTTAGAATTTAAATTGATTTATTTAATTAATTTATGTAATTATTTAATTATTAATTATTTTTCTGGAAATCAAGCCGGGATTTGCTGGTGATCGGAATTTCATGCTGATTGCAATGGTGTGGTTAGTTTCTACAATTGAGTGTTAAATTATGCAAATTGAGTGCTGATTGGATTGTTGGTATTTAATTCCAAAAATTGTGAATTTTCACTATTTATTCAAAATCCCGGGTATCGGGTTTTGACATTGAAAATAGTTTTTAGTATTATATGAAATAGTGGGATTTCAAAAAAGGAAGAACATTAATTTTTCCGAGTCAAGTTGACGTGTACCCACACACGAGTAATTTCATGTGAATTTCTAATACGAAGAAAAAGGCCAAGCTCACCATTTTAATTGAAACATTTGAGTGCAATGTACGGAGACTTAGGCCATATTTGACTGATCGTGTGTTAGTTAAGAGAAATCGTCCCGGGCTGTTAAGCTAGACGTTATCCCTATTTAGGATACCCCTTGGATAACGGGAAGCCGGTCGCAGTTGATTCTGGACCCTATGCTCCTTCAAGAAAGCCATCTGATAAAGAGACGTGCTGTGCTCAATGGGGTGAGACGATGCCTGGCAATGCCAGAAGACCGCCGAACAGAGAGTAGGTCGTGCTATATGCCGAGATGAAAACTAGGAACGCATGATAAATTGAGTGTGGCGTTTCAGTTATTGGAGCTTATTGTTGCTCATGCTCTCATGTTGTCTGGAATATAAATTGTACTGACCTGCAGGGTGGATCTGAGACGAGGTAAGTCTCCTTGATTGTGTGATTGTGTGATTATGACACTTCTGAGTGTATTTCCCTCCTAATTAGGGTTTAGAGCTTAGACTCGCTGAGATGATATCTCACCCCATTGTGGGACAACATTTTCAGGGTTGTCGAGTGGAGAACCTGGAGCTAAGAGGAGGTGATGGGAAGCGTGGGTCAGTTAGGACCGCTTCTTTTTGGAAAGCCAGTCTTTTGTAGTCTTTTGGCCATAGACTTTGGTACATGACTCAGTGTATATATAAAAGCATGCTTGTTTGTGAATTTATTGTCCTGCTTTTCTATCCCGAGATAATTATTATTAGGGGATTTATAATATGCTTCCGCATGTGCAATAAAACAAAAAGGGTCGGTGACTAATTCTAGGAAGTCGCAAAATTTTATCGACTAGAGAGGGATGGGCACGCACTCGGGGTTCGGGCATGACATTCGAGGGTTGGCTGAGCGCAGTGATCAAAGAGCACGAAGCGGTGGTGGCCGTCGGACGAGCGGTGTTGCTTGGTTGCAGCGGCGTCGCGGACGTCAGGGATGGTGTAGTGGCGAATGTCAGCAGTCGGAGTCTTGGTTGCAGCGACGTTGGGGGCGACGATGCTTGCGAAGACGCGTAGCTACGGAAGCTTGGCTGCTGGTTGCGCAGTGATGTAGACACGACAGCCGGCACAGGGATGGACGGACAGCAGCGACGCGAATGGTGGAGTCAGCACTTTGTTCTTCTTCTTCCTTTTTTTTTTTTTTCTCTCTGCTCACTTCCTCTCACATCTTCTCCTCCCGGCACTGCACTCTCTGCCTCACGTCTCTTCTCTCTTTCCCTTTTTCTTTTTTTTTTTGACTTTTTTTCTAGAAAACAAAGACGAAATAACTTCTTCTTTTTTTTTTTTTTTAATTTTGAACTCTAACAAAATGAAGGAACCACTCCCACTTTTTTTGCTCTAAATTTTTTTTTGAATTCCCTCTGAATTTTTCTCTCAAAATTTCTTCCCTCGGTCACGAAAATTGTGGCTCTTTTTTTTTTTTTTTTTTTTATAGTGATTTCTAGATGGCCGCTTTCCATGGCAACTTTCGAGTTTCCATCTTCTATTGCATTAAATCAAGGCTGCAAATCGGAGCATGATTTCGCAATCGCCCTTGATTTTGCTCGATTCCTTCCATTTTATCGAAATCTTTGCCCTTTATTCATCTGATTTTTAATTGCTTATGCATTCATCAAAATCTGAATATTCATTAGAATTTCAAACTTTCATGCATAATCAATCAAATCGATTTTCCCCATTTTTTTTTCATTTTTTCCATTTATTTGTTTTAATGCAATTTTTATTTTCTTTATTTTCCTAGATTTGCCAAAATTAGGTGTCAACAAAACCAAATCATCGATCAGCTCAGTCAATCAACTTAATTCGACACAATTGATATCATATATCAATCGGTACTATCTATCCATCAAGTACTATCTATCAATCGGTTCGATATGACCACTGCTCACACAAACTGAAATAGTTTATCATAGCTCTCATAAGCTTATATAGATAGATAATAGCTCGCCCAAGCTGATATATAGATCATGCTCCCACAAACTGATAAACAATCATAGCTCAAACAAGCTGATAAGGTATACTGCTCTCACAAGCTGACATATCAAGTTCATAGGTTGATATAGTATATTGCTTATGCAAATGGGCTCTCACAAGCTAATGTGCAATAAGGCTCTCACAAGCTGACAAATCACCGTGTTAAAATACTTGAAAAAAATAATCGTGTGTGGATACACAGTTGACCTAAGCCAAAATTGCAATTCTTTTCAAAAAGTCCCACTATTTAATATAGTCCATAAATACATTTTTGACATTGTAAACCGACGTTGGGTATTTTCTAATTAAAATACCGAAATTACTCAATTTTTGGATAAATACCCAAATTTACAATTTCCACTCAATTTGCACAAATCAGCACTCAATTAAAGAAACCAAGCACACCATTGCAATCAGCATGAAATTTCAGTCACCGACTATCCCGGTATAATTCCAAAAATAATAAATAATTAAATAAATACCAAAAATAATTAAATAAATGCAACTAAATGCCATTAATAGAAACTTAGGCCGGAAAAGCCTAATTAAACACCGAAACGGGCCCGAAAAATTTCCAAACCTATCTAGATAAATAGTACAGCTTATCTGGTCTCTAATTAAGCCGATCTAACCACCTAATATGTAAAAACGAATAATTAAATCGTTAATCTGTTCTAACTAACCACCTAAAACATACTTAGCCTAAACTAATCGTCACTTAAGTATCATTTAACTCCCTAAGTAGAGTTTAGTAAATAAACTCACCGATTTAGCATTCCGGTAAGTCCATGACGACGACAACGCGGAGACGGGTGACGAATCTCTTAACGGCGGAGCCAAGCAAGGACGGGACAGACCTGAAAACAGGCGTTGAAGTCCACAGAAGCTTGTTGTCCTTCGGTTCTGGTTGCTGGGCCAAAAGAGAGAACCGAGCTATGGGTTGAGTTAGAAACAGCGAGACGGGTTGGCAAAGGCTACTCCGATGACTTGGATAGTGGTCTAGGAAGCTCGACGGTGACCAGGAACGGCGTGGGGACACAGCAGGGCTTGCAGAACAGGCAGAACGGGCGCGGGCTTGTGCGAGGGCGCAACAATGTGCGAGCGGCAAGCAGAGATGGCAGGGAGCCCGGTGGGGGGTTTGTAGCGGCAAGGGGGGCTTGGCTCGGTTCTTCTGCAACTTTTGAAGCTTCAAAGGCTTGAAAATGGAGAAAGTGAGCTGCAAGAGGAAGAAGGGACCAGCTGCTAAAGAGAGGGGGCCACCAAGCCTTCTAGAAACCAAAGTTATCCCCTTTGAGCTCATCCAACATGCCCCACCACTCCAGCCTTGGTCAGCAGCCCCTATCCACTTCAAAACTTTCCCAACACACTTGCCAAAGGGTCAAAAAGGTTGCACACCAAGGGGGCCTACGAATTTGATACCATTTTCCCCAATTTGAGTTCAAATCCTCTCCAATTGGACCTAAAATGGAGTCCATAAATACTGCCAAGATTTCCACACTTCAATTTACATTTTTTCTCGTTAATAGAACCAATTTGCATCCCAAAAACAAGATAAAAAACGGTCCTTTGAATTTTTTGATCGAAAACAACCATATTTTGAATTTTCGCCAAAAATCTCGATTTGCCAAAAAATCTTCGAAGGATAAGTCAACGTTTCTAAAATGAATCGTGACATGACAGAACCTTTTAATTTCTGAAATCGAATTTAAATTCGCGATTAATTTCAATTTGGCACGATTTTAGCGTGACCTAATTTATCGGGTAGCTTTTAGGAATTTTTGGTGCAATTGACCCGTGGTCAATTTATTTCGAGCCACAATGTACACGTTTGACACATTGATGATTCTTGGTTGTCGTGAAAATCTCGATGTTTCAAATACAGGCACGGGTACCAAAACGACAGAAAAATAAGTCTAGTGCTGATCGAC
Organism: Eucalyptus sideroxylon; assembly: GCA_014182405.2. Taxonomy (NCBI): domain Eukaryota; kingdom Viridiplantae; phylum Streptophyta; class Magnoliopsida; order Myrtales; family Myrtaceae; genus Eucalyptus; species Eucalyptus sideroxylon. Next base: position 46,571,228 of record CM024550.2, read on the forward strand.
AAGAATTTTGCACTCACACTTTGATCACATATCTCAGTTGAGTCGACCTATCTCTGATTTCTAATCAATTTTTAACTTTGCCGTAATGACCCTTGTAGAATAGCATAGTCAAGCAGTTGATTTTTGATCGAATTCTCAAGTTTATTGCGTTAAAATTCCTTAACGGCTTCACTAATTAGACTAGTTATATCGTGAGTGATCACCTTAGAGAATAGAATTATAGGCACGTCGATGAAAAGCCCGATTCATTCAATTGAAAAGAGAACCTGGAATTTAAGATGTCATAGGAGGGGTTTTGCTCCATGGTCTAAACAAAACTAGAAGTTAGCAAGCACTAATAATCAAATCTCTACTCCAACGACTCATTTCAAAACGCAAGTAAACCAAATATAGCCTTGCAAGAAAAATCCATGGAAAGCCATTGATGATGAGCATATAAGCCAAATTATTATTTCCTTTCATTTTTTTTTTTTGAAGATGCTTGAAAAGATGGTGATTGTCAATGGATGGATTCTCGACGAAAATGAAATTAGCCACTTAGGGTTTGCTTGGCAACTTGCCAAACAGTGTTTGTTTTTTGTTTTTTTGTTCCCGGAAGTAGATTTTGAACAAAAATGCGTTTGATAAACTTTTTGTTCTCGGGAACAAATTTCTATTTTTTTTGTTCCCAGAAGTAGATTTGGAACATAATTGAGGATAATAAAGAAATTGATTCTTATTCCTTGGAACAATTCTAGAATCAAGCACTTCTTTTCTCTTTTTCTTTTCTTTTTTCTTGTTCCTTCCCTCTTTCTTCTTCTTCATTCGTTGCCACCGCCGTGATTGCTATCCGCCCACCACCGCCGGTTGCCAGAGGCTCGCTAGGCTAGGGCGAGGTCTGGTGAGCTCGTCGGAGGCAAGCCCAGCCACAGGCGAGGCCAAGCCCCCCCGATGACCAAGCGGGCCTCGCTGGGGCCTCCCTCGGCCACTAATGAGGCTCACCTAGCAATCAGCTAGGCTCGACCGACGAGGGTCGGCCTTGCCGAGGGCCGGTGACACTCTAGTGAGGTCACTAACCCTTGTCCGGCTGTCGCCGATCATTTCAAGGCCGGCGACCGGCGACTTGAAGAAGAAGAATAGGAGAAAGAAAGGAAAAAAATAAAAGAAGAAAAAGAAAAAAAGAGAAAAAGTAATGAAATTATTTAAAAATTAAAAGAAAATGATTTGGAGTAGAAATTTCGAGCATGCTACCAAACACAATTCTATTTCGGGAATTGAAATTTTAGACAGTTACAAAACGGTTTAAAATGCTTAGAAATTGTTCTTGGGAACATAATAAAAAAGAATTATTTATGATTAGAAATTGTTCCCAGGAATAGAAGCGTTACCAAACGCGCCCTTACCTAGTGCCACCAAGAACCCCCTTTAGCTTCTTAACCTGGGCATCATCAAGGGAAGTGGTGGCCTCCACCAATTTAGAAGGAAAAATATTAGCGAATAGAGATTTGAAGCCCAAGGCTCGGATTGCTGAAGTTGACTATGGCAAGTGCTGGACCTTTACCAGCATTCAATTGGAAGTGCAATAGCCCCTGAAGGAAAATCATGTTGTCCCCTTTGTTGAGGTTCTTCAGGTTGATGATGTTTGCTGACAATGAGATGAACCCAGCATAGATTGACCCTTGGAGTACGAGGAGGACCTTTGAGGCGCCTGGGTGCGTGTGCATCGGGGTGAACCTGCTGGGGGCCATATCGAAATTAATGGTTGCAACCAATCTATATATGATAGGGACTATATAGCTGTTGAGCGTATTCACAACTCATCTTGAAAGTGGCAAAGAAGGTTCAATCTACGCTAGAATGTTTGTAAGTTCTATTTTGGAAGTTTACTTAACAAAAATATAGCACTGCACCACCATTAAACCAATAATTACATAACATTACTTTTCACTTACAATGCTTCTCTATCTCTAACTGAATGAATCTCTCCTCCAGTCAATACGAAAATAGTGGGTCTTTCTCATAAATTTTACACATAATTTTTTATCCATTTGATAAAATACAAATAAATGTCCTTTTGTTGACACCTGAATTTTATTTGGCAAATCAAACATGCATGTTTTGTAAAAACAAGAAGTGTATGAAAAAAAAAAATACTAAATAAAAGTTGGGCCATCTCACTGCAACCTCGCTTCCACATATTCGTATCTTGTATGTGTGCATTCAGCGGGGTGGAATAGAAGAGAGAGAACGCACATACGCAAAGCTCAACAAATTCTCTCTTGCATCATCATTTTCAAGCAGCTTCTAGGTCACCATTCCCTCTTCATACTCAGCCACCTCCACTCCACCGATAGCCGCCACTCGTCTCTGATCGTCGACCACCACAGTCTCTTTGCATTTGAACCTCAGAGATTAAAGCAGAGAGTATAGGGAAGGAATTCTCATGTTCAGTTGTGATTCTCTCTCGATTTCCTCTATGCATCCTTACCCCTTACTCTATCACCGATTGTCATTGCAGGCCACTTCCTCGACACCACCAGCTTCGCAGCCACAGGAAGTGCTCTCTTTGCTTGTGTTTTCAAGCTAACTTCATCAAAGTGCTTGATTCTCCATCTCCCTCCTTTAGTCCATTCCAGTGTTTGGTGCTACAACTCCTGAAGATTCACTCCTTTGATTTGATCACCAATCGCGGTCAGATGTTACTCTTCGTCATGGTAAATCCACATACTCTGTTTCTGCTGAAGGTAAAGACCAAGTACTCAATTCCACCAGCGTGAAATCCGGTCGCGTTTTAGGCTTTCCTGATTACCTTGAGCATGCTGCATTGCCTCTTTGTGATAAGATCTCTTCCTTATTTCTGCATCTAGATCATTTGACAAAAATATCAACTACCTATTTGATAAATTCCTAAACTAGATTAGTGTGCTTTGATTCAGACTCTGATGGAGAGCTTTCCTTAGCTTGATCAATACATTAGTTTTGTTGTATGGACTTTACTTGTATTTCATTTCCTTTCATTTAAGAAGTTAGTAGCTATTCATTTTAGGAATTGTTATTGAAATTCTCAGATTAGATGCATATTCAGTGTGTACATGAGATAAATCTGATATCTAAGTATTACAGAACTTAGACCAAGGACATCTTGAACGAAAATGAATTGATCCATGCACATTTACTTCTTATGCTTCACAATATGTTGATCTATGTTTATTGTGCCCAACTGCCAACATATTATGAAAAAATATTGCTGGGTTTGTTCTCTGCACATGTTGAGATAGCAAGCGTATTGAATGAATGCTAATATCTTGAATCTTGGGTGCATGCTGCAAGAGCCTTGAGCTGCTGCTCTAGTCATCACATACATATTCATTTTGGGTGGACAGTGTTACTAATTGGTTCATCTTCATATCCGTTGAGTTGTTGATGTGGTCACCTTGTGTTCGTACCAATGTGTTATGCTACAGATTGTCTATTCTGTGCATGCTTGCTGTTCATATGTCCTGGTATGTGGAATTGTTCAATTGTGTCATTGATGTGCTGTTCATTCATCCCAAGCAGTTACTATACAGATTTCCTCTTTCATTTTTTTCTGTTCTATTTTGGTGAGCCCCTAATGTTATGACTGAAGAATTTAGAGTTGTAACAGCGTGTATACGCATTCATTTTGGGTGGGCAATCTTACTGATTGGTTCATCTTCGTATGCCTTGAGTTGTTGAAGTGGTCACGTTGTTGTGTTTGTACCGTTGTATGATGTGCTGTGTTATGGATTATGTCTATCCTGTGCATACTTGTTGTTCATGGTGTGTAGAATTGTTTAATTGTGTCATTGATGTGCTGTTCGTTCATGCCAAGCGGTTGCTGTCCAAATTTCCTCATTCATTTTTTTTTTCCGTTCCATTTTGGTGAGCCTCTAGTGTCGAGGCTGAAGAATTCAGAGTTGTAACGGCCCAGTATGAGGAGACAATTGTTCAAATGCTTTTAGGTTTTGTTTAGTTTGTAAAAACTGAATAATTTGAAAATAATTTTCCTAAAAATGTTGGTATCTTTCAAGACATTTATTTAATTTCAAGCTAATCATAGGAGAAGGAATAAAAAAAAATCTTGTAGAAAGTAAGTTATTAGCTACATTTTATATGTGAACCGTTAATTTCATGAAGCTATATCATTGTTTGAAAAGTTTTTGTTGGAATTCGAGTCGGCGGAAGACGACTTACCTTTATCCGATGTGCAAACAATAATTAACCCTGGAATGAACGTTGAATTGCGGATGAATCACAAACAAAATGATCTCATGTTGGTCCGAATGCAATCACAAGGAAAGCACACGATTTCCACAACGTAAATGCCGATTGTTCTTGTAAAGGTCAAATGGAACGCTTTCCTATTCTTTGATGGAAAGAGAGAAATTTTTTTAGCGTATGTTCCACCAAAAACGTGCCAACGGTTGTCTACAAAAGACTTTTATACAACTCCCTTCGTACATTTTCAAATGGTGTCTTTCTATCGTAGCATATCAAGACGAAACGGTGCGGTCTAATCACACCCCATCATGGACGTACTAGCTAAAGTACAACATTTTCCACTCGGACATAATGGGCTTGATAGCGCTCTATCAAGAATATAAAGCATTCAACATTCATTAACTTTACAAAACAATTCATATTGACAAATAAGCCGTGCGACCAGTGAGTACACTTGTACTTGGGAGCTCAAATTATGCATCTATTAGGGATGACATAATGGCTACAACCTCAAAAAGAAATAAACAATCGATGTCTCACAGTACCCCATATATATTTTGTTACATCAATTTAAGTATACATATCCCTTAAAGGCTATACTTGACTATTCTCAAAACACCATGCGTTTACAATTATATCCGCAACCACATAAGGCGATATAATTGGTCGATCAGTAAATACATGTGATAGATGTAAAACAACAATGGCCTTCCTTCGCACTCATGTCTCTCTCCATTTCAGAACAACTACTTTCCTAGATACGTTTCATAAGATCATATCTATTCATGACCGCTGGTAACATACTAAAGTAGCAACATTGATATTTTACTTCGAGAACATAGTCAGAAGTACCATAAGGCACAAAATGAAGTAAATTATAAATTACCTCAAAGGCTCACACGATGAGTAAATAGAGATAATTTTACTCGCATTCCCTTATCGGTCGAACGATGCACATGTAGTATGAATTATATGCTATATTAGATTTCTCTTTCTATAAGAACATATGTCATATATTAAATATATCCACTATACGAATCTTAGCCTAAACATAGTCACATGCTCCCCACGTACTCATGTTTAACTCGAGTGTTATATCAGCTCACTTTCTATAATGTCTGATTAAGTACTCGCATCCGTCATCTTTCAGGCATATATGATTGTGAGACTATCATGTTTGATTTTATTATAAATAATCACAAACCTCATCTTGACTCCAATCAAGGCGACATCTTATTTTATGTACTAAACATGCTCTTCAACATTCACTTGTACATAACGTCTCATCTCAACGTGCTAACTATAACACTTGAGGTGATTGCTCGTGTGAGTGAGCTAATCAATGCCTACTGACATACTTTCCAATAATATATGTGTGTATGTGCTAGTCTCATAATGTATTTGTACTTATTGATAAAACATCAAGTCATTAATAAATAAACAAGTACAATACATATGTCCACAAATACATAAACCAATGATCATTTACAATAATACATATCACATTTTACGCAATCCTAGTGACATTTTGTGGGTTAAGAATATGTCTCTAGGGCCTTCGTAAATGAATCAACAACCATTCTATTGGTTGAAATGTATTGTAGGATCACTTTTTTTCTGCGCTATAATATCTCTGATGAAGTTGTTCTTTATGTCAATGTGTTTCGTCCTTCCATGATACTTGGGATATTTCACATAAGTAATAGCCGCTTGATTTTCGCAATAAACTATCACCGGTCTTAGAACTTCAATGATAGTGGCTAAATTTTCCAAGAAACTTTTTAGCCATACTGCTTCTTGTGCTGCGGCATAACATGCAATAAATTTTGCCTCTATCGTAGACAAGGTCGTGTATGTTTGTTTCTTTCTATTCCAAGAAATTGCACCTCCATTGAGCAAGAACGCATATTCAGAAGTCAATTTACGCTCATCCAGGTCTCCACCCCAGTCAACATCTGAATAACCTAATAGGCATAAATCATTCCCTTGGTAACAAAGTCGATAGTCCATAGTGCCTTTCAAGTATCTCAAGATCATCTTCATTGCTTTCTAGTGTGCTTGATCGAGATTTGATTAATATCGACTCACTAATCTATATATCGGGTCGAGTACACATCATAGCATACATCAAATTTCTAACCGCATTAGTGTAAGGAACAGTTTCCATTGCTTTAATTTCTTCTGGAATCTTAGGACACATTTCAATACTTAGGCCTTCACCTTGCATGATAGGGGTATTAATGGGATTATAATGCTGCATATTGAAACACTTAAGAATCTTCATTATATAAGACTCTTGTGATAAAGTAAGAGGTTTCCTTGATCGATCTTTTTTCAATCTTAACTCCTAATATATAAGCAGCTTCTCCCATGTCATTCATTTCAAAATTAGAGGACAATCATTCTTTTATGGCGATAACTAAAACCTTGTCATTTTCAGCCAACAGAATATCGTCTACATAAAGTGATAAAATCACGAATTTATCTTTGGATCGCTTGACATATACACAGTGATCTTCTTCGATCATTGTGAAACCAAAAGTTGTTATGGCTCGATAAAAATGAAGATACCACTGTCTAGATGATTGTTTAAGGCTATATATTGAGTGATGAAGTTTACAAACTTTATACTCTTGACCTTTAGCTATGAAACATATTGGTTGTTTCATATAAATGTCATCATCTAATTCTCAATTGAGAAATGCTGTTTTTACATCCATTTGATGTAATTCAAGATCCAAATGTGCAACGTTGGCTAGGATAAAGCGTATTGAGGCAAACCTTACAATTGGTAAAAATGTTTCCCATAGTTTATACCCTCTTGTTGAGTATAACCTTTCGCCACAAGACGAGCCTTATACTTTTCAATGGATCCATCCGTCCTTCGCTTAATCTTAAAGACCCATTTGTTTCTAATGGCCTTACGATTGAATGGTAGATCAACCAAGTCCCAAACATGATTTGCCATCATTAACTCAATTTCATCTTCCAAAACTTTTATTCATTCTTCCTTATCAGAGGATGAGAGAGCCTCTTGAGTAATCTTAGACTCAGCATTGTCTTTTTGAGCAATCATAAATGCTTCCCTTTCAATCTCAAAACGACGACAGGAAATACTCTTACGATTACTTTTACGTAATTGAATTTCTCTTGAATTCAATTCGTCATGCGATGCAACACTCCCACTAGGTCTTATGTATTGAGGTAAATCTTCATTTCCCTCTATAACATTAGTGGGTGTGTTATTAGGATCTTCCATCTCATATAATTGGAAGTCTTTATCAATCTTACCTCTACTAGGAAAATCGTTCTCCAAGAACGTAACATCTCGTAACTCCATTTCAGTCACATTTCCATCAACTTGTTCACCTATAAACACGTACCTTTTGGAGTGTTTAGAATATCTTACAAAAATACATTTCTTCTTTCTAGGACCTAATTTGCCATATTTATGGGAAGAATCATGAACATAAGTTGCACATCCCCATGGATGTAGAATACTCAAGTCTGGTTTCCTACCAGTCTATAATTCATAAGGGGTGGAAGTGACTGATTTTAAGGGTACTCGGTTAAGTACATAGGCAGCAGTCAATAACGCATCTCCCCAATAGGAGATAGGTAAATTTGCTTGCATCATCATAGACCTAACCATTTCCAATAGGGTTCTATTCTTTCTCTCAACTACCCTATTTTGTTGTGGAGTATCAGGAATAGTCAATTGTCGTACAATTCACTTTTCATCACAAAGAGCCTTGAATTGCTCTGATAGATATTCACGTTTGCGATCGGTTCTCAATCCCTTTATTGTTTTTTTCAACTGATTCTCTACCATTATTATATATCATCTAAAGCAGTCTAATGCTTCTGACTTATGGGAGATCAGAAAAACATAACTGAAAGACGTGAAGTCATTTATGAAAGTAATGAAATATGAGGCTCCATGCCTCGCCCTCACATTCAAAGGACAGCAAATGTTATAATGTATGAGTTGCAATGGAAATTCGGCTCTAGTCTCTATACCGAATGGTTTTCTAGTTACTTTTCCCACTATACAATGTTCACATACGGGTAGATTAACATTAGTGAGTGACCCTAAAAGGCCTTCTCTAGCTAATCTTTGCATTTTTTATGACCCGGTGTGACCTAATTTAGCATGCCTAGTACTTGCATTAATCTCAATATTACTAGAATATGCAATTAAAGAAAAATAACCATCAACATTAACATTGTACTGATCATAGCTAATGTCTAGCACCATAAAACCATTCAATACATGACCTAAACAATAATAAACTATTCCAAACGAAATGTCAACACGATCATCATGAAAATTCAATACATAACCTAAGCTAAGAAGAACAACTACGGAGATCAAGTTTCGTCGAATATCTAGAATCTAAAGGACATTATGTAGGAATAGGTTTCGACCACCACGTAAAATTAATTTACATGTGCCAATACCCTTCACTTTAACTCTTGAGTTATGTTCAACATATATCCATCTTCTACCAAGCTGTATCCAACGATACGCCACAAATGCTTCTCGGTCTTTAGCTACGTGATCTATTACTCCTGAGTCTACAATCCACATTGGATGACATTCAGCAAGGATTACGGTGCTAAAAATAAAAGCATTACTTAAAGTAATGGAGTAATAGGGTACCTCTTTCAACTCAGTGCATTTACGAGCAAAGTGTCATCTTGGCCTTGTCCTTCTTCCCACCACGCTTCTTGCGTCGGAAGGTTTTAGCCTTTTTAGGTGCCTAATCAGTCTTCTTCCATTTGTTGTTGAATTGATGATTCATTTTACGCTTAAAGCCCGAAACTTTGCGCAAACTTGATTCATCAACATAAGCATGGATAGAGGATCTCGCAACCTCTAGGCGCTCATCCTCTAATTTCAAATGACGCGCTATATCGTCAAAAGTGACAATATTCTCATTATGCGTCATATTGATCTTCATATGCTCCAAATTGTTAGGAAGAGACCTTATAACAGCTTGAACTTGCTGTTCATCAGTAAGGGAGTGACCTACTGACTTTAACTCACGAATCATGTTTGATATCTCTCGAAGATGCTGTCTCATCGTTACATTTGGGCGCTTTCAATATGTGTCAAACTTGATAGTGAGTCTCCTCAACTTAGTGGCAGATGTACCCCAAAACTTATCTTTCAAGGCAACCCATATAACTTGAGCTTTATCATAACTTTCAAACTCACACATAAAATCATCTTAAATACAACTCAGTAACGTGATGCGAGCGATGCTATTCTTCTTTTTCCAAGCTTGATAAGATTCTAAATCTCTTATGTGTTAAGCTGAAGTTCCATACTCAGGTTCATCCATGGTGTGGTTGAGGGTTTCCAAAACTTCTTGCTCCTCAAAGATATACTGAACCTTTCGTTGCCAAATATCATGATTGTCACTGTTTAGCTTCTCACCCCTATTAAGGTTAGCCACAATGTTCTTGGATGCCGATGTCATAATCAATTACTATAATACATTGACATAATAAACATAGAATCAATACTAGCACACTTTAAAGAGTAACCCATATATTTAATTTGCAATAAATACAAACTAAATTAATGATAATTCAACAAAAGACACAGAAACAAAAGTTCACTATGTTCCCAATCAGCTCCTATGTACGATTGTTCTATTATTATTAACTAGTTTTATTTGCGCAAATTTTAAGTTCTAGGTGAGAATTCCTTCGAATTCTACCAACCTGCGACCTCTCACTAGGAAAAATAATTTCACGACCTTATGTAATTTCTAAATTTTTTCATTAACACAAAAACATAGCATGATGTAAACCAACGTACAAAAAACATTCATGCTGCAACTATAATCAAAACAGTAATTCAACATGTAACGGAAAAATAAGGATTTCCTACTATTGTTCGAATTTTCATAGAATTAGAAAATTTGCAAGTATATTAAACTATATACATGCTACCATTTAACCAAGGTCTACACAACATATATGACGTTATTTTCATACAAGTAAGCTACTATATTTCCAAAAACATAAGAAAATACAAATAAAAAATGATAAACAGTGCATTTAAACCCCCAAAATACATGTACTTAGGGTTCCCTACACATTTTCATACCTTTAAAAAATTCAAAAATAAAAAATAATTACACCACAGTGTAGAGCACATCTATACGAACAAAACACCACCGACCATGCTCTAATTAGAGGTCGCACACACCCCCATGCGCTGCCTAAGGCATGGCGCGTGTGGCGCACACGCTAGTGAGCCCAAAGGGCTCTTGGCTAGTTTGACCGGTCCGACTGGTTTGATTGCCGGATCGACCAACCGATTCGACCAGTTTGACCGTCGGACTGGCCAACCGGTCCGACTATTGACTGGTCAAGGGTCGGGTCGGGTCGGGTCAGGTCGGGTCGCCAGCCGGTGACTAGCCGGCCTACCGCCGTCGGCGATGGCGTCATCGATGATGTCATCCGGCGACTATCGACTGTTGGATGACGTCATGGATGGCATCATTCGTGACGTCAGCACACGTTGGTTCACCGATGCGCGCGTGATGCTCACGTGCCGCAGCTTCTAGCCGCCCATGTGGGCACATCCGGCGTCCTCCGGCGACGTTCGACCCACTGTCGGACTCGTCTCGACGAGTACTTTCACCTTGTATATTTTAAAATTAATTTTGGCCGAAAAAATATTTTGAAAAATGCCCAAAACCGTACGGGTGTACGCTACTTTGAACCCGTTCTTCGTTTTGGTTCGTTTTTGACAATTCATATTGCAATTCTGAGCAATAAACATCCAAATAGTGTAGATTTCATACTCTTGATCTCGATATCAAATGGTAAACGAGAAAATTCGGTGAAAAACAAGGCAGAAATCACGACCAGGCTTTAATACCAATGTTAGAATTCGAGTTGGCGAAAGATGACTTACCTTTATTCGATGCACAGACAACAATTAACCCTGGAACGAACATTGAATTATGGATGAATCACAAAAAAAAATTATCTCACATTTGTCCGAATGCAATCACGAGGAAAGCACACGATTTCCACCGCGTAAATGCTGATTGTTCTTGTAAAGATGAAATGGAACGCTTTCCTTTTCTTTGATGGAAAGAGAGAGAAATTTTCTGAGCGTATGTTCTACCAAAAACGTGCCAACGGTTGTCTAAAAAACACTTTTATACAACTTCCTTCGTACCTTTTTCAAATGGTGTCTTTCCATCGTAGCATATCAAGACGAAACGGTGTGGTCCAATCACACCCCATCATGGACGTACTAGCTAAAGTACAATAGTTTTCGCTAAATAAATTTCTTGCGCAATGATCGGAAAAGAAAAATATAATATGATTTATTTATGTCCACTCATCTACCAATAAAGAAATGTCCTGTGGAGCAAAGTAATACCGTGGTTAATTGACGCCACCGCTGTATGTGTGAGTATCATTAGGGATAAAGCCTCGATAACGAAGCACTGCCGTGAAGCTGCTCACAGAAGACTCGAAACAAGAAAAACGCCAAAACAGGGAATTATCAAATCCGTCTCTACAAGGGCAGTTTTCGGCGAAACTTGCATTTCCATGGTAGCCACTGAGGTGTGGGACAAAAGTCAAGAATTTAGGAATGGATGAATAAAGGTTTGAACAAGAGCAACAAGCTCTTGAACAGCTAAAATAGAGGAGCTAACAACAGAGCCTCTTGGTCGAACTTGTCAAAGCCAATGCCGGCGATCGCATGAGGTCAAGTTGGAGTCGGCAATGGTGGCGTTGCTCTGGAAACTTAGCTAGCGTTTTAGTGAGGGAGAAGAATCATCAGAGCTCCCAGATGCCGGTAGGAGAGCTTGCGAGATAAAAAGCCATGGAGAGGGCCCATTGGTCCTATTTAGGGGTGTGCAAGGTCCGGGCGAGTGGTTCCTGACCTAGAACTAGCAACCGCTCGCAAAGGACCGGTTTCGAAAAATTGGAATCGAGATCCACCCGTTAGCTGCATGGATCCACTCGAGAACTGAACCGCCAATTCGGTTCGGTTCCTAGGTGGATCCATACTACCGATCTTGACACGAAATAATTTTGGTTTTCAACATAGAACGACTACGTGACTTCCATAACAACAGCTAGAGAGGTCGCATAAGGATATCATGGTAGGAACTTACGATAATCATGAGGAAATGATAGCAATTTTGGTTAAACTTGTTTTCTATCATGGCTATCATGGGTCGGAATAAAATTATGCGGGCAAATTCCATGTCCTAGGCTTCTTTTTTTTTTTGTCTCTTAGGTGTGATGCTTTAAAAACCCTCTATGTGATGCTTAGGAACCTTTGTTTGTGATGAAGCCTAAAGATTTATTCCTTGTTGTGGACTCATTGTCCTACATCAAAATCTCTTGGTCAAAGTTTTTTGTTTTGTTTTGGCAAGTTTGTATAAGGTATATTACAGAAACTGCATGACGAGATATTTCTTCCTCATTGTCTTTTTAGTTTAACTAAGGCCAAATTGTTTTGGCATTTTTCCAGACATTTCATTATGGAATGATGATAAAGAAGCGATCTTGACTTAATTTTTTTAGTTATTTGATTTGGGTTTATTAATTAGTAATTTCAATTTTTTAATATTAAAAATCAATATATTATTTTAATATGACCAGTCCAGTCCGAGTGGGCGGGTGGACGGATCCACTCATGGAACCGGGAAGCGGACTGATACCCACCGATTCCCATAAATTGGAACGGGGAACCGGACTGGTTCCCTCGAGAACCATCGATTTCGAGCAGTTCCGGTCCGGTTCTGGGCAGTTCGGGTGGGTCTCGATTCTTTTGCACACCTCTAGTCCTATTGGCGTGTGTAGACAAATCCAGGCGTGACGAAGGTGAAGGTCAGGGTAGGAAGAGAACGGTCTCGCGAGTGATTCCAAATCCGAGAGCATAAATGGAGAGGGAGTTCCTCTCTCTCTCTCTCTCTCTCTCTCTCTCTCTCTCTCTCTCTCTCTCTCTCTCTCTCTCTCTCTGTGCAGGTGTGTGCCTCATTTCTTGCAGGTGCTCATGAGTGGCAATTGGGAGAGAGAGGTTCAGAGAGAAGATCTGGTTATGGTGGAATCTGGAGGGGGTAGGCAAGATTGAATGCAGCTGCCGAGGAGGAGATCCAGAGGAGGAACTCCTGAGTGTGCGTCTTCTCCCGCAAAATTCCAAAGAATCCCTTTAGCCATCCGAGCGTGCATTGCCCTCCCCTTAGCAATGTGTATGACGTTGGTTTTTTGAGGTAAGTTCTTTTAGGTGTCAACCATATTTAGCAGATCGTCGTAGAGGAACGAATAATTCGTTGGTTATACCGAAAAAATTTAAACAGTGTTTTTTCTAGGAAAAATAGTTGAGTATGACGCATGATTTCAAGTATTCTGGACTCGGGTTAAGAGAAAAACTGTAATTATAGGAGTGCCAACTTAGTCGAATCAACATTTCTGCCTCTTGAGTAAACTCATATATCATGACACTAGTTTTCTGAAAAGCAAATCACCATCAAATCTCTCAAGGTATTTGGAAATTAACCAATTGGTCCTAAATTTATTTTACAAATGACAATTCAATCATAAAATTTACAGTGAAAATTGGCCAAAATCATTGACATGGCAATCCAGTAATCACGGGCCCCCCTACATGGCACTCTATCACATCAATGATTTTCAGTGAAAATTGATCGAAATGACTATATTAGAATTTCAAGTAGCTGTTTAAAACTAAATTGGTAAAATTGAAAAATTTAGAACTGAATTAACATCCATAAAATAAATCTAAAACTAATTGGCCAAAAATGTTCACAAAAATGTTCTAATGACTACATTAGGTATTTAGCATGCATTTGGTTCACAAAAATGTTCTAATGAAAACCGTCTTTTGTTTTCATCTTCCACTTTCTTGATAATATGGTTGGTGAGTGAAAAAAATAGGAGTTTTTCAACGGGAATGAAAATTGTAAAAGCATTTTTGGCGTCCTCTATAAAATAAGGTCAGTTTTCGTCATTTTAATTTTAAGGTTCAGAGTTTAGAAAACACAACAACAAAAATTTCTATCAAACGTATTTCTTTGAGAATTTTGGAGATGAAAACAAAAATTGGAGAATTTCCATCGTATAACCATATTTTGCATGAAAGCTATCTCTTTCAAAAGATTCTACCTTGAATCAAATTGAAGTTCTTTACTTTTACTTTTTAGCTTGACAAAAGTAAGGTGCTAATTTTGCTGATGAATTGTACGACTAAAGACTTGTAAATTAAGTTGCTTGAATAGCTTTCCCAAGCCCAAGAAGCAACTAAACTTGGTAAAGACCCAACTTGATCATGGTGTCAACTATCAAGGGATGAAATAAACTTTATAATATGAAACAGAGATAGCGTCATCAAATTGAAGTTCTTTACTTTTGTTTTTGAGCTTCCCAAACTTGAGGTGTTCATTTTGCTGATGAATTATGTGACTAAAGACTTGCAAATTAAGTTGCCCAAATAGCTTTTTCAAGCCCAAGAAGTAACTTAACTTGGTATAGACTCAACTTGATCATGATGTCAACAGTCACAAGATGGAATGAACTCTATAATAAGAAAGAAGGATGGAGTCATCGAATTAAAGTTTGTTACTTTTGTTTTTGGGCTTGATAAAAGAGAGGTGCTCATTTTGCAAATGAATTATACAGCCAAAGGCTTGCAAAAGCTAAGTTGCTCGAATAGCATTTTTAAGCCCAAAAAACAACTTAACTTGGTATAGACTCAACTTAATCATGGTGTGAACTGTCAAGGGATGGAATGAACTCTATAGTAAGAGAGGAGGATAGACTCATCAAATTGAAGTCCTTTACTTTTTCAAGTCCAAGAAGAAACTTAACTTGGTATAGACTCAACTTGATCATGGTGTAAATTGTCAAGGGTGGAATGAACTCTATAATAAGAAAGAAGGACCGAGTCATCAAATTGAAGTTCTTAACCTTTTTTATAGGGCTTGACGAAAGTGAGGTGCTCATTTTGCTAATGAGTTATACGACTAAAGGCTTGCAAATTAAGTTGCTTGAATAGCTTTTTCAAGCCCGAGAAGCAACTTAACTTGGTATAGACTCAACTTGATCATGGTGTCAACTGTCAAGGGATAGTAAGAAAGAGGATTAGAGTCATCAAATAGAAGTTTTTTACTTTTGCTTTTGGACTTGACAAAAGTGAGGTGCTCATTTTGCTAATGAATTATATGAATAAAGACTTGCAAATTAAGTTGCCTGAATAGCTTTTCCAAGCCCAAGAAGCGACTTAGCTTGGTAAAGACTCAACTTGATTATGATGTCAACTATCAAGGGATGGAATGACCTCTATAGTAAGAAAGAGGGACAAAGTCATCAAATTGAAGTTCTTTACTTTTGTTTTTGGGCTTGACAAAAGTGAGGTGCTCATTTTGCTGATTAATTACATGAATAAAAGATTGCAAATTAAGTTGCCGAAATAGCTTTTCCAAGCCCAAGAAGCAACTTAACTTGGTAAATACTCAACTTGATCATGTTGTCAATTGTCAAGGGATGGTATGAACTCCATAGCAAGCAAGAGGGACAAAGTCATCAAATTGAAGTTCTTTACTTTTGGTTTTGGGCTTGACAAAAGTGAGGTGCTCATTTTACTAGTGAATAATATGACTAGAGGCTTGCGACTTAAGTTGCCCAATTAGCTTTCCAAGCCCAAGAAGCAATTTCTCTTGGTAAAGAGTCAACTTGAGTATGGTGTCAACTGTCAAGTGATGGAATGAACTCTATAGTAAGAAAGAGGGATTGAGTCATCAATTTGAAGTTCTTTACTCTTGCTTTTGGGCTTGACAAAAGTGAGGTGTTCATTTTGTTGATGAAGTATACAAATAAAGGCTTGCAAATTAAGTTGCTTGAATAGCTTTTCCAAGGCCAAGAAGAAACTTGACTTGGTAAAGACTCAACTTGAACATGGTGTCAACTATCAAGGGATTAAATGAACTCTATAGTGAAAAAGAAGTACAATCATCAAATTGAAGTTCTTTACTTTTGCTTTTGGGCTTGACAAAAGTAAGGTGCTCATTTTGTTGATGCGTTCCAAGCCCAAGAAACAACTTAACTTGGTAAAGACCCAACTTGATAATGGTATCTGCGGTCAAGGGATGGAATGAACTCTATAGTAAGAAAGAGAGATAGCGTCATCAAATTGAAGTTCTTTACTTTTGCTTTGGGGCTTGACAAAAGTGAGGTACTCATTTTATTGATGAATTATATGAGCAAAGGGTTGCGAATTAAGTTGCTTGAATAGTTTTTTTAAGCCCAAGAAGCAACTTAACTTGGTAAAGACTCAACTTGATCATGGTGTCAATTGTCAAGGGATGGAATGAGCTCTATAGGAAGAAAGAGGGACAAAGTCATCTTAAAGTAATGATTCATTACTGGGGACTGAACTTAATGGTCTGTGGCACTAGAACTTGAGGCTACCTGCCCACTAGTATAGGTCTAGCTTATATTCCTAGAGATAAACTTTTTTACATTCAAGCAATCCAACCACTATGAAGTGGAAAAAAAGAGATGCTTGTTGTAATTATAGAGGCTCACCTTTAAGGGCGGTACTTGTATATAAGGAAGGAATGGACTCCCCCAAAGGGAAAGTAAAACTCTTTGATAACTAAATATCTTGCCCAATTTTGCGTTCTCCCCTTATGTTGAAAGACTTTACCAGGAGAGCAAGCCAATGACAACGCAACCAAATGAAAAACAAGGGAATTCGAATCATGCAGAACAACCTAAAGGTACATGTTCATTTCCAACTGAAAAAAAAAATTAGATATGGTCGATGCAGTCTTTAAATATGCTAAAACTTGTATTTTCTCATTGTTCTTTTCTTTACTTTATCATCGAACAAACATAATCCTGACCTTGGCTAGGAAAAAGAGAGAAGAAATTAATCAGTATGGGAGGTGCTCCAGATGGGTTATCCCTCAAAAGAGATATTTCATTGTGCAATTAATATATGTGACGGATCTTCATCAAATTGTTCTTTTCTGGGACACTTCTCAATGTCTGCAAGGAACGTATTAACAAAAAATCCTGAAAAGGTTGCATCTGTTGTCAAAATATTGGAAGAGGAATTGGATGAACCATATTACCGACCATTGTTGCAATCTGCATTCAAGGGTGATTGGGAATTTGCCAAAAGATTTTTGAACAATTTTCTGCTTAAATATGGCCAAAATAACAAGCAGATTAGAAACAGGGCTCACACAGCCACTTTGAGTGCACAAGACCAATTTGTTGAGAACCTAGTTGAGCTCATCTCCATATCCGGAAGCGCTTGAAATGTATGATTGTGATGGCAGACAGCCCTCCACATTGCTGTCCTGTGGAGAAGGATAAGGATGGTCAAGGCATTATTAGTTACAAGTAATCCGAGGTTAACGCAACTTCCAGATAATGAAGGACGTGTTCCTTTGGAAATATCTTCTTGGGAATCTTCTAAGCACAAGGAGATTCCCTACTTTCTGGTGAAAAATACAACAGATGATGGGCCAAGTCATCCCTTCACTAGTCCATCTGCAATTTTCCCAATTACTGCTCTCGTCATCGCTGGTCATCATGGTAAGATCAGCATCACTCTTTGTTGCAATTCTATCTGTTTTTTCCTTCATTCTACACTTAGCTTTTTCCTGATAAATTTCGCTGGTCAATTCTGACGGATACCACCCTTTATTTTGTCGGGCGGCACCCTCACTTAATTACCATGAAAAGAAGAGAGTTCGATGGATGCTATTTTATACCGGACGCTTTGGTGAGGATGGAGTCTCTCATTCCCAGCGGAATCAGGCTCAGTGTTATGGAAGCATTGATATACAAATGTCAGTAGTTTCTGCATTCGCAAAATGGGTCTAGAATCTTCGAAAAGAAAAAGGGTCTAAAATGCATATTTTAACCTATATATAATGGTATGGGTCATAAATGTATTGTCTTAAGTTTTAAAAACAAGTTTAAGTTGGTCATAAATGAGTCAATTAACAACTTAGTGGGTCTTAAATGGTTTTAATTGGACTATAAATAGATTAGTTATATAATAAATCTGAGCAAGTTATGGATAGACAAGTTATTTTTCTAGTTCTTTTAATTTTCTGATTTTTCATAATTTTTTATTTTTTTATTTTTTTCTAGGAAATTCGACAAGGGTCGTTGGTCGCTGTTGATCGTCACTAGTTGCCAGTTGTCGATTGTTGCCAGTCGCCAACCAGTCATTGGTCACTAGTCACCAACTACCACTAGTCATCATCGGATACTGCCGATTGCTAGTTCTCGGCAGCTATTACAAGTCCTCGGTCGTCGTCGGTCGTAGGTCACCACCGACTGACATCAGTTGTCAATCATCGTTGGTTGTTGGACATAGAAGGAAATAATAATAATAATAAAATAATAAAATAATAAAATATAAAATATAGAAAAAATCAGAATCTTTTAGAAAACTATAAAAATTGTCTATAGTATTTTAGCAATAGATATTTCTTGAAATTTATAAGAAACAAGTATTTTTAAATTGAGTTGGGTCGGGTATGAGTTAACCTGACCCATTTATTTGATAGGTCTACCAATCGCCCAAGGGTCAAGGCTTGGTTCTTGTAGCATTATGTACTCTACGGCTCTGTTTGGAAATTGGGGATTTTGGGGGAAAGATAATTTGAGTGGAAATTTTGCAATATTTTTTTGGTGAGTAGAAAGAGGAGGTAAATTTAAAATTGTGACCTTTTTTTTTTTTTTTTTAGCACTTTTCATTCGCTCATGCTTCCAAGCATAATGAAATCAGGAGCAAGACATTTGCCATGTGATTGAGGTGTTAATGAAGATAAATACCAATGTTGTTTTTTGTTTCCAGTCTATTTGATCAATTTTAGGCATAAATTGCTAATGTGGATGTGATCACTCTACGTGGTATAACTGGCTAACGTGTACAATTTTTAATAACTTTATAATGTTTTTTCAAATTTTAATTATTTTTTCTTTTATGTTTTTCCTTTTTTTGTTTCCCATTATGGTCAATGAGGGTTATAGGAGCTCACGAGCCCCTGGGCAAGGGCCACGAAGCCCTTGCCGGCCACTAGCGAGGGTTGTGGCCCTCACTTGACCTCATCCAAATTTGTGCGATGCCATCGTGGCTGCAAGCAAGGCCACCTTGCCCAAATCTAGGCAAGTTTAGCCTTGCTGGCTAGTGAGGCCATGGCCACCTTCTCCTATGGCCAGTGAGGCTATTGGCTGTCAATGAAGGCAGCCATTGCCTCACTAGTCGTGGCCTAGGCCGTGCAAGGGCTTTCATGGCCCTCGCCCAATGGCCTGCGAGCTCCGGCAACCCTCGCCGGCTACAGTGGGAAACATAAAAAGAATAAAGTGAAGGAAAACAAGAAAGAAAAGGAAAAACAAAAGAAAAGAATAATAAAAATTAATGAAAATATTAAAAATATTAAAAATTATTTACATTAGCGCCGATCGTGCCATACAAAACCCATGAAATCCATGTCAACAATTTATAATTAAAAAAGATAAGATGAACTTAATTGGCAAAACATTTTAAGGTTTAGTATTCAATTGACAAAATTAAAATGTTTAGAATTAAATTAGCCATATAGGTTTAGGAATTTTTTGACAATTTTCCTATGGAATATAGGCAGAATAGATTGGATATGGAGCCTATGAAACTTGAGAACGTATCGCCCACGAGCAAGGAAGGACCTGCACTCTTTGGAGTTTAGAAGGGTTTTCGGCATAGGAGTTTTTTATGACAAAAAATCAATATTTGTGGGTCCACGCTCCCTAAGCATTTCGGGAGTGACAGAGAATGGGTACTATCTAATTACTTCCCTTATGTCAATTTCAGATGACCCCGTAAGGTAATCATTCTTGTTGTAATCCTCAAGGATATGGGAATTGAATTGTGACTGTTATATGGAAATTCGGTTCATTTGTAATTTTCTTCTCTCCAAACTCAAATGCTCAGTACCGTTGTGTTTTCAAGATCTTAACTTTTGCTAGCATTCAAGCTACTTGCTTTTCAGGTAGTTTCATGAACGAGTCCGTTGCTTGATAATGCTATTTGCCTCACGGTGGACAGATCATTAAGTGATCCTTAATCGTGCTGTTTCATGCTTTCAACGGGAATGAAAATTATAAAAACAATTTCCATGTCCTGTACTAATAAATTCAATTTTGGTTGTTTTCAGTTTTATTGTTCAAAGTTTAGAAAACACAACAAGCAACTTTCTACCAAACATATTTCCTGGAGAATTTTGGAGATGAAAGCGAGAAACTGGATAATTTCCATTATACTATATTTTGCATGAAAGCTGTCTCTTTAGAAAGATTCTACCTTTAATCAATTGAAGTTCTTTGCTTTTACTTTTGGGCTTTGATAGAAGTGAGGTGCTCGTTTTGCTGATAGCATACACTAAAGGCTTGCCAACTAGGCTGTCTGAGTAGCTGTCCCAAGCCAAAGAGCCATCTTAACTTGGTAAAGACTCAACTTCATCATGTTGTAAAGGGATGGAATGAACTCTATAGTAAGAAACAGGGACAAAGTCATCTTCAAAGTCATCTTAAAGTAATGTTTCCATCATTAAGGAATGAACCTAATGATCTGTAGCACTAGAATATGAGGCTACTTGACCACCACTACAGATCTAGTTTATAATCTCATGGATAACTTTTTTTTTTTAACACTCAACTAATCCAACCGGTGTAAAGTGGAAAAAAAAAGATGTGCTTGCTTGTTGTAATTGTAGAGGCTCGCCTTTACTTCGAGGGAAGTACTTTTATATAAGGAAGGAATGAACTTCCCGTCGGGAGACGAAAACTCTTTATATCTTACCCATTTTAGCATTCTCTGTTTACTTTGTTGTTGAAAGACTAACCAGGAGAGCAATCCAATGGCATCAGTACCAAGTGAGGAACAAGGAAAGTCGAATCATGCAGAACCACTAGCAGGTATTGGCAATATGGTCTTAAAATATGCTAGAACATGTATTTTCTCATATTTCTACTTCTTTGCTTTATCATCGAACCAACATAACCCTGACTTTGGCTACCAAATATATATATATATATATATATATATATATATTCAGTATGAGAAGGACTTTGTGCTCATTATCTCTCCTACATTTATTGAAGATGTTTGTTTAAGCTTTACATCAAATCCTTCTCAATCCAATGGTACTCCAGGTGCGTTATCCCTCAAAAGAGTCATTCCATTGTGAAATTAATACTTGGGGCCGATGTTGATGAAATTTCTTTTCTGGACGCCTCTGAATTTCTGCAAGGAAAATGTACTAACAAAATGGCCATAAATGTTCGCATCTATAGCAGGAATATCGGAAAACGAAGCGGCTGAATACTATTACGAACCATTGTTGCGAGCTGCAATCAAGGGTGATTGGGAATCAGCTAAATCATTTTTCGAACAACATCCAGCTTCAAAGACGGCCAAAATAACAAGGAGATCAGAAACAGTGCTTCACATAGCCGCTTCGAGTGCACAAGACCAATTTGTTGAGAACCTGGTTGAGCTCGTCTCCAGAAGGGCTTGAAGAGGTGGATTGTGAAGGCCGCACAGCCCTCCACAATGCTGTCCTGTGTGGAAGGATGAAAATGGTCAAGGCGTTAGTTAGCATTAATCATAGGTTGACGCAACTTGAAGATAACGAAGCACGGGTTCCTTTGGAAATATCTGCTTGGGAAGGTTATATGCATAAGGATATTGCCTGCTTCCTGGCGAAAAAAACAACAGACGACGAGCCAAGTCAACTCTTCAGCGGTCCCTTTGCATTTCTCATCATTTATGGTCTCACTGTCACTGGTCACCATGGTAAGATCACCATCACTCTTTATCTCAATTCCACCTGTTTTTTCCTTCAGTCTTGACTTGGCTTACTTTCGTGATCAACTCTTCTGGTGAATTGGGATACGTATAACCCTTTATCTAGTTCGGCGGAACCCTCACTTAATGACCTTGAAAAGCTTGTTCATGCTGGAGGAGTTGGCGAAGGTGAAGTCTAACTTTCTTAGCGGAACCAGGCTCAGTATTATGAAGGCATTAATATACAAATGTCCGTACTTTCTGCACTGTAATCTCTTCATTACCGATTCCCTTCAAGATGATCATACCTCGCTCATGACCTGCTCTTTTGCATCTGAACTGAAGGTATTCCGATGGACTTTTAACTCCAAACCAACAAATGAAAATTCGGATCCCGATAAGGCACAAATTTTGTAGGTGGGCATTATCTAATTTAAGACCTTCCATTACATTTTACTTAAGTCAGATTTCTTATATCGGTTCCCTCCCTACTGGCCAAGGAAACCAAAAATGATTGTTTCTTTGTAGGATATATTCTGGTTCCTTGACCTAGTTTGAATTGAATCGAACTACTTTATGGATTAGCTATCACATGAGAACCATATATGATTAACCAAATGCATAAGCATTGTATAACTTATTTAATAGACAATGAAATGAACGAATTACAACGCAACTAGCATGGGAGGAGCTGCAAAACGAAGCACAGCTACACTGATTAATCCATGTGAATGTGAATGTTATTTGTTTTGATCTCTGTGACTATCAACCATTGAGATTGTCAAGACACCGGTAATTATAATCTATGCAGCAAAGTGTCTTCATTCCGCCTATGCACAATGATTTCATATCCCGCTAATATGGTTCTCTCTGCAACCTAATTGTAGCGTTTCAATGTCTTAGAAGATCACTTTGGAATGCCGCCAAAATTGTAGGTATGCTTCTATTTTATGAAGATACCGTCTCTTGTCTCTATCCCTCTCTCTCCCCCAACTAGAAGTCTATCTCTTGTTTGTTTTTGACTTCTTTTATAAGTAGAAAAAGTTCTAATTAATATTTTGGCCTATTGTCTTTTTAGAAAAATCTTTATATAGTTCCGTCGGATAAGTGATATGTATGTTTGGAGTTTAATTTCTTTTTTTTGTTCAAAAGGAGTTTAGTTTTCTAACTATATTTTTCCACATAAAAACCATCCAACAATGAATGTATAACTTATTATTTTGCACCGCATTGGATCTAATAAAAATCTTTTATATATATGGTTCTATGATTCTTTATGTCAATGCTTGTATATTTTCAAAGATCTTAGGTATCCACCATTGCAAGAGTCGCAACTTTTTCTTTTTTTTACAGAAAAAGTAAAAAAAAAAAAAAAAATCTTTAAAATTGCAATATGAGGCGAGATTTGATGTTAACTTAGGAATTTATCTTGCTTATGCTAATTGAATGAGAGATACATAAACTTGGGACTTCCCCTTCATTTTTGATTGGTTAAATCATGTTCGCTTCATCAATCTCTATAAAGCATCTAAATCTTTATGATCAAATAATAACAATTAACCCAAATGTAATTGTTTCCTCCCTTATGGGTGAAGTGCTTAAGCCTAAATATTTTTTCTTTCTTTGAGTGCTACTTTATCTCAATTCAACACGATATGATACGTTTAGAGAGTGCAGGAATTAGGCCTGGGAACGGGGGCCAAGCCCCTAGCATCATTGACTACAAAATAAGCTTGCAATAGATGAAGGCACGGGTGTATCCTTTAAACGCATTTAATACAGTACATTTACACCTTTATTTGGCAACTTTAGGAAAGGCGTGAAGAATAGGAAATGGGGGAAGAAAGCTGGCGGGAAAAAGCATAATGAATAATACTGTTAAAAGTAATTATATATACAAATATTACCGCCATTTACTCTACTTAAACACGTATAATTACTAGAACCTACACTATGCGTTTGTAGGGTAGAATCCCGCCTCTCCCCCCTCCTTCCCGGAGCCTTCTTCACCCTAAAAAAAAAAAACAATCAAAATATCTTTCTTGAAAGATTAAAAAATATGGCGAATGCGCAGCAGGAGAGCTTTTTCTTTCTTTCTTTTTTTCTTAAAAAAAGTAAAATCCAATTTCCGCCTCTTCTCTATGCAGCTTGTTTTTACTTTTATTTAACTTTTTGTAGTTCCTACAATCAAGAGGATTCACGAGGTGAAGCTGAGACATATGGCGGTCACTGCGTTAGCAGATCAAGTTTGCACTGCGATCTCTTATATGCCAACTACCGAGATGACCGAGTATTTCCGAGAGAAGGATCAGCTTGTTCGAACTATATCCGAGGGAATTCCTGAACTCGTGAAGCTTCTAATTCGGTTTTTCCCGGACCGTATTTGGCTTTCGACTGAGGGTAAAACATGGAGGACAACTGCTGTGGAGAATCGCCAAGAAAGCATCCTCAGACTCTTTCTGAAGGGAAGCTCAAGCAATGGGTCGTTATTCGTTCCAGCACCTACATGGAAAGAATCGTTGAGGATGATGACGGCAATAGCAAGGTATAAACCTAATTTGAATGATGTAACCAAAGTCTCCGGAGCTGCTTTTGAATTGCAAAGAGAACTCAAATGGTTTAAGGTAAGTATCTTTCTTTTCATATACTCAACAACCGCTCTTAATGATAATTATAATAACTTCTTGGAAATTTTTTTAAAAAATATGATGGCTAGGTCTTTATTTGGATAGTTTTGAGAGCATATGTAGGGTGTATTTGTATCGTGGAAAACATTTTTCGGGAAAATATTTTTCTTATTTTTCGACATTTGGTTCGCTTAGGAAAATGAGTTAACTTCGAATATTTTTTTAGTTAATCGAAAAATATTTTTCTACTAGACCTTAAATTCCGAAAAAATGATTTTCCTTTGAAAGAAGCGGAAAACATTTTCAAAAAGGTTTTCCCTTAGGTCCTTGGTTAATCAAATGTTTGTTCTTATAAAAGAAATTTAAAAAAAAAAATCTATTTTTTAATTATTTTTTAAAATTTTCAGTTTTTTATTATTTATTTATTTTCTTTTCTCTTTTCTCTTTTCTTTCTTTTCCTTTCTCCTTCTTCCTCCTCCTTGCTCTACCGGCCACATACCTCGATGACACCTGGTAGTTCGGCAATTGACCATGACTCGGGCTAGTGAACTCGAGGCTCGGCTAATCCAGGTGAGCTCAAGCTTCGCCGAGGCCGGTAAACTACGAGCTTGCTAGCCTAACCTTCGTTGAGGCCACTAAGTACACAGCTCGGTCGATCTAGGCGGGTTTGCAGATCGCTAGATCCAAGTGAGCTGGTGCTCGACCAAGGCTAGTGGGCTCGCAGCTCGGCCAATGGCAAGCTCAGGCTTGCCCAAGGCCAGGGAGCTCGTTATTTGCCAGATCCAGGCTAGCTTAGGCTCACTTGTACCCGTTGTTAGCTGGTTGCAATAGAGGAATGAGGAAAAAAGGAAAGAAAAAAAAAAACAAAAAATTCGAATTTTTTAAAAGAAGAAAAGAAAAATTTAAAAGAGAAAATTTAAAATTTGAAATTTTTTTTTTTTTTTTGCTTGAGATTAAGTGATGAAGTTGAAATCATTTTCCAATAAGATACAAACATCAGAAAATATCAAATAATGAAAAACTAACCATATTACTCAAAAATGCTTTTCGTGGAAAGCATTTGCCTTTATTATTGAGTTTTCCATAAAACAAACACATACTAGTAACTTTTTTTTTTTTTCCTTTTTATATAGCAAGCAAACCATATTTTGGTAAGTTTTTCACAACTTGATTTGTACTCTTTCCCGATGGATTTTAAGTACAAACCATCTTACATCAATACGAGGCACTTAGGATTTTAATCCTGACATATTCTTAGCAAGACATGAATCCAAGACCACTAGGAGAAGAATAAATTCTCTTACCCTTTAAGCCAACAACTTGTTGGTACATAAACTTTTTAAGGACACATGCTAAACATAAATCATTTAAGTAAAGTTGAGAAACGAGGCTATGTCCATGGAACAATTTACAGGTAATAAGGGAGACTGATTAGAGAAATTGGGGCGCTAAAAACTGATTGAAAGTCATCATGATTAGATTGTAACTATGATCTACCACTTAATCTACTCCAAACAACTCTCTCACGAATCCGACCGACTCTTTCTATAGGTTTCTCTCCCGACGCAATTTGAGGATTATTGTGCGAATCATTTCACGTATAATCTCTCTCTCTCTCTCTCTCTCTCTCTCTCTCTCTCTCTCTCTCTCTCTCTCTCTCTCTCTCTCTCTCTCTCTCTCTCTCTCTATATATATATATATATATATATATATATTTGGAGGAAAGGAAGCATTTAAATCAGTTTTGCTTTTGTTTCCAGGATAGCTGTGCTAGTTCCATTGTATAATAATTTGTGTTCAAGGTTTTATTTATTTTGCAGAAAATGTATCATTTATGAAAGATATTTTCTAGAAAGTCTATCTAGGAAAATGACAATATTTTTTGGTGTTTGGTTAAAACCTAAAAATAAACTGGAAAATATTTTTTGTTGTTTGGTTAGGAAAATTCAATTTGATTTTCCTAAATGGACAAACCTTATATGGATACTAGTAACTTACGCATGAGTAGTAGGGAAATCAACTAGGGACACTAGGACCCTAGGTTCAACCTTGATGGACCCCAACTCGAGCATGGGTACTGGATCCCAGACACCAGCACGAGCACCAATCTCAAGTTCAATCTTGCTAGACCCAAGTGCAGGATCTGAGGCCCGACCTTGATGGACCCGGGCCCGAAATAGATGGATACGGGCACGGCACCAAGTTCACAAGCCTAGCCTTGATGGATCAAGGCGAGGGTGTTGGGTCTGAGACTCGACCTCAATGGGCCCAAGCACGGGCATCAAGGTCCTGAGCCTCGTCTCAAAAGACACGAGCCCAGCCTTGATGGACCCAGGCATTGGCATTGGGTCTTGGACCAGGCCTCAATGTACTTGGTTTTTGGCATAAGGACATGGTCACTGAGGGTAGGGACCCGATCTTGAGCACTGAGGTCCTGAGCCTTGCCTTGATGGACATGAGAGTGGCCTTGTGGACATGGGCCTAGGCACCGGGACCCTTGATGGACCTAGTTGCAAGAGTAGGGTCTTGAGCCCAGGTGCTGGGGACTTGAGCCCAACTTAATGGACCCATGCCCAAGCACTAGGGACCTGAGCACGATCACTGGAGTTTTGGACCTAGCCTTTGTGGACCTAAGCCATGGCATCGGGGAGCCAAGCAATGACATTGAAGTCCTAGGCCAAGCCACTAGCGTTGGTGTCTTGAGCTCTAACCCTATGGACCAAGTGTCGGGCACCAAGGTTCCAAAACTGGCCTCTTTGCACCTAGGATTGGCCTCAATGGATCCAGTCAAGGCCTCTAGACCTGGGTCTACTACCACGAGCTTAGGAAAAAGCATTGGTATTCTTGTACCCAAAGGTAGAGTTTCTGGTCCAAGAGCGGATATCTAATTATATTTTAGAAAATGATTTTAGATTTTTCAAAGAGAAATCATTTTTCTGAATTTAAGTATAAATTTTCTGCTAACTCATCCTAAGTGATCCAATTGTCGGAAAATGAGAAAAATATTTTCCCAGAAAATGTTTTCCATGAAACAAATAGAGTCTAAGATAATAGTGTAGTTCAAATATAATTAAATGTGTGTAGATGGATAATGATTTAATTGAATTAATATGACATGAATCATTCTTTAAGTGTTGGATAAGTCTTAATCTCTTTGAGACGTTTCTTCAACGGTTTTTAAAAAAATTTCAATAATTTATCCACTTATTATAACTCATAGTTTCTACTTTTAGTCATAGGCTATAGAAATGTGTGTCACGCCTGATGTAAGAACCGCCAAAAATAAAGACAAAACATATTGGGAAACTTCCATCGAGGAGCATGATAAGTTGCATGGGGATGGAGAGAAGTGGGTGAAGGACACAACAAATTCATGTATGCTTGTTTCCACTCTAATTGCCACAATGTTGTTCGATGCTACTTTCACTATACCTGGAGGCAATGACAACAATTCTGGGATCCCATTATTGTTAGGAAGGGACTCTCTTCTGGTTTTTGCAATTTCGGATGCTTTGGATTTGTTCTCCTCCGTGATGGCTATCATGTCATTCCTAGCTATCTTAACTTCGCGATATGAGTGGGAAGATTTTCTTGAATCGTTGCCTAAGAAGATCATAATGGGGCTTTCTTCTCTCTTTATCTCCTTGGCTTTCATG
Source organism: Eucalyptus sideroxylon (assembly GCA_014182405.2). Classification (NCBI taxonomy): domain Eukaryota; kingdom Viridiplantae; phylum Streptophyta; class Magnoliopsida; order Myrtales; family Myrtaceae; genus Eucalyptus; species Eucalyptus sideroxylon. The sequence continues at coordinate 46,599,592 of CM024550.2, forward strand.
CTGGTGGCCTTTATTGCAACTCTCACAATTATGCTGGACAAGAGACTGGAATTGAATTTCATTCCCATCACTTTGTTGGCCTCTGTGACATTAATTATATTCTTAAGACTACAGCTTCCCTTGCTATTCCAAATGGTTAAATCCACCTATGGGACTAGCATTTTTCGTCGGTGAGCATTCACAAAAATGAGGCATAATTATTGGACGACATCATGTGATTGATGGACTTGATTCGAGAATATGGGTCTTCATTACAGATGGGATATTAATGTAATTGATGAAAGCATATGAACCATTACTATGCACAATTATGCTACTAAACATCTATTTATTGAGTGATCCGATCGGTTTCATGTGTCAGTGATAAATATTTAAAAATAAAATCTATAAATACATGAAATATTGCTTTAAATATTTACTACCATGTATTCTTAGTCATGGACTATAACTTTTCTACAAGTTCAGTTTCTTTTTTTCCTTGTTATTTAGAGGCAGGAATTTTTTCCATCAACTTAAATATTCAACCTCCGGGTATTTCAAAACAGAATCTCTATGGTATAGAAACAAATATTTGCAACATCATTACCAAATATGCACAAGTCGCAGTATATAACTTTTTAAAAAATTATTTTTCCTTTTATAGCATAAAGGCATGAATTTGTTCCATCAACATAAAAGTTCAACCTTAATTCTTTTTTCTAAGAAATACCCTTATTCTTTCGTAGATATTTCACAATAAACCTCTATATACATAAAAAATTATTCTAAACAATTTATTGCAGTAATACACGCAATCACGGATTATAAATTTCCTCATGTAATATTTTTTAAAACATTTAATTTTTCTAATAGATGCTCTTGAGATAAACAATTTGATAAAAGAGACTAAGGGCAAGTATCGGTCTAGGGTAGACCCTAGAACCATATTGAACCAAATCTATCTAGTTGATTCTAGTCATATTTTGGTGTTTATAGGATAGGTTCCAAGTTCAAAAAGCTAAGAATTGATCTTGGTAAGATAGGTTCTAAGTTCTAGGTTTGGAACCTATCCATTCTAGAACCGTTTTTTTTTTTTTTTTGGTAAAATCCATTATAGAACCGTTTGCTCCTAATTTGTGCAACTTTCATAATTATCTAAGGGAAGTTCTTGCACATTCGGGATAATGCTTATTTGTCCTAATACCGAAAATGACAATCGCTTGCCCTGCTGAACGTGTGCTCCGCAGCTTCCGGCGGCATTCAATTTGTCTCCAAATTAGTGAATGCATACACACTAGGCAAACTGTTCAGGAACATGCATTGTTTGATCTCCACTTTCTTCAAATATTTCAATTCTTTCAAGCCGTCAATAATTCTCAACGCTCCACAATAGTGTAGCTAAAGATGTTAGACTTTTTCCCATCTTTTTGGATTGTTGCTTTTCATATATGGTAATTTTTGTTGTCACTTTAACTTTCATTTTGCTTAACTAAAGGATTTGTTTGACACTTCCCAACTGGTTTATAAATATATCTGTTTGGCACTATATTTCTCGTCGTTTTGTGGCCGTACTACTTTGCTGTAATTTCTATTTGTCTCAATTGTAAATTAGGGGTATTTTCCTGAAGCTTGTCTTTTTAAGGAATAAAGGGGAATTGGTCGGTTCCTAGGTAGACCATGGAGCTGGGCCAGACCTATAGGGTCGATTCCATGGTCTATAAGGTAGGTTTTAGGTTTAAAAAATTGAGAACCGGTCCCAGTAGAATAGGTTTTAGATTTTAAGTTCCCGATTTGGAATCTTCCCACCTTGGAACTCCATTAATAAAAATTATACAAGATGTAGGCCTTTATTCTTATGAACTATAAAGCAATTGAAGTTTTACCAGATTTGAGACTTTGTTCGCATTAATTGTCTAATAGATGGAATTCTACCAACTATAAATCTTTGACCATTAGTTCAATATTGATCTTTCATAATATAATCTATATATCATGAGGACTTTTAACCATTTATAATATGCATATATGACTTTTCTTTTTATAACCTGGATGCAGGAATTTGTTCCAACAGCTTAAAAATGCAACTTTATTTTATATAGATAACTCAAAATAGATTATATTTATACGTATAAACAATTACTTAAAACACTTATTACCAAAATGTGGGGAATCATGGGATATATATATATATATATTAAAATTTAATTTTCTTTATCGTTGCTCTTGAGATGATTAGTCTGATAATTAAAATAATGTATATGTAAAGAATATCGATGATAGACATGATACCAGATGTATGACTTTATTCTTAAGAACTATAAAATTGAAAATAAAATCAGCTATAGGATTTCGTTCACATAAATTGTGGAGCACATGAAATCATACCTATCATAGATGTTTGATATCTAATTAAATATATAGATATTTCAAAATTGAGTCCAGAAATACATAAACAATTAAGTAGAATTTATGTATACATAAATAATTTCTTTAAACATTTATTACTTGTAAATATTTGCTTAGAGTAGACATCCGCTAGCTTTGAGGTTTTGCTAAACTGCCATAAAAAGCAAATCATTACATAAAGCTCACACATGAGCATGCCACATGAGTCAATATCATAGGAGTTTACCTACGTTTATATGTATTGACTAACAGATAGATACTAAACTCACGTTGAAAGTTCTATGTTAGCATGGTTTATTTGAATTAGCTCATCTCAACATTAAAACTATGTGAGCACGTATGTTTATGGTAAGCTTTCTAATAAGATATCACTCACCCGCCACCCCAGCACATCTCGAACGAACATAGCCACCTTTGGGAGGAAAACATATGATGAAATCAAAACCAATAATGCTTATACTTAATAACTAGAAATAAGTATATTGGAAGTTATAAAACTTATCATGAAAGTAAAAATGAGTTCTAAAACTATTAAAAAGTGCAATTAAGTCATAAAATTTGTCAAATTAATATAATTAAGTAATTCCATTAACTTCGTCCAATTAGGCTAAGGAAAAATGCTGCTGATGTGACCTTTTTCTTTAATTATTAATATTTCTCTCCTACATGGCGCTAACTTATTAAAACATGAATAATAAGATTAAAATGACTTTGTTTTGGTCAAAATCCTAATTTTTAAAACTATATTCTTAATTAGATTAGATCAAAAAATAAAGAAGGCTAATTTGGAAAAATATCACAAAAAAAAAAAAAAAGCAAAAAAGCCAAGGGCCGCAAGCCGCCGCTGCCGCCCTACCTCAGACGTCTTTTGGGTGTCAATGGATCTTCGGCAAAAGGCTAGGGAAAAGTCATATCAATCGGTCTTTTCTAAAGGACAGAACTAAGAAATGACCAAATAAATCTACATCCCAACTACTTTGCTGAGCAAAAGTTATGATCGTCCTAGGCGAACAGTTGAAGTGGATTTATATCTGAAGTACCTCGGCACCTACCTCTATCGCTTAATTAATACATTAACTTCTACGTTGAAATGGTCGAAACCACCTACTGGCCATGGGGGATATTTTTTGCTTTGGATCCTCAACTACGTGCTGTTAGGACAATTTATGACAATTGAAGCGTAGGTACCCCGCTGTACTTTTGTTTTGGGGTATCACATGCTGTAAATGTACCTTCTATCCAACTTAAATTATCGAAGATTCGGTGGTTGCAAGTGTGCCACGTTTCATTGTGTTACTTGACGTTTATTTTTGCTGTCGTATTTCAATGTATCTGATCTGCTTTTGCTATAAATATTGCACGGTGAGATAATTACGGATGTGGCCCATGAACTGGTCAGCCCCCTCGTGTTTCATGCTAGCAAGGACAAGTTCAAGGGAAAATTTGGAAAATTTTCGAAGTTGGATGATTTCCATAACTGTTGGCAAATTTCAAATGGTCTTGGTGGAAAAAGTATGGTCAGTAACTTAATTATCCGGTATTTCGCAAATAACTTTATTTCGTGAATAACTTACCAATAAATACTATTTAGAATGTACTCACTTCCAAATGACCTATTAGGACATAACTTCCTTTGTATTCCTGTCAGTCAACCTGGCACACATTCACACAAGCGCTCTGTGTTTGTTCTTTTATCGCGTATTCACATAGAACAACGAACTCGACTTCCTTAGTGTCATTATGTTATTTGTTGGCATGCGTCTTCTCCTTTATACTGCATCTGCCCATGCTTTCAGGAAGGGGAAGATAACTCCTCCTTTCATTGAGGCAGGGGGCCGGATGGAGGAAACCCGAATAAGGGTGGATTAAGCTTAAATCAGACAAAACAATTAATGTCCGTAGAGAACGGAGAAGCAGGTACTGGAGGTCTCTCGAGAGACCACCCGCGAAACTGGATAGCTGGTTTCGTGTCGAAACCAGGTAGAACGAATGCTTTCATAGCTGAGATTTGGACGTTAGGAGACAAAGTTCAACTTATTGTTGCGAATTGGAATATTTATTTGCATTGTTAGAGATAATTAGAGATTTCTTTAAGACAATTTCTTTTGTTAGAAATATTTTGGTAATTCTATTCATTTTCTGCATCTCTCAAAATTGCACGTATATCTTGCTTTAATTATACATATCTTGATTGATATATTATTTTAGATAATCATTTAATAAAGCCTATAAATAAGCTCACATATCATATTTCAAGATACATTTTTTTTGTCAAACTTCAAGATACATTGAAATATGCTGAAAATTCCACAAATCTTTCTTTCACTTTATTATTCCAACTATCGAATTAGATGCTTCAGTATTCATGCTCTTAAGAATCAACAATCTCACAATCTTCTCATAGAGCCTCTTCTTCTCAGAGTGTATGAACTTGTAGGAAGAAATGCAGTTGTAAATATTGATTGATCAAATTTCAAAAGAGAATATAATATGTGAATGAAGGTGAAAATGAAAGGAGTTCTTGAAATGTGGTGGAACGGTCATTGACGGGAAAAGTACAAAAAAAGTCATAAACCTATTGCATTGGTACCAATTCAGTCCTAAACTTTTCAATTAAACCAATTTAGTCCTAAACATTTTACTATTGGTACCAATTCAGTCCATCCAGTCAATTTTGGCTGGCCGATACTGACATGGACGTCGGCCCGGTGGCCAAACGCGACATGGAAATTTTTATGATTTTTTAATTATTTTTTTTCGATTTTTTAATTATTTTTTTCTTTTTATTTTCTTTTTTATTTTCTGTCTTCTTCCTAGCGTTGGCCGGCGAGCCTCCAGTGAGGCTCGCCGGCCACTAGGCTAGGGCCACGAAGCCCTCACCTGCCGTCGGCTAGGGTCGCAGCCCTCGCTTGGCCTCTCCCAAGGTCGCCGGTGAGGGGGCTTGGTCGGATTTGGGCGAGGCCGGCCTCGGCGCAGCCCTAGGCAAGGCGGCGGCCCTCGCCGGCCGCCCGCGAGGGTTGCGGCCCTCGCCGGCCCGCCGCCGAGGGTTGCGGCCCTCGCTCGGCCTCACCTAGGGCTGCGGCCGAGGCCGGCCTCTCCCGGATCTGGGCTAAGCCACCTCGTCGCGGCCAATCAGGCGAGGCCAACCTCACCCGCGACCCTAAGAGAGGCCGGGCAAGCCGGCAAGGGTCGCAGCCCTCGCCGGCCAACGCAAGGAAGAAAAAAAAAAGGAAAAAGAAAAGAAAAAAATTAATAAAAATAATTCAGAAAAAATAATTTAAAAATCATAAAAATTGCCACGTCGGCATGCGAGCCACCGGTTGGCGTCCACGCGTCGGCATTGGCCGGCCAAAATTGGCCGGATAGACTAAATTGGTACCAATAGTAAAATGTTTAAAACTAAATTGGTTCAATTGAAAAGTTTAGGACTGAATTGGTACCAATACAATAAGTTTAAGACTTTTTTGGTACTTTTCCTGCCACTAACCATGTGACCATTCGACCACTTAATTTCTCTTTGAAAAGATCATTGACCAAACGGTCACGAGGAGGCCCCTCGATTAAGAAATATAACTCTTCACAAATGGAAGCAAAATTAGTCATATAAAAGCTGGCGGAAAATTTTGACACGTAAAAACATTAAGAAAACAATAGAGATAAGAGAAATGAAGATTAAGCAAACAATAGCATATGGTCTTGTTTCACCATTACAAAGAAATCAAACACTTCCTAAGTGACTCCTGCAATTTAGCAATCTATATTTACAAATGGTTGTTGAGCAACAAACGACTTCACTGCTTGACCTTTGTTTCTTTATCCTTTCATGATTACCATCATCAATTATTCTCCCATAGAGGAAAATTCATTATTAATTAAAGCTTGATCAAAATTTTCACCCTTTTCTTTGGTCCTTGCTTTAAATGATATGGGGATTCAAGGAGCTAACAAACTTTCTTTTCTTGGCTAGGAAGATTAAAGCCCTTAGGTTGCACCATGTAAATTTATTCTCCTAAATTATCAATTAGAAGAGTTTCTTTAACATCCATTTGATGAACAACACGTTTGAATATAGAAGCTAAGGTGATTAAAACACGAACAAATGAAGTGTTAGTTACTAGAGCAAATGTGTCAAAATAATCAACATTTTATTTTTGAGTTATTTCCTTTATAAGGAACATACTAATCTTAGGGAAAATGGAATTTTCGCAGTGACTACAAATCCCTTGGAACCTTTTCCAATTAATCTTTCTTTACATTTAACAATAGAATTGTTTGGATTAATTTTTTTTTTTTAAATCCATTTACAACCAATCGATTTTGCACCTGATGGTAAGTCAACAATTCCTAAGTTTAAATTTGTAAAATAGAATTGATCTCGATTTTTATCCCTTTTTTTATTAAAAAAAACGACTTTCTTTAGAAAAAATTGCTTTAGAGTAAGCTAAAAAGTCATTATCATCGAGATAATTATTAAAATCATTTTCAAAAGAAGTTTCTGTCCTTGGTCTTTTATTCCTTCTCAATTCGTCAATTGATTTTTCAATATCAATTGTATGAAAAAGGTGCATGATAATAGTTCAGTTCTTAACGGAATAATATGCTAAAAAATTATGCATTCTTTGTCTCAACATTGTATTGCTATCAAGCACATCACCTTCTAGTACAAGAAATGCACTATTATGTTCAACATAACCAACAAACAAGCAATTAGATGTCTTAAAGCCTATTTTCCTTTTCTTAGTACCAAGAAGCATAACCTTAGCAAGGCACCCCACACTTTCAATTATTTTAATAGAAAAAATACACTAGAAGTTTTAAAACTCGTCGCAAAAGTACAATTGAGTTATATTTGTGCAATGAAGTTTTTCCATTAACTCCATCCAACTTAGCTAACGAAAAATATTGGCGTGGCAAAAACATGAGGGATAAGGCTAAAAATGTTGAAATATATAGAAAATTCCATAATTCTCTCTTAAGAATAAACAGTCTCACGATCTTTGCAGAGAACCTCTCCTTGTCAATGTGCAAGAAATAGGAAGGAACGTCGGTGTAACAAATTGAACATATATACTGAGAAGCAAACGGATGTGCGGATGCTGTCGATAGATTGGGAAAAAGAGAAGCTTGTGCTGTTTACCGTGTTCATTAGCTCTCCCGATGTTACCGAAGATATTTTGTATAAGATGCACTTGACAGAACTTCAACTACGAAAGTAAAATAACTCCTCTTAACACCCCTTGGGATTTTCTGAAAATGATGGAACGGCCCAACTCAGAAGTCCAACAAGTTGTATAAACAACGGAACCCGAACAGCGGATAGGTTTCCGAAGATGTTGGTAATTTAAAATACTACTGGTAAGAAAATTTAATTCAGGATTTTAGCAACGTCCAAAAGAATTGGTAAATGACCAACTCCTCTAGAATTGTACGAGGACAGTTAGCGATTTAGCAACACCATAATAAGCTTATCATAAATCTATTTAATTAACAACTTACCAACTTCTTCAAAATTTTACGAACACGGTTAGTAAAATGCTAGTATATTACCAAAATCGTAATAAATTAATAATAAGTCACTGGCATCTTTTTAATCATATAAGCCTGAATTTACTATCTTCTTGATAAATTAGTAAATTACCAACTTCATCAAAATTTTGCAAGTACAGTCAGTAGGTTGCCAACGTAATACTGAATTTATCTGATTTTACATTTTATTTCTTTACAATTTTCGTTTTTAGAATCACTCCTTCGCAAGCCTCTGGCGAATGTGACATTTGAAGCCCAATAACCTAGATTGACCCAAACTTTTCAAGGGCCTGTCTGTTCTTGTTCTTCAAAAAGTGTTAAAAAGAACCCGTGATTGTCCGCCAAAAGTTAAATATTTTCCAACTTTTAAAAGGTAATGAAAATTTTAATATGAATCTAACCGTCGACGTCTACATGTTGACTATATTCCAGGCGTTACAAGCTAAAAAAGCCAAAGTGCGTCGCCACAAGATTTAAATTGAGTAAGAGGAAAAACGTAAGAGTCTATCTAGACATGCCCCTAGAGAATTAAGAGAACTGAAGGCTAAGCAAACAACAGTACATGGTCTTGTTTCAGGCGTTACAAAGAAATCAAACACATCCTATGCAACTCCTGCAATTTAGTGATTTCTATTACCAAATGATCGTTAAGCAATAAAAGATGGCATCGCCCGACCATTGTTCCTCCGCTCTTTCATGATTACTATTGTCAGTTGCTTCCTAAATTCATGGTTCCACTTTCTAACCATTATGTCATTTTAATCCATTATGTCATTTTAATCCCCTTATGGATTTTTGGCTCTACTTATTGGCGGTGGCATCGATTTCATCCTTCATGGTTGTCTCTCTGACGGTTGTATCCGAAATCCTCGTAATCTACGCCTTTGCTTTGAGATCACTTATTTTCGCTCATATTTCTCAACTAGTTTCCTCGTCAATCAATTGAGTTTGCCGACTCGAAGCCTTCCACACTTAATAGATTTTGCCTATCTAGCGTCTTGCTTGGTCTCATCGAGTCCAAGTTGACGATCAAAAGACTTGGACGTCTTTTTGGTGTCAATGGATCTTCGGCAAAGGGCTAGGAAAAAGTCATATTAATCGATATTTTCTAAAGGAAAGAACTAAGAAATGACCAAATAAATCTACATCCCAACTACTTTACTGAGCAAAAGTTATGATACTCCTAGGCGAACGGTTGAAGTGAATTTATATCTTAAGTACCCTTGGCAGCTACCTTTCTATCGCTTAATTAATACATCAATTTGTACGTCGAAATGGTCGAAGCCACCTACTGGCCATGGGGAATATTTGTGATGTGGATCCTCAACTACATTCTGTTAGGACAATTTATGACAATTGAAGTGTATCTACCCCGCTGTACTTTTGTTTTGGGGTATCACATGCTGTAAATGTACCTTCTATCCAACTTAAACTATTGGCGATTCGGTGGTTGCAAGTGGGCCACGTTTCATTGTGTTATTTAACGTTTACTTTTGCTGTCGTATTGCATTGTATCTGATCTGCTTTTGCTATAAATATTGCACGTGAGATAATTACGGATGTGGCCCATGAACTGGTCAGCCCCCTCGTGTTTCACTTTACCAAGGACAAGTTCAAGGGAAAATTTGGAAAATTTTCGAAGTTGGATAATTTCTATAACTGTTGGCAAATTGCAAATGGTCTTGGTGGAAAAAGTATGGTCAGTAACTTAATTATCCGGTATTTCGCAAATAACTTTATTTCGTGAATAACTTACCAATAAATACTATTTAGAATGTACTCACTACCAAATAACTTCTTGGGACATAACTTCCTTTGCACTCCTCTCGTTCAACCTCGCACACATTCACATGAGCACTCTGTGTTTGTTCTTTTCTTGCGTACACATAGCACGGCCAACACAACCTCGTTAGTGTCTTTATGTTATTTGTTGGCATGCGTCTGCTCCTTTATACTGCATCTGCCCATGCTTTTAGGAAGGGGAAAGTAACTCCTTTTTTCATTGAGGCGGGGGCCGGATGGAGGAAACTTGAATAAGGGTCGATTAAGCTTAAATCAGACAAAGCAATTAATGTTCGTAGTGAACGGAGAAACGGGAACTAGAGGCCTCTCGAGAGACCACCAGCGAAACTGGATAGCTGGTTTCCTGTCGAAACACAGGTAGAACGAATGCTTTCGTAGCTGAGATTTGGATGTTAGGAGACTGAATTCGACTTATTGTTGCGAATAGGGATATTCATTTGCATTGTTAGAGATAATTAGAGATTTCTTTAAGATAATTTCTTAGCCCGGCCCCTTTTTCTTTGCTTCTATCCTCTTTCCACCGGCGCGGGCCGGCTCATCTTTTCATTCTTCCCCCCCAGCCCGGCTCGTTCTCCCCTTCTCTCCGCCGCCTGGTTTTGGACGATGCCTCGCCAGCGAACGTCGTGCGATGAATGTCGCGCGGTACTACCGGCCTGGGCCAGCCGGCAGCAGCTGGCAACGCTGCTTAAAATGGGGGAGAGGTTGGACCGAAAGGGGGTTTCTTAGGCTGAAAAATCCAGAGAGAGAGGGAGATCCGACGAGAGAGCCGCGAGTGAGAGCGAGGGGAGAGAGTCGGAGGGAGAGACCGCCGGCCACCGCTCCTGAATCGTGCCAGACTACCTGCCGCCGTGCCTCCTTTCCCGCGCCGAAGCTCCGGTAAGCCTCGACCCCATTTTGGCCCTGTTTTCGGGCGTGCTGGGCCGGAGCTCGCGGTCGTCCGGCTCATGCGAGCTCCCTTCACCTGTTCGACGAAATGCTTAAGCGAAATCTAATTTTCATCCTCCCGTTTTTGGCCGGAATCGAGTCGTCCGTGCACGCCGTGATCTGTATGAATATTCCAGTGGTGTTGGGCGACCTTGGGCGTCGGCCGTGTAGTCGTTCGCGACGTTTCCATCGTCGCCGTAGTTTGTTCGGTGTTTGGCCGTGGTGTGGCTCTTGGCCGGCGGGCGGGAGGTCGGCCGACGAGTGGCGTTCGGAGTGGACGACGCCGGGTGGTAGCTCGGCTGTGTCCCGAGCGCCGGCGAGGGCTGTCTAAGTTGCGTCGGTTCGGGTGAGGAGCTTCGGTGAAGAAGAGCGCAAGGGGGAGGGGTGCTTCCGGAAGGATAGAACAGGGAGAAGAAGAGAAAATGGAAAAATAAAAGAATAAAAAAGAATTAAAATAATGAATTCAAAAATATTTAAAAATTTAGTTTTTAATTTGAAGCGGATCATATCCCGGTAGGCAGATCAGGTTATAGGGTCGGACCGGGTTTACGGTCCGCCCTTTTCCCGAATATAATAATAAAAAATTTTAATTAAAAAGTTAGTTTAAAATGCATAGTTGCTATTCACTTTTTTTTTGTGGGTCCCATCCGCCGTGAGAGGATCGTTGCCGACCACGGTCGGCTTTGGTGAGCAGTGGAAATAGAAGGAGGAGAGAGAGATAGTGAGAGGCAAGCTCGAAAGAACAAAGATAATTTCTCTTTTTTTTTTTTTTTTTTTGGTAATGTTCTCTATTTTTTTTTTTTTTTGATAACCTAGGAAACCCCCGTAGGTAACAGTCGGCGGACAAACCCAGGCGACACTAGCGAGAGGACCCACCACTTCGACGTCGCACTTAAGATCCGTGCGGCGGCGGGATTCGAACTCCTCTCATCCTCGCAAATGATCATGGGGCCTTATCCAACCATTGGCCACCGCAGAAATGGTCTATTTTTTTTTAATATTATAAAAAATCTAAAATTTAACTTGGGTAACGCTAGCGGGAGGACCCACCACCGCGACGTTATGCTTAAGACCCTAAGCGACCAAGAGGGGATTCGAACTCCTTCCTTTCGTGAGAAGGAGAAAGCCTGAATTATCTTGGCTATCAAAGCGGTGGTAACTTAAATTAATTTTCGTGTAACAAGAGTCATATTTTTCCATCACTGATAGATTTTTCATCAACAAGAATCACATGGTATAATAGGCCTCGGCAACTTAAGCCGATTGAAATCAAAGCTTCAACTTTCTACGAAAGTCGAAAGCCTCTTTTGCATTGTCCGTTTAATTTGTAGTTATAAGACCGTAACCAGGAGAGCAACCCACTGGCAACACAAACAAGTGGCTGGATAGGTTCATTTTTTTTTTTTTTTTTATTGTTGTTGTTTGTTATTGTCGTTGATCAACATTGGCCCCAATGTGGATCTACCAAGTCATGTAAGTTCTTGCCTTCATAGCTGAATAAGGTCTTGCTCTAATTTTCTTGAAGACAATACATCGCGTGATCCTTCCCTTTTGAAAAGGTGCTTTTTATGTAGTTGCTTGCTCATCTCTATTTGGTTATCATACTACTAACAATGACAAACAACACCATAAAAACACAGCTTTGTCTCTTCTCACTGGTTTTGTTTTTGTAGTAACACACTTACTTTCCTATCCGAATGAAAATTTCCATCTCCATATATCACTAGGTCCATTCGCAAACTATATGAGATATAAAACTCCTCTTGCTTGACAATAGAGCACTAAAAACTGAATGTTCTTTAAAAGTCCCAGGTTAATGGCAGACCCGCAATTTGGTTAAGACATTGATTCCCATCTTATAGTGCTAAAGTGTCTCATGAGATGGTTTTGACATTTTGCTAGGAGTCTAGCTTTAGCCTGAAAAAAAAAAAAAAAAAAAAGCTACCGCACTCAAGGCATGTCCTTTTCAGTCTCAAAGAGACCAAATTTTATTGCCTTGATGTCTGCGCCAAATTTCAGCAAGAGCCAATGCAGATCGAGGCCCAGATTGGTGCAGATGTATGAAAATGGCTGCTAACAACTAGTAGAGTTCCCATCCAAGCTAGGCCACGCGGCTGGGTGCCTAAGTTAAAAGGAATAACCTCCTATGTCAAATTTTAATTATTTCTAGAGTCTTTTGATGTGTTACATGAATTTTCATTTTATAAGAGTATTTAGAATTTCTCTTGATGAACTCTCTTTATGAATTCTTGATTTATCAATGAAGAATTGTGAGAAAACTACAGATCACAAGCCATCTCCCTTATTGATTATCTCAAATATGAATGCAAGTTTAACGATCAAAAGAGAATGATACTATCAGGTAGGTAGAGAATGAGCAAGGGATCATGTCATTTTTTTTGGGAGAAAAATAAAGAACCTTCGAAAATCAATCCCATAATTTCATACTAATTACCAAATATCTTCCCCTCTTTTCAAAATACACAATTTGCATTTTCAGAGAATGATCGTATTTATCTCCCGTTCTCTCTATCTTTCACCACACCGATGTCAACCTCTCTCTCTCTCTCATATGACCACCAGCTCCAAAGTCGCACTCGAGTTCATGACCACCAACTCGGAGGCTGCACTGACACCGGTGGCCTTCATGCTCGAAAGTCACGCGATCTGCCAAGCTCGCCATGGCCACCTAGATTTGTCATCAAGTTCCACAACACGATTTGGGCAGCAACGGATGCCCAAGCTCGAGACAAGAGAGAGGGAGGCAGTTGAGGTGGGGTGACGGTGGCTCAGCAACTCAACAATTGCGGGTAGTGCCTGGAGGGGATGGGCTAAGTCGTATGCATTGGGTTGGGTTAGGGTCTTGGATAGGTGGGTTTTGGTGATGGGTAATTTTTGAATGGTAAGTAGGGAGGGGCAAAGTTGGGGGAAAAATGACAAATCTGATAAATCAGGTCAGAATGATTACTAATGTCAAATGCTACTTGAAATGGAATTTGCTTAAGTAAAGCTAGTTACTACAACCACGCTAACAAATTTCCAACTAGAATACAACAGTCCCACGCTCACCTTCTCCACACAAATGTCTCTTCTAGACCGAATCTTCCACTGTAGATCAGGGTTATGTGAGCCTAATGAATGCTGGAAAGCAAAACAAATTGAAGTGTAATCCGCTGTCATGCAAACTCATAGCTCTTATAATTTGCATCATGATGCGCTAACTTCAAAACGCAAAGCGAGGATCGGTGCATGGACCTCTTTTGGCTCCCAAACATGACTCAAGCACAAAGCAACTAGTAGAGTTGTCGTCCAATTATATCAGTGTGGTATCTCCACTAAGATGGAATGGGCATTTAGGAAAAGCTAATTTGTGTGCAATATGACTTCCTTCTTCTCAGTATGTAGAAACTCACTGATCATTCTCTTATCTCACTTATTTAATTAATGTCAAGTGTCCTGATACTTTGTCAAAGAAAGATTGGGGTCCCATTAACTTAAGAGGGCAAATCGACTTAGTTAACCCCATTGACATATAAATACATCACAAACATCGAGCCAAGATAGAAAACTCATCGAACATGATGACTAAACTTATTCCTTTGGCAAAGCTTACTTGAGCACAATTTGCATTTATAGAGAGTGAGTGCCCATTAGGCTATTTGGAGAGCTAGCATAGATGATTAGCACTATGATTTGATTACAAACTCGAGCCAAAGTAGAGAATTGTTAAAGTATGTTTTAATTTTGAGCCGTTATGCAATCCGACTTGATTGGATAAGAAAGAAGTTCTATAAATCTTTGTTTTGAATCACATGTAGTTAGAGAGAGAGAGAGAGAGAGAGAGAGAGAGAGAGAGAGAGAGAGAGAGAGAGAGAGATATATATATATATATATATATATATATATATATATATTTTATTGGATTGGATATAAAAGATATATATTTATGTATCTTTTTTTTTTTTTTGTTAAAGTATGCTTCTCTTATTGGATATATATATATCCATGATTTCATTCAGACCTTGAGATGTAAAAGATTTGAGAGGGTATTCCTTCGACTTTGTGCAAGAAAAAGATATAAGTTAAATATAGGGGTCCCAATGTGTACACATTGGCACATTAAACATTGATGGAGAAATTTTCTATGGACAATCATCAAGGGCCCCTAGAGTGTATATCAATGGACTATTATTGTGAAATTTTCTATGGAGTTTAATTGGCTACTTGGAATATTCTTTTCGGTTGTATAAAAGAAAGCACGTGGGGTCAAGAAGTGGTCAAAGAAAAGAAAATAAATTAAAAGCAAGGTTGGGGTATGCAAAAACTAGTGGTCATTCTCTTATCTTGTCTTGTTTAATTAATGTCGAGTGTCCCGATACTTAGTCGAAGAAAGATTGGGGTCCCATCAACTTAAGAGTGCAAATCGACCCAATTAACCCCATTAACATATAAATTCATGACAAACGTTGAACTAAGGTAGAGAACTCATCAGACATGATGACTAAGCATGTTCCTTTGTTTGAGCACAATTGTCATCTATAAAAGTTAGCGTCCATCAAGGCGTTAGGAAAACTGTCATGGATGATGAACATTATGCCTTAGTTACAAATGTCGACAAAAGGTAGAAAATTGTTAAAATGTGTCTTGAATTTGAACTATTATGCAACCTAAAGTGTGTGGCTAGTGAGAGTCATTGGCCCTCAATTGAAACAAAAAAAAAAAAAAAAAATTGTAGAGAAAAAAAAAAATAAAGAAAAAACCAAAAAATTATTAAAATTCAAACAAAAAATAAAAATTATAAGAAAAATCCATGTTGGCACTAGCTATGCCAGAAGGACTGCTGACATTTATGTCAATGATTCTTGGCCTAAATTGGCTGGATTGAGTTAATTGACAAAACGTGAAAGAGTTATGATTGAATTGATACAAATATAATAGGTTTATGATTTTTTTTTAAAGATTTTTTTGGTAATCTATACTAGATTGAAATAGCATTAGCACCTGCGATACGTGAAATAAAAAACTTCAACATCCAACAAATTTTAAGGCTTCTTTTCCTTAAAATTTATAGTTGCACCTTGCGGTCAGTCAATGCCAGGAGCTGCCAATCAACCAGACTTCCTCAAGCAAAGTCACCAGACCATCTTTTTCGTTATTGCTTACTGGTATTTCCTGTTTCTTAGCTCAAGCTTCATGTACATGTACATATAGCCAAAAGTAACATGTCAGGGCCGTCCTCGTGTCAGCATATCATGCCAAATTTGAATGAATTATAAAGTAGTTTTAGTAATGCTTAGCACGGTTCTTACCATTTGCAACCCATGATTTAATGCATTTAGCCTGGCATCAAGAGCATATGCGATGCATGCAAAGTTCTCTTCCCCTTCAATCTAATGAGCTACATTTTTGTTCATAGAAGTACAGCACAAATACCAAAATTAGAAATGAGGGATATTTAAATGCAAAAAAGTTACGAAAGATACACATAAGTATAACTTTTTTTTTTTTTTTTTAAAATTAAGACATTTCAATGCCAATTTTAATGAGGGTCCTGAAAATCCTACATGACATTTTTTTCAATAATTTAACTCATCCACATGGCTCACCAGAATCTTGAGTTAGTAAAGAAGAGTCAAAACAACGTCATCTTGCCTCTTATTTATCTCATGTAAATATTAATTAAAAAAAAAAAGATTGATTGATTGCAAAACACTTGGGCGAGGGCTGTGCGCCCTCACCGAACAAGTGCAATCCCCTTTTTTCTTTTTAAATTTAAATTTAAATTAATTAATATTTATATCAAAATTCAAATCAGATGCAAAATAGCGTCGTTTTCAACTAATCTAGTATGTTAGCGACAAAACGACATCATTTTATATTTGTCTCACTAAAAAAAACATAATGTCAGTATTTTGGGCAGAATTTTTCACTGTTGGCAATTAAGTGATTCATTTTTTTTTTCGATTTTAGTATTTAAGTATACCTTTCTGAATTTTTGACAATTAAGCATCTCTTGTGCCAAGTTTTGTTACTCCAAACCTCCATACCTCTATTTTTGTTGATAAACAGGGACCTCGATCGAGCTAATTAACTGGCCCTTGATTGTAACAAAGATGATTAACTGAACTTTGAACCAAGAAAGGGAGCTTTCATTTGTCACCTACAACTTGCAATTTTGCTTGGTCGATGAAATGAAATGCTGGGAGGGCCAGTAGGGGGATAGTAATGGTCGTTGCTGCTGAAGTCAACGAGCTCGTCAAACGCTCGACGTGCTTCCTCAAACACCAATGTGCAGGTTCGAATTCCTCCACCCAGATACGGACGGCCCTCGCTACCAACCATCACCGCCGTCACCCACCACCTGCTCTCGCTTCTCGCCTCCCTTTTTCTTTTGTTCTCAGTCTCTGCGAACTCAGAACCATCCAAAAGCCATAGCTTTCACCTGCTTCCTCATTATCTTAATATCTGAATCGATCCCCCGCCAAAAAACGGTTCTTGCAGGTCGTGTGGGGTCGCTTTGGCTTGCCACGCTCTAGCGAGAGAGGGAGAGAAAAGAGTAGAATCCCGAAGCTGTGTTTCATTATTTGTGTTTGCCTTTTCGTCGGAACATTTAATGTGCATTCTCGCTCTTTACGCATATATTACACCCGCTACAAGTTCTCCGCTTTCTCCCCCTCATTTCGCCTTTGCCTTCGTTTCCCTTCCCGCTACAAAGAATCAGTGTTCATGGCTGCTTGCGCTTTACTGAGTGGTGTCGACAATGGCAGCAACACCGACGACAGCAACAGCTGCCACGAGAGCATGAGCTACATGAGTTCCTCCAACATCGTCCGCGGTGGGGGCGGTAAGGACAAAGAGGAGGAAGAATGCTCCCCAATGGTCTGGAGCGGTGGAATCAAAGAGAGACAGAGAATAGCCAATCATGAAACTTGTTTTTATGTAATTCTAGTATTTTGGGTCGAAAGTGGATCCATAATAGACCAACTAAAATCCATATTCTTTCTAGGCTTTTCTCTTTGGACCCATCTATGACCCATATTCTACATTTATGTGACTGATATCTAACCCATTTCAACAAACTTGAGTCAAAATATGGGTTTGTGACTCGTTTTTGACTGTCTTAGGTGGAATGTATCACCTCGTTGGCACCTGCAAAAAACAGAACACGTTTGTGTTTTTCTTTTTTTTGTTCACTTACAGAACATGATTGCAGATCCAGCAAAATCGTGCTTCTTCATGCAGATCATGGTGAAAAATCGTGTCTTAACGTACTGTTCGTGCTGTTTTACTTGTTTGATTAATGTATCACCTTTCTCTGTCAAAGGTGCTACATGACTATTTTCCTGTCCTGATGTGACTTTGTGTGGCACTCTTCATTTGAAAATAAGTGATTATTACATAGCAGCACAAATTATTAGCCCCGGCTAGTTCGGACAGTTTAGAGTTTTGCTTCACCAAAAACCTAGTTTTGCCTATATAATTGGACGTGTACTGCTGAGATTAAACTTTTTTTGGTGTTTTTATTAGCTAGGCGGTTTTACAGAGCCTAGGAATGGAAAATTTGACTTTAAGAATTTCTTGTCTTCTTGTGATTTATTAAGTTTCAAAAGAGGCTTTGATGTGCTGATGTTATCATCTGAATGGAATCTTGTCTATCAGAACGTGAACAATCAAGTAATCTTAATCATCGAAATGGAAATTCTTGATCATCAGTTCGTATTTTCCTGCCAAATATCCCAGTGACTTAGAAACTTCCATATCTGTGTTAGTGTTGGTTCGTTACTTTGCTGAAAGAAAGGTTTTTAGTGCTTGACTATAAAGTCTTCAGACACAAGCTCCCCAAATGCTCTTTTGCAAGTTCTATAGTGCATTAAGTGACTGATATCAAAATCTGCTTGTTCTGTCGTCTAAGATTGCAGTATCATCTGATTAATATTGTAAAATTGCTTTCTGTGAAGAATGACTTTCACACTTTTTGGTCGTATTATGTTGTTCTAACTTGGTTTGCCAAAATCTGTCGCTTGATCTTTGAGAAAGTACCAATTTTTAACTTATAGCAATATGGCCTTGATTGTTTACCTAACTAAGATACTGCTATGCTGGGCTGGCATTTAAAAAGCAAACATAAAAAAATGAAAAATAAATTCCCTATCCTATCACCCTTAAAAATATTATATCTTGGTATGATCGTGCCTGCAATTTGTTGGAAGCTTCTGAAGAGATGCTCCATCATGAATGTGCGAACTGGTTAATTTATTTAATTTCAGTCGATTAGTTACTATTCTAGGGCTACACCTCCTAGACTAGCCCAATGCTCATCCCGATGAGAAATTGGATAACGGTGGGAACTTTGAAGTGTTTTTCCTGTTGCTAGGAGCAGTCTAAATGTTTTGGGTGGTGGAATGCACAATATTTGGATGTCCATGTGTAACATCATTAAGTTTAGCTTGTTAGGATGGTGAGAGCCAGTTTTTTTCTTCTCTTTTTCCTTTTAACATAGGCAGCCACTTTTTGTCTAGCTACTAAATATAAATTCCGAAGTCTGGTCCGAAATCCGAACTTTAGCTGTAAAGGCACCTCGAAGAAACGCAGCATCATGGTGTTCAATCTTTGCCAGTAAAGGAAAAAAGAAGCTGTTAAAAATTGCAGTACTCAGAAGCGAAACATCCATTTTGCCGCATAGGAAAACCCCTGATGTGAGCGTATGGTATAAAAGTAAATGTGATCTGCATCTGCTGGTGCCGGAGTTGCTCCAAGGTTCTGATTCTATAATGCTTGATGACTATCTATCTTGATCTCTGTATATGTTCCATCTAACACAATGCTTTAAGAAATTTATGATTGTGACCTCCAAGTAGTCAGATTTATGATGATGGTTTTTGAAGCCCTATCCTTTCTTTCTGTGATTTTTCAGGAAAGGCATATCGAACTATTATAGTGGTCAGGCAAAGTTCTTCACGAGCCTTGCAGAGTCCTCGGCCTCTTCCTCCATTAAAGACCTTGCAAAACCTGATAATTTCTTCAACAGGAAATGCAAGATCTCACTAGCTCACAGTAATTTCAGCTTCAAGAATCATGGCTATGCTTTCAGAAACAGTGGCAGGAGTGGGATACAGAAAAGACCAGTTAACTCCAGTCAGAGTGCATTACCAAGTACAAATTGTAGTAACACGAATAATTTTAACACAATGTCTACATTACCATCTTGCTTTCTTCCACCAATATATCCGCAAAGGAGAATACCATAGGACATTGGGGCATCAACACAGCCTCGGTGGTGGAATCTGTGCTGGTCCCTATCTCTGGCTGACCTACAAGCCATGGCAGCTCCGATGCCTAATGTGTCTGCATTGGCAATTCACCATGAAGACAAGGACAAGAGAATAGGCTGATTGGCCAAATGGAGCTCATCTTGGAGGTTCAATAATGTAAGGAGATTGTGAAACTCCAAGTAGCTAATTAGTACTCTGCATCTTTAAGATGGTAGATTGTATGTTTGCAGATAGAAGTTTTTTTTTTTCTTTTTTGTTAACCTGATCACCACCGCCCTTCTTCCATTTGTGTGTTTTTCACTCTTCGCCACCTTCCATATCTCATATCTCATCCTATTTGAAGGTGTCTTTTTCGATATTTTGATGCCATCGTTCTTCTTGTTTTATGTAAATAGATCTTCGCATCTCTCTTATTTCTGTATCTTTCATATCTCATTATACTTAAAATTGCCTTTCTGGTTACTTTGATCCGCTACTTGCCAGCATCTAAATGGCCTTTCTGAATCTTGCAGATGTAAGCATTGTCATGTCATGTTTATAACTTTCATTTATTACTTCGTGAGTGTGAACTTTCACAATCGCAACAAACTCAATTGTAAGAATTGTTTAAAAGAACTCTAGAGGCGTGGCATGATATTTGTCTTATACATTTGCACCCAAAAATTAATCCAAATTGGCTCTCTTGACCCATTTACTAAAACTAATTTTCGTTTGACAAAAAAAATCCAAAATTAATAACCCATGACACATTTATCCCAAATCAATCCTTCGTTAGCAGTTTGGAATATGATGTGGAGAGTAAATTTAGATCTAAAGTACTAGTTTGAGATTTTTTATAAGACGAATATTAGTTTGGATAGAAATCTAATTTAGAGTAAATATGTAATGAATTATCAATTTGAAATTTTTAATGATATTAATCTTTTCTTGAAATGCCAATAGCTTCCATTGACACATTCATAATTAATTTGGCCTAACTGAGTAACTATAATTACTCGGTGCATGGACATGATAAAATCAACATTTGTTTTTTTGGCCGAGTAAACAATTTTCCCTCTTTCGGCAAAACTCGTTCGTCTTGTTGGAGAAATCTTTCTAGAATATTTTGAAGGCGACAAAACGTTTCTTTCGGTCTAAGTCTGGATGTTCGGAGACCGTCGGTTTAAAGTCCGAAGACTTTGTACTCTCGAGACCCAAGACTCAAGACTCAAGACTCAAGACTCAAGACTCAAGACTTAAGTCTATTCTCAAGACTCAAGACTTAAGTCTTTCTAATCCAAAGTGACGAAGGAAATCCAAAGCCGAGGTATATGGTTGAAGATTCGATCCTATCGTCGGAATAGATTCTTTGGTTGGATAATCATTTCGGATTCTTTAATTCTTTTAAATCGATTGAAGATCCGATGGTCGTCGAAATAATCTTGGAAAGTTCTATTCTTGGAAACCGAGATCCCGATTGTATGGGCGAACGGGATTGATGGGCTATCATCGATTCCTTAAATAGCTCGGATGATCTTCTTGATTGATTCCGTCCAACGGGTAGATTGGAGGAATTCCTTTGGTAAGTGCCAACGGCTATGATGGCATGAAGGAGTATAAAAGGAAGACGTTCTAGTTGTTTTAAGTGTGTGATCGATAGAAAAATTCCAGTGCGAAGACCCTTGATTGTTAGTCGAGGCTGTTCGAGCGAAATTGTATACACCGAGAGTGTTTATACTTGGTGATACCTTGAGTGAGTGTGGTAGATCATCTACACCGAGAAATCAAGGAAGATCAACACTTTGTAACATCTCTTTGTTCATAGTGGAATCCAGCCAATTGGCTGTCGGTGCGAAAAGAGTGGACGTAGGCTTGAATCAAGCCGAACCACTATAAACCGAGCGTTCAATTCTCTATTTCCCTTACTCAGTCTCACGATTGGTTTTTAATTATTGCAAATTCTTTAACTGTCTAAAGTATTGTGCGATCTTCAAGAAAAAATTTTTTGTATACCTATTCACCCCCCTCTAGGTATTCATACTAGCTATATCAATTGGTATCAGAGCCCGTGTTCTTACTTTGTTTGAAGTGTTTTACTTCAGAGTAAAAGATCCATGGCTAGTATGCTAGCACCGGGGCTGATGGAAGGGCAAAGCAATACCAGACCTCCCTACTTCGATGGAAAGGATTACAACATCGGAAGAACAAGATGAAAGCTTTCCTACGATCAAAGGATCCCTACGGAATGGGACGTTGTGGAAAGAGGAATCACTCCCGCTGCTGCATCAATCTACGAAAGAGGGAAAGACACTATTGAAACCAGCGGAATGGCTCAGGAAGAGATAAACAAGAGACAAGCACTCGATGCAAAAGCAATTTACTCTTTATACTGTGCTTTATCTCCAACTGAATATAACAGAATATCTTCTTGTGTTACAGCAAAAGAAGTATGGGATAGATTACACATCACCTATGAAGGGACGGATCGAGTGAAGGAAACCAGAATTAACATTCTCCTCGGTCAATATGAAGCCTTCAAAATGAAACCAGGAGAATCTATAAGCGACATGTTTAGTCGTTTTACGAGATATTGTCAATGGTCTTGAGAACCAAGGACAAAAAATTTCTGATCCCATGAAGGTGAACAAGCTTGCGTGGACTCTCCAAGGATTGGAATCATATAAAGACTTCAATAAGAGAGACGCAAAGAATCATGCCATTATCGTAGACGAGCTGATTGGAACTCTTGGTCTTACGAAGTGGAACGAATTAATGAAGACGAAGATCCAAGAGGTAAGAAATCTATTGCACTAAAATCAAATGATGATTCCGATGATGCAGATTCGAAGATGATATGGATGATGAGGAGCTCGCTCTCATGATAAGAAGATTCAGAAAACTGAATAGAAAAGGCAGAAGGTTCATCCCAAAGAAACAAAGTTTTCGAGACAGCAGACCAAGTCTTTTGATGATGAGGAACCAAACAAAGATGTAGTTTGCTTCGAATGTAAAAAGAAGGGACACATCAGACCCAACTGTCCTCTTCTAAAAAAGAAAAGAGGAAAAGCTGAGAAATCTCGAAAAGCTCTTAAAGCCGAAACCTGGAGCGATACAGAATGTGAAGAGAGTGATGAGGAATATGCCAACATCGTGTTTGATGGCGCAATCGGACTCGGACTGGATCGGACTCGGACGGTGAATTTGAGGTAAGTGATTATAAAATCCCTGTCAAAGTCTCTAAATACATTGATGAATTATGCTTGAGTCTTAAGACTTCTCTCAAAAAGATTTCCGAACTTAAAAAGGAAAACTCAGTTTTAAAACAAAAGGAAAACATTTTGGAAGAAAAAGTGGAAAGTTTAAACGTGAATGTTTCTACTCTTAAAGAGAATGAAGAAAAACTTTCAAAAGAAAATGCTTTCTTAAAAACTGATTTATCAAATATTTCAAAGAAATTTTCAATAGGGTCGGAAAAACTTGAAAAAGTTCTTTCAGTCCAAAGACCTTACTTCAATAAGTCGGGTCTAGGTATGACAGTTGAAACAATCCCTTTGATTGATTTTCCGAAAGTAAAAGAAAGAATTAAGAAAAGACCGTCGAGAGAGGCTTACAAAAATCATTTCAAGAAAGTTTTTGTAAAGTACGTAGGTCGAAATGCTTTAAGGTGTTCAAAGTGTAACAAGAAGGATCATTTTGAAAAAGAGTGTCCTATGGTTTGGAAGCTTGTTAAGAGAGTATGGCCTAATAATGCTCATCCTACTAACACCAAAGGACCCAAGAAAATTTGGGTACCAAAGAAAGCTTGAGACTTTATTTTAAATGCAGGTCTGTGTCAAAAAGAAGGTAAAATGGTATCTTGACAGCGGATGCTCAAGACACATGACAGGAGACTCAAATTGTTTCATAAAGCTTATTCAAGTAAATGGTGGAAAAGTTTCATTTGGAGGAAATAGCAAAGGAAGTATTGTGGGTTTCGGAACTGTGAAAATTGGAAATCTCACAATAAGCAATGTCTCTCTAGTGGAAGGACTCAATTACAATCTTCTCAGCATTAGCCAATTGTGTGATACCGGTTTCAAGATCTTCTTTCAAGAAGGCACATGTTCTGGAATTAGTAAAGATTCGACTCAGTCTTTTATGGGTCGAAGGCATGGAAACATCTACCTCCTTGATGTAAAGCCAAATGAAGAACAATGCTTAATCTCAATTCAAGATGAAGCAGTTCTATGGCACAGAAAACTTGGCCATATCAACAAGAAGCAATTAGCCAAAATCTCTTCAAAGCAGCTTGTTCGAGGTCTACCTAAATTGCCATACCAAAAGTCGACCTATGCACTCCATGCATTGCAGGAAAGCAGGTAAGAAATTCATTTAAGCAAATAAATCATGTATCTACTAATCATGTATTACAGTTGCTTCATATGGATCTCTTCGGACCAACAAGAACCCGAGCATTGGAGGTAAGAAATATTGTCTAGTAATTGTAGACGATTTCTCTCGCTTTACACAGGTATATTTTCTTGCAAGTAAGTCAGAAACCTTTTCGTACTTTGAGAAGTTTGCTAAAAAGGTTCAAAATGAAAAAGGATGTGCTATTTCAAGTATAAGAACAGATCATGGAAGTTAATTTGAAAATCAAGATTTTACGAAATTCTGTGATAAATCTGGATTTAATCACATGTTTTCCTCTCCGTATACTCCAGAGCAAAATGGAGTTGTGGAAAGAAAGAATAGATCTCTTCAAGAAATGGCTAGACCACTTTTAATTGAAAGTAAAATTTCTTCACGATTTTGGGCTGAAGCTATTTCAACGGCATGCTATATCATAAATAGAGTCTTCCTAAGACCTATTTTTGAAAAAACCCCCTATGAATTGTTCAAAGGTAAGAAGCCTATTGTTTCATACTTTCATGTATTTGGTTGCAAATGCTTTATTTTGAAAAATGCAAATGATCGAGTTGGTAAGTTTGAAGAAAGATCAGATGAAGGCATCTTCCTTGGATATTCTACATCAAGCAAAGCCTACAGAGTCTATAACAAGAAAAGCCAGTTTGTGGAGGAATCAATGAATGTCAAATTCCAAGACTCCACACAAGATGAATCCAGCCAGATTCAGCATGAAGAGTCTGAACCTGCCCTAGACCTTCCAAAGTCTTCAACTCAAGAAGCATCTCAGACTCAGGAAGTCCAACATCAAGATGCTCATGAAGATTCAAATAAAGAAAGAGATCATCAACCAAGCAAATCAACCAAGAATGCTTGGAAACACAAATCCAGTCATCCTAAAGATCTCATTATTGGCGAAATCAATGAAGGAATCCGCACCAAATCAAAAAGGCGTGAAGAATCTAGTGCTGTTGCTCTCATCTCTGAAATTGAACCAAAAAGCATAGAAGAAGCTTTATCTGATGAAAGCTGGATCGAAGCTATGCAAGAAGAGCTCGGACAGTTCAACATTAATGATGTCGGGAATTGACATCTAAACCAAAAGGTAAAACTGTTATTGGAGCCAAGTGGGTGTTCAGAAACAAGATGAACGAAAAAGGAAAAGTCGTACGAAATAAAGCAAGACTCGTGGCCAAGGGATACACGCAAGAAGAAGGAATAGACTATGATGAGACTTACGCTCTGTAGCAAGGTTAGAAGCTATTCGTCTATTACTTGCGTTTGCTTGTTACAAAAATTTCAGGTTATTCCAAATGGACGTCAAAAGTGCTTTCCTAAATGGATTTATCCAAGAGGAAGTTTATGTGGAACAACCGCCTGGATTTGAAGACCCAAAGAAGCCGGACTCGGTCTTGGTGAAAAAGGCTCTGTATGGTCTAAAGCAAGCACCTCGAGCTTGGTACGACAGACTAAGTAAGTTTTTATTACAGAACGGATTTGTCAAAGGTAAAGTAGATACTACTCTGTTCATCAAAAAGGAAAACAAAAGTTTCTTACTTGTTCAAATATATGTTGATGACATTATTTTTGGATCCTCTAATGAAAGTCTTTGCAAGAAATTTTCTAAGTCTATGCGGGATGAATTTGAAATGAGTATGATGGGAGAATTAACATTCTTTCTTGGCCTTCAAATAAAGCAATTGAAGGAAGGAACTTTATCTTCAAGAAAAATATGCTAATGATCTTGTCAAAAGGTTTGGATTGGAAAAGTGCAAAAAGACCGACATACCAATGTCATGTTCTCGGAAGATAGACAAGGATGAAGAAGGGAAGAAAGTAGATCAAAAGCTGTACGGGAGCATGATCGGTTCACTTCTTTATCTTCTGCTTCTAGACCTGATATTTTGTTGAGTGTTTGCATCGTGCTAGGTTTCAATCGGATCCTAGAGAATCACATCTCATTGTCGTGAAACGTATTATCAAATACGTTGCTTCATCTTCAAGCATCGGTCTTTGGTATCCAAAGAGGGGAGACTTTAATCTTCTAGGATACTCGGATGCGAGATCGGCCGGTTGCGAGTCGATAGAAAGAGCACTTACGGAACTTGTCAAGCTGCTTGGAAACGAACGGTGTCTTGGTTCTCAAGGAAGCAAAGCACTTGTAGCTCTTTCAACGACGAAGCGAGTATGTAGCTCTTGGAAGCTGCTGTTCGCAAATTCTATGGATAAAACAACAGCTACAAGACTTTGGCATTGAAGACTCATGCACGAAATCAGATGTGACAACACCGGCGCGATCAATCTCACCAAAAATCCAATCCTTCATTCAAGAGCAAAGCATATTGAGATTCGTCATCACTTCATTAGAGATCATATTCAAAATGGAGAAATCTCGATTCAATTTGTTGATTCAAAGAGTCAACTAGCGGATATATTCACAAAGCCTTTGGAGAAAAATCAATTCGACTTCATCCGCTCAAGACTCAACATTTTGAAGCTTGAAGAAGTTAAAGTCTAGAGACTCACCAACTCTAAGACTCTAAATCCTGAGACTCAATCATTCATGGCTAAAGACTGTAAGTTGCTATTTTAACTAAAAGGTACGTTCTCTCACTCAGATATAATTCGTGTGAAATTTGAAAACTTGTCTTTTTAAGGAATTAATTTTGGCAGTTATTGATTTTGAAAAGAAGTGTTCGTACACTTTCCTTGTACCGATTAAACTTCTCTTTTCAAATCCAAGGTATATATATATATACGGTTATTCTACGCCCAATTTTCAAAACCCTAAAAGGCACTCTCCTCCCGATCTTTGTTTCTACTTCTTATTCATCGTCGAGAAAGTGCTCATTTTCTTGGGAAAAGCAAAGAAGGAATCCTCCAATAGACAAAGAAAGATGTCGTCTTCGAGGAAATCATCAAGAATCGCAAACGGGGACCACAAAGAATGGAGAAGGGACCTGACTCACTTCGATCTTGCGAGGAAGAAGACTTTTCAAGTCAGCGACAAAGTCCGATTCGCTCTCCTCCACGTCATTCATCGTCTCCTGCCCCACAAGGTGCAAATCTGGAAGAAGAGATAATCGAGGATGCTGACCCAGTAAGAGTCCAAAAACCCTCTGTTATCTATAAGCTTTATCGTGCGTTGAAAAGCACCGGTACTTCATTAAAGTATATAGATGACTTCCTTAAGGACAAAAATTATGGGAATGAGTATCTTTTTCTGCGGAAAATGGAGGAATTGGGAATTGCTCCTAAAGGAAGGGCAGAGGAGGCTCTAGCGAACATTCCCAGTGATCCTCGTATGCCAGGACAAAATCTGATTGACGGGAACGATGATGACAAAATGTTCCTTGAATTTAAACCTAGAATGGGTGTGGCAGCAAATGTGAAAGGAAATCGGATGGATTTGTTTAAATCCAAGGATCGGGAAAAAGTGTATTTCAAGCTGTTGAAAAGAGGGGTGATAAACCCTAGAAGTGTCGATTTTGACTTCGGATACCATCAACTTGAACTTAAGGGAGAAGTTGAATTTGCTTCAACTTGAGACTTTTTGCTCGACTCTACGGACGGGTATGCTCAGCGACCGCTTATATCTATTCAAATCTTAGCTTTTGGATGCGAATAGAATTTCATTCGGTGTTCGAGATCAAGTCTACGTGGTAGATGTGAATATGTTGGCGGACATTGTTGGAGTTGAACGGGGACGCTATCTCCCAATCAAAGTCTCCTGCTCGTACTACTCTGGATCTTGTCAAAGATAGGGACGTAGAGAAGAAAATTATCTATTCCAGGATGAATGCCATCAACATTGTGCTTCATAAGATTGTGATCAACTATCTCAGACCAAAGTCTACGTCAAAGACTTCTGTGTCTCTTTCTGAAGCAAAGTTGATGTATGCGATCAACTCAGGACGGAAGTTTTCTCTCCCGCACACTATTCTCTTCCATATGTACGAAAGCGGTGTCAAAAGACAAAGGACAATTGCCTTATCACAGTGCAGTGACCAAGATCTTGAGACATCGAACATTGAACTGCCACATACTTTTTGTGTTCGACCGTGTGATAAGATGGTGGTAGGGTTGAAAATGTTAATGAAGATGCGTCTGCAAGAACTCTCCAAGGCAATGGAGAAATTCAAAGTGAAATCTCCAGTCCAGTCTGCTTCAAAAAGGAAAGGAAATGAGGCCATTGGTGCCCCATCGAAAAAGAGGAAAAGAACTCTCATCCTTGAAGATGAAGATGAAGATGAAGATGATGAAGATCCCACTATCCAAGCACTGACAAGAACAAGACGTTCTGTGTCTCATCCGACGATACTTCACGAGAACGAGAAGAAGAAAGAAAAGCGAACGAGAGAAGAGGAAGAACGAAAGAGAAGGAGAAAGAAGTTGAAGAAGAAGAAGAAGGAGAAAAGAAAAGTCTGCGACAAATCTGGAGAGAAGGGAAATGAAGAGCATGATCATCACTCTTCCCCTTTCGATGTCCTAGAGACAGGGGGAGTTAGCGAGCAAGAGAGGTCTACACCTCATGCTGCTGTCAGTGAAGATCTAAGACAATCTCCAGAAGACCCAGAAGAAGTTCAGGTCTCTCAATTGCCTGAAGAAGGTGATGCATCGACTCCAAATCTGCAAGACCTTACAAAAGCGCCATCGTCTGCTTTCACATCATCTGAGAAAGTCAATGCCAGTACACAGACGGATGATTCTGCAGATTTTCGTAGCATCATGAATATTCTTCTGGAAATGCGTAGCCAGATATATGTTGGATTTGTGAAATCCAAGCTTTGAAGAGCGCTGGACAAGCATCTTGATCTCTACGGAGGATAAATTCAAAGACCTTGCTCTGCAACTTCAAGCCAATGCTAAGGGAGAAGAGGTAGCTCATCTGAGAGAAGACCTGAAGAAGCTCGAAGGAGTAGTCCAGTCCATTGGGGATTTCCAGATCGTGCGCATTCCCAAGCAGACATGACTCCTTTCTCACCCTTTTCAATGCTGACAAAAAGGGGGAGAACCAAAATTTGAACCATTTAAAACTTTGACTTTTGTGGTTATGTTTTTTTTTAGTATGACTTGAGAACTTGAACTTGGGTGTGATTTTGAGAATTTGACTGAATTGGTTGTGGATTATGATGCTTGACTGATTGCATTTATTCAAGTGTTGTTATATGGTGTTTCTCATGAAAGACTAACCAATTTTACGTGGATGCGAGTCTGGTTGTTTTATTAATCTTTATGAGTTAGCCATATTGCTTGAGAAATGTTTTGCGGGTCAAAGTTGTTCAAATCTTCAAGAAAGTTTTGTCACCATCAAAAAGGGGAGATTGTTGGAGAAATCTTTCTAGAATATTTTGAAGCGACAAAACGTTTCTTTCGGTCTAAGTCTGGATGTTCGGAGACCGTCGGTTTAAAGTCGAAGACTTTGTACTCTCGAGACCCAAGACTCAAGACTCAAGACTCAAGACTCAAGACTCAAGACTCAAGACTTAAGTCTATTCTCTATTCTCATGACAGTCTTTCTAATCCAGTGTGACGAAGGAAATCCAAAGCCGAGGTATATGGTTGAAGATTCGATCCTATCGTCTGGAATAGATTCTTTGGTTGGATAATCATTTCGGATTCTTTAATGAAGATCCGATGGTCGTCGAAATAATCTTGGAAAGTTCTATTCTTGGAAACCGAGATCCTGATTGTATGGGCGAACAGGATTGATGGGCTATCATCAGATTCCTTAAATAGCTCGGATGATCTTCTTGATTGATTCCGTCCAACGGGTAGATTGGAGGAATTCCTTTGGTAAGTGCCAACGGCTATGATGGCATGAAGGAGTATAAAAGGAAGACGTTCTAGTTGTTTTAAGTGTGTGATCGATAGAAAAATTCCAGTCGAAGACCCTTGATTGTTAGTCGAGGCTGTTCGAGCGAAATTGTATACACTTTGAGAGTGTTTGTACTTGGTGATACCTTGAGTGAGTGTGGTAGATCATCTACACCGAGAAATCAAGGAAGATCAACACTGTAACATCTCTTTGTTCATAGTGGAATCCAGCCAATTGGCTGTCAGTGCAGAAGAGTGGACGTAGGCTTGAATCAAGCCGAACCACTATAAACCGAGCGTTCAATTCTCTCTTTCCCTTACTCAGTCTCACGATTGATTTTTAATTATTGCAAATTCTTTAACTGTCTAAAGTATTGTGCGATCTTCAAGAAAAAAATTTTTGTATACCTATTCACCCCCCTCTAGGTATTCATACTAGCTATATCACGTACTCGTAGTCTCGTGGTATATAATCCAAGAGATGCGAACCCCAAATTGCCCGGGTACCGCCATCATTTTTTACTGTCATAGCTGCGAACTTTATCCCCATTTTTTACTTCGCCATTCAACCACAGTTCTATAGGCGCCAACAGAGTCCTGTTCTTCTAGTTTCGAAGGTATGCTTTGCACTCTTATCGCTTTTTTTTTATGCGAATTGTGAGGTTATTTTGACAGATGCAGAGCAGCTCAGTTCATGTCAAGGCACCCAGAAACCGACTCCTCATGGACTGTGTTATCTCCGAAGATGTGTCGGATTAGTGATGAGTGTCGAATTCTCGATTTTGAGAGTTGGGTCTTGAGTGAAAGGCGTTGGCGATTTTTGTATGGTGGAAAAGAACTGTTCTTTATTGATTTTTTGCAGTGTTGGGAGCTTGAACATGGAGACGAGTCCAGCCGGCGAAGAACCCACCTCGTGGGACGAACGGTACAACATCAATTTGATGCCTTCCGAGTTGTTCCTCAAGTTTCGGAAAGAAATTCAGGGAATCCGAGTCGGTGTTAATCTGGAGGTGTTTCTTCTGATGTGCCTAAATTTTGCTTGCCTTTGTGTTGCCACGTATTTGAAGTTTGGTCTCTAGCAGATATGATTGGCCTGGATGAATGAAAAAGGATGATCTAGTGGCTTAATTTTGTTGAGAGAGCTGTGGAAAGATGAGCCAAACCATTTTTGGCAAAGGCTTGAAAGGAATGAATGAAATGTTTCCTTTTGAGGTCATCTGCATAGGGTATCTGAAGTTTGGGCCAATTTTAATGTGAATAACTTGTTTGTTCTTACTTTAATTTTCATGTTGCTGACCTGGATTGGGTATGCGTATTGGATGTGGTTCCCGTCTAATTTGATACGGCATACTCTGTTCTTTGGTCCTGAAGACAAGTGTCGGATATTTCAGTGTGCGGATGGCACAACTTCGCTGTTTAATTGATGTCAGAGATTGCAGCCTTGGTTCCTAAATTACTGACTACTCTTCTAACATGCATGTGGGAGAGAATTTAAAATGTTAAAGGAATTTTAGTGATGCTTCTGTCTGGTTTAAGTTTGCAGATAGATTGACATGAAAAATTGACTTGGCAAGTTGCCATAGGCAACTTCATGAGCTATACATACCTGAGGCCCTCTCGTTTGCTTCCATGCATTGAAGTCCATTTTAGGGCTCTGTGTTAAGTCAATATGTCAGTCCACATGTAAGGGAGAATCCGGAGAGTGTTGAACTATTCAGATATCAATCCATGCTCTCATGGGAGATAAAAGAGGTTTTGTTACAGTTTTCACTGATGTTTGATTAGTGAAGATGTTAGAAGTTAAGTAGATTAACGGCAGCACTTTTATGTTTTTTTTTTCCTTTTCAGTGATCTCCATGAGGTTGAACCTCTGTTGGCTGAGCATGTTGATCAGACTTGTATAAGATCTGGCATGCAGGATGTTACAGCCTTACAGTTATTCACATAGATTCCATTGACATATGCTAATCAATATAATTTCCGTAAATTCATTGCTTGGCTTGGCTTTGTGTTCACTGTTTCGTCTATATTGACCTAATAGAGCTTCTGTCAGTAATAGTCGCATAATGAAGTAGATGAACATAGACTTTCTTTTCTTGTTGTCTCTTTTGTTCTTCTATAAGCTCTGACTGCAATTTTAATTCATCAGATATTTTGATTTTGTGTCCTCCTTCACCATACTTCAGCTTAAGTGGAACAATTAAGAATATATTTGTGTGTAATGTTTGTATATTCATGGTCCTCAAAATTTTGGGTCTGTCTTATGGTGCTCCAACGATTGGCCATCAAGCAAAATTTTTGTTGGGGCACTTTAAGGCCTGGTGTAACTCTGCTTGTTCAATTAATGCAGTTATGGAATATAGCCTCATTATGACATCTTGATTTGATATTTTGATTCAGTTTTACAATGCTTCAAGGAATGATTTTCAAACGAAGCTTGTGTTCAAGCCTCTCTCCCTAGACCGTCTGTGGAAGTTTGTCTATGAACCCAAACATCAAGATGTGCGCATTCTCTCGAAAAAGATTCCTGTCACAAAATTCTTAAATCTCCAGGTTTGAGGCTTCTTTGATTTCACCTCTGTTTTGTGCTGGCGTGGCCGAATAATCTCAATCATCAATAAGTCTGTTAACTTCTGTGGGTATTGAGCGGTAATTGGTAAAGCTTTTGGGGAGTCAGCTTGGTGTGCTTTGAAAATTACAGGTTGGCGTAGGCCACAATTTTCAGTTAAATGCAATTAGTTGGAAATGGAAGCTCACCACATGTTTGGGTGGAGACGGTGTATCTCGAATTAGAAATAAGACCACTCTTGGACTTTGTCCAGGTGTAGATTTTCGATTTGGGTGGAGGGCTGATTACGTTCTTCCAGAAATCACAGGGTAAGTTTCTTCCTTCTCAACTACAATATATTTTGCTCTTAGAAGAAACTAGATGAGCTATATATCAAAACAAGTTCTAATTGTATCAACTATTTGGTGTCACGAATTAAAATTTTGCTATTACGAAGCATGATGTTTATAACATACAGTGAACTTACAGGTGTGGGTCATGTGCTTCCATGATTTATGTGACTCTGTTTTATTAATTTTTTCTGGGGTTCAAGTTGTGTGTTTCATGTAACAGGGGTCTTGGTACTGATGAGCCACTATTTAACATGAACTCTGGGCAGTTGCAAGCGTCACTAGATAGAGTGGAAGCCATTTTAAGCTATCCAGATACTGTTTAGAGGATATTAGTGAAGAGATGGTATGTTAATTGGTTGATGCTTGAGATGACAACTACTAGCATCTAATGTGCACAGGATGATGCTTTGACATGAAAATTTTGAACATGGCTGAGCAAAAGATCGTTTTGCTTTTGAGTGTTCATGTTGGCCTCGGAAGTTGCTTATTTATCATTTTTTCTTAGCATATGTTGATATTTAATTGCAGCATCAATTGTTTGCCTGAATTTCATTTTCAGCTGGAGAAGCGGGAATATGGGAAGGGATGACGAGGTTCAGTGGTACAGTGAAGAATGAGTATTGAAGCCTTTGAATATTGTCAATTTTGTCAGACAATGTTGTTGTACGTGAGGGAAGTAGTGGAGTGGTAAAATATGTGCAATCTGTTTCATCAGTTGTTTTTACTCTTCATTTTTCACTTCCATTCCCTTTCTTTACATTTACTGAATATTCAGTCATCTACAAGATATTTGTGGAAAAGCTCCTGTCATCATCAATGGGATTAATTTCATGTCGAGGCGGTAGTTTGGAACAATGATAAGGCATTCTCGTGACGTCCTATCAAGCAATATCCATGTACATTTCATACACGACTTTGATCATTTAATTGAGCAATCACTACTCTGTTTTCAAAATTGCTGCCCAATGGTATATGCTCTCTATGGAACTTTTTCCCTTTTGGTTTTTGTTTATGTGTGTGGCATTTGCTAGGATAGGGAGATGCCCTAGACATGCTAGCAAAAATCCCTAGGGATGTACTGCCAGAGGTGAATCATAGAGCGCCTGTTGCTTTGGCCCTGTTTAATTAATCTACTTTACAATGCGCTCTTAGACAGTTGAAACTACGTACCCAAGTGAACCAGAAAATGGAGCTCAAAACATTTTCTTGATTGTATGCATCTTTATGAATGGTATTTTTAACATATATTTTTAAGTAGTTAGCAGTATTATGTTCTATCTCATTGTTTCAATCTCTCTTCCTTTCTCGCTACAATTCACGTGTCATTTTATGAAAAGACAATCTTCTCTCATAATTTGGTAGGGAACTCTCACTAACAATTGTGTCTTTTGGCTTTTGAAACACTTAAGGATAGCGCGAAATGAGCGTTGCGCACCCATTGCACTACCCAAGACGTGTAATAAATGCAAAGGCGGTGCCCTCTCCAACCTGTGTAGGCTGTGTGCTAATCGTTGGACTCGAAACTTTGCCTATCTTTTACATTCAACACAAACTCCCATATAGGCCCCCCTATCAAAAAGAAAATGTATGCCGTAAAGTTGAGAATTTCTTATTCATTCCTGTATCTCCTGCTCCCTTGCTTACACTTGATTCTTTGCACGCTCTCTGCAGCGTCTCTTGCTTCCCTAGTCCTCCTCAAAATACCCCCAACTTTGCTCGGCCTCGCTTTCCCCATAATATTGTCCATTTTATTCATCTCCTCTTTCGTGGGCTTCTATTCCCAGCTCACCGCTTTTGCTTCATGACCCACTTCTTGATCCTCCTCGCTTTGCTGTCCAGCCAGGTGCTCAGCACCCGGGTGCTGTTCACCAAAGAAACGTCAAGACTTTCGCTGCTGAGATCGCAGAGACTCGAAAGAGGCTAAAGTCCTGGTGAGGCTGGAGTGCTGGGTTTCGATGGCTATGTGCTGCTGGAGTTAGTGGTGTTGGTGCTGACGTGCATCGTGCACAATTGCTGGGTGAGGAAGCGCGAAGGGTTGGGCACAAAAAGGGACGCGGTGGAGAACAAGCGGAGCATGAGGATCGCGAAAGTGCAGGAGGAATATATGGCGAACACAGCTAAGATCGTGGAGGTCAAAGCCAAAGAGTTGGATGAGAGGATGAGGCATGGGCAGTGGTTTAACACTGATTTCGCCACCCGAGCTTCCATTAAACTGAAATTGTTTTTTTTCTTTTTTTCTCTCTTTTTTTTTTCCTAGGCTTTTACTGTGATTTTAATTCATCTGTCATTTAAATTTCTGTTTCCTGGTTCACCGTACTTGAGCTTAAGCGGAACAATTAAGAATATATTTGCGTAAATTTTTATGTACGAATTCATGACTTCTGATTCGTGTTTCTCAACACTTTGGGTCTATCTTATAATGCTCCACGGTGGAAAAAAGTATCAAAAAATAGCAAATCTATTGCATTGGATTGGCACATTTTAATTGGATCAATTTTGTCATAAATTTTTTTACATTAGTACCTATTGAGTCAATTCCATCAATTTTGATTAAAAATCATTTACGTGGATGCCCATTGTCTTATGTAGCATGATCGCATTTATGTAAGTAGTTTTAATAATGTTTTAATAATTTTTTCAACTTTTTTTTTTTTTTTTTCAGTTTTTGATTTTCCTTTTTTGTTCTTTACTCTCTCTTTTTTGTCTCTGAGGGCTGGCAAGGGCTGCCGGCACTGGGCGAGGGCCGCCACGCCCCTCCCATCTTTGGCAAGGGCCACCACGCCCTCACCAGCCAAAGCGAGGGCATGTGGCCCCTCGCCTAGGTCTAGCAAGTAACCCAA
Organism: Eucalyptus sideroxylon; assembly: GCA_014182405.2. Taxonomy (NCBI): domain Eukaryota; kingdom Viridiplantae; phylum Streptophyta; class Magnoliopsida; order Myrtales; family Myrtaceae; genus Eucalyptus; species Eucalyptus sideroxylon. The sequence continues at coordinate 46,635,425 of CM024550.2, forward strand.
CTTCGCTCGGCCTTGTGTTCCTCATAATACCGTCCACCCGTCTCATATTCCTAGCTCACTCCTTTCTGCTTCAGGACCCTCGTCTTGATCTTCCTTACTTCGATGTCCAGCCAGGTGCTTAGCGTCCTGGCGTAAACGTCAAGCCTTTCGCTTATGAGATCACAGAGAGACCTGAAAGAGGGTAAAGTCCTGGTGAGACTGGAGTGCTGGATTTTGATGGTTATGTGCTTCTGGAGTTGGAGGTGTTGGTGCGGACATGCACCGTGCACCGTTGCTGGGTGAGGGAGTACGGAGGGTTGGGTGCACAAAAGAACGCGATGGAGACGAACCGGAGCATAAGGAGAGCGAAAGTGCCAGAGGAACCGATGGCCAACGCGGCTAGGTTCATGGAGGTCAAAGCCAAAGACTTGGATGAGAGGATGAGGTTCAAGTATGGGCAGTGGGACGACTGGTTTTGAAGGCTGAGCTTCCATTGAACTGAAATTATTGTTTGCTCCGCTTGCTGCATCGGAAGTTACTTGTGTTGGGCCGCTAGTTGGGTGGCCATTGTAGAGAATTTGTCTGGATCTTTGCTTTTTTTTGACTGGATGAAACCCATTGAATATTTGACAATCATGTTGCTGATTCTCTGAAAATTGGGTTCACCTTGTACAAGAATGAGCAATGAAGTAATTGCTCACGGTTTGGGGGGAAACAATCCCATAACACATTGTGGCAAGGTGTGCACTTGACAGCAAACGCTAACCTTTAGTACAAGTATTGTAGATGTTACACTTCGAGTCTTTAAAATGAGTGTAGCATGACATTCACATCACACAGTAAGAAGTGCTAACAAAGATGACATTACACGTCTTTTCCTAACAATAGCAGAGATTATTTCCAAATTTTAATGGGACGGTAGAGGGGAGGCCAGCCGGTGGATTCAACCATTTCAACGTACAAGGGAAGCTGTAGGATTGCAAACAATATGATAGGGATGGCGGCGAACAAAGTAATTGGGATGTAGATCCACTCTAATCGTTCCCTTAAGACGAACGTAAGAGCAGAACCAAATGCTACCATCATAAAGGCCAAAGAGAGGAAGAGAAAAGTGAGGCCTAGTATCATTTTTCTCGGCAGTGAGTGGACGAAATCTTCAATGGCATAGCGTGAAGTTAGGATAGCCAAGAACATCAAGGTGGCAGTGACAGAGGAGAAGAGAGCGAGAGCGTCTGCAATCGCAAATATAATAAACGAGCTCTCCTCCAGAAAGATCGGGATCCCCGTGCTCTCTTTGTTGCCTCCAGGTGCCGTAAAAGCAGCAGCAAAAGCTACCGTAATGATGAGAGTCGAGACAACACTACAAGATGATGATGTATCCTTCATCCATTGTCCAGCCTCTTTGAGCAAATCTTGGCGTTGTTCTACAAAAACTTCCCAATATGTTTTTCCTCTCCTTTCTTCTGTTTCTTTCAATTTTAGACTTTTGAAAGAAGGATCGCTCCCATCTTCCTCTTTCGATACCTTCACAAAAATAAAGGGCGCCTATTAATGTAAGTGTACATTACAGCTCACGTAAGGGTGGCAAACAAATAAGGTGAACTGACCTTAAACTTCAGACGTTTTAAAGAAGGATCGCTCATATCTTCCACCACCTTCACAAAAATTAAGGACACCTATCATTATAGATGTATATTAAAAAGCACAAAATTGTCGTAGGCGAATAAGGTCAACCGACCTTAAACCACTGAAGTTCCCTCTGTATAAGAAAAGCTGCTCCAGAAACATCTGCCGATACACATCTTGGTGACCATTCTACTACTGCCTCCATCAGGCTACGTCTCGTCAACTCATCATCAGTCAAATATGGAGTTGTGTTGTGTGCGCTCAGTCGTCTAAACAACTCGACATGCCGTCCCTTCACAACTTCTTTGATCAGTTCTTTTGTGAAATTCTTTTCCCACATCAACTCCGGGAAAAATATCAAACATGATTGGACAAAGTCAGAGATTCCACGAGATGCAGCGTCAATAACAATGTTTGAAGTCAATAAAAACTCCCGTATTTTGGGAATATCCATAGTAAATATCTTGTTGACAAGAGCTAGATTTCCAAATTTGTGCCTCGACTTCGATTCTACAATCCTTTTGATGAAAGAATCTGCACGTATTATTAGATAAGCAATTTAATATAACAAGGAAGAATCAAAGGCCAAAGATATTAATGATGAATTTGGGCTGTTTTGTTACATCTACATAGTAGTTTAGAAGAAAATGATCGGTGTAAGATATTAATCAAGAAAACAATTTTCATATAGCTTGAAAATAAAAATGCATGCATGAGAGACTAGGCGAATGTATTGATGAACACACACAACTTTATGGAAAAAAAAGTTTTTTTTTTTTTAATTTGTTTATGAAAAAGGGGAAGATTCGATAATGGATCAATAGCTCTATCTTGGATAGAGTATTTTTACAGATTCACGTAAAGGATATATATCATTTAGACTTGGAATTAAACTGAATTATTCTTCATATACTAATTGAAGTCCGGTCCATCTCAATACCTATGATCTCAAGGGATACTGAAATATCAATTTACACTTTAAATTTAGGGATCTCTACCTATGATGAAATGAGGTCATTTTTCCTATAAACACCATGGTAATTTCATGTACCTAGTTTTGTGGTAAGATTCAAGAGTGATATCATGAATTGCTTTGCTATAGCCACGAAGAGGAGAGAACAATCATGTCAGCAAGTTAGGAATTGATGATTAACAAAAGGATACATATCACACTTATGAATCGATAATTGCTCATGCAATGAAATTTAATAATGCTTGAATATGTTAGAAAACAACTTGGATTGATCAACCTCTAGATGAAATCCAAGTCTACAGCTCTCAATAATTCTACCTAGAAATTTGACATTGAGTAAGACGTCTTGCCTTACTTTACAACAGTTATATATGACTTTAATTTGTGACCTACCTCATGATTTGGATATATTGTATACATAGATGTAGTCATTGTCCCTTCAATTTTTTATCGATAGGATCTATGAATGATATGCTTTTTGTCATGGTAGTCCATCAATTAAGCAGATTCACAGAAATACCTTTAGGCAACTTCATTTCTTCATAGTTGCCAAATGATGTATTGACCAAGCATGGTGGGATATCTAAAAATCATAACAGATAAAGTGAATACCATGCGGATAAAGTTGTTTGAATTGTACATATTTAACAAAGAAAGTGCAAGAAGCACCTACAATTGTAAATAATTTTTTCCCAAAAGTTGAGTCTATCTCTACTACGGAAGTAAGACATCATATGCACCAAGTTTGCCAACGTTCTATCGTCCTTAGTATCTTCAATTGCCGCTTGCCTGGAGTTTTGGATTTGTAAAAAGAAGACTATGTCTTTTGGAACACAAGAACAAAAAAGTTAGTTCAAGTAAACAGCGAAGGAAATGAAATAAGACAAGTAAGTATTAAATCCTACCCATATGACCAGCCATAGTAAGGCTGCTGATGATATCTTCATCTGGGGCGGATATATGTTTGGCCAGGTACCAAATAACGTCCTTTTGAATAGGAGCCCATGCAATAGCAGTCGATAAGGCACGGGCTACACTTTCACGTGCAAAATCAATTTTGCCTACTAATGCCTTTACCATCCTTATTCTTCCACCCCGAGCAGCATTGCAGAGAGCGCTCGTTAAAATTAAATTTTCATCTCTTGAAGGCAACAGCTCAACTAGGTTCTCGACCAATTGATCTTGTGTGGCAATAACCGCAACATCAAGCACAGTAACGGATTCACGTTCTACAGTCATAACTTCGGCCATCATTGCTTCTTTATTTTGAGAAACCTCTTTCTGGACATATGTCCAATCTCCTACGAGTGCAGCTCCAAACAAAGGTCGATGGTTGTCATGGACCACCGCTGTTGGCATGACAGCAAAAATTACACATTAAAAGTCCTCAGGATTATGCACTTCTTGGTTTTTAGGTCAAGTGTAATCAAAGTTCCCATGAAATGCAAATGCAAGCCAAGGGGCAGTCGTTTACTCAACGCACATTTTTCTATAAGCCTGTTTATTTACTCCTTGAAAGTATATATATATACATATATATTTGGGCTTTCTCAATTATAATTCAAGTAATTGTTCAGATTTCAAAAAGCATGAAGATTATAATTTGTATGCTTAAAATTTTAAAAAAAATTAAACAAAAAATGTCAAAATGCATGAAACACAGATTTATAGAAAAATGAAAATAAAAAGTACAATATGAAAAACCTTTATAAGTTGTCGTCGCGCCTTCTGAATTCCCTTCTTCCTTAGCCACTTTGATAACAAAAGAGAGATGAACATAAATAACCTTAGAAAATGTTATACCGTGTATGCTTTAAATCATCGACACGAGCGTTAGGCTCAGTCATTGCATAGAATTTTCTATATAAAAATTAATTTTTAAACAATTTTTTTTAACATTAAACTTAACATAGATCATGAGTTTTTTTTTTTTCAAGATAGTATTGTATCATAAATTAGTTTTATAGGACCTTTACCCTCTTATCTTGTGCAATGTGCTTTTAGTGAGTTTTTATTTATGGTTACTATTGATTTTATCTGTGATATCATTCATAAATTAAGTAGACGGAATTGTATCTAACTTCAAAATTTCACGTAATAATCATGAAAGAGATATACATAAATAAACATAAATGAATTAACTTAAATCACATCGATTCCATCAATTGATACAATAAATTTATAAGTCACGATTGATATAGGATAGATGTTTATAAGATTATTAGTATGATCATGGCAATGAATTGCGTGGAGTTTTTCGCTGAGTGTTTAGCTTAAACTTTATACTTGATGGTTGGGAAAAATAATTGATCTAATTTTTCTTACAAAATTCATATTACTTTTTCTTGTTTCTGTGGCAAGAACATTTCAACGTCCGTGTCCCTTGGACAATGTGTTTATTAATGTATTCTCTTCTTTAATGTTATCTTTATACTTTCTCGTAACAGTGAACCATTTCCTTTGACCAGTTTACTTTTGGCTTGGAGCTACATTACATGATTTCTTTATGGAGATGACTATAGTGAATTGACTAGTTCGAGGATCATCACTTCAAAAGTTTAGTCTCATGTAGTCTCTTAATGATAGATAATTAACTAATCAGAAGCCATTCGTTTTATGCTCTGCCCTTGATGAAATTGCTTTGCAGGACAGTCAGCTCCAAATTCAATTTGTATACTAAGTAAACATAGAAATAATTAGTCCTAATGAGGTGATTTTTGGGACAATGCTCTCTTATAAGAAGAAATATTCTGGTAATTAATTTTAATGAACTGGTTATTGAGTGCTTGTAAGTAACAAAACCAGGACTGACAAAAAGCAGTGGCATCATGATTAACAACTATGAGGGAACTTGTGGAGCCAAGTCAAACCAAATCAGGAAATTTGACTTTAAGTAATACATTCGGCGCGTTCGCTGTTTACTTGAAAGGAATAATTATGTACATAGGCCCGTTAAAATGAATCGATTAGCTGTACTTGGTGGCCACACATTGCTTTTGCAATTTTAGTTCAGGGAAATTGAAATTTTTTTGGTCTCTGTAGGTTGGGAAATCTCACTTTACTCTCTATATTTTGTTTTGTTACTGAAAAAAGACACAATGAGTATCATAATTTTCTTATGACGCTCACTTAAGGGTCATAACTAATTTTCGAGTGTCATAACTTATGTATGACGCTCATTTGAGGGTTACAATTTTTTCCCGATTACTTGAGTGCCATATAATCTTTCTATCAATCACTTAAGTGTCATAAGTCTTTTTTAAACGTTCACAATAAGTGCTATGCCATGTCAGATTTCCGATACTAGAGTGAACATTTAAAATTGGCACTTAAATGATCAATTAAAAGTTATGACACTAAAATGAACATCTTTTAAAAGTTATAGTACTTAAATTATTGAAGAAAAAGTTATATCACTAAAGTGAGCACCGTACAAAAGTTATGACATTTGTGATATTTATATTCCATTTTGTTACAATTCCCATCCTTATACAGTTCTATGGTTGCAATTAAGTCACTTTGTCAAAATTACAGGGACAAAATGTGTTATTTGCCAAATAATTTTAAAGTAAGTCCTTTTCAAAAAGAATAATTACAATTTCTAATGATTTAGTTAAACTTTCCAAGTTTTTAAGAAATCATTTTACTTTGGTGTAGTTTTTCACAGCAAATTTGGTACGAAATAATGTCAATTTTTTTTTTTTTTTTTTAAGGTTCAAATTTTGAAAACAAGAAAACCAAAATTTCTGCTAAACGTATTCTCATTGAGAATTTTTGGAAATGAAAACAAGAAATTGCAAAATTTCCTCCTACCAAATATTCCACTAGAATCCTACAGAATATTTTTCTTCCAGGCTCTTTCCTTTTTTCGCAAGGATTTTATTAAAGGAAAAATTGTCCGGATGCTTATTAAATAACAAAATAAAGAAATACTCAAATTTTGAAAACAAGAAAACCAAAGTTTCTGCTAAACGTATTCTCATTGAGAATTTTTGGAAATGAAAACAAGAAATTGCAAAATTTCCTCGTACCAAATATTCCACTAGAATCCTACAGAATATTTTTCTTCCACGCTCTTCCCTCATTTCGCAAGGATTTTATAAAAGGAAAAATTGTCCGGACGCTTATTAAATAACAAAATAAAGAAATACTCCGATATTCAATATATTTACTGTCCCTGATGTTTGTTATATTACTTTGAAATTAACGCACAAAAAGCGTAATTTTTGTGATTTTGCCATCGCCTCCTGGGATTTAGGGAAAAAAAAAAAAAAACTAGAACAACAAAGGAAATAAAGGAACATGCCTGGCGGTGGTGGCAACGTCACCCCGCTGCTTGGAGTATCCATGGAGGATTCTTTGCCGTGACGTCCCGGGAGCACTGCAAAAATCTGAAGCAGAGAAAACGTATTGTTTACGGGGTTTAAGTCGAAGTTATTTTGCGTTCTCTTGGATCTCCTTTTATAGATGGACTTGTGGATGGAAGCCAAAGTTCCAGCTGTAGATGACGTACCATTCTCTTTTCCTGAATGACGTCTTCACTTCCGAATTTCATGACATCAGAAATTGCATGCATGCATGTCACGCAAGAGGAAAGAGAGAAGATATAGAAGATCATTGGGACATGGCCATTGACTCTAGTCAACTCTCATTCTTCTCTGGGCAGAAGTTAACTGTCGTTGTGTAGATTGAGGATATTCCAAAATTTTCACATGATCCAATAATGGCGAGCATTTATATAATGCTTTACAGATAGGTACGATGAAAATAGCGAAAAGTAATGGCCCATAAAAGTAAAAAGAGCACAATAATACAAGCCAAATGGCCGACAGAAGATATCAGTGAAGTCGATGATGCTGCCAAATTTCCTGACCAGGAAAGTAATGCCACGTGGTTGAAGACTTGAAGCCGAATTTATTTTGTCTAGTCGCGGATATTCTCTTTTCATATATAGACATGTGGATGGAGCCGGAGTTCCAACGCAGATGAGGTACCAGTCTCTTTTTACCGAATGATGACTTCATTTGCAAGTTTTATGACACCAGAAATTTTATAGAAATTCCTTTTATTTACAAAAGTGTAAATTTGAAAATTTTAAAAAAAAAAAAAAGATACAAGCGTGATTTCGCATAATTTTTTTCTTTTCTTCCATCTTTCCCTACTTTGCAAACAGCATATTTCGATGGACTTTATTCAGTGCACTGGCAATGTAAAAAAATTTGTATATAAGCCGGTTTTATAAAATGACACATACAATTTTTCTTTTTAGGAAGTAGGTTTAATCCATAAACAGGTTTTCCATTTTGAGACTGCTTGTGGAAAAAAGACTTGTGCACCATATGTAACATGAACCCTATTTCAATGGACTTTTATTCTGTAAAAGGCATTGTAATATTTTTTTTCACACAAGCAAGTTTTAAATAATGACACACTATTTTTTTTTTTTTGCACGCAACTATTATCAATAAATAGATTTACATTACCATTCTAAGACATTTTCGTATAATTTTTTTTTTATGATGCCAATGTATTAATATATATATATATATATATATAATATTTTTATTCATCATCATTAGATTTTTATTGTCTCAATAACATGGGGAAAATCATTCTCTTCACCTCTTTAAATTTTTCCTCCTGGGAGACATTTGGCCACTACAGACTATAAAATCATGGAATTGCTACTCTGATTTGCACTGAGAAAGGCGTGGAATTGCATCACAATTGTTGGGTTCCTATCCATAAGTTGTTCACATCTTAAAATCCACCAAGTCCGTTCATTGAAATCTATGTCTATCAAACTGAAATTAATGGTTCAATCTCAAGGACGCCTGAACCATACCAAACCAAAGAGTCTAGCTCCTAACGTACCAACATAATATCGTACATCAAATGGAGTACTCTCACTTGTTTTGATTACGATATAGATATTTATTTGAGTCCATGACACAAAAACGGCACTCCAAGTAATATGTTGTGTTGAACAAAAAAAAAAAGTTACACATTATGATTTTTCCCAAACAAATCCACATTTGAATGGTAGATGCCTAGCCACTAGTTAGGTTTCAATTGATTCACCTACCACCAATAATTTAGGGCATGAGCCACTCTTAATTGGACTTTTCTAGCATAGCAGCCTTTGAGCTATTGTGATAATAACAGTACTTAGCTAGTTTTCGTACCTACATTTGGCAAAAGGAGTAGAGAAAGGCGGGCACGAAAGAACTATATTGAACTCTGACAATCTATTTTCAAAAGACTAAAGGAACTACTAATTAACTCATATATTAAGCATCATCATTAAAATGTACATATAAGATACTGCAATCAAGACAAAGAAACCAAAGGTGCTGAATTTTTACCAGTTATCTTTCGTCCATGATCTTATATATATATATATATATATTTAATTGGATTCCTAGATTAGATACATTTTTTTTTTTATCAATTAGTTACTTGGGGCCACAAGTGTAATTGCACATAATAATATTCTTTCTTTTCTACCACCATCCCCTGCTTTGCAAACGACATATTTCAATTACTTTTATTAAGTGGTTTTATGGAATGATTCATTTTTAACAAATACTTAGTAAATTTAATCAATAAATAGGTCATTCCATTTTAAGACTCCTTATGTAAAAAAAAAAAAAATACCTTGATAGCGTATGTAATGAGAATCTTATTTCAATCGACTTTTCTTCTGTAAAATGGCGGTTAGGGTGGCACAACCCCAACCAAGGGAGTGGTTATGTCTAGTATGTCCCCCCTTATTCCCTACATGCTATGGTGCCCCGGCGTGGGTAGGGGAGGGTCGAGTAATTTTCTTAATCAAGGATGCTCGGCATCAAAACTGTGGCATTGCATCACAATCGGTCGATTCCCATCCATAAATTGTTCTCATCTTAATATCCACCGAGTCCATACATTGGAGTCTATTCTGTCCAGAAATTGAAATTAATAGTTTAATCTCAAAGGAAGTCTCGGCCACATCAAAGAATCTAGCTCCTATTTCACATGACGTATTGATATGATATCGCACATCAAACTGAGCATCCTTGATTGCTTCAATTCTTTAAGAAACTAGAGATATTTAATTGATCCAAATTGGCCCACCAAGTAAATACGTTAGTATTTTTCCGAAACAAATTCACGTTTGAATGGTGGATGCCGAGTCTCTATTCATAAGTCGATTCATTCACCACCGATAATTTAGGGCATGATCTACTCTTAGTCTCCGAGTACTCATTGTAAGTCTATGGGGAATTCATCCGACATACATGAGATGCTGTTACGAAACGGCATGACTCATGAGAAAAAGAACATCTCGTCTCATTGTCCTAAAATGCACTCCACCTAGATGCCTTGCCATATCAATTTCTTTCGCCAATGGGAAAGAAAAATATCGACATGTCAAGAAAGAGCAGCGCTAGTTTAAAAGAAACCTTAACTTTGCCCAAACTAGTCGTAAACAATAATCTTAAGTGTTCACATAAAGCATCAAATGTTTTGCTTCTCTCAAGTACGAGTGTGCACAAGACATGAGATTGACTCTAAAGATATAAAGATCGGATATGGTTTTACCTAAGTTTGAATTTGAATTTCGAATTGTATCAGGTGCTCTAATTTGTGTGCTCATCCTGATTTATAAAAGCTTCCCGGTCGTGTTTTGTATGCTTTTTAATTTCTCTACCACTTCATTCATCTTCATTAGCGGTTTAGGTTCAAGTTTGGTCATATGGCCTCCAAGAATGTAAGCTATATGTCCTAATTTAATAAAATTTCATGCAAATTCTTAATTTTTTTTCCAATCTACTATATGCGCATTAATTAGTAATTCGAATTTTGTTAAGTTTTTGAGGTTTGCAGGCATATTAAATTCATTTAATTTTTATTCAATGTCATATTTAATGATTTAACTGGCCATCGCTCCATTGGACTTTAATTACTAACTAAATTCATTAAGTTTTTGGCAAAAATTTACGTACGACATGTTTTTTATGTGACTGCGAAAGGAGAATACGATGTCTCACCGGATTACTAGTAATGTGGTTGGTCATTAGGATTCTGAAGCCAATGACTCCAATAATCAAGAGTTGAGTCCTAACCCATCAAGAGCCTCTAAGGCTAGGGATGATCCTAAGGATCAAAGACCACCGCCTCACAAGCATGAAGAAAATCTGAAGCAAAGAAGTAATTTCACGCGGGTCGATTCGAAGTTATTTTTCTGATCTCTTGGATCTTCCCATTTTATCCATCGACCTGTGGATATAAAAAAATATATCCAAATTTATGACCTCAAAAATTTTATGGAAATTCCTTTAATTTACAATAGTGCAAATTTGGAAAATTTAATAAAAAAAGAAGATACAAGTGTAATTTCACGTAATTGTCCTTTTTGTTTTCTTCCACCGTCTTCTTTGCAAACAACATATTTTAATGGTTTTTTATTCGATGTACTAGCGGTGTAAAATTTTCTTTGAACAAACAATTTTAATATTACGAACATATATAATTTTTGTTGTTAGCATGTAGATTTATCCCATAAACAGGTTAATGTTTTTATTTTAAGACTGTGTAAAAAAGAGTTTTATACTGACAATTTGTGTAGCATAAATGTTATTTCAATAGGCTTCTCTTCTGTACATTAGTGACGTAAACAAGCAAGTTTTATATAATAGCTTTTCCAATTGTGTTTTGTCAGCTTTTTACTTTCTCTACGTACTCCAATCATGTCCACTATTAGTTTATGTTCCATTTCAATCATCAAGCAAACATGCACAGCAAGATTGTAAGCCAGCTGCTGTAGTTCAATAAATTTTCATGCAAATCCTTGTTGTCTCTAATATATTATTTTTGTGTCATTAAGTATTTCAAATTTTACAGAGTCCTTGAATCCGTTTACTTTTGACTCAAAGACATGTAACAATTAATTAGCCATCAATCATCCTCAATTGGACTTTAATAATTCAGTGAAACCATTGCGTTTCTGGCGATCATAACCTTGCGAAAATACATGAAACAGTTAATTACATAGGTTTTTCAATAGAACCCACATAAGCAATAGTTCATGTAGTCTTCATCCATGTAATTTATAGATCATGTAATAAGAAATTTATCGTCTGAAATCAGATCCTTTATATTTGGTGAATCAGAAAAATTCACAATTGTTATATGAATGGATCTCACAAAATCAAACCATTGTGAAGCATTTGATCCACTGAACTCGTTTTCAGGCAAGAAATATCTTGGATTATAACTTCTCATCACAATTATGCGGTCATCATTAACTGTTAATTGTTTATTTACTTCTCCTATTAGATTTGGACAGAGGTCCACTCCTTTATTGTCTCTTTTCTTTTGTTTAATCTTAACGCCATCCGATTCTAGTGTTTTGATACTGGCCGTATGATCAATGCGTGTTGTCCGCAATTCGATTATGAACTTGTCATTGCGTCGAACAAGTACGGCAAAATTACAGTGCTCAAGGCCTTTTGACTGTAGCAAAGGCCGTGGGAAAAAATTATCAAGCAAGCCTTAAATCTATTATAACTTTACCAATTCAATCAATTTTAAACATTTTATATTTGTGCCAATTTAGTCAATCCAATCAATTTTGGGCAACCGGTGTTGACATAGACGCCAGCGATACCAACCATTCAGCTAAGGCTAATATTGACAATTTTTTAATTAATTTTTTTTCCTCTTTCTTCCTTCTTCCATAGGCCAGTTGCCGCTGCCCAGAGATAAGGCCCATGCAAGGTTAGCCTTGTCAACCAACGACGAGGCTCGCTCTCGCTGACCACAGTCCAACAACTGAATATGGAATCTATGTTATCTTTCAAATAGCAAGGAAAATGGGGAGGATAAAAATTTAGATGGGAAAGTTGAGTAATGAAATTAGCTCATAATTAAAAAAAATAAAAATAAAGATGGAACGTTTTTCACGTGCATTGTGAGACAAAGCCATGTTTGAACAAACGCAATTATGTATGGAAATTATTGGGACCTATCTTCTCTAATTGTGCACGTGTCATGCAAAGACGTCTTTTGTGCAAGCCCTTTTGGCCTCCAATTGGGCGACTTAAAGACGTCCTTGAAGTGAAGGATGCTGCCCCCACAAGGATGTGACATTCTTACTTCGTCTCCCATGTTCGTGTCGCGTCATTGCTTACATCATCAAGAGGAAAATTGGGTCGTATCCTGACATGGATTTGGACACTTGCCAGGTGTCTCGCATGAATAGATATGGAAGAGATAGGGACAAACATTATCAAGAGAAAAGAGGAAAAGTTGGATTGTATCCTAGCATGGATTTCGACACTTGCGAGGTGTCTCGCATGAAAAGAAATGGAAGAGATATGACTCCAAAAAAAAAAATGGAAGAGATAGAGATAGGGACGGACAAGGCATCCGCATGGAAGGGACAAGAGAGAGACAGGTTTCATCTTTAAGCTTTGCTACATAGTCTTAAAATATTCTCACTTCCATGCAATGGCACCCCTGTAATTCTATGAACTTCGAGGGTGATTTTTTGGAGGGAGAGAGATAGAGTCGGATCATCTTCGGTCCACCAGGTTGGGACGAGGTTAATTTAATGACATTCTAATTATCGAAAGATAGACATGGTCTCATTCAAAGTAAAAACACTACTATTACTGGATGCCTAGATTTCATTCGTAAGAACAACGTCAGTGAGCTTTTTACTTTAGGGCACAACGATGTGAAGATAACTTCTTCCCACCAACTGATCTAGCAAGAATTCTAGAAAAGTATTCTTAACCATTGGTCCCCTGCCTCGAGCCTTTTTCACCACCCAAAAAATCCTCTCAAATCACCATTCAGAAACAAGCCATTCAAGGTACCAAATGTACAGTTAGAGGATGAACACTCTTGAAACAAGCCAACATAAATTATGCTAGACTCCCTCTTATCTTTCTTAAGAATGGACAGAGGAACAAAAATCACGTAAAGGAAACCAATTTTGTAGAGGTTGAATACGATAATAGGGTGAACTTCTTAGCAGTTTGTTGTTGATTATCAAGTTCAACTGGGGCTACCTAATCACATTTGTTTGTCCAACAATAGTTACAGAACATCAGATCTCTCTTGGACAGCAGATGTCTGGTTGGTAAGTGATTTCCAATTGCTCCATGTAATGCGTTTCTTCCACTCCCCTTTTTTGCAAACATATTTCAGTCAATTTTTGTTTAGTGCTCTAACATTGCCAAAATTTCTTCACATAAGTAGGTTTTACATATTCAGCTTTTATTTTTAGGATGTATATTTATTTCATAAATAGGTCCATGTTCTAATTTTGAGACTACCTGTATAAAAAGACCTTCAAACTGACAATTTGTTTAAAATAAATCCTACTTCAAAGGGTTTTTTTTGTCTCTTTGCCAATTCAAAAAATCTTTTGGACACAATTTGAGTTTGACTCGTGCTTGTGTGCCTTCTCGTAAAAGAGATACATTGATATCTTTGACTTCACCTAATAAAATTATAACATTGTCATTCTCAGTCAATAATTTTTTTATATACATTCAGGTTTACATGGGTCTTCTCAAAAGCTTAACATCACAATTTCTTCTAAGGAAAATAACTAGTTGAAAATGCAATTTATGTTATCCTTGAAATAGCTAGGAAAATGAGGGAGGATAAGAGTTCAGATGGGGGTCTTAAGTATGACATAAACTCTGGTTTAATATATGAAATTAGTTGATATTCTAGTGTGCAATCATGTATGAAAATATCGAACACCTCACCTTCTCGATTGGACACATGTCACATAAGGACGTCTTTCGTAGAAGTCCTTTTTGGCGTCGCGTTGGACGACTTAAAGATGTCGTTGAAGTCATTTCACAAAAAGTACGTATGTCCTGACATGGATTCCGACACTTGATAGGTGTCTCGAAGTCAACATGAAAGGACATGGAAGAGATTGAGAGGGATAAGAGAGAGAGAGAGACAGACAGACAGGTTTCACATTTGTGCTTTGGGTACATATAGCGCACACAAATAGAGCCTGAAAACATTTTCGACTCCCTCGCAATGTCACTCCAGTAATTTTTATGAACTTCTAGGGCGATTTTTTGGTGTGAGAGAGAGACGTATCCTTTTTTGTTCTTTTTCCTATCATGTCTATGTGGCCTTGGCAAGAAGATATATATTCTTTTTGTCAAATCTTAAACCAGATATGTACTGAAAATTTTCGTTTACACCTTCGGTTAAGAAATCCCTGCACTTTGATTAAATAAGGTCCCAATTTTGCACACCTGATTTTATGGCAGCATTCCAAAGTGTTATATTGAACCACTGACATGCTGCAATCACAAAGGAGGAGAGAAGAATCATATCGGTAAGATTTGAAGTATAAAAATTGCGCAATGTAACTCAATTTTGTTGGTTAGATTTATATGCAAGTGATACATGGATTGTGAGAACACTACCAGAAAAAGGGCCCACGCATATGGGTGAGCAAAGATAGAAAAAAAGAAAAAAGTTAATCAAGGAAGAAGAAGAGCAATAGACTTTATTATGGATTTAATTTAAATTGGCCGAGGATGGAAAATCTTTAATTTATATTTATAGTTTATTGTAGAGATGTTTGTAATAACACAATTTTCAGGTGGACTTTCCAAAATCACCATTTTGACCATTGTCTAAAATACATCGTTATTGTTCATTAGTTTGCAGTTAGGGAATTGCAGGCCAAAGTTCAGAATCGTATTGGATTTACTTTATAATGCAGAGATGGTATATTGAACTTTTGAGAATACCCACACTAAGCTAAATGTATATGAAAAAATCTATTAATTGATGATGACAATGTTCTCATTTTATAAGGTAAAGTTAAAGATGTCAATTTATCTTTTGTATGAGGACAAATTAGTGCAATTTAGACTCAAACCTGCTTGTGCGAACCGGCCTTTCACATAATAAAAGTCCATTGAAATGGGATTCCCATTACATACGCTGTCAATATAAAATTTTCTTTATACATAAGTGATCTCAGAATGCAAAAACCTATTTAGGGATTATACCTACTTGCTAAAAATGAAAATTGTTTGCGTTATTCTATAAAACCTGCTTATATAAAGAAGTTTTTACGCCGCCAGTACATTCATTGAAAAACGTCGTTGGCAATGCTAGGGATGGTGGAAGAAAAGAAAAAAAAAAGATTAGGTAAAATTACATTTATCGGTGTCAAATATGCGCTTGTTTAGTGTGTTTTAGTCCAAAGTTTTAGCACTTTACATTAGCTACAAAACTTGCTTTCACAGGTATCATATTTGAGCTTTTTCAACATATTATGATGGTGTTGAGAATGCCAAACTCAGGCACACACCACTGAAAACTAAAGCTGTAACTACATAAAGAGATCTCGATATGTGTTAGTCATTGATGATGCTATGTGATTCGATGAACAATTGCTACCACAGAACTATTCTTGAAGGACGAGCTTGTGATTATTCCTATGCCCATGCCTTGATTTCTAGTTTTTGATTTGTTTTGGAACTCTATGGACTTGTCTTGTTATTGTGACTTTTGAGATTTTATATCATGTATCATTTTGATAATGAATTGAAATTTTTTTGGTAAAAAAAAAGATAATTGGTAAAAGTTCAGTACCTTTGATTTCGTTATCCCGATTGCAATATCTTAAATGTGCATTTTAATGATGAGTGCTTAAAATATGAGTTAATTAATAGTTCCTTTAGTCTTTTGAAAATAGAGAAATTGTCAAAGTTTGACATATGTGTCCCTTCGAGCCCGCCTTTCTCTGCTCCCTTTGCCGTTGTTGGCAACGATTAGCTCACGGTGGATGGACCCACATTGGAGACACCGGTGGATGCAATGAGGCTGACCGCCGGATGGGTGGGTGGAGTGCGGTGATAGTGCGGCGGCCATGGTTGAACCAGTAGAAAGAAGGGAAGAAAGAGAAGATGGGCAGATTTTGCCTTTCTCTGATCCTTTTCTTTATTTTTTGTTATATTAGAGTTTATGTGTGGGTAACATTCAAGTTTGTAATCCACCTATCGTAAATTGATAGGAGGAAATTTTTTTCCAACAAACATGTCCTCAGTAAAAATTAAATTGCCAAATATAGGTACAGAAACTAGTGAAGTTGGACTTCTAGGTCGCCAGATGATCTAACTTGTTCTGTAGATATTCGAGCATAATTAGCATAGACGGGCAAGATCGTCTCTTAAGTTTCCCATGAAATTTTTCCTTGTTCGAGACAATCAACTGCTCTCTGTTAGCTCATAATTAAAAAAAAATAAAAATAAAGGTGAACTGTTTTTCACGTGAATTGTGGGATAGAGACATGTCTGAAAAAGTGCAATTATGTATGAAATTATTGAGCACCTTTTCTTTTTTAATCGTAGACGTGTCACGCAAGGACGTCTTTAGGACAACCCCTTTTTTGGCCCAACATGGGGGCGACTTAAAAATGTCATCGAAGTCAAGGGATGCTATTAAAGGTCGTCGCCCACAAGGATGCGACACTCTTGTGTTTTCTAAAATGTTCATGTGACGTCATTGCTTACATCCTCAAGAGGAAAGTCTGGGTCGTGTCCGACGTGGATTTTGACACTTGCTAGGTGTCTCGCATGAAAAGATGTGGAAGAGATGGAGACAAGGTATCCGGACGGAAGGGATAACAGAGAAACAGATTCCATCTTTGAGCTTTGCTTCATGGTACCGACAGATGTGTCTGAAAACATTTCGACTCCCACGGAATGGCACTCAGTAAATTTTATAAACTGCGAGGGTTTTTTTGCCAGGTTTCGATGAGGTATTCCTTTATCTTGTGAAAATTTCAAATAAGATACTAAAATACCTTCATTTTTTTAAAAATAAAAACTCAAAGTGAATACTGTTTCATTTGAAGTAGTCAAATCATCTTAAATAAACATCTAGAGTGGTTAAGTCATCTCAAATAAGGACTTTTGGCTAGTTAGTAACTATTCCGACCATCGAAGAAGGGACATTTTAATCAAAAAAATTCCAAGTATATTTTAAAAATTTTCTTTCTATCTTTTTCTTTTTCTTCTCTTTTATCCTCTTCCCTCCATCGGCCATCACCATGCCTTGTCCACTGGCCACATTTGGCGTCGAGTGAGGGTCACCTCAATTGGGCTAGGCAGGTCAAGGCGACCCTCACTACCATCGACCCTCACTTGAGTCCGACAACCTCCACCATGGCCGGGAAAGGGAAAAGGAAAAAAGAAAAAAAGGAAACAAGGAATTTTTTAAAAGAAGATAAAAGACAAAAATGCTCTTCCATTGGCTAGGTTAAAATCTTCTTTGAGACTGATATGGCAACTTTAAATCTTTATTTGAAACAAATTTCATTTCATATCCTTATTCTTATTTGAAATAATACTCACTTTAGATTTTTATTTGAAAAAAATGAAAGCACTTCATATTATTATTTGGAATTTTTCCTTTTATCTTTCAAGTCTACGTGGCCTTAGCATCATCTCAAGAAGATATATATAGACACACAAGTATATATTGTCAAATCTTAAGCCGGATATGTACCAAAAAGTTTGGTCTACACCTTCGATTAAGACATCCCTACTTTTGATTTTGTGGTAGCATTCCAAAATGTTATATTCAACCACTGATTTACTGCAACCACAAAAGAGAAGAGAAGAATTGTGTCGATAAAATTTGAAATATTAAAATTGTGCAATGTAACTCAATTTTGTTGGTTAGAATTATATGCAAGCTAAGAATGAGTTATCCATGGATTGTGAGAACACCACCGAAAAAAGGGTGCGCGAAGATAGAGAAAAGAAAAGAAAAAGGTTAATCAAGGAAGAAGAAAAGCGATAGAGTTTACTATAGAAATCAATTTAAATTGCCCGAGGATGGAAAAACTTCATTTTAAATTTATAGCCTATTATAGAGATGTTTATAATAACACAATTTTTAGGTGGATCTTTGAAAGTTACCATTTTAACCATTGTTTAAAATACTTGGTTATTGTTCTTTAGTTTTCCGTTAGGGATTTGCAGGCCAAAGTTCAGAGTGGCATTGGATTTACTTTATAATGCAGATATGGTGCACTACCAAAACAGGGAGCAGTTGATGGTCTCGAACAAGGAAAAATTTCATGGGAAACTTAAGATTAGGTCTTGCCCGTCTATGCTAATTATGCTTGAATATCTAAAGAACAAGTTAGATCAACCTGGCGACCCAGAAGTCCAACTTCAGTACTTCACTAGTTTCCGCAACAACATTTGCCAATTTAAAAAATTACTAGGGATGTGTTTTCCTCCATCCTTGGTCGGAAAAATTTCCTCCTATCAGTTCACGATTAGTGGATTACAAGCTTCAATGTCGCCCGCACATAAACTCTAATATAACAAAAAATAGAGAAAAGGATCAGAGAAAACCAAAATCTGCTCACCCGCTCTTTCTTCCTTCCTTTCTGCTGGTTCTATCACCGCACTCCACCCAGCCGTCTCCGGCGCTCAGCCTCATTGCATCCGCTGGGGTCTCTTGGGTTTCGTCCACCTAAGAGGATTGTCGCAACCATGGCAAGGTTAGATTTGGCCGCAGAATCACCAAAAAAAAAAAAAACATATATAGAGAGAGTAAAATTAAAAAACAGAATTTGAGATGCAAGATTTTATCATGGTTTATCCTTAGACTAGGGATACGTCCAGCTGATGATTCAACTATAATTAGCACCTCATACTACTCTATTACATTCCTCAAATTACAAGAGAAAAATAACATATATATATTCAAACATAATATATATGTCTAGTAGCTATTCATGAGTTCAAGTCCAAACTATCAATAAAATATAAAAAAAAAAGTTAATATATACATCTAAATAGAATATTTATATATTCAGTAGCTATTCATAAGCCCAAGCTCAAATTATCAGTAAAATATAAGCTCAACCTCTAGAGTTGCATGGCACTATTCCGACAAAATTCATGGTGAGTATGAACCACGTTCTAACAGGCAGAGGGAGCAGAGAATGGTGGTCTTGAAAGAATAAATTTATCGGACCTGACAATTTCCCTATTTTCAAAACGACTAAAGGAACTATTAATTGACTCATAGTCACATTCTTTTCTTTTCTCCCACCATTTCCTGCTTTGCAAGCGGCATATTTCACTCGACTTTTATTCAATGTAGTGACGGCGTAAAGATTTCTTTATATAAGCAGGTTTTATAGAATGACACGTACGGTTATCATTTTCAACAAGTAGGTTTAATACATAAATAAGTCTTTTCATTTTGAGAAGGCTTACGTATAAAAGATTTTCACGCTGACAGTATATGTAATATGAATCCTATTTGATGGACTTTTATTCTGTAAAATGCAGGTTCATACAAGCATAATTTAGATAATGACACATAACCTATCTATATTTTCTACATGTAACTTTATGTAATAGACAGATTTAAATTTCCATTCTAAGACTTTTTTTTTTTTTTTTGTAAAAAGGCTCTTATGATGACGATGCATGTATATATAAATCCATAATATTTTCGTTCACCGCCATTAGATTTGCTTAAGGGCCCAATCATTCTCTTCACCTCTTTTTCCCCCATTGGGAGACTTTTGGCCACTCCCACACTAGAAAATCATGAAATTGCTATTTTGATTGGCACTGATAAAGGGGTGCCATTGCATCACAATTGTTTGATTCCTATCTATAAGTAGTTCTCATTTTTAAAATTCCCTAAGTCCCTTCATCGGAATCTTTGTCTAGCAAATTGAAATTAATGGTTCAATCTCAAGGAAATCTCGGCCACACCAAACCGAAGAGTCTAGCTTCTTCACGTAACCTATTGATGTAATATTATACATCAAATCGAGTGTCCTCAGGGGTTACGATTCTTTAAGAGACATTTAATTAAGTCCATGACACCAAATCAGCACTCCTTTGCTGGCGCTGCCCACCATGCCTTGCTGCCTCACGCCCTTGCCGAGCCACCCTTACTACCAAGCTGCCACCATCATGTTGTCCTTTGCCATGAGCCCTCATCGCCTTGATGTCGTTGCTATTGCCGTTGCCGTTTTGTTGTCACGTTGTGAGCCACCGCTAACCGCACCATCACCCCTTCACCGAGCCAGCACTTTGAGTCGTGAGCCTCGCCACCACTGCTCACCGTCAAGACTTGAAGACCAAACCGCGAGTAACTTCCTAACCCTTATTTAGGGCAGTGTTTACGCTTAGGATTAGGATTATGACTAGGATTGATGATACTTAGATTATATGATAAGTGAATTAGAGTGATTGCTTATCATTGATAAGTGATAAGCTAAGTGATAGATTATTGTGAATAGTGATAAGTACAAGTGATAGGTTATCATGAATAGTGATGAGTACAAGTGATAGGTTATCATGAATAGTGATAAGTACATGTGATAACTTATCATGAATAGTGATAAGTAAAAATGATAGATTATCATGAATACCGATAAGTACATGTGATAACCTATTGTGAATGGTAATAAGTACTTATTAAATTCCAATTTTCAAGGTGATAATTATTTATTAAATTCAAATTTTAAAAGTGATAAGTGCTTGTGAAATATTAGTTTGAAAGGTGAGGTCCTAAGTTGATAAATGAACTCGTGATGTGATATTATATGCTATGAGGTTAATACATGATTATTTTGTTGGATGAATAACCAATTGGTGATCATGTGGAATTTTTTTATGGCATTTTTGTGTGTAAGAATTTCTAGTATATAATGTATAAAGTATTAAACACTCTTGCATTGGCTAATAAGAAAGATAAAAATTGGCTTATGTGGTAATGTGCTCATGTGATCACATTAATGATTCCATACTCATATGATTATGCTTGATAGATTTCGGATGCCCCCACATCAATGGGATGTTGTTCGCTAATGGATTTTAGAACGAAACTCCTTAAATGAAATGCCGTCTTCAAGTGGAGTCAAGATGTTACTGTACTCAATAGGGCAGAAAGATACCCAGTTATGCTGGAAGACCACCAATGCGAGTGTCGATCGTGACCATGAGCGGTCGTAATAATCTAGACTCATGTGAATGCGTTGTGCATGAAAGTGATAATATTATGTTTGGATTATTATTCATGATTGTCATATGTCTGCTGAAATTGTGTGCCCACATGGTGATATACATATGTGTGTGTGTGCGCGTGTGTAATACATATATGGATATTAGATATTGTGTCAGGGCGTTGTATGGTGGGTAGCGCATTTCATACTTATAGATAATGCAAAGTAAAGACTTTACTATTTATCTACCATCAACAATTAAGTGGCCCCCTATCCACTCGAAGGGATGGACGTGGTTTACAAGAAGCATGTGTCCACCATCTAGGTAAATGAGGGGCTAGCTAATCTGATGCCCCATAAGTTTATGGCTTAGTATGTCTGATTTGGAGGGGAGCTATTTAGCCCTCTCCGGGGATTTTGACGAATTGCCAAGCAGGGGATCCTTAGGGGCCATTTGGGACCCCATGGTTGTGGACACCCCCGATGGTGCCATTATTGACTTAGAGACATATCTGGATTAGGAGTCGAACCCTGAGCTTGAACTCTGGTACCATAACATGGACACATATTAGACGCATATGAGATACCACTTTTTGAGGTTGCCCTTGTAGGATAGAGTACTAAACTAACCCAAACCCCCTTTTGACGAGCCGAAAGGAATCCACATCGTGGATATGCAAATTTGAAGCTTATGAAGTGTTAAGCTAGTGTGTACATGTAAATATATATATATATATATATATATATATATATATATGTATATGTGTGTGCGTGCGCGCGTGTGTGTATAAGTATTTGTTGATGTGTTTTATGCTATTCCTATCGATGTGAATGATTGGGTGGAGTTAATTCCACTTTTGTTTGTGTATAATTAAAAGATAAAATGAATGGGTTGGCGACATATCTTGAGACGTCATAATAAATGACCAAAGAGAAAGAGGGTTGACCTGGGTCGGGGCATGACATATTGTATGGTAATATTATTCAATGTACTAATGGAGTAAAAATTTCTTTATATAAGTAGGTTTTATAGAATGAAGGAAAAATTATCCAAAAAGTCGTAAACTTTTAAATTGGCATATTTGAAAGGATTAAGATTGAATTGGCCGTTATGTAATATGTTTAAGGCTGAATCAACACCATAGAAAGCACAATTGAAAGGTTTTGGATCAAATTGGCTGCCTTACAATAAGTTTAGAACTTTTTAGACAATTATCAAGTAGGTTTCATCCATAAATAAGTTTTTCTATTTTGAGTCTGCTTATGTAGAAAACACTTTCATGCCGATAGATTATATAGCATGAATCCTATTTCGACAGATTTTTTATTCTGTAAAATGCAGGTTCATACAAGCAGAATTAGTTAATGACATATAACCTATTTATATTTTCTCCACGTATTGCTCAAGGGCCGATCATTCTCTTCACCTCTTTTTTCTTTCGGCGTTGGGAGACTTTTGGCCACTACCACGCTAGAAAATCATGGAATTGCTCCTCTGATTTGCACTGAGAAACGTGTGACATTGCCTCGCAATTGTTGGATTCCTGTCCATAAGTTGTTCTTATAAAATCACCTAAGTCCGTTTATCGTTTATTGGAATCTATGTCTAGGAAGTTGAAGTTAATGGTTCAATTTCTAGGAAGTCTCGTCCACACCAAACCAAAGAGTCTAGCTCCTTCTTCATATAAAGTATCGATATAGTATCATATATCGAATAGAGTATCATCAATTGTCTCGATTCTTTAAGAAAATTGAGATATTTAATTGAGTCCGTGACACCAAATCAACACTCCATGTAAAAACAAGGTTACGTTTGAATGGTGGATGCCTAGTCACCATTTAGGTTTCAGTCGATTCATCCACTACCAATAATTTAGGGCATGAGCCACTCTTAATCTCGGAGCACTTTTGCGAGTCTATGGGGGTATCCAACCAAACACACACGAGATGACTCTGGAGACAAAGAACTTCTTGTCTCGTTGTCCTAAAACGGACTCCACTTGGGTGCTCTATCATATCATCTTCTTTCGCTAAGGGGGAAAGAAAAATATCAAAAAAAAAAAAATGTCAAGAAAGAGCAGCGCTAGTTAGTTTTAGAAACCCGACTTTGCCCAAACTAGCCGTAAACGATAATCTTGCGCGTTCACGTAAAGCATTATTATTATTATTATTATTATTATTATTATTATTATTATTATTATTATTATTATTATTTGGTTACTCTCAAGTAAGACTTTGCACGCGACACGAGATTGACTCTAAAGACATAAAGATGAGAAGATCATTTGTAAGAGATCAATTTGGATAAGATTTTGCCTGTGTTTGTTTGAACGAAAATATTTTTCAAAAATTAGTGGCTTTCAACTGAAAAAAACAATTTCCATTCAATCAAAATATTAATGCATAAAATTAGAAAAGTAAATTCCTAAATCTTTCGATAAAAAAAAATCTTGGATCTCAAAAGGCGAAACTTTCTGAAATTGAGCAAATACTTTTTTTTTTTCCCTCAAATATATGTAAAAAATGTTATTATAAAAAAATTGAAAATTACAAAGATTGCATATCGAACAGCATCTCATTGTAATAAATCACATTCGAGTTTGGAATACCGAACGAATTGCTCTCGCTCTCAATCCGCAAGCTCCGAAATGACCTGGAGCATGGAAATTTGGTACGGTTTGGCCAAAATTACCGACATTGTTTAAAGAACAGAAGAGGTCGAAGGTACATACCTCGCTGCCCCTTGACTTCCTGGCACCGGAAACGGCTGCCTTGACTATCCCGGCCCAGAAGCAAGTTCGTTCACCATGTTGACTATCATGGGCTTAAGCACTCTTGCGAGATGATTAACCATGATTAGCCCAATCATTTAGTTGTTCCTCAAACATCCTTCTCACAATCGCTACTATCACCAGCTTTGGCTCCAATCTCTCCTCTCTTCAGTAGTGAGATTTCGTAGAATATTCGCTAAATTCTCATCATTTTTGTCATCTCCCACCGCATTAGCGGATGATGACTCTAATCGAGCAAGCCTCTCATTGACTAGTTGCGGGGATTGACTCTCCTTGCCAGCGACATTTCGAGGCTCTTGATTCCTCGTTTTCACCATTTGCGCTTATTCAAATTGACCTCAATGGTCCCATTAAACATGTCAAAAAAATGTTCCATGGAAAATGTTTCTTGTTGAAATACGCTTACCAAAAGATAGATTTTTCGGTTTTTAAAAGTGAATGGGGTTGTGTGGTGACTTGGACAAGAACAATAAGTATGAAGCGAACTATGGAAACTAAAATAGTAAAGAATAAAGAATTGCAAGTAAAGAATTGATAAGTAAATTGCAGAAAATTTAATAAGTGTTATTACTTGGTCGGATGCTTTACAATTGTCTTCCTTGGCCTTTTATAGCCTTGCACCAACTGTAACCGTCAAGAGTGGTTATTTTTCAAATTCCAAATCCTAATAACTCCCGAGTTTCCAGGCCTCAACTGTATTAATTTATAACCGTATGTTCTCATCTTTAACCAATTACGATTCGGCTTCGTCTCTACTTCTGAATTTCCATCGATCTCGTAATCAGCGAGCGGCTCTTCCTCGTATATCGATTTCTAGCTTTCACCGATTTTCTCCCATCGACGACGACTGCCTTTCTCAGTTGCCGATTTGTAATATTAGACTACAGCTATCCTGTCGACAACGCACCACGGACTTTCATTGATCCATCATGACTCAACACAAACTAAGCATCAAAGTAACAGGCATCAAAATAAAATAAAATAAAAACATACTTGTTGTGAAAGAAGACAGCTACTATTATGCAGCTACATTTATCAAACGAAGCATCAAAGTAACATGCGTCAAAGTTGAGGAATGTAGAATCCCCATGACGCTTTGGTCCAAAAGATTCTAAAATTAAAGTCCCGCCCTCTTTTCTTCCTAAGCTTCAGCGGAAGATAGAGGCGAGGCCAGTAGATGTATTCGACCATTTCGACATACAAGGGAAACTGTACGTTTAAGAAGAAATAGGTAGGGATGGCAGCCAGCAAAGTAAGTAGGACGTAAATCCACTTCAATCATTCGCTTAGGACGATTGTAAGAGCAGAGCTGAATGCCACCAACACAAAGGGCCAAAGAGAGGAAGAGAAAAGTGATGCCTATTATCATTTTTTTTGGTAGTGAATGGAGAATATCTTCAATTGTGTAGCATAGAGTTACGATAGCCAAGAACATCAAGGTGGCAGTTACAGAGAAGAAGAGAGCGAGAGCATCTGCAACAGCGAATATAAAAAATGAACCCTTCTTCATAAAGATCAGGATTTCCGTACTGCGGTCATTGCCTCCAGGTATTGTCAAAGCTGCAGTGAAAGCTATTGTAATGATGAGAGTCGCGACGACACAACAAAGATGATGTATCCTTCATCCATTGCCCTGCTTCTTTGAGCAAATCTTTGTGTTGTTCTATAAAAATTTCCCTACATGTTTTCCCATTCCTTTCTTCTGTTTTCACCAATTTCAGAATTTTAAAAGAATGATGGCTCTTATCTTCCAATACCTTCGGAAAAATAAAGGACGCCTATCAATGTCATTATAAATTAAAGAGCACAAAAGGGTGGCAAACATATAAGATGAACCGACCTTAAATTTCACACTTTTCAAAGAAGGATTGCTCCTTTCTTCCAGTACCTTCAGAAAAATAAAGGACGCCTATGAATGTGAATGTAAGTAAATTGAAGAACACTTAAGTGTAGCAGACAACTAAAGTAAACCAACCTTGAACCACCGAAATTCCCTCTGCATAAGAACAACTGCTCCAGGAACATTTGCCGCTACACATTCTGGTTGCCATTCTACTATTGCCTCCATCAGGTCGTCGTACATATTATGTTTACTCAAATTTACGGCTCTGTTGTATGCGTTCACTAGTCTAAACAACTCAACTTGTCGTTGGAGCACCATTTCCTTCATTAGTTCTTCTAGGGAACGGGAGTCCCATATCAATTCCAGAATTTTTTTTTTTTTTTGGTAAGATCAATTCCAGAAATTGGTCAAGACATAACTCCACAATTTCAAGGATTCTGCTATATGCAGAGTCATGGACAATGCCTGATACCTTTAAAAATTTGACTATTTCTGAGGTTCTCATAGCCTTCTTCTTCTCGTTAAGAGCGAGGTTTACAAACTCAACCGAGCATTCATGCCTCAACTTCATTTCTCTAATCCTTTTGATGAAAGGTGCTGCACGTAACATTAAACAGTTTTCCCACGATAAAGAATCAAAAGGTTGAAGAGGCTTTTACATTTGTGCCGAGTTCTTATGTATATATAGTAGTTAAGAAGAAAATGATGGATGGATTTCAGATATTAGTCGAGAAAGCAAACTTCATATGGCTCGAAAATCAAAATGCATGCATTGCGGAAGAGATTGATCGATGGATGACAAACAATGTCAAAAGAAAAAAAGATTTTTTTTTTAAATGGAAAATGGGTAGATTTAGTGTCAGATCAATAGGTCTTTTTTCTATTGGTAATTTAGACAAATTCACCTAATAAATGCATACTATTTAGACTATGAATAGAATCGAATCGAGTCATATCATAATATACGAATTGGTAGCCAGTCCATATTAGTAAAAGTATGATCTCAAAGGAATATATTGAAAATATCAATTGACACTTTAATTTATAGAGATCTCTACCCCAAGGATGAAATAAGGTCTTTTTCTGCAGATACCATGGCAATATCATGTACCTGATTTTGTGGCGAGATTCCAAAGTGATGTCTTAAACCACTTAAGTGTTGGTTGGATGACTACAAAGAGGAAAGAAGAATCATGTCGGCAAATTAGGAATTGATCGAGAACAAAAAGATACATGTGAATCTCATGAAATGAAGAATGCGCATGTAATTAAATTTAATAGTGCTTGAATATTTTAGAAAAAAACTGGGATCAAAATCCACCTCTATAACTTAAAATCCAATAATTTCGGATTATTCTTTGGCAATGTGACATTAAGTAAGACTTCTCAGCTAACTTCACAGATGTTATATTAGATATTAGTTTGTGGCATACATCATCATTTAGATATTTATTTGTATACATAGATGTAGTCCTTGTCCCTTAATTTAGATATTAAGCAGATTAACAAAAAGACCTCGAGCCATCTTCATGTCTTTGGAATTGTCAAATGATGTATTGCAGAAGCATGAGGGGAAACCTAAAAATAGGAACAAATAGAGTGAATATTATGTGGATAGAGTTGCTCAAATTGTGCATATCTAAAAAAGAAGTGAAAGAAATACTACATTGGAGAGAAAGAAAGGTCACTGTTGTAAATACAATTTTCCCAAAAATTGATTCTAGCTGCTCTAAGACTTCATCTTTGCCAAGTCTCCCAATAGGCTATGTTCTTTCTTATCCTTGGATGTGGCTACATCGGAGTATTGGTGAGCTAAAAAAAAGCTTATTTCTTTGGAGACACAAGAACAAAAAAGTTTATTAAAGCAAACAATCAAGGAAATAAAATAAGATAAGTAAGTGCGAAATCCTACACAAATGTCCGGCTAGAATACGGCACCTCATGGTATTGATATATGGGGCGGATGTTGTTTGCCTGGCCAGGTCCCAGATAATCTTCTTTTGCATACGAGCATATCTAATAGCATGTAACAGGGCAGATGCATAATATCAGATTTGGAATCAACGGTTTCTACCAATACCGTTACCATCATCATTCTTCCTTTCTGAACAACATCGTAGAGGGCGCTCCTCAAAATGGAATTTTTATGTTCTTTAGATTTCCTGGGCAAGCACTTGAGACGGGTTCTCGACCAATTGATGTTGATCTGTTAAGGGATTCATTCGTAACATTTGCCATCATTGCTTCGTCATCTTTATGGAGGATTGTCTTGACAGTTGTCCAATCAGCTTTCACCATGGCTTCAAATAGCGGTCGATACTTTTCATCGACCTCCGCTTCCGGCATGACTGCAAAAATTGCACTTTAAAAGTCTCACAGTCTTTCGCACTTCTTGTTTTTTAGGTCAAGTAATGAAACGGGGATGCAGGCGAAGGGGAGGTCGTTTACTCAACTTACCTTTTCCTTTGAGCGCCTTTGTTTTCTCTTTGGAAATAGAAGACCTTTTTTTTTTTTTTTTTTCCTATTTCTCATTTATGATTCAAGATATTATTCTGATTTTAACAATTATGAAAAGATAATATTTGAATTTATATGTCAGTATTTGTATGCTATGAAATTTAAAATATTTCAAACTTATAAAAACTCAATATGCATGAAACACGAGGTTTATGAATAACAAAAATTAAAAGTTCAAAGTGACAAACCTTCAGTGAGTGTACGGCTGTTTTGGGAAGCTTTATCATTTGTCATGCCGAAGTATTACCAAGTCAATCCTACTTTCAGTAATTAGTAACTTTATTCCATAAAAATTGTCTCACCAACAACTATAACAGAACTTGTGGAGCCAAGCCACACCAAATTAGGAGATTTGACTTTGAGTAATACATTTTACGTGTTTAATTTTTAATTGAAAGAGATAGTGATGCCCATGGGTCTGAGACAATGAACAATTAAGCTGTATTTGGTGGCCACACATTACTTTTGCATTTTTTGTCCAGGCAAATTGAATTTTTTCGGTCCCTACATAAATTGGGAAAAATAACGTTAATCTGAATCTTATGTTGGTTATAATTACAGTCCTCATACTGTTCTGTGGTGGCAAATAAGTCACGTTGTCATGATTATATGGACAATAAGTGTCATTTGCCCAAATAAACGTAAAGCCAGGTTCTTTAAAGCATCCTTGTACTTTTTCAGTTTTAAGGTTCAAATTTTGAAAACACAGCAACCATATCTACCGAAGGTATTTTCATTGAGAATTTTGGAAAGAAAAATAGGAAATTAGAAAATTTCTTGTGCCAAAAATGCCCTCAGGTTCTGTGCAAATTACATTTTACGTGTTTATCCGGAGTGTTGAACAATAAATAAAGAAGTGTGCAACTCTCAATGCATGATCTGTCCAAGGTATTGTTCATAATATAGCCTATATTACTTCAAAATTAACACACAAAAACCGAATTTTTTTTTTGCAATTTTTTCATTGGCTTATCATTATGGGATCGCATCAGAACAACAAAGGAAAGAATGGGACATGCCCGCCAATGGTTCCAAAACCAAATTGTCTTGGGTATCCATGGAGGATTCTTTGCCAAGCCGTCGCTGGAGCATTGTAAAAGATCCAAAGCAGAGGGTGCCATCACCTAGCACGCCTCTGTAGCCCAAAGTCAAATAAAAAATATATAAAACAAAAAGAATCTAAAATTTCAAAATAAAGGGAGAGCAATCCTAAAATCTCCCAAGTATATCTTTGGATCGTTTTGCATTCTTGACCTTTGCGCTATTTCAACTCTATCAACGAAATTCAAGTACATTTTACTTATAAAAGGAGCTCTCTGAGCTCCCTTTCAGAGAGAGGCAATTGTCAACACTTGAACTTGTTGGAATAAAAGTATAAAATAGAAAATTGCAAAAACAAAACAGGGGAAATAAATAAATAAATAAGGCAAAAGAAAATGTTTATGGCGCGTTTAGTAACATATCTGTTAAAAAATTATTTTAGGGAACATAAATATAACTATTTCTATTATGATGAACAATTTTGAACAGAAAAACGTGTTTGGTAAACTTATTCCTAGAATAGAAAAAAGAACAGAAATACGTTTGGTAAATTTGTGTTTTTTTTTTGTTTCTTTTAATTTTTTAATATTTTTATTGTATTTTTCTTAATTTTCTTTTTTTTTTTTTTTTCTTTCTTTTGGCCGGCGGTCTCACCGGGGCCCAGTGATGCTCTGGCGAGGTCGCCAGCCCTAGACGGCGGGCCGCCGGTCATGGCCGAGGCCGGCGGCGGCTAAAGAAAAAGAAGAAGAAAAGAAAAAGAAAGAAAAGATTAGAAGAGAAAGAAGAGAGAGAATTTATTTCTCCAAAGTGTTCCAGAAACAAGTTTTGTTTTTTGTTTTGCATTCCAAATTTGTTTTGAGAACAAAGAAATAGATTTGGAATAAAAACGCAAATAAACGTGTTTATATTCTTTTTGGTTCTCGGAAACAAAAAACAAGATTTGTGTAAAAAAAAAACACAAACAAACACCCCCTTCGCACCAGCCCCCATTTAGTCCATCTTACATTGTTTGGACCAACTTGCATTACGTGGACCACTAAAAAGCCCATAAGTTAGGCCACCATCCGATTTTGGTGTCGTTTAAGCCCATTCGGACGTGCAGCCCATGGAGCTTAAAAAAAGGCCCAGCGTCGAGTCCTCCTAAAGTTCTACCTTTAAAGATTTGAAGCGTAAGGAGAGGGCTGGCGTCACAAGACAAAATGAAAAAGTGGCTCTTTTTAAGGAAGTAGGGAAAATCTCTCCATCTTGAATCATCTTCAGTCAAGTACTTCAAGCTCGGCAATGGCTACGGGCCTCCATTGCTGACAGCCATAAATTCACACTTCATCGACTCTCACCACTTCAAATTTCCTCGGCCGCTGCTCCCCTTTTCTTCCTTTCACCGATTTTTCCAGGAAGAAAAGCATACTATACACTGAGAGATTTAAGTGTTCGAGGGGAACAATTCGTAGGAAATCGATTCTAGAAGCTTGCTCTTCGTTTCCGAGGTCGCTCATCATCGTTCACCATTGCTAGGTAACGATTTTGGAAGAGTACAGAACGCACTCTGTTTTACCCTGTTTCTGGCCGAGAAGGTCCGAAGAAAGCATGTCTAGTCTGAACCTCATCTGCTTGTCTTAGCTTCGTTCGTGAGCGATCGTAGGAGCCCCAATTCTTGACTCGTGTGTTCATCGCAGCTCCCGAATCGCTGATAAAACAGGCAATTACGTCCCCCATTGTCTACCCTATTCCGGCAAAGTGCGAGGCCGAGTTGGTGTTCATTCTACTCATAACTAAAAGACTACGCACCGAAGCTGTTTCTGGATAATCTGTGATGATATTTTTGCTCCATTGTGGGTTTTAGACTAAAAACTACTCAGTTTGCATGAACTGGATTTGATAATCATAATGACACACCGTTTGTCGAAAATCTGAGTGTATATTTTTCTCAGGTTTCTACTCTCTGTTTTGCAAATTTTACGATCGTATCTTCGTGGTGCTTTCCGGAGAGGAAATTTCTGAAGTCTATGACCGGAGTGTCCATCCTATGGGATATCCATGTCGGTAGTTTTCCAATTCCGGTTCTCCATAGTTCCGTTGTTATGTGATTGTGAATATGGGATGGCTGGTGACCGGCGATGCTGCGGTGGACGATGACCAGTGACGGTGTTTGTTAATAAGGGTGGTGCTCGGTGATGGCCTGGTGGTGGTGGACCGACTAAACTCACGGTGGAGTCTTGTTTGAGCTGTTCTCGGTACACTTTAAGAAAGCTCTAGGTTGCTGGAAGAAGACAACAGGAGCTGGAAGAAGTAATGAAAAAAGAGGACGATACTATCTCCACCACCTCACGACTATATCCATATAGGTGGTTTCAAATTTATTTACTTTCATTTGTTTTAGATTTTTCTATATCTATGTAAGATCCATCTACCGTAATTAAGAATTTCATATATTTAGTTTTTTATTTATTGTAAATTTTCCAAGTGTATTAAAGGTACTATGTTTTTTCTTATTATTAGATATTACTTCCATAATTTTTTTTGTCAAAAAAAAAAGAAATTTTTAAGAAATCTAGTGCTTTTTTATGCTGTTGATTAAATTTATATATAAATTATTAAGCAAATGAAATTTAATTAAATCATAGCATTATATAAAGTAATGAATATTTTTTTTTTAAATACCAGCGAAATATCATTACTTTAGATTGATAAAGTACCTCATTGTGCATATTGCTTTTAGTGTAGTATTAGATATTCTTCTAAACTCCTACATGCCCTGCATAAAGTATCTCACCAACATAGTAAGAAAAAAGATAATTACTTTGATATAGTAAATAAAGAGTCTACATATATATTTTTAGCTCATGAAATTAAAAAAGTTTACCAAGAAATTGAGCTTTTATAAAAGAGAGAAAAAAAAATAGATAAGTTGATATAAATTCAATAATGAAGAAGAGATTTTTCAATTTTATACTATATCAAAGAATGCATTTTTTCCTTACTATTAGATGCAAAATATTTGTTATCTTATGGTAACCATCCTAAATGGGGAAAAAAAAGAGTAAAAAAATAGGGGGGAAAATAGTGGGGCCTTCACTTTTTATTGTAAGTGAAAGATTCATGACAGTTTTATCTTTTAATGTAAATAAGGTAGATTTAGTCATTAGAAATAGAAATTGATAAAAGGAAATAACAAGGGTGGGCTTACTTAGGATTTATGAACTTTGGGCAATGGGTTAAGTTTTGTGCTTAAGGTGAGCTTAGTGCGATTATAGTAAAAATGGGATTAATGCAGCTATAACAACAAAATAGGTTTGACTTGTGTTTTAGTGAGTTTGCGCTTGATGTAGTTTAAGTGTTTAGAGTTAGTCTTTGGAGGGTTGGGTTTAATTCTATCGAAGGTGTTTGTTATAGAAAGCCCAATTCATGCATCCGATCCAGACCCGCGAATCTCATGTATAAGTAATAGACAAAGTTAAGAGTAGCCCTAAAAAATTTCATGGAATCCTACAAGCTTAAGGTGGCTAACTGTATGTGCTTTGTCTATTACTTACACATGATAGTTATGTATGATTCCACAGTTAGCCACCTTAAGCATTTCCTTTTGAAAAAATAAAATAAAAGAAGAAGGAAATATGGCATATGAATGCGATTGGTCAATACAACCAAAAGTTAAGAGTCATTGAGGAAAACATAAATAACTCACATCTTGACAAAGTGATGTAAACATACACCTTCTTCCTAACATTATTCTTAACCAAAAGATGGCAAATTAGAATATCAAAATCAGTTAATGGGAAAAAAATAAAATCGTAAAGGGTATGCATCTAAATTCTACTTCATGACTCATTTTTTCGGATGCGAAAAGTTAAACAAACGTAACATCTGAACAGTTTGTTAGCTGCTTTAAAGATTCCGGAGAAGTTAGGGTCAATAAGTAAACAATAAAATGCCAATCAAAGGAGATAAAATATTGGAATGAAACACATCATAGTTATGTTGAGAATAAGACAGAAACTTAATTAGAAAATTTTCATATTTTCTCATGGCATTCCCGCCGCCCAGAAACAACGGAGAACTGTAGCGTACGACGTGAAGGACTCTTCCACATATTGGTGTGCCTGTGATGTACTAAGGTCAAAGTTGCTCAAGTACATTATTTGTAGGATAGCGACCCAATTATCGGCTGCTATCCTTTAGTCATCATCTGCAAATAAAATCAACTTCATAACAAGCGGAATCTCTGGCAAGAAAGAAGTTAAGATAGAACGTCTAAAATCGTCATTTTCCAACACTAAAGACTTTTAGTCAACGTATATATCATAAATACATACTTTCAACCGAAACATGCTGCGCAGACTGGAACTATAGAAGTATTCGAGTCAACAAAATAAGTTTTTGGCCAAAGGGTGTAATCCCCCATCATTCTATCCTAAATATGTGATTATCTACTGATGATTATCTATGTTTCGGTAATTTATTTGCTCTAGAATTATTCGTTTCCTTATGTCGCTTTTTCTTGCTTCATATTCAGGGAATCTTGTTTTGTGGGATTTAAGGAAATACCTTCATGCAAGAGTTTCCAATTCTAATCTTCCCAAGTTAACTGGTTAAAAAAGTTAGAGCGGTTTCCTAGGGAAGAATAGAGGTGGAGAAGCCGCCGTGTATATTTGATATAGCTCGGCTTGGTTAGCTCATCTTTATTCTGAAATAAAATAAAATAAAAGAGATGAAAGAAAATTTTCAAATCTGGCAAGTGACTGCATGTAATCAATCCAACCAAAGTTAGAGCTGGCGAGGAAAACATATATGTTCACATCTTGACCAAACAAGGTAAACATGCATATACTCTCTGATACCATTCTTAACTAAAACCTGGATCTCAAAATATCAAATCAATTAATGGGTGTCTAGTACGTGATTAAAAATCTATTTCATAACTCGTTGTTTATATTGGTGCTTTTGAGACAAAGAGCTCAATAATAGATAAGATCTACATACGAAGAATACCAGTGATGCAAATTACACCAAATATAAGACTTTATGCTAGTGAACAATAATGTAATCGATATTATACCAGATATAATACTTTGTTCACGTTAGTTGTGAAAAATATGGAATTATACCAGCCATCACTGTTGATCATTCGTTTAGCTACATATTGACTTTCATAATAGAATCCACATAAAAATGTTGTATGAAACATTGCCTTGAAGGTGGGAAAAGTAGAGAAGGTCAGAATAGAGGCAAGAACAATAGTTCGCGGAAAAATGGGAGAGTAAAAGTTCAGCTAGACCTAACTTGCCCACTGAAAATAGGAATGATAATTGAGCTGAGATGTTGAAAGTGGTGGATTGATTTTAAATATGAGAGGTTACCTCATTTCTACAATTCATGCGGTTGTATGGGACATTATGCCAACTTTTGTCCAAAAATATTTTTTTGAAGAGACAAGATTAGCTCAAGACAACTTACCAAAAAAAAAAAAAAAAAAAGATTAGCTCAAGACAAACTTGGTAGGTATGTTCATGGTTGAAGGCTGAAGTGAAAGAGTATAGCATGTATTGGAAGACTTTTTATGGGAAAATAGATCCAACCCTTGAGGAAGAGGAAATGGTACCAGCAACACCTATACCTCCGGAAGATATGGACCTACAAAAAGATCAAATAGGTCTGAATAAGGCTTTGATGGTTCACAACTTAGTAGCCAATGTGACAGTATATGATGAAAAAATGGAGGAAGATGCAGCCCCATATAAAGGGAAAAGAACATAGCAAACTCAAGTACCATCTCTTCCTTTAACAAAAAGTTATAAAAGTGCAGGGACATAAAAGAAGGACTAGACATGTGACATCCTGAATTTTGACCCCGTCTTGATTTTATGAAATGGGCATTTCGTCGATGCGTTGATGATCATTTTTCTTTGAGCTAGCCACTCACGAGTTAACTAACCTATTAGGTAAAGCCATTAATGGATATAAACGCGGCAGACTTGAGAATTCAATTAGAAATTGATTACTTGACCGTAATAATTGGCAAGAGTCAATACGACACCTTTATAATCGATTAGTATCGGATATAGGTCGATTCAATGGAATCACGTAATTAGATTGTGGGTGATTCCACTTGATTGCAAAATTCGCGTCGAACGGCACTAACCCGATTTTCTACTGATTCTATACCCGGTACCTGTAATTGAAATCTTGAGATATTTACGACAACCGAGAGTCGCTGACGAGTCGGAGATGCATAAATGTGGATTGAAATTTTCGACCACGAGTCAAACGCGCTAAAATCCCTAAAGGTTACTCGGTAGGTTAGATCCCGCTAAAATTGTGTCCGGTCGATTTTAACCACGAAATTGAATTCGGTTTCGGGAATCAGACGTTCGAGCGTGTCACGATTTATTTTTAAGACCTCGTCTCATCTTTTGGGAAATTTCCGTCGAGTCTGGGATTTTTATGGAAAATCAATTTCGGACAATTCGGAAAAGAAAATAAATTCGGATGGGAGAAGTGATGGTCTATTTTGCTGCGCAAAAATCCTTATTTGTGGGAAATTATATTCAAGAAAGTATTAGGAGACAAAGGAATAAAGCTTGAAGACTTTTATGGATTGTGACGAGTGTTTTGGATTTTTTTTTTTTCCTTGACTTTCAAGACCCTTGTCTCCTCTCTCTCTCCCTTTCTTTCTTTTCCCCATGCGCACGCTCGATCCCCCCCTTCTGCCGTCCCCTTCCTTTTTCCTTTCTCCCACCATTCTTCATCTTAGGTCTTCTCTCTCCCTCTCATTCTTCCTTCCTTGCGTGAGCCAGCTGGAGCCGAAGCATCCCCCATCTTCATCACTCCATCATCTCCACCACATCACCACCATCAACCCACCACTTCACCCCACGACCCCATCACTACATCATCACCAGCGCATCACCCATCTTCCCCCTCCCATCCATCAGCACTATCATCCCATTGTTTTCACCCGCACATGCCCACCTCTTCCATCTTCAGTCCACTCACCGTTCCAGCCCACCAGAATTTCCAGCAACTTCCCATCCTCGCGCACAGCCACACGTCCACCACCAAACACCAACGCCACCAGCAGCTCAATTCAGCCGCGCCAACACCAGCTCGTTCAGGCCCCTTGTGATCAGCAACCCCTCGAGCAGATTCGGTCCTTCCAGCTCAAGCTGTGAGCCTTGTGAGCTTTTTCGGCCCCAGTAAATCCTCCGTTGGTGGCATCATAGTTATGGTTCCTCACCGCCTTCGCGCCACCATCGCCGTGGACTTGTCACCTCGTTAATCCGGTGAGTTAACTCCCTAATTTTTGATTAGGTTGTTAATTATTAGGTTGTTAATTACACTTAGGATGTTAGATTAGTGTTAATTAGCTTAGTTAAATTAGTATTAAGTGATATTAGCCTTAAGATAGATTAGTGATAATCTAGAATGGTTAGATTATCCTTAAAATGGATTAGTGTTGATCTAATTGGTGAGATTAGTGATTAGCACTAATGAGGATTGATTAGTCCAATTCAATGGAGTTTTCTCAGAGCTGGTTCGTGGACCCTCACCGTTTGCCCTTTTTGTGGATCGAAATGTGTTAAGATTTTGAGGTAAATTATTTCTTGAAAAATGTTTTAGTTATCTTCAGCTATAACATATATTTTTCTTAAGATTTTATGGATTTAAAAGAATATGATTTCAACTTTGTTAAAAACAAAACAGAATCTATGTTTTTGTTGGAACTAGTGACCTTTTGGGATTCTATAGATTTTTATCAACTCTTAGGGTTCGATTTTCAAAAGAGTTTCTTCATAAATTTTTTTTTTCCCATATTGTAGTTTAACATAGTCAAGTTTCATATCAAATGGACAAGTTTTGAATCTCAAACCAAACTAATTTTGGAAAACAGACTTTCTAGAAACGGACACAGTTTTTGTACTGGATTGAGTGATTGAATGAGCTTAATCTAGAAGGATCTAGGTTAAGGTGTCTTATGAAAAATGTTTGTTTACGTGTCCTTTACAACATATTCAAATTTGGGAATTTTCTGAACTCGTTTGATTAGATTTTTGGATTTAAACTTGGAGACGCGCGAGTGGATCGTTTCTGCCGATTAGGGTTAGTAGTAGTTTGTCATTATTCTTAATGCTTTGCTTGCTAGAAACTACATATTTGGTGATGTGGTTGACCTGTACTACGCTTGGAACTTGTGCGTAATGAGATGTGAATGGTTGTGCTATGGTGATGGTTTATAGTCATGGCAAATGATGGCTATTGAAAGGTGATATGCGTAGTGTTGAGGCCACCAAATGTGTTGTGAACAGGTAAAGGACTAAGTGCTACACGATAACGAAACTTCATGTGAGTCACCTCTAGAACCTTGTACCGTTACTTATTGTAGTCAAGGGCTAAGTGTTATATGATGAACTGAGTCATATGGGAGCCACCTCTAAAGCTTTATACTATTGTCATGCATAGTCGAGGGCTAAGTGTTACATGATAGCGTGATTTTGTGGGAGCCACCTCTAGAACCTTGTACTGTTGCCATTTGTAAAAGGGGGCTAAGTGCTACATGATAGCATGACTTCGTGGGAGCCACCTCTAGAACCTTGTACTATTACTATGTTTAGGAAATGACTAAGTGCTACATGACAAAGAAACTTCATGTGAGTCACCTCTAGAGCCTTAAGCTGTTGCTTATTGGGGTAAGGGACTAAGCGCCACACGATAATAGAATTTCGTGGGGACCACCTCTAGAACCTTGAGTTTGAATAGTGAGTTAGAATATGGAGTTTAGATATTGAGAGTGAATATCGGGTGTGGATTGAACCACCGATATGAGTTATTTACGCCTGATTATAGGACAAAATTGTGTGGCACGGAATGGGACGTGTCATAACGATCTGACCTTATAATCGGAACCCTTGTGAATTATTTGATGAGTGATGTGATGTGTTCCAGTGATTGAATGCATTCACTGTATGCATATGTTTTGTAAGATGCACTAATGTGCAGGAAGGTGCCGAGGTGAGGTAAGTGCTGAGTGGTCTATGTATAGGATGCCTCTAGGTGAATTTTTTTCCTAAAAGAGGTTTATGGTGTTGACTCGCTGAGATTTATTCTCACC
The DNA here is from genome assembly GCA_014182405.2 of Eucalyptus sideroxylon. Classification (NCBI taxonomy): domain Eukaryota; kingdom Viridiplantae; phylum Streptophyta; class Magnoliopsida; order Myrtales; family Myrtaceae; genus Eucalyptus; species Eucalyptus sideroxylon. The sequence goes on from CM024550.2 coordinate 46,674,335, forward strand.
CCGTCATGGTTTACATTTTTTTCAGGTCCTTAGTTTGGAGATACCGGAGGGTGTTGTGGAGGATCCTGAGCCAGAGTCGAAGGGATCCGGAGTATACGTTGTCCAGTAATTCTTTTGGGGTAGACCTTTAGTGTACAAATTTGTAGGACTGACTTGACTTGTTTATAAAGTGTGATTGATGAAACTTGATTGTCCTGCTTTTCTATCCCATATTTGTTGTTGTTTGGCTATATGTTTAAATTTCGCTTCCACATGTGCATAAAAAGAAAGGGTTGGCGACGCGTCCTGGGAACATTGCAAAAGTTAGTCGACCACCGAGAGATGTGCGAACGCTCGAGGTTTGGGGCGTGACAAAATGGGACTTAAAAAACCAGCAGCAAAAAAAAAGAAATGTTTCACTCCATATGAGAAGAGAAGGATACTAGAGAATTTGCTGGATAAAAAGAATCTACTAGATACCCTAGTCTAGGTATAGGAAGGGGTAAATGAACGAGCTTTGGTGGGTAGCCCTAATAAGCTACTAGAGGATACAAGAAGTTGTTGAGCTAGAACTATCAAGGGTTGGGTAATCCCTTGACAGACTAGCATCTTCGAGCCTTAGTAACTCAATAAAGATCCAATTTGGTCTTCCTTATGGAAACCAAGAATGAGGAAAATGTCATCAAAAGAGTTAAAAAACATCTTCAGTTTAAATATGCTATTATAATTAATCCAGTTGGAATTGAGAGTGGATTGACTTTTATGTGGGATGAGGAGCTTCAGGTGAATTTGGAAACAAGTACTGAAGAACTCATTGATGTTAGATGCAAGGATCTAAACAGCAAAGTCATATGAATATCTCTTTCATTCATGCATATACTAATTACCAAGAAAGGTTAAAATTATGGCAAACTTTGTGGTCTATCTATGCTCAAATTGTCTCCCATGGCTATGTATTGGAGATCTCAATGAAGTTCCATATAAGTGGGAAAAAGTTGGAAAACGTCAACTAGATCATTAGAGAATGGTTGCATTTCGAAAATTTCTGAATTCTTATTCATTAATGGATATAGAGAGTAATGGGTGTGTACTTACACATGGACTAATAACCAAAAAGGCGCAGAACTTGTTAAAAGAGACTTGATAGGGCTCTTTGAAACTGTGATTGGAGAGTCTCATTCCCTAATGCAGAGGCCTATGCATGTCCAACAATTGGTTCGGATTTTTCTGCAAACAGATTAAGTTGGGGGTGAGGAAAAAGAAGATGTTCAGATTTGAAGCTTTCTAGGCAGAAAATTGAGAATATAAAAAATGGTCCAGAGAGCCTGGAGAGATGAGGAAGGCTATCGGCTGAATATTGTGGGCAAAACAAGGAAGGTAATTGAAGGAATAAGGTGATGGAGCAGCAAAAAATTCAAAAACGCATCCCATGAAATCCTCCCTCTATAGGGAAGAATCACTGAGTTAATGAATAGGGCTGAAGGAAGTCAAAACTAGGAGGAATATCGCCAAATAGTCCAGTATATCAAAAGCTTGTGGAGACAAGAAGAAATATACTGGGTATGAGATCCAGGATTAATTGGATCAAATGGGGGGACAAAAAAAAACGAAATGCTTCCATGTAACTACAATACGAAGGAGACAACGAAATAAAATCTATATGCTATAAATTGATGATTACAATTGGACTCAGGACCCCTTGATTCTTAAGCAACATTTATCAAGCTTCTACTAGGTTCTATATACTATGGTGGGGAATATAGAATATTAGTTGGTGTTAGACCAATGTCAAGAAGTGATCGCTCTGACAATGAATGATGCTTTAACATGGCCTATTATAGGGAAAGAATTGAAACTTGCAATTTTTCAAATGGGCGCAACAAAGGCATCGGGACCAAATGGACTCAATGGATTATTCTATCAAAGTAACTGGTTAGAAATTCATGAGGATATATTCAACATTGTAGATAATTTCTTCAGCCAAGATATGCTATAAGAGATGGAAGCCTACATGGTATTCAGCTGAACACACATTGCCCAACACTATCACACCTCTTATTTACAGACGATTCTATATTTTTCTTGGATGGTACAAGTATTGAGGCTCATAATTGAGCAAACACTTTGAATCAGCATTGCTTTGTTTTGGGATAGTCCATTAATTTCAACAAGTCTGAAGTTTTCTTTGAAAGAAACCACCTTCAAGGATTAAAACAGAATATAGCAGCTAAATTAAGGGTGCCAATCATTGAAAAAACAGGTAAATATCTAGGAGTACCTTCAGATTGGGGACAAACAAAGAATCAAATGTTTTCTTGGATTCTAGCAAGAGCTAAAAGGATACTAGAAGGGTGAAAAGAAAAGCTGATGTCTAAGGCGGGAAAAGAAATACTGATCAAGACAGTAGTCCAAATATTACCCCAATTTGTCTTGTCGATCTTCAAAATTCCTATATCAATTTGAAAAGCTATTGAAAAGAGAATACCATCTTTCTAGTGGAAACAAATTGCTGCGGGAAAGGGTATCCATTGGAAAAGATGGGATATTTGAATAAAAAGGAAAGATTGTAGGGGGTTAGACTTCAAAGACTTAGTTGATTTCAATAAAGCACTGTTGGAGAGAAAAGCTTGGAGATTTATACTATGTAGCACCGACATAGACACGTGACACAACATGACACGAGACGACACACTGACACGTTATTTCTCAAAAAATAGAGAATTCCAACACGTTCTGACACGTTATATATTAAATATATATTTATATATATAATAAATAATTAATAATAAAAAGAGGATAGAATTAATTTATACTAAAAATATTAATCCAACATTTGTTTATATCATTTATTATTTTAATTTGACAAAGATTAAGTGAGAAATTCAAAAATTATAAACACAAAAGAGTAAATTTGAAGGAACATGTACTATTTTCTTACATTTGTCGGAAATTAATGAGATTTCTTATAATCACAGACCGAGTTCGGAGTTCATGATATAGATTGGCTTGAGCTCCTCTGCAAAACAAGATTCGAAAAAAATGAAAATCCAGGACAAGAACTCTCAAAGTATGACCAAAAGAAAAGGAAATAACTAAATTTGCAATGGAAAATGTGACCAAAAGAGATAACTCACAAGTGATGCCTCCGAGAGGTGGAAAGAAGTAAAAAAATAAAATCATAACTTTAACTCTGCGGGGGTAGCGGAGCGACGCCAGTGAGAAGAGGGACGTTCCATCGTCACTCACAGGAAGGTCAAAACTTATAAGTGAGAAGCTTGAGAGTGAAAATTTTCTTTTTTCCCTTTATTTTTGTCATTTTTATTATTTTATCACATATTTATATTTTGACCCCCCAAGTATTGAAAATTTTCAAAATTGACCCCATGTGTGTCAAAGTTGCGTGTCGGAATTTCAGACTCACGTGTCGGAGCATGTCGGGAAGAGTTGACCATGTGTCGAATTTTCCGACACTCATTGACCGCATATCGGAACGTGTTGGTGTCAGACACAACACGAAATCTTCTGGAGAGCATCAGTGCTTCTTAAGATTTATACAAGATGAAACAATCATATGGAGTAGTTTGCTGAGAGGTATTTGCTTTCCTAGAGGTGATTTTTGGATAGCCAAAAAAGGCCCCCGACCTTTGTGGGGGTGGCAAAGCTTCCTAATGGGAAGAGATACAATTGAGCAAGAAGTAAAATGGGAGGCTGCGGATGACAGTAAGATCTGAATTAGAGAGGATAGATAGCCAATTTCATGCAAGATAGGCAGTTCGGCAATCAGCTAGTAGCGGAATTAATCAATCAAACTAAACAAGAATGGAATTTTCAACTACTACAGGAAACTTACAATGAAAGAATTGCTAAGGAAGTTGCAGCTACACCGCTACGCCTAACACTTGGGCCAGACAAGATAATATGGACAGTGAATCATTTAGACACCTCCACGGTAAAGAGCTGGTACAACAAACTTCAAGACTCTGAAAGACTCCAAATGATAAATCAACCATCCTCATCATACTAGTCTCCTAAAAAACTATGGACAAAAATTGGGGGAAACTCAAAACCTACCCCAAGGTTAGATTTTTCATATGGCATGTAATAATGCTTTACCTACAAAAGGACCTAAACAAGAGTGCTCTTTTCGTGGCCAAGTTCCTAAATCGACTGAGCACATATTTATCCACTATCCTTGAACAAAGATGGTATGGTCGGATTAGAGAATTGTAGCCAACACTTCTCTAGATATCAATAATCGAATAGATAAATGGGTATGAGAGAATCTTACTGTAATGAAAAGCCTACAAGCCAAAGCTAAGTTTGCCGAAGCTATTTGGAGGGTATGGAAGGCTTGGAAAAACTAGATCTTCAAGCAAAAGACCCCAAACCAAGCTTGATAATTGAATAAACCATATATTCAACAGAATTACAAGCGCAACAGGGGAGGAACAACACTAATTGAGCAGACGAGAGATCCTCGGCTGCAGCGCTAGTAGAGGGGAGGTCTTCAGGAGCAACGGGAGGTGGCTCGACAAACCAATTCCTCTACAAAATCCATGTGGACAATGCATGGAACACCTCGAATCTAGAGGCATCGGTAGTAGGGGAGAGCAGAAACAGAGATGGGGTCCTCCTCGACGGATTTGCGAAACGGATTTTCACCCCATCCACGCTTGTGGCCGAAACCCTAGCTATTTGTGAGGCACTTAACTGGTGGAAAGAGAAAAGGGATGCACGAAGTGAACGAGCTGAAGGCAATCTTCCAACTAATTTGCGCATGCACGTATCAAGTGATCTAAGCATGGTCCTATCGTCCCACAACTTATCAACGGTGGAATGCATCCTAGGCTGGGCCGAAGCACCTTAGGCCACACGATCTATCATCCATGACTACATTAGTTTGCTGGGCCAACTTAAAGAAATTAAACTATGCTTTGAACCAAGAGAATATAATCGGGCCGTTGATTGGGTTGCTAAGGCACACCGAACTGGTTCTCTCATAATGAACTAGATTATTAATCCCCTCATCCTCTTTGGTTGATTTTATGTTTAGACATCGAACCATTTTGTAACCCATCAATCTTGGGCTATATTGTTAATTTTTGACCAAAAAAAAAAAACTTGTTTTGACCAAAATATGCACATTAAAATTTTCTTTTTACAACTCAGATGTAGGAAATTGTTGCACCCCCTTAGAAATCCAACAATATTTTTATATTAGCAAAATATAGGCAAACGTCGGATATTATCTTTTGAACATTTAATTTTTCTTTATAGATGCTATCGAGATGAATGGTTTCATACTCAAAACAATCTATCTATGAAGAGTACCCTTAATATTCATAGTACTAAATGCACGACTTTATTCGTCTGAACTACAAAATCAGATATAGGACTCCGTTCGCATAAAATGTGACGCACATAGAACTATACCCGCCATATATCTTTCATCATTCATCCAATTTTGTATAGGTTTTCAAGATAGAACCCACATAGACATAAACAATGATATATATATATAATTTCTTCTAAAAAGATAGCAATTTATTATCACAATATCCATATAAATCAGAGACGGTGAATTAGATATTTGCTAAGATTAGATATCTGCTACCTTAGAGGTTTGCTGCATTGACTATCAAAAGCAAATTACTAGATAAAAACTTGCACATAAATATGCCACATGAGTGAGCCTCATGCGAATTTTACCCACTTTTATATATAAATGCAAAGGTAGATAACGAACCCATCCTGAAATGTTCTTTGCTAGTATAATTTCCTTGAATTAGCTCATCTCACCCTGAAACTTCTTGAGCACTGAGGTTTACCGTAAGCTATCCAAAAAGGCATCTCTCGCCCAACACCCCTCTTTCGTCTCAAACGAACATGGCCACTTTTTGTAGGAAAACATTGGTAAAATCAAAACCCAAAGATCTAAACTGAACCAACTACGAGACAAGAGCTTTTCACGGTATTGACACTTGCAAAATGTCTCAGCATGAAAAAAAATTGGCAATCTTTAGATCATAAATGTAAGTCCAACCGAATTGTTAAAATTCACACAGGTAAAACATTTGGACCTAAACGTAAGGAAACTAATTGTCAAAACCAGGTCATGACAATACACTTAATCCACAAATTCTTATCAATGGAATGTCTGCTAAGATCATAACATGAAGGCCATGGCAATACAGTTGAATCACAAGGGCCATCGACAGAATGGATGATTAGCTCATTAAACATGAGTATCCAATGGACAGCATGAGATGGGCGATGATAGCTTGACTCAATTTATGCACCGAAGTTGAAGATTGAAACAAAGATAATCCATCAAGAAGGGATCAGAAGTAGTTACAAATCACCCTAGAGTAGAGCGCAAGTCAAAACAGTTATAGATTCATGCTGAGAATAACCAAAACTCATAACAGAATGGCCATTGAAAGACACAAAAAGGGTCCAGGAAAAGAGGGGAATCATCAACTATCAAGACATTGGAAAAATCACAACGACACATTGGATTTGACTTTGAAGAATATGAAGATGAGAAGATCATTCATAATGGATCGATTTATCTTAGATTTTGCCTAATTTTGAATTTTAATTTTGAATTAGATTAGGTTTACCATATTCAGTGCTAATCTTTGTCTGTAAAAGTTTTTCAGTCGTGCTTTGTAAGCTTTTTACTCTTTCTCTGCACTGTGCTCATCTCCATTAGCAATTTATATTCAACTCTAGTCGTTGAGCAAACATGACCTCCACGAATGTAGGTCATTTGTTTTAGTTCAATAAAATTTCACTGAAAGTCCGTGTCGTCTCAAATCCACTCCTAGCATATTCTTTATTTCTTTGAATTTTGCAAAGGCGTTGAGGCTTCAAGGCATATTAAAATATATTTAATTTTGATTCGAAGTCATATTTAAGAATTTATGGATAATATCCTGTCAGAAACTTATATGTTCGTTCAATTTACGGGGCCAAAAATATAAATGGTCACTCCAGATAGGGTTATTTGCTTCTACAGAAAAGCTAAAGCACTCATGTTGAACAACACTACTTGTCTTTACCAAGCTCATGGGCTGGGATCTTCCTTTCACATCATCTATAAAATAAGTGAGCGCAAATGTTTAGCCCCTCTAAGCATTTCATTTTTAAAAAAACAATAAAATAAAAGAGAGACGAAAATTTTCAAATCTAGCAGGTAAATGCACATGATGAATGCAACCAAAGTTAGAGCATGCGAAGAAAATATAAGTATTCACGTCTTGACAAAATGATGTAAACATGCACCTGCTCCCTCATACCATTCTTAACCAAAAGATGACTACTTAAAATATCAAGACCGGGAAAATATATCTGCATCAGGTACACGTTTAAAAAACTATTTCGTGACTCATTTTATGATAAAATGCCATCCGTAGAAGATAAAAAATATTGAAATGAAACACGTGAGAGGTTAGGTTGAGAATGGGATGGATACATTTAATTAGCAAAATTATTGAAAAGAAATACATCAGAGTTAGGTCGAGAATGAGACTGATACATTTAATAAGCAAAATTATTGAAAAGAATTACATCAGAGTTAGGTTGAGAACAAGACGGATACATTTAATTAGCAAAATTATTGAAATGAAATACATCAAAGTTAGGTTGAGAACGAGACGGATATATTTAATTAGCAAAATTATTGAAATGAAATACATCAGAGTTAGGTTGAGAACAAGACGGATATATTTAATTAGCAAAATTATTGAAATGAAATACATTAGAGTTAGATTAAGAATGAGACAGATACATTTGATTAGCAATTTTTGCAATTTCCTGGGAACACATGGGAGCTTCCCAAAGACATCGGAGAGTATTAGTATATGATGGGAAGGACTCTTCCATAATGGTGGGCTTGTGATGAACAATATTTGGCCGGCAGCCATTCTCTATGTAATAATTTGTGTTATTGTTTATGTCCAGGGTTCACCCACCATGCCCATTGTGAAGAGGATCCACCGGCCACGGCGGATCAACAGGTAAATTATATTGAAGTCGACATAACAACCGCATGACTTTAGGCGTAAAAAAAAAAAAAAAAAACGTACCAATTACGCGCTATGCCATATTCCATCAAATTATTTTTCTTCAGGAAAAGAATGTTAACTCAGGAGAAATAGCAATTCGAACTTCCTAACATGACCATCAGCAAACAGAGTCTCAACCTTGTGCCATCAAAAAGCCTAAAAAGTAGAATGGAGAGACAAAAGGCAACACAAGAAATTTATGTGATTCCATCGATGGCTTGCATTCATGGGCGGACAATAACTGCAAAGATTTACCTCTCAAAATACGATGAAAGAGAGAGAACTATAAACGCCTCCATACCCTAATAATCCCAATATCTCCCTCATACTCTCTCTAAGAGAAAATACTAAAGTTAAACAATTTCGTCTAACGAGCGGAGACTTACTCTACGCCCTCACATGTTTAGTCTCGCCCTTTGCTCCCACCATAGATTGATTTCGTGAAATATTTGGAATCAAGTTAGTTGCGGAATTAATCTACGAGGGTAGATTGTTGGGGTTTATCCTATATTGATTGTAGAAAGGATTAGTGGTTAGGTTATAAGAGTTTGCATAGTAACATCTATGTTCCTCTGAATTTATGTTCTTTTGTTTTCCGGAACCAAAAAAGAACAGAAATCAATTTGGTAAAACATTTGTTCCCGGGAACAATTTCTCTATTTTTTTGTTCTCGGGATTATATTTCGAGTAGAAACGAGAAACAAAAAAAGTTGCTTCTTATTCCTAGGAACAATTTCTAGAAATAAGCCAATTTTCTTTTTATTTTTTTTATTCCTCTCTCTTGTGTGGCCACATCCAACCACTCGGAGCCACCGCCGACCACTGGCCGCTGCCGTCACCACCGCCACCCTCCGCCGACTGCCGTCGCTATCGCTGCTGCATGACCGCCGGCCTCCGACTGTCACCACCGACCGCTGACGCACCGCCCATCGGCCGGTGGTCGTGCAGCGGCGGCAGTCGGTGGTGACAGCCGAAGGCCGGTGGTCGTGTAGCGGCGGCGGCAGTCAGCGACGGGCGGTAGTTGACCGTCGGCGATCCGTGAGCAAGAATAAAAACGAATAAAAAAAAAAACTGTTTCATATCAAACGCATTTATATTCTTTTTCTATTCCAAGAGTAGAAATTTTGTGTAGTTACCAAATGCGTTATTTTACTCAGAAATTGTTCCCCGGAATAGAAATAGAAAATAACTATTTCAAAAAAAAAAAGAAAAAGAAAGAACTCTTCCCTAGCTAAGAAGCGTTATCATGCGCACCCTAAGTATGATGGAAAACCTTATCTTTTAAGCTAGTTTTTTGAGTGGGAGAGACTCAAAACTATCCAACAATAAGTTATGGTTTACTAGTCTAATGCCCATGGGTTGTATAGCTATTTATAAAGATTAGATTTCCATGTATTAAATAATGGTTCGAATTTTTTTAATTAACCAATAAAACCAACTAGTCGGTTTAAGTTGTAGCAATTATAAGATTGTTTTAGAAAATAAAAATTAATTTCCATTGCTTTATACTTTTTTATACATCTCAATCCATTCCCTTTTAGTTTGCAATGTAAGCTCATTACATATTTCTGATGATTGACTTGGTACGAAGGAAAGAGAACTGTGAATCATATTTGAAAAGAAGCACTTTATATTCAATTCGGTTAAAGTTGGAATTGGGATAAGTTTAAGTAGCTTAAGCTTTTGCTTTTAGTATATAAGAGCGGCTAAAAGAGAACTAAGGTAAGATCCTTTTAAGATGAGGAGAATGTCACTTTAACACCCATGGTTGTTTGCAACACAAATAGCTAATTAATATTTTGTTAACAAATAATCTTTCTACGATGCTGAAAATAAGCGCATACCTGTCTCAAAAGCAAATACTTTTAAAGGCAATTCGAACTTCTGTTAAACAATCTGGGGAATTGTCACTTGCCATATGAGACGATCCTAAGATCCATCATAGTAGCTACAATGACAATTCGAACTTCTCGTGCCTCGTACATTAAATGACTCGGACCCTAACCTTTGTGTAAAAAAAAAAAAAAAAACATCGAAAGAAGATGGAATAAAAATGCATTATCGACACAATAATGAATGTCAGGCGTAAAATCTACAATGATGGAAGATTAGGTGGAGAATGTAGAAACATAGCTTAGGGGAGGCGACATGAAGTAAACTCCAATACCTATGTAATGATTTGATCTGGAGTGGACAACGGAGATTGAGGGCTTAGATAAGGAGATGCTCTTAGGATGGCGAATGGGGGTAGAAATGAACTAAAACGTGCAATGAATATAGGAGGAGTGATTATAGAATATACATGTGAAAATTATAATCAAGTCACAAAAATGCCTTTTGCATAGTGGTAAAGTTTAGCTTTGGAACTCCAAAATTAAGCGTACTAAGATAAGAGCACTCCTAGAATGGGTGACATCCTTAAAGGAAACAACTTTTACGCCAAAGGACAAAACCATGAGACTTGATAAGAGACAGGTCAAAGCAGACAATAGTTCAGTAGGTTAATTCAGAGATGTCACAACCTAGCTCTAAGAGTGGAATATAAAACTTTTATATGATGATTTCATAATTATGATATATATTTGATAAAAGTCAGACTGAAAAACCAAGAGGCCCTAAGGGGCGGCGGTTCCCATCCCTGTCAACCCAAGCACACAATTAATTGACAATAACCAAGGATTTGGATTACCAATTATGGAGTCGCCCGCATTATGACCTGGGAATCTTCATCTTTATATCCGGGAGCCTTGTTTTCACTTTCACCTCAGTCTAGTCTAACTTCAATTTTAAGGGAAAATCAAAATGTCTCCAATTGGTCAGCCAGTTTATCAAAGACCCACATAAAGGCCTTGTGAAAAGACCTGCAAAATTGCTTGTGAGGCTGAGGACTTGATGCCACTCGATTTTGCACTTTTAGCATAGGAGAGTTTATTGGCGGTGGGAATAGGGATTCTGCAAAAGTCTTCTCTGAAAGGTCTGTTGCTGGATTCACATAGACTTCCAACTTCCCCTCCCAGTGGATTCCCACGTAAAAACGTGCTGATTTGTCTAAAGTAAACAAAGTTTAGAAAAGCAAAAATAAAGCAACGGGAAAAGGAAATGACCTTCCAAATGACCAGAAAAGGACGTTAAGACAGAAATGAATATCACCTTTGTCTTTCGAGTGATTTTTACCCGCTAAAATTGGAAAACTAAAGTTCAACAGAAAACCTTGCCATGACATGGTCTTAAATAGATTGGACCATATTCCTTGGTACTTTCCTTATTATTTTCGTAGATACTAAATTCACGTTCACGGATGAGCCAAAAAAAAAAAAAGAAATGAAATCATCCTTCAAAATAAGTTCAATAAGTGATGTCTTTTGTCCACAATCAAAATGGAAAATGTATTTCAACTTCGAATCACCCAAAAATATATTCCCTTTTGGCAGGAGTACGTCTAAATCAAACCTCTCTTTTTGGTTGAAAATGCAAGACAAAAATGTAGAAAATCGACATGATCTCACATTAGCATCCAAGTTCTGATTGCATATAATACTGATACTTTTCATTTGAATTCCCCACTTTTTTCTTTCCGATTTTACTGCTGACAATGTTCATAATCGTATTGCTACGTGTCACTAACAAAGATAAAGAATTTTATTAATCACATTACTAATGAAAAGGACACGCCGAAATGTGGCCAAAATTTTAAGGGTCATGATAATAAGAACTACTATACGTTTTGGCTTGATTATTGCACTTTCAATGTAAAAAATATATTAACGGTCTTAAAAGATTCATTTTACATTAATGCGTACAAAAGAGATTTTGTTGTTCCAGGTGTAACAATTTGCGGAGAGATGCACCCAAAAGAGACGTCATCACTTCTTTCGTGATATCCCACCAAAGTGGGTGATCAGACAATTTTCAAGCAAATGTTCATGTTACATTACATAATCATTTTTGCATGTAGGAATTAACATCGCACCATCAAATTATTGATAGTGAAGTAATCTAATGCATGTTCGATCACATGTAGATTAGGATTGATTTTCGGCTTTATTACATTAAGTCAACAGAGAAAAGTACCAGAAACAGTTAGATTAGTGCTTCATATAAATTGCATTTTACAATCTGCTACCATGCTATGCATATTGCATGGTGTTTGGGAGTCGCCTATCCTTAGGATTTAATTGCATGTAGGTTGTATTAACTAATTATAGTGAAATGAGGAATATTGATGCCTCTACAATGTTGTCATTTTTATACAATATCTCGAAGCAAGAATAAACCAAAATATCCAATAGAAGATCTTAACCGAAATTGTTGCCGATCTCACCTACCAATATGGTGGAACCAGTTGACACTATAAGATAGTGGAGAAATTCTTGTTATTTATAACTTGGTTCGTGAAGACTCTTGCGCTATAAAATGAAATTAATCAGGCTACAGATTCACATTTTCTAATGGCAAGATTTGAGATTTCACACATAACTTTTTCTTTTTCATTTTTTTTGGGTATGATAGCAAGTGCCAATCAATCCTTTTTTGTACCGTTGAGATGATGACTTGTTGAGACACGATACAACTGAGGAGAACGCAATGAGTACGCATGTTTGTAGGCAGATGCGACAAATGTTCACTCTGAGGATGGTTTTCGTACCTCATTATGCACAATTGCTTGAGAGGCCGAGGACCTGATGCCACCTCATTGGACTTGTCAAAGACCAGCATAAACATATGTTATATTTCTGAGTGCTTCCACCGAAGGCTACTTTGTCAAAAGCAAAGAAAGTCTTGTCAAAGGTAAAGAAAGTTTAGGGAAGCAGGCGATGGCCTTCCAAATGGCCTTCCTGCATAAATGGGATTGGATCCTAGCTTTGTCAAAAGTAAAGAAAGTCAAGGAAAGCAAAAGTAAAGCAGCAGGAAATGGCCTTCCAAATTATTATAAAAAAGACGTCAGGATAGAATTGAATAGTACATCTTTATCTTTTTTGTGACTTTTACTCGCTAAAATTAGAGTACAAGTTCAAGAGAAAACCTTGCCATGGAATGGTCATAATTAGAATGGACAATGCTTTTATATACCTTTTTCTTTTCATCGACACTAAAGTCGCGTTCACATTGAACCATAAAGAAATGAAATGAAAGCAAAAGTAAAGCAGTAGGAAATGGCCTTCCAAATTATCAGAAAAAAGACGTCAAGACAGAACTGAATAGTACATCTTTATCTTTTTTTGTGACTTTTACCCGCTAAAATTAGAATAAAAGTTCAAGAGAAAACCTTGCCATGGAATGGTCATAATTAGACTGGACAATGCTTTTATATACCTTTTTTTTCATCGACACTAAAGTCATGTTCACATTGAATCATAAAGAAATGAAATGAAAGCAAAAGTAAAGCAGCAGGAAATGGCCTTCCAAATTATCAGAAAAAAGACGTTAGGACATAATTGAATAGTACATCTTTATCTTTTTTGTGACTTTTACCCGCTGAGTAAAAAGTTCAAGAGAAAACCTTGCCATGGAATGGTCATAATTAGACTGGACAATGCTTTTATGTACCTTTTTTTTTTCCATCGACACTAAAGTCACGTTCACATTGAACCATAAAGAAATGAAATGAAATCATTCTTCATTTTGAGTTTAATAAGTAATCTTTTGTCCGCAATCAGAGGGGAAAATGCTAATCTTTTGTCCGCAATCAGAGGGGAAAATGCGTCTCTATTACCCAAAAATAAATTCCCTTTCGGCAAGATTATGTTTTAGTCAAGCCTCTCTTTCTGGTTGAAAATGCGAGAGAAAAATGTAGATAATCCATACTATCTCTCGTTGGCATCTGAGTCCTGATTGCCTATGATTTCCACGGCTTTTAGAATTGATTCCTAGTCGTTATTTCTTTGCAAAACCTCAAATTTCTATTAATTCTCTTTAATTGAAGGTATTAAGCCTTTGAATACCCTCAAATTGGGATTCTCTTTCTCTGTCGACTACATCTTCATTGTGTTGGCTCATTGTGATGGTAGAGTGTGGCTTTTGTTTAATGGGTAATGGTCCGCTGATCATTTAAACACTTGTTTTGAATTATCCACCAAATAATCGGGATTGCATTTTTTTTCTTGGATAAAAAATTGTTCATGCTTTTTCATTTATAAACTTTGGATGTAATTTAGGATTACTAAAATATTAGCCAATGGATAATTAATCATAAATGGAGTGTTGTTATGCTTTTGTCACTTTAATGTAACACTACTTGTACTAGCATGCTTAGGGCATGTTTGGTAACCGGCTAAATAGTGATAATTTCTTTTTTTTTTTTTTTTTGTTTCCGGGAGTAGATTTGGAATAGAAATATGTTTAGTAAAATTTTTGTTCCCGGGAACAAATTTCTATTTTTTTTGTTCCTAGAAGTAAATTTGGAATAGAATCAAGAATTAAAAAAAAAAAAAACTTGATTCTTGTTTCCAGGAACAATTCTAGAATCAAGTCCCTACTCTCTCTCTCTCTCTCTCTCTCTTCTTGTTCTTCTTCATTCTTCTTCATCTGCCACCACCACGGTTGTCGTTTGCCGCCATCCGCCGCCCATTGCCACTAGTCACCAGCAACTGGTCCGATGAGCTCGCCAGGTTAGGGCGAGGTCCGGTGAGCTCACCGAAAGCAAGCCCAGCCACCGGCGAGGCTCGCCTAACCTCGTCGGTAGCCGGGCGGGCCTCGCCTAGCCCCGCCAAGGCTCGGCTAGCCCCGTCGAGGCTCGACCAAGCCATGGCTAGGCGAGCGGCCTCACCCAGATCCGGTGAGGTTGAGCTTGCCCGGCCGTCGGCGAGGCTCGACCTCGCCGGGCCACCACGAGGTCGGCGAGCTTGGCCAAGGCGAGGCCAACCTCGCGGTGGCTAGGCGAGGCTGCTCACCCAGCCATGGCTCAGCCGATGAGGGCCGACCTCACCGAGGGCTAGTGATGCTCCTGTGAGATCGCTAGCCCTCATCTGGTCGATCACCAGTCATCCCAAGGCTAGCGACTGGCCACTTGAAGAAGAAGAATTGGAGAAAGAAAGGAAAAAAAGAAAAAAATTAATAAAATTATTTAAAAATTAAAAGAAAATGATTTGAAGTAGAGATTTTTAGCACGGTACTAAACGTAATTCTATTTCAAAATTAAAAATTTTGGACAGTTAATAAACGGCTTAAAATGCTTAGAAATTATTCCCAGGAACATAATAAAAAATAATCACTTTTTTTATCGAAATTGTTTTCGAAAAACAGAATAAAAAATAATAATTTCTTATCGATATTATTTCCGGGAATAGAAGCGTTACCAAACATGCCTTTATTGGTTGGGATATTCCCTTTGAAGTGCTACTCTCATGTCGCCGCAAGCTTTAGAATGTTTAGTGATAGTAGCATTCCCACTTCGAATGGACCAAAAAAATCACCATTAACATGACCTTGAGGCATTTGAGCCTTCCTTTGATACCAGGTAAAAATTGAAGCAAGGGTATAAACAAAGGAAATGGTGTAAACCAAAATTTTCAATGCACATCCAGTTTAATTTTTGACAAAACAAAAAAATTTCTCCAGGGGTTACCGAGGCAACATACACCATATCTCACTTTCGATGTCCGAATTTGGTGGACCGAAAATGAGCCGACTCTCTCTCTCACACAGAAAGACAACCCTCAAGGTCCATAAACAATTACTGGCGTGCCATTGTTGGGCTAGTCCAAAGGTTTAAGACGATTACTGGGGTGCCCTTGTTGGTCCGTGCAGATGCCTTGTCCCTATTTCTTCCATCTTTTCATGCGAGACGCCTAGCGACCGTCAGAATCCATGTCGGGACACGTCACGGACTTTCCTGTTGAGGATGTAAGCAATTACGTCATACGAACCTTGGAGAAGATGCAAAAATGTCAAGTCATTGTGGGGAGGAACTTTGGCAAAATCCTGCAACGACATCTTTAAGTCGCTCAATGCGAGGCCAAAACGTTGTTGTACAAAGGACATCCTTTACTCAATAATTTCATACAAAATTGCACATTTTCGGACATGTCCGTGAGTGTACGTTCCATCTCTATTTTTCATCCATTAACTTTCAATCTACATTTTTATCCGCCCCATTTTTCTAGTCTTTTTAGAGATAACATAAATTCCATATTTGATCATTTATCTTTTCCTAGAAAAAATGTTAGATGTTTAACCTTTTGAGAATACCTTGTAAAGCTATATATAAATAAAAAATCTTATTGATTGAGGATGCCGATGTTCTAATTTAATGAGGTAAAATTAGAAATGTCAATGTATCTTTCTGAACGAGAAGGGCACACCAATGCAATTTAGATTCAAATTATATTGAGAAGACGCGTTGAATTGACGATGAGAAGTGAAGAGAAAGATTTTCCCTTGCTGCTTAGAAAGTATTGATCTAATGCAGTAAATAAAAATATTACGGATATATATATTACATACGTCATCATTAAAAAAAAAATTGGACATATGATCTCATGATGCATACAAACCTATTTATAAAATATAGTTACATGCAAAAAATAAATGTTAATTATGTATCATTATCTAAAACCTATTTGTGCAAAGAAATTTTTATTTCGCGGATGTACGAAATAAAAGCATTTTGAAGAGGATATATGTTTTTTTTTTTAGATACATGGTCGGTATGTCTTTTTTTCCTCGAAGGCAAACGACGTACGAAAAAGGACGGCGGACGACGAGGACAGGCAGCGGGGACATGTCGCGGGGTACAACCGGCCTGGGCAAAGCTGGCAGCAGCTGGCGACGTTGCTTGAGGTTGGACCGAGAGGAGGGGTTCTTAGGCCGAAAAATCCAGAGAGAGGGAGAGTTCCGACGAGAGAGCCGCGAGCGAGAGCGAGGGAAGAGAGTCGGAGCAGAGACCGCCGGCCACCGCGCCTGAATCGCTAGATTCACATAGACTTCCGACTTGCCCTCACAGTGGATTCCCATGTAAAAGCGTGCTAATTTGTCTAAAGTATACAAAGTTTAGAAAAGCAAAAATAAAGCAACGGGAAAAGGAAATGGCCTTCCAAATGACCAGAAAAGAACGTTAAGACAGAATTGAATATCACCTTTGTCTTTCGAGTGATTTTTACCAGCTAAAATTAGAAAACAAGTTCAACAGAAAACCTTGCCATGAAATGGTCTTAACAGACTGGACCATATCCCTAGGTACTTTCCTTATTATTTTCATAGATACTAAACTCACGTTCACGGATGAGCCAAAAAGAAAAGTAATGAAGCATCCTTCAAAATAAGTTCAATAAGTGATGTCTTTTGTCCACAATCAAAATGGAAAAGGTGTTTCAACTTCGAATCACCCAAAAATATATTTCCTTTTGGCAAGAGTATGTCTAAATCAAACCTCTCTTCTTGGTTGAAAATGCAAGGCAAAAATGTAGAAAATCGACATAATCTCACGTTAGCATCCAAGTTCTGAATGCATAGTCTATCGATAATTTTCATTTGAATTCCCCACTTTTTCTTTCCTATTTGGCTTTTGATAATGTTCATAGTTGTATCGATACGTGTCACTAACAAAGATAAAGAATTTTATGGATCACATTACTAATGAAAAGAAACATGCCGAAATGTGGCCAAAATTTTAAGGGTCATGATAATGAGAACTACTCTACGTTTTGGCTTGATTATTGCACTTTCAATGTAAATAATATATTAACGGTCTTAAAAGATTCATTTTACATTAATGCGTACAGAATATATTTTGTTGTTCCCGGTGTAGCAATTTGCAGAGAGATGCACCCAAAAGAGATGGCATCACTTCTTTCGTGACATCCCAGCAAAGTGGGTGATCAAACAATTTTCAAGCAAATCTTCATATTGCATTACATAATCATTTTTGCATGGAGGAATTAACATCGCACCATCAAATTATTGATAGTGAAGTAATTCAATGCATGTTCGGTCACATGTAGATTGGGATTGATTTTTGGCTTTATTACATTAACTCAACATAGAAAAGTACCAAAAAGAGTTAGATTAGTGCTTCATATAAATTACATTTATAATCCGTTTTTATGCTATGCATGTTGCATGGTATTAGGGGGTCAAATATCCTTAGGATTTAATTGCATGTAGGTTTTATTTAACTAATTATAGTGAAATGAGGGATATCGATGCCTCTATGATGTTGTCATTTTTATACAATATCTCGAACCAAGAATAAACCAAAATATCACCATAGAACATCTTAACCGAAATTGTTGCCCATCTCTCCTACCAACACGGTGGAACTAGTTGACACTATAAGATAGTGGAAAAATTCTTGTCGTTTATAACTTGGTGTGTGATGATTCTTGCGCTATAAAATAAAATTAATCAGGCTACAGATTCACATTTTCCAATGGCAAGATTTGAGATTTCACACATAACTATTTTATTTGGTGTGATAGTAAGTACCAATCAATCGACTTTTGTGCCATTGAGATAATGACTTGTTGAGACACATTACAATTGAGGAGAAGGCCATGAGCACGCATGTTTGCAGGCAGATGCGACAAATATTCACTCTGCGAATGGTTTTCGTAACTCATTCTGCATAATTGCTTGAGAGGCCGAGGACCTGATTCCACCTCATTTTGCACTTATCAAAGACCTGCATAAACATATACTGCATATTCCGAGTGCTTTCACCTATGGCTACTTTGTCTTTTTTTTTTGAGCAAAACCTATGGCTACTTTGTCAAAAGTAAAGAAAGTTTTGTCGAAGGTAAAGAAAGTTCAGAAAAGCAGGCAATGGCCTTCCAATTGGCCTTCCTGCGTAGATGGGATTGGATTCTAGCATCGTCAAAAGTAAAGAAGGTTAAGGAAAGCGAAAGTAAAGCAGCAGGAAATGACCTTCCAAATGATCAGAAAAGGATGTTAGGACAGAATTGAATAGTTCATCTCCTTTATCTTTTTTGTGACTTTTACCCGCTAACCTTGCCATGAAATGGTCTTAATTAGACTGGACAATGCTCCTGGATATATATATCAACACTAAAGTCACGTTCACATTTAACCATAAAGAAATTAAATGAAATCATCCTTCGCTTTAATAAGTAATGTCTTTTGTCCACAATCAAAAGGCAAAATGCGCCGCTATTCAAATCACCCAAAAGTAAATTCCCTTTCTTTCGGCAAGACTATGTTTTAGTCAAACCTCTCTTTTTTTGTAGAAAATGCGAGACAAAAATGTAGGTAATCCATACCATCTCTCGTTGGCATCTGAGTCCTGATTGCCTATGATTCCTACAGCTTTTAGAATTGATTCCTAGTCGTTATTTCTTTGCAAAACCTCAAATTTCTATTAATTCTCCTGAATTGAATTTATTAAGCCTTTGAGTACCCTCAAATTGGGATTCTCTTTCTCTGTCGACTCCATCTTCATTGTGTTCGCTCTTTGTGATGGGAGAGTGTGAGTTTTGTTTAATAGGTAATGGTCCGCTGATCATTAAACACTTGTTTTGAATTATCCAGCAAATAATAGGGATTGCACTTTTTCTTGGATGAAAAATTATCCATGCCTTTTCATTTATAAACTTTGGATGTAATTTAGGATTACTAAAATATTAACAAATGGAGAATCAATCATATACGAAGTGTTGTTATGCTTTTTGTCACTTTAATGTAATACTACTTATATTAGCAAGCTTATGGGCTGGAATATTCCTTGTATATCCCGTAAAAATCATAGATAACGCACAGATGATCAACTGCTTTAGATATATCCTTTTTCTGTTAAAAAATAAAACAAGAAGAGAGTACAAAATTTTCAAATTTGGCATGTAAACGCACTTAATAAAGTCAGAAACGGCATAAAAAACAAATACCATATACTGTCAATGAACTCTTATTCACATCTTTGACAAAACAACGGAAACATGCGCATGCTCCCAAATATCATTCTTAAATAAAAGATGGGCTACTTGTTTTTTTTTTTTTTTTTTTTTTTTTTTTTTTTTTTTTTGCTAAAGGCAAAAGATGGGCTACTTATAATCATAACAACCAGTTAATTGAAGGGGTCTCTTTCCTTCTTTTTTCTAATGTCATTCAAGCCATGCTGGCCTTTTCTGGTGGCTCAAGAAAAAAGTGACTTTTTTTATTATCTGTTTATGAGCCGCCGACCAACACTTGGTTCTCCATATAGACATGATACACTTGGTTCTCCATATAGACATGATACGGTATTAAATACATCTACATCCATATAAACATAGACATATATGTACACTTCAATCCTTAATTAAATCGAAACTAGAACTATCAAGTCACTAAGTTTAGTTCACAATTAACTTATGATAAAAGCAAACACATGGATGGTGCTGAAAAATTGAAGAACGTACAGATGGTCAGCCACTTTAGATATATCCCTTTTTTTATTTCAAAAAATTATAAAGCAAAAAGAGAGGAGAAAATTTACAAATCTAACATGTGAATGCACTAGGTCGATGCAACTCAAGTCAGAGACCACTAGAAACAACAAATATTTTTTATTAAAAAATAATAAAAATGTGCATGCTCCCCAATACCATTCTTAAACAAAAGATAATTACTTTTTCTTTTGCTAAAGGCACATGCTCGCGATACCATTCTTGAATAAAAGATGGGATGGCTGCTTAAAATCATGACGAGCGAGGTCACAGGCCAGCGAGAAGTCAATACACAAGTCAACAAATATTGAAGTCACGGCCACTCGGCAGGTGATAAACATCGCCAAAAAATATGTATATATATGTGTGTGTGTGTATCACCATTGTACAAAATAAAACAAGAGAGAAAATAAATCTTAATTATTTGTGCCAAAAAAATTATCCAAAACCTATTTGTGCAAAAAAAAAATTATTTTGCCATTGTACAAAATAAAAGCCCTTGGAAGAGAATATACATTATATACATGGTCAATGTACGCCTTTTTTGTTTTTTAACATAAATAATCTCAGAATGAGAGCATAAACTGTTTATGAAATATATGCTAAAAATAAAAATTGAATACGTGTCATTCTACAAAAACCAGCTTATATAAAGAAACTGCGACAATGTTAATGTACTGATTAAAATTTTTATTAACGTATGTTGTTTGGAAAGAAGGGGACGGTGGAAGAAAATTTGAAGTAGGCGATAAACAAAGGAAGGGCAATGCCGTGATTTGGCACCTTTGAGTGGGCAATTTCACGAGTTTTCCACCAACGGGAGTGATCCAGAAACGCTGACCACACATATTAATCGAACGGCTGATATTAAACCACTTGAATCCAACGACTAAGGAGAAACATGACAAAGTTGTCGTGCGCAAAAAGCACGGGATTGCAGAAATGGCCCTCTCTCCACCTTTTTTTCTTGGCTTCCACATATCAAATCAAATTAACAAATCACCAACTTCTTTGAAATTTTACAAGTACTTAACAGATTACCAATGTTATGAAAAATTTTACATATGATCTAAGTGCCAACGTCTATATATTGTCAAAATATCAAGTGTTACGAGCTAGAAAAGGTCAAAATGCGTTATCACAATATATAAATTAAGTAAAAAGAGAAAACTAAAAATCTATGCAGACATGCTCGAAGAGAATTGAGATGGACCCAAGGCAATCCTGACCTAAAATTAAGGTCCGAAGTGGCTGGGTTAGTCAGATTTTCTACCTCGAAAAAAAGAAATTGGTCAGCAAATATGTAAGATTATTCACATATTTGTTAAATTTAAAGAAAAAATAATTACATGAGTAAAATTCGAATAAAGTGATTTGAAAAATCACTTATTTTTTACGAAATGAACTTGAGATTATTTAGATAACTAAAGAGTTGGATTATTTTCAGTCCGCCGAATTCGCACCATGTAGTTTTTTCCTTCTATATCTAGGTGTTCCATGGTTAATAGTTTTATGTCAATGTGAGCCTTCAAAATTTGAGATAATGTCTATTCATCTCAAGAAGATGTACATTTAAATTACATATATGTATATACATTGACACATAAATTTTATCTATTTATTTAGGATTTAATTGCCAAAAAAAAATTAAGAATTAATTTTTAATCTCTAAACAAAAAATAATTTTTATTAAATTGCATCGCATATAGACACTAGGAACATCCACATTGCTGGTATTAACTGTTATAAATTTTTGAAAAAATTTAAAAAAATTAATTAATTCAAATTCAAAATAATAATAATGCGGAAGGGCCGGGCTAGACTTCAGACTTAGCTCGGCACCTTTTTCTTTTCTTCTCTCCACAAGAATGGCGTACGACGAGCACGGGCAGCGGGGGAATGTCGCATGACTAGTTGTATGTCCATTTTGAATACGTTGAGTTGCTGATGTGGTTACTTGTGTTGTGTTCGTACCGATGTGTAGAGTTACGGGTTATATCTATATTGTGTGTGCTTGCTGTTCGTATGTTCTGGTATGTGCAATCATGTGATTGTTTCATTGATGTGCTGTTCGTTGATGCTAAGTACTTGCCGTCCTGATCTCCTCTTTCATTTTTTTCTGTTCTAGTTGAGAGCATTTCTTTCATCACTGAAGTTGACTAACATTATTGGAGCCTCTAGTGTCGTGCTCGTGACCGAAGGATTCAGAGTTAGAACAGCCCAGTATGAGGAGACCATTGTTCAAATTCTTTTAGGGTATGTTTATTTCATGGAAAATAAATGTTTTGGATAATATTTTCTTAAAAATAATAGCTTATATAGCCTAAAATAATTATTTAATGAACAATATTTACAATATTGATAATAATTTATGTCTAAATATTTTCATGAACCATTCATTTTTGTAAGCGATACAAGCAATTATTTTTGCTAGAATGATTTTCAAAATATTCATTTTCCGTAAAGCAAAAATAATCGCTTATATCTTTTACGAAAATGAATGATATTATCCACAAAATTATTAGAAAATTCAAAAAAAGTTTCCATGTCAACACCGAGCTTGTCATTTATGGCATTCATGTGATCGATTGGCAAATCGTTGAAAGGTTTATGACTCAATTAATATAATTAAAAGATTTAAGACTAAATTGCCATAAATGTAATAGGTTTAAGATTTTTTTGGTGCTTTCCCCTCAGATAATTGATGTAGTATGGAGCAATTAATGTATCCTAGTTAGCTCATAACTCAATGGCTTAAGTTTTTGAATGAATGTGGATTCAACTAAATATGTTGATTGGCTCGGACTGGAGACTCTCCCTTGGCTATTTTCCTAGGTAAAGCTCTCCCTTGGTGATCTCCCTAGATTAGCCTTCTGCCACGCGATCCCAAATGTTGTTTATCAAGTTCAATTGGGTTACTTGACCATGTGTTTGTATAAGAACAATTGCAGATTATAATCAGATATTTTTCGGAAGTAGGAACTCGGTCAATAAGTGTTTGCCCAACAACAGTTTCCCCTTGTGACGCTTGTGTTTTGTGCTAGCCAGGAGTTTAATTACGTGCTCAAACTATTTTCCTTATTTTCACAGCCAATATTCCTTAAACCTATACAGACTTCCAATGATGCTTGCAGTGTTCTTCGAAGATAACTTCCTTTGCATTCCTCTCGGTCAACCCCTCACACATTCACACGAGCACTCCGTTTTAATTCTATTCTAGCATACTCACATAACAACGAACACAACTTCCTTTTCGTCTTTATATGATCTGTCTGCATGCGTCTGCTTCTTTATTCTGCATTTGCCCATGCTTTTAGAAAGAGGAATATAACTCTTCTTTTCATCAAGGCAGGGGACGGAATGGAGGAAACCTGAATAAGGGGGGATTAAGCTTAACTCGGACAGAGCAATTAATGTCTGTAGAGAACGGAGAAGCAGAAACTGGAGCTCTTGTGGGAGACCATCAGAGGAACTGAATAGCCAGTTTTCCTCGAAACACGGGAAGAGCGAATGCTTTTTATTGCTGAAATTTGGACGTTAGGAGGCAAAATTAGACCTAGTGTTTCGAATAGTGCTCTTCATTTCCATAATGAATTAAATGCTTTAGCGCTTGTTTATGCTCTTAAGAACAGTCTCGCAATCTTCTCATAGAACCCCTCCTTGTGGAGTGCAGGAACTTGCAAGGAAAGAATGCAGGCATACTGTGAATTGAGCATATGTACAGAGAAGCAAACGGAAGCACCGCATGCTCTGGCTAGATTGGGAAACGAGCAGCATATGCAGCTTACTATTTTCACTAGTATTCCAGATGTTATCGAAGCGTGTAATGATGCACTTTATATTATTTCGACTACGAGTGATGTAACTTGACTGGTTTAATTTTCTGAACGATGGTCTTCGTTTCACCAAAAAAAAAAAAAAAACTTAAACCCCTTGGATTTATCTGAATATGATCCAGACCATCATGAAATGGCCAAACTCATAAGTCCAACAATTTGGATAGTGGGCCTAAAATCTGAAACATTTCTGAGTTAGGTTTTATGAAGATATCGGTAATTTTCAATATATACATATCCGTGACATTTTTATTCACCACCTTAGACAAGTACTTTTTGAGCACCATGGCAAAAATCATTCTTTTTACCTCTTTTTATTTTCTTTTCATCGACAACTCAAAAAACCTTCTAAAAGTGTGGATTGCGCTAATATGACATTTGTGTAAAAGAGACCATGAACATCTTTAACCTT
Organism: Eucalyptus sideroxylon; assembly: GCA_014182405.2. Taxonomy (NCBI): domain Eukaryota; kingdom Viridiplantae; phylum Streptophyta; class Magnoliopsida; order Myrtales; family Myrtaceae; genus Eucalyptus; species Eucalyptus sideroxylon. The sequence goes on from CM024550.2 coordinate 46,699,005, forward strand.
CTCTCATAAGTTGAGAATATCGTCATTCTCAGTTATAAAATTTTTTATGTGCATTTAGTTTAATGTGAGTATTTTCAAAAGCTCAATATCATAATTTTTTTTTTTTCTTAAGAAAAACAATAATTAACTGAGTAGGGAATTTGTTTAGTCTTTGGGAAAGTAAGGAAAATGGGGAGGATAAAGATTTAGATGGAAAGTCAATCACTGAAATCAGCTCATATTTGCAAAAAAATATAAAATAAAGATGGAACGTTTTTCGCGTGCGCCGTGGGACGAGGGCATGTGAGAAAGTGTGAAACCGCGTATGTATGAAATTATTGAGGGCTGTGCTCAAGTTGTACACGTCGCAAAAGAGGAAAGAGAGACGAGATTTCTGGAGAGTGTGGACACGGCCGTGACTCTTAGGGTGCAAATGGTAACGTTTACATTCTTTTTTTTTTCCAGTGAACGTAAAAAAAAAAAAAAGTGTTTGTTCCGAGGAACGGTTTTGAACAAAAGAACACATTTGGTAACGTTTGTTCGGGAATAAAAATGAGTAGAAACACGTTTGGTAAAATTTATTCTTTTTTGTTTCTTTTAATTTTTAAACATTTTTATTTTATTTTTCATTTTTTCCTTTCTTTTTATTTTTTTTTTTTTCGGCGGTCCCCGGCCTCCGGCGACGGCCGACGGGGTCGGGCAGCCTCGCCCGGCCACGGCGAGGCTCGGGCCCTCGGCGAGGCCGAGCCTCGCCATGGTTGGGTGAGGCCCGACCTCGCCTTGGCCGGGCAAGCTCGGCCTCGCCATGGCTAGGCGAGCTCAAGCTCGCCCAGCCCAAGGCGAGGCTCGGTCTCGCCGGCGCAGCGAGGCCGAGCCTCGCCTTGGTCGGGCAAGGTCGGGCTCGCCCGGATCCGGCGAGACCGAGCCTCGCCATGGTCGGGCGAGCTCGAGCTCGCCTAGATCCGATGAGGCCGGCCTCGGCGGGGCCGGCGACGCTCGGCCTCGCCGGATCGGGCGAGGCCGAGCTCGCCCAACCAAGGCGAGGCTCGGCTCACGGGGCCGGCGACCGCCAAAGAAAAAGAAGAAAAAAAAGAAGAAGAGAAGAAGAAGAAAAGAGAAGAGAGAGAATTTTTGTTCTTTTTTGGCTTCAAGAAGTGTTTATTTTCTCCATAAACAACTTTTTTTGTTTTTTTTTTTGCTCCAATTTTGTTCCAGAACAAAAAAAAAAAAAGAACAAAAACGCAACCAAACGCGTTTCGTTCTTTTTTTTTTTTTGTTCCCGAACACAAAATCCGTACAGAAGTGTCCAGAAACCCTTCTTTGGAGCGTTTCTATGCACGCCCTTAGTCAATCTAAAATATCACATTTCCAGATTCCTGTGCAAACCTTTATGCACCGAAAAAAAAAAAAAAACCTTTATGCATTTTTTCACACTTTAAGCCGATGTCACCAAACCCCACTCTTCAACCCAGGTCACTTTTCAATCCATGTGGATCTGGGAGAAAGTCAGTCCGTAATAATCCACACTTTTAAATGACCAAATAATATATATACATATATATAGACACTTAATTTTATTTATTTATTTAGAATTTAATCGAAAAGAAAATTAAGAATTAATATCTAATCCCTAAACGAAAAATAATTTTTATTAAAATTTCGCGCGGTACGACCGGCCTGGGCAAGCTGGCAGCAGCTGGCAACGCTGCCTTAAAAGGGGAGAGGTTGAGCGAAACCGGGAGTGGGGGTTCTTCGGCTGAAAAATCCAGAAGAGAGAGAGAGATCCGACGAGAGAGCCGCGAGTGAGAGCGAGGGAAGAGAGTCGGAGCAGAGACCGCTGGCCACCGCGCCTGAATCGCTGCCGACTACCCGCCGCCGTGCCTCCTTTCCCGCGCCGAAGCTCCGGTAAGCCTCGACCCTATTTTGGCCCTGTTTTCGGGCGTGCCGGGGCGGAGCTCGCGGTCGTCCGGCTCACGCGAGCTCGGGCCCCGACCATCCTTTCTCCAGCTACTGTGTGTCGTTGTTTGTTTGTCGAGAGTCCCGTCGAGAATCCCGGTTGAAGTTGAACCGGAAACCTCATGATTCGCGAGGCCCCTTCACCCGTTCGACGAAATGCTAAGCGAGATCTAGTTTTCATCCTCCCGTTTTTGGCCGAAATCGAGTCGGCCGTGCACGCCGTGATCTATGGGAATGTTCCAGTGGTGTTGGGCGACCTTGGGCGTCGGCCGTGTAGTCGTTCGCCACGTTTCCATCGTCGCCGTAGTTTGTTCGGTGTTTGGCCGTGGTGTGGCTCTCGGCCGGCGGCGGGGAGGTCGGCCGACGAGTGGCGTTCGGAGTGGACGACGCTGGGTGGTAGCTCGGCGGTGTCCTGAGCGCCGGCGAGGGCTTGTCTAAGTGGCGTCGGTTCGGGTGAGAGCGCAAGGGGGAGGCGTGCTTCGGGAAGTAGAGAACAGGGAGAAGAAGAGAAAATAGAAAAATAAAAGAAAAAAGAATTAAAATAATGAATTAAAAAAGTATTAAAAATTATTTTTTAATTTGAAGCGGGTCATATCCGGTAGGCGGATTGGGTTATCGAGTCGCATCGGGTTTATCGGCCCAAATCCCCTTTTCTGAATATAATAATAATAAAAAAATTAATTAAAAATTAGTTTGAAATATATAGTTGCTATTCATTTTTATGTGAGTCCCATCCACCGTGAGAGGACTTTTCATCAACAAGAACCACAGTCGACTTCTGTTAGCAATGGAAACAGGGGGAGAAGAGAGAGACAAGCTTGAAAGAACTTAGATAATTTCTCTATTTTTTAATTTTTAATACTATACAAAATCTAAAATTCATAAATTTGTGCCATATTTAACCTAAATTAATTTTCGTGTAACAAGAGTTATATTTTTCCATCGCTGATAGACTTTTCATCAACGAGAACCACATGGTATAAGAGGTTCCCTGCAACTTAAGCCGATTGACATTAGAGCTTCAACTTTCTAGGAAAGTCAAAAGTCTCTTTTGCATTCTCCATTTTTACTTTGACTTGAAACCCACTGTGACCAAGGAAAGGAAAGCAACCCAATGGCATGTTCAACCAACTGACAAAGAATATGAAGAACAAGGAAATTCTGGAAATCAGTTCTTTGCAGAACCAAGCAGCAGGTACATGTTCAACTTTTCCAACAGAGAAAGAATATGGATCAGCTTCTTCCCAATCTAGGTCGATGGAGTCCCAAATATGCTGGAACTTGTATTTTCTCATGGTTCTTTTTATTTTCTTTATCACCAAACAAACATAATGCTGACCTTGGCTAGAATAAAAAGGGGGAAAAAAGTATGCGAAGGACTTAGTGCTCACTCTTTCTCCTACAGATATTGAAAATGTTTTAGCAAGCGTTGGATCAGCTTCTTCCCAATCTGGAGGTGCTTCAGGTGCGTTATCCCTCAAAAGAGTTATTTTCAGTGTGAAATTAATATTTGGGGCGGATCTTCATGAAATTGTTCTTTTCTGGGACACTTCTCAATGTCAGCAAGGATAAAAGTATTAACTGAATGATCTGAAAAGTTTGCATCTATTGCAGAAAATTCCGAAGAGGAAGTGGATGAACCTATTACCGACCATTGTTGCGAGCTGCATTCAGGGCGATTGGGAATCTGCTACAAGATTTTTCAAACAAGATGCTGCTTCAAAGATGGCCAAAATAACAAGCAGATCAGAAACATTGCTTCACATAGCCGCTTTGAGTGCACATGACCAATTTTTGGAGAACCTGGTTGAGCTCTTGTCTCCGAATCCAGAAGTGCTTGAAATGGTTGATTGTGATGGCCGCACAGCCCTCCACAATGCTGTCCTGTGTGGAAGGATAAGGATGGTGAAGGCATTAGTTAGAAGTAATCCTAAGTTGACGCAACTTGCAGATAAGGAAGGACGTGTTCCTTTGGGAATATCTGCTCAGGAAGCTTCTATGCATAAGGAGATTGCCTGGTTCCTGGCGAAAAATACAACAGACGATGGGCCAGGTCATCCCTTCAGCAGTCCTCAATGCGATTGACACCATGATAGATCTCACCTACGCTGGTCATCATGGTAAGATCACCATCACTCTTTATCTCAATTCCATCTGTTTTTTCCTTCATTCTAGACTTGGCTTATTTTCCTGATCAACTTTGCTGGTGAATTCGGATAGATATCACCCTTTATCTAGCTGGGCGGTACCCTCACTTAATGACCATGAAAAGCACAAAGCATGAAGGCATATCTATATTGCGGGCGTTGGCGGCGATGAGATCTGACTTTCGCAGCGGAACCAGGCTCAGTGTTTTGGAAGCATTGATATACAAATGTCCGTACTTTCTGCACTCGCATCTCTTCATTACTGATTCCCTTCAAAAGATCATACCTGGCTCATCGCCTACTCTTTTGTTTCTGAACTGAAGGTATTCCGGTGGACTTGAGCTACAAACCAACAAATAAAAATTCGGATCCGGGTGGGTATGCATTTTTGCTGTTTGGGCATTATCTTCGGATCTGCCATGATTTTGAACTTTTAGTCAATTTTCTTAAATTGATTCCCTCCGTACTAGCAAAAGAAACGGGAAATGATTGTTTCTTTGTAGGATATATTCTGGTTCCTTGACTTAGTTTTACTTGAATAATGGCCTGAAATCGAACTACTTTATGGATCGGCTATCCCTTGGGAACCACATATGATTCAACCAAGTGCATAAGTACTGTATAACTTAATTGATTTTGGACAATGTAATGAATGAATTACAAGGTCTTACAATGATTTCATATTTAGTGACCGGGTTTTCTTTGCAACTTGATTGTAGCACTTCAATGTCTTACAAGGTCACTTTGGAATGCCGCCAAAATCTGTAGGTACACTTCCATTTTATCAAGATACCATCTCTATCTTTGTCCCTCTCTCTCCTATTAAAAGTCTATGGCTTGTTTGTTTTTGACTTTCTTTATAAGTAAAAAAAAGCTCCTACTTAGTTCTTTGCCATAATTTGGAAAAGAATTTGTGTTAGGCCCGTCACATGCAAAAAAAAATCATTACACATTTATCATCAGATGAGTGACATGTATGGTGAAGTTAGTTTTGTAATTCAATTTTTCCTTGTCAACCAACAATGAATATGTAACTTATTTTTTACATCGTCGACAAAACTAATAAAAATCCTTCACAAAAGTATTCAAACTCAAACAAAGTTATATATGATTTTCTATGTTAATATTTTTAAATTTGGAAAGATTTCCGATATTCACCAAATTCTAATTGCAAGAATCGTGAAATTGTAAATTGAGGCAAGATTTGATGATAACCTAGGAATTTCTTTCATATGGCTAAATGATCTAAGCATAAGATATGGTATAAGGTTTACGTAAACATAGGACTTCTCCTTCAATCTTGATTGGTGAAATCATGTTCACTTCATCATCTCAATCAAGCATGTAAATCTTTCTGGAAAAATAAGAACAATGAACCCAAATGTATTTGTTTCCTCCATCACGGGTGAAGTGCTTAGAGCCTAAATATATTTTCTTTGACTGCTACTTCATCTCAATACAACACGAAAGAAAATGTTGAGAGGGTGCAGGAATTGGGCATGGGACTGGGGGCAAGCCCCTCGCGTGAATAAGGTTACAATAGATGAAGGCATGGGCATATCATTTAATCGCATTTAACATAGTAAATTTACACTTTTATTTGGCAACTTTTGCGTGAAGAATAGGAATAGGAACAGGTAGTAAAAATCAAAATAATTTGTTTGGGAGGGCTTGTAATAGAAGACCATTTCAGTGGGAGACAATTTCGTGGGTCCCAACAAAATCGTGCATCCTAGAATTCCACCCCAAGTGATATATCTTATACCAACAAGCTGTTTGTTAGATAATAAAGGAGTTTTCTCCTCTTCTTATAATCCTATATTTCAGATTTGTTGGAAGCACTCCAGAAAATAAGATCCGGAATACATTAGGCCAATATGGAAGAATGTGCTCTTAAGATTACCTGAAAAGGTGGACTGCTTGAAGTGTGTGAAAATTAGCCCTAAAAACCACCACACTAAAAAGATCCTAAGAATTTTGCCCGTGATAACTCCAAAAATCTTCTAAAAAGATCCTATACAAAATTTAAAAAATTATATAATTTTTGAGAAATTATGTGTTGGCTTGTTGTGTCGTGTTATATCGCTGTGTTGGTGTTGATACTACTTAACTTATGGTTCCCAAAACTTATTCACAACTTTTGCCCGTAGTTACACTTGTCATCTTCATGCAACTTTTGTATGCCCCTGAAATACCTTTTAAGCCTTGTCCCTAATTCTTCTATTTGTGTCAAAGAACAAAAAAGGAAACAGAATATTGTTGTTGTGTATTTTATCAAATTTAAAGTTATTAGAGAATAAAGTCAAGTTAATTCTACTCACTGTCATTTAGGTGTAACAAGTAAAGTCAAATGTCACATACCATTGTGTGATGGAAGTTTTGATTTTGTTAGAGACAGAAAAAATTTGCTATTGTGCTGAGCATGTATAACAACACGATGGTTTGTACGATTAATATGATTTTTTTTTTAATTACTAGCTGCTATGCATATTTGAATAATATTGTCTAAAATAATCTTATATATGCAAAGACTAATGTGATTTACTCTAGCTAGACAATGTAATTAGCGTGGTTATTTTCAGAGTTGTTCTATCAGGTTAACTCTTATAATTATGTTCTCTTAATTATGATTAACATTATAAAACCTCGTTTGAACTTCAAGGAAGATACCGACCAAAAAAAAAAAAAAAAGTACTTCAGGGAAGATCACTTTCTTCAGTTACCCTCTAGTCGCTTCTACTTTCTTCACATCCAACTCTTTTTTCATCCAGACATGATACAAACTCACTGTTTGCATTTGAGGACTGAATTCCAAAGGAGAAAAAAAAATCAAAATAGCTTTCCTAAAAGATTTAAAAAAAAAAAAGAATGAGATGGTTTTCCCAATCACCCGCCAACCCAAGCTCTAAATTTGGGAAATTATGACAATTAGTAAACTGTTGTTAGATGCAATTTGGTGTCTAAAATAAAAAAAAAAATAAAAAAAAAAAAAAATTGGGATCCAGAGTTGGAGAACTTTTTTCTTGGTCCAATTGCCGGCCCCTCATTTTGCATTTTCTTTTTCCTTTTATTTTTGACATTTTGTAGTTCCTATAATCAAGAGAGTTCATGAGGTGAAGCTAAGAAACATGGCGGCAGTCGAGTTGGCAAAACAAGTTTGCATGGCGATCTCTTACATGAATATTACCGAGATCATCGATTTTTTCCAAAGGGGGGACTTGCTGTTTCAAGCTACAGTCAATGGAATCAGTGAAATCGTGAAGCTCTGTATTCAATTTTTCCCGGAGCTTATTCATTTTAGGCCTTATGGTCAGAGTTTGCCAACACATGCAGTGGAGTTTCGCCAAGCAAGGACTCTCGGACTCTTTTTGAAGTTAAGCTCAACCGCTGAGTTGTCATTAGTCTTAAAGCCTACATGGAATGATTTTACGGCGATGATGCGTGTAGTAGCATTCTACTCCCCTAGTTTCGATGCTGTAACTGAGGTGGCGGAGCAGCTTTGAAATGCAAAGAGAACTCCAATGGTATAAGGTAAGTATCTTTCTTTTCATCTATTTAATAACCATGCTTAATGATAATTATCATAGGGACATGCTATTTCCACTCCTATCTTAGCTAAGGCACTCCTTTTTTAATTAACTGACCAAAATATCCCTCTCTTCAATGTAATGTTTCTCTCTCTTCAATCTAGTTACACCTTCTCTTTTAGACTCACATTAATATATTTCAGAGGAAAATTTTAAGTATGGTCTAAAATTTTGATCCTCTTGCTATGAGATTGAATCTATTATTGATATTCATTACTTTCTTCATGGTAGAAGTAGTAAGTAAAAGTTCCTTTTCTTTCCTTTTTGTGCTTATCCTTTGTTTTGACATGATCTAGATATAAACATGTGACTTGACCTTTAAGCAATTTCGCATCAAATGTTGGATAAGTCTTAATTTCCTTGATATGTTCCCTCGTTTGTTTTTTTGAAAATTTTCAATACTTTATCCACTTATCGAAACTCCTATTTGTGAGTTTTATGCATAGGCTGTGGAAAGCTGGGTTATCCCTATTTAGTGAAAGTCAAATGGTTCAAGAGACACCGCAAGGACATTGGGATAACACATTGGAATGCATTCGTGAAAACCACAAAGAATTGCTTGAGAAAGGAGAGAAGTGGGTGAAGGACACAGCAAATTCATGTATGCTTGTCTCAACTCTAATTGCCACAATATTGTTCGCTGCTGCTTTCACTGTGCCTGGAGGAAATAACACTACTGGAGTCCCATTGTTGTTAGGACAAGACTCTCTCCTGATTTTTGCAATTTCGGATGCGTTAGGTTTGTTCTCCTCTGTGACAGCCATCTTGCTATTCCTAGCCATTCTAACTTCGCGGTATGAGGCACAAGACTTTCTCTACTCGTTGCCTAAGAAGATCATAATGGGCCTTTGTTTTCTCTTCCTCTCCTTGGCTTTCATGCTGGTGGCCTTCGCTGCAACTCTCACAATGGTGCTGGATAAGAGATTGGAGTGGGTTCTCATTCCCATTATTTTGCTGGCCTCTATCCCTGTGGCTTTATTCGCAATAGTTCTGCAACTTCCCTTGCTATTCCAAATGGTTAAATCCACTTATGGACCCAGCATCTTTCATCCCGAGGGCATTTGGGATGAGTCAAATATACTAAACAAGATCAATGATTGACAAATTTGATTTGAGGGTGTATGTCTTCATTAGTTGGTTGGTTGTAGGGGGGCCAATGCAATACTGAATGTATTTCCTCAAAGTATTTGAACAATTACTATGTATTATGTTTCCCTACCTTGTTACCAAAGATCTATTTATAGAATGATCCAATCATTTCAAAATTCCAACCAATAGATACTTCAAAATTGAATCTGCACATACATAAACAATTTTTTTGTTTTTTTAACATTCAGTACCAAAGTATGCTCAATCTTGGAATATAACTTTTTAAAAATTAGTTTTTCTAGCTTTTTGTTTTATAATTTAGATTCAGAATTTTTTTTTTTCTTTCAGCTTAAACATTCAGCCTCTAGGTATTTCAAAAATAATCTATTATAAAAAATTAACTTCAATGTTTATTACCAAAATACACGCTATCATGTAATATATCTTTCATCATGGAATGAGAGATGAACAATTATTTATAGAAAAAATCTATAGATAAAATTTTTGGTGGTAAGAAAAATACCAAATGTAGACTTTATTCTTGTGAACTATAAAGTAATTGGAATCATACTAGTTATGATACTTTGTTTGCATCAATTGTGAAATAGATGGAAGAAAACCTACCATAAATCTACAATTTGTTGCTTTAATAAGCAACCAGAGACATGTCTGAGTCTCGAAAAAGCAGCTCCCCTGTGTCATCAAGTAAGATGACACTATGGTACTTGCCAAAAAATTGGGATCGCACCCCATATCACTCATTCTTGATAAGTAACAACAAATATATTCTTATTTGTCTCAGTGTGTATTATGTTATATTGCCCTTTTTGCATAAGACACCTGGTCTCAATTAAGATATTATCTATGGCATATGCATGGAAAAAATTTAGGGATAAATTATTCTTTTAATGCAACCTTTGCAAGCTTAACTTTAAAGATGGGTAACCATTGACACATAAATTCTTAACACCTAAATTTTGTATAAATGTATAGATATTTATTGAATAGAAAATTGGTAATAAATTTGGCCCTAATAAAAATGATTTTCACATCACCTAGGCATTAATATTATTTGCATCTACAAAGATTTATTTGTATTTTATTTCCCTTTTATTTTACCTTATAGATATAAAACTACATTAAAAAAAAATGGAGGAAAAGGGGCAAAAAGGCTTTGGGGCTGGGCTTGAGACCTGCCCCCCTTTTTCTTTTCGCCTGTCTTCACCTAGGACCGGGCCCAATTCCCCCCTCATGGCCCGGCCCGGCCCGACCCCTCCTTCTTCCTTCCTCCTTCCTTCTCCCTCCCTGCAACTCACGTGGGTGGCTCTCCCTTCTCTCCTTCTCTTCTCCTTTTCTCACGCAACAAGGACAGCGTGCTGCAGAAATGAAGGAGCAGAGCAAGTGGAAGTAACGACTGATGGGACGCTGGTTTGGAGGGGGGAGGCCGGTCGGCGAGCCAAGCACCAGCGGCCTCGACTAGCCTCCTCGGCCTATAAATAGGACAGCGTGAGCTCAGTAGAAGGGGGAGCCAAAGAGAGAGCGGAGGGGAAGAAGGTAGAGGGAGAGCACTGAGAGGGCGGAGGTCGGAGAGGAGATCTGAGAGAGAGAGAGAGAGAGAGAGAGAGAGAGAGAGAGAGAGAGAGCCCTCTCTCGGCCAAGCCACAGAGATCCAGGCCACACGAGACCTACGCCGTGTTGCAGCTGACGGTCATAGAGATCTAGGCCGCACGAGACCTACGCCGTGTTGCAGCCGACGGTTGTTGCTGGCACGAAACCGTTGCCCACTGCTTCGCTGATCTGCCACCAATCTTGCTAGCTACGCCATTGCGACAAAGAAGTCTAAGCCAACCGATGTCACTCGCCATGGCCGCCTTCGTCAAGGTTTGTAGTGGGGCAACAGAGGAGGCTACGAACTGGGTTGAGTGTGGGTTGTATTCAAGAAGAGTTTCAGTTGTCCAAGCTGGCTGGGTCTGGGTGTGCATGGGCTTGCAAGGTCATGGGCCTGGCTTTTCTTTCAAGTGAAATTTGGGCCTGATAAGAATTAATTTGAACTGGGCTCTTGACAGAGCCCGCTTCAGCCAAACTCAAGCCCAAGATAGGACTCCTCCATCCGCTTCGTCTAGCCTCTGTGCGTACGATGGATGACCTCCGTATCTCTGAGGGAGAGTGCTCGAAGTCTATTCTGTTGGATGAAACTCAGGGGATTACTGATTTTGAAGCTTAAATGGGTTGGGCATAACATATCTGAGTCATAATCCCTAATTTTGTGAATTAATTTTTATGGGCGAAATTCATGTTAAGTAACTCAATTGATAAAATCGGAAAGTTTAGATTTGAATTGGGATAATAAGTTTAAGACTGACTTGATAATTGCCCCTAAATAACTTATTTCAATATTTCTTCTAAATCAGTAATAATTCATTATAAAAATTAAAATTTAGATATTTGCTAGAATTAGTGTCAGAAAAATAGAAAGCTTGAAGTTTGGGAGAATTGTATACTACTTTTCTATATTCTTTTCAGTATGTAATTACAATCTATTTACAATACAAAGTGTCTAAATAACAAAGGAATAAAAATATACACAATATCCCAAAGATGTACATAAAATATTCCCTATAATCAAAAATCAATTAAGATCAATCAGCATCGGCAACAATATCTTCAACACTCCCCCTCAAGCTCGGCAGTCTATACACATCGAAGACGCCTAGCTTGTTTAATAGATACGAATGTTGCCTTTGACATAAGGCCTTGGTAAAGATATCCGTGGGTTGCTCTGCTGTTCTTATCCCTCTTGTTCTAATCACCCCACTCTGGATCTTGTGTCGAATGAAGTGACAATCAACCTCTATATGCTTTGTCCTTTCGTGGAATATTGGGTTCATTACAAGCTTAAGTGCAGCATCATTATCACAAAATAGGACAGTGGGCTCCTTTATCTGTACACCAAGGTCTTGAAGAAGGCCTCTTATCCAGACTATCTCACAAATAGTCTTCGCCATTGCTTGGTATTCTGCCTCAACGAATGATAAAGATACAGTTGATTGTTTCTTTGTCTTCCATGAAATTAGAGAATCCCCTAATTTTATACAGAATCCTGTGATTGATCTTCTACTCATGGGGCAAGTAGCATAATCTGTGTCATAATATGCTATCATCTCCATATTGTTGTCTCAAGATAGCAATATTCCCAATCCAGGACACCTTTTCAAGTATTTTTTGACTTTCAGTGCCGCATTCATGTGAGACTGTTTCGGAGCATGCATAAACTGAGTAAGAATCTAAACTACATAAGAAATGTCTGGCCTGGTCATGGTCAAATAAATAAGCTTTCCAACAAGTCTTTGATAAGTAGAAAGATCTTTAAGCAAAGGATCCTTGTTTATAGGTGACAACCCTTTGTCATATTCAGCTGTCGTTAACTTGATATTTTGATCGATTGGAATAACAGCTGGCCTAGATCCCGATAAACCTGCTTCTGACACAATTTCTAAGACAAATTTCCGTTGGCTAAGGCAGATGCCGTTTTTTGACCGTGCAATTTTTATCCCAAGAAAGTATTTGGGAGATCCCAAATCCTTAATATGAAACGAAGAATGTAGATACTCCTTGAATCTCTCAATGGCAGGCACATCATTTCCCATAATGAGTATATCGTCAACATATATAAGTAAATAGGTTGATGACATACCTTGTTTCCATGTGAATAAAACATAGTCATGCTTAGATTGCTGGAATTTTGCAATTGTAAGTGCACTGATAAACTTGGCATACCATTGACGAGAAGCCTATTTGAGCCCATATAGGGATTTTCGAAGACGGCACACACTCCCCTCCCCCTGTCTACGAAATTCTGGTGGAATATCCATATAAATCTCTTCTTCAAGATCTCCACGTAAAAAAAGGCATTGTGAACGTCCATTTGATGAAGAGGCCAGTCATGAATGGCGGCAATGGAAAGAAAGGACCGTACGTTGACTTCTTTGGCAACTAGAGAGAAAGTTTCCGTATAATCAAAGCCTTCCTTCTGTGTGAATCCCTTCGCAATCAATCTGGCCTTGTAATGTTCAATGGATCTGTCTGCTTTGTATTTGATCTTGTATACTCATTTGCATCCTATGGGTCGACGATGGGGAGGTAGGCGAACAATATCCCAAGTCTCATTCTCGATGAGAGCTTGTAAATCATCTTTCATAGCTTGTTGCCAACGAGGATTCGTGGCAGCCTCATCATAAGAGGAAGGTTCCTGCTGTGCAGAAATTCTACTAACACATCATCTATGTTCAGGAGAGAGATTAGCAAAACTGACATAGGAGAAAATAGGATATTGTGTACCACACTTTTTTGATGATGAACAAACATAATCCGCTGTCCATGTTGGTGGTCGAACTGTGTGTCTTGATTGCCGAAGATTAGTTGGTTCAGATGGAACATCAACTTGTGAGTTTGCAGAGGTATCGTCCACCATAATATTAGCTTGTGAAGATTCAGGTTCTTCGGATATACTTGATGAAGGAAGGCTGGATATTTCATTGTCCCCATCCAAGGCAACATGTGCATCAACATCTGAAGATGCTATAGGAGATATTATTTGTGGAAGCATCATCATTGATCCTTGTGGAGGATCGTCTTCATGCAAAAAGGGATGAGAAGACATCAGGGGATCTTCATGCTGTTGTGATGGTAGCCTATCCTTGAATGGGAAAACATCTTCATGAAAGATGACATCTCCGCTAACGAAGAATCTTCCGGTAGATGGATCAAGAACCAAATATCCTTTTTGAAGGGTAGGATATCTCATAAATATGCAAGAGAGGGCACGGGGACCCAATTTGTCCCGAGGGCCCGTGGTAGATACATAGCATAAACATCCAAAAACACGAAGATGACGAATGTCAAGACGTTTTCCAAACAATGACTCGAATGGAGTTTTTCCACTCAAAACTTGAGATGGCATTCTAGTGATCAGGTATGCCGCTGTGACCACGTAGTCTCCCCAAAAATTTTAGGAATTGAAGCTTGATACTTAAGAGCTCGAGCAACTTCCAACAAATGACGGTGTTTCCTTTCTACATTCCTATTTTGTTGAGTATAAACACAGGAGCTTTCATGAAGAATGCCATTGGAAATGAACAATGAAGAACATTCATGATTAAAGAATTCTCGTGCATTGTCAGTACGAACCCGTTGCATGGATTTGTTAAACTAATTTTTGATCAGGACAATAAAATTTTTGAGATGTGAAAGGACTTGGGCTTTAGATTGCATAAGAAAAACCCAAGTTGCTCAAGTATGATCATCTACGATAGTGAGAAAGAAGTGTGACCCATCACGATGAGGGGTGTGATATGGGCCCCAGATGTCCATGTGTAATAGAGAGAAGGCTCTAGTAGCACGTGATGTACTTTGTGGAAAAGACATTCTAGACTATTTAGCCAATGGGCATATAGGACACTTGGGATGAGGAAAAGCAGCGCTATGGCCTAGACGCTGATGGGATAAAGAGACATTTTTATCATGATTGGCATTACATAAGATGCTCTTAGTGAAGGAAAAATTCTTTGGAAATGTTGTCCAGAAATAAAGTCCCTTGAAATTCCTACTCGAGCCCATCAGTGTCCCAGTCAAAGGGGCTTGAAAGAGACAAATGTCATAATGAAAAATGACCTGACAGAGATTGTCTTGACAGATCTTAGATAGAGAAATGAGATTGAACTGAAAATTTGGAATGAAGAGGACATTTTTTAGTGTGATGGAAGGACTCAGCTTAACATCCCCAATTTTATCTACTGAACTATCATTGCCATTTGGGAGGCGAACGGAAGTATGATTTGAGGATTTTTCTAATTTAGAAAGGAATCGTTCATTACAGACTATATGGTCACTGGCACTTGAATCAATAATCCATGCATTGCTCGAAATATTGCTTATCAAATAATAAGAAATACCTGCATAACTAGGCATCTTTTCCTGAATTCCCATCTGACTTAGGGTCCTCATGATTTGTTGGAGTTGGTCATTGCTGATGGGTTGATTCACCTTAGCATTTGCTACTATAGAAAATTCTCGTTCCTTCTTCTCCCCTAGTCTTCCATGCAATTTCCAACAATTTTCTTTGGTATGATAAGGTTTTTTGCAATAATCACAAAATTTACCTTTCCATTTGTTTGAATTATTTATGTTCAAGGATGTGGCCAAATTTTGGCCGTTGGATCGCCTCAAAACGGATGCTAATGGATCGTCAAATTGTGGCGCTGCAAGGGCGAAAGGTGAGCCGTCCGATTGCGTGAAGACGCCGTCTGATCGCGTGAAGGAACCTCCACCGTCAAATTCGAAGATTGAATCTCGGCCGTTCATTCCTCGCGAGCTGCCCGAACCGTCCGATCTTGCGAAATAATCCTGGCTATCCATTTGAGATGGATAAAAGTCCTCTTCTTCTTCCTCCCGTAACCCTAGTGTCCCCGTTTTCTTCGAGAAACCTCCATGGCCAGACCTTTGGGAGCTAAGTCGCTATTCAGATGAGGCCTTAGCCGGGAGAATGATGCGGTTGCCAGTCTTCACATACTTGGACGACGCCAGCCTCTGGGATTCTTCTTGAACCGCAAGCTGATATATGCGGCCGAGCGGGGGAACCGGATCCATGGCCAAGATTTGGCTACAAAACGGTAAGTAGCTCTCATTCAACACGAGCAGGAAGCGTGTAACCTTCTCCCGATCTTTCATGGCCCAGTATTGGGCCAAAGCCACCTCAGGTCCCTCTAATTTCTCCTCTGTCATTTTGATTTCGTTCCATAGGGTAGAGAGTTTATTGTAAATTGCTGAGATTGAGAAATTTCCCTACTTGAGATCTGATAAAGTTTGTGTTAGGTGAAAATTTTTGCTCTATCTAGCTTACCATACATTTCCTGTAAATTCTCCCAAAATTTTTTTGCATCTTCGGTCGGTGGTACCCCAGCGGCGACCTCTGCCGTGAGGCAATTTCCTATCCAGGTCCGAACAAGCTGGTTGCACTTGCGCCATTGTCATGTAAGCCGCTTGTCGGATGGTATCAAGACGGTGCCATCCAAAAATCCATCTTTGTCTTTGGTCACGAGCGCTTGCCGGAGTTCACGAGACCATAGAGAGTAATTCTTCGATCCCAACAGCTGCTGGGAGATCAGACGCAGCTCCGATCCATCGGCGGTTGCGGTGTATAGCGGATCTCTAGGTTCTGGCCGGCTGCCAACTCCGGCGAGACCTGCAAACGGAAAGAATCCGGCTCAGTAGGCCGGGTAGGGATTGCTCGCCCTGTATCCAGGACCCGAACCACTCTGACTTGGGAAGGTCTAGTTCACCCCATATTCAGGACCCGCTCCAGGTATATGCGATGGACTTTCCTCCATCCCACCAATCCTTCCAAGCTCGATTTGAGGTAAATTCTGAGTCGAACCTCCTTGATTTTGAGTCGAACCTCCTTGAGTTGGTTGAATTGATATAGGTACCCACTGAATGTATGGTCTTGTGAAGGGATTTACAGGATTAAATCCTGTGTTGGGCTACACAGGCTACATGAGACCTATTTGACTTTCTGATGGATTCGTATGTTGTTCTGCAAGGATGACGTCTCCTCTCTGATTGTTGAGGGACTATGGATTTTCCTTAGAAACATCGGAAGTTGAATCCTCAATCTTCGACATGATTCCTCCCTAAAGAAAAAAGGTGTTGCGGAAGCTAGGCTAAGGTGGGAGGCTCTGATACCATGTCAGAAAAATAGAAAGCTTGAAGTTTGGGAGAATTGTATACTACTTTTCTATATTCCTTTCAGCATGTAATTACAATCTATTTATAATACCTAATGTCTAAATAACAAAGGAATAAAAATATACACAATATCCCAAAGATGTACATAAAATATTCCCTATAATAAAAAATCAATTAAGATCAATCGGCATCGGCAACAGTATCTTCAACAATTAGACATCAGTGTAGATTATAGGTTTGTTAACTAACATCAAAAGCAAATCAACGCATTGAGCTCACACGAGAGTGTGCTACGTGAGTCATCATTGTGCGAGTTTGACCCACTTTTATATCCATTGATAGATAGATAGAGATTGAAATACTAGCATCATTTCCTTAAATTATGTCATCTCACCCGGGAACTTCGTGAGCACCTAAGTTCATTGTAAGCTTTTCGACAAGATAAAATTTGGCCGACACCCTTGTTGGTCTCAAATCACATAACCACCTTTTCAGGGAAAACACATGATCAAATAAATACCCAAGGATCTAAATCAAACAATACTTACACCTAATAATAGTGAGTCGAACTTTCCGGTGGCATTAGAGTTGTAGGAATCCAAATATGGATTTAAGAGTCCATTCGTTTCGTGGAAAATGGGCCATTTCCGGAAAATATTTTCGCATAAGTCATTTTCCAGGAATATGACAATATTTTATGGTGTTCGGCTAAAACTTGAAAATGTTTCGGAAAATATTTTCCAGTGTTCGGTAAGGAAAATATTTTCTAAAACTTTACCACTTAGGCATGCATCACTTACTGACCTATAAATCCATCAAATATGAACTTGCCTTTAAATCTAGGCAAACTTACTTCATATCTTTGTTCTCTCATTGTCACAAGACGCTCATCTACTCTAAAAAAAATGTTTGTATGGATTTTAAAAAGAAACAAAAGAGAAAAGAAGTAAAGCATGTACAGCTCTAATGAGAATCTTCCAGTTGAGTGGTCTATTCTCCCCCTGTGTCTTTTGTATTCTAATAAACAAAAGAAAAAAGAAGCAAAGCATATAGAGCCTTTTGCTTGAGTAATGTATAACTGCAGGGTATAGTAAATAAAGAAAATGATAAACAAGAGTGTAGAGCACGAGCTTGAGATCGATGAGCTCGAGGTTCGCTTAGCAACAGCTGACGACTAGCCAAGAAAGAAGAAAATGGGAAACAAAGAAAAGGAAAAGAAAAAGGAAATTAAAAATAATTCAAATTAAAAAGAAAAAAATTTAAAAAAGAATTCGAATAAAAAAGAAAAGAAGAAGAAGAAATGGGAGGAGGAAGTGAGGATTTATAGAGGTGTGAAATAAGAGAGATCAAGTGAGGAAAATGTTTTCTACTTTTCAAAAGTGGAAAACATTTTCCCCTAATCTAGAGACTTTTTTCCTTTCATGGAAAACATTTTCCCCAAGGAATTCATTTTTCGTGAAACGAACACAGGAAAATCCGGAAAATATTTTCCCGAAAATTATTTTCCGCGAAACGAACAGAACCTAAAAAATAATTATTTCGAAATTTTATGATGTAATGGTTAAACAACTAATCAAATGCCACACCTCAACACTTTTAAGGCACAACAAGTACTGTAGAAGAAAAAAATTCTTAGATGCCCTTGGTGCATGTGAGCTCATCTCACATGTACCATTGGATGAAGTGGGCCCATGTAGAACCCCCCAATCTAACAGTAGCATGAGCTAGGTTCACATGATCCGGATGCATACATTATTGGCTTATTGTACAAATGATCGCGACAAGATTCTAGTGTATTTAGAAGAAATGAAACAAGTCCAAAGCTAGGCTCTAAAACATTTGCATCCATAATTAAGTCATGTGTAGAAAAGTCCACATCAATGAATTGTCCACTTGGCCACGGACAATACCAAATGAACATATTGAAAGTGTTGGCATGACGCGCCATTACTAAATAATGCTTTGAATGGCATGATGTGAGCCATCATTATATGAATGCAACACTGAATGTTAGTTTATCCCTATGTAGATAGGATCCAAATTCTACTGTAATCTCATCTATAATGGGTGGATGATATTACTGCATCACTTGATTTGTCAAGCATGTTTTTCCAAATGAACATTAGCTCTCAAGGAATTGACAAAGCAACATACTTTTATTCATCTACTCAAAATTCGATGAAGAAAGGAAGGCCTTTTGCTCCATAGTCCGAACAGAACAACAAGTCAGAAAGCACTAATAATCAAATTTCCACTCCAACGACTCACTTCAACACACTAGCAAACCAAATACAACCTAACAATAAAAATCCATGGAAAGCCATTGACAATGAGCATATAAGTCGAATTATTATTTCCTTTAAATTTTTTTGAAGAGGCTTGAAAAGATGGTGATTCTTAATGGATGGATTCTAGATGAAAATGAAATTAGCCACTTAGCTAGTGCCACCAAAAACGCCCTTGAGCTTCTTGACTTGAGCATCATTAAGGAAAGAGGTGGCTCCACCAACTCAGAAGGAAAATTATTAGCGAACAGAGCAAAATCTTTGAAGCCTAGGGCTCGGACTATTGAAGCTGACTATCGCAAGTGCTGGACTTTTACCAGCATTCAATTGGAAGTGCAATAGGCCGAGGGAAAGTCACGCTATCCCCTTTGTTGAGGTTCTTCAAGTAGATGGTGTTCGCTGATGACGAGATGAACTCGGCACAGATCAACCCTTGGAGGACAAGGAGGACCTCCGAGGCACCTGGGTGCATGTGCGTTAGGATGACCCTACTAGGGGGTCATATCGAAATTAATGGTTGCAACCAATCTATATATGATGGGGACCATATAGCTCCTGTGCATTTTCACAACTTATTTTAAAGGTGGCAAAGAATGTTCAGAAAATGCTCATAAGTTTTATTTTAGAAGTTTACTTAACTATAATTAAGCACTACATCACCAATAAACCAATAAGTACATAGCATACATCACTTGTCACTCATGATGCTTCTCTATCTCGAATTAAAGGAATTTCTCCTCCTGTCAGTATGTATGTGGTAGGTTTTTTCATTAATTTTGCGCAAAATATTTCATCCATTTTGATAAAACCACAAATGAAAGTCTCATCCATTTGATAAAAACACAAAATAAAACTTCTCTCTTGTTGCGACCTAAATTTTCATCAGCAAATCGAGCATGCATTTTTGTAAAAATAAGAAATATGTGAAAATAATAAAAAATACTAAATGAAATTTCGGCGCATCTCGCGGCAGCCTCGCGTCCACATATACGTATTTCTAACATATACGCATTCGGCGGGTAGAATAAAGCAGAGAGAATGCACGTACACGGTGCTCAGCAAATTCTGTCTCGTATCGTCAATTTCCAGGAGCCTTTAGGTTGCGATTCCCTCTTCATACTCAGCCCCCTCCAGTCCACCGGTAGCCGCTGCCCGTCTCCTACCGCCAACCACCATAGTCTTTTCGCATTTAAACCCCAGAGAACAGAACAGAGAGTACAGGGAAGGAATTCTTATGTTTATTTGTGATTCTCTCTTGCTGTCCTCTATGAATCCTCACCTCTCTCTCTGTCACTGATTGCCTTCGCAGGCTACTTCCCCAACACCACCAGCTTCGCAGCCACAGTAAGTGCTCTGTTCTCCCCTAATTCACATGCTCTGTTTCTGCTGAAGGTAGGGGCCGAGTGCTCGATTACACCAGCATGAAATCTGGTCGCGTTCGAGCCTTAGCGATAAATTTAGATATGACCCCTCTCTTATTTTTGCATCTAGATCCTTTGGCCGTTTGATAAAATTCCTGAACTAGACCAGTGCGTTTTTCGATTCAGATTCTGACTTAGGAGTTTCCTTTGGTTAGTCGATTCATTATTTTCGTCATATAAACTTTACCTTTGTTTCGTTTCCTTTCATTTCAGAATTTAGTAGCTATACGTTTTAGGATTTGTTCTTAGAATTCTCGGATTAGATGCATATCCAGTGTGTACGCAAGATGAATCTGATACTGGCTAATCCAGAGCTTGACCGAGGGCCCCTTAAGAGAAAATGAATTGATCCATGCACGTTTACTTCTTATACTTCACTATATGTCATTCCGTGTTTATTGTGCCGAATTGGAAACATATTCTGAAAAAATGTTGCTGGTTAGCTCTCTGTACGTGTTGAAATTGCAAGTTTATTGAGCGAACGCTACCATCTTGAATACTGAGTGCATGCTGTGAGAGCATTGAGTTGCTGCTCTAGTCATCGTATGCGCATTCATTTGGGTGCGCTGTGACTGATTGGTTCATTAGCTGTATGCACATTTCGAATATGTTGAGTTGTTGACGTGGTTACTGTGTTGTGTTCGTACAAATGTGGTGAGTTACGGAATATGTCTATTCTGTGCGTGCTGGCTGTTCGTATGTTCTGGTATGCGTAATCATGTAATTGTGTCATTGATGTGCTGTTCTTTAATGCTAAGTACTTGCTGTCCAGATCTTCTCTTTCATTTTTTTCCGTTCTAGTTTAGTGCGTTTCTTTCATTACTGAGGTTGACTACATTATTGGAACCTCTAGTGTCGTGCTTCTGACCGAAGGATTCAGAGTTATAACGGCCCAAAATGATGAGATGATTGTTCAAATTATTTTAGGTTTTTTTTCCCCGCAAAAAATAAATAGTTTGGATAATATTTTCCAAAAAATAATCGTTTGTATCAACTGAAATAATTAGTTAATGAAAAATAATTTTAATATTGAAAATAATTTATATCTAAATATTTTCATGAACCATTCATTTTCGTAACCAATACAAGCGATCATTTTATATAAAATGATTTACAAATCATTCATTTTCCGCAAAGTAAAAATAATAATTTATATCTCTTACAAAAATGAATGAACGGAAATATTCTAATCATCCATGAAAATATTAGAAAATTCAGAAAATAATTTCTATGTTAGCACTGGTTTGCATAGCATCCATGTGAGCGATTTTTTGGACTACATTGACAAACCATTAAAATATTTACAACTCAATTGATATAATTAAAAGATTGAGAACTGAATTGTCATAAATGTAATATGTTTAAAACTTTTTTGGTACTTTCCCTTGAATAATTAGTGTAGTGTGGAGCAATTAATATATACTAGTTGGCTTCTCCTCGGATGAAGGTATTAGCATTCTGTTGAGCAATCCCAACAGTTGTTTATCAAGTTCAATTGGGCTAACTGACCATGTTTGTACAAGAACAATTGCAGATCAAAATCAGATATGTTCCGGACAGTAGGAACCTGGTTAATAAGGGTGTGTTTGGTAACGTTTCTATTCAAAATAGATTTCTATTTCTATTCCAGGGAACAATTTTTTAACAGAAGAACGTATTTGGTAAATTTGTTCTTGGAATATAAAAGGAATGGCAACACGTTTGGTAAACTTGTATGATTTTTTGTTTCTTTTAATTTCTTAATATTTTTTTCCTTTTTTTTTTTTTTTTTTATTTTTTTTCCTTTTGGCCGGTAGCCGGCCATGTTTCTTTTAATTTTTTAATATTTTTTTCCTTTTTTCTTTTTTTTTTTTATTTTTTCTTCCTTTTGGCCGGTCGCCGGCCTCGGCCATGGCCGGCTACCGGCCGACAAGGGCCAATAGCCTCGCCCAGCCAAGGTGAGGCCAAGCCTCGCCAGGGGCTTGAAAGTGTTCATGTTTCTTGTTTCTATTCCAAATTTGTTCCCGGAAACAAAAAAATAGATTTGGAACAAAAACACAAACAAACGCGTTGCTGTTCTTTTTTGTTCCCAGAACAAAAAAACAGAAATTGTGTTCATGACTAAAAAATAAGAACACAAACAAAGAGGGCCTAAGCGTTTGCCCAACAACAGTTTCTCCATGTGATGCTTGTGTTGTTTGTGCTAGCCAGGAGTTTAATCGCGCTCAAACGAATGCTTGCAGTGTCCTTCGAAGATAACTTCCTCTTCATTCCTCTCCTTCAACCCCAGACACATTCACACGAGCACTCGTTTTTGTTCTATTCTAGCATACTCACATAATACGAAGGCAACTTCCTTTTCGTCTTTATATAATTTGTCTGCATGCGTCTGCCTTTAGGAAGAGGAAAATAACTCTTCTTTTCATCAAGGCAGGGATTGGAATGGAGGAAACCTGAATAATGGGAAATTAAGCTTAACTCCGACCCAGCAATTCATGTATGTGGAGAACAGAGAACAGGAACAAGAGTTCTTTTGAGAGACCATCAGGGGAACTGGATAGCCAGTTTTCCTCGAAACACAGGAAGAACGAATGCTTTTATTGCTGAGATTTGGAGTTTGGAGGCAAAATTAGACCTAGTGTTTCAAATAGTGCCATTCATTTGCATAACGAATTAGATGCTTTAGCGGTTATTCATGCTCTTGAGAACAAACAGTCTCACAATCTTCTCATAAAACCTCTCCTTGTGAGTGCAGGAACTTGCAAGGAAAGAATGCAGGCATGCCGTGTACTGAGCATTATATATACAGAGAAGAAAACGGATGCACCGCATGCTCTGGCTAGTTTGGGAAAGGAGCAGCATATGCAGTTTACTATTTTCACAAGTATTCCAAACGTTATTGAAGATACTTTGTGTAAGGATGCACTTGACAGTATTTCGACTACGAGCGATGTAACTTGACTGGTTTAATTTCTGAACGATGGTCTTCCTTTCACCAAAAGAAAAAGAAAACTTAACCCCCCTTGGGTTTAACTGAATATGGTCAGACCATCATGAAATGGCCGAACTCATAAGTTCAACAATTTGGATAATGGGCCTTAAATCTGGAACATTTCTGAGTTAGGTCTATGAAGATGTTGGTAATTTCCAATATGTACATATCCATAATATTTTTATTCACCACCTTTGACAAGTACTTTCTGAGCACCATGGCAAAAATCATTATTTTTACCTCTTTTTTCTTGTCTATTCATCGACAACTAAAAAAACCATCCAAAAGTGTGGCTTGCGCTAATGTAACCTTCGCGTAAAAGAGATACATGAACATCTTTAAACTTATCTCATAAATTGAGAACATCATCATCCTTAGTTATTAAAATTTTAATATATATTTAGCTTAATGTGAGTATTTTCAAAAGCTCAATATCAGAATTTTTTCTTAAAAAAATAATTAACTAAATAGGGAAATTATTTAGTCGTTGAGAAAGTAAGGAAAATGGGGAGGATATAGATTTAGATGGAAAGTCAATCACTGAAATTAGCTCATATTTGCAAAAAACATAAAATAAAGATGGAACATTTTTCATGTGCCCCGTGGGACGAGGGCTCTTCTCAAGTTGTGCATGTCACAAAAGAGAGGAAAGAGACAAAAGAGATTTCTGGAGAGTGTGGATATGGCTATTGACTCTTGGTCATCTCTTATTTACTGATCCTCCAAAATTTCAACGTGCGGACCCTTGAAGTGCCATAATTTGGCACAAAAAGACACTTAAGTGCCATAACTTATGAAAATGACACTTAAATACTAAAATCGGAGTAAAATTGATCACTTAAGTGCCAATCCCGCCAAGATGCCGACGTGGCGGTTTTCCGGCGAAACAAGTGCAAAATGACGTTGTTTTGGTATTGATGTGGTAAAAAAATAATATAAAAAATAATTAAATTAAATTTAAAATATTTTAAAAAATTAATATTAAAAAATTTTAAAAAAAAAATTAAAAAGAAAAAAAGAAAATGGGGGAGGCAGTGTGTCGGGAAGGGCTGGCAAAGAGGGGGAGGGTCGGCGGGGTCGCCGAGCCCGACTAGGGGCCGGTGAGCTCGGCCGATTGGCGGCGAGGGCCCACGAGCCCTCGTCGGACCCCTAGCGGCGGCGGCCCTTGACCCGGCCGGGCGAGGGTAGCAACCCTCGCCCAGATCTAGCGACCCCGCCGACCCTCCCCCTCTGTTGCTGGCCCTTCTCGGTGGCGGCGGTGTGCTAATGGCTAAGCCTTCGCCGCCCCCAATTATTTATAAATTTTTTAATTTTAAATTAAATTAAATTAAATTAATTATTATATTATTTTTTACCACGTCAACACCAAAATGATGCCGTTTTTGCATTATTTGGCTATGTTAGTGTACAAAACAGCGTCCTTTTGTACCTACTTCGTCGAAAATTACACATGTCAGCATTTTGGCTGGATTTTAGTCGGAGTGGCATTTAAGTGATCAATTTCTCTTCGAATGTAGCACTTAAGTGTCATTTTTGTAAGTTATGGCACTTAAGTGTCCCTTTGTGCCAAGTTATGGAATTTAAAGAGATCTTTTGCCCCAAAATTTCACATTTCTAGATTCCTACACAAATCAATTGTTTCAACCTTTATGCACCAACCAAAAAAAAAAAAAAAACCTTCATGCATTTTTTCACACTTCAATTTGATGTCACCAAAACCCCCACTCTTCAACCCAAGTCACTTTTCAACCCATGTGGATATGGGAGAAAGTTGGTTCGTAATAATGCAAATTTTTAGGGCCTCTTTGATAATTATCCAAATAGTGCATGATTCTGATTTTTTGTTTTCGGAGCAGTTTGGGAACAAAATCGTGTTTGGTAAAATTTTTGTTTTTGGGAACAAATTTCTATTTTTTTGTTATCGGAAATAGATTTGGAACAAAATCAAGAATAATTAAAAAAAAAGTTGATTCTTGTCCTGTGAACAAATCTAAGAATTAAGCCCATATTCTCTTCTTCTTCTTCTTCTTCTTCTTCTTCTTCTTCTTCTTCTTCTTCTTCTTCATCTATTGCCACCACCGCGTCCACCGTTGTCCGATGTTTGCCACCCACCGCCGCCGGTTGCCGGTAACCGGTTCAGCGAGCTTGCTGAGGTAAGACTAGCCATCGGTGAGGCTGGGCGAGCCTCAGCAAGGCTAGGCTCGCCTCGCCCCTCACCTCGCCTCGGCAAGGCTCACCTAGCCCCGTTAGTGGCCAGCCGGGCCTTGCCCAATGCCAACGAGGGCTACCTAGCCACCAGTGAGGCTCAGCCGACGAGGGTCGGCCTCGCCGAGGGCTGGCGACACTTTGGTGAGGTCGCCAGCTATCCGGTGATCGGCCACTTGAAAAAGAAGAATAGGAGAGAGAAAGGAAAAAAAGAAAGAAAAAAAGAAAAAAGAAAAATAATTATTTTAAAATTAAAAAAAATGATTTGGAGTAAAAATTTTGAGCACGGTACCAAACACAATTTTATTCCAAAATTAGAAATTTTGAACAGTTATCAAATGGTTTAAAATGCTTAGAAATTATTTTCGGGAATATAATAAAAAAATCATTTGTGATCAGAAATTGTTCCCGGGAACATAATCGTTATCAAATAGGAGTGATCAGTTTCCAGTTCGGTCCGATTCAACCCAAGAACCAGGAACTGGACCGGAAGGATCGGTTCTCACTTTTCTAGACTGTGGACCGGATCAGCTGTCTTGGAACTGGGAACCAGACCGGAACCGGACTCGACCAACCGGTCCGGTCCGGTTCCAATGAACCACCACTTGTTTTCATTTTATTTAACAAAAAAAATAAATAGTAATTACTAGACATACGGGATTATGATTTGGTCAAGTTTTGTATTCACTTTGTGACCAACAAAGTGACGCCTTATTAACCACTAGCCGTTGCAGCGTGGATGGTAGAGCCTTTGCTCTCCCCAGTGGAGGCCAAGGTTCGAAGCCCCTGCGAAGCAGGGAGGCTGAAATGCTGTGTGGTGATTTACGCGTGTTGCCGGGGTGGTGGTTTCCCTGCTATCGACACCTGGGGGTTTACGTGAATGGCTGTCGGCCACAGTAGCAGTTCCTCCAGCACCGAAAAAAAAAAAGAAAAAAAAAGTGACGCCCTATTAAATTATAAACGTCCATTTTGTGGAAACAAAAATTAAAATCCTACATCATACCCTATGTCGTTGCACTGTTATGAAACAAAAAAAAAATAAGCTAAAGATCCACACAAATTTGAAATATCAGAGAAGTTTTTCTTTCCAAACATATTTCACACACTCACCTTCATTCTCATAAACATAAATGTTATTAGAGAGGCAAAAAACAAAAGAAAAACAGAATCCGAATTCACCAAAAATTCAACACATAGTTTGGCCATTGTTCAATACCATCATCCATTAGTGGTCATAACTAATCTAGAACAAACCCTCCATGGAATAAAAAACAAAATCAAATTCCAAAATTAGCACAAGAGAAAGACATTCAATATTAAACTACCAAACTCCATACATCTCGCTGAATCACTCAATGTTGCATGGCCTGAGGGGAATAGATTCTTTGTTCAAGCAAGCAAAATATGATCAAATCCGAGAGCCCAAAACTTGCTAATAGTCCTGCAATGAGTATATATGATAACTCAACATTAGTTTTAAAGTAGAATTACTTTTAATTGAACTCAAATAATTAATGAAAAATCTTACCACATATATTTCTTCCACTTGAACTTGTAAACTCTATTTACCGGTAAACTCCGAATGAACATCATTCATATCTAACAAAACAAAATATTAAATAGAGCATTCACTGATTAGATATACAAAAGAATTACAAGATAAAAAGATACATTGATGACTTACCCTATTCAAATCTTTCCGCATTCTCAATGCATTCTTCAACATTAATCGGCATGGTAGCATTTCTTAACCAATCTTGAGTGCAAATCAAAGCTTCCACCACTGTAGGAGTTAAAGAACTTTGAAAGCCATCAAGCACACGATCGGATGTACTAAAAGTCGACTCCGAAGCAACGGTTGTTATAGGAATAAATCAAATATCTCGAGCCATTAAAGAAAGGATTTCAAACTTTTGGCCAGCAATTTTCTACCATATCAATAGGTCAAGATCATGACTTTCTTCACGTTCGATTTTAAGATACTTATCGAGCTCAGATAGCTTACTTGCTAACACTTTTTTCTCCTTGTGAAAAAAGATATCAAATGCCTTGTCTAAATTGAAATTCTTAACCAAATCAAGATCATCCTTCTTACCCTCCTAATGGTTATCAAGATCCCAACTACTATCAATATTAATACCCAAATTTCTATTACAAGAATTAATATGAGATTTTTCATAAAAATGAAATAATCTTTCCAGGGCAATTTTCACCTCATCATACATTTTATCAACTTTCACACTATCATCATAGATTAATCTATAACAATACCGCACATAGCTCATCTTTCTTCTTGAATTCAACACTACGATCAACACCATCATATTCACTTTTTCAAAACTCCTATAGTATTTGTCAAATTTCTCCTTCATTTTTGCACCCATAACTTTCAAACTAAGATCCGAAACCTTCTCCGATTGTTTCAAAGTTTTATATAAAGTTGCTATCTCATTGAAATAATCATTCGCATTGATATATAGAGTCCCGGACATCTTGTTGGTGGCATCATAACACTTATTTAAAAATACTGAAATAATTCTAGCATATTCCCAATCTTCATGTGTAGGAATGTCATAGTCAAAGCTCACTTAAGAAAGAATGATCATTTTCTTCCATCATTTTAAAAGCTTTTCTGAATTTTAAAGTAGTATCCAACATGAGATAAGTAGAGTTCCACCTAGTTGTGACATCAAGACAAACTGAACCCTTATAAGTGATCCTCGCACTTTCAATGTAACCTTGAAATGTTTTAGCTCTCATGGGAGAACTTCTCACATACTTAACTACATTTTGAATACGTATAATAGAATCACGTACCTCGATCAATCCGTCCTTCACAATTAAGTTTAAAATATGAGTTGTGCACCTCATGTGTAAAACATCACATTCCAAGATCAATAGCCTATCTCTTGATAATTTTTCTTTCAAAAAACCAATGACAACATCATTAGAACTAGTATTATCCACAGTGATTGTGGACATTTTTTTTTTCTATTCCCCACTCATAGATGCATTTCTCAATCATTTTCCCGATATTCTTGTCCTTGTGACTAGGCATCACCACAAAATTGATTATTCGTTTGTGCAATTTCCAGTCATCATCAATAAAATGTGCGGTGAGACATAAATAATTCAAATTATGGATGGAAGTCCATGTATCAGTTGTAAGTGCAATCCTAGACTTAAGCTTGCCAAAGTAAGCTTCAAACTTTTTTTCTCACAAAGATATAACTTTATACAATCTCTAGCCACTGTAAATCGTGAGATGTGATGAAAGAGAGGTTGTAACTGATCAATAAAACCTTGGAATCCAACACGCTCAACCATCGAAAAAGGTAGTTCATCCGTTATGATCATTCGAACAAGTATTTGTCTACAACGATTTTGATCGAATTTCCATGCTGATAATATAGTTGCACTACAATCAGTACTAATATGCCCCATTGTTATCCCTTGTGCTCTACGTGGGGTGAAGATTTTTTGCTTCTTATCTATGTTGCGAGGATGCTCATTGCACTTTTTCAAGTGCTTCAACATAGCGGAAGTACCATTATCAATATAGTACGTATACTTGGCCCCACAATAATTGCAAATCACCATAGTTTTCTCCTTCTCGGTTTTGCCCTTACGAAAATGAAGCCAGAGTGTTGATGTTCGTTTACCAGAACTAGGAAGACAAGCATGAGATACCTTGTTTGTGTTAGATGCCACTTCGAGGTTTTCAATTTCTTCACCTTTATGTTCTAGTGAGTCCATTATAGGATTCATATCATCATTTGATTGATCCACTTCCATTGACATATAAATAGATCGCCTGAATCAAACAAAACATTATAATGAGCCATCAAACCATCATATTCATTTACAGCAATAGGGATACTAAAAATATGATCGCAGCCTTACTTCTTAATGCCATGTCCATATTTATCATATAACTATATTTACCAAAATAGATACTAAAAAATTAAGCAGATATTAAGTTGCAACTCGAGCAAGAGCAGATTTCTAGTAGCCAAAGTGATACTTTTTCCTCCAAAATGGACCGTAGACAAACCAAAAATAGAATTTCATATACTTAAACCGGTCGAATAGAGAATGCTAATGAAAAAGTGCAGAATGAACACTCTAAAACTACAACTCCTCCAACACAAACTCACTCAAAAAAGGAAAATTGAAGACTTCCACCAATTCATAACTAGTCAAAGCATACAAGCGATTCCAATCAAAATCCTTGAATCAAAATACCATCCGCAATTCACATCAACAAACTAGAGAGATCAGACATGACAACATAAACCTCAGTGCCTCAGAACCAAACTCATTCCTAACCATCATAGGATTGCCCTTGAATCAATCAATCAATTGGCAATTAAAATTTTTCACAACTTGTGGAGAAAGAGAAAATGTACCAATTTTGACGATGGAAAGGCGCTTGAGCGTCGAGCAAGGCCGAAGGCAAGGTCGTGAGAGGGGAAGGGGTCGACGTTGAGGCTTAAGAACCTCGATCGAAGCTAGGCATGAGGCGAGGCTACGACTACAGGGGAGCGACTTCAAGTCTAGAAGCAGAGTGACGGCGGCGGCGGGACCCTTGTCGTTGTGTGGCAGAGCTTCGACTTTTCGGCGGACACCCTTGTGGAGAACTAGAACTTCACGGTCGCCATGTTGCTGACGTCGTCGAACGGGCTCTACTTGATGCCCATGGGGAGTAACTTCTTTTCCCTCTACGCGAAGTTCAGCGGTGATTTAGACCAAATGTATTGGGAGCACAAGGCGCTGGAGGCGAAGGCACAGGTGGTTGATGGGGCTGGCGCGGTCTACGCCCAGGTCGACCTAGGCGGGTTCATAGCCATGTACCAGAACGGTAGCATCCCAGTCGACATATGAGGCCTTCAACAGCTTCCAGAAGTCGATCGACTCCTTCCTCCTACTCCGGCTAGAATCGGACGGTGTGAGGTGAGATGTTGCAGCAAGGCATGCCGAGGAGGAAGAGAGCTGAGCATCCGAGGGAGCAAGGTGTGATGCAGGACGTTGCGACGAGGCACTCGGAGGAAGAGAGTCGAGCGTCGGTGTGAGTGGGGCGTGAGGTGAGGCGTTGGGGGCGTCAGGCAAGGCGTCCAGCAAGCAAGGGGGAGGGTTTATGATTTTGAGAGGGAAAGATAGTGAGAATTGCCGCTGAATTGGGTTGTAAAATTTGGGAAAATGGAAGTTGATGTAATGGTTACTATAGATTAGAGCGGAAACTAAAAAAAAATAAAGAGAGGGGTTTAGCCGTTTAGGTTTCAAGAGGGAAAAGGAAAATAAGAATTGCAAAACTTAGAAAAGAAAAGCTGATGTGATGCTTACCGTAGAGTGTAGAGAAACGCAAAAAAGGGATTAGCTTTGAGGAAAAATGAATTTGGTAATGGGTATTGTAAATTAGTTTAGAAACTAATATATATGGTCGGTCCGGTCCCGTTGGTCCGATTGGTTCAGTTCGACCCCAAAACCGGGAACCGGACCAACCAGTCACCGGTTCCAAAAATAGGAACCTAAGATCGGACCGAGGCCCTCTAGAACTGCCTAAAACTGACCGATCTGGTCCGGTCTGGCCGGTTTCTTGTTCGGGTGGTTTCTGTTGCACACCCCTATTATCAAACGTGCCCTTAGATGACCAAATAATAGTCAACAAAAAGAGAGAGGAAAATTTTCAAATCTAACCGATGAATGGACTTGATCAATGCAGCCCAAGTCCGAGACAGCTGGAAACATCAAATAATTTTCATTAAAAAATAATAAAACATGTGCATGCTACCCAGCTACTTTTCTTTTGCTAAAAGCAAAAAATGGCTACTTAAAATCATAACAACCGATCAATTTGAGGCTTCTCTTTCTTCTTCTTCTTGTTTTTTTAGCCATTCTAGCCTTTTATGGTGGCTCAAGAAAAAATTGACTCTTTTATCATTCGTTTATAAACCGGTGATGAACAATTGGTCTTTCATATAAACATGATACAGTATTATATACATCTACATCCATATAAACATAGGTATATATGTACCCTTCAAGCCTTAATTAAATTGGAACTAGAATTATCAAGTCACTTAGGTTTAATAGTTTTTGTTCACAATTTACTTATGATACTGCAAACGCATGGGCTGTGCTGAAAGATTATAAACGAGTGGAATCCTAAGAGTGAGCAAAATGGTGACGAGAGCTATCTAGACTCACTCTTCTCTGAGGTCTATATATATGCAAGCATACTTCTGACTTCTAAAATTATATTGCTCTAAGAAAAAAAAAATAATAGCCATTGTTATAGTGATTATTGATTTGCTGTGCAAAAATTACAATAATATTCATAGTTACAGTGAATGAGGTAAGTTTACTATGTTTGGCTTGAAGAGATGAGATGATCCGTAAAGCCACAGGGGGCCGACAAGAATGATCATATTTGTTCAATTAAGGGGGCCAAAAATAAATAAGTAGTCACTCAAGAATCTAGAATTTTCGAATGGAGACATATAAACGAACCAGTTTGGTCTGTGTATACAAGCCGAGGGGCCGTATCAGCTGACCAGGGGAATTTGCTGGATTTGCACCTTGTTTGGTTACCTTTTTTCCACTCATATCTGCTGGGTTGAGTTTAAAGTGAGTCAATTCAATTTTATGAGTGGATTAAAATTAGTAGTAAGAAACAAAGACAGTAAAAATGGGTGTAAATGGATATGACTGAGACTCGACGGCGATGGAGGTGAAATAAAACAAATAAGAGCACTATCTCCATCAGATTAGTCATGCGCCTAGAAATTAGTTTGGGGAGTCATCCCGGGCTATGTCTTGCTTCCAAGGAAAACCGTTGCCTCACTGCTTGTTCAAGCTTTCTTGGAGCGCCTTTTCAAATTGTATATCGATGACTCGAAACGAAGTGCTTGCAAAATGCTCCATTTGTTGTAAATCTTGATGCCAAATCTGATGATACTTAGGATGAAAATAGTTCAGCCAATTTTTTCTTGAGTCACCAAATATTAGGGATTGCATAAACGAAAACGAGCATTATTTCAGCTCTGGCTTTTAACTGCATATGATAGATAATATTTTTATGTGCAAGATGAAAATGTTGAGTGTATCAGATGTATAAACAACGTACCTTCTACTGATATACTTTTTCAATCTCTTATGAAAATAGGATGTTTGAAACATAAGCTTAAATATGGCATCATGAAACAGATTATAATTGAATGCACGGTAAACAGGCGAAGAACATGCTCATGAATTGAAGAAAAAAATGGCATGTAATATAGAAATTTTAAAGAACTCAAATTCTCTCTCTCTGTTTTTTTTTTTTTTTTTTTTTTTTTTTTTTTTTTTTTTTTTTTGGTAGGTAAGTTACTCCTTTCATTGCTCAACTTGTGAGGTAAACTGGGTGGACTAAACCCAACTGCATTTTTAAGCAGAAATTTCCCCTTATAAGTTCGAAGAATCCATTCGAACTCAATATCCAATGCACCAAAACTCCTATGAAATCCCAGCAGCTCCAGAAGATGACTCAATTGTTCATACAGCCTTAGAGAAAGCACATTAGAAGACCATATGGTTCCTAAGGGTGCGTTTGTTTGTGTTTCGTTAAAAAATTATTCCAAGAAACATAAATAGAAAAAACTATTTCTTTTCGGGGAACAATTTTTGACCAGCAAAATGTATCTCGGTAAACTTATTAGGGAATAAAAAAATAACTGAAACAAGTTTGGTAAATTTTTGTTCTTTTTTTTGTTTCTTTTAATTTTTTAATAAATTTGTGTTCTTTTTTGTTTCTTTTAATTTATTAATATTTTTTTTTTTTTATTTTTTTTCTTTTTTTTTTTTTTTGGCCATTTGTCGGCTCGACCATGGCCAGCAACCGACCGAAGAGGGTTGGCGGCCTTGCCTTGGTTGGATGAGCTTAGGCTCACTAGATCCGGCGAGGCCGAGCTCGCCGGCCACCGATTGCCCGGCGGTGGCTTGGCGAGGCCGAGCCTCGCCGGTGGTCGGGCGAGCTGGGCCTTGGGGATGGGCGACGCTCCAGCAAGGTCGTCGGCCCTCGATGGTCGGGTCGCCGGTCATGGCCGAGGCCAGCGACCAGCCAAAGAAAAAAGAAGAAGAAAAAAAAGAAAAGAAAAAAATAGGAGAGAGAAAATTTGTTCTTAAAAATTGTTCTAGAAACAAGAAATAAGTATTTATTTTTTATTTTTGTTTCTTATTTCTGTTCCAAATGTGTTCCGGGAACGAAAAATAGATTTGAAACAAAAATGTAAACAAACGCGTTTTTGTTCTTTTTTTTTTTTCCCGGAACAAAAAAACAAGAATTGTGTTCATGAACAAAAAAAAAAAAAAATGAACACAAACATGCAAGCCCTAAAGACTCGGGAAAAGAGGAACACAGGATGCACTCATCATCAATTGAAAGTCCACTTTCTCATTCTATCAAATGTTTGCAGCATATTTAATATAACAAGCCACATAATGAATTCAAATTTCCGGAGGTTTGGAGTAAACCAGATAATCTTATGCCAAACCATCATTTGCTTCTTTTCTCGTACCTATTTTCAACGTAAGCATCACCTGCGTAAACTGACCGGAAGAATTTCTTGTGAAAAGAACTCCATCCTCAGAAGAACTTCAAAGAGAGAGTATCCCACAAAGGCTGCATGAATCTGGACTATAGATAATACTAAAGAAAGACCCACCCTTTGCCTCTTTTTGGGTGCTTTCTTTCGTCCTCTCATAAAGTCGAGTCTTGCTTCATTTAAGATGGTCAAATCTGGTAAAGAGATAATAATACAGAAAGACCTGGATAGAGTTGAAGCCGACCCGCATAATCTCTATAATTACACAAAGGAATCCTCATGTTCGTGCGATTTAAGAGATTATCTTCCCTCATCAACGGCTGGTCTGTTGATTACTGTCACCATCTGGTGGTCCAACAAGAATGGTCTGATACTGAGGGAGCGTTTGATCTACGATGGTTCCAGTATAAAGAATGGAACAACTCCAGAGAGGCTTTTTACTTGTCATGCTTCCAAAAAGCACATAAAAACACTGCATTGCTTTCTATTCCAAAGCAGTTGACGTCCACAGTTACGTACAATTTGATCAAGCAATGCACAAAAACAAGCTCGTAGTTCATTCAGAAGACATTATTCAGCAAGATTTGTACATGCGTTAGGCTACATTGTAATGTCCGTTTTATACTCATTGCAGCAAACTCAATTATAAGAATTGTTAAAAAGAAATCTAGAGGTGTGGCGTGATATTTGTCTCATATATTTGCCCCCAAAAATTAATCCAAATTGGTCTCTTATGACCCATTTATTAAATCTAATTTTCATTTGACAAAAAAGATCCAAAATTGATAACCCATAACACATTTACCCCAAATCAATCTTCATTAGCAATTTGGAATATAATGTGGAGAGTAAAGTTATATAAAAAATACTAGTTTGAGATTTTTCATAAAAAAAATATTAATTTGGATAGAAATCTAATTTGGAGTAAATATGTCATAAATTATTAGTTTGTAGTTTTCAGTGATATAAATCCGTTCTTGAAACCACTGCCTGCGGTGGCTTAGCTGGATAAGAGCTCTCATGAAGTCTACCAAGGATGGAGGGGTTCAAATTCCGCGGGACGCACGGGATCTTAAGCGCGACGTCGGGGTGGTAGGCCTTTCGCTAGCGTCACCCCAGGGTTTACCCACTTGCTGTCGGCTGTACGGGGTTCCCTGAGTATCAAAAAAAAAAAAAAATCCTTTCTTGAAATGCTAATAGTTTCCATTGACATATTCATAATTAATTTGGCCCAACTGAGAAACTATAATTACTCAATGCATAGACAGTAAAATCACATTTTTTTTGGCCGAGTAAACAATTTTCCCTCTTTCGGCAAAACTCGTTCGTACTCGTAGTCTCGTAGTATATAATCCAAACGATGCGAACCCCAAATTGCCCGGGTATCGCCATCATTTTTTACTGTCATAGCTGCGAACTTCATCCCCATTTTTTACCTCGCCATTCAACCACAGTTCTATATGCGCCAAGAGTCCTGTTCTTCTAGTTTCGAAGGTATGCTTTGCACTCTTATCGCTTGTTTTGATGAGAATTGTGAGGTTAATTTGTACAGATGCGGAGCAGCTCAGTTCATTTCAAGGCACCCAGAAACAGACTCCACATGGACTTTGTTATCTCCGAAGATGTGTCGGATTAGTGATGAGTGTCGGATTCTCGATTTTGAGAGTTGGGTCTTGAGTGAAACGCGTTGGCGATTTTTGTATGGTGGAAAAGAACTGTTCTTTATTGATTTTTTTGCAGTGTTGGGAGCTTGAACATGGAGACGAGTCCAGCTGGCGAAGAACCCACCTCGTGGGACGAACGGTACAACATCAATTTGATGCCCTCCGAGTTGTTCCTCAAGTTTCGGAAAGAAATTCGGGGAATCCGAGTCGGTGTTAATCTGGAGGTGTTTCTTCTAATGTGCCTAAATTTTGCTTGCCTTTGTGTTGCCACGTATTTGAAGTTTGGTCTCTAGCAAATATGATTGGCCTGGGTGAATGAAAAAGGATGATCTAGTGGCTTAATTTTGTTGAGAGAGCTGTGGAAAGATGAGCCAAACCATTTTCGGCAAAGGCTTGAAAGGAATGAATGAAGTGTTTCGTTTTGAGGTCATCTGCTTAGGGTATCTGAAGCTTGGGTCAATTTTAATGTTGATAACTTGTTCGTTCTTATTTTAATTTTCATGTTGCTGACCTGGATTGGGCATGCATATTGGATGTGGTTCCTGTCTAATTTGATACAGCATACTCTGTTCTTTGGTCCTGAAGACAAGTGCCGGATATTTCAGTGTGCGGATGGCACAACTTTGCTGTTTAATTAATGTCAGAGATTGCAACCCTGGTTCCTAAATTACTGACTACTCTTCTAACATGCATGTGGGAGAGAATTTAAAATGTTAAAGGAATTTTAGTGATGCTTCTGTCTAGTTTAAGTTTACAGATAGATTGACATGAAAAATTGAGTTGGCAAGTTGCCATAGGCAACTTCATGAGCTATACATACTTGAGACCCTCTCGTTTGCTTCCATGCATTGAAGTCTATTTTAGGGCTCTGTGTTAAGTCAATATGTCAGTCCACATGTAAGGGAGAATCCGGAGAGTGTTGAACTATTCAGATATCAATCCATGCTCTCATGGGAGATAAAAGAGGTTTTGTTACAGTTTTCACTGATGTTTGATTAGTGAAGATGTTAGAAGTTAAGTAGATTAACAGGAGCACTTTTATGTTTTTTTTCTTTTTCAGTGATCTCCATGAGGTTGAACCTCACTTGGCTGAGCATGTTGATCAGACTTTTATAAGATCTGGCATGCAGGATGTTACAGCCTTACAGTCATTCACATAGATTCCATCGACATATGCTAATCAATATAATTTCCGTAAATTCATTGCTTGGCTTGGCTTTGAGTTCTCTGTTTCGTCTATATTGACCTAATAGAGCTTCTGTCAGTAATAGTCGCATAATGAAGTAGATGAATATAGACTTTCTTTTTCTTGTTTTCTCTTTTGTTCTTCTATAAGCTCTGACTGCAATTTTAATTCATCAGATATTTTGATTTTGTGTCCTTCACCATACTTCAGCTTAAGTGGAACAATTAAGAATATTTTTGTGTTTAATGTTTGTATATTCATGGTCCTCAAAACTTTGGGTCTGTCTTATGGTGCTCCCACGATTGGCCATCAAGCAAAATTTTTGTTGGGGCCTTTAAGGCCTGGTGTAACTCTGCTTTTTCAGTTAATGCAGTTATGGAATATAGCCTCATTATGACATCTTGATTTGATATTTTGATTCAGTTTTACAATGCTCCAAGGAATGATTTTCAAAAGAAGCTTGTGTTCAAGCCTCTCTCTCCAGACCGTCTGTGGAAGTTTGTCTATGAACCCATACATCAAGACGTGCGCATTCTCTCGAAAAAGATTCCTGTCACAAAATTCTTAAATCTCCAGGTTTGAGGCTTCTTTGATTTCACCTCTGTTTTGTGCTGGCGTGGCCGAATAATCTCAATCATCAATAAGTCTGTTAACTTCTGTGGATATTGAGCGGTAATTGGTAAAGCTTTTGGGGAGTCAGCTTGGTGTGCTTCGAAAATTACAGGTTGGCGTAGGCCACAATTTTCAGTTAAATGCAATTAGTTGGAAATGGAAGCTCACCACATGTTTGGGTGGAGACGGTGTATCTCGAATTAGAAATAAGACCACTCTTGGACTTTGTCCAGGTGTAGATTTTCGATTTGGGTGGAGGGCTGATTACGTTCTTCCAGAAATCACAGGGTAAGTTTCTTCCTTCTCAACTACAATATATTTCGCTCTTGGAAGAAACTAGATGAGCTATACATCAAAACAAGTTCTAATTGTATCAACTATTTGGTGTCACAAATTAAAATTTTGCTATTACGAAGCATGATGTTTATAACATACAATGAACTTACAGGTGTGGGTCATGTGCTTCCATGATTTATGTCACTCTGTTTTATTAATTTTTTATGGGGTTCAAGTTGTGTGTTTCATGTAACAGGGGTCTTGGTACTGATAAGCCACTATTCAACATGAACTCTGGGCAGTTGCAAGCGTCACTAGATAGAGTGGAAGCCATTTTAATCTATCCAGATACTGTTTAGAGGATATTGGTGAAGAGATGGTATGTTAATTGGTTGGCTCATTTGAACTGCATTGAGATGACAACTACTAGCATCTAATGTGCACAGGATGATGTTTTGACATGAAAATTTTGAACATGGCTGAGCGAAAGATCGTTTTGCTTTTGAGTGTTCATGTTGGCCTCAGAAGTTGCTTATTTATCATTGTTTCTTAGCATATGTTCATATCTAATTGCAGCATCAATTGTTTGCTTGAATTTCGTATTCAGCTGGAGAACCGGGAATATAGGAAGGGATGACTAGGCCCAGTGGTGCAGTGAAGAATGAGTATTGAAGCCTTCGAATGTAAGACATAAATAATTCATATGCGGAAGCCAGAATCGTTTATAGACAAACCTCCAGCCATTGTTTGCATTCACGTTCGTCGAATCTCCTGAAAAATCAAGAAAGCAATGGGCGCACTCTACTAACCAAATTTCCTCACGTACTGATGGTGTATTCTAAATGTGAAGATTTGTGTTAGACCTTGATCGCCCGTCAGAAATGAACGTACGTTCCTTATATATATCGTCTCCCATCAAGACGAGCGGTTGTCACGAAAGGGTATGAAGCATGTCGAATAGTCGCAACCTTTAGGAGAAAATGCGGATCTAAAATGTGGGATCACAAAAATAAATAACATTCTCCCACTTGATCCCATCATTTTCATCATACGAATCATTCAACTAATTCCACGAAAACTTTATGCTTAAAGAAAAGAAACAAAATACATGGATCATGGCGACATGTCCTCTAAGAGTGAGTAATACCTTCCATGTATCACAATGCATCTTATTTCTTTAATGTCAGCCTATATGTGACAACATATCTTAATGAATAAACCTCATGTTTATTCCAGAACCAAGGATAAATGTTATTCTCATAAACAACAAAATGTGTACACAAAAATTGAGAATCAACATTACAACTGAATAAGAGTTCCATACAACAAAAATTGTTCATATGTCGACAAATCACATAATGGGACCTATTCCCATACTAGTTACATGATCCTTATACTTCATCGGTGGCATGCCTTTAGTTAAAGGATCAGCTATCATCAATTCAGTGCTAACGTGTTCAATGACCACTTTATTCTCCTTAACACGCTCCCTTATGGCTAAATACTTAATGTCGATATGCTTACTTCGACTGCCACTTTTGGCATTTTTAGCCATAAAAACTGCAGTTGAATTGTCACAATATATTCTTAATGGCCTAGAAATAGAATCAATAATTCTAAGCCCAGCAATGAAACTCTTCAATCATACACCATGCGAGGTAGCCTCAAAACAAGAAACAAACTCAGCCTCCATAGTGGAAGTAGCAGTCAAAGTCTGCTTGGCACTTCTCCATGACACGGCTCCGCCAGCTAACATGAAAATGTATCCAGATGTTGATTTTCGTGAATCAATGCAACCCGCGAAGTCCGCATCCGAAGAACCGATCACTTCCAAGTTGTCAGTCCGTCTATACATAAGCATATAGTTTTTGGTACCTTGAAGGTATCTCAACACTTTCTTTGCAGCTCTCCAGTGGTCTAAACCTGGATTACTCTGATATCTTCCTAACATTCTCACAGCAAAAACGATGTCAGGTCGAGTGCAAACCTGAGCATACATCAAGCTTCCAACAGCAGAAGCATATGGAATGTTGCACATTTGTTCCCTTTCTAGATCGTTCTTCGGGCATTGGTTCAAATTAAATCTATCACCCTTCACAATGGGTGCTATACTTGGTGAACAATCTTTCATCCGAAATCTCTCTAGGACCTTATTGATATAGGTTTCTTGAGATAGTCCTAAAATTCATCGAAATCTATCTCTATGGATCTTAATGCCAATGACATAAGATGCCTCACCCATATCCTTCATGTCAAAACTCCTAGAGAGGAATTGTTTCACCTCATGTAGCAACCCCTTATCATTGGTTGCAAGTAATATATCATCCACATACAGCACAAGGAAACAAATTTTGCTCCCACTAACCTTCTGGTATATACATTGATCCATGACATTCTCTATAAAACCAAATGAAGAGATAACATCATGAAACCTTAAGTCTCATTGGCGGGATGCTTGTTTCAAGCCATATATAGATTTCTTAAGCTTGCACACCAAATGCTTACCTTTACTAGAGGAGAATCCTTTAGGTTGTTTCATGTAAACCTCCTCCTCTAGTTCTCCATTGAGGAACGCCGTTTTCACATCCATCTGATGTAATTCCATATCAAAATGGGCAACCAATGCCAAAACAATACGAAGAGAATCTTTTTTAGATACAGGAGAAAAAATCTCAGTATAATCGATTCATTCCTTTTGAGTGAATTCTTTGGCAACAAGTCTAGCTTTATATCTTTCAATGTTACCCAATGAATCTTTCTTAGTTTTGAAGACCCATTTACAACCAATAGCCTTCGCACTATCAGGTAACTCAACCAAATCCCAGACTTTGTTAGATGCCATAGAACTCATCTCTTCTTTCATGGCATTATACCACAAATTGGATTTATCACTATCCATGGCTTGTGAAAACGTTTCAGGATCATTCTCAGCTCCAATATTGTAGTCGACTCTTGTAAATACACAATATAATCACTAGGAATAGCCGATTTCCTTGTTCTAGTAGATCTTCTCAATGTTGGATCAACATTCTCTTGAGGAGCATGTTGCTCAACTGGTTGTTCAACAGTTTCGGTAATTGCTGAACAACTGGATCTACCGGATCAATATCGCAGTTGTGGAACTTCAACAATTGGTCGTTCAATAGCCGGCTGAACTGAAGGGACATTATGAGCAACAACCAATCTTAAACTTGAGGTGGAAAGTTGAGTGTCTGAATGATCTTCCTTAGGAACAAGATCCCTTAGTCGATCGCTCCCACTATTCAAGTCATTTTCA
Organism: Eucalyptus sideroxylon; assembly: GCA_014182405.2. NCBI lineage: Eukaryota > Viridiplantae > Streptophyta > Magnoliopsida > Myrtales > Myrtaceae > Eucalyptus > Eucalyptus sideroxylon. The sequence goes on from CM024550.2 coordinate 46,739,985, forward strand.
AGAAATTTAGCGTTTTTTGATTCCACAATCCTAGTAGTGTGAGATGGACAATAAAACCTGTATCCCTTAGACCTTTCGGCATATCCAATGAAATACCCACTTATGGTCCTTAGGTCCAACTTCTTTTCTTGTGGATTATAAATTCTTACTTCAGACGGGCATCCCCAAACGCGCACATGATGCAAACTCGGTTTCCAACCCTTAAATAACTCAAAAGGTGTCTTTAGGACAGCCTTGGTCGGAACTCGGTTTAATATGTACACTGCCGTCTTAAGTGCTTCGGTCCATAAGAATTTAGGAAGTTTGGAGCTACTAAGCATACTACGCATCATGTCTAATAAGGTCCGATTTCTTCTTTCCGCTACGCCATTTTGGTCCGGAGAACCAGGCATAGTATATTGGGCAACTATCCCATGCTCTTGAAGAAATCTTGCAAATGGACCAGGTGCTTGTCCATCTTCAGTGTATCTACCATAGAATTCTCCACCTCTATCTGATCTCACGATCTTAATTTGCTTATTGCATTGTTTCTCTATTTCTGCCTTAAATACTTTAAAGGCATCTAATGCTTCATATTTATTATGAATCAAGTAGAGATACATATAACGTGAATAATCATCTATAAAGGAGATGAAGTATTTCTGACCACATGAGTCCATATCCGGACTACAAATATCCGTATGTATGATTTCTAATATTTCTGTACTCCTCTTGGCACCTTTCTTTGACTTGTTAGTCTGCTTTCCCTTTATGCAGTCCACACAAGTATCACAATCAGTAAAATCTAAAGTACCGAGTACTCCATCATTTACTAATCGCTTAATTCTTTCTATGGAGATATGTCCCAATCTCCGGTGCCACAACATAAAAGAATGTTCTTTCACAATACATCGTTTCATACCAGCTTTATCATGAACATGCATCGCATCATAATAGGCATTGTCTTGTAAATTAATTCGAAAAAGACCATCGACAAAATACCACTCCCAACAATTTCAGGTTTAAATGATAAACAAAAGTTTGAATCTGAAAAGTTAAAAGAGTATCCCAAAGGTACAAGTCTTGAAACTAAAATTAAGTTTATAGAAAAACTAGGAACATAAAAGGTCTTTTCCAAATCTAAAACAAAACCACTATTGAGAACTAGTTTATATGTCCCAATAGCTTCCACATGCGAACGCATCTTGTTTCCTGAATAGATGCTTTGTTCACTTCCCACCGGCTTCCGGTGGTTTTGAAAACCCCGCAAGGAATTCGAAATATGGATTGTAGATCCAGAATCAATCCACCAGGTGTTGTGACTTACATCAGTCATATTAGATTCATAACAAACACAAGAGATTGGATTACCTTTCTTCTCGAGCCAGGCCTTAAATTTGACACAATCCTTTCTTATATGCCCCTTCTGTCTACATAAGAAACACTTGGATTCTTTCTTAATGTCAGCTTGGGGAGGTATTTTACCTTTTCCCTTATGCTTGCCATAGCCCTTATTCTTTCCTTGTGTTGCCAAATGAGCACTTTCTCCCAATTCCATAATCAGTCTTTCTTCCTCTTGTACACACATGGTCATGAGTTCATTAATTGACCATTTATTCTTATGTGTGTTATAAGAGATCTTGAAGGGTGCATACTGTTGTGGGAGAGTGTTCAGAATATAATACACAAGGAAGGATTCAGATATCTCAACCTCAAGATTCTTAAGCTGAGCTGCAATGTTCCTCATTTGCATAATGTGCTCACGCACACCTCTAACACTAGTGAGCTTTAATGATGAAAACTTCATAATCAGGGTCATGGCATGCGCCTTCTCAGAACTTTCAAACTACGCATCTATAGCCTCGAATAAAGCCTTAGCATTGTTATGCTGAGAAACTGAACCACGAATACTAGGAGATATTTTAGCTCTTATAAACATGGCACAAACGCGGTTGGACCGCTCCCATTGGTTATAAAGAGTTATCTCACTGGAGTGCTCGAATCGTAGGGAGCAGGTGGTTCGTCTTTCCTTATAGCATAGTCAATGTCCATCCACCCTAATTGAAGAAGAACTGACTCATTCCAAACTTTATAGTTCTCACCATTCAGTATAGGAACATCAAATTTAAATTCAGAGAAATTCACAGGTTGCGAAACTGCATATCAAATAATCATGCTTATGTCACAAAATTTGAGGTAAATATAAATAAATCATGTTTTACCAATGTAAACATGTCACAATATGAATCACATAACATAAAAACTACTTGTGGGCTAAGTTTTTAATTTAAATAGATTCATAATTACATCATGAAGAAACTACCATATTATATGCATTTTCTTAATCCCTGTGGGTAAATTAAGAAAAATAATATGATATTTCATCCTAATTAATCATATTAATATAATGAAAATTCCTGTGGGATAAAATTCATCATATTAATATAATTAATTACAATCAATGTCCATTTCTAAATATGATCCGGAGGCTTTTAATATATAATTTAATTAATTAAAGATGCTGTGGCCACTCTGTAATTAATTAAATATATGGATCATTGGACATTTAATTTCATGCATAAAATATTCATAACAATGCATGAAATGACATAATAAATAAATACATCAAGGGCATAACAGTAAATAAATTAATTGGCCGAGGGAAAAATTGTAAAAATTGGAAAATTTTGGGGCAAATTCGTAAATAGAAGCCGCGGAAGAGGGGTGACGGGCGCATGCCGAGCACGTGCCAAAATTCCGCGCGGGCGCGTGACCCGCATGCGCGCGGTTCAGCGCGCAGGCGCGTGCCTCGCACGGGCGCGGTTCAACGCGCAGGCGCGTGGCAACTGCCGCGCGCGTGGGATCCACGCACGCGGCATATCATCAATTTTGTTGGACAATGTTGTTGTACATACGGGAAGTAGTGGAGTGGTAAAATACGTGCAATCTGTTTCATTAGTTGTTTTTAATCTTCATTTTTCACTTCCATTCCCCTTCTTTACATTTACTGAATATTCAGTCATCTACAAGATATTTGTAGAAACGAAGGTCCTGTCATCATCAATGGGATTAGTTTCATGTCAAGGCGGATGATTTGGAACAATGATAAGGCATTTCTCGTGACATCCTATCTAGAGTGCCCTAGACATGCTAGCGAAAATTGCTAGGGATGTACTACCAGAGGTGAATCTAGAGTGCCTGTTGCTTTGGCCCTGATTAATTAATCTACTTTACAATGCGTTCTCAGAAGTTACAACTACATATCCAAGTGAACCAGAAAATGGAGCTCAAAACATTTCCTTGACCATATGCATATTTATGAATAGTATTTTTGACATATATTTGTAAGTAGTTGGCAGTATTTTGCTCTATCTCATTGTTTCAATTTCTCTCTCTCTCTCTCTCTCTCTCTCTACAATTCACATGCCATTTTGTGGAAAGACAGATCTTGGAAAGACAGAACCTTCTCTCATAAGTTGATAAGGAACCCTCACTAACAATTCTGTGCCTTTTGGCTTTTGAAACACTTGGGATAGAGCAAAATGGGTGATGCCCACCCATTGCACTATCCAAGACAGAGTAATAGATGTAGAGGCGGTGCCCTCTCCAACCTGTGTCCTAGACGTTGAACTTGAAACTTTGCCTTCTTTCACTTTCGAATTCTCCCCTCTTGATGCATATAAATACAAACACCCAAATAGACCCCCCAAAATCAAAAAGAAAATGTCTGCCCTAAAGTTGAGAAGTTCTTATTCATTGCCGAATCTCCTGCTCTCTTGCTTACAATTCATTCTTTTCGTGCTCTCTGCAGCGTCTTTCGCTCCCACAATCCTCCTCAAAATACCCCCAACTTTGCTCGGCCTCGCTTTCCCCGTAATATCGTCCGTTTTATTCATCTCCTCTTTCGTGGGCTTCTATTCCCAGCTCACACGCTTTTGCTTCATGACCCCCTTCTTGATCCTCCTCGCTTTGCTGTCCAGCCAGGTGCTCAGCATCCGGGTGCTGTTCACCAGAGAAACATCAAGACTTTCGCTGCTGAGATCACAGAGACTAGAAAGAGGCTAAAGTCCTGGTGAGGCAGGAGTGCGGGGTTTTGATGGCTATGTGCTGCTGGAGTTGGTGGTGTTGGTGCTGACGTGCATCGTGCACAATTGCTGGGTGACGGAGTGCGAGGGGTTGGGCGCAAAAAGGGACGCAGTGGAGAAGAAGCGGAGCATGAGGATCGCAAAAGTGCAGGAGGAATCGATGGCCAACGCGGCTAGGATCGTGGAGGTCAATGCCAATCAGAAGTTTCTTGTGTTAGCCCACCAGTTGGGTGGCCATATTGTGTACATGGAGAATTTTTATGGATCATTGCTTTTATTTGAATAGATAAACCCTATCGAATATTGATGGCCATGCTGTCAATTCTTTGAAAATTGGGCTCACCTCAATAGGACAATGATCAATGAGGTAATTGCTTACTGTAAATAATCAAATGACAAATTGCGACAGGGTATGCACGTGACAGCATACATTAACCTTTAGTACAAGTATGGCTGATGTTACACTTCAAGTCTTTAAACATGAGTAAACAGCATGATATTCGCATCACACACACAGTGACAAGTGCAAACAAATATCTCGTCACATAAGTCCTTATCTAATAATAGCAAAGATCATTTCCAAATCTTCATGGGTCGGTAGAGGGGAGGCCGGTAGGTGGATTCCACCATTTCAAAATACAAGGGAAGTTGTAGGATCACGAACTATATGACAGGGAAGGCAGCTAGCAGAGTAATTGGGATATAAATCCACTGTAATCGTTCACTCAGGACAATTGTAAGAGCAGAGCCAAATGCCACCAGCATAAAGGCCAAAGAGAGGAAGAGAAAAGTGAGGCCCAATATCATTTTACTTGGAAGCGAGTGGAGGAAACTTTCGATTGCGTATCGTGGAGTTAGGATGGCCAAGAACATCAAGGTGGCGGTGACAAAGGAAAAGAGAGCAAGAGCATCTGCAATCGAATCTTGACGTTGTTCTACAAATACTTCCCAATATGTTTTCCCTCCCTTTCTTCTGTTTTCTCCAATTTCATACTCTTAAAAGAAGGATCGCTCCTATCTTCCACTTTCAGCACCTTCAGAAAAATAAACGACATCTGTCAATGTGAATATAAATTAAAGAGCACAAAAAGGTAGCAAACAAATAAGGGAACCAACCTTAAATTTCAGACTTTTTAAAGAAGGATCGCTCATATATTCCACTACCTTAAAAAAAAAAAATAATAATAAAGGACGCCGGTTAATGTAGTTGTAAATTAAAAAACACAAAAGGGTGGCAGGCAAAGAGGTCAACAAACCTTGAACCACTGAAGTTCCCTTTGTGTCAAAAAAGCTGCTCCAGAAGCATCTGCTGATACACATCCTGGTGACCATTCTACTACTGCTTCTATCAGGTCGCATCTCGTCAGCTTATCATCATTCAAATATGGAGTTGTGTTGTGTGCATTTACTAGTCTAAACAACTCGACATGACGTCCCTTCACAACTTCTTTTATTAGTTCTTTTGTGAAATTCTGTTCCCACATCAACTCCGGAAAATACTCAAGACATAACTTGACAAATTCAGAAATTCCGCGAGACGCAGCGTCAAGAACAATGTCTGAAGTCAATAAAAACTCTAGTATTTTGGGAGTTTCCATGGTATTCATCTTCTTGATAAGAGCTAGATTTCCATATGCAATCAACCATTCATGCCTCAGCTTTGATTCTGCAATCCTTTGGATGAAAGGTGCTGCACGTAACATCAAATAAGCAATTTACCCAGAAAAGCAATCTTTTTTTTTTTTTTTTAATGAAATGAGAAGATTTAGTGACTAATCGATAGATATATTTTTGATTGAGTATTTTTACATATTCACCTAAAGGATATATATCATTTAGACTTTGAATTGAATTGATGCATATCGAACCGTATCACAATACACAAATGGAGAGTCAGTCAATATTAATACCTGTGATCTCAAGGGATTCCTGAAATTATCAAGTTACACTTTAAATTAAGAGATCTCTACCCATGGATGAAAAAAGTCATTTTTCTGTTGATAACATGGCAGTTTCCTATACCTAATTTAGTGGCAAAATTCAAGAGTGATATTACGAACTGCATTGCTACCACCACGAAAAGGAGAGAAGAATCATACCAACAATTAGGAAGAAGATACATATCAGACCCATGAAATGAAAATTGCACAAGTAATGAAATTTGATAATGCTTGAACGTGTTATAAAACAACTTGGATCAATCAACGTTTGTAATTTGAAATCCAAATCTATAGTTCTCAATAATTTTACATGGCAATTTGACATTTGAATAAGCCTTCTCGACCTACTTTATAAATATTTTTTTTATTAATTTGTGATTTACCTCATGTGTTATATATTAAATTGTATACATAGATGTAGTCTTTAAGCCTTAAATTTTTTGACAATAGGATCTCCCTTTTTGTCGTGTTAGTCCAACAATTATGCAGGTTGCCAGAAATACCTCGAGCCATCTTCATGGCTTTGGAGTTGCCAAACGACATATAGACCAGGCATTTTGGGATACCTAAAAATGGTAACAGATAAAGTGAGTTCCATGGAGATAGAGTTGCTCGAATTGTACATAGCTAACAAAAGAAATGCAAGAAGTACCTACAGTTGTAGATAGATTTTTCCCAAAAACTAAGTCTAGCTCTACTACGGAAGACATCATAGGTGCCAAATATCTCAACGATCTATCGAGTTCAATATCTTCGGTTGTCTCTGATCCGCCACATCGCAAAGTTAAATGGAAGACTATGTCTTTTGGGACACGAAACAAACACGTTAAGTCAAGTAAAGAGTGAAGGAACTGAGATAAGATGAGTAAGTGTGAAATCCTACCCAAATGGCCGGCCATAATAAGGCTGCTCATGGTATCATCATCCGGGCAGGATGTATGCTTGACCAGGTACCATATAACCTCCTTTTGCATAGGAGCCCATGAAATAGCTGTCGATAGGGCAAGGTGTGACATCCTGAAATTTGACCCCGTTTCGATAAAGTGAAATGTGCATATCGTCGGCGCGCCTATGGTCCTTTTTCTCTGAGCTGATCACTCATGAGTTAGCTAACCTATTTGGTGAAGTCGTTAAGGGATATAACCGCGGTAAAATCCCTAAAAGCTACCTAATTGGTTAGATTGGACTAAAATCGTGTATGATCGATTTTAATCATGAAATTTAATTCGGTTTTGGGAATTAAATATTCGGGCGTGTCACAATTCATTTTTAAGATCCTGTCTCATCGTCCGTCAAATTATTGACGAGTCTGAAATTTCGATCAAGAAATTATTGGAGGAAAAATCGAAGGCCGAAAGAAAATAAAAAGGGAAAGAGAAGAAAATTCAATAGGAAAAGTAATGTATTTGCTTTTTCTTTTTCTCTCTCTCCATTCTCTTTTCTTTTCTCTCTTTTCTCTCTCTTCTTTTCTCTCTCTTCTCTCCTCTCTCCCTCCCCCTTCGTGCGATTCCCCCCACCGCCCATTCCCTCTCTCTCTCTTTCTTTGACTAGTCAATCCTTATCCTTCTCTCTCTCTCTCTCTCTCTCTCTCTTCTTCTTCTTCTTCTTCTTCTTCTTCCTTCCTCCGCACGTCCAGCAAGTGAACGAGAAGCCCGAACCAGAACTAGCTCGCCGAGAACCGTCGCCGCCCATCCCGCCGCCGCACCGCGTGCCCGTGCCGTCCCGTGCGCCCGCCGTCCCCCGCCGTCTCGTCGTCCGTCGCCGCTGCAGCCCCTTCCCCCGCGCGACCCAGCTGCTGTTCGCACCGACTAGCCACCGTTTGGCCACCTCCGGCCACCGCCCAACCCTGCCGGACCACCCCCGCGACCCCCTCGCCCTCCGCCGGTCTTCCCCCGCCGCCCTAGCCGCCGGAACGGCTCCGTACAGCCGCGACCAGCATACCCACGAAGTGGGTATCTAGCTCTTTCGGGCTCGTTTTGGGCCGTTTCCTGGCCCCGAACCCGAGCCGTGCTTTGGGAACAATCGTTCCTCGCGTCGCCGCCGTCGGATTGATCCGATTTGCGCGCAATTTGGTGAGTAATCTCACTAATCCAAGATTAGTTGGCTAATTATGCTTAATGTTGGTTTAGTTTTAATTAATTATGTTTAGGTTGTTAGATTAGAATAAATTAGTAATTATTAGTCAATTGTGATGTGATTTAGATAAATTGATTGCGCAATTAACAAGTAGACGTGGTCTACTAATTATTGAAAGCATCTCGGGAATTGTCCGACCCTAATCGGGCTTCAATTTGGCGATTCGGGCCTAAGTGGGATTTTTGTCATTTTAATATTAATTTTCGGAATTAAATTAAATAATTATTTATTTTCTGAAAATTCAAGGGAGATGGTCCGGAATCGGAAAATTATGCTGATGACCGTGGTGAAGTCTGTTTATTTAATCGGGCTTTAATTTGAGCTAAATTGAATTTTATTGTTAATTGTTTAATTTTCGAAATTATTATATAATTATTTATTTTTCGGAAATTAAGGTTGAGATGGCCAGTGACCAGAAAATTATGCTGATGATCGTGGTGCAGCCCGTTTATTTAAATTAGCTTTATTTTGAGCTAAATGGAAATTTTTAATAATTATTAATTAATTTTCGAAATTAATTAATTATTTATTTTTCGGAAATTAAGAATTTGATGGCCGACGACCGAAATTTCGTGCTGATCATCGTGGTGCAGTTCATTTATTTAATTGAGCTTTATTTTGTGCTGAAGTGAATTAATTGTGATTACAAGATTATTTTCCTAGGTTAATTAATTTGGAAAATTAATTGGAAAATAACGGGTGTCGGTTGACAGCACCAAAAGTGTTTTGGTGGACACTAATAATGGTGAGAATTGTGGAATCAAAATTATCATTATAGTTTGGCTAAGGCCAATAGTGTGCTAATGCACGATATTTTATTAATGATGATAAAAGATGAAAGGAAATGCTTTGTGTGAAGAAATGATGTGTGATGTGGCTCGGCGATTATTACATCGCTTTGGCATGTAGGATGCCTTAGAGAATGCACGTAAATTGTTGGATAGTTGATCATGCCTGTGTGGCAGTAATTGATCATGCCTGTGTGACGATAGTTGATCATGCATGTGTGGCGATAATTGATCATGCCGGTGTGGCGTAGATTGTGCCTGCGTGGCTATATTTCTGTGTATCGAGTATCGTGCCCATGTGGCTGGAGGAAAGTGGAATGCCTACGAGTATGCACATAAAGTGTTTATTGTACATCACCTTGGCGAATAGACGCCCGAGAGCATTACTGTAGCTCTATGACTGAGTGTACTATTGGGGATTATATGGTGTGGAGTGAGATGACCTGGAAATGGTCCAATTGACATGTAATCGACAAGGTCGATTGATCATTGCTGTGATTTGATGTGGTGAATTGATTGACTGAATGGAAATGACCGTGAGTGGTCTTGTTGGCTTGTAATCGACTAGGTCAATTTGATCGATGCTGGGGTCGGTGATATGATTGCTTGAATGCCTAGTGTGAATTGTACTAACTTGCAGGTGGGATCTGATGCTAAGGTACGTCTTCTGACCTATGCGTGTTTAGGCAGCCTTTAGTATAATAGTTTACTAATCGGGCTTAGTGGGGTAGAACTCGCCGAGACGTAGTCTCATCCCGGTTTGGGGAAAACATTTCGGGATCCCGACGAGGAGCGAGGAGGAGGGATTTGTGAAGGAGAACTCTGAGGTGAAATTGAGGAAGAGAATGATCTGAGTGAAGAGGAATCAGAAAAGGATCAGGATGATCCCGAGCATGACTTAGACGAGGATTGAAATCCCATCTCTTTGTGAACCCCTTTTGTATATGTGTAGATAGAGTGAGACTCTGAATTTGTGAATAGTTTGTGAAGTGCTCTGTTTAATGCCATGTATAAAGGTTTGGTTGTAAATTTTCAATATGAAAAATATAGCCTGCTTTTCTATCCCATTGTTTTATTGTCTGGGGATTTTAACTGCTTCCGCATGTGCTTAAAGAATGAAAGGGTCGGCGATACATTGTCCTGGGATATCGCATTATAAAATCGACCAAGTCGACGAATGTGTGCGTGCTCGAGGATCGGGCGTGACATCCAGTTTAAGTGGTATCAGAGCGAGGTTGAAGATTGGAGTGATAAGGAGCGTTGACCATGGGATAGTTAGTAGGAAAGGCCTTTAAATTCATGCCGATGCATGTCTGTGTTAGCTTTGTGCTAAAATTGTTTGTTGTTTGGATCGCTCTGTTTCTAATTCGGTGTTGAATTGGAAACAGGTGTTAGTTGAGTGAAACTACACCATGAGCGACCAGGAGCCGAGAACTCCTGCAAAGAGGACCAGTAGGGCCATTATTCGGGGTAGAGCTTCGACTCATGTCGGAACTCGAGGCGGACATGGTCGAGCGCCAGCACAGGCTAGCGCAAGTGGAGTGAATCCACCTGTCGTAGATGTCGGGGTAGCAGCCCCTAATGATCCTAGGATGGATGGGATCTTGCGTGTTCTGGAGGCGATGGGTAATAGAATGGATCGGCAAGCCGCCGCTGTCGGCCTTGCTCGAGCCGCCGCCGCAACCGCCGCCGCTACCGAGTTGCACTGCCGCCGCGCGCGCCGCAGATCGCACCTACCGTTGCTTCAGCCGCCGTGAATGTTGAGAATCCACCAGAGATAGTGGTTGCTGCAAGACCAATCCATAAGTTGGTGGAGCATTTCCTAAGGTTAAATCCGCCATTGTTTACTGGGTCTGGAGACCCCGAAGCTGCTTCTTCATGGATTCAGAAGCTTGAGAAAGCGTTTGCACTACTAATGTGCAACAAGGCTGAGAAAGTAATGTTAGCAACTTACCAGCTGGAGGGAGTTGTTCAGGATTGGGACACTTTCCGCGAAGCCTTCAATGATAAGTTCTTCTCTGAGACTGCCAGAGAGGTGAAGATGGTTGAATTTCAACGTCTTCGCCAGGGTTCCCTAACTGTTGATGAATATGAAGCGAAGTTCGCTGAACTTTCGCGGTATGCCCCTGAGTTAATTGAGAATCCTGTGAACCGAGCGAGGAGGTTCAGAGATGGATTCAGACCGGACATAAGGAGTGCCTTAGTCCTTCTAGATCTAAAGACTTATAATGATCAATATCGAAGAGCTCAGAAGATTGAGAAGGATCAGAATGATCGAGCCGTCGCATCTGGATTGCGGTTTGGTTCGAACCAAGACAGAAATTGGTTTGAGAAAAGACCGATGATTGGAGGTAGATCTCATGTTCCACCCAGTAAGGAGGGTGGAATTAGAAAGTCGGAACCCAATCGGATTGGTGTGTGTCGTTTCGCGGAAGACAACATGGATCGGCCCCATGCTTTCCTAGGACAAGAGTTTGCTATGAATGTCGCCAGCACGGCCACATAGCCAAAGATTGTCCCCAAAGAAAGATGGGACAACAACAGCTGCCACCACCGCCACAGATGGGTCAAAACCGAGGACTCCCGCCATTAATTGCATAACAAGGTAGACCATTCGGACCTCCAACTCAAGGACGGACATATGCCATCACTAATGGACAGGACAAAGGGAAAGCACCGCAGATAGAGCATCGCTAGAATGGTGAAGGGGACATGAACAAACCAACTATGCACCGATAAGAAGAAGAACGTTTTGGAGTGACTTTATGGAAGTAGCAAAATGAAATTTTGGTTAAGTTTATAGAATTTCAGTTTGTGAAAATGAAGTTGTAAAGAGAAGAATCACTGACTAGAGTGGTACTTGAATATTTTGTTTGTGTGTAACTTGATGTCCTATATAAAAAGGTTGGGCTTATGGAAAAGTTGACTTTCTGAGTTCTGACGATGGGACACTAAGGTTCCATGGACGTTTAGTTGTGCTTAACGATGTAGAGCCTAAAGATGATGTTTTGCCCGAATTGCATCGTGGTAGTTATAGCATTCGTCCTGGAAGTATCAAAATGTAGCAGAATCTGCGTCAACACTACTGGTGGTCAGGTATGAAGGCGGACATCGCCAAGCATGTGGCCAAGTGTTTGACTTGTCAGCAAGTAAAAGCCTAGCATTGCAAGCCGAGATGATTTCTGCAACCTCTCGCGATCCCAGAGTGGAAATGAGAGCATATCACGATGGACTTCGTGACTGGACTACCAAGGAGTCAGAGGGGAAATGATTCGATTTGGGTAGTAGTTGACAGACTGACAAAGTCGGCTCACTTCATTACAGTTCGAAAGGTCCTGAGTCTTGATAGGCACGCAGACCTGTATGTGTGTCAGGTGGTTCAAATGCATGGAGTGCCAGTTACGATAACATCCGACAGAGACCCGAGGTTTACTGCTGCTTTTTGGAAGAGTTTGCAGAGTGCTTTAGGTATAAAGCTTCAGTATAATACGGCATATCGTCCTCAAACGGATGGCCAGTCGGAAAGGACAATTCAGTTTGAAGACATGCTGAGAGCGTGTGTAATAGACTTCAGAGGAAGTTAGGAAGATCAGCTTCATCTAATGGAATTCACCTACAACAACAGTTATCAACAGAGCATCAAGATAGCTTCATTTGAAGCGTTGTATGGCAGAGCATGCAGAACTTCAGTGTGTTGGGATGAAGTCAGAGAAAGGAAGAAGGCAGACCCAGAGTTGATTCAACAATCTGTAGATGCCGTGGCAGTGATCAGAGACAGATTAAAGACAGCGCAGAGCAGGCAGAAAAGTTATGTAGATAAGCGTCGAAGGTCTTTGGAATTCCAAGTTGGTGATCGCGTTTTTCTAAAAGTGTCACCAATGAGGGGAACTTTGCGCTTTGGTAAGAAAGGCAAGTTGAGTCCGAGGTACGTAGGTTCATTTGAGATTCTTGAAAGAATCAGAAACCTAGCGTATCGTCTTGCATTGCCGCCAAGATTAGTGCAAGTGCATGACGTCTTTCACATGTCAATGTTAAGGAAGTGCAAGCCTGACTCGACCCATGTACTCAATTTCGAGGAATTGGACGTGGATGACTGTGTGTCATACGTTGAAAGCCCGGTTCGAATTGTCGATCGCAAAGAGAGCAAGTTCTGCGTACAAAGACCATTTCGTTGGTCAAAGTGGTCTGGCAACACCATGGTACTGGAGGAGCGACTTGGGAGACTGAAGAGTCGATGAGACAATTGTACCCCCGCCCTTTTGAGCAAAGTGTGTAAAGGTTTAAATTTCGAGGACGAAATTTTTATAAGAGGGGAAGAGTTGTGACATCATGAAATTTGACCCCGTTTCGATAAAGTGAAATGTGCATATCGTCGGCGCGCCTATGGTCCTTTTTCTCTGAGCTGATCACTCATGAGTTAGCTAACCTATTTGGTGAAGTCGTTAAGGGATATAACCGCGGTAAAATCCCTAAAAGCTACCTAATTGGTTAGATTGGACTAAAATCTTGTCCGGTCGATTTTAATCATGAAATTTAATTCGGTTTTGGGAACTAAATATTCGGGCGTGTCACAATTCATTTTTAAGATCCTGTCTCATCGTCCGTCAAATTATTGACGAGTCTGAAATTTCGATCAAGAAATTATTGGAGGAAAAATCGAAGGCTGAAAGAAAATAAAAAGGGAAAGAGAAGAAAATTCAATAGGAAAAGTAATGTATTTGCTTTTTCTTTTTCTCTCTCTCCATTCTCTTTTCTTTTCTCTCTTTTCTCTCTCTTCTCTCCTCTCTCCCTCCCCCTTCGTGCGATTCCCCCCACCGCCCATTCCCTCTCTCTCTCTTTCTTTGACTAGTCAATCCTTATCCTTCTCTCTCTCTCTCTCTCTCTCTCTCTCTCTCTTTCTTCTTCTTCTTCTTCCTTCCTCCGCACGTCCAGCAAGTGAACGAGAAGCCCGAACAGAACCAGCTCGCCGAGAACCGTCGCCGCACATCCCGCCGCCGCACTGCGCGCCCGCGCCGCCCCGTGCTCCCGCCGTCCCCGCCGTCTCGTCGTCCGTCGCCGCTGCAGCCCCTTCCCCGCGCGACCCAGTGCTGCTGTTCGCACCGACTAGCCACCGTTTGGCCACCTCCGGCCACCGCCCAACCCCGCTTAGGACCACCCCGCGACCCCCTCGCCCTCCGCCGGTCTTCCCCCGCCGCCCTAGCCGCCGGAACGGCTCCGTACAGCCGCGACCAGCATACCCACGAAGTGGGTATCTAGCTCTTTCGGGCTCGTTTTGGGCCGTTTCGGCCCCGAACCCGAGCCGTGCTTTGGGAACAATCGTTCCTCGCGTCGCCGCCGTCGGATTGATCCGATTTGCGCGCAATTTGGTGAGTAATCTCACTAATCCAAGATTAGTTGGCTAATTATGCTTAATGTTGGTTTAGTTTTAATTAATTATGTTTAGGTTGTTAGATTAGAATAAATTAGTAATTATTAGTCAATTGTGATGTGATTTAGATAAATTGATTGCGCAATTAACAAGTAGACGTGGTCTACTAATTATTGAAAGCATCTCGGGAATTGTCCGACCCCTAATCGGGCTTCAATTTGGCGATTCGGGCCTAAGTGGGATTTTTGTCATTTTAATATTAATTTTCGGAATTAAATTAAATAATTATTTATTTTCTGAAAATTCAAGGGAGATGGTCCGGAATCGGAAAATTATGCTGATGACCGTGGTGAAGTCTGTTTATTTAATCGGGCTTTAATTTGAGCTAAATTGAATTTTATTGTTAATTGTTTAATTTTCGAAATTATTATATAATTATTTATTTTTCGGAAATTAAGGTTGAGATGGCCAGTGACCAGAAAATTATGCTGATGATCGTGGTGCAGCCCGTTTATTTAAATTAGCTTTATTTTGAGCTAAATGGAAATTTTTAATAATTATTAATTAATTTTCGAAATTAATTAATTATTTATTTTTCGGAAATTAAGAATTTGATGGCCGACGACCGAAATTTCGTGCTGATCATCGTGGTGCAGTTCATTTATTTAATTGAGCTTTATTTTGTGCTGAAGTGAATTAATTGTGATTACAAGATTATTTTCCTAGGTTAATTAATTTGGAAAATTAATTGGAAAATAACGGGGTGTCGGTTGACAGCACCAAAAGTGTTTTGGTGGACACTAATAATGGTGAGAATTGTGGAATCAAAATTATCATTATAGTTTGGCTAAGGCCAATAGTGTGCTAATGCACGATATTTTATTAATGATGATAAAAGATGAAAGGAAATGCTGTGTGAAGAAATGATGTGTGATGTGGCTCGGCGATTATTACATCGCTTTGGCATGTAGGATGCCTTAGAGAATGCACGTAAATTGTTGGATAGTTGATCATGCCTGTGTGGCGGTAATTGATCATGCCTGTGTGGCGATAATTGATCATGCCTGTGTGGCGATAGTTGATCATGCAAGTGTGGAGTAGATTGTGTCTGCGTGGCTGTATTTCTGTGTATCGAGTATCGTGCCCATGTGGCTGGAGGAAAGTGGAATGCCTACGAGTATGCACATAAAGTGTTTATTGTACATCACCTTGGCGAATAGACGCCCGAGAGCATAATTTTTTCAACTAATACCTTTACCATCCTTATTCTTCCTCCCCGAGCAGCATTGCAGAGAGCCCTCCTAAAAATAAGATCATCATAATTTCGAGGCAAGAGCTTGACGAGGTTCTCAACCAGTTGATCTTGTGCGCAATAACCGCAACTTCGAGCAAAGTAACGGATTCATCTTTTACTCTCATAATTTCGGCCGTCATTGCTCTGCTATCGCCGTTCATGATATGCTCGACATCTTTCCATTGACCACGCAGTGCAGCTTTAAACAATGGTCGATACTTTTCATCGACCACCGCTGTTGGCGCGACTGCCAAACATTAAAAATCCTCAGGCTTTTGCACTTCTAGATTGTTAGGTCAATTGTAACCGTTGCACTTGCTCAAAGTTTCGATGAACCACAGATGCAAGCCAAGGGGCAGTCGTATACCCAACATATTATTTTCTATGAGGGCATTTGTTTACTCTTTGGAAGTTTTTTTTTTTTTTTTTTTGGGGGGGGGCTTTCTCAATTATAATTCAAGATATTGATCAGATTTTAACAATTATGAAAAGATTATATTTGAAGTTACACGTCAGCTTTTGTATGCTTAAAATTTAAATTATTGCGGACTAAAAAATGTCAAAATGCATGAAAGGCAAGATTTATTATAAACGAAGATTAATAGTTCAAACGGACAAACCTTTATTTTCTAATTGATTGATGGACTTCGGGTAGTGTCCATAAGAAGTTGGTCTATGACGGTCTTGGGAAGCTTTATCAGCTGCCGTGCCAATGCTCCCTTCGCTCCCTTCTTCGTCAGCCACTTTGTTATCCAAAAAAGAAATGAACATAAATAACCTTAGATGAAACTTTGTATGCTTTAGATCGTCGATACGTGACTAGCATCAAGCTCATTCATTGCATGGAATTTTCTGTGTTAAACTTTTAAACGAAATTTTTTAGCATTACACTTGATAGAGATTATGAGTTTTTTTCGATATAGGCATTATATCACAAATTAGTTTTATGGGCCTCCTAACTTTCGTACCTTGGTCAATGTGCTTTTTAGTGAGTTTTTATTTCTCGTAGTCATTGATTTTATCTGCGACATTATTCATAAATTAAGTCTATACAAAATTTTATCTATCTCCACAATTTCACTTATCAATCATAATATAATTTATATACAAATATAAATAAAAGAATTAACTTAAGCACATCTATTCATCAATTAATACAATAGATTTATAAGTTATAATTGAGGAAAAGAACATTACAAGTGTCATAACTTTTGTATGGCACTCGCTTGAGTGTCATTTTTTTGTAGATATAACTTTTTAATTGATCACTTAAGCGCCAATACCTTTTTAAATGTTCACCCCATGTGTTATACCATGTTAGATTTTTGGTTCTTGGGCGGATGCCTTTTAAAAGTTATGACACATAAGTGATTGATTCAAAATTATACATTCAAATGAATGTGTTATCTTGGACCAAAAAAAAAAAAAAAAATGAATGTGTTATCATGGTACTCAGGTAAGTCACTTTGTCAAAATTACAAGGACAAATGTGTTATTTGCCCAAATAATTCTAAAGCAAGTCTTTTCCAAAAAGAATAGTTTCAATTTCTAATGATTCAGTTGAACTTTCCAAATTTTTAAGAAATCATCTTCCATTGGTGTAGCTTTTCAAAGCAATTCTGGTACAAAATAATATCAATTTTGGTCTTGTTCATTTTTAAGGTTTAAATTTTGAAAACACGGAAACCAAAATTTCTGCCAAACGTATTCTCATTGAGAATTTTTGGAAATGAAAACAAGAAATCGCAAAATTTCCTCGTACCATTTTATTAAAAAAAAATGTCCGGACACTTATTAAGTAATAAAATAAAGAAATACTACAATTTTCAATACATTTACTGTCCCTGACGTTGCTTATATTACTTTGAAATTAACACTCAAAAAGCGTAATTTTTCCGATTTTGCCATTGCCTTGTGGGATCAAATCAGAACAACAAAGGAAAGAAAGGAACATGCCTGGCGGTGGTGGCAACTTCGACCCGCTGCTTTGGATATCCATGGAGGATTCTTTGCCGTGAATTCTCAGTAGCGCTGTAGCTGAAGCAGAGAGAGTGTATTTTTACGTGGTTGAAGTCGAACTTATTTTGTGTTCTCATGGAGATCTCCTTTTATAGATGGACTTGTGGATGGAGACCAACCTACCACCGGAGATGATGTACCATTGTCTTTTCCTGAATGACGTCTTCATTTCCGAATTTTATGACATCAGAAATTTTATGGAAATTCCTTTTATCCACAAAAAGTGTAAATTTGGAAAATTCACTTGAAAAAAATACAAGCGTCACAGTATTACTCTTTTTTCTTTTCTTCCACCATCCCCTGCTTTGCAAACAACATATTTCTATGGATTTTTTTTCCAAGTGCACTAACGGTATAAAAATTTATTTACATAAGCAGGTTTTATAAAATGACACATATGCAATTTTAGTTTCAGCATGTAGATTTATTCCATGAACAGGATTTATACCTCCATTCTAAGACTGCTTGTGTAAAAAAAAAAAGGGGGAAAAAGACTTTCACACTGACGGTGTATGACATATGAATCTATTTCAACAGGCTTTATTCTCATTTTCTTCAAACAAGCAGGTTTTGAATAATGAAACATAACCAATTATTTTGTAAGTAACTTAATTATTGGAAAAATAAGGAATGAAGAGGAAAAATTTAGATGGAAAGTTAATTAATGGAATTAGTAAAAACAAAGAAGGAAACGTTTTTCATTTGCATCGTGAGACAAGCACGTTTGAAAGTATGAATTCGTGTATGAAATTATAGAGGACTCTTCTCAAATTGTATACATGTCACACAAGAGGATGGAGAGAAAAGAGATTTATAAGGTCATTGGCATATGGCAATTGACTCTTAGGCAACTCTTATTCTACAGTAGGCAGAAATTACTCTTATCCCAGTGACAAGTTTATGTAAAAAAAGAATTTTTATGATGGAAAAAAAAAACTTAATCGTTGGAAATATAAGGAATGAAGAGGAAAAATTTAGATGGAAAGTTAATTAATGGAATTAGTAAAAACAAAGAGGAAACGTTTTTCATCTGCATCGTGAGACAAGCACGTTTGAAAGTATGAATTCGTGTATGAAATTATTGAGGACTCTTCTCAAATTGTATATATGTCACGCAAGAGGAAGGAGTGAAAAGAGATTTACAAGGTCATTGGTATATGGCAATTGACTCTTAGTCAACTCTTATTCTACAGTAGGCAGAAATTACTCTTGTACAGTGTAGATTGAGGATATTCAAAACTTTTACATGATCCAATAATTGCGAGCATTTATAGAATGCTTTACAGATAGGCACGATGTAACTGGCCAAAAGTAATGGCCCCCATAAAAGTAAAAGAGCACAATAACACAAGCCAAATAGCCGACAGAAGATGTCATTGGAGCGGAGACTGCTGCCAGAGTTCCTCAATAAAAGGACGCGACACTCTTGCCTCTTTTCAAATCCAAAGCAGAAAAATAGCTTTCACGTGGATGAAGACTTAAAGTCAATTTGTGTTGTCACGGACTTTCTCTGTTTATATATACACTTCCGCACGGATCGAAAGTTCCAGCCGCACGTGATGTACCCATTTTCTTTTTCCCGACGCTTCGTCTGTTTTGCGAATTTGTAGCGTTTTTTAAAATTATTTTTTAAAAAGCAATTATATATTTTTTGGTATTCAACTAAAACTTTAAAATGAACTAGAAAATATTTTCTATCATTCGGCATAGAAAATTCGATCCCATTTTCCTTTGTGCACTCATTTTAATAAATATGTTTTATTTTGTTTTTCTATTTTTTCTAAAATTTGATTTTTAAAATTTTAAAATTTTAATTTTCTTTTACTTTTTTTTTTTTAATTTTTATTTTTTTTTTTTTTTAATTTTTTCCTTTTATTTTTCATTTTCCTTCTTCTTCTTTGGTTGATCGCCGGCCATGGCAATGGCCGCCGACCACCCACAATCAAGCCTCAAGCTCAAGGCTCGTTGATTTGGCAAGGCCCGAGGCCAGTGAGCTTGAGCATGTGGTGAGGCTCACGCTTGCCAATCGAGCAAGCCTTGAGCTTGACACTCACTAGAGGTCGACGATTTTGAGGCTCGCCTATGGCCGGTTGCCGGCCATCGCCATGATCAGCAATCGGCCAAGAAAGAAGAAAAGCAAAAAGAATAAAATGAAAAGAATAAAAAATTTGAATTTTTAAGAAAATAATAAAATAAAAAGAAAGAAATGGGGGCTAGTAGGGGTGCGAGATAAGAGAGAGTGAGTGAAGAAAATATTTTCCCTTATTTGAAATTAAAAAACATTTTCCCTTATTTTAGAAGATTTTTTTTCCTTTTATGGGAATTTTTTTTCTCAATCAATTCATTTTCCATGAAATGAACGCTGGAAAATCATAAAAATATTTTCTTGGAAATTGATTTCCACGAAATGAACGGAATGTGATTGACAACTGCTTTTCCAAAATTTATGACACCAGAAACTTTATGGAAATTCCTTTTGTTTACAAAAGTGTAAATTTGGAAAATTTACTAAAAGAAGATATAAGTGCAATTTCACATAATCAATTTTTTTTCCCTCTTCGATCCTTGCTTTGCAGACAACATATTTTATTGAACTTTATTCAGTGCACTTGCGGTGTAAATTTTTCTTTATATAAGTAGGTTTTATAGAATGACACATAAGATTTTTATTTTTAGCAAGTAGGTTTAATCCACAAATAGGTTTTTTCCATTTTGAGACTGCTTGTGTAAAAAAGACTCATACTGATAACATATGTAACATGAATCCTATTTCGATTGATTTTTATTATGTAAAGGCCAGTTCGTACAAGCAGGTTTTAGATAATGACACATAATCAATTTAAATTTTTTGCACGTAACAATCTTCAATAAATAGATTTATATTACCATTCAGAGACATTTTTGGGAAATTTTTTTTTTATGATGCCGATGTATATAATATTTTTATTATCATCGCTTGATTTTTACTTTCAGAAATCATGGAAAAAAAATCATTTTCTTCACCTCTGTTTTTTGTATTTTTTTTTTTCATTGGGAGACTTTTTATGATGCCGATGTATATAATAAAACAAAGTTTGAAACGAGAATGGCCACCAGCAATTTGGTATTTTTCCAAGAACTCTCAAATTGAAAACAATCGAAAATAGAGGCTGTATCTTTTAAGGAAGAAAAATCAAGAAAGAATTAAAAGTATTGAAACAAAAACATCAAGTCGAAACTATCACAGTGTTTGAATAGATACAACCTTTTCTCTGAAACGTTGCATTTTTAACATATACCATTTCAAAAGACAAACTGTAAATTCAGATAATATTTTTTAAAATATAACTTTATCTAATTAATTGAGTTTTTTTTAGTTTTTTCCCCAATTTTTAACTTAAGAAAAGATGCAACCTCTCAAAGGTTGTAAGTCAATTAGCAATTGTTGGCCAAAAAGAAAAAGAAAAGAAAAGAAAAAGAAAACCATCACTCATATCTTTTCGATATGGGACAAGGTGCTTTTTTAGTTTTTAACTGTCAATCATATCTTTGCAATATGAGAAAAGACCCCTCTTAGTTTGTATCAATAAATGGACTCCCACTTAGATGCTCTATGAAATTATCTTTTTCTTTTGGGCTTGACAAAAGTGAGGTGCTCATTTTGCTGAATTATACAACTAAAGACTTGCAAATTAAGTTGCTCAAATAGCTTTTACAAGCCCAAATAGCAACTTAACTTGGTAAGGACTCGACTTGATCATGGTGTCAACTATCAAGGGATGGAATGAACTCTATATAAGAAAGAGGGATAAAGTCATCAAATTGAAGTTCTCTACTTTAGTTTTTGGGTTGACAAAAGTGAGATGTTCATTTTGCTGATGAATTATATGACTACAGGCTTGCAAATTAAGTTGCCCGAATAGCTTTTCAAAGCCCAAGAAGCAACTTAACTAGGTAAAGACTCAACTTGATCATGGTGTCGACTGTCAAGGGATGGAATGAACTCTGTAGTAAGAAAAAGGGATAGAGTCATCGAATTGAAGTTCTTTACTTTTGCTTTCAGGCTTGACAAAAGTGAGATGCTCATTTTGTTGATGAATTATACGATTAAAGGCTTTCGAATAGCTTTCCGAATCCCAAGAAGCAACTTAACTTGATAAAGACTCAACTTGATCATGGTGTCAACTGTCAAGGGATGGAATGAACTCTATGGTAAGAAAGAAGGACAGGGTCATCAAATTGAAATTCTCTACTTTTGCTTTTGGGCATGACAAAAGTGAGGTGCTCATTTTGGTGATGGATTATACGACTATATGCTTGCAAATAAAGTTGCCTGAATAGTTTTCCCTAGCCCAAGAAACAACGTAACTTGGTAAAGACTCAACTTGATTATAGTGTCAACTATCAATGGATGAAATGTACTCTATAGTAAGGAAGAGGGTCATAGTCATCATATTGAAGTTCTTTACTTTTGCTTTCAAGCTTGACAAAAGTGAGGGGCTCATTTTGTTAATGAATTATACGACTAAAGGCTTGTAAATTAAGTTGCCCGAATAGCTTTCCTAAGCCCAAGAAGCATCTTAACATGGTAAAAACTCAACTTGATCATGGTGTCAACTATTAAGGGATGGAATGATCTTTATAGTAAGAAAGAGGGATAGAGTCATCAAATTGAAGTTCTTTACTTTTGCTAAGAAAGAGGGATAGAGTCATCAAATTAAAGCTCTTTACTTTTTCTTTTGAGCCTGACAAAAGTGAGGTTCTCATTTTACTAATGAATTATACAATTGAAGGCTTGCAAATTAAGTTGCCTGAATAGCTTTTCCAAGCCCAAGAAACTAATTAATTTGGTAAAGACTCAACTTGATCATGGTGTCAATTGTCAAGAGATGCAATGAACTCTATAGTAAGAAAGAGGAACATAGTCATCAAATTGAAGTTCTTTACTTTTACTTTTGGGCTTGACAAAAGTGAGGTGCTCATTTTGATGATAGAATTATAAAACGAAAGACTTGCAAATTAAGTTGCCCAAATAGCTATACCGAGCCCTAGATGCAACTTAACTCGGTAAAGACTCAACTTGATCATGGTGTCAATTGTCAAGGGATGTAATGAATGCTATAAAAAGAAAGAGGGACAAAGTCATCTTAATGTAGTAGTTTCATTACTAGGGACTCAACCTAAGGGTCTGTGGCACTAGAACCTGAGGCTACTTGCTCATTAGTATAGGTCTAGTTTATATACTCAGAGATAAACTTTTTTACACTCAAGTAATCCAATCACTATAAAGTGGAAAAAAGATATGCTTGCTCGTTGTAATTGTAGAGTTTCACCTTTACTTTAAGGGAGGTACTTGTATATGAGGAAGGAATGGACTCCCCCTAGTGGAGGGTAAAATTCTTTGATAACTAAGGGGATGCATGATAACCAAAATTTCTATTCAAAAATAATTTTTCTATTCCAGACCTGTTTTTAGAATAGAAACCTATTTGATAAACCTACTCAGTTTTTCTAATTTGGAAGAGAAATCAGAAATAATTTCTCCCACTAAACCCTAATTTCGGTGAGTCCTCCCTCATCTCCTCTACGTCTCTGTCTCCTCCTCCTCCTCCGCCTCTTCTTTTTTTTTTTTTAAAAATAAAAAAAATAAAAATATTCATTTTATTCATTTAAAAATAAAAAAATTATTTAAAATTTATTAAAAATAAATAAATTATTTTTTTCATTTTATAATTTATTTATTTTAAATTTATTAAAAATAAATTATTTATGATAAATAAAAATAAATTTAATAAATTTATTTTTATTTGCCTTGAGTGTTTTGCCAAATAAAATTATTTTTATTTTTTATTTTTATTCATTTTAAAATAAATTTACTCGTAAAATAAAATAAAGAATAAATAAAATAAATTTATTTTTAAGGATATTTTTAGTTTAAAATAAAATGATATTTTTATTTTATTTTTTATGATTTATTTTATTTTATTTTATTTTATTTTGTTACTAATCATTTTTTATTTTTATTTTTTATATTAAAGGTCATCGGTCATCGCCACCGCCGTCCGAAAGGAAGAAATTTTGTGTCGTTATCAAATGAATTTCTATTTTTAGAGTAGAAATTTTATGTCATTATCAAACGGTTATTTTTGCTTAGAAACTCTTTTAGAAATAAAAATAAAAAAATTTATTTCTGTTCCAGAAACTATTTCTGGAACAAAATGGTTGTTATGCGCGCCCTAAATATCTGACCCATTTTTGCATTCTCCCCTTACATCGTTGTTGAAAGACTCTACCGAGGAGAGCAAGCCAAGATGACGACCAAGTGAAAAACAAGGGATTTCGAATTATGCAGAACAACCTGTAGGCACATTTTCATGTTCTGACTAAGAAAAAAAATTAGATATAGGCGATGCGGTCTTAAAATATGCCAAAACTTGTATTTTCTCGTGGTTCTTTTCTTTGGTTTATCATTGAACAAACATAACCCTGACCTTGGCTACGAAAAAGAAAAAAATTAGTTAGTATGGGAAGGATTTTGTGCTCACTCTTTCTCTTACATATATTGAAGACGTTCGTTTAAGCATTGTATCAGCTCCTTCTCAATCCAGAGGTGTTCCAGGTGCGTTGTCCCTCAAAAGAGTTATTTCATTGAGAAATTAATTATCTGCAGCGGATCTTCATCAAATTGTTCTTTTCTAGGACACTTCTCAGTGTCTGCAAGGAGAACTTACTAACAAAATGGCCTGAAAAGTTTGCATATATTGCCGAAATATCGGAAGAGGAATTAAATGGACGCTATCACCAGCCATTCTTACAAGCTGCATTCAAGGGTAATTGGAAATCTGCTAAAAGATTTTTCGAACAATTTTCTGCTTAAATACGACCAAAATAACAAGCAGATCAGAAATAGGCTTCAGACAGCCACTTTGAGTGCACAAGACCAATTTGTTGAGAACCTGGTTGAGCTCTTGTCTCCACATTGTTGTCCTGTATAGAAGGATAAGGATGGTCAAGGCATCAGTAGTTACAAGCAATGCTAGGGTGACGCAACTTATAGATAATAGAGGACGTGCTCCTTTGGAAATATCCGCTCAGGAAGCTTCTAACCATAAGGAGATCGCCCGGTTCCTGGTAAAAGGTACAACAGACGATAGGCCAAGTCATCCCTTCACTTGTCCATCTGAATTTTTCCCCATTACTGCTCGCATCATCGTTGGTCATCATAGTAAGATCACTATCACTCTTAGTCGCAATTCCATCTGTTTTTTCGTTCATTCTTCACTTAGCATTTCCTTATCAATTTTACTGGTGAATTTGGACAGATATCACCCCTTTATCTTGTCGGGTGGTCCCCTCACTTAATTACCATGAAAAGAAGAAACTTTGATGGATGCTATTTTATACCGTACGCTTTGCCGAGGATGGAGTCTTTCATTCCCACCGGAACCAGGCTTACTGTTGTGGAAGCAATGATATACAAATGGCAATAATTTCTGCACTCGCAAAATGGGTCTAGTATCTTCTGACTAAAAAAAAAAAGAGTCTAGAATCCATATTTTAACCTATATATAATGGTGTTTGTCATAAATGGTTGCCTTAAATTTTAAAAATAAGCTTAAGTGGTCATAAATAAATTAGTTAACAAATTAATGGGTCTTAAATGGGTTTTGAATGGGCCATAAATAGGTTAGTTATTTATTAAGTTTGAGTGAGTTATGGATAGACAAGTCATTTTTAATTTTTCTTTTTATAAATTTTCATGATTTTTTATATTTTATTCTATTTCTTTTCCTTAAGGGTCGCCGGTCACCATCGATCATCACTAGTCACTGGTTGTCAGTTGTTGTTGATTGCCGGTCGCCGATTGCCGGCTAGTCATTAATCATTGGTCACCAACTATTGTCAATCATCGCCGAATGCTGCCAATTGCCGGTGGCCGCTGGCTGCCGCCAATTGTTAGTTGTTATCGATCATGGACGTAAAAGAAAACCAAAGAAAAAAAAAACATTGAAAATTTTAGAATTTTTTTAAAAATTATAAAAATTGTCTACAATATATATATATGTACATATATATATTTACAAAAAACAAGTTTTTCTAAATTGAGTCGAGTCGGGTATGAGTTGATTTGACCTGCCCATTTGACAGATTTATCAATGTCCCAAGGGTGAAGGCTTGGCTCTCGTAGCATTATGAACACTATGACCCTGTTTGGAAATTGGGATTTTGGGGGCAAAGATAATTGGAGTGGAAAATTTGGAACTGTGAGAACCTTTTTGGCATTTTTCATTCGCTCATGCTTCCAAGCATAGTGTAAGGCACTCGCTGCAAGGGGATGTGTTAATGAAATCAGGAGCAAGATATTTGCCATGTGGTTGAGTGGTTAATGGAGATAAATACCAATGTTGTTTATCCACGACTATCTTTTGTTTTTAACTTTTACATATTAACATGCTGGAATATGGGAAAATTGTCCAAAAAGTTTTAAATCTATTGCATTTTGGCCAATTTAATTATAAACATTTCAATTTTACAATTGAGTCCATTTGATCAATTTTAGCTAAAAATTGTTGACATGGATGCGATCGCTCTACATGATATAGCGGCTGACGTGGACATTTTTAAAATAATTTTTAATATATTTTGAAAATATTAACTAATTTTTTCTTTTTCTTTTCTTTTTTCTTTTTTTGTTTCCCATTGTGGCTAGCGATCACTGGAGCTCACGAGCCCTTGGGCAAGGGCCATGAAGACCTTGTCAACCATTAGTGATTGCTGCAACCCTCACCCAGCCTCCCCCAAATTTAGGCTAGGCCATTGCAGCTGCAAGCAAGGCCGCCTCGCCCAAATGTAGGTAAGTTTAGCCTTGTCAGCCACAAGCAAATGCCACCTCACTTGTGGCTAGCGAGGCCATGGTCACCTTCGTCTACGGCCAGCAAGGCAGCTAGCTTGTGCCCGTGTCTCACGATGGTTTGGGCGAGGTTGCCTTGCGATGGTCTAGGCAAGGTCATCCTTGTTGGTCGCGGGCGAAGGTGGCCATGGTCTCACTGGTAGTGGGCAAAGTCATGCAAGGGCTTCACGACCCTTACCCCGTGGCCACTAAGCTCTAGCGACCCTCACCTGTCATAATGGGAAATAAAAAAGGAAAAGAAGGAAGGAAAAGAACAAAGAAAAGAAAAACAAAACAAAAGATTAATAAAAATAATAAAATTTTGAAAAAAAAAATTATCCATGTTAGCATCAGCTATACCACGTAGGACAATCGGCATTTATATAAGCAATTTCAAGCTACAATGCTAAATTGACTTAATTGATAAAACATAAAAATATTTATGTTTCAATTGATAAAATTGAAAGGTTAAAAACTGAATTAACCAAAGTGTAATAGATCTAGGATTTTTTGGACAATTTTCCCGCTGAAATAGAAATAGAAGAGATTGGATATGGAACCTATGAAACTTGAGATGTATCTCCCACCAACAAGGAAGAACCTGCACTCTTTGGAGTTTAGGAGGGTTCGGCAAAGGAGTTTTTGATGACAAAATGGATCCACGCTGGGTACTATCTAATCGCTCCCCTTATGCTAATTTCCGATGACCCCGAAAGGTAATCGTTCTTGTTCTAATCCTCAAGGAGATATGAATTGAATTGTGACTGATATATGGAAATTTGGTTCATTTGTAAATTTTTTCTCTCCAAACTCAAATGCCCATTACTGATGTGTTTTCAAGATCTTAACTTTCGCTAGCATTCAAGCTACTTGCTTTTCAGGTAGTTTCATGAAAGAGTCCGTTGATAATGCTATATGCCTCATCGTGGATAGAACATGAAGTGATCCTTGATCGTGCTGTTTCATGCTTTCGACGGGAATGAAAAATTATAAAAACATTTCGTGCCCAGTACAAAATAAGGTCAATTTTGGCTGTTTTCAGTTTTAATGTTAAAAGTTTAGTAAACCCAGCCACCAAAATTTCTACCACACTTATTTCACTGAATTTTGGAGATAAAAACAAGAAATTGGAGAATCTCCATTATATAACTATATTTTGCATGAAAGCTGTCTCTTCATAAAGATTCTACCTTTTATCGAATTGAAGTTCTTTGCTTTTGCCTTTGGTCTTTGACAAAAGTGAGGTGCTCATTTTGCTAATAGCTTCGTACGACTAAAAGCTTGCCAATTAGGCTGTCTGAATAGCTTTCCCAAGCCAAAGAACCAACTTAACTTGGTAAAGACTCAACCACATCATGTTGTAAAGGGATGGAATGAACTCTTTAGTAAAAAAGAGGAACCAAGTCATCTTAAAGTAATGGTCCCATCATTAAGAAATGAACCTAATAATCTGTAGCATTGGAGTCTAAGACTACTTACCCACTAGTATAGGTCTACCTTAGACTCCTATGGATAATTTTTTTTTTATACACTCAGCTAATCCAACTCTATAAAGTGGAAAAAAAAAAAAAAAAGATGTGCTTGCTTGTTGTAATTGTAGGGGCTCACCTTTACTTTAAGGGACATTATAAAAACATTTCGTGCCCTGTACAAAATAAGGTCAATTTTGGCTATTTCCGGTTTTAATTTTAAAAGTTTAGAAAATGCAGCCACCAAAATTTCTACCACACTTATTTCACTGAATTTTGGAGATGAAAACAAGAAATTGGAGAATTTCCATTATATAACTATATTATGCATGAAAGCTGTCTCTTCATAAAGATTCTACCTTTAATCAAATTGTAGTTCTTTGCTTTTGCCTTTGGTCTTTGACAGAAGTGAGGTGCTCATTTTGCTAATAGCTTCGTACAACTAAAAGCTTGTGAATTAGGCTACCTGAATAGCTTCCCAAGCCAAAGAACCAACTTAACTTGGTAAAGACTCAACCTCATCATGTTGTAAAGGGATGGATGAACTTTTTAGTTAAAAAGAGGAATCAAGTCATCTTAAAGTAATGGTCCCATCATTAAGGAATGAACCTAATGATCTATAATACTAGAGTCTAAGGCTACTGGCCCAATAGTATAGGTCTACCTTAGACTCCTATGGATAATCTTTTTTTTTTTTTTAATACACTCATCTAATCCAACTCTATAAAGTGGAAAAAAGAAGATGTGCTTGCTTGGTGTAATTGTAGGGGCTCACCTTTACTTTAAGGGATGTTCCTTTATAAAACTCTTTGATAACTGAAGATCTTACCCATTTTTGCATGCTTTGTTTACTTCGTTGTTGAAAGAATCTAACCAAGAAAGCAACCCAATGGCGACGCTACCAAGTGAACAACAACGAAATTTGAATCATGCAGAACCAACAGTAGGTATCTGTTCAAGTTCCAAGCGACAAAAATTAGGGTATAGGCGATATGGTCTTAAAATATTCCAGAACTTGTATTTTCTTCATAATTCTATTTCTATGCTTTGTCATCGAACAAATATAACCCTGACATCGGCTAAGAAAATCAATTTGAGAAGGATTTTGTGCTCACTTTTTCTCCTACATTTATTGAAGATGTTCGTGTAAGTGTTCCATCAAATCCTTCTCAATTAAGAGGTGCTCTAGGTGCATTATCCCTCGGAAGGATTATTCCATTTTGAAATTAATATTTGGAGCAGATCTTCATGAAATTGTTCCTTTCTGGGACACTTCTTAGTTCTCACTGTGAGCAAGAAAAAAAAGTATTAACTTGGCCTGAAAAGTTCTCATCCATTGCAGAAATACTGGAAAACGGAGTGGATGCACACTATTACCAACCATTGATCGAAGCTGCATTCAGGGGCGATTGGGAATTCGCTAAAAGATTTTTCGTACAAGATACTGTTTCAAGGACGGCCAAAATAACAAGCAGATCAGAAACAGTGCTTCACATAGCCGTTTGGAGTGCACGAGACCAATTTTTGGAGAACCTGATTGAGCTCTTTTCTCCACATCCGGAAGAGCTTGAAATGGTTGATTGTGACGGCCGCACAGCCCTCCACATTGCTGTCCTGTGTGGAAGGATAAGGATGGTCAAGGCATTAGTTAGAAGTAATCCTAGGTTGACGCAACTTGATGATAAGGAAGGACGTGTTCCTTTGGAAATATCTGCTTGGGAAGCTTATATGCATAAGGATATTGCCTGGTTCCTGGCGAAAAATACAACAGACCATGAAAGTCAGCCCTTCAGCGGTCCCTATGCATTTTTCCTCATTTATGGTCTCACCGTCGCTGGTCACCATGGTAAGATCACCATCACCCTTTATCTCAATTCCATCTGTTTTTTTCCTTCATTCTAGACTTGGCTTCTTTTCGTGATCGACTCTTCTGGTGAATTTGGATAGATATAACCCTTTATCTAGTAGGGCGGTACCCTCGCCTAATTACCTTGAAATACTCGCGTATACTGGACCAATTGGCGATAGTGAAGTCTAACTTTCGCAGCGGAACCAGGCTCAATATTATGGAAGCATTGATATACGAATGTTCGTACTTTCTGCACTCGCATCCCTTCATCACTGATTCCCTTCAAGATGATCATACCCACCTCATCACCTGTTCTTTTGTTTCTCTGAACTGAAGGTCTTTCGGTGGACTTGAGCTACAAAACAACAGATGAAAATTCAGATCCAGGTAAGCCACAAATTTTGTAGTTGGGGGGCATCTAATTTAAGACATTCTAAGATTTTTTACTTAAGCAGTTTTCTTATATTAGCAAAGGAAACCAAAAATGACTGTTTCTTTGAAGGATATATTCTGGTTCCTTGACCAAGTTTGACTCGAATAGAAACTACTTCATGGATCAGCTATCTGGTGTGAATCACATATGATCTAACCAGGTGCATAAGTATTGTATAACTTATTTAATAGACAACAAAATGAGCGAATTAGGACGCAACTAGTATAGAAGGAGCTGCAAAACGAAGCAGAGCTAAACTGATTAATCCATGTGAATGTGAATGCTGTTTGTTTTGATCTCTGTGGCTATCAACCATTGAGATTGTCAAGACACCAGTAATTATAATCTATGTAGTAAAGTATCTTCATTCCACCTACACTCAGTGATTTCATATCCACTTACCTGGTTCTCTCTACAACCTAATTGTAGCATTTCAACGTCTTACAAGGTCACTTTGGATTGCCACCAAATTTGTAGGTATGCTTTCATTCTATGAAGATACTGTCTCTTGTCTCTATCTCTCAGTGATTTCATATCTAATTACCTGGTTCTCTCTACAACCTAGCATTTCTCTCCCCGGCGACTAAAAGTCTATTTCCTGTTTGTTTTTTAACTTCTTCTATAAGTAGAAAAACGTTCTGATTAATATTATGGCCCTAATTTGAAAGGGATTTTAATTAGGTCAATTGTCTATGTAGAAAAGTCTTTACACAGTCCCGTCGAATAAGTGACATGTGTATTTGAAGTTTGGTTTTCTAGTTACATTTTTTCATATATCAACCATCCAGCAATGGATGTATAACTTATTCTTTTACACGACATTGGATTCTAATAAAAATCTTTTATATATGTGGTTCTATGATTCCCTATGTCAATGCTTGTATATTTTTAAAGATCTCAGGTATCCACCATTGCAAGAGTAGCGTTTTCTAAAATAAAAATTAAAAAACAAAATCTTTAAAATTGCAAAATGGGTCGAGATTTGATGTTAACTTAGGAATTTATCTTGCTTATGGCTAATTGAATGAGAGTTACATAAACCTGGGACTTCCCCTTCAATCTTGATAAATGCTCGCTTCATCAATCTCTACAAAGCGTCTAAATCTTTTTGAAAAAAATAAGAACAGTAAATCCAAATGTAATTGTTTCCTCCTTATGGGTGAAGTGCTTAATCCTAAATATTATTTTCTTTAAGTGCTACTTCATCTCAATTCAACACGATATGATATGTTCAGAGGGTGCAGGAATCAAGCGTGGGACCAGGGGCAAGCCCATAGCATCATTGACTACAAAATTAGCTTGCAATAGATGAAGGCACGGGTGTATCCTTTACACGCATTTAATACAGTATATTTACACTTTAATTTGGCAACTTTAAATAGGCGTGAAGAATAGGAAATGGGGAAGAAAACGCATAGGAAAAATCAAAATGATTTGTTTGGAAGGGCTTCGAATAGAAGAATATGTAGGGGAAGCAATTTTATTGGGCCTGGACAAAACCGAGCATCCCAGAAATCCACTCGTTATATATCCTGTACCAATAATAAGCTGTTAGCTAGATGGTAAGGAACTTTGCTCTTCTATTATAATCTTGTATTTTGTTGGAAGATTCTAGAAATAGATCCTAAGTACACCAGATCAACATGGAGGAGTACGCTCTTAAAATTATCTAAGAAGGTAAACCACTTGAGGTGTGCGAAAGCTAACCCAAATATTGTCTGACCACTATGAAACAATCCTATAGTTTTCAAAACTTATTCTCAACTTTTGCCCAAAGTTAGACTCACCTTGTCATCTTGTCCTTAATTATTCTATTTTTATCGAAGAACAAGAAGGAAAAATGCCATTGCGTATTTTTATCATATAAAAAATTGCTTTAGAATAAAGCCGAGTTAGCTATACTCGCCATATCATGGAGGTACAACAAATAAACTTGAACTTGACATACCAGGGTGCAACCTCATGTGGTAGTCTTGATTTATTCGATAGAATGGAGAAAAGCAAATATTTTTGCTATTGCACTGAGCGCAACTAACAATACAAAGGATCGTACGACTTCTTATGAGCTGCTGTGCTCATATGAATAATATTGTTTAAAGTAATTATATATGCAAAGATTGCTGTGATTTACTCTAGCTAGAAACGTGTAATTAGCATGGTTACTTCAGAGTCTTAATCACGATTTGCATTATAAAGCCTCGTCTGAATTTCCTTCTCTTTCTTAATAAATGAAGATCTAGTCATTTCCTTCATCCCTTCTTTCTACCCTTGCAGAACAACTTCAAGAAAGATCACTTTCTTCACTTACCCTCTCATCTGTTCTGCTTTTTCACATCCTATTATTTTTCTCTGTTAAGACATTATATAACCTTTTTTTGGAAAAAGTTTCAAAAATGAGTATACCTTTTTTTATATTTATACTTTGCATCAGCAACTTCTAAAACCCACACTTTGCATCTGAGGACAGAATCCCGAAAGAAAAAGAAGATCAAAATATATTCCAGAAAGATATTAAAAAAAAAAAAAAAATGACATCGTTTTCCCAATGTACCACCCAAGTACCCAACCCAAGCTCTCAGTGTGGTAGGTTTTTGTGGGAAAATACGACAATTAGCAAAATGTTGCTAGAAGCAATTTGGTGTCTGATAAAAAACTTGGAGAATTTTTTTTTAGCGCAATTCAACTTCCGCCTCTTCGTTTTTCATTTTCATTTAACATTTTGTAGTTCCTACAATCAAGAGGATTCACGAGGTGAAGCTGAGACATGTGGCGGCCGTTGCATTAGCTGAAAAAGTTTGCACTGAGGTCTCTCGTATGAAAACTACTGAGATTACCGAGTTTTTCAAAGAGCAGGAGCTGCTTGCCGGAGCTGTATCCAGGGGAATCCCTGAACTCGTGAAGCTATGGATTAAGATTTTCCCGGAGCGTATTTGGCTTCCGGATTATCGTGCGTCGTTGAGGACATTTGCTGTGGTGCATCGCCAAGAAAGCATCCTCAGACTCTTTCTGAAGGGAAACTCAACCAATGACTTGTCATTCAGTCTACCGCCCAATCCGAAAGAATGGAAGCAAATTATGCTCGCAGTAGCAAAGTACAGCCCTAATTTACCTGGTGTATATGAAGTCTCCGGGGCAGCTTTTAAAATGCAAAGAGAACTCCAATGGTTTAGGGTAAGTATCTTTCTTTTCATATACTCAATAACCGCTTCTAACGATAATTATCATATCTTCTAGCCAAATTTCTTAAACTATGATGGCTAGATCTTTATTTGGATAGTTTGGGAGCATATGTAGTTACTTTCTTTAATAGCAGTCAGGCGATATTTTGGTAAGTTCTCATACACCTCAGTTGGTCCGTCTCCCCGATCGATTTTAGAAGCACGCTACCTTACATTGGGGGGGGGGGGGGGGGAGGGGGGGGTGGGAGGGGGGGTGGTGGGTGGGGTCGGGGCGGGGGTGTGATGCGGTGTTTGGGGTTCGGGTGCATTCGGGATTTTAGTCCTGACATATTCTCGACAAGGCTTGAGTCGTTCACAAGCAGAAGAGTAAATTCTCTTGCCATTTAAGCCTACGCTAAATTTTTAGAACAATTTACAGAAAATAAGGGAGACTGATTAGAGAAATTGGGGCACTGAAAACTGATTGAAAGTCATCATAATAAGATTGCAACTGTGATCTGCCACTTAATCTAATTGCAAGAACTCTTTCTCAAATCCGACCGACTCTTTCTATAGGTTTCTGTCGCGATGCAATTTGGGGATTATTGTGCAAATCAATTCATGTATTATCCACATATATTAATTTGGAGAAAAATAAGCATTTTAATCAGGTTTGCTTATGTTTCCTTGATAGTTGTGCTAGTTCCAGTGTATCATATTTTGTATTTAAGATTATAGTGTAGTTCAAATATAATTAAATGTATGTAAATGGATAGTGATTTTCTTGAAGTAATATGACATGAATCATTCTTAAACGTTAAATAAGTCTCTTATCTCCTTCAGACGTTGCTTCAGCGGGGTTTGGGAAAACTTTCAATAATTTATCCACTTACCGTAACTCATATTTTCGACTATTATGCATAGGCTATGGATATGTGTATCAGCCCTGACTTGAGAATCGCCATTGACAAAGGGAAAACATTTTGGGAAATATTCATGGAGAATCACAAAGAGTTGCTTGACAATGGAGAGAAGTGGGTGAAGAAGATGGCAAATTCATGTATGCTCGTCTCAACTCTAAATGCCTCAGTGTTGTTCACTGCTGCTTTCACTGTGCCCGGAGGCAATGACAACAATACCAGAATCCCATTGTTGTTGGGAAAGGACTCTCTTTTGGTTTTCGCAATTTCGGATACATTAGGTTTGTTCTCCTCTGTGACGGCCATCATGTTATTCCTAGCTATCTTAAGTTCGCAGTATGAGTGGGAAGATTTTCTTCGTTCGTTGCCTGAGAAGAACATAATGGGGCTTTCTTTTCTCTTCCTCTCCTTGGTTTTCACGCTAGTGGCCTTTGCTGCAACTCTCACGATTGTGCTGGACAAGAGACTGCAGTGGGTTTTTATTCCCATCACTTTGCTGGCCTCTCTGACCGTGTTTTCATTCTTACGGCTACAGCTTCCCCTACTATTCCGAATGGTTAAATCCACTTACGGGCCTAGCATCCTTCGTCCTGTGGGCATTCGAAAGTGAGGCATAATTATCGGACAATATCACGTTACAGCTGATTGTAGTGGGGGAAATGCCCCACTTGATGTATTTCCTAAAGTATTTGAACAATTACTATGCAAAATTATGTTTCCCTTCCTTGTTACCAGATATATATTTATAGAATAAGTTGATCAATTTAAAGTGTCAAGCTACAGATATTTCAAAGTGAATTCTATAAATGTATGAAAATTATCGTGAACATCTTCCACCAAAGTATGCTTAATCATGGAACATAACTTTAAAAAAAAATAGTTTTTTTTCTTTTCATATTTTAGATTCAGGAACTTTCTCCATCAACTTAAATATTCATCCTCTAGGTATTTCAAAATACAATCTCTACAGTGTAGAAGCTATTATTTTCTACATTTTTACAAAATATGCATAATCACGGAATCACTTTTCAGACATATATTTTTCCCTTTATACCTTATGACTTACTCTTAATAACTATAAAATTGGAATTACATCAGATATAAGATTCTGTCCACATAAATTGTGAACCACATGGAATTATACCTGTCATAGATCTTTGATAATTCATTCAATCACATATAGAGTTTTCAAAATAGAATCCAAATATACATAAACAACTACATAGAATTTAGATACAAATAAAAAATTTGGAAAAATTATCCCATTGGTCATATTTTATGGATCCCAATTCAATTTTAAGCAATCTAATTTTGTTAATTAA
This sequence comes from Eucalyptus sideroxylon, assembly GCA_014182405.2. Classification (NCBI taxonomy): domain Eukaryota; kingdom Viridiplantae; phylum Streptophyta; class Magnoliopsida; order Myrtales; family Myrtaceae; genus Eucalyptus; species Eucalyptus sideroxylon. Next base: position 46,775,614 of record CM024550.2, read on the forward strand.
TTTCTAAACCTTTGTGCAGAATTTCAATGTAGTCTTTACAGTTAATTTTAGCCAAAGAACTTACACCGAATAGTCTTGACAAATCAATTGAGTCATATCCCCCCGAGCCAAGTGGAGCATGCATGAAGGAGCGACCCCCTTGGCGAGGAGGCACCCCTTCTCCCGAAGTTATGAGGTTATTTTGCCGAGTTCCTTAGAGAGAGTTGTCTCGCACCCCTAGGTATTCTCTACCTACCCACCTATGTCGGTTTTGGGTGGGCGCAAGGTGGACGATTTTAAAGCGGACTTTCCATTCATTAGATAGAGAAGATCACCGGTTTGCTGCCAAACTTATTCCGATTCAATGAGTATTCTCAATATTATGCCTTGAAGAGGACTAAACTGAAAATCGTTGATGTGATAGTTTAGTCATCGCTGGTCGTCCTACCTGGCACATTGCCACATTAGTAATCTTTGGTGAAAATTGGCCAAAATGACTATATTGAAATTTGTGTAAAAGTTTAGAATTCAATTGGCAAAATTCGAAAGTTTAGAATTGAATTGGTCTCTATATAATAAGTTTGGGACTGACTTGACAATTTCCCTAAATAATTTCTTTAAACATTTATTCCTTTCGTAATTTATTATCAAAATTCCTATAAGAATTAAATATGTAAAATTTAGGTATTTGCTAATATTACACATCTGCTAGCATTAGAGGTTTGCTAAACTGACCTCAAAAGCAAATCAGTGCATAAAGCTTGCACAAGAGTGTGCCACGTGAGTCAACATCATGCGAGTTTTACCCACTTTTATATTTTTGAAAGATAGATTTTGATACTGAACTCACGTTGAAATGTTAGGATCATCTCTTTGAATTACCTCATCTCACTCCGAAATTTCGAGAGCACCTAATTTTATTGTAACCTTTCCAATAAAATATCATTCACCCGACACCCTTGTTTGTCTCAAATGATATTGCCACCTTTTCGGTGAAAACATATGGTGAAATTAAAACCTAAGGATCTAAACTAAACAATTCCTATACCTGACAATAGTGAGTAGAGCTTTCCGGTGGCATGAGGGTCGCAAGATTCCCAAAAATGGGTTTAAACAGTACTTGAATTTGAAATTTTATGAGCTTATGGCAAAAAAATTAATCATACGCAGCATCTCAACACTTTTAAGGCACATCGTCCTGTAGAAGAAAAAAATCTTAGATGCACCCGGTGCATGTGAGCCCATCTCACATGTATCGTTGGATGAAATTCAACCCACGTGGAACCCACTAATCTAACAATGGATGTGAGCTACTTTCATGATCCGGACGCATCCATTACTATCTCATTGTAAAAGTGATTGCGACAAGATTCTAGTGTATTTAGAAAAAACGAAACAAGTCCAAAGCCAGGCTTTAAAATAGAATCTACCTTCTTAAATAGAATCTACCTAGCTCACATGCTAATCCTCGTCAATGAAGTCATGCGTAGAAAAGTTCACGTCAATGAATTGGTCCAATTGGCCTTGTACAATACTAAATGAACGTATTAAATGTGTTGACATGATGCGCCATTACTAAATAATGCTTTGGTTGGGTCAAACACCCGGCACGACATGAGCCACCATTATATGAATGCATTACCAAATGTTAGTTTATCCCTTTGTAGATAGGATCCAAAATCATGCTGTCCCCTTTGTTGAGGTTCTTCAAGTAGACGATGTTCACTGACAACGAGATGGACCCAGCACAGATCAACCCTTAGAGGACAAGGAGGACCTCCGAGCTGCCCAGGTGCGTGTGCATCGGGGTGACTCCGCCGGGGACCCTATTGAAATTAACGGCTACAGCCAATCTATATATGATAGGGATTATATAGCTACCGGGAAAATTCACAGCTTATCTTAAAGGTGGTAAAGAATGTTTATGAGTTTTATTTTAGAAGTTTACTTAACTATAATTGAGCACTACATCACCAATAAACCAATAAAAGGTAGGATACTTTACTTGTCACTCATGATGTTTCTCTATCTCTAACTGAATACGTATGTAGTGGGTTTTTTCTCATAATTTTACGCAAAAATTTCATCCATTTTGATAAAAACACAAATAAAACTTATCTCCCTTGTTGAAACCTGAATTTTCGTTAGCAAATTGAGCGTGCATTTTTGTAAAAATAAGAAATATATGAAAATAACAAAAAATACTAAAATAAAATTTCAGCGCATCTCACTACAGCCTCGCGTCCACATATACGTATTTCTAACATATACGCAATCGGCGGGGTAGAATAAAGCAGAGAGAACGCACAAACACGGAGCTCAGCAAATTCTGTCTCTCATCATCAATTTCCAGGAGCTTCTGGTTCGCGATTCCCTCTTCATACTCGGCCACCTCCAGTCCACCAGTAGCCGCCGCTCATCTCCGATCGCCGACCACCGTAGAGAAGAGAGTATAGGGAAGGAATTCTCATGTTTAGTTGTGATTCTCTCTTGATTTCCTCCATGAATCCTCACCTCTCTCTCTGTCACTGATTGTCTTCGCAGGCCACTTCCCCAGCACCACTAGTTTCGTAGCCACAGTAAGTGCTCTGTTCGCCTGTAATTCGCATTCTCTGTTTCTGCTGAAGGTAGGGGCCGAGTGCTTGATTACGCCTGCATGAAATCCGGTTGCGTTTGAGCCTCCGTGATAAGTCTGGATATGACCTCTATCTTATTTCTGGATCTAGATCCTTTGGCCGAAATGTCTACCACCTGTTTGATAAAATTCCTATACTAGATCAGTGCGTGTTTTGATTCAGATTCTGACGTAGGGCTTTCCATTGCTTAATCAATTCATTATTTTTGTCGGATAAAAATTACTTTTGTTTTGTTTCCTCTCATTTCAGAATTTAGTAGCTATACGTTTTGGGATTTGTTCTTGGAATTCTTGGATTAGACGCATATCCAATGTGTACGCAAGATAAATCTGATACTGACTACGCCAGAACTTGACTGAGGGCCCATTAAACGAAAATGAATTGATCCATGCACCTTTACTTCTTATACTTCACTATATGTCGTTTTGTGTTTATTGTGCCCAATTGCAAACGTATTATGAAAAAATGTTGCTGGTTAGCTTGCTGCACGTGTTGAAATCGCAAGTGTATTGAGCGAATGCTACCATCTCAAATACTGAGCACATGCTGCAAGAGCATTGAGTTGCTGCTCTAGTCATCGTATGTGCATTCATTTGGGTGCGCTGTGTTACTGATCGGTTCATCAGCTGTATTTCCATTTCAAATACGTTGAGTTGCTGATGTGGTGAGAGTTACGGGTTATGTCTATACTTTTTTTTTTTTTGTGTTGTGTTCGTACCGATGTGTAGAGTTATGAGTAATGTCTATACTGTGCGTGCTGGCTAGTGCTGGCTGTTCGTATGTTCTGGTATGCGTAATCATGTGATTGGGTCATTGATGTGCTGTTCTTTGATGCTAAGTACTTGCTGTCCGGATCTTCTCTTTCATTTTTTTCTGTCCTAGTTTAGTGTGTTTCTTTCATTACTGAGGTTGACTACATTATTGGAACCTCTAGTGCCGTGCTTCTGACTGAAGGATTCAGAGTTACAACGGCCTAGTATGATGAGATGATTATTCATATTCTTTTAGGCTACATTTCTTTTTTTTTTTTTTGCAAAAAATAAATAGTTTAAATAATATTTTCCAAAAAATAATCATTTGTATCAATTGAAATAATTAGTTAATAAAAATAATTTCAATATTGACAATAATTTATATCTAAATATTTTCATGAACTATTCATAAGCGATACAAGTGATCATTTTATATAAAATGATTTACAAATCACTCATTTTCTACAAAGCAAAAATAATCACTTATTTCTCTTACAAAAATAAACAAATGAAAATATTCTAAAGGTCCACGAAAATATTAGAAAATTTTAGAAAAAAATTTCCATGTTAACACTGGTCGTATCACGTAGGACGCACAACATCTGTGTGAGTAATTTTTTGGACTATACTGACCAATCGTTAAAAGGTTTATGACTCAATTGGTATAATTAAAAGATTGACAACTAAATTGGCACAAATATAATAGATTTAAGAGTTTTTTAGGTACTGACCATGTTTGCACAAGAACAATTCAGATCATAATCAGATATTTTCCGGCCAGTAGGAACCTGCTTAATAAGTGTTTGCCCAACGACAGTTTCTCCATGCGATGCTTGTGTTGTCTGTGCTAACCAGGAGTTTAATCGCGCTCAAACGAATGCTTGCAGTGTTCTTCGAAGATAACTTCCTTTGCATTCCTCTCCAACAACCCCAGACACATTCACACGAGCACTCTGTTTTTGTTCTATTCTAGCGTACTCACATAACACGAAGGCAATTTCCTTTTTGTCTTCATATGACCTGTCTGCATGCGTCTGCTTCTTCATTCTACATTTGCCCATGCCTTTAGGAAGAGGAAAATAACTCTTCTTTTCATCAAGGCAGGGAATGGAATGGAGGAAACGTGAATAATGGGAAATTAAGCTTAACTCCGACAGAGCAATTAATGTCCGTGGAGAACAGAGAAGCAGGAACGAGAGTTCTTTCGAGAAACCATCAGGGGAGCTGGATAGTCTGTTTTCCTCGAAACACAGGAAGAACGAATGCTTTTATTGCTGAGATTTGGACGTTAGGAGGCAAAATTAGACCTAGTGTTTCGAATAGTGCTATTCATTTGCATAACGAATTAGATGCTTTAGCCGTTATTCATGCTCTTGAGAACAAACAGTCTCACTATCTTCTCATAGAACCTCGCCTTGTGAGTGCAGGAACTTGCAAGGAAAGAATGCAGGCATACCGGGAATTGAGCATTATATATTGAGAACATGAACATCTTTAAACTTAACTCATAAATTGAGAACATTATCATCCTTAGTTATTAATTTTTTTATATGTATTTAGCTTAATGTGAGTATTTTCAAAAGCTCAATATCAGAATTATTTTCTTAAAAAAATAATTAACTGAATAGGGAAGATATCTAGTCGTTGAGAAAGTAAGGAAAATGGGGAGGATATAGATTTAGATGGAAAGTCAATTACTGAAATTAGCTCATATTTGCAAATAACATAATATAAGATGGAACGTCTTTCGTGGGCCCCATGGGACGAGGGCTCTTCTCAAGTTGTGCACGTCATGAAAGAGAGGAAAGAAACAAGAGAGATTTCTGGAGAGTGTGGATATGGCCGTTGGCTATTGGTCATCTTATCTACTGATCCTCCAAAATTTCACATTTCTAATTTCTGCACAAATCAATCGTTTCAACCTTCATGCACTGACCAAAAAAAAACCTTCATGCATTTTTTCACACTTCAATTTGATGTCACCAAAGCCCCACTCTTCAACCCAAGTCACTTTTCAACCCATGTGGAGATGGGAGAAAGTTGGTTCTTAATAATGCAGACTTTTAGATGACCAAATAATAGTCAACAAAAAAAGAGAAGAATAATAAAACATGTGCATGCTACCCAGCTACTTTTCAGCAAAAGATGACTACTTAAAATTATAACAACCGATTAATTTGAGGCTTCTCTTTCTTCTACTTCTTCTTGTTTTTTTTAGTCATTCTAGCCTTTTATGGTGGCTCAAGAAAAAAAGTGACTCTTTATTAATTTGTTTATAAACCGATGATGAACAATTGGTCTTTGATTTGAAAGGTTCAAAACCCAGGGGAGGCGCTAGGTGTATTAAGTGTGACTCGGGGTGGTGGGTCCTCCCGCTTAAGTGTCACTTGGGGGTTTATGGCGCGGCTGTCGGCTGCAAGCCGTTCCTCCAATCCAAAAAAAAAAAAAAAAAAAAAAAAAAAAAAAACAACAATTGGTCTTTCATATAGACATGATACAGTATTATATACGTCTACATCCATATAAATATAATATATATATATATATATATATATATATATATATATATATATATATATGTACCCTTCGAGCCTTAATTAAATTGGAACTAGAATTATCAAGTCACTATGGTTTAATAGTTTTTGTTCACAATTTACTTATGATAATGCAAACGCATGGGCTGTGCTAAAAGATTATAAACGGGTGGAATCCTAATGATGAGCAAAAATGGTGATGAGAGCTATCTAGACTCACTCTTCTCTGAGGTCTATATATATGCAAGCGTACTTCTGACTTCTAAGATTATAATGCTCTAAGAAAAAAATAATAATAGCCATTGTTATAGTGATTATTGAGTTGCTGTGCAAAAATTACAATAATATTCATAGTTACAGTGAGCAAGGTAAGTTTACTATGTTTGGCTTGAAAGAGATGAGATGATCCGTAAAGCCACAGGGGGGCAACAAGAATTATCGTATTTGTCCAATTAAAGGGAGCCAAAAATAAATAATTAGTCACTCGAGAATCTAGAATTTTCGAATGGAGACCTATAAACGAACCAGTTTGGTCTGTGTATACAAGCTGAGAGGCCGTATCAGCTGACCAGGGGAATTTGCTGGATTTGCACCTTGTTTGGTTACCTTTTTTCCACTCATATCTGCTGGGTTGAGTTTAAAGTGAGTCAATTCAATTTTATGAATGGATTAAAATTAGTAGTAAGACACAAAGACAGAGTAAAAATGGTTGTAAATGGATACGACTTAGACTCTACGGCGATGGAGATGAAATAAAACAAATAAGAGCACTACCTTCATTAGATTAGTCATGCGCCTAGAAATTAGTTTGGGGAGTCACCCCGGGCTATGTCTTGCTTTCAAGGAAAACCGTTGCCTCACTGCTTGTTCAAGCTTTCTTGGAGCGCCATTTCATATTGTATATCGATGACTCGAAACGAAGTGCTTGCAAAATGCTCCATTTGTTGTAAATCTTGATGCCAAATCTGATGATAATTAGGATGAAAATAGTTCAGCCAATTTTTTCTTGAGTCACCAAAAATTAGGGATTGCATAAACGAAAACGAGCATTATTTCAGCTCTGGCTTTTAACTGCATATGATAGATACTATTTTTATGTGCAAGATGAAAATGTTGAGTGTATCAAATGTATAAACAACGTACCTTTTACTGATATACTTCTTCAGTCTCTTATGAAAATAGGATGTTTGAAACATAAGCTTAAATATGGTATCATGGAACAGATTATAATTGAATGCACGGTAAACAGGCGAAGAACAAGATCATGAATTGAAGGAAAAAAATGGCATGTGATATAGAAATTTTCAAGAACTCAAATTCTCTCTCTCTCTTTTTTTTTTTTTTTTTTGGTAGGTAAGTTAATCCTTTCATTGCTCAACTTGTGAGGTAAACTGGGTGGACTAAACCCAACTGCATTTATAAGCAGAGATTTTCCCTTAGAAGTTCGAAGAATCCATTCAAACTCAATATCCAATGCACCAAAACTCCTATGAAATCCCAGCAGCTCCAGAAGATGACTCCATTGTTCATACAGCCTTAGAGAAAGCACATTAGAAGACCAGATAGTTCCTAAGACTCGGGAAAAGAGGAACACAGGATGCACTTATCATCAATTGAAGTCCACTTTCTCATTCTATCAAATGTTTGCAGCGTATTTAATATAACAAGCCACATAATGAATTCAAATTTCCGGAGGTTTGGAGTAAACCGGATAATCTTATGCCAAACCATCTTTTGCTTCTTTTCTCGTACCTATTTCCAACATAAGCATCACCTGCGTAAACTGACCGGAAGAATTTCTTGTGAAAAGAACTCTATCCTCAGAAGAACTTCAAAGAGAGGGTATCCCACAAAGGCTGCATGAATCTGGACTATAGATAATACTAAAGAAAGACCCACCCTTTGCCTCTTTTTGGGTGCTTTCTTTTGTCCTCTCATAAAGTCGAGTCTTGCTTTATTTAAGATGGTCAAATCTGGTAAAGAGATAATAATAAAAGAAAGACCTGAATGAAGTTGAAGCCGACCCGCATAATCATTATAATTACACAAAGGAATCCTCATGTTCGTGCGATTTAAGAGATTATCTTCCCTCATCAACGGCTGGTCTGTTGATTACTGTCACCATCTGGTGGTCCAACAAGAATGGTCTGATACTGAGGGAGCGTTTGATCTATGATGGTTCCAGTATAAAGAATGGAACAACTCCAGAGAGGCCTTTTACTTGTCATGCTTCCAAAAAGCACATAAAAACACTGCAATGCTTTCTATTCCAAAGCAGTTGACGTCCACAGTTACGTACAATTTGATCAAGCAATGCACAAAAACAAACTCGTAGTTCATTCCGAAGACATTATTCAGCAATATTTGTACATGCATTAGGCTACATTGTAATGTCCGTTCACTCATTGCAGCAAACTCAATCATAAGAATTGTTAGAAAGAACTCTAGAGGTGTGGCGTGCTATTTGTCTCATATATTTGTCCCCAAAAATTAATCCAAATTGGTCTCTTATGACCCATTTATTAAAACTAATTTTCATTTGACAGAGAAGATCCAAAATTGATAACCCATAACACATTTACCCCAAATCAATCTTGGTTAGCAATTTGGAATATAATGTGGAGGGTAAAATTATATCAAAAGTACTAGTTTGAGATTTTTCATAAGACGAATATTAGTTTAGATAGAAATCTAATTTGGAGTAAATATGTCATAAATTATCAGTTTGAAGTTTTCATGATATAAATCCTTTCTTGAAATGCTAATATATTCATAATTAATTTGGCCCAACTGAGAAACTATAATTACTCAGTGCATAGACAGTAAAATCAACATTTTTTTTCGCCGAGTAAACAATTTTCCCTCCTTCGGAAAAACTCGTTCGTACTCGTTGTCTCGTAGTATATAATCCAAACGATGCGAACCCCGAATTGCCCGGGTACCGCCATCATTTTTTACTGTCGTTGCTGCGAACTTCATCCCCATTTTTTACTTCGCCATTCAACCACAGTTGTATAGGCGCCAACAGAGTCCTCTTCTAGTTTCGAAGGAATGCTTTACACTCTTATCGCTTGTTTTGATGCGAATTGTGAGGTTAATTTGACAGATGCAGAGCAGCTCAGTTCATGTCAAGGCACCCAGAAACCGACTCCAGATGGACTGTGTTATCTCCGAAGATGTGTCGGATTAGTGATGAGTGTCGAATTCTCGATTTTGAGAGTTGGGTCTTGAGTGAAACGCGTTGGCGATTTTTGTATGGTGGGAAAGAACTGTTCTTTATTGATTTTTTGCAGTGTTGGGAGCTTGAACATGGAGACCAGTCCAGCCGGCGAAGAACCCACCTCGTGGGACGAACGGTACAACATAAATTTGATGCCCTCCGAGTTGTTCCTCAAGTTTCGGAAAGAAACTCACGGAATCCGAGTCGGTGTTAATCTGGAGGCATTTCTTCTGATGTGCCTAAATTTTGCTTGCCTTTGTGTTGCCACGTATTTGAAGTTTGGTCTCTAGCAGATATGATTGGCCTGGGTGAATGAAAAAGGATGATCTGGTGGCTTAATTTTGTTGAGAGAGCTGTGGAAAGATGAGCCAAACCATTTTCGGCAAAGGCTTGAAAGGAATGAATGAAATGTTTCGTTTTGAGGTCATCTGCATAGGGTATCTGAAGCTTGGGTCAATCTTAATGTTAATAACTTGTTCGTTCTTATTTTAATTTTCATGTTGCTGACCTGGATTAGGTATGCATATTGGATGTGGTTCCTGTCTAATTTGATATGGCATACTCTGTTTTTTGGTCCTGAAGACAAGTGCTGGATATTTGCATTGATTTTTTCGCTAAGTGTTTAGCTTAAACTTTATACTTGATGGTTGGGAAAAATAATTGATCTAATTTTTCTTACAAAATTCATAGTACTTTTTCTTGTTTCTGTGGCAAGAACATTTCAACGTCCGTGTCCCTTGGACAATGTATTTATTAATGGATTCTCTTCTTTAATGTTATCTTTATATTTTGTCGTAACAGTGACAACCATTTCCTTTGACCAGTTTACTTTTGGCTTAGAGCTACATTACATGATTTCTTTATGGAGATAACTATAGTGAATTGACTAGTTCGAGGATCATCACTTCAAAAGTTTAGTCTCATGTAGTCTCTTAATGATAGATAATTAACTATCCGGAAGCCATTCATTTTATGCTCTGCCCTTGATGAAATTGTTTTGCAAGACAGTCAGCTGCAAATTCAATTTGTATTCTAAGTAAACATAGAAATAATTAGTCCTAATGAGGTGATTTTTGGGACAATGCTCCCTTATAAGAGGAAATATCCTGGTAATTAATTTTAATGAACTGGTTATTGAGTGCTTGTAGGTAACATAACTAGGACTGACAAAAAGCAGTGGCATCATGATTAACAACTATGAGGGAACTTGTGGAGCCAAGTCAAACCAAATTAGGAGATTTGACTTAAAGTAATACATTTGGCGCGCTCGCTGTTTACTTGAAAGGAATAATTATGTACATAGGCCAGTTAAAATTAATCGATTAGCTGTACTTGGTGGCCACACATTGCTTTTGCAATTTTAGTTCAGGGAAATTGAAATTTTTCTGGTCTCTGTAGGTTGGGAAATCTCACTTTACTCTCTATATTTTGTTTTGTTACGAAAAAATGACACCACAAGTATCATAACTTTCTTACGGCTCTCACTTAAGAGTCATAACTAATTTTTCAAGTGTCATAACTTATGTATGACGCTCATTTGAGGGTTACAATTTTTTCCCGATTATTTGAGTGCCATATAATCTTTCTATCAATTAGTTGAATGTCATATATTTTTTTTTAGATGTTCATAATAAGTGCTATGCCACGTCGGATTTCCAATACTAGAGTGAACATTTAAAATTGGCACTTAAATGATCAATTAAAAGTTATGACACTCAAATGAATATTTTTTAAAAGTTATAGTACTTAAATTATTGAAGAAAAAAGTTATATCACTCAAGTGAGTACCGTACAAAAATTATGACATTTTTGGTATTTATATTCCGTTTTGTTACAATTCCCATCCTCATACAGTTCTATGGTCACAATTAAGTCACTTTGTCAAAATTACAGGGACAAAACGTGTTATTTGCCAAATAATTTTAAAGTAAGTCCTTTTCAAAAAGAATAATTTTAATTTCTAATGATTTAGTTGAACTTTTCAAGTTTTTAAGAAATCATTTTACGTTGGTGTAGTTTTTCAAAGCAAATTTGGTACGAAATAATGTCAATTTTTTTTAAGGTTCAAATTTTGAAAACAAGAAGACCAAAATTTCTACTAAACGTATTCTCATCGAGAATTTTTGGAAATGAAAACAAGAAATTGCATAATTTCTTCATACCAAATATTCCACTAGAATCCTACAGAATATTTTCTTCCACGCTCTTTCCTTATTTCGCAAGGATTTTATAAAAGGAAAAATTGTCCGGATGCTTATTAAAGAACAAAATAAAGAAATACTCCGATATTCAATATATTTACTGTCCCTGATGTTTGTTATATTACTTTGAAATTAACACACAAAAAGCGTAATTTTTGTGATTTTTCCATCGCCTCCTGGGATTAAAATTATTTATATATATATAAAAAAACGAACAACAAAGGAAAGAAAGGAACATGCCTGGCGGTGGTGGCAACGTCACCCCGCTGCTTGGGGTATCCATGGAGGATTCTTTGCCGTGACTTCTCGGGAGCACTGCAAAAATCTGAAGCAGAGAAAACGTATTGTTTACGGGGTTTAAGTCGAAGTTATTTTGCGTTCTCTTGGATCTCCTTTTATAGATGGACTTGTGGATGGAAGCCAAAGTTCCAGCTGTAGATGACGTACCATTCTCTTTTCCTGAATGACGTCTTCATTTCCGAATTTCATGACATCAGAAATTGCGTGCATGTCACGCAAGAGGAAAGAGAGAAGAGATATAGAAGATCACTGGGACATGGCCATTGACTCTAGTCAACTCTCATTCTTCTCTGAGCAGAAGTTAACTGTCGTTGTGTAGATTGAGGATATTCCAAATTTTCACATGATCCAATAATGGCGAGCATTTATATAATGCTTTATAGATAGGTACGATGAAACTAGCGAAAAGTAATGGCCCATAAAAGTAAAAAGAGCACAATAATACAAGCCAAATGGCCGATAGAAGATATCAGTGAAGTCGATAATGCTGCCAAATTTCCTGACCAGGGAAGTAATGCTACGTGGTTGAAGACTTGAAGCCGAATTTATTTTGTCTTGTCATGGATCTTCTCTTTTTATACGTAGACATGTGGATAGAGCCGGAATTCCAACACAGATGAGGTACCAGTCTCTTTTTACTGAATGATGACTTCATTAAGTTTTATGACACCAGAAATTTTATAGAAATTCCTTTTATTTACAAAAGTGTAAATTTGAAAATTTTACTTTAAAAAAAAAGAAGAAGATACAAGCGTGATTTCGCATAATTTTTTTCTTTTCTCCCATCATTCCCTGCTTTGCAAACAGCATATTTCGATGGACTTTTATTCAGTGCACTGGCAATGTAAAATTTTTTGTATATAAGCAGGTTTTATAAAATGATACATACAATTTTTCTTTTTAGGGAAGTAGGTTTAATCCATAAACAGGTTTTCCATTTTGAGACTGCTTGTGGAAAAAAGACTTGCGCACCATATGTAACATGAACCCTATTTCGATGGACTTTTATTCTGTAGAAGACATTGTAAATTTTTTTTTTACACAAGCAGGTTTTAAATAATGATACACTATTTTTTTTTTGCACGCAACTATTCCCAATAAATAGATTTACATTACCATTCTGAGACATTTTCGTATAAATTTTTTTTATGATGCCAATGTATTAATATATATAATATTTTTATTCATCATCATTAGATTTTTATTGTCTCAATAACACGGGGAAAATCATTCTCTTCGCCTCTTTAAATTTTCCCCCCTGGGAGATATCTGGCCACTACCACACTATAAAATCATCGAATTGCTACTCGATTTGCACCGAGAAAGGTGTGGAATTGCATCACAATTGTGGGGTTCCTATCCATAAGTTGTTCACATCTTAAAATCCACCAAGTCCGTTCATTGGAATCTATGTCCATCAAACTGAAATTAACGGTTCAATCTCAAGGACGCCTGAACCATACCAAACCAAAGAGTCTAGCTCCTAACGTACCAACATGATATCGTACATCAAATGGAGTACTCTCACTTGTTTTGATTAAGATATAGATATTTATTTGAGTCCATGACACAAAATCGGCACTCCAAATGCTTTGTGCTGACCAAAAAAAAAGTTACACATTATAATTTTTCCAAACAAATCCACGTTTGAATGGTAGATGCCTAGTCACCAGTTAGGTTTCAATCGATTCACCTACTGTTGAGAAAACTCCTATTAGGTTTTGAAGTTGATAAAACTTTGACTCAATTTGATCATGGTGTCAATTGTCAAGGGATGGAATGAACTTTATAGTAAGAAAAAGGGATAGAGTCATCAAATTCAAGTTCTTTACTTTTGCTTTGTGGCTTGACAAAAGTAAGGTGCTCATTTTGCTGATGAGTTACCACTAAAGACTCAACTTGATCATGGTGTCAACTATTTTATAGTAAGAAAGAGGGATAGAGTCATTAAATTGATGTTCTTTACTTTTGTTTTTAGGCTTGACAAAAGTAAGGTACTCATCTTGTTGATGAATTATAAGACTAAAGGCTTGCAAATTAAGTTGCCCAAATAGCTTTTCTAAGACCAAGAATCAAATTAACTTGATAAAGACTCAACTTGATCATGGTGTCAATCGTCAGCGGATGGAATGAACTCTATAGTAAGAAAGAGGGACAAAGTCATCAAATTGAAGTTCTTTACTTTTACTTTTGGGCTTGACAAAAGCGATGTGCTCATCTTGTTGATGAATTATATGAACAAAGACTTGCAAATTAAGTTGCCCGAATAGTGTTTCCAAGCCCAAGAAGCAATTGAACTTGGCAAAGACTCAACTTAAATATGGTGCCAACTATCAAGGGATGGAATGAACTCTATAGTAAGAAAGAGGGACAAAGTCATCAAATTAAAGTTCTTTACTTTTGCTTTTAGGCTTGAAAAAGTGAGGTGTTCATTTTGTCAATAAATGATATGACTAAAGGCTTGCAAATTAAGTTGCTCGAATAGCTTTTCCAAGCCCAAGAAGCAACTTAACTTGGTAAAGACTCAACTTGACCATGGTGTCAACTATCAAGGGATTGAATGAACTCTATATTAAGAAAGAGGGACAAAGTGATCAAATTGAAGTTCTTTACTTTTGCTTTCAGGCTTCACAAAAGTGAGGTGCTCATTTTGCTGAGGGAAAACCCTAAATAAGGGCATGAAATGGATATTTTTTCAAATAAGGGATTGAAATGTCCTCATTTTCTCAAATAAGGGACTACGGTGATTATATTATTCTAAAAAAGAGCCTGAACTCATCAACTAGAGAAGGGAAATTTCTTATTTTTAAAATTTTTAAAATTTTTTCCTTTCTTCTTTCTTTTTTAACTTTTTAATCTAGTTTAATCAAAATTTAAATTAAAAATGTGTTTAGATGAAAATACTCCTGATTGGTCAGAATATTTTGCTAATTCACGAGTTGGCGAGGTTAGGCCCTTATTTGAAATAGTCATAACTATTTCATGCCATTATTTGAGAAAATAAGAGCACTTGAGACCTTTATTTTAAAAAAAGTTACATTCCAAGCCTTATTTGAGAAAATGAGGGAACTTCAGGCCTTTATTTGGAATTTTTTTTTTTTTTTTGATGAGTTACAACTAAAGGCTTGAAAGCAATAGGAATTGGTAAAGACTCAACTTGATTATGTTGTCAACTGTCAAGGGATGGAATGAACTTTATAGTAAGAAAGAGGGACAAAGTCGTCAAATTGAAATTCTTTACTTTTGCTTTCGGGCTTGACTAAAGTGAGGTGCTCATTTTGTTGCTAAATTATACGACTAAAGGCTTGCAAATTAAGTTACCCGAATAGCTTTTCCAAGTCCAAGAAGCAACTTAACTTGGTAAAGAAAGAGGGACAAAGTCATCAAATTGAAATTCTTTACTTTTGCTTTCGGGCTTGACTAAAGTGAGGTGCTCATTTTGCTACTGAATTATACGACTAAAGGCTTGCAAATTAAGTTACCCGAATAGCTTGTCCAAGTCCAAGAAGCAACTTAACTTGGTAAAGACTCAACTTGATCGCAGTGTCGACTGTCAAGGGATGTAATGAACTCTATAGTAAGAAAGAGGGACAGAGTCATCAAATACAAGTTCTTTATGTTTTCTTTGAGGCTTAACAAAAGTGGGGTGCTCATTTTGTTGATGAATTATATGACTAAAGGCTTCCGAATAGCTTTTGCAAGCCCAAGAAGCAACATAACTTGGTAAAGACCTAGCTTGATCGTGGTGTCAATTGTCAAGGGACGGAATGAACTCTATAGTAAGAAAGAGGGATAGAGTCATCAAATTCAAGTTCTTTACTTTTGTGTTTGAGCTTGACAAAATTGAGGTGCTCATTTTGTTGATAAATTATCTGACTAATGGCTTGCAAATTAAGTTGCATGAATAGCTTTTCCAAGCTGAAGAAACAATTTTAACTTAGTATAGACTCAACTTGACCACGATGTCAACTGTCAAAGATGGAATGAACTCCATCATAAGAAAGATGGACAGAGTCATCAAATTGAAGTTCTTTACTTTTGCTTTTAGGCTTGACAAAAGTGAAGTGCTCATTTTGTTGATGAATTGTATGACTAAAGGCTTGGAAATTAAGTTGCCTGAATAGCTTTCGCAAGCCCAAAAAGCAATTTAACTTGGTAAAGACTCAACTTGATCGTGATGTCTACTATCAAGGGATGAATGGACTCTATAGTACGAAAGAGGGATAGAGTCATCAAATTGAAGTTCTTTATTTTTGCTTTTAGGCTCGAGTGCTCATTTTGCTGATGAATTATACGACTAAAGGCTTACAAATTAAGTTGGCCAAATAGCTTTCCCAAGCCCAAGAAGCAACTTAAATTGGTAAAGACTCAACTTGATCGTGGTGTCAATTGTTGATGGATAGAATGAGCTCTATAGGAAGAAAGAGGGTCAATCATTTTAATGTAATGGTTTCATGACTAAGGACTGAACCTAATGGTTTATGGCACTAGAACCTGAGGCTACTTGCCCACTAGTCATCTTAAAGTAGGTTATTAGCTGCGTTTGATATGTGAACTATTAATTTAAGTAAGGGATGTCATTGCTGAAAAATTATTAATAAATAAATGTCTTGTGTAGTAATTTTATTTTTTATTTTTTGCTTGAAAGATTGAAAAATAAATAATATGATTTATTTGTAAAGACATGAAGTACATCGCAGAGATTTGTATGTGCTATAAAGTAAATATCTTTTGTTGACCAATACTATGTAAAGAAAGAAATGTTTCAGTTTATTTTTTTCACTTTTCATTGATAATTATGACCAAAGAGACGTGCCAAGAGTCACCAGACCATTGGCTAACGTTTATGCCCGGACTCATTATATTAGCCACACGGGTCTCGCTTTAATAGACGAGTATTAATAAGTATCTTAATAGCATTTATTTTCTTCAATGTTAAAAGCATGTTTGAAATTTCTTTTTCTTTTTCTTTTTTTTTTATGAATTTTTCCCGTAGATGTTTAAGGAAACTCAATAAATGGAGAAATTAAAAACAACTTGTAATTTTGTGGCATCAATTACAACATATAAGCATATTTCTGCTTTAATTTTCTTGTGCATTGGAAAAGGTTCATTTTGAAAGCTCAGCTAGTAAGGTAATTATATATCTGCGTAATTAAAGGGTAAAATTGTTGATTACGAAAACTTAACATTGATCGAGACAATAAAATTAAATTACTCATAAATCAAAATTAGACAAGAGTAATACATACATACATACAAACATACATACATACATACATACCGACGTACGTACCTACATACATACGTACATAGAGAAAATACCAAATAGTCACATTATAAGTATCACAACTATCTTCATTGTATAGTATATTTATTTAACAATCAATCTACTTTCTCTAGCTGTTCTGTAATATAATAAAAGGCAGTAATTGTGAATATACAATAGATATCCAAATATTTAAAAGTATTATTTTTATTACGAAAATATAGAAAACAAGAGGATGTATATCAAAACTATAAACTCCAATTTAAAGATCTCTATCACGTGGGAAACATAGGTGATCAAAATATTTAAATATATTCACCTGTCAACATAAGTTTTTAAAATAAGTAGCACTACTCCCATAAATTTTCACATGATATCAAAACACTATATCTTGAGTTCAAATCTTTCCAGAATCTCCATTATCATATATATACATGCTTTAATCTTAGTTCAAAGTCCAACTTACACTTGAAGTGAATATTAGAATGTTTAAATATTAAATAACAGCTTCATCTATCTACATAAGCTTTTTTATTTGAATAGTTGATAGCGATTTTACAAAATTACTATATTAATTTTGAAATCATGATAAAATGCCATAAATGGAACTGGTGTATTGATTTACATTAAGTATGGCAAATCACTTGCCCTACCAAATATCCACGCTACCTTGCCCGAAATAAAGTGGATAGAGAGTTTTAAGTGGGAATGGGACGAAATTTCCTATCCTGCATGTGGGTTGGGGGAGGGACATCGATACGCTCGGCCCCAACCCACGAACCAGCCCAAAGCAAGTTCTATATCTATAAAGTGGAGATTTCTAGTCCTAACCTTATTCCTATACATAAATTATATTATTTTAGTAATATAATGTTCCGCATTTTCAACATAGATTTTAATATGACTTAAACACTTCAAATCCCTTTTCTCATCGATTTATCATGGAAATATTCCAAACTAAACTTTATGGTAATGGATATAAGGATTCCAATTTTTTTTTTGCCCATATATAATTTATTCAACTTGCAATTTTTTTTTGCGAGATACTTTCTATATATATATATAAGAAATTAATTAATTTTTTGATCTTGAAATTATTATGGAATGGGGCAAGTGGAACAAAGAAATCTGCATACTTGCTACGGTTGGGAATGGAATACATATTTATCCCTGCTCAGAACATGGCGCAGGGATAGGGCATCTCTAGTAAATGTGGAGCAGGACGCCACCCCCTTACGCACCTTGCAGTCCATGCTAATTCACGTGTAGTAAAATTTTCCATTCCAATTAATAATTCATAAATTAAAAAAATAATATTAATAGAGTAATTATAATGTACGTGGGGTAAAAGAAATTTCCAACAAGGGGCCTTGTACAACCATGAATTTTGATGGTTAGTAAGGAGAGTGAGTGGTCAAAACTCTTAAATCAAGGATGGATAAGACCACTTGTGCATTTTTTTTATTTTTAAACTCACACTTTATTCGCCGATATTCCACATAAATTATATAATTACTTATCAAAAGAAGGCAGAAAAAACCTATGAGCACCTTATTCGCAACTATTATCACCGAAAGCAACTTAGGCGATAAACCAGGCAAAGAGTGAGCGTAAGGGGATCGAAATTAGATAATATATAAATGCTCTCTGGCAAGATCCTACAGATTCAACAAGAGCGGGTGAACATGTACGATCTTATGAGTCGTCCGAATCAAATGCATTCGAGAAGAAAATCGGTGGAAGGGCTGAAATTTGCATGGCAGTCTTTCCCAGAGGTTGAGCCTAGCTCCCTGAGAAAGTAAGACGGCACGAAAGAGACTGCTCTCAAAACTGATCCGGGTTTAGACGATGCGAATACTCCAGCGGGGATTCGTAAACTTTTTCTTGTATCTTCTGTTTCTCTCCAGATTTGGTTTAGCTGTTGCTGTCCATCCCAGCGAATGTTCAGGTTTGAGCAATCGACGATGGTGGCAAGCTGGGCGTTCTATACTCGCAACAGCAGGGCCGATCACAGCAGGGAGAGCAGAACAGAGCAGAGTAATACCGTGGCTATTCAAGGCCAATTCGATGATTACAGGAGGTGACGCTGTATGTGTGAGTATCATCAGGAATAAAGGCACGACGACGAAGCACTGCCGTGAAGTGGGTCGCCGGCGGAAGACTCGAATCAAGGAAAAACGCCAAGACAGGGAGCTGTCAAGTCCGTATCTGCAAGGCAGTTTTAAGGCGAAACCAGCACTTCCATGGCAGTAACTGAGGCGTGGGATGAGCGTATGGAACTTCAGGAATGGATGGATAAAGGTTTGAACGAGAAGAGCAAGTTCTTGAACGGCGAAAATTGAAGATCCCTGGTGCCAGAGAGAGGACCCTTCGGTCCTGTGGGCGTGTGTAGAGGAATCCAGGCGTGCTCAAGGTGGAGCTTACCAGTATAGGACAACTCTATATTCCCAAGGATCAACTATTTTACACTCAAGTAATCCAACTGTCGTAAAAGTGGGAAAAAGATATATGCTTGTTTGTTGTAATTGTAGAGGCTTCCCTTTACTTTAAAGGAGGTACACAAGGAAGGAATGAACTCCCTCCCAACGGAGGATAAAACTCTTTGACAACTAAATATTTTACTTTGCTTTTGAAAGACTAACCAGGAGAGCAACCCCATGGAGAGAATAAAATATGCTGCAACTTGTATTTTCTCATGGTTCTATTTCTTTGCTTTATCATCGAACAAAGGTAACCCTCACCTTAGGTAAGAAAAAGAGAGAATAAATTTATTATGATAAGGATTTTGTGCTCACTCTTTCTCCTACAGATACTGAAAATGCTTGTGTAAGCAAAGGATCAGCTTCTTCTCAATCCGGAGGTGCTTCAGGTGTGTTATGCCTCGAGTTATTTTCAGTGTGAAATTAATGTTTGGACCGGATCATCACGAAATGTCAACAATGAAAAAGAATTGACTTAAATGGCCTGAAAAGTTCTCATCCATTGCAGAAATATTGGAAAACGTAGTGGATGAACTCTATTACCGACCATTGTTGCAAGCTGCATGCTAGAGAGTGGAACCTTCGGTCCTATTGACCTGTGTGCAGGAATCCAGGCGTGACGATGGCGTAGCTAACCAGTAGAGGACTGGTATATATTCCCATGGATAAACTATTTTACACTAAAGTAATCCAACCGTGATAAAAGTGAGAAAAAAGATATGCTTTCTTGTTGTAATTGTAGAGGCTCCCCTTTAATTTGAGGCAGGTACTTGTATATAAGGAAGGGCTGAACTCCCCCAGGGAGACTAACACTCTTTGAAAACTGAATATCTTGCCCACTTTTTGCATTCTCCGTTTACTTCATTGTTGAAAGACTCTAACTAGGAGAGCAATCTAATGGCGACACAGCCAAGTGAAGAGCAAGGAAATTCGACTCATGCAGAACCACCAACAGGTACATGTTCATGTTCCAATCGAGAATAAATATGGTATAATCGATGGAGTCTGGAACTTGTATTTTCTCATGGTTTATTTTATTTTTTAACACCAACGAACGTAATGCTGACCTTGGCTAGAAAAAAAGGGGGGAGAAATTAGGCGAAGGACTTAATTCTCACGCTTTCTCCCATAGATATTGAAAGTGTTTGTGCAAGTGCTGGATCAGCTTCTTCCCATTCCGAAGGTGCTTTAGGTGCGTTATCCCTCAAAAGAGTTATTTTCAGTGTGAAATTAATATCTGGGGGCGGATCTTCATGAAATTCTTTTTTTTTTTTCTAGAGCACTTCTTAATGTCAGCAAGGATAAAAGTATTAACTGAATGATCAGAAAAGTCTGCGTCTATTGCAGAAAATTCCGAAGAGGAAGTGGATGATTCCGAAGAGGAAGTGGATGAACCCTATTACCGACCATTGTTGCGAGCTGCATTCCTGGGCGATTGGGGATCTGCTACAAGATTTTTCGAACGAGATGCTGCTTCAAAGATGGCCAAAATAACAAGCAGATTAGAGACAGCTCTTCACGTAGCTGCTTTGAGTGCCCGAGACCAATTTTTGGAGAACCTAGTGGAGCTCTTGTCTCCACATCCAGAAGCGCTTGAAATGGTCGATTGTGATGGCCGCACAGCCCTCCACAATGCTGTCCTATGTGGAAGGATAATGATGGTCAAAGCATTAGTTATAAGTAATCCTAAGTTGACGCAACTTGCAGATAACGAAGGACGTATTCCTTTGGGAATATCTGCTGTGGCAGCTTCTATGCATAAAGAGATTGCCTGGTTCCTAGCGAAAAGTACAACAAAAGATGGGGCAGGTGATCCCTTCAACAGTCCCTCTGCGATTGACACCATTATAGATCTCACCCACGCTGGTCATCATGGTAGGATCACCATCACTCTATCTCAATTCCATCTGTTTTCTACCTCAATCCAGACTTGGCTTATTTTCCTGATCAACTTTGTTGGTGATTTTACGACCAAAAAAAAAAAAAACTATGCTGGTGATTTCCAATAGATATCACCCTTTATCTAGTCGAGCAGTACCCTCGCTTAAAGACCATGCGAAGTACAGAGCGTGCAAACAGATCTGTACTGGAGGCGTTGGCGAAGTCGCCTAAAAACTTTCGCAGCGGAACCAGGCTCAGTGTTTTGGAAGCATCTTTCTGCACTCGCATCCCTTCACTACTGATTCCCGTCAAGATGGTCATACCCACCTCATCACCTGCTCTTTTGTTTCTGAATTGAAGGTATTCCGGTGGACTTGAAATACAAACCAACGGATAAAAATTCGGATCCGGGTGGGTATACATTTTTGCTGTTGGGAATTATCGTAGGACCTTTCATATTTTTGAACTTTCAGTCAATTTTCTTAGATTGATTCCCTCCGTACTAGTGAAAGAAATTGGAAATGGTTTTTTTTTTTTGGGGGATATCTTTTGGTTCCTTGACCTAGTTTTACTTGAATAATGGCCTAAAATTGAATTACTTCATGGATCAACTATCCCCAACGAATCACGTATGATCCAATCACATGCATAAATCTTGTATAACTAAATTGATTAGACAATGTGATAAATGAATTACGAGGTTTTACAATGATTTCATATCCAATGACTAGGTTTTCTCTTGCATCTTGATTGTAGCGCTTCAATGTCTTGCAAGGTCACTTTGGAATATTGCCAAAATTGTAGGTACGCTTCCATCTTATCAAGATACCATCTTTATCTCTATCCCTCTTTTTCCAACTAAAAGTCTATGCCTTGTTTGTTTTTTACTTCCTTCATAAGTAGGACAATTCTTTGCCATAATTTGAAAAAAAATTGTGTTGGGCCAACTTTTGTGTGGAAAAACCATTGCATATTCACAATTGGATAAGTGACATTCATGTATGAAGTTAGTTTTGTAGTTAAATTTTTCCACATATCTCTTCCAACGGTGAACGTACAACTTAGTCTTTACACCACCGAGGGATCTAATAAAAATCCTTCAAAAAATTATTCAAACTCAAACAAAGTTATATATGATTTTCTGTTTAATTTTTTATATTTTAAAATATATCTAAAATTCACCAAAATCTTATTGCAAGAGTTGCAAAATTGTAAGAAAAAAGTGAAAAAAATAATACTTGAAACTGCAAATTGAAACGAGATATGATGTTAACCTAGGAATTTCTTGCTTAGGGCTAGATGATCTAAACAGAAAATATGGAATAGGAGTTACATAAACATAGGACTTCTCCTTCAATCTTGATTCATGAAATCATGTTGGCTTCATCATCTCCATCAAGCTTGTAAAACTTTCTGGAAAAAATAAGAAACATGAACCCATCTGTATTTGTCTTTTTCATTATGGGTGAAGTGCTTAGAACCTAAATATTATTTTCTTTGATTGCTACTCCATCCCAGTACAGCACCAAAAGAAAAAAAAAAAAACGATGAGAGAGTGCAAGAATTGGGCATGGGACCTATGACAAGCCCCTAGGGTCATTGACTCCAAAATAAGGTTGCAATAGATGATAGCATGAGGGGGAATGTACAAAAAAAAAGTTCTAATCCTATCACGTTGATACCAATTGAGTCATAGACCTCTCAATTGGGCTAATTTAGTTATAAATCTTTTCACATTTTCCCAATTGAATCCATTCTATCAAGTTTATGTTGGGAATTGCTAATGTAGATGCTAAGCACAATGGTATAGTTGGAGCTGACATTGACATTTTTTAATAATATTATAATAATTTTTGAACTTTTTATTTTTTTCTTATATTTTTTTATTTCTTTATTTTTCATTTCATTTTGGCCACGAAGGCCCAAGGTGAGGCCCTAGATGAGACCCTTCAAGCCCTTGCCCATTACCTTCCCCAGATTTTCCCGTGGCAACGAGGGCTTGTTGGGCCTCAACCCTCACCAACAAAAATGAAACAAACAAAAAGAAAGGAAAAATAAATAATTAAAATATTCAATTTTTTATTTTATAAAAATTATCCACGTTAGCACCAGCCGTGCCACGTAAGACAGCTACGTCAACATCGAATGATTTTTGGCCAAACTTAACTAGATGGACTCAGTTAACAAAATATGAAAAGATTTAAGACTAAATTAACCCAATCGAAATGTTTATAATCAAATAAGTATCGGTGCAATAGGTTTATGATTTTTTTGATATTTTCCCTTAGCATGAGTTTATCATTTAATCAAATTAACATGGTAAATTAACATATTTTTTAGCAACTTCAGAAAGGTGCGAAGAATAAGAAGAGGAGCAAATAGGAATAATCAAAATAATTTGTTTGGGAGGGCTTGAAATAGAAGAATATTTCAATGGGAGTGAATTTCGTGGGTCTCAACAAAACTATGCATCCCATAATTCCAGCCCAAGTTATATATCCTATACTAGCAAGCTGCTAGTGAGATAATAAGGGAGTTTTCTCCTTATAATCCTATAATTCAGATTTGTGGGAAGCACTCCAAAAAAAAAAAAATGCCTGAATACATTAGGCCGATTTGTGATAATGGGCTCTTAAGATTACCCAAAAGGTGGACTACTTACGGCGCGTGAAAATTAGCCCAAACACCGCCTGCAACTAAAGAAGATCCTGTAGTTCCCAAAACTTATTCACAACTTTTACTTGTAGATGCACTTGTCTCTAACCTATCCCTCTCACGTCTTCTCCCTCTTGCTGTTGTACTTTCTGCAGTACTTTTCAGCAGAAGGGAAAATTCTTTGCTGACTTTTTTCTTTTTCCCCAAAGAACGAACACTTCTCTTTTTTTCCTGAATTGTTGACCTCGAAAACTCCCCAAAAACCTTTTTCACGAATTCTCTCTCAATTTTTCGCACCTCTGAAATTTTTTTCTCAATTCCTCCCGAATTTTTTTGAAAATCGCTCCCCTCCGTCACGAAAAATGTAGCTCTCTTTTATAGTGATTCCAGACGGCCACTTTGTATGGTATTTTCCGAGTTTCCATCTTCCGTCGCATTAAATCAAGGCTGCAAATCAAAGCGAGATTTTGCAATCAACTCGATTTTGTTTCGATTTATTCCGTTTTATAAAAATTCTTGCCCTTTGTTCACCTAATTTTTAATTGTTTCCGCATTTATCGAAATCTTAATGCTCATCAGAATTTCAAATTCCCTTGCATACTTCAATCAAATCAATTTCCCCCAATTTCATTTTTTTTCTTTTTATTTGTCCAAAAATGCAATTTTTATTTTCCTTATTTTCCTAGATTTGCTAAAAAATAGGTGTCAACACCCATAATTTATTTATTTCTTTGTTGTGTGTTAAATTGGTTGTTTGCGTGCCTACA
This sequence comes from Eucalyptus sideroxylon, assembly GCA_014182405.2. Lineage (NCBI taxonomy): Eukaryota > Viridiplantae > Streptophyta > Magnoliopsida > Myrtales > Myrtaceae > Eucalyptus > Eucalyptus sideroxylon. Next base: position 46,800,288 of record CM024550.2, read on the forward strand.
TGATCACTTCACATGTTAGGGAACTAAATTAAAATTAATTCAAGTTACCTGCAAAGCATTTTTTTGAAATAAAAATATAAAGGTACCGAAAAGGCGTTAGTGAAAGCTAGCGTAATCAAGTTCCCGAACTCATAATCAAGTACCAAAAAGGTGTTAGTAAATCCCCGTTACTTTATTTGGGTTTCTAATTGACCTAACAAAAATAGATTAGTAACGATTCCTAATTAAAAATCAATTGTATGTTAAGAACTTGAACCTAAGTCGCGAATTGGTATGGGCTTGGGAGAGTTCGAGCTAAGTTTAAGCTTAGTAATCCATTAGCCAAATCCAAGGTGGTTCACCCGAGATTGGGTCGCAACAGTTTGGCGACTCCATTGGGGACTTGAGTTAAAGCTCTTAGTGGACGTAGGCCAATTTTCTCTTCTATTTGAAAAAATATTTTGTTTGACAGCGAGGATCTCAGGTACGATCATAATGTTTAAGGTGTTAAATGTTCTTACAGGATAGGAGGTATAAGGGGAAGTATTTGCTGACCTTTGTTTTGCAGGGAGATATATGGATGTTTGGTTTACTTTCATTTATGAAGTGTTGCTTGATATAAATTATCGTGCATGTCCTGCATTTAGCATTATACTATTGTACACAAAACCTACCGTCGGACCTGAGCCGCACAGGATCATCTAGGATGGTATTGAAATGGATACCACTCTGATCGCATGCTCGTGGTATGAGTCGTCCATCTCAATCCCAAAATTTCTTTTTTGGTGTCAAGAGTACCCACCTCGATTCCCATGCCCGCGACCCAAGTCGGCTCTTTGACCAAGTCGAATTTATGAGGATCCGACTTAGTCCGCACGCCCGCAGTTAGTCTGATCATCCTTGTGGCTTCACTTTGCTAAGCCTGTCTAGAGTAAAAATCGAATCTCACATCTCATGTGCATGTCTATGTGATTGCTGTTGATTTTCCTTGGTGAAGTAAGTAATCTATCATTTGCTTCGCAATTTACTTACTTAATTGTGCTTTTAATCGGTCCATGACAATCTAGGTCAATCATTGATTTAATTCATTTGTTAATTTGAAATGAAATAAGGAAATTGCCATGCAATGAATCATTTTGAAGAATTTGTTTTCAATTCATGTCTAGGAAATTTGGTCTTGCTAGGGTGTCTATTTTTCTAGCTCTTTTTTAGGAAATTCCATTCTTGTACAAAATTTTCATGAATAAATGAAAAATTGATCAGATCATTGTCATGGATTGGCTCTCTATTTACACCTCATGCTTACATAATTTCATCCATTTGAATTAGGTGATAACGAATCCTCCATGTTTGCCAATTATTACATGATCAAGAGCTAAAATGACCGATCAAACTGAGATGCGCAATCATATTGTCACTATGGAAGATCAACTTAAACAGTTGCTCACTTCTATGCAACATATGTCAGCTCAAATCCAATCCCTCCAAGTGAATTTGACTCCTGCACCCGCTCTCCTCGAGTTAGTAGCCCCGAAGCAGGCAAACAAGGCCCAAATGAGTGATGACAACATGCCCGAGCTAGAAGATGACCCACCGTTAGTCACTATGGAAAATGCTAAGTTTGACAATGTCCTTAAGACGGAGCAAGATGAATGCTTCGCAAAGCTTGAAGAGAAAGTGAAGCAATTGTAAGAGTTGCAGAGTTCACTCCCATTCAACTTGTCAATTTATGAGAAGGTCAAGATGCCAAAAAAGTTTAAAATGCCGGAGTTCAAGAAATACGATGATACTTCCTACCCAAAAGCTCATTTGCAGATGTACCATGTATGCATAGCCCAACATATCAAAAATGAGTCCCTCATGATCCAATCATTTCATGCGTGTTTGACCGAACTCGCACTAAACTGGTACGTCATGAAGAATGTGAACCTCCTCGACACTTGGAATGAAGTGGCCGACGCATTTCTCAAGCAATATAAGTTCAATATGGACATCGCACATTCCTGGGAAGATCTTGAGCGAATGGAGAAGAAGAGAAGCGAGTCATTTAAGGAGTATGCTATGAGATGGAGAAATTTTGTGGCTCAAATCACTCCTAAGCCTACTGACAAAGAGTTGATGAAATTGTTTATCAAGGCCCTCCCATTTGAGTTCCACAATAAGATGGTTAGCACATATACTGAGAATTTTAATCAACTCATCCTAGTGGGTGAGCAGATTGAGATAGGATTGAGAGATGTATGGTTTAATGAGCCAATCTCTACAAGTAAAAGATTTACCCCAAAGAAAGAGAAGGACCTTGAAGCTAAGATTAATATGACCTATTCTCAACTGAATCGTGATACATTTAATCGCACTCTAGCAATTAAGATTTCTACTGAGCAACAAGGCAGAGGACATCAGTTCTCTAGTCGATGACGTAATGTTAGAAGACAATTCACACCTCTTCCTGGACCTTTATCCGAAATTTTACTTATTCTCCAAAAGAAGGGATTACTCTCTATTGAGCCAAAGCGACCAAATCATGAGCATTATCCTACATATAATCCCTCTGAAAAGTGTGACTATCACATGGGAGAGGTTCATCACTCCATTGATGATTCCTATGTTTTGAAGCATAGGGTCCAAGACTTTTTGGATACAAAGGCATTCTCTTTCAATAGTAATCAGAAAAACCCTCTGCCCAACTATGACGGAGGCACAAATGCTGTCATTAAGTGAAGAACTTCTTATATTCACAATCCTCTATGAAGGAGTCTTTTTTATGCTTTCTAGGATTTCAAGTTTTTTTTTTTTTTTTTAAGATTTCCTGCTTTATGAAATTTCAATTATCGCTTTTGTTTCTAGGGTTTGCTTGTTTGCATTTTCCATCCCGGTAATGTAATTCATTTGATTCTATTCAATGAAATTACAATTTTATATCCAATTTTAAGGGCATGATGGGGTACACCAAAACAATACAATGACGATATCCAACCATGAAAAGAAAATATCATCCACGGAGAAATATTGAGGGCTGGACTTTATCATGCTTCCTTCCAAAAAAAATTTCGAAAACAAAAGCATTTTACTGTTAAAAACATTTTCCTAAAACTTGTAGCAGATTAAACCTGTTTGTTTGTCTGACACATTTACTTATTGTCTTAGAGCATAATTCTATAACTTGTTATGACAAGGGACATATGAAAATAGCATACCAAGCTTCAATAATGATAAACTTAACTCATGATCAATTGGCTTAGAGCGCTCTTTCAATGAAAAAAAACAGATGTGGGGTGACTCTCATTACTACTTGTGTGAGATATTAACCCCAAAGGGGCAAAATGAGTGCTCGACCCTTCTCAACTCCATGCTTGATGAAGCTATTTTCCTTGTGCATTGATGAGACAGTAGGGGCAAGTAAAAAGAGGACCATCCATCTTTGGTGAAAGAGATGACAAATTGGGGGGGCACTACAAATTCTAGTAGTGACATGATTGAGATAAAATCTCAATTCGAGCCAAAATGGAGGTGTAATTTGAATTTACTTTGATGTTGCATAATATCCTATTCATGCACGTTCTCTTGTGCAGGGGCAAAAGCAAGAAGGGAATATTTATCTTGATTGATAAGGGCAATCCAAGGAGGCAGTCCTTTTGTGGGGCAATCTCCTGAATGAATGCTTAAAACCATATTTTGAGTATGGTAAATTGTCTGTTTTGAAGTCATAAAGCTTCCATGCTTAAATTGTCGGACTCTTTTGAAAAGAGAATTTCAATAGTGGTTTTGCGTATTTAACTCATCAATTTCATGTAGACATTTGTCAAAATAGACATGTTAGGATGATGAAAGGCAAGCCTTATCCTATACACAGTCCTCTACCTATATACTTGTGAGATGAGTGTAAAAAGTTCCATATCCATAAGGTAAAGAGTTCTCTCACAAACGATATGATGACTGAAATGATGAGGGGCGATTCATTTCTCTATCCCAAACACTATAGGTAATCCATTACTTAATCCCTTTGAGTCCCATACACTTATGGAGATTCTTTTCAAATTACCCCTGTAAAAATCACCCCACATCGGGGCAAATGGGAGATAAGATGGTATCATGAGGTGAGGAAAATGAAAAGAAATTTTCTTACTCTCACTTGTATCAATCTTCAAGTCATGCTATTACATTGAATTCACGTAGTAATTTAAATGTCTTAGGATGATGAAGAGTATTTCTTTCTCTATCCTACACACTTATATCCTTTACACAGCCCACTTGAGCCTGCAATTTCATTTCTTCAAACCCAATTGGTGATCATCCCCCAATTGGGGCAAGACAAAAGGTAGATGAAGACCCTTGAGTCATTCAAAGTGTAATTGCTTGACATATGCATTATGCATGAGAATTGAAATCAAAATAGAATTAAGGGCGATGAAAAAATGGTGTGCCTGGTAAAAGTAAGGCCAATGCCCATGAAAAAAGAAGTAAATAAAAAAATGAATGAGAACTAGGGGCATGAAAAAGCAATGTGCCTGGTAAAAGCAAGGCCAATGCCCATAAATGCAAAAAAAAAGAGTCAAGATAGGTGATAATCAGTTGTAAAAGGTTGTATCCCTAATGGGGGATAAGTACACTATCAGTGCCATAAGTTGTGTACGGCGTTCACTTTAGTACCAAAAGTTTCCGTCGGATCACTTAAGTGCCAAATCGGAGGAAAAACGATCACTTTTGTGCCACCGGCGAAAGATTCTGGCCAAAATGATTACATGGCTTTTAAAAAAAAATCGACAATGCCTTAAATGACGTCGTTTTCGGTCTTCCTTAAGAAAACAATGTTGTTTTGCCGTCCTACATGGATGGCCTCACAAAATGATGCCGTTTAACTCATTTGGGAATTTTTTTTTTTTATTATTTGGGGATTGAAATTAGGGTTTCGTTGCTCGGCCTCCGCTATCGTTGGGCCGCCGTCACTCGCTCAGCCACCATTGCTTGGCATTGTTCGGACGCCCTCAATGGCACATGAGGGAGCACCAGCCTTGGTTGCCAAAGCCTATGTATTGGAAGACACGAGCCAGGCACTCGTCCAGGATATCGGAAATGAAGAGGGAGACATCAATGGCGGCGCACTCGTCGACGGCCTCCTCGACACCGGCTAGATCACGGCCTTTGACTTGATTGCCGAGTGGCCATCGCCGGGGTTGGGGTCGGGGTCGGGGTCGGAGTCGCAACCGCAGCTGTCAAATGGCCATCGTTGGGGTCGGGGTCGGGGTCGGGGTTAGAGCCGCGGCCGCCGAGTGGCCATCGTCGCAGTTGGGGTTGAGGTCGGGGTCGAAGCTGCGGCCGCCAAGTGGCCATTGTCGAGGTCCAAGTCGGGGTCAGGGTTGAAGCCGGGGCCGCTGAGCGCGAGGACTGTCGAGGACGACGAACAGCATTGTTTTGGTGTTAGGGTTTTGAATTGGGAGAGACACCAAACGGCATCGTTTTGGTGTTAGGATGCTGACTGTACTATCCGGCGAACCACATCAGCTTCAAAAATTAATAAAAAAGTGCTACGTCGGATTTTCGGCCAACCGGATCGAAGTTGGCACCAAAGTGAGCGTTTTTCAATTTTTTTGGCACTTAAGTGATCCGACAAAAACTTTTGGCACCAAAGTAAACGTCGTACACAACTTATGGCACTGATAGTGTATTTATCCCCCCTAATGGAGCAATATTCAAAGAACATAAATACTAAGTTTTTACAATTAGTGGAGCACATTGCCAATACCGTCTCTAGTGAAGAAGAAGATTGGCAACAATACTAAGATGATCATCGACTCTCACCCTTTACACATATTTTGAGTCTAATGATCCTTTCATTTCTCAACCCAAGAACCCAGCTTACATTACGTCCCTTGCAAAATCTCTTCTGATCAAGGCACTTGAATTAACGTAGGGGTTCACATGTCTTAAGCATCGCTCGAAGAAGTGCGAGCAAAATTATTTCTTTCTCATTTTGTAGGGTTTTTAACTTGTAAACTGGGAGATGATTACATAATTGTTCTTTCAATTGCCATGATTCAAATAGTCCCTTTGTTAAACCGTTGACCAAGCCCACATTACAATCATTATTAAAGACCTCTCAGATTGGTAAGGTTGTACTGCTTGTGAGAATACTCAAACCCTTATTGGTACAATGATAGAGAGAAGTAGTGATTCTCCTAAAATAGCCACTCTAAATGAGAGTGAGTGAAAGTCTTTTCTAATTGAAAGTCTCTCATTTAGTATTCTTAATAAATCCATGTCATTTGTCTTGAACGACAATTCTCTCCTGTGAAAATTTGGGTGATGCAAATATGGTAAAGTTGTTATGCATAAACCTTAATTGAATTGATGAAAACCACATTGAATTTTGAAATGTGCATTTTAAAATAGCTCAAATTGTCTACCTCTTTGATGGATGCATACTAGTTTTTGCTCTAATTGTGTCTGACAGATAATATTTCATTGAAGACTGACTAATACTTGACATTCAAGTTGCTTTTTGAAGCCTCGAGATTCGGCGTGCTTTCATAGCCCGAAGCCCTTTTCACTGACTCGATATACTTCCGTAACTTGCTGTCATTTTCATCGACTCGGCGTACTTTCATAGCCTGATGTCCCTCTTTATCGACTTGGCATACTTCCGTAGCCCAGTGTCCTTTTCATCGATTCGACATGCTTTGATAGCCCGATGTCCTTTTATATCGACCTAGTATGCTTTCATAGCCTAGAGTCCCTTTCATCGAACTGGCATGCTTCCATAGCCCGATGTTCTTTTATATTGACCTAGCGTGCTTTCGTAGCTCATAATCCTTTTCATTGACTTGGCGTGCTTCCATAGCTCGATGTCCCACTTAATTGACACGGCATGCTCTCATAGCTCGAAGTTCCTAACCTTGTGTGCTTCCATAGCTTGGAGTTCTTGACCTGGCGTGCTTCCATAGCCCGGAGTCCACCTATCAAATCAGCGTGCTTATGAGGTATTTCTCTCAAAGTACACCGACACTCAACTCGATCGAACTGTCCCCCAAAGATTTTCTCCAGATTTAGTCTAATTAAGGCGATCGAAGAAAGGTTCAGGTCCTGGTCAGATGATCTATGCCACAATGCTAGGCGACTATAGAATGATACAAGTTCTAGACAATATTTGTTGCTTTGACCGTAGAAAAGGTACAGGTCCTAGAAAAGCCGTTTCTCATTCAAATGACCATAGAAAGGTAAGAGTCTTGGAAAGTGATTTCCCGTTTAGGCGACCATAGAATGGTATGAGTCCTAAACAATATCCGTTTCCCATTCAAACGACCGTAGAAAGGTATGGATCCTGAAAAATCAAAAAAAAAATTTCCATCAAAGCGACCAAAGAAAGATTTGGGTCCTAGACAACCAAATACTGCCATACTGAGTGACCGTAGAAAGGTATGAGTCCTAGAAAAGCAATCTCCTTACAAAGCATCGTTACTATTATGGGCGACTGTAGAAAGGTATGGGTCCTAGACATGTAACACAAACAATCTTGAATTACTCTACCCTCCTTAAAGGTAAGTTATTCCATGTAGGTTCCTTATCATTTACATTAGCATTTTTGTGCATCATATAGATTGCCAACAAAAAAATCATTCAATGCGTGCATGATCAAAATTTAGGTCTCAATTTATCGTTGAAGGCAACCTCTACGAGCTCACCTTCAAAGAGGGGTAGCTGTTGACACCTAAATTTTGGCAACCCAGTAATTTATTTATTGCATGAAAAATTATGGATTAGTTTTTAACCCCTAAACAAAAATATTAGAATTAAATTGCATAGCATATAGTTTTAGGAGCATTTTTTTTTATTGCATTTGCATCGGACTGATGACAGATGGGTTTGAATTGGTAGTTCTGTGATTTAATTTGACAAGTTGGACTAAGCCCATAAAGAGAGCAAATTAGCCCGAGCCCATTATTTTTTTGATGATCGAAAATTATCTTGTGAGAAATGGAGATTCGATATTTTTGGTGATATGACGGTGGATTTTTCAATATCCTTGAAAAGGGCAAGTGTGAGAAGGATATATTACGAGCTCATATTTGCAATATTTGAAATTTAAGAAAAATCATATTACAATCTTGAATCTTTGGCAATATGTGATAAAATCGGTGGAGAATATTCAAAGAGATGAGGAAAATAAAGAGATATATTCCATTCGGGAGGTGATCTTCATGGATGTTGATTTGAAAAAGGAAATAAAAGCTTCAGTCCCCTCACCTATAAATTGGCCCGTTCATTCATGAAAAGAGGGGGCCACACATTGAATATACAACCATAGTAGAGAACACATGCTAGGGAGAATAGAAGGGAGAAATCGTGGGTTCGGCGATTCTATTGAGCGATACATGTAGAGGTGGCAAAATGGACCCATTTTACACCCATATTTTTCACAAATGGGTCGAATGTGGGTTATGAAGTTGTAATGAGCCATAACCCACATTCGACCCATTTTAAGTTCAGTTTTATACGGGTCGAAAATGGTTCACACGTTCGACCCATTTTTGACCCATTTTTAAAACCTAAAAAACCCATTTTCGATCTCACCTATGGCTGGGTCGGCGGGTTGTCGTCATGGCCGGTGGCCGGCCGAAGAAGAAGAAAAAAAAGAGAAAAGAAAAAAATAATCATTAAAAATTAAAAATGATATTTTAAAAAATAAAAATGATATTTTAAAAATAAAAATAATCAATAATTTTATTTTTAAAAAAATTTAAAAATATATATTTAAAAAAATAAAAATTCGATTTAAAAAATATTTTAAAAAGAATTATAAAAATTTTCCATTAAATTTGTATTGCATAAAAATTGTTAAAAAATTTGTATTGCATAAAAATATTTTAACAATAAGTAGATTTTAGTAATACGGGTCGGGTTGAGTATGGGTCGGGTACGGGTCAGGTTGGATATGGGTCATTATATTTACACTATAAGAATATGGGTCAAAATGAGTTAAATGTGTCAAATATGGGTCAACCCATTTTCGAACCAACCCATACCCGACCCGACCCATCCATTTGCCACCTCTAAGATACACGTAAGAAGAAAGAGAGAGAGACAGAGAGTCCATGGCCGAGTACTTCGCAGCCAAACATCTCAAGGCTATGCCTCAACCGATCCTCCCCACCGTAATTAGAATCCTCACTGTCACTCACCGCTGCCTTCCAAAGCTGAGAAGTTGCTGCCTCGCTGAAGATCTCCAAGCACTTTCTGTCGCAACTGTTCATGAGTGATACGTGCATGGTGGTGTTCACTTCAACAACACACCCTCATGGTCAAAGTTTGATAATCAATGAGGTTTATTACAAGACTTGCAGAATTCGCAAAGAACTTGGGAATTAGCCAAGTCTGTCATTGGTCAAAGTCTCCCTTGGCATCCTCCGCTACCTTGCTGAGAAGCACTACCGCTCGTTACGGGTGTAGGACTCTATAGCACCATCAAGCCTTCATCGCTAGATTTGCAACAATTGTCCAACAATTCTCAGTGTCGTTGCGCAGCTAGTCCTTCCCGGCCCTTTGCCGGAAAGCATCAACCACGTGCCGAGCACCACCGGGACATTCTTGCCCCGACTGTCCCTTCGTTGCACCGTCCGTGACCCGTGACAACTTGTTGCCACACTAGGACGTACGTCAGTCATCCCTCAAGTTGATTCCATCGAAGTCCAAATTTGGCAATATAATCTTTGAAATTAGGTAAAGGTCTCATCTAAATTTGGTTTGGATATTTTTATTTCCTAATATATTCTTTTCAGTATCTTACGTGCATATTTGAATGATAAGCACATTCCCAATTATGATTTATTGCCTAATTCGCAACCGCACGTCAATTGTTTCTATTTCATCTATAATGCTTTAGATGGAATAATTAATCACACAGGAATAAATTGATTTCTTTAAGACTTAAGATCAATTTATCGATTTTATTAGCGAAATAATCAAGTTGATTAGATATCGTTTCCAAATTCGAACAATGGATAATATCTTTGATGACCCTGAATGGTCTGGTGCTTATCTTTTAATTGCTATATTTATCCCAAAAATACAAAAACGATTGCATTTGCATATCATGTAGATTAGAATTGATTTCCTAGATAGAATTGCATGACAGAATAGTTAGAATCTTTTCTAATTATATTAAAATGCATGTTTAGATGATATCTAAGTTAGATAATATATTTGAATTAAATTGCATGTCAAGATAAATTTCTAAGTTAAGATATGATTCAAATTGGTCTATTTCCTAACTTAAAATAGATAATATCTCACTTTAGTTATATTTTTATTTATTTTAGCAATTTTTAGTTACGAATTTTTATTAAAAAAAATGCAAAAATATCATACGCATGTCATATAGAATTAGGTTCACGTCAGTCAGTAATTGTTGTTAGGCCCATTTAATTAGAAATTACCCATCATTAGAATTAGGTCATTTAGTTAGATTGCTTTGCATATAGTTTAAATTTTATTAAAGAAGAGAAAATCCTTAAAAAAAGATTGAGTAATTGTGTGTTAGTTAAGAAAAAACCTAGGGCTTTTGATGTAAATTTTGAGCTAACACTGCAGATGCTTTCGTTTCTACGAGGTAAGTCCCGTAATTTATTTCTTTCTTTCTCGTGTGTTAAATTGGAGGTTTGTGCGCCCGCATGATCACTTCACATGTTAGGAAAGTAAATTAAAATTAATTCAAGCTGCTTGCAAAAAAAAAAAAAAAAATCTAAATAAAAAGAGAAATGTACCAAAAGGGCGTTAGTAAAAGTTAGCGTAATCAGGTCCCCGAACTCACAATCTTTGGTTCATATAAGTAAAGTAAATCTCTCATTACTTTACTTGGGTTTCTAATCGACCCAACAAAAATCGATTAGCAACAATTTCTAATTAAAAATCAATTGTATGTAAATAACTTGAACCTAAGCCGCGAATTGATATAAGCTTGGGAGAATCCGAGCTAAGTTTAAGCTTAGTAATTCATTAACCAAATCCTAGGTGGTTCACCCGAGGTTGGGTCGCGACAATTATCATAGGATCACGTTATTTCCACTCCTATCTAAGTTTTTTCTTTTTTCTCTACTCCTATCTAAGTTAAGGCACTCCTTTTTTTTTAATCAATGGACCAAAATATTCCTCTCTTCATGGTAATGTTTCTCTCTCTTTAATCTAGTTACACCTTCGTCACTTTTAGATTCACATTAGAATATTTTAGAGGAAAATTTTAAGTATGGTCTAAAATTTTGATACTCTCGTTTGACATTGAATCTATTATCAATATTAATTACTTTCTTCATGGTAGAAGTAGTACAATAAGAAGTTCCTTTTTTCCCCTTTCCTTTTTGTGATTGTCTTTTGTTTTGATGTGATCTAGATATAAACATACAACTTGACCTTCAAGCAATTTCACATCAAGTGTTGGATAAGTTTTAATCTCCTTGACATGTTCCCTTGTTTGTTTTTTGAAAATTTTCAATACTTTATCTACTTATCGAAACTCCTATTTGTGAGTTTCATGCATAGGCTGTGAAAAGCTACGTTATCCCTATTATGAGAACCATCGCTTTTTGGAGAATCCCCAAGGATAGGGGGATGACCTTTTGGAATAGATTCGTGGAGAAGCACAAAAAATTGCTTGAGAAAGGGGAGAAGTGGGTGAAGGACACAACAAATTCATGTATGCTCATCTCAACTCTAATTGCCACAGTATTGTTCATTGCTACTTTCATTGTGCCTGGAGGCAATGACAATAATACTGAAGTCCCATTATTGCTAGGACAGGACTCTCTCTTGATTTTTGCAATTTTGGATCCGTTAGGTTTGTTCTCCTCCGTGATGGCCATCTTGCTATTCCTAGCCATCTTAACTCCGTGGTATGAGGCGCCAAATTTTCTCTACTTGTTGCCTAAGAAGTCATAATGGGTTTTTGTTTTCTCTTCCTCTCCTTGGCTTTCATGCTAGTGGCCTTTGTTGCGATTCTTACAATGGTGCTGGATAAGAGATTGGAGTGGGTTATCAATCCCATTACTTTGTTGGCCTTTTTTCCCGTGGCTTTATTCGCAATACTACAGCTTCCCTTGCTATTCCAAATGGTTAAATCCACTTATGGACCCAGCATCTTTCATCCCAAGAGCATTTGGGATGGAGTCAATTATACTAAACAAAATCAATGATTGGTGAATTTGATTTGAGGGTGTATGTCTTCATTACAGTTGGGTGGTTGTAGCGGGGCCAATGCGATACTGAATATGTTTCCTCGAAGTATTTGAGCAATTACTATGCATTATGTTTCCTTGCCTTACTATCAAAGATCCATTTATAGAACGATTCAATCAATTTAAAATTTCAGCCTATAGATACTTCAAAATTGAATCTGCATATACATAAACTATATATATATTAACGTTCGGTACCGAAGTATGCTCAATCTTGGAATATAATTTTTTTTTTTTTTTTAGATTTTCGGTTTATAATTTAGATTCTGAATTTTTTCCTTCAGCTCAAACCAGGTATTATGAAATATAGTCTATATAAAAAAATCTATATCATCAACATTTATTACCAAAATACACATGCTCATGTAATATATCTTTCATCATGGAATGAGAGATGAACAATTATTTATAGAAAAAATCTATTTATACAAAATTTTGGTGATAAGAATGATACCAAATGTAGACTTTATTCTTGAAAACTATAAAGAAATTGGAATCCTACCAGTTATAATACTTTGTATTAATTGTGAAACATATGGAATAAAACCTGCCATAAATTTTTTATCATTCATTAATTACATATAGATCTCTCATAATAAAATCAAAGTATACATAAACAATTACTTTTGAACATTTATTACGAATTTCATGTAATCATGTAATATAACTTTCATCGTGTAATAAATTTTTGGGCATTTGAATTTTCTTCATAGTGGGAAAATGCGAAGGAAAACGCGACGGTGAGGTGGAAGCCACGCCGGCAGCCCCAGATCGGGCGAGCGAGACATGCGGATGAGGTCAACGAGGGAAGACGAACGGTGAACCGAAAGTGACCTGAACGGTGACGGCGACGGCGACGGCGACGGCGACGGCGCTCGGATCCGAGCGAAACGGACGGAGAGAGAGAGAGAGAGAGAGAGAGAGGAGATCGGAGAGGCGAAGGAGGAGAGAATCGTGCTTTGCTTTTTTGGATTGGGAGCGAAGAAATCCAAAAGCGCTTGCCTCGCTCGGGGGGTGATGATTGGCCTCTTTCCTTAATGTTTGCCTTTATTGGGTTCTTCAACGAGACTGGTTGTGCTGTGTAGAGAAGTTTGAACGGAGGGGAGAGCGAGGGAGGTGGGCTTGTGGGCCCGCGAAGGGAACGCGCAATGCCCAGGCTGTGCTGGAGCCCCCCCCCCCGACGTCTCTGCGAAATTACCGTGCTGCCCGCCGGGCGGGGGCGTCGGCTTGGGATCTTGGCCGCCCCTTTTTGGGGATTTCGCGTGGAGATTCCGGAACGTGGAGGGGGCGAGGGGAAATATACCAATTACAGAACTTTGTCCACATAAATTGTGAGATAAGAAAAATGGAAGACGAGATAAGACTCCTCCGTCCGCTTCGTCCAGCCTCCGGCGAACCTCAAATGGATGGACTTCAGGCGAGAGAGGAAAAATCGTCAGCATTCCATGTTCCGTTGGATGAAGCTCAGGGGATTATTGATTTTGAAGCTTAAATGGGTTGGGCATAACATTTCTATGTCATATTCCCTAGTTTGTGAATTAATTTTATCACCGACATTTTAGTGTCAAGTACCTCACTTGGTAAAATCAAAAAGTTTAGATTTGAATTGACGCCCGCATGATAAGTTTAAAATTGACTCGATAACTGCCTCTAAATAACTTATTTAAACATTTATTTCTTCTAAATCAGTAATAATTTATTATAAAAATTCTCATAAGAATTAGATACACAAAATTTATATATTTGCTGGAATTAGACATCTACTCACATTATGGTTTGCTAACTAATATCAAAAGCAAATCGGTGCATGGAGCTCGTACAAGAGTGTGCCACATGAGTCATCATCATGCAAGTTTTACCCACTTTTATATCCATTGACAGATAGATTGAGATTGAAATGCTAGTGAAATTTCCTTGAATTACCTCCTCTCACTCCAAACTCCATGAGTAACTAAGTTTATCGTAAGCTTTCCAATAAGATATCATTCGCCTGACACCCTTGCTGGTCTCAAATCAAATAGCCACATTTTTGGGGAAAATACATGATCAAATAAATACGAAGGATCTAAATTAAACAATTCTTAAACCTAACAATAGTGAGTCGAGCTTTCCAGCAGCATTAGAGTTGCAAGAACCCAAAAAAGGATTTAAAAGGTACTTGTTTCGAAATTTTATGAACTCATGGTCAAACAACTCATTGAGCGCCACTCCTCAAAACTTTTAAGGCACAACAAGTCTTGTAGGAGAAGAAAATATTAGATGCACCCGGTGCAAGTGAGCCCATCTCACATGTACCATTGGATGAAGTGGGTCGCATGTGGAATCCACTAATCTAACAGATCTAATGGTAGACATGAGTTAGGTTCCCATGATCCGGACACATCCATTACTGAGCTCATTGTACAAGTAATAGTGACAAGATTCTAGTGTATTTAGGAAAAAAACTAAACTAAACGAGTCTAAAGTCAGGCTCTAAAACAGAATTTGCATAGCTCACATTACAATCCTCCATAATTAAGTCATGTGTAGAAGAATCCACATCAATGAAATGGTCCAGTTGGTCTCATACAATACTAAATGGATATATTGAGTGCCACACGATGGCGCTATTTCTAAATAATGCTTTGATTGGGTCAAACACATTTCACAACGTGAGCCGTCATTATATGAATGCAGCACCGGATGTTAATTTATCCTTTTGTAGATAGGATCCAAATTCTACTGTAATCTCACCTACAATTGGTGGATGATATTACTACATCACTTGACTTATCGAGCACATTTTTTTTCCAGATAAACATTAGCTCTCAAGGAATTGAACGAAGCAACATACTTTTATTCATCTACTCAAAATTCAACGAAGAGAGGGAGGCACTTTTCTCCATGGTCCAAATAGAACAACAAGTCAGAAAGCAATGATAATCCAATCTCCACTTCAACGACTCACTTCAACATGCAAAACAAGCTAGATACAACCTCACAAGGATAATCCATAGAAAGACATTAATGACAGGCATATTAGCCGAATTATTATCTTCCTCTCTTTTTTCTTTTTCTGAAGAGACTTTAAAATGTGGTGTTTTTCAATGGATGATATCTCTTCTAAAATGAAATTAGCCACTTAGCCAGAAGGCAGATCATTAGCGAACAGAGCAAAGTCCGATTTGAAGCCCAGGCCTCGAACTGCTGAAGCTGACCGTGGCAAGAGTTGGACATGTGCCAGCATTCAATTGGAGGTGCAATAGCCCCCGAAGGAAAATCATGCTATCCCCTCTGTTGAGGTTCTTCAAGTTGATGATGTTTACCGACCACGAGATGAACCCAGCACATATCTAACCTCGGAGGATGATGAGGACCTCCGGGCCACCTGGGTGTGTGTGCATCGGGATGACCTTGGGGGCCGTATTGAAAATAGTGGTTACAACCAATCTGTATCTGTAGATGATAGAGACTATATAGCTGCTAAGCATATTTACACCTTAATCTTAAAAGTGGCAAAGAAGGTTCAATCTACACTAGAATATTTATAAGTTCTATTTTGCTAGTTTACTCAACTACAATAGAGCACTACGCCAGTAATAAACCAATGAGTACATGACATTGCTCGTCACCCATGATACTTCATTATCTCCAATTGAATGAATCTCTCCTCCTGTCAATACGAAAATAGTGGATTTTTCTCATAAATTTTCCATTTTAGAAAAACACAAATAAAAGTCCTCCTTTTATTGACACCTGAATTTTATTCGGCAAATCAAACATGAAATTTTGTAAAAATAAGAATTATATTAAAATAATAAAAATAAAAAATACTAAATAAAATTTCGGCCCATCTCACTGCAGCGTCGCGTCCACGTGTACATATCTTATACATATATGCAATCGGCGGGGTAGATAGAATAGAACAGAGAGAACGCACGTAGGCGGAACTCAGCAAATTCTTTCTCGCATCATCAATTTCCAGGAGCTTCTAGGTCGCCATTCTCTCTTCATACCCGGCCACCTCCACTCCACCGGTAGCCGGCACTCGTCTCCGATCGCCGACCACCGTAGTCTCTTCGCATTTGAACCGTAGAGAATAAAGCAGAGAGTACAAGGAAGGAATTCTCATGTTTAGTTGTGATTCTCTCTCGATTTCCTCTATGCATCCTTACCCCCGTCTGTCACCGATTGTCGTCGCAGGCCACTTCCCCAACATCACCGGCTTCCCTATTTTCTGGCCAACGTCATCAAAGGGCTGGATTCTCCTTCTCCCTCTTTTGGCCAGTTCCAGTCTTTCGTGCTACAACTCCTGAAGCTTCACTCCTTCTGATTGGATCACCAATCGCGGTCAGTTATTACTCTTCCTCAAGGTAAATCCGCATACTCTGTTTCAGCTGAAGGTAGGGACCGAGGACTCGATTTTACCAGTATGAAATCCAGTTGCGTTCGAGACTATTCTATAAGTCCGGATACGACCTTTCTCTTATTTCTGCATCTATATCCTTTGGCCGAAATGTCTACCACCTGTTTGATAAAATTCCTGAACTAAATCAGTGTGTCTTTCGATTCAGATTCTGACTGAGAGCTTTCCTTTGATCGATTGATTCATTATTTTCATTATATAGACTTTACCTGTGTTTCGTTTCCTTTCATTTCAAAATTTAGTAGCTATTCATTTCAAGATTTGTTCTCGAAATTCTTGGATTAGATGTGCATTCAGTGTGCACATGAGATGAATCTGATTGACCGAGGACCACATGAACGAAGATGAATTTATCCGTGCACATTTACTTCTTATGCTTCACAATATGTCAATCCATGTTTGTTTTGCCAAATCGCACACTTCTAATGAGAATGTTGCTGGTTAGTTCTCTGTACGTGTTGAAATTGCAAGTGCATTGAACGAATGCTACTATCTTTATTACTGAGTGCATGCTGCAAGAGCATTGAGTTGCTGCTCTTGTGATCATATGCACATTCATTTTAGGCACGCCGTGTTGCTGATTGGTTCATTGGTTGTATGTCCATTTCAAATGTGTTGAGTTGCTGATGTGCTCACTGTGTTGTGTTCATACCGATGTGTTGAGTTATGGATTATGTATATTCCGTGCGTGCATGTCCTGGTATGTGGAATTGTGTGATTGCATCATTGATGTGCTGTTCGTTCGTGCCAAGTACTAGCTGTCCAGATTTCCTCATTCCTTTTGTTCTGTTATATTTCAGTGCGTCTCTGTAATTACTGAAGTTGACTACATTGTTGGAGCCTCTAGTGTCGTGACTGAAGAATTCAGACTTGTGACGGTCAGTAAGAGTAGACCATTGTTCAAATGCTTTTAGGTGTGCTTGTTTCACGAAAAATAAATGATTTAAAAAATATTTTTCTAAAAATAATTGTTTGTCTCGCTTGAAATAATTACTCGATAAAAAATATTTCACCAATTTATGTTTAAATATTTTCTTGAACAATGAAAATATTTTTTATTCATTCATTTTCATAAATAATATAATCCATCATTTTTAGAAAAGTAATTTTTAAATTATTTATTTTTCATGAAATAAATGCCCTTAATAAAGAAAGAACCGTACAAAACAGGTTCAGAGATTATATTATGTTCTTGAGGGGTTAACGTGGACACTGTGAGTGTGGCGGATACAAAATATTGATATAAAACAAGATAAAAGAAGTTCTATCTACGAAATAATTATATAATTGTTCTATCTCTACCTCCTTTTTTAACGATGGACTATTTCATTTACTTAGTTATCCCTTGTGTTACTTTTGCGTTGATTAAGTATTAAGGATATCAGAATTGAAATGAAAAATTGAATTGAAATTGAAACTGAATCGAGATTGAAATCGAATCAAATGGAATCGAAATTTCGTATATTTTTAGTTCGGTTTGATTTTCGGTTCGGATAATGGGAAAATAACTATTCTTTTTTCTAGTTTGGGTTATATTGGTTCGGTTCGGTTAACCAATCCGAACCGAGATTCTCATAAAATACTGAACCCCCAAAGCAAAAAAAAAGGAAAACCGAAAAACCAAATATAATGGAACGGGTTCGGGTTGCAATTCCCTTCGGTTCAGTTACTCACCCTATCGGTTTGGTTGGTTCGGTTTTCTTGAAAAACGGAACTGAACATAACCATTGACACCTCTAGATAATTGCTACATCTTGTTGTAATTATAGGTTATTAATGGCTCATCATTATTTCACGTCTCTTCGCCATGTCCTAAGTGTTGCAATTATTGATTAGTGTCTCAACAGCATAACCAACATGATTAACTTAAGCATATTGCATTCATCCCTTCCTAAGTAAAGTATATCGACTAAATAGACTTAACAGTTGGGAGAAAAGAGTTGATCGTTTTTTTCTTTAAGGCTGCGCATGATAAAATTTCTGTTTCTTGATTTTTTTTTTGTTTCTCTATTCCCCGGAACAGGTTTGGGCAATCCGTTTGGTAACGCAAATTGATTTCTCTATTTTGAAACAGATTTCTGTTTCAGAAATTATTTTGGGGAGAAATCGAAGCTATAAATTGTAGCTTCTCTGTTTCGAAATAGAAATAGAATTTTTTTTTTTTTGAGACTTTGTGTAAGAAACATGCATGACTTATGTATTTCATTTCATGACTTATGTATTTGAGACTTTGTTTATTTATGTTTTTAAGTTGCAATTATGATGATATTATTGCTATAGGCATTCTTTTTTAAGGAATGTCATTGAAAGATCATTTTGGGCATTGAAGAATCGCTTTTTCATTTTAAGGCACATGCCCTCATTTGCATTTCGAAAGCAAGCACATATCGTAATTGCATCCATAATTACATCCGCGATCAAGACAAGATGGATAAGAACTTTTCCCTATATGGAGATCCGATGTATGTGGCTGAACCTACGCAGGATGAGCTTGCAAACATTCAGTTGACCGAGGAGGGAAACCAAATAAATATGCTTAGGAAAACCATTGCCAATAAAATGGCAAGGGATAATAATATGCCAGAAATTCCATGAAATTGTATTTTCAACTTTTGTAATGTATTAGTATTATTTCGACTATTATTTTGTATTTGAGGATTTCCTATGTTGTTATCTAATCAATTTATATTTCTAACACAACTTTCATTTTATTAATTTCGAATCGCTCGCAAATTGCGCCTCCCTCCATGTCAACTAATACCTAACATAAAATCACTTTGTGGTCTCAAAAGAATGCAAAAAAGTGTAGTGACTTAAACCCGAATCTTGAATGAGGAGAATAAATACATTCACTATTTGCATATTAACATTTGAAAATACCAAATCTTTTATAGTTTGCATATAAGCATTTTTTATACTAATTACTAGCTTTTATTTACATAAATTGCTAATGTTTTGAAGTTCCTAACTACTCTATCGAATTACCAATATAAATTAAAGTGATTTATCAACTTTTATCAAATTAAATTACCATCATAAGCACCAAGAAGAGTGAGGTAAAAGGATGGGGACAACATGATTCATAGAAATATAAATTTTTTATCTGTTATCAAACGGATTTTGTTTTGAGAAATAGAAATTTTGAGTCGTTATCAAACGAGTTTCTTTGCTCGAAACTTGGCTGGGGAATAGAAATTGAGAAATTGATTTCGGCCAGAAATCAATTTCTGTTTCAGAAATTTTATCATGCGCAGCCTAAAAATCCAATTTATTTTTTCTTGTATGTGTGGCAAGAACATTCACCATTCATATATCTTGGAACCGGAAAAAAAAAAAAAAAAAACCATCCATATATCTTGGGTAATGTGTTTGTTGGTAAATTTTCTTTTTTAATACTATCTTTAATCTTTGTCATAATATTGACAACCACTTCTATTCATGAGTTATTTGTGGCTTAGAACAACATTAAATGAATTCTTTTTTGGATATGAATAGTTTGGGAATCATGTGCTCAAACGATTAGTCTCCTGTAGTCTTTCAAGGTGCATCCATTTTGCGAAAAATTAGTGATTTGGAATAGAGGTGAGCATGATATGGGTTGGGCCGATCCAACACCTAACCTAGGGACCAGCCCAACCCACATAGTGTTGGTCCCCAATTTTTTTGATCGAGAACCGACTCTATTGAGCCTGGGACCAAGGATCGGATTGACCCTATTTGTTTGGTCTGGTTCCAAAAGTAATTTGAGACCAACTGATTTTTTTTTCATTCTTTGTATTCTTTAAAAGAACAAACATATTATTTCAAATTGCACATTCATTAATGATGCAATGTTGAGCAACCAAACTATGAACACCAATTCATATCAAGTATAAATATAAGATAAAGTAACAACAGAAATTTACAGTTGCTAAAAGCAACAAACTATAATAAACAAACATGCGAGATTAGAGAACAAAGGTGAGCGGCAAGGCAAGTGAATAGATGCGAGCGAGACTGAGGCAAGTGAAGTGGGTTTTTTTTTTTGGGTCCTATCAGGGCTGATTTTTTTTTTTTTTTTTACTTTCTAATTTACACAACAAACTTGAAAAGAATAGAGGAGGAGGCGCTAAAATTTAGAATATATAAAAGCATATAATACATGATATGTTAGATATATAATATATTATGTCATGTATAGAGTTAGTCCAAGTTGAATCAATCCTAAGCTCTCAAGACCGAGAACTAACTCGCACAATAGAGGGTGCACGGGTCGCAGGACTGAGGACCGACCTATTCTCCTTGGAAATCGGACTAGGAATAATAGGGTTGGATCGATCCAGGGTCGGTCTAGGTTGATCCTCGACCGATGCTTGCCCCTAATTTGGAAAACATATTCCAAAAAAAATGATTGTTTATATTGTTTAGAAAAATTTAGTTAATGCAAAATATTTTCATCATCGATAATAATCTATGCCTGACTATTCTCATAGGCGATGAAAAATTTGTTCATTCATTTATTTTTCTAGACGATATAAATGATTATTTTTTGAAAAATGTTTCTCGAATCACTTATTTTCTGCTAAAGGAATGCAGTCATAAATATTCAAGTAATTGAGTTTAATGAACTGGTGATTGAATGCTTGTAAGTAATGAAACTAGGTTTGGCAAAGAGCAGTGGGATCGTCATTAACAACTGTAGGGGAACTTGCGGAGCCAAGTCATACCAAGTTAGGAGATTCGACTTAGAATAATACAGTTTGCGTGTTTACTGTTTACTTAAAAGGAATGGTCATGCCAATGAATATTCAAGGGCGTTGGGTATCCATGGAAGATTCATTGCCGTGCCGTACGGGAAAATTTGAAGCAGCGAAGTATTTTTCACGTCGTTGACGAAACTGAAGTCATTCTCTGGCCTCACGGATCTTCTCTTTTTATGTATCGACTTTTGGACGGAGCCAAAGTTCCAGCCGTAGGTGTCATATTTAAAAAAGAAGAGATTGAACTTCTTTTAATGAGCACCGAGGGACGCGGGGGAATCCACTTGCTTGGTGCAGCTGCTGTTAGAGCCCCGAGGTCAACATAAATAATTCACACCTTGACAAAAACAATGTTAACATGCACACGCGCCCCGATATCTCTCTTAACCAAAGATGTCTACTTAATATCATGACATGGGGAGTCTCTGGTCCAGATAGCAGTCAATACAGACTTTAAAAAGTTGGGCTAGATTTTATCACCTGCTCATAACAACCACGTGACATCGGGCATCGGAAAGCGACCTTTTGAACCGTGCGCAATGTTACATTGCATTAAATATTTTTTCCTCAAATAAAAGAATGTCACTCAGGACAAGTGGCGATTCGAACCTCCCCAACATACAACCATCACCAGATTCAGTCTCTGAAATATAACCTCGTGCTATCAAAAAGCCTGAAAAGCAGAAGCCAAGACGCAAAAATTACAAATTAAGATGGCGAATAAAAAAAAGCTAGATCACAATAACGTCTTGTTATGTTCAAAAGGAATAATGCCGATGTGACCTCTCTTTTGCCAACTTCGCCTGCCATGGTCACATGGCTAAGTAAAACCCATAAATACCCACGCATTATGCCGATCAACCTCAAACTACACCATCTTCGGTTGTCTTTTACTTAGGTATTTATTGTTACGGCAAAACACGCAAGCACAACTCTTTTCAGCCAACTCAATAAGAATTATATTCGAGCCAGGAATCTATTTTAACAATTTTTTGCTTTTTCAGTCATCAAACCACAAATCCTATCTCTTTACCAAAAAAAAAAAACCACAAATCCTATCTGGATTTGGAATTTTACTTTGATTGGGCTTTCTTCATGGATTCAAACTCCAAAACATATTTCGTCAAAATAAATGTCTCATCATACAAGCCAAACGATGGAATAATCTAATTTGAGACAATATAGCCCCCCTTGTAGCTTGTAGAATTTCAAGAATGTGAACAGGCACCATAGGTCTAACAACTCGTGTAAGTCTTTTCCTGTTTAGTTTATATACACTTCATGAAGAATTTGTTATTTACAATTGATCGGAAATGATCACCTAGTCATTGCAATTAAATTCAACGACGATATATTTGGTACATTTACTCTCATGTCCACGGAAATCATTTGTGCAACTGTGATTCAGCATTAGGTATCACTCATTTAGGGAGTTTTAAGTTCAGTACAAAACATCAAAGACTTGATAAATATTGCAAATTATGATCGTTAATTGCAATTTACAATGGATCAATCCATGTCTTTATTTGCTAGATTATTTTGGTCCCAAGAGCCTAGGGGACTTTCGTTTCCCCCCGTCATGTACGATTAGTCCAAGATGAGTTGGGAACCCAAAATTACATCAATGATAAAGGGTACGTGTTGCATCGGAAGAGAGAGATTGGTCTCTAGATTGTGTCGCATAAAAGGAAAAAATAAAAATAAAAAAGCATAACTCCAATGTCATTGGAGAATCCTTAAAAACTCTTTGCGATAATGATAGCACGTGCCACGGGAACTCCACCTCGGAGTCCTTGTTCCTCCTTTCAACCGCTAGCCTTTTGTCTCTCAGCAAACATTAAAGATTAGAATATTCAAGATGCTCATGCGGCGACATGGACATGAACGTAAAATCAAGGGGTAGTGATTAAGGATTGAATATTTAGTTTTTTTTTTTTGGGTAAGGTAAGAATTATATTAAGAAAAGCCAAATGTACAAAAGATCTCGTCACCAGTAACTTGCACTCCAAATGTGGTAACAAAAGAAGTGGAAGGGTGACGAGATGCAAAAGCCGCAGAGGCGGCACAACAACTACAACAACAAGGCCAAACTAAGCAAGGCTAGCTCAACCAGCTATCAAGCAGAGACAAAACAAAAAGGAGACCATCGTCTGATCAAGGACCTAAGGGTCCCCATTGAAAATAATCGGGTCTAGACTCCAACTTCTCTGCAGCCTTCTGTTTCTGAAATTGTCTTCGACGTTCCTGAAGGTGATAGCCTTGTCACGAACCACTTTAAAGAGGTGGTTTTTAATGGCCGGAATAGAGAGAGGCTGGTCTCTAAAGATGATGGCATTCCTATTTTTCCAAATGATATGACACAATGCGCCAAATGAAAAACGGGCTATGCACTTATAGAAATCTTTCCCCATCAAATAGGTGGTTGCCCATCTGAAATTCTCCCCCCAACCTCTGTTGTGCCAGGGTAAATTGCATCTGGACGCCCAAAAGAAGGCAACACTAGCCGTGACACAGCAGTCAAAAAACAAGTGGTCAAGAGAGTCAGGCACATTCTTGCAAAATGCACAGGTAGCATTTCCAATAATACCATAGGCCAAAAGGAGGTCCTGGGTTGGAAGCCTACGTCTGGCCATGAGCCAAAGATTGAGTTGATATCGAGGCACTATGGCTTTGTCCCATACAAAGGAGTACCAGTGGACCCGCGTCCTCTTCTTCAGACACTATTTAGTTGAGCTCTTTATGATTTATTTTTATTTTATTTTCACGGTGACATTAATTAAGACGCTTTATACAGCTATTGTGGTGATGATAATACTAATATCGAATAAAACCTAGAAGCTAGAATAAAGTATCTGTGATTTTTTCAGTTTTGGATAATTAATTATTGATATAATGTTGTGGTTGGTTCTTTACATATTTCCTTTCTTCAAAGAAAAATAATACTAAAATAAAAAAGAGTAGGAAATTTTCAAATTTGGCAGGAGAATGCACATGAACGATGGCATCGATACAACCAAAGTTACAGTCCCGAGATCAATATAAATAATTCACATTTTGACAAAATAATGTTAACATGCACATGCTCCTGATATCTTTGTTAAACAAAAGATGTCTACTTAAAATTATAACAAGCAGAGTGTCTGGTCCAATCAGAGTCAATATTGACTTTAAAACTTGCGTTATTATTGATCTATTGCGGTGATGAAAATACCTCTATCGAAGAAAACCTAGAAGCCCGAAATAAAGTATCTCTGATTTTGTCAGTTTGGATAATTAATTATTGAGGTAATGTCGTCATTGGCACAAAAATCATCAGATTTTTAATTCAAAAGCGTCCCTCCACTCATAAAATAGTGCCACAAGTACTCCTTGGATCATCCTGATGTCGGAAGTCGCTGGGGGAGTATTAATGCGTTCAACATTTCCTGGTATGGAATTCTTTCTTCTTTTTTTTCTTTTTTTTTTTGGATAATGACGCTTTAATATAATCTTGAAATCTAATCTAATGTGCAATAATATATTTGAATTTTTAATTCATTCAATGTGGTCTTTAAAATATTATTACTTATTCAATTTAATTTTTAAATATTTTAATTTGTTCAATCTAGTCATGAACTTCAATAATAATAATAAAAAATTAGTCATTAGTACTATTTACAATTCGAGATAATTATTTTGTTGCCTAGATTTTAAGTAATATTTTCATCTGAACATATTTCCTAAATAAATTAAAAAAATGCTATCTTTTCCTTACCTTTTTAACTCTTTTCTTGTCTTTTTAAGTATTGCGATAGTTTTATTAAAGTATATTTGAACTTGTGATCTCTATTATAGTAAGAGTAATAAACTAGAGTTAACCCAAATAGCCTTTCTCAAACTTGTATGGTCGTTCTATTTAGGGGTCCAAAAACATAGCCAGTCACTCTACCATAGGGTCATTTACTTCTTTGGAAAAAGTAATGTGTAGGTGTAAACAACACTACTTGTAATTACTAAGCTCATGAGCGGGAATCTTCCACACATATATATCGTGTGTAAGTAACGAGACTAAACACATGGTTAGCCACTCTGAATATTTCCCTTCTTCAAAGAAAAATAATAATAAAATAAAGGAGAGGAGAAAATTTTCAAATTTGATGGGAGAATGCACGTGATTGATGGCATCGATACAATCAAAGTTAAAGCCCCAAGGACAGCATAAATAATCTACATCATGTACGTATTCCATGATTCCTTTCTTGACCAAAAGATGGCTACTTAAAATATCAAAATTAGTGAATAGGTATAAAACAAAATTATATTCGGTATTCATTTCAAAATCTATTTCATGACTCGTTTTTTGAGGACAAGAGGAGTTGAATAAGCATAAAATCAGAACAAATTCTTAGCTTCTGTGAAGATTCCTCAGAAGTTGAGGTTAACATCAGAATAATAAAATAGTGGAATGAAAAACACATTAAAATTAGGCAGAGAATGAGACAAATACATCTAATCGGGAATTTTCGCGCTTTTCCACGGGGTTATCGCATAAGAGCCGCTTAGAAAATGGGGAAGTGGCACGCCAGTAAGTGACAATGGTATTGGTTTGTCTGGTTGGTTTGTACTCTGAGAACTTTTGTGTGAATTTTTCTTTTGTTTGATTATATTTTGCAAGTTAAGCATTATTGAGTGTTGAAATATTTTGTTATCATAAAAGAGATAACTCTTGATTAAGAGAAGATGTAATTCTTGATTATGAAAAGATATGACTTTTTATCCTAAAAAGGGGTTATCAGTGATTATGAAATGAAGTTATTCTTAATATGAAGAATTGTGTTGGTAGAAGATAATGTACCTATTTTCTAGAGATGTGTTGATTGGTTGTCTATGAATAGACCAAATCACATGCTATTTATCATAACAATAACTATTCATAACAACTTTTTCTTTCAAACTCTCTCTTATGTTCTTTTCATACACAAAACTTTAACAATATATTCAAAATGAAATTTCAAAAAAGAAATTGAATAATTAGTGAAGCCGTTTCTTTATGCTTTTGGTGTATATCCTAGAGGTATATTTGTTCCAAATCTAGCAGCAACAATAATAGAGACAAATAATACCTTAAAATATATATATATATATATATATATATATATATATATATATTGATCACATTACACGTTAATATATCAAGGATCTATTATTACTTCTCTATCTTCATTAGCAATAAAATTTCCCCAACATCGAGTATTGAAGAAATAAGACAACTTGATCATTGTATATACTTTATGTCCGGGAAAATAGGTCTCATTATTGTGTTCATTCAACTCTGTTACGTAGAGTCCAACGAAAAATTATATTTTTATATTCTTCGATAAAAATAATCCTTTCTCTCGTGTTGTGTGCGTTCGTATATTTTGATAGAATTATATAAAGTAGTCTTAAAATAATAGAACCATTTAAAATAAAAACCGTTGTTTATATTTTTTTTTGGGCCGACAAATAAGCTGCCACCCAAGTGGGGTTTTTAGGGTGCATTTGGAATTGGCTTTGCAAAGGGGCTTTGGGCTTCTAAAGATACTTAGGTCAAAGTTGGGGTGTTTGGGAACCACTTTGCAATTCCCATTAGGCCAAAGTTGGCCTTCTGAAGGCTGAAAGCCCAAGGCAAGTGCAAGGGTGCCTTGGGCTTTCAGCTTTCTCGGCATACAAGTTACACTGTTCATCATTTTAATTTTTTCCAAAACCATCCTATTCTACTGTTCATCTTCTTCTCTGTCGAAGGACTTGTTGCTTGAAGCTCCGCCAACGGCTCGGCATGGTCGCGGTGGCCTAGGAGACGGTCGCCGGGGAGGGTGCGACGGTCGCCGGGGAGTGGTGCGTGTTTGGGGCGCGGCGATCGCCGTGGGTCGCAGTGGGGTCGCATGACCTCGCCGCCCCCGAATCTGGGTTGGCGAGGTCGCGCGGCCTCCGAATTGGAAATGATCACCTAGTCATTGCAATTAAATTCAACGACGATATATTTGGTACATTTACTCTCATGTCCACGGAAATAATTTGTGCAACTGTGATTTAGCATTAGGTATCACTCATTTAGGGAGTTTTAAGTTCAGTACAAAACATCAAAGATTTGACAAATATTGCAAATTATGATCGTTAATTGCAATTTACGATGGATCAATCCATGTCTTTATTTGCTAGATTATTTTGGTCCCAAGAGCCTAGGGGACTTTTCGTTTTCCCCCCGTCATGTACGATTAGTCCAAGATGAGTTGGGAACCCAAAATTACATCAATGATAAAGGGTACGTGTTGCCTAATCCTTAAAAACTCTTTGCGATAATGATAGCACGTGCCACGGGAACTCCACCTCGGAGTCCTTGTTCCTCCTTTCAACTGCTAGCCTTTTGTCTCTCAGCAAACATTAAAGATTAGAATATTCAAGATGCTCATGCTGCGACATGGACATGAACGTAAAATCAAGGGGTAGTGATTAAGGACTGATTATTTAGTTGAGCTCTTCATAATTTATTTTTATTTTTATTTTCACGATGACATTAATTAAGACGCTTTATACAGCTATTGTGGTGATGATAATACTTATATCGAATAAAACCTAGAAGCTAGAATAAAGTATCTGTTATTTTTTTCAGTTTTGGATAATTAATTATTGATATAATGTTGTGGTTGGTTCTTTACATATTTCCTTTCTTCAAAGAAAAATAATACTAAAATAAAAGAGAGTAGGAAATTTTCAAATTTGGCGGGAGAATGCACATGAACGATGGCATCGATACAACCAAAGTTACAGTCCCGAGATCAATATAAATAATTCACATCTTGACAAAATAACGTTAGCATGCACATGCTCCTGATATATTTGTTAAACAAAAGATGTCTACTTAAAATTATAACAAGCAGAGTGTCTGGTCCAAACAGAGTCAATATTGACTTTAAAACTTGCGTTATTATTGATCTATTGTGGTGATGATAATACCTCTATCGAAGAAAACCTAGAAGCCTGAAATAAGGTATCTCTGATTTTGTCAGTTTGGGATAATTAATTATTGAGGTAATGTCGTCATTGGCACAAAAATCGTCAGATTTTTAATTCAAAAGCGCCCTCCACTCATAAAATAGTGCCCCAAGTACTCCCTGGATCATCCCGATGACGGAAGTCGCTGGGGGAGTATTAATGCGTTCAACATTTCCTGATATGGAATTCTTTTTTCTTTTTCTTTTTTTGGATAATGACGCTTTAATATAATTTCGAAATTTAATCTA
Source organism: Eucalyptus sideroxylon (assembly GCA_014182405.2). NCBI lineage: Eukaryota > Viridiplantae > Streptophyta > Magnoliopsida > Myrtales > Myrtaceae > Eucalyptus > Eucalyptus sideroxylon. Next base: position 46,828,894 of record CM024550.2, read on the forward strand.
ATATGAATTTGATCTAATATGCAATAATATCTTTGAACTTTTAATTCATTCAGTCCGGTCTTTAAATTATTACTACTTATTCAATCTATTTTTTAAATATTTTAATTTGTTCAATCTAGTCATGAACTTCCATAATAATAAAAATTAGTCATTAGTACTATTTACAAGTTGAGATAATTATTTTGTTGCCTAGATTTTAAGTAATATTTTCATCTAAACATATTTCCTAAATAAAAAATGCTATCTTTTCCTTACCTTTTTAACTCTTTTCTCATCTCTGTAAGTATTGCGATAGTTCTATTAAAGTATATTTGAACTTGTGATCTCTATTATAGTAAGAGTAATAAACAAGAGTTAACCCAAATAGCGTTTCTCAAACTTGTATGGTCGCTCTATTTAGGGGTCCAAAAACATAGTCAGTCACTCTACCATAGGGTCATTTACTTCGTTGGAAAAAATAATGTGTAGGTGTAAACAACACAACTTGTAATTACTAAGCTCATAAGCGGGAATCTTCCACACATATATATCGTGTGTAAGTAACGAGACTAAACACATGGTTAGCCACTCTGAGTATTTCCCTTCTTCAAAGAAAAATAATAATAAAATAAAGGAGAGGAGAAAATTTTCAAATTTGGTGGGAGAATGCACGTGATTGATGGCATCGATACAGCCAAAGTTAAAGCCCCAAGGACAGCATAAATAATTTACATCATGTACGTATTCCATGATTCCTTTCTTGACCAAAAGATGGCTACTTAAAATATCAAAATTAGTGAATAGGTATAAAACAAAATTATATTCGGTATTCATGACTCGTTTTCTGAGGACAAGAGGAGTTGAATAAGCATAAAATCAGAACAAATTCTTAGCTTCTGTGAAGATTCCTCAGAAGTTGAGGTCAACATCAGAATAATAAAATAGTGGAATGAAAAACACATTAAAATTAGGCAGAGAATGAGGCAAATACATCTAATCGGCAAATTTCGCGCTTTTCCACGGGGTTATCGCATAAGAGCCGCTTAGAAAATGGGGAAGTGGCACACCAGTAAGTGACAATGGTATTGGTTTGTCTGTACTCTGAGAACTTTTGTGTGAATTTTTCTTTTGTTTGATTATATTTTGCAAGTTAAGCATTATTGAGTGTTAGAAATATTTTGTTATCATAAAAGAGGTAACTCTCGATTAAGAGAAGATGTAACTCTTGATTATGAAAAGAGGTGACTTTTGATCCTAAAAAGGGGTTATCAATGATTATGAAAGAAAGTTATTCTTAATATGAAGAGTTGTGATGGTTGAAGATAATGTACCTATTTCCTAGAGATGTGTTGATTGGTTGTTTATGAATGGACCAAATCACATGCTATTTATCATAACAATAACTGTTCATAACAACTTTTTCTTTGGAACTCTCTCTTCTGTTCTTTTCATACACAAAAATTTAACAATATATTCAAAATGAAATTTCAAGAAAGAAATTGAGTAATTGCTGGACCCATTTCTCTATGCCTTTGGTGTATATCCTAGAGGTATATTTGTTCCAAATCCAGCAGCAACAATAATAGAGACAAATAATACCTTAAATATATATTGATCACATTATGTGTTAATATATCAAGGATCTATTATTACTTCTCTATCTTCATCAGCAATAAAATTTCCCCAACATCGAGTATTGAAGAAATAAGACAACTTGATCATTGTATATACTTTATGTCCGGGAAATAGGTCTCATTATTTTGTTCATCCAACTCTGTTACGTAGAGTCCAACGAAAAGTTATATTTTTATATTCTTCGAAAAAAATAATCCTTTCTCTCGTGCTGTGTGCGTTCGTATATTTTGATAGAATTATTCAAAGTAGTTTTAAAATAATAGAACCGTTTAAAATAAAACCGCTGTTTATACTTTTTTTTGGGCCGACAAATAAGCTGCCACCCAAGTGGGGTTTTTAGAGAGACTGTAATGTGATTGTGGATAAAAGAGCCCTATACAGGCAAAATAGATGGAGACTTTTTGGTTTAGATATGAGAGCATCCACACAAGTGTAGCCTGAAGGCACGACCATTCAAGTGACAATTTGCATGGGATAGACCCGATAAGATTTAATCGACTGTGCTCTTAAGCTCTTGAAAAGTTGTGACTAAGCAATTTTGGAATTCCTTTTTGATAGATGTTAATTTTTTGGACAAATATGTCAGTTGGAAGTATTGAAACTATGAGAAAGCCCAATTCAAGTAGGTAATAGATCCTAGGTGGAGTTAGAATTCTAATTTGAGGAGGTTTTCTATATTGGATTCAATTCTTTTTTACATATAAGAAGTGAATATTCTTCATGAAGAGCATCTAAAAGGATCTTTTGGCTGTGACAATCAATTGTGAGATGTGCTGATGAATTACCTCCGAAGTGCTTGAAGCTGTGAAAATCTTATGCTAAGATTTGTGTAATCTCTTCGTAGGATTGATGGATTATTTTGCGAGGAATTCCTGTTTTAGATAATATAGGGAAGAATCATAGTTCACACAAGTAAAACCATAATTAACGCTAAGAGCCTTTCTGAAACTTATATGTTTGTCCAACTTTGGGGGCCGAAAACATAGTCATTCTAGAATCCATAATGTTCGAATGGAGACCCGCCAACGAACTGCTTGATGCGCGAATACAGGCTAAAAGACCGTACCAGCAGGTGGTTCAGCGCATCACAAGATTTGCTGGATTTGCACCTTGTGTGGTTGCCATCAGTGATTTGGGATCGTTCACCCATTGAGGGTGCGTATGATAATTATTCTATTTTTGTTTCAGAATTATTTTTCTACTTTAGATTTGTTTCTAGAACAAAAATCCGTTTCATAAAACTATTTTATTTTTCTATTTCTAGAATAAATTTTTACTATAAAAATAAGTTTGGAATAGAAATCAAAAGTAAAATTTTTTTACATTTCTATTTCTGGAACAAAAATGAGAAATAAAAACTCATGTCATCATTCGTCCTTGCTACTAGCCAATCACCTCTCCATCATTGCCGGCTGCCGGCCACCAATACTTGGCTGCTACTGCTGCTAGTCATCGCCATCGCTTGGAAGAGAGAAATTTTATGTCGTTATCAAACGAATTTCTATTTTAGGAATAGAAATTTTGTGTCATTATCAAACATGTATTTTTACTTAGAAAATTATCTAAGAATAAAAATAGAAAAATATATTTTTCTTCCAGAAATCAATTTCTAATCAGAATGGTTATCATGCGTGTCCCGACTTATCCGATTTCTATTTCTTAGAAAAAGCTAAAGCATTGATGTTGAACAAACTGCTCCTACTTCTGTGTACCAAACTCATGGGTGGAAATATGTGCAAGTGACGGACAAAGTGCGCATGGATAACCGCTTTAAATATCTCTTTTTTCCAGATAAAATAAATTAAAAGAGAAGAAGATTTTCAAATCTGGCGGAAAATGCAAGCGATGGATGCAGCCAAAATTAGAGTCTCGAGGAAAATATAAATAATTCACATCTTGACAAAACAAATAAGAGCACTGCCTCCATCAAATTAGCCATACGACTGGAAATTAGTTTGTGAAAGGTACATTGTCAAAAGTTTAAAAAAAAAAAAAAATTGTCAAAGGTAAAGAAAGTTTAGGAAAGCAGGCAATGGCCTTCCAAATGGCCTTCCTGCGTAAATGGGATTGGATTCTAGCTTTGTCAAAAGTAACGAAAGTTAAGTAAAGCAGCAGGAAATGGCTTACCAAATGATCAGAAAAAGACGCTAGGACAGAATTGAGTAGTACATTTCCTTTATCTTTTTTGTGACTTTTATCCGCTAAAGAGCGTAAAAGTTCAAAAGAAAAACTTGCCATGAAATGGTCTTAATTAGACTGGACAATGCTTCTGGATACCTTTTTTTTTTCAATCGACAGTTCAACGCTAAAGTCACGTTCACATCGAACCATAAAGAAATGAATGAAATCGTCCTTCACCCTTACTTTAATAAGCAATGTCTTTTGTCCGCAATTAGAAAGGAAAATGTCCTCTATTCAAATCACCCAAAAGTTAATTCCTTTCGGCAAGAATATTTTTTAGTCAAACCTCTCTTTTTGATTGAAAATGCGAGACAAAAATGTAGAATTTCCATACTATCTCTCATTGGCATCTGTTTCTTGATTCCCTATGATTCCTACAGCTTTTAGAATTGATTCCTAGTCGTTATTTCCTTGCAAAACGTCAAATTTCTATTAATTATCTTTAGTTGAAGTCATTAAGCCTTTGAGTACCCTCAAATTGGGATTCTCTTTCTCTGTCGACTCCATCTTCATTGTGTTCGCTCATTGTTATGGGAGAATGTGGCCTTTGTTTAACAGGTAATGGTCCGCTGATAATTTAAAAACTCGTTATGAATTATCCACCACATAATAGGGATTGCATTTTTTCTTGGATGAAAAGTTGTTCATGCTTTTTCATTTATAAACTTTGGATGTAATTTAGGATTACTAAAATATTAGCCAATGGAGAATCAATCATATACGAAGTGTTGTTATGATTTTTGTCACTGTAATGTAATACTACTTATATTAGCAAGCTTATGGGCTGGGATATTCCATGTATATCCCGCAAAAATCATAGATAACGCGCAGATGATCAACTGCTTTTGATATATCCTTTTTTTTTAAAAAATAAAACAAAAAGAGAGAAGAAAATTTTTAAATCTGGCGTGTAAACGCACTCAATAAAGTTAGAAACGGGATAAAAAAACAAATACCATTCACTGTCAATGAACTCTTATTCACATCTTTGACAAAACAACGGAAACAGGCGCATGCTCCCAAATATCATTCTTAAATAAAAGATGGGCTACATTCTTTTTTTTTTTTGCTAGAGGCAAAAGATGGGCTACTTATAATCATAACAACCAGTTAATTGAAGGCTCTATCCTTCTTTTTTCTAATGTCATTCAAGCCATGCTAGCCTTTTTTGGTGGCTCAAGAGAAAAGCGACTCTTTTATCATCTGTTTATGAATCGACGACGAACACTTGGTTCTCCATATGAACATGATACAGTATTAAATTGGAACTAGAATTATCAAGTCACTTAAGTTTAATAGTTTTTTGTTCACAGTTAACTTATAATAAAAGCAAACACATGGACGGTGCTGAAAAATTGAAGAACGTACAGATGGTCAACCACTTTAGGTATATCCTTTTTTTATTTAAAAAATTATAAAGCAAAAAGAGAGGAGAAAATTCACAAATCTAACATGTGAATGCACATGATCAATGCAACTCAAGTTAGAGACCGATGGAAACGAACAAATTTTTTTATTAAAAATAATAAAAATGTGCATGCTCCCCAATACCATTCTTAAACAAAAGATGATTACTTTTCTTTTGCTAAAGGCACATGCTCGCGATACCATTCTTAAATAAAAGACGGGCTAGCTGCTTAAAATTATTGCAAGCAGGGTCACCGGCCAGCGAGAAGTCAATACACAAGTCAATAAATATTGAAGTCATGGCCACTCGGTAGGTGATAAACATTGCCAAAAAAGAAATTATATCGCCATTGTACAAAATAAAACAAGAGAGAAAATAAATCTTAATTATTTGTGCCCAAAAACATTATCTAAAGCCTATTTGTACAAAAAAAAATTATTTTGCAATTGTACAAAATAAAAGCCCTTGGAAGAGAATATATATTATATACACGGTCAATGTACGTTTTTTTTTTTTTTAACATAGATATTCTTAGAATGGGAGCATAAACTGTTTATGAAATATATCTACATGCTAAAAATAAAAATTGAATATGTGTCATTCTATAAAAACCAGCTTATATAAAGAAACTGCAACAATGTTAATGCATTTGATTAAAAATTTTATTAACGTATGTTGTTTGGAAAGAAGGGGACGGTGGAAGAAAAATTGAAGCAGGGCAATGCTGTGATTTGGGCACTTTTGAGTGCCCAATTCCACAAGTTTTCCGCCTACGGGAGTGATCCAGAAACGCTGACAATACGCATTAATCGAACGGCTGATAATTTAACCACTTGAATCCAATGGCAAAGGAGAAACATGACATGGTTGTCATGTGCAAAAGCACAGGATTGCAGAAGTGGCCCTCGCACCACCTTTTTTTCTTGGCTTCCTCATATCAAATCAAATTAGTAAATCACCAACTTCTTCGAAATTTTACAAGTACCTAGTAGATTGCCAAAGTTATGATGAATATATTTGATTTTCTATTTAAGTCTTAGCAATTTATCTTTTTAGCATTTCTTTGTAAAACTCTGTCAAATGTAACATTTGAAACCTTATAACTTAGATTGACACCAATTCATTTCTGGGAACAAAAAATTCACTAAACGGATTTATATTCCAAATTTACTCCTGAAAACAAAAGAAAAGAAGTTTTTACTATTTGGTAAGTTACCAAACTTACCCTAGATTAATATAAAAACAAGCAAGGTTCAATGCATTACTCTGGAAGTGGTCGAAAACCTGAGCTTAGTTATAAGAGGCCCTGCAACTGAAGCTGATTGGCATCGCAGCTTCAAGTTTCTAGGAAAGTAGAAAGTCTCTTTTGCATTCTTCGTTTATTTTGTTGTTGAAAGACCATAATCTAGAGAGCAACCCAATGGCGATGCAACCAAGCGAACAACATGGGAACTCGAATCATGCAGAACCACCAGCAGGTATATGTTCAAGATCCAACCGAGCAAAAATCCGGTATAACCGATTTGGTCTTAAAATATGCTGGAATTTGTATATTCTCATGGTTCTTTTTCGTTGCTTTATCTACGAAAACATAACCGTAACCTTGGCTAGGAAAAAAAGTAAAAAAAAAATTGGTATGAGGACTTTGTGCTCACTCTTTCTTTTGCATATGTCGAAGATGTTCGTGTAAGCGTTGGATCATCTCCTTCTCAATCCAGAGGTAGCCCAGGTGTGGTATCCCCTGAAGGAGTTATTATTGTGAAATTAGTATTTCGGGCGGATCTTGATGAAAATTTTCGTTTCTGGGACACTTCTCAATGTTTGTAAGGAAAAAGTATTAACAAAATGGTATGAAAAGTTTGCATTGATTGCAGAATTATCGGAAAACATAGTGGATGAACTCTATTACCAGACATTGATGCAAGATGCATTAAAGGGCGATTGGGAATCTGCCGAAAGATTTTTCAAACAAGATTCTGCTTCAAAGACAGCCAAAATAACAAGCAGATCAGAAACAGTGCTTCACATAGCCGCACTGAGTGCACAAGACCAATTTTTGGAGAATCTGGTTGAGCTCTTGTCTCCATATCCAGAAGCGCTTGAAGAGGTTGATTGTGATGGCCGCACAGCCCTCCACAATGCCGTCCTGTGTGGAAGTATAAGGATGGTTAAGGCATTAGTTAGAAGTAATCCTATGTTGACACAACTAGCAGATAATAAAGGGCGTATTCCTTTGGGAATAGCTGCTCTGGAAGCTTCTATGCATAAGGTGGTTGCCTGGTTCCTGGCCGAAAATACAACAGATGATGGACCAAGTAATCCCTTCAGCAGTCCCTCTGCGATTGAGATCATTATAGATCTCACCTACGCAGGTCATCATGGTAAGATCACTATAACTCTTTATCTTATTTCCATCTGTTTATTTTTTTCTTCATTCTAGACTTAGCTTATTTTACTGATCAACTTTGCTGGTGAATTCGGACAGATATCACCCTTCCTCTAGTTGGGCGGTACCCACACTTAATCACCATGAAAAACGCTAAGGACAAATCTATACTGGACGTGTTGGCGCTGATGCCGTCTCACTTTCCCAGCGGAACCAGGCTCAGTGTTTTGGAAGCATTGATATACAAATGTCTGTACTTTCTGCACGCGCATCCCTTCATTTCTGATTCCCTTAAAGATGATCATACGTGGCTCATCACCTGCTCTTTTGTTTCTGAACTGTAGGTATTCCGGTGGACTTGATCTACAAACCGACAGATAAAGATTCGGATGCCGGTGGGTATACATTTTTGCTGTTAGGCGTTATCTTAGGACCTTTCATGATTTTGAACTTTTAAGTCGTCTACTTAAGATTGATTCCCTCCGTACCAGCAAAGAAAACTGGAATTAATTGTTTTTTTGGTATATCTTCTGGTTCCTGGTTCTAGTTTTACTTGAATAATGGCCTGAAATCAAACTACTTTATGGATCAGCTATCTCTGAAAATCATATATGATTCAACCAAGTGCATAAGTATTTTATAACTTAATTAATTCAACAATGTAACTAATAAATTAAGGGGTTTTACGATGATTTCATATCTAGTGACCGGGTTCTTTCTGCAATCTGATTGTAGTGCTTCAATCTCTTACAAGGCCACTTTGGAATGCCGCCATGATTGTAGGTAGGCTTCCATTTTATCAAGATACTGCCTCTACCGCTGTCTTTTCTCTCCAACTAAGAGTCTATGGCTTGTTTGTTTTTTGACTTCTTTTATAAGTAGAAAGAAGCCCCCACTTAATTCTTTGCCATAATTTGGAAAAGAATTTGTGTTAGGCTGACTGCTTGTGTGAAAAAACCGCTACACATCTATATTTGGATGAGTAACATGTGTGTTTAAAGTTAGTTTTGTAATTGAATTTTTCCATATATCAACCATCCAATAGTGAATATGTAACTTATTCTATACACTATTAATGGATCTAATAAAAAATGCTTCAAAGATTGTTCAAACTCAAACAAATTTATATATGATTATGGGTTAACATTTTTATATTTTGGAAGACTTCAGATATTCACTGAATTCTAATTGCAAGAATTGTGAAATTGTACAAAAGAATGAAAAAAGAAAACTTGAAACTGCAAATTGAGGGGAGATTTGATGTTAACCGAGGAATTTCTTGCTCATGGCTATTTCTAAGTAAAAAATATTGAATAAGAGTTACGTAAACCTATGACTTTCCTTCAATCTTGATTGGTAAAATCATGTTCGCTTCATCATTCTCTATAAGCGTGTAAATCTTTCTAAAAAAAATACGAATATTGAACCCTATGTATTTGTTTACTCCGTTACAAGTGAAGTGCTTAAAGCCTAAATATTATTTTCTTTGACTGCTATTATTATCTCAATACAACACGAAAGAATATGTTGAGAGGATGTAAGAATTGGGCATGGGACCAGGGGCAAGCCCCCGATTTCATTGACTATGAAATAAGGTTTCAATAGATGAAGACATGGGTTTATCAATTAATGGCATTAAGCATAGTAAATTTACTCTCTTAATTGGCAACTTCAAAAGGCGCGAAGGGTAGCAATGGAAGGTGGTAGGAAAAATCAAAATAATTTGTTTGGGAGGGCTGGGAATAGAAAAATACTTTTAGTGTTGGCGAATTTCGTGGGTCCCCACAAAATTGTGCATCCTAGAATTCCGCTCTAAATTATATAGTCAATGCCAACAAGCTGTTAGATAATAAAGAAGTCTTATCCTCTTCTTATTACTAGCTGCTATGAATATTTAAATAATATTATCTAAAATAATCTTATATATGCAAAGACTACTATGATTTACTCTAGCTAGACAAAGTAGCGTGGTTATTTTTAGGGTTGTTCTACCAGGTTAAGTCTTATAATTATATTGTCTTAATAATGATTAACATTTTTTAAGCCTCCTTCGAATTTCAAGGAAGATCACTACCCTCTAATCACTTCTTCTTTCACATCCGTTTTTTTTTCAGCCATACATGATTATATACCCTTTTTTGTTTTTTGCATCAGCAATTACTAAAGCTCGCACTTTGAAGCCGAGGACTGAATCCCAAAGGGTAGAAAGAAATCAAAATAGCTTTCCTAAAATATAAAAGAAAAAGAATGAGATTATTTTCCCAATCACCCGCCAACCTGAGCTCTAAATCTGGTGGGGGTTTTGAGGGAAATTATGACAATTAGTTTTATGTTGTTAAATGCAATTTGGTGTCTAAAAAAAAAATTGGGACACAGAGTTCGACAACTTTTTTTCTTAATCCAATTGCACCCCTTTCGTTTTTTCATTTTCATTTTCCTTTTTTTTAATGACATTTTGTAGTTCCTACAATCAAAAGAGTTCACAAGATAAAACTGAGACACGTGACGGCAGTCGGGTTGGCAAGAGAGGTTTGCATTGCGATATCTAAATCGACTACTACTGAGATAGCCGATTTTTTCCGAGAGGGGGACCTGCTTTTTCAAGTTGCAGTCAAAGGAATCAGTGAACTCATGAGGCTCTGTATTCAGTTTTTCCCGAAATTTATTCGGATTTCGCCTCATGGTAAGAGGTTGACGACACATGCGGTGGAGTTTCGCCAAGAAAGGATTCTCCGACTCTTTTTGAAGGGAGGCTCAACCTATGAAGTGTCATTAGTTCCAGCAGCTACATGGAAAGAATCAGAGGATATGATGCTCGCAGTAGCAAATTACATACCTAATTCGGACGCCGAAACTAATTTCGCCGGAGCACTTTTCCAGATGCAAAGAGAACTCCAGTGGTTTAAGGTAAGTATATTTGTCTTCATATATTTAATAACAGCGCTTAATGTCAAAAATTATATTTCCTTGACAAGTTTCTAAAAATATGATAGCTAGAACTTTTTTAGATAGTTTTGAGAATGTATACGAAACATTTTCCTTATAGCAGTTGGGCAATATCCGGCCAAACTTCTGCGCACCAGGAGGTCTATCTTTCTTGGTGATTTTAAGGGTGGACTACCCCACATTGGTCCAGTGCAATGGGGACTTTACTCCTAATATGCTTTCAATATGGCTTGAATCAAGACCATAATGAGAAGAAGAAACTCTTTTGCCTTCTAAGCCAAAACTTTGTTAGTACGTAGAACTTTTAAATTCCACATGCTAAACTTAAATTAATAAGGTAAGTTGAGAAACAACACTACATCCTTAAAACAATTTACAGAAAATAAGGGAGACTGATTAGAGAGATTGGGGCATTGAAAACTGATGGAGACTAATCATAATTAAATTGCTTTTCAATTTTACTAATGTAACTATGATCCATCAATTAATTTAATTCGAGTGACTCTTTCTTAAATCTGAGCGACTCTTCACATAGGTGTCTGCCACAATGCAATTAGGGGAATTTTATACAAATCATTTCATTTGCCACCCATATATATTAACGAGGAGCCCAAAAAACGTTTAAACTAGTTTTGCTTATCCTTTCACAATAGGGGAAAATTACTTAAAAAAAAATCATAATCCTATTGTAATTATGTCAATTTAGTCATAAACTTTTTTTTTTTTTTTGTCAATTCAATCGTAAACCTTTTGTATTTATGTCACCCACCTGTGGGCAGCGTAGTTGGTTAAGATCAACTCTTTCCAACACATGGAGGTTGAGAATTTGAAACCCTACGTTGTTAGCGATATAAGTGAGGGGCCCTAGCGGTGGGTTGCTGGGCTAGCTTCTCTTGAGGTATAGTCGATATAGGTCCTCCATCACGGAGGCCCATGAGACCCCAATTGGGGACTACGGCGGATACTCAGTCACCAAAAGAAAAAAAAAAAAAAAAACCTTTTGTATTTATGTCAATTCATTCAATTTGGCCACTTTTGGCTAGCTGCTACTGACGTGGACACCAAGTGGTGCCAGCCATCTAATCGATGTTGACATGAATAATTTTTAATAATTTTTTTTTTCAAAATTTTTTATTTTTTTATTTTTTTTTATTTTTTCCCCTTCCTCCTTCCTTCTTCCTTTGGCTAGTAGCAACTGGCTAGAGGCAAGGGCTGCCACAATTAGCCCCACCAGCCAATGGTGAGGCTTGCCCCGCTAGCCAACGATGAGGCTCAACCTCACTTTGTGGCTAGCCGAGGCCAAGCCTCGTTAGTGGCCGGTGGAGGTGAACCTCCTCATTAGTGGCCAGTGGGGCCGAGCCTCGGTTGGTTGGCGGGGTTCACCTCCACAACCCTCGCCTACCGGCCAAAAGAAGAAGAAAGGAGAAGGGGGGAAAAGAAGAGAAAGGAAAAAAAGGAATAAAAATTAATAAAAATAAAATATTATTAAAAAATTGTCCATATTAGTGTCGATCGATGCCCACGTCAAGGCCAGCTGGTCAAAAGTAGTTGGATGAACTTAATTAGCACGAATACAAAAGATTCAATACTAAATTGGCAAAAAAAATAATTAGGATTAAATTGACATAATTGCAATAGATTCAAGACTTTTTTTATAATTCTACATTCATGGTAGCTTTGCTCGTTCTGTTTTATCATATTTTTCATTTAACGTTATAGTGTAGTTCATATATAATTAAATGTATGTAGATGGAAAATGATTTAATTAAAGTAATATGAATTGAATCTTCTCTTTTCAGTCAAAAGGTTAGCTAAGTTCATTTATGGCCACTAATTTCGTTTGAATAGCTACTCAAGCACGCCTCTTATTTGTTAATTTAGCTGCTAACTAAAATTTACTCATGCAAACCATTGTCTACCAAAAAATGACGCTTTTACTATGTATTTTACCTTTATTTCGTTTCAACTTTCTATTCCTCTTTGTCATTAAAAAAGAACTTTGGACAATTACGTAAAGTCCTCAAGCTTCAAATTAATTCTCAATAAGTCCTAAAGCTTGGCACTATCCTTCACATTTGTCCTTTCATTAGCTCTGTCAATTTTTAGTGGATGGGGATATTTATAATGGTATTTTTTATTAGTTTTCTTTTATGTCTTGCACAAGTCACTAATATTGCGCAAAATAGGCGCCAAATCTGAAAAACTAAACATCAAGAGGACTAGAGTTTTTTTTTTTTTTTCAAAAAGGTCAAAGAATAGAGAGAAAGAGATAGTAGAAGGAGAACAAGATGGGGTCACCCCCTTTGTCACTACCAAGATTTGGGGACCCTCGTCAGGGCCACTTGGAATGCAATGACCCTCGCTGGACCTCTGATTGATGGTCGGCAGCCCTCGCCTAAATGACTATAGAATCTAATTACAACGCATAGGATTCAACAAAGCACATAGAAGTACTAAATGACTTGTCGGATTTCTTGACTAGTTCTTAATATTTTTTCGAAAAATTCCTCTTGAAGAATCCAAATTGGATGAAACTTGACTCTTTTGAAAGTAGAAACATAGTGCTTTCCATACATATAATATTTGGCTACATCAAAGCACGAAATCACCATCGAAGCTTAGAAGGAGACCCTTGGAATTTTTCCAGCAAAGATGGACTTTACATGGAAGCAATTTTGGCAATAGGTGTTGAATAAGTCTTAATTTCCTTGAGACGTTCCTTTGTAAGTTTTATCTGAAAATTTTTAATAACTAATCCACTTAATGTAACTCATGGTTCTGACTCTTATGCATAGTTTGCGGAAGAGCGGACTGTCCCGGCCGTAACAACTGGCAAACGAGATGGCTTAACATATTGGGAAATATTCGTGGAGAAGCACAAAAAGTTGCTTGAGGATGGAGAGAAGTGGATGAAGGATGCAGTAGATCAATGTATGCTTGTCTCGACTCTAATTGCCACAGTATTATTCACAGCTGCTTTGACTGTGCCTGGAGGCAATGATGACAATACAGGAGTCCCATTGTGGATAGGACAGAACACTTTTCTGGTTTTCGCAATAGCGGATGGTTTAGGTTTGGTTTCTTCTGTGATGGCCATCTTTATATTCCTACACATCTCAATTTCAAGGCATGAGCCGCAAGATTTTCTCATAAAATTGCCTAAGATGATCATATCTGGCCAGTCTGCTCTCCTCGCCTCCTTGGGTTTCATGCTGGTGACCTTCTCTGCAACTCTCACAATTGTGCTAGATAAGAGAGGGAGGTGGGTTCGCATTCCCACCACTTTGATGGCCTGTGTCACCCTAGTTTTAATCATTATACGGCAGCTTCCCCTGATACAACTAATGGCTCGATTCACTTTTGCACCAAGCATCTTTCGTCCCGAGAGCATTTGGAAGTGAGTCATAATTATTGGACGAGATCATGTGATTGAAGAATTTGAGTTGAGCTTGCAGGTCTTCGTTATAGTTGGTTGTGGTGGGGCCAACATGATAATGTATTTCCTTAAAGCATATGGACATTTTCTATGCAAAGTTATGTTTCCCTATTTTGTTACCAAACATCCATTTATAAAATGATCTAATCAATTTAAAATTTCATCCGATTGATTTTTCAAAATAGAATCTACACACACACACACACACACACACACATACATATACATACATAGGCAATTGTGTTTAAACATTTCGGGTCTATTTGTTTCATGGAAAATATTTTCCTAAAAGTCATTTTCTAGGAAAATGACTCTATTTTCCAGTGTTTAGCTGAAACCTAAACTTTGAGTGGAAAATATTTTCCACCGTTCGTTAGCTAATTTTATTGTTTGGGAAAAATTATCAAAAATTGAATTTTAATATTTTTAATTGACCAAAAAATTAGTTTTATTTTTTATATTTTTTTTAAAAAATGAATTTTTAATTATTTGTATTTTTAAAAAATCGAAATTATTATTATATTATATTTCTTTTTCTTTTTATTTTTCTTTTTTTCAATTTTCTTTTCCTTCCTCCTTCCTCCTCCTTCCTCCGCTGCCGCATGCCTGACAATGGCTGGCTACCTGGCGGCTGACCAAGACTCGGTCGCCAAATTCAGCGAGCTCGAGGCTCGACCGGTCTCACCGAGCTCGCCGAGTTTCGTCGGGCTTTGGCGAGTCGTGAGCTTGTAGGATCGGGCGGCGGAGCTCGAGCTCACCTAGATTGGGAGCCTGAGCTCCATTGGTGAGCCCGAGCTCCGCCGCTACATCCGACGAGCTCATGACTCACTAGAGCCCGGCGAACCTAGCGACGCCGAGGACCTTGTATGGGTCCCGCTGGATTTGCCTTGCCACATCGCGCTTCTCCGACTTGACTTGTGAGCAAGCATTTCTCACGGGGCGGCCTCCGAAAACCCTAGAAATCGCTCGGCAGGTCCAAAATCGGTGCGGCATCCGCCGTCACCCCCATTCCGTGATCCCCCGGCGATCGCGAAGGAGTGCACTGTCACTTCGGGCGGGACGGTGGATAGGACAGGGGAAACCGCAGCGGAGAGGATGGAGGTAGAGATAGAGAGAGAGAGAGAGAGAGAAAGAGAGCGCAATAGCGAGAAGAAAAAAAGAAAATGAAAGCATAAAAATAAAACGAAAATGTATTGGTAAAAATAAGTAAGATGGAAGAATTTATTGAAAATGTTTTCCATTTCTCAGAAGTGGAAAACATTTTCCTCACTTTTAAAGGTTGTTTTTTCCAATGATGGAAAACATTTTCCTTCACTAGTTCATTTTCCGTGAAATGAACGCTGGAAAATCCGGAAAACATTTTCCTGGAAGTCATTTTCTACGAAACAAACGGACTTTTAGTACAAAAATTCATGGAATATAACTTTCAATTTTTTTTTTTCTTAGTTTGTCTTCATATAATTTTGATGCAGGAATTTCTTCCATCAACTTAAATGTCCAGCCTCTATGGATTTCAAAATAGAATCTAAATGTTACATAAAATATTATTTTAATAATTTATTACAAATTATGCGCAATCGGGAAATATAACTCTTTTAAACATTAAGTTTTCTTTTTATGGCTTAAATGCATGGATTCTTCCATCAACTTAAGAGTGTAACCTCAAAATCAGCCTATTTTTTTTTTTTTTTTTTTATAGATACTTCAAAATAAAACTACACATACATAAACAATTATTTTGAATGATTTACTACCCAGAATTCGTGTAGTCATGTATTATAACTTTCATCATAGAAATAAAATTTTAAACATTTATTTTGTTTATATAGTTACTCTTGAGATGAACAATTTGATAATGCAAAAAAAGAAAAAAGTTACCAAAAACTCTAAACTATATCTACCATGACACGTTTCCTGAATCAAAGCCTCAAAATTATATCACGTGACACATTACCCTTGCACTTATGTGGACAACCGTGATGATGTAATGCCTTAAGTGAGACGCTGTTTTGATCGTAAATTATCTGACTTGACTGACGTTACAAGAGCAACACCGTTCGCCTGACTTTCTCTTACTCCATTTGGGGCTTTAGTTGCTCAATTCTCTCTCAAGGAAGCTTCAATTTGTTGTTGAAGTTGCTAAATGAAGGCAATTTGGGGCATTTAGCATGTCACTCGATTCCCTCTCTCTCTCAAGGATGCTCCATTCGGCCAAAGCTTGATTTGTTTGAAGCTCGTTTGCTCGTTGAAGGCGATTTAGGGCTTTTCCTAGGATTTTCCTGCTGGATTCTGTCTCCATACAGAAGCTCAATTCTGATTCGGTAATTCTCTGAATCTTCGACGTCACATCCTTGAGTTTCTTTAGCACATGACATGTCGAACCAAAATGAAACGGGATTTGGTCGATATTGAGCAGCAGTTCATGCTGCCCTCTAGGTGGTTCTTTATCTCGATTTTGTAACAAGACGCATCCATTTCATCTAAAGACTTCAAAGGGCCCTTCGAATATCAGTATTTTGTCAAGCATATTGTCCAGTAGAATCTATCCTTTTCAAATATGCTGAAAATGCAATTCTTAAGTTATGCGCATCATGTTCTATTCCTGTTGATCTCAGAGTTCGCATTGTGCTTTTTTCAGTTGGTAATTCTGAACTAGCCAGGGTGTTATGTTGTAAGTCACTGATATATAATTCAATTAGCTAAATTGAAGGAATGGTCTCAAATTCATTCCATTTACCTATTTTTGTGATATATTCATGGAGAAGCATAAAAAGTTGCTTGAGAATGATGAGAAGTGGTGAAGGAAACTGTTAGAGAAAACTCCTTTATTGTTTTGAAACTGACAAAACCTTTCCAAAAGTCTAATCTGAAGACTTACATATTCAAGTGTTACAGTTTGAAAAACTCTAGACTCTACTTTCAAAGTTTGAAGACCGCTAGACTTTAATCTCAAAGTCTGCCCTCACTGACAGTTTCCAACATCGAAGAATGAAGACTTATCCAGATGCTGGATTATCTTCAAAGATTCGATCCATATGGTTTTTGGAAGATCTTATGGTTGGATATAGCATCTACTTATTTGATTATTCTTATTGGAATCAAGTTCGATATAAAGATCTTTTGAAAGGCGAAGTATACTTGGAAGGTTCTATTTATGAAAACTAAAGATCCTGATTGTATGGGCGAGTAGGATTGATGTGCTTTCATCACTAATCATTCAACGACTCAAGATCACCCTAATTGATTATGACCAACAGGTAGATTGGAAGAATTCATTTGAAAAGTGCAAATGGTCGTAAAGGCATGAATGAGTATTTAAGGATGACTCTCCAGTTGTTCGATAGAGTGTGTGAAAGAAAAATTTCAAAGTATGAAGCTTTCTAGTTCTTTGCTTTCTCATTCATCGAGCTCAAAGTTATATACAAAAGAGAGAAACTTTTAGTAAGACTTTGTGAGAGATCAAGAGAAACTCTTCACTAAGGAAGTCGAGATCACAAGCTGTAAAATATCTTTTGATTCATAGTGAAATCCAGCTAGCAGGCCGTTAGAGTGGGAGAGTGGATATAGACTTGATCTAAACAAAACCACTATAAACTTTGTATTTCTATTATCTTTCCCTAAACTCCTTACTTTAATTCGTAGCTTCATATAATTGTTTAAAGCTGTCTACGTTCTTAGTTTAGTATCTTCTAAAAGCAATTTAAAGGAAAGAAGTCAATTGCTTTAAAATCTAATGATGATTCTGATTATACGGATTCTGAAGATGACATGGATGATGAAGAGCTAGCACTCATGATAAAAAAGTTCAGGAAGCTAAACAAAAAGAGAAGAAGATTTAACTGGAAAAAGCAAGGCACTCAAAAATTCTAGAACAAATCAACTAAGGATGATGAAGTCAACAAAGATGTGGTCTGCTTTGAATGTAAGAAAAAAAGACATCAAACCAAATTGCCCTTTGTTGAAAAAAAAGAAAGGAAGAATTGGGAAATTCAAGAAGGCTCTTAAAGCAGAAACATAGAGAGATACTGAATGCAAGGAAAGCGATGAAAAGTATGCCAACATATGTTTAATGGCAAAATAAGAATCAGACTCATACTTTGAAACTGATTCAGACTTAGACTTGATAAAAAGATTGAGGTTAGTAATTTAAAAATCCATGTCAAAGTTTGAAGTATATAGATGAACTTTGTCTTAGTCTCAAAACCTCTCTTAAAAGGATTTCCGAGTTGAAAAAGGAAAATTCCAAACTGAAACAACAAGGGGCTACATGGAAACACTTCTGTTCTTATTTTGTTACGGGGAACAAAACAAAAAAAAAAATGTTTCTATTCCGGGGAACAATTTTTGAATAAAAAAACGCGTTTGGTAAACTTGTTCCGGGAATAAAAAATGAACAGAAACACGTTTAGTAAATTTTATTCTTTTTTTGTTTCTTTTAATTTTTTAATGTTTTTATTTTATTTTGCATTTCTTCCTCTCTCTTTTTTCTTCTTTTGGCCGGTTGCCGGCCTCCGGCCTCCGGTGACCGGCCGACAGGGCCGGCAGCCTCGCCCAGCCATGGCGAGGTCGCCAACCCTCGACGGCGTTGCCGGCCCTCGACGGCCGGTCACCGGCCATGGCCGAGGCGGCCACCGGCGAAAGAAAAAAAGAAGAAAAAAAGAAGAAGAAAAGAAGAAAGAAGAAGAAGAGAGAGAAGAAGAAACGTTTCTTTAAAATCGTTTCTAGAACAAGAAACAACTTTTTTGTTTCTCATTTATGTTCTTTTTGTGTTTTGGGAACAAAAAAAAAATGATAAAAGAACAGAAACACAACCAAACGCGCGTTTCTGTTTTTTTTTGTTCCCAGGAACAAAAAAAAAAAAAAAAAAGTGTTCCAAGAACACTTTTTAGAAACAAAAACATGCAACCCCCAAGAAACTTCTTGGAAAAAAAGTTTGAAAATCTAGACAAAAGTTTTGCTAATTTAAAAGAAAATGCAAATTCTCTTTCGAAGGAAAATACATTTTTAAAAGAGGACATTTCAAATATCTCAAAAATATTTTCAAAATAATCTAAGAAGTTGGAAAAGATTCATTCAGTACAAAGATCTTATTTCAACAAATTTTGTTTGGGAATGACACCAAAAACCATTCCTTTAATTGATTTTCCAGAAGTGAATGAAAGAATTAAACAAAGATCTACAAAAACATTTTATAAGAACCATTTTCAAAAAGCTTTTGTAAAACCTATTGGCCGAAGTGCTCTCAAATGTTCAAAGTATAATAGCTCAGAACATTTTGAGAAAGAATGTCCCGAGGTTTGGAGACTTGTTAAAAGAGCTTGGCAAAGACTGTATTTAGTACTAACTCCCCTGGACCCAAGAAAATATGTGTACCAAAAAAAGCTTGAGTTCTTTTTATAATTGCAGGTCACTATCAAGAAAAAGATCAAGTGGTACTTGGATAGTAGCTGTTTGAGACACATGATAGGATATTCAAGTTCTTTTATAAAGTTTATGCAAATAAATGGTGGAAAAGTTTCTTTTAGTGGAAACAACAAAGGAAGAATTGTTGGATGTAGAACTGTGAAGATTGGAAGTCTTACAATCAATAATGTTTCTTTGGTGGAAGGATTAAATTACAATCTACTTAGCATTAATCAATTGTGTGATACTAGATTCAAAATTAATTTCCAAGAAGGCATTTGTTCGGGAACTAGTAAAGATTTTCTCAATCTTTCACTAGACGAAAACATGGGAATATTTATTTTCTGGATATAAAACAAGAAAGTTCTCAATGTATAGAAAGCTTAGCCATATTAACAGGTAGAAGAACACCATGAAGTGCCATAGCTAAGACATAAGACGACATTTAGGTCCATAACTTCAAAACAGACACTTAAGTGCCACTTTTTTTTTTTCGAGTGGGACACTTAAGTGCCACCTCCGGCGACCTTTGCCGGAAATCCTACGTGGCAATATTTTATTATTATTTTTTGCCTACGTGGCTCTGGAGCTCCAAATCAGCATAAAAATTTAAAAAAAATAAAAAAAATTTAATTTTAATTTTAAAAAAATATAAAAAATTTAATTTTAAAAAATTTTAAATTTTATTTTTAAAAAGAAAATTTTAAAAATTTTATTTTTAAAAAATTAAAAAAATTTTAAAAAATTTAAAAAATTTAAAAAATTTAAAAAAATTTAAAAAAATAAGAAAATTTTAAAATTTTAAAAAAAAATTCTAAAAATTTTAATTTTAAAAATTTTAAAAAAAATTAAAAATAAGAAAATTTTAAAAAATTAAAAAAAAAATTAAAAAATAAGAAAATTTTAAAATTTTTAATTTTAAAAAATTAAAAAAATTTAAAAAATAAGAAAATTTTAAAAAATTAAAAAATTTAAAAAATAAGAAAATTTAAAAATTTAAAAAAAAATAAGAAAATTTTAAAAAATTAAAAAAATTTAAAAAATAAGAAAATTTAAAAATTTAAAAAAAATAAGAAAATTTTAAAAAATTTAAAAATTAAAAAAAAGGGGGGAGGCGGCGGCGGCGGAGGTGGCGGCGGTGGCGGCAAGGGAGCCGCCCCGTTCGGCCTCCCACCCCCCCTTTTATAATTTTTTTAAATTTTTCTTAATTTTTAAAATTTTTAAAATTTTTAAAAATTTTTAAAATTTTCTTAATTTTTAAAATTTTTTAAAATTTTCTTAATTTTTAAAATTTTTTAAAATTTTCATAGTTTTTAAAATTTTTAAAATTTTCTTAATTTTAAAATTTTTAAAATTTTTTAAAATTTTCTTAATTTAAAAAAAAATTAAATTTTCTTATTTTTAAAATTTTTAAAATTTTCTTAATTCTTAAAAAATTTTTAAATTTTCTTATTTTTTAAAATTTTTAAAATTTTAAATTTTTCTTAATTTTTAAATTTTTCTTAATTTTTAAAATTTTTAAAATTTTCTTAATTTTTATAATTTTTCTTAATTTTTTAAAATTTTTCTTAATTTTTTAAATTTTTAAATTTTTAAATTTTTCTTATTTTTTTTTGAATTTTTTGAATATTTTGAATCTAATTTAATTAATTTATATTTTATTATTTACACGTAGATGCGAAACGGCGTCGTTTTTGCATTTTCTCCGCCACGTCGCGTGCAAACGACGCCGTTTTGGACCGAGCTCGCCGGAAAGTCGCCACGTCAGCCATTTGGCCGGATTTTCGCCGGACTGGCACTTAAGTGTCCCATTTTACTCCGATGATGGCACTTAAGTGTACCATTTTAAAGTTATGGCACTTAAGTGTCCCGGCGTGCCAAGTTATGGCACTCCAGGTGTCCCGCACTCCATATTAACATGAAGCAAATTACCAAGATTTCTTCCAAGAAGCTTGTTTGTGGACTTCCCAACCTAACTTACCAAAAGTCTGACTTATGCACACCATTTGTTTTGGGAAAACAGGTTAAAAGTTCTTTCGAACCTATAAACAAAGTTTCTACTAATAGAGTTTTGCAGCTTCTGTATTTGGATCTTTTGGGACCAACCAGAACTCAAAGTATTGGTGGAAAAAAATACTACCTAGTAATCGTGGATAATTACTCTCACTTTACATAAGTATACTTCATGGCAAGTAAGTCTAAAACATTTTCTAATTTTTCAAAATTTGCAAAGAAAGTTCAGAATGAAAAATGATATGATATTTTAAGAATTCGGACAGACCATGAAGATGAGTTTGAAAATCAAGACTTTGCAAAATTCTATGATGAATCTGGTTTCCAACATGTTTTCTCTTCTCCATATACTCTAGAGCAAAATGGGGTTATGGAAAAAAAAAAAAAAGAATAGATCTTTGTAGGAGATGGCAAGAACCCTTTTAATCGAAAGTAATATTTCTTCTCGTTTTTGGGCTTAAGTAGTCTCTACAGCCTGCTATATCATTAATAGAGTATTTTTAAGGCCTATTCTAGAGAAAACTCCTTATAAAGTGTTTAAAGGGGAAAAGCCAAATGTTTCTTATTTTTATGTGTTTGGTTGTAAGTGTTTTGTTTTGAAAAATATAAATGATCGAACCTGGTAAGTTTGAAGAAAAATCAGACGAATGAATTTTTTTACTACTCAACTTCAAACAAAGCCTACAGAGTTTTCAACAAAAAGACTCTGTCTGTGGAAGAATCGATGAACATCAAATTTCAAGAATCTATGCAGAATCAACTAGATTAGACTCAACTTGAAGAATTTGAACCTGCTCCAAATTTTACAAGAAGAACCAGAAGATTCGACTAAAACAGAGGATCAACAGCCTTTAAAACCAACTAGTAACTTGAAGCATAAGTCTAGTCATCTCAAGGAACTCATCATTGGCAACATTTATGAAGGAATTCACACAAAATCCAAAAGGCGAGAAGAGTCTAGTTCTTTAACATTTGTTTCTAAAATTGAACCCAAAAGTATAGAAGAAGCTTTGACTGATGAAAGCTAGATTGAAGTTATGTAAGAAGAGCTCAGATAGTTCAGCATCAACGAAGTTTGGGAGCTAATTCCTAAACCAAAAGGTAAGTCTATTATTGGAACTAAATGGGGTTTTTAGGAACAAGATGGACGAGAAAGGAAAAGTGGTTAGAAACAAAACAAGACTTGTGGCCAAAGGATGTACGCAAGAAAAAGGGATAGACTATGATGAGACCTATGTACCAGTAGTGAGGTTAGAAGTAATTAAATTATTACTTACTTTTGCTTGCTATAAAAAGTTCAAGTTATTCAATTCTTACCGTTACAAAAAAAAAAAAAAATGGTTATTCCAAATGGATGTAAAAAGTGCATTTCTAAACGGATTCATCCAAGAAGAAATCCATGTGGAATAACTACTTGGATTTAAAGATCCAAGAAAGCCAAACTTAGTTTTCAGACTGAAAAATGCCTTATATGGTTTGAAGCAAGCACCTCAAGCTTGGTATGAAAGGCTAAGTAAATTCTTAACTAAAAATGGTTTTGTTAAAGAAAAAGTAGATACCACTTCGTTCATTAAAAGAGAATGTAAAGATTTTCTACTTGTTCAAATTTATGTTGATGATATTATCTTTAGATCACCTAATGAAAATCTATGCAAGAAGTATTTTAAGTCTATGCATGATGAATTTAAGATAAGCATGATGGGTGAATGAACTTTTTTTCTCGGATTACAAGTCAAACAATTAAAGAAAGGGATTTTCATTCATTAAGAAAAATATGCAAAAGATCTCTTCAAGAAATTTGGCTTGGAAAATTGCAAAAATACTGAGACACCAATGTCAAGTTCTTGAAGCTGGACAAAGATGAAGGAGGAAAGAAAGTTGACCAGAAGCTCTACAGAGTATTATTGATTCTAATCAGATCCCAAAGAATCTCATATAAGTGCTGCAAAACTAATCATCAAATACATTGCAACTACTCCAAAGCTAGGTTTGTGGTATCCCAAAGAAAGAGACTTTACTCTCATTCAAACACAGATTTAGTGGGTTACAGAGTTGATAGAAAGAGTACTTCTGGTACTTGTCAACTGCTAAGCAACAAGCTGATGTCTTGGTTCTCAAGAAAGAAGAGTACCATAGCTCTTTTAATAGCTAAAGTAGAATATGTGGCTCTTGGGAGTTGTTCTCAAATCTTGTGGATATGGCAACAACTAAGAGACTCTGGAATTGAAGAATTATGTACTGAGATTAAATGCGACAACACCAATGCCATCAATCTCACAAAGAATCTAATTCTTCATTTAAGAGCAAAGCACATAGAAATTTAACATTATTTCATTAGAGATCATGTTCAGAATGGAGAAGTTATGATTCGGTTCATTGACTTGAAGAATCAGCTGGTAGACATATTTACAAAGCCACTGAAGAAAAGCGTATTTGAGTCTATTCACACCAAACTAAACATTATATCTTTTTTTGGTTAAAGTCTGAAGATGGTCAGACTCAGAGCAACAAAAATTACAACTGTAAGTTAATTCCTTTTCAATACTAGTAATTTAATTTACGGATGAAGCTTTTGAAAAGGTACGTTTATTTTTTGATCGCTACTTGTTTATTTTATTTTAAAAAATTGTCTTTCTCGAGTTTTGAATTTATGGCAGTTTTTCATTTTCAAAAAGACAGTTTTTACTCTTTCCTTTGTGACGATTCATATACCCGTTTCACTTGCTTTTTATACCGTCAAAATTCTTCTTCTCCATTTACGCTTACTCAAACCCTAGAATACAAAACTCCACTTTCTCAAACTTTCTCTCTAGTTTAATCCGAAAAGTTTCATCTTTTTCTTCACGATCGAGTTCGAGGAAAACCCCCAAAGAAAATGACAATGTCTTCCCAAAGAAAGTCTTCGAGAATCGTGAATAGGGGACCACAGCATATGCGTGAGGGTCCTACACACCTTGATCCGACTGAGGAAGAAGACTCTTCTCAGCAGCAGCAGGAAAGTCAACAACAACATTCTCAACCACGTCACTCTTCTCATCAACAAGTAGAAGAAGAGATCATTGAAAATGTTGAACCCGTAAGTGTTGGAGAAAACTTCCTTTAGTGTTTTGAAGCTGACAAAACGTTTCCATCAGTCTAGTCTAAAGACTTGCAGACTCTACTATTAAAGTCTGAAGACCTCTGGATTGCCAAACTCAAGACTCAAAGTCTATCCTCATTGACAGTTTTTAGACCGTCGAAGAAGGCTTATCTAGGACTGGATGTCTTGTTAAGGATTTGATCTTATCGACTGGAGTAGATCTTCTGGCTTGATATAGCATGTCAGAATCCATTATTCAAATCAAGATTGATTCAAGAATTGTGGATCCGTTGATTGGCGAAGTATACTTGGAAGGTTCTACTTATGGAAACCGAGATCCTGATTGTATGGGCGAGCATGATTGATGGGCTATCGTCATGTTCCTTAAATGGCTCGAAGATCTTCCTAATTGATTCTGTCCAACGAGTAGATTGGAAGAATTCCTTTGGTAAGTGCCAATGGGTATGATGGCATAAATAAGTATATAAGGAAGACGTTCCAGTTGTTCAAGTGTGTGTGCGATAGAAGAATTCCAAAGTCTGAAGCTCTTTGTTCTTAGTCAATTCATTTGTTGAGCGAAATCTTGTACGCAAAAGAGAGTCTATATCTTTGAGAAACCCTGAGGAAGTGTAGTAGAGTCTCTACACTGTGGAATCAAGGGAGAGCTTTACTGTAACAACTCTTTTGTTCATAGTGAAATCCAGCCAGTGGGCTGTCAGTGCGAAAGAGTGGATATAGGCTTGGAATAAGCCGAATCACTATAAAGTCTGTGTTCAAATTCTTTCCCTACACTCTTTTACTTTGATCTTAACTCATTTTGTTTACAAGAGATGAATTTCCTTTTCATAATCTATTGTTGATTAGTGCTGCACTTATCTCGCAAAATTGTTTGTGCACCTATTCACCCCCCTCTAGGTACTTATACTAGCTTTATCAGTAAGAACGCTGAAACCCAAATTTCTCTTTAAACTCTACTCTGAGTTAAAGGAGGGAGGTACTGCGATGTCTTTCGTTGATGAATTTTTTAGCGAGAAAGGGTACAAAAATGAGTCTCACTTTTTGAGAACAATGGAGAGTATGGGCATTACTCTTGAAGGATTGGCAACAAGGAATTTTGCCAACTTTCCGGGTGATCCACGGTTTGGTACTTTTAATCAACTTGAAGGGAAGGACGATGATGAAAGAATGTATACGAATTTTCAACTTAGGATGAGTGTCGCTACAAATGTTCGTGGTGAAAGGACAGACTTATTTCGTTCTAAGGACCACAAGAAGACTTATTCGAAACTACTGAAGAGTAAGGTGATGAACCCTACAAGTGTGGATTTTGATTTTCTTGATTCTTTGAAAGTGCAACTGAGGGAAAAGTTTGCACTCCTTCAACTTGAACGTTTTTGCTTAGAGACCTCCGTTGCCTACCTTGAATTGACTGCTTATTTCTATTCAAATCTATCTTTTCTAGATGCGAATAGATTTTCTTTTACGGTTATGGAAAAAGAATTTGTGGTCGATGTAGACACATTGGCTGATGTGATTGGGGTGGAAAGAGGGAGTTTCCAACCAATTAGTGTGTCTGTTGGTCACACCACCTTGGCTCTTGTTCAGGACAGACTTGCTGAAGGCAAAATTTCTTATTCTAGAATGAATGCCTCCAATATTTTGCTTCACAAGATTGTGATCAACTACATCAGACCTAAATCTACTTCAAAAATTGACGTCTCTCACTCTGAAGCGAAGTTGATGTATGTAATCAACATCG
Organism: Eucalyptus sideroxylon; assembly: GCA_014182405.2. Classification (NCBI taxonomy): domain Eukaryota; kingdom Viridiplantae; phylum Streptophyta; class Magnoliopsida; order Myrtales; family Myrtaceae; genus Eucalyptus; species Eucalyptus sideroxylon. The sequence goes on from CM024550.2 coordinate 46,855,119, forward strand.
GATTCAAGTTTTCTCTGCCTCACACTATTATAATGCACATGTATTGGATATTTGTGAGGGACAATGGACAACTTCCTTACTCTGCTCTTGTTACTAGATTATTAAGACATTTCAACATTCAGCCTCCTGCTATTCTGTGTGTTAGAACCATTGCTCCAATGATAGTTGGATTGAAGATGGTCCAAAATGAGATTGAAGGAGCTGAATAAGGCATTGGAATGCCTAAAGGAGAAATCCCCTGCCAAAACTAAACAAGACCTTGCAATGAAGAAGATGAAAGAAAAAGAACCAATGAACACGCCAATCAAGAAGAGGAGAGCCCTTATCTTGCAAGATGAAGAAGATGAGGATGATATCACTCTCTCCGCTTTTGCCTTGAAAAATTTAAAGAGCTTTGTTAGTTTTAATGAGCCAGAGGATCAAGAGAACAAAGAAAGAGAAGAGATAGAGTAAAAAGTTGAAGAAACAGAAGAAAGGAGAGCAGAGGAAGAAGAAAGAGAAAGAGAAGAAGAGGAAGAAGAGGGTCAAGATGACTCTTTTGAGCCAACACTTGTTGTATCATTGTCAGAAGAATCGAACAAGATGAGGAGTGGAAATGCTGGAGAAGAAAGTGAAACACATCACCTTGGCGCTGAAGAAGAGCAAGAATAGGAAGAAGAATTCTTTTCTCCATCTGAAGGCACAAAAATAGGGGGAGCAACTGACAAAAAAGGTACTTCACCTGTTTTCCCTAGTGATGTTAGTAGATCTCCCGCAGATCCAGAAAATGTGTATGCCTCTCAATATCCTGAAGCAAAACTTGACGCATCCACTCCAAGTCCTGGTGATTGAACTGCTGATGTTCCCTCACATCTCAAGACTCTTGGAATTGATTTGGCTGGACCCAGTTCCACATCAGAACCAACAGTAGACTTTCAAAGGCTGCTGGATCCTATTTTGGATTTGAAGGGTCATCAATATGGATTCGAGTTAGAGATGAAGAACATGATGATAGTTTCCAAATCAACTTTAGACTCTCTCCAAGGGCAGTTACAAGCCTTGAAGACTTAAGTGCAACAGAATACAAAGGGTGAGGATATTCAACAGTTGAAGGAGACTCTGAAGAACCTGGAGAAGACTGTCAAGTCTATAGGGGATTTCCAAATTATTCGCATTCCCAAACAGCCCTGATTTTACCAAACTCTTTTTCAAGTTTTTCTCCACATTTTGCTGTTGACAAAAAGGGGGAGAGTTTATGCAGATTTGACTGGGATATTTTTGTTTGATTTGATTTGGATGACTTTTTGTTTGATACCTTGGTTTTGGATTGACTTTAGACTAGTATACCTTGGACTTTTGACTATTGTTTGATTTTGAATCTTTTTTACGCTTGCAGCAACTAAGTTTGTGATATTGATTGTGGCTGGATAGTTATTTATCTTGCAGGATTAACATGTTTTATGTGGTTGCAGAATCGATACTATCCAGGTCCTAATCAACTTATTTTTATAAGTTATCACTTTTTGCTTAAATGTTGTTTTGCAAGTTAAAAACATTCAAATATGCAGGAAAGTTTTGTTACCATAAAAAAATGGGGAGATTGTTAGAGAAAACTCATTTATTATATTGAAGCTGACAAAACTTTTCCAAAAGTCTAATATGAAGACTTACAGATTCAAGTGTTATAGTCTGAAGAACTCCGGACTCTACTGTCGAAGTCTGAAGACCGTAGACTGTAATCTCAAAGTCTGCCCCCACTAACAATTTCCAAGACCGAAGAATGAAGACTTATCCAGATGCCAGATTATCTTCAAGGATTCAATTCATATGGTTTTTAGAAGATCTTATGGCTGGATATAGCATCTACTTATTTGATTATTCTTATTGGAATTAAGTCCGATATGAAGATCTTTTGAAAGGCGAAGTATACTTAGAAGGTTCTACTTATGAAAACTAAAGATTTCGATTGTGTGGGTGAACAGGATTGACAGGCTTTCATTTGTAATCATTCAATGACTCAAGATCACCCTATTCGATTCCATCCAACGGGTAGATTGAAAGAATTCCTTTAGAAAGTGCCAACGGTCGTGAAAGCACGAAGAAGTATTTAAGGATGACTCTTCAGTTGTTCAATAGAGTGCGTGGAAGAAAGATTTCAAAGTCTGAAGCTTTCTAATTCTTTACTTTCTCATTCATCGAGCTTAAAGTTGTATACAAAAGAGAGAAACTCTTACTAAGACTTCGTGAGAAATCAAGAGAAACTCTTCACTGAGGAAGTCAAGATCACAAGCTGTAAAATCTCTTTTAATTTATAGTGAAATCCAGCCAGCGGGTTGTCAATGTGGAAGAGTGGACGTAGGCTTGATCTAAGCCAAACCACTATAAACTTTGTGTTTTTATTCTCTTTCCTTAAATTCCTTTAATTCATAGCTTCATATAATTGTTTAAAGCTATTTACGTTCTTAGTCTATTATCTTCTAAAAGCAATTTACTTTTACTAAATCTTGCAAAAAAAAAAAAAAATTTACACATATTCACCCTCCCTCTAGGTGTTCGTACTAGCCCTTTTAGAAACAACAAATTCACTGTGCCTAGTGGCAATCACAAGAATACTGGAGTTCTTTGTTATTAGGACAAGACTCTCTACTCGCAATTTCTGATGCTTTAGGTTTGTTCTCATCCGAGATGACCATCTAGCTATTTCAAGCCATCTTAACTAGCCACAAGATTTCTTGACTCATTGCCTAAGAAAATCATAATGGGGTTTTCTTTTCTCTTCCGATCCTTGGCTATCATGCCGATGTCCTTCATTGCGACTCTCACAATTAAGCTAGATAAGAGACTAGAGCGGGCATTCCCATCAATTTGCTAGCCTCTATTGCCGTGGCTTTAATCGCAATATTGTATTTTCCCTTGCTATTCCAAATGGTTAAATCCTCTTATGGACCCAGCATCTTTCATCCCAAGAGCATTTGGGATGGAGTCACATATACTGAACAAAATAAGTGATTGACGAATTTGAATTGAGTGTATAAGTCTTCATTAAAGGTGATTGTAGCCGTTCTAGTGCGATACTTAATGTATTTTCTCAAAGCATATGAATAATTACTATGCAAATATATGTTTTCGTGCCTTGTTACTGGAGATCCAATCAATTTAAAGTGTCATCCTAAGGATATATCAAAGTAAGAGCGACTAGATAGAGACTATATAGCTATTGAGTATATTCACAACTTATCTTGAAAATGGCAAATGAGGTTCAATCTACACTAGATTATTTATAAGTTCTATTTTGGAAGTTTACTTAAACTACAACTGAGCACTACACCACCAACAAATCAATAAGTTTGCAACATTACTTGTCACTTGTGATACTTCTCTATCCCTAACTGAATGAATCTCTCCTCCCATCAACATGATAATAGCGGTTTTTCTCATAAATGAGATGCAGAAATTTTCATCCATTCAATAAAAACACAAATAAAAGTCCTTATACTGCTAACACCTGACTTTTGGCCGGCAAATCGAAGATGCATTTTTTGTAAAAATAAGAAGTATACGAAAATAATAAAAAATACTAAATAAAATTTCGGCTCATCTCACTATAGCCTAGTGTCCCCATATATGTATCCTCTACATATATGCATTCGGCGAGGTAGAATGGAACAAAGAGAACTCAGATATACGGAGACGAGCAGCAGCTACTGGTGGATCGAGGTGGTTGAGTATGCAGAGGAAATGGCGACCTAGAAGCTGTTGGAAAATGATGATGCGAGAGAGAATTTGCTGAGCTCCAAATGTTTAAATCCACTTATGGGCAGAGCATCTTTAGTGCTGAGGACATCTGGAGTGAGGCATAATTATCGAATGAGATCATGTAATGGACAATTTCTATGCAAAATTATGTTTTCTTACTTTGTTACCAAATATCTATTTATAAAATGATATGATCAATTCAAAAATCCGTCCTATGGATATTTAAAAATAGAATCTATATAAAAAGTAGGCAATTATGTTATAACATTTAGAACCTAAATGTGCTCAATTCATGGAATATAATTTTAAAAAGATCAGTTTTTTTAGTTTTCTTCTTATAAACTAGATGCACAAATTTCTTTCCTCAACTAAAGAGCGTGAATGATAACCATTCTATTCCCTAGCCCTATTTCTAGTTAGAAATAGATTTTTTGTATTTTTATTCCTTAGAAAAGTTTATGAACAAAAATACGTGTTTGATAATGACACGGTTTTTTTTTCTCTGAACAATTTTTTTTTTGATATACTTTCTTAAATATTTCCCTCCCGATTGGCTTAGCAGCGAGAGGTGGCAGGCAACAAGTGGCGGCGGGAGGTGGCAGGTTGACAGCCGGCTGGTGGCAGGGTGAGCAATGAGAAGAGTTTTTATTTATCATTTCTATTAGAAATATACAAGTAGAAAATTTATACTTCTCATTTCTATTCTAAACCTATTTCTTGGCTAAAAATTTGTCCCAGAAATAGAAAAATGAAATTGCGTTAGCAAACGAATTTCTATTCTAGACATGTTCTCGTGAGAAAAAAATAATAGAAAAACAGAGAAACATAATGGTTATTATTCGCACCTTAAAAGCACACATAACAAAATTTCTAGAACAAAAATCAATATTTTTTGCTAGAAATTGATTTTTCAATCTCTACTCTCTAGACAAGTTTCTAAGCAAAAAAACGTGTCTAATAACAACTTAAAATTTCTATTTCTTGAATAGAAATTCATTCGATAACAAAATAAAATTTCTATTTCTAGGGAAGTGGCAGCCGACTAGCGTTTGGCAATTGGTGGTGATGGCTGGCATCTAGCGTCTAGCGGACACTCGCCGCTGGCGGGCATCCAAAGTGTTGGGCGTTTGGCATCCCACGGGTAGTGGGTGGGCTACGAGTGATGATAAGAGTGAATGATCAAAAGAGTTTTTATTTCTCTTTTTTATTCCAAAAAAAAAAAAATCTAAAAATTTTAGATTGTAATTTTTATTCTAAATCTATTTCTTTAATAGAAAAATGGAATTGTGTTATCAAACAAATTTCTGTTCCAGAGTGAAAGGGCTAGTAAGATCACCTAGAAGGGGGTGAATAGGTGATAAAGAATTTTTTTTATGAAACTTCAGAATAGTTTGCTAGCAACATAAAAAGTAGTAAACAATTATATGAAGCTGTAAATTGAAATAAGGAGTTTAGGGAAAAGAGAATAGAAACACAATGTTTATAGTGGTTCGGCTTAGATCAAGCCTACGTCCACTCTCCTGCGCTGACAGCCCATTGGTTGGATTTTACTAAGGATCAAAAGAGATGTTACAGTCTTACGTTCTTGACTTTGCAGTGTAGAGACTCTACTACATTTCTTCAAAGTCTCACAAGTGTTTGCTCTCTCTTTTAAGTACAAGTAAAGCTCAATGATTGAAATAGTAAAGAATTAAGAGTTTCAGACTTTGGAATTTTTCTTTCACACACACACTTGAATAACTTGAGCGCGTTCCTTACATACTCCTTCATGCCTTTACAACCATTGACACTTTCCAAATGAGTTCTTCCAATCTACTCATTGGACGGAATCAATTAATGAGATCTCAAGTCATTTAAGGAATGTGATGATAGCTCACCAATCCCGCTCACCCATACAATCAGGATCTAGGTTTCCATAAATAGAACATTCCGAGTATACTTCGCCTTTCAATGGATCTGATTATCCGAATTGGTTCCAATAAGAATAATTGATCATGAGGTGCTATCTCCAGCTGTAAGATCTTTTACAAACCATATGAATCGAATCCTTGAAGATAAACTCGTATCTGGATAAGTCTTTTCTTCGTGAGTCTGGAAATTGTCAGTGAGGGCAAACTTTGAGTCTTGAGTTCGGTGGTCTTCAGATTTCGACAAAAGAGTCTGGAGATCTTCAGACTTTAACATTTAAGTCTGGAAGTCTTCAAACTAGATTGATGGAAACGTTTTGTCAACTTCAAAATAATAAGGGTGTTTTCTCCAACAATCTCCCCATTTTTAATGGTGACAAACTTTCCTGCGGATTTGAAAACTTTTGTTCTGCAAAACAAAACTTAAGCAATACATGATAACTTATAAAAATAAGTTGATTAAGACTTGGATAGTATCAATTTTGCAATCACAGAAAACATGATAACCTTGCAAGATAACTATCCATCCATAGTCAGTATCTCAGGCTAAGTTATTGCAAGCATTAAAGATTCAAATCACAATAACAGTCAAGCAATCAAGATCCAAGATCCAAAGTAAAAAGACCACAACCAAACAAAAATACCAAAGTCAAAAAGTCATCAAGATAAAGATCATTAAAGTAAAGACAAATCTGCACAACTTCTCCCATTTTTTGTCAATAGCAAAAAGTTGAGAATAAGCAAAAAGTGTTAAATGAAAAGAGTGGTGTGAAAATCATGGCTGTTTTGGCAAGTGAACAAGCTAGAATTCCCCTATAGAACTCATTGTCTTCTCAAGCTTTCTAATAGTCTCCTTCAATTGCTGTAAATCTCCACCCTTCATAGTATCTTGCACTTAATTCTTTAAGGCGAGTAACTGTTCTTGCAATGAAACTGAAGTAGCAAAGAAAGCCTTTTTGAGATCTTTTATCTCATACTCCAAACCATATTGATGCTTTAAATCCAATAGGATATCCATCATTCTTGAAAAATCCGCTAATTGTGCTAGTGTAGCACTAGGTCCAGCCAAATCTGTTCTTGGAGTCTTGAGATTGGAGGGATCTTCAGCAGTTCGTCTATCATAACTGGGAGTGGATACCTCAATGTCTGGTTCAAGATAAAGAGAGGCATACACATCCTCTAGATCTATTACAGAACGACTAACATCACTAGTTAAAACATGTGAAGAAATACCTCGTTTTTCAGCAGCTCCCCTTGTTTGTGTGCCTTCAGATGGAGAAGTGAATTCTTCTTCCTATTCTGCTTCAGCAAGGGAGTGATGTTTTTCTTTTCCTTTCACTCCAGCAATTCCACTTCTTGTATGTTCTAAGTTGCTTGACAAGGATATAGCCAAGGTAGGCTCAAAGAAATCATCTCGAGCCTCTTCTTCCTCTTCTTCTCTTCTTCCTTCTTCTTTCTCTTCCTCTTCTTCTCTTCTTCCTTCTTCTTCCTCTTCCTCTTCTTCTCTTCTTCCTTCATCTCTTTTCTCTGTCCCTTTCCTAGTCTCTTATTCATTTGTCTCTTGAAAGCTGACGAAACTCTTCAAGTTCCTTAAAGTTGAAAGAGTCAACTCGTCCTCATCTTCTTCATCCTGCAAGATGAGAGCTCTCTTCTTTTTTACTAGAGCATTCATGGGCTTCTTGCCTTTCTTTTTGGCTACTACAGAGTCTTGTTTTGCCTTGACGGGGGACTTCTCCTTCATGTGCTCTAACACCTTGTTAAACTTTTTCAGATGCATCTTGGTGATCATTTTAAATCCAATCACCATTGGAGTAATGCTTGTCAAACACAAAGGTGCAGGAATGTGAATTTTAAAATATCTAAAAAGGCGCGTGATAAGAGCAAAATAAGGGAGTTGTCACTTGTCTTTCACCACTATCCTGTACATGTGAAACAGGATGGGGTGAGGCAGAGAGAATTTGTAGTCAGCATTGATGGCATACATCAACTTTGCTTCAAAATGAGACACATCAGTCTTGGACGTTAATTTTGGATAGATGCAGTTGATCACAATTTTATGCAGCAAGATGTTGGAGGCATTCATCCTAGAGTAAAAGATCTAGCCTTCAGCAAACCTGTCTTTTACCAATGCTAGTGTAGCGTGAGCAACGGACACACTATTTGGTTGGAAACACGCCATTTCCACCCCAATCAAGTCAGCTAAAATGTCCATATCCACCAAAAACTCCTTATCCCTGACTGTGAAAGAGAATCTATTTGCATACAAAAAGGATAGATCCGAATAGAAGTAGGCTGTGAGTCCAGATAAGCGATTGTGGACTTAGAACAAAAACGCTCCAATTGAAGAAGTGCAAACTTCTCCCTCAGATTTAGTTGCACAGAATCAAAAAAATCAAAATCAATGCTCCTAGGGTTCATAACCCCTCTCTTCATTAGTTTTGAATAAACCTTCTTGTGGTCCTTAGACTAGAATAAACTCGCTCCATCACCACCAATATTTGCAGTCACTCCCATCCGAGACTAGAAATGTGTAAACATTCGTTCGTCATTGTCCTTTCCTTCTAGCTGATTAAACGTGCCATAATACGGGTCACTAGGAAAGTTAGCAAAAGTCTTTTCAGCCGACCCTTTATCTGCAATGCCCATTTTCTCCATATCGTGCAAGAATAGAGTTTCATTCTTGTAGCCTCTCTCTCTCAAATACTCATCGATCAAAGACATAGCAGTACCTCATTCTTTCAACTTTGAATAAAGCTTGAAAGCAACTTTAGGTGTCAGCGTTCTTACATGTTCAATTTCTTCAATTATTTCTTCTTCCGGTTGAGTTGGTGAAGGAGACTGACGCTGTTAAGAAGGTTGTTGCTGACTTGGTCACTGCGGTTGAGAAAAGTCTTCTTCCTTGGTCAAATCGAAGTGTGTAGGCCCCTCAGGCATGTGCCGTGGTCCCCTACTTGCGATTCTAGAAGACTTTCTTGAAGACATTGTCGCTTTATGGGAGAAATATTGAACTTGATCACCAAGAAAGGTGAAAAATTTTGAAATAAACTACAGAGAAAGTGAGAGCAAGTGCAATTTTTGTATTCTAGGGTTTGAGAGTGAAAGCGGAGAAAAAGAAGAATCTCAACAATATATAAAGCAAATGAAGCGGGGTAAACGAATCGTCATAAAGGAAAAATAAAATTGCCTTTTTGAAAATGAATAACTACCTTTTTGAAAATGAAGAACTGCCATATTTTTAAAAACGAAAAGATAATTGCTAAAAATAAAATAAGAAAGTAGCAATTCAAAAAGCAATCATACCTTTTTAAATTTTTATCCAAAAATTAAATTGCTAGTACCGAAATAACTTACAGTCGTAACTCATAATCATTTTGATTCTGAATACCTTCAGACTTTACCTCTGAGTCTTGAACACTTCCAGACTTTACTCGATAAAAGATGTGATGTTCAATCTAGTTCGAATAGACTCAAATAGCCTTTTCTCTAGTGGTTTTGTAAATATGTCTGTCAGTTGATTTTTTGAGTCAATGAACTAAATCATATCTTCTCCATTTTGAACATGATCTCTAATAAAGTGATGTCGAATCTCTATATGCTTTGTCCTTGAATGCATAATTGGATTTTTTGTGAGATTTATGACACTGGTGTTATTACATTTGATCTCGATACATGATTCTTCAATTCCAAAGTCTCTTTGATGTTGTTGAATCCACAAAATTTGAGAGTAGCAACTTCTAAGAGCTACATATTCCATTTTAGCTGTTAAAAGAGCTACAGTACTTTATTTTCTTGAAAGCCATAATACCAGCTTGTTTCCAAGCTATTGACATGTACCAGAAGTACTCTTTGTGTCCACTTTGTAACATGCTAAGTCTGCGTCTGAATATCTAAGGAGCGTAAAGTCTCATTCTTTTAGATACCACAGTCCTAGCTTTGAAGTTGTTGTAATGTATTTGATGATGCGCTTTGCAATAGTTAAGTGAGATTCTTTGGGATTTGATTGGAACCTAGTACAAATGCAAATACTAAACAAAATATCAGGTCTAGATACAATAAGGTAAATAAGTGAACCAATTATGCTATTGTATAGCTTCTGGTCTATACTCTTTCATTCTTCATCTTTATCTAGCTTTGAAGAACTTGACTTAAGTATCTCAGTCCTTTTGCAATTTTCCAAATCAAACTTCTTTATGAGATCTTTCGCATATTTCTCTTGGTGAATGAAAATTCTCTTCTTCAACTGTTTGACTTGTAATCCGAGAAAGAATGTTAATTCATCCATCATGCTCATCTTGAATTCATCCTACATAGACTTAGAAAACTTCTTGCACAGATTTTCATTAGGTGATACGTAAATGATATCATCAACATAGATTTGAACAAGTAGAAAATCTTTACATTCTCTCTTAATGAATAAGGTAGTATTTACTTTACTTTTATCAAAACCATTTTGAATTAGAAATTTACTTAACCTGTCATACCGAGCCCGATGTGCCTGCTTTAATCCATAAAAAAACATTTTTTCAGTTTGAAGACTAAGTTTGGCTTTCTTAGATCTTCAAAACCAGGTGGTTGTTCCACATAGATTTCTTCTTGGATAAATCCATTTAGGAATGCACTTTTTTACGTCTATTTGGAATAACCTGAAATTTTTATAGCAAGTAATAGTCTAATTGCTTCTAACCTCGCTACTGGTACATACGTCTCATCATAGTCTACCATTTCTTATTACATATATTCTTTGGCTACGAGTCTTGCTTTGTTACTGACCACTTTTCCTTTCTCATCCATCTTGTTTTTGAAAACTCATTTAGTTCCAATAATAGACTTACCTTTAGGTTTAGGAATAAGTTCCCAAACATCATTAATACTGAATTGTCTGAGCTCTTCTTGCATATATTCAATCCAACTTTCATCAGCCAACGCTTCTTCTACAGTTTTAGGTTCAATTTTAGAAACAAGTGTTAAAGCACTAGACTCTTCACGTCTTTTGGATCTGGTGAAAATTCCTTCATCGATGTTGCCAATGATGAGTTCCTTGGGATGACTTGACTTATGCTTCCAATCGCTGGTTGGTTTGTGAGTCTGTTGATCCTCTGTTTCAGTTGAATCTTCTGGTTCATCTTGTTGTTGAACTTTAGGAATTTGAGCCACTTCGGGGGAAGTAGACTTTGTAAGATTTGGAGTAGGTTCAGATTCTTCAAGTTGAGCTTGATTCATTTGATTCTACATTGAGTCTTGAAACTTGACGTTCATAGATTCTTCCACAGACTGACTCTTTTTGTTGAATATTCTATAGACTTTGCTTGAGGTTGAGTAGCCAAGAAAAATTCCTTCGTCCGATCTTTCATCAAACTTACCAATTCGATCATTTGCATTCTTTAAAATAAAACACATGGAAATAAGAAACAATTGGCTTCTTTCTTTTGAGTAACTCATAAAGAGTTTTCTCCAGAATGGGCCTTAAGAATATTCCATTAATGATATAACAAGCTGTAGAAACTGCTTTAGCTCAAAAAAGAGAAAAAATATTACTTTCAATTAAAAGTATTCTAGCAATTTCTTGCAAAAATATATTCTTTATTTCAACAACTCCATTTTGTTCTGGAGTATATGAAAAAGAGAAAACATGTTGAAAACCAGGGTCATCACAAAATTTTGCAAAATTTTGGTTTTTAAACTCACCTCCATGGTCTGTCCTAATACTCAAAATAACATATCATTTTTCATTCTAAACTTTCTTTGCAAATTTTGAAAAATAAGAAAATGTTTCAAATTTACTTGCCAAGAAGTATATCCATATAAAGCGAGAATAATCATCCACGATTACTAGGTAGTATCTCTTTCCACCAATACTTTGAATTCTAGTTGGTCCAGAGAGATCCAAATGCAAAAGTTGCAAAACTTGATTAGTAGAAACTTTGTTTATAGGTTTGAAAGAACTTCTAACCTGTTTTCCCAAAACACATAGTGTGCATAAGTCATATTTTTTTACGTTAGGTTGGGCAGTCCACAAACAAGCTTCTTGGATGAGATCTTGACAATTTGCTTCATGTTGATATGGCCAAGTTTTCTATGCTAGAGGTTTGCTTTATCTTGAATGGATATTAGATATTGAGAGCTTTCTGGTTTTATATCCAGAAGATAGATATTCCCATGTCTTCATCCAGTGAAAGATTAAGATAAATCCTTACTAGTTCCCAAACAAATTCCTTCTTAAAAGTTAATTTTGAATCCAGTGTCACACAATTGATTAATGTTGAGTAGATTGTAATTCAAACCTTCCACCAAGGAGACATTGTTGATTTTGAGACTTCCAATTTTACAGTTGCACATCCAATAATTCTTCATTTGCTATTTCCACCAAAATAAACTTTTTTTTTCTTTTTATTTGTATAAGCTTTATAAAACAACTTGAATCTCTTATCATGTGTCTCGAGCAGCCACTATCCAAATACCACTTTATCTTTTTCTTGATAGTAACCTGTAATTATAAAAAGAACCCAAGCTTTCTTTGGTATCCACATTTTCTTGGGTCCAGGGGAGTTAGTGCAATATACAGTCTTTACTCATTCATTCTTAACAGATCTCCAAATCATAGGACATTCTTTCTCACAATATTTTGAGCTAATACACTCTGAACATTTGAGAGCACTTCGGCCAATAGGTTTTACAAAAACTCTTTGAAAATGATTTCTGTAAAATGCTTTTGTAGGTCTTTATTTGATTCTTTCCTTTACTTTTGGAAAATCAATTAAAGGAATAGTTTCCGGTGTCATACCCAAACCAAATTTGTTGAAATACGGTTTTTAAATTGAAAGAATCTTTTTCAACTTTTCAGATCTTATTGAAAACCTTTTTGTAATATTTGGAATGTCCTCTTTCAAAAAAGTATTTTCCTTTGAAAGAGAATCTACGTTTTCTTTTAAAACAACAAAACTTTTGTCTAAATTTTCAGACTTTTCTTTCCAAGAGATTTTTTGTTGCTTCAGTTTGGAATTTTTCCATTTTAGTTCGGAAATCCTTTTAAGAGAGATTTTGAGACTAAGACAAAGTTCATCTATGTACTTCAAGACTTTAACAGGAATTTTTAAATTACTAACCTCGATTTCACAGTCTGAGTCTAAGTCTGAATCTATTCCAAAGTCTTATTCTGAGTTTGCCATTAGACATATGTTGGCATACTTCTCATCACTTTCCTCACATGTTGTATCACTTCAAGTTTCTGCTTTGAGAGCCTTCTTGAATTTCTTAATTCTTGCTTTCTTTTACTTCAACAGAGGGTAGTTAGGTTTAATGTGTCCATAGACTAAATCTTTGTTGACATCGTCATCCTCAGTTGATTTGTTATGGAATTTTTGAGTGCCTTACTTCTTCCAGTTAAATCTTCTTCTCTTTCTATTTAGTTTCCTGAATCTCCTTATCATGAGTGCTAACTCTTCATCATCCATGTCATCTTCAAAATCATCGTTAAATTTTAAAGCAATTGACTTCTTGCCTTTAGGATCTTCTTCCTCATTGAGTTTCTTCACTTCGTATGACTGAAGTGTGCCTACAAGTTCATCAATTGTAAGAGGCATGATCCTATGGGTTTCTCTTATTGAAGTTTTCACGTGATTCCAATCTTTGGATAGTCCACGCAACAATTTATTGTTCATTGGTCTTGAGATTGGTTGTCCCTGATATGATAGACCATTTATAATTTTTGTGAAATGACTAAATATGTTAGTAATAGATTCTTCCAGTTTCATCTTGAAGACTTCATACTGTCCGAATAAGATATTGATTTTTGTTTCTTTAACTCGATTAGTTCCTTCATATATAACATGTAACCTATCACAGACTTCTTTGGCTATTTCATAAGATGAAATTATGTTATATCCAGTAGGAGATAAAGCACAGTATAAAGAGTAGATTGCTTTAACATCAAGAGCACGTCTCTTGGTTATTTTTTCTTGTGCCATTTCGCCAGCATCTACAACTTCTTTTCATCTTTCTGAGACTGATGCAGCTTTAGGAATGATTTTTTTTTTCTATTACATCCCATTCTAGGGGATCTTTCAATCTTAGGAATGTTTTCATCTTGTTTTTCCAAACATTGTACTCATTTCCATCAAAGTAAGGAGGTCTGGTGTTGCTTTGGCCTTCAGCCAAACTTGAAGCCAAAATACTAGCCATAAATCTTTCAGCTCAAAAGTAAAAAAAACTTCAATAAAGCGGGCACACGGGTTTTGATATCAATTGAAAGGACTAGTAAGATCACCTAAAGGGGTTGAATATGTGGTAAAGAAATTTTTTACGAAATTTCAGAATAGTTTGCTAGCAACGTAAACAGTAGTAAACAATTATATGAAGCTGTAAATTGAAATAAGGAGTTTAGGGAAAAGAGAATAGAAACACAATGTTTATAGTGGTTCGGCTTAGATCAAGCCTACATCCACTCTCTCGCACTGACAGCCCACTAGCTGGATTTCACTAAGGATCAAAAAGAGATGTTACAGTCTTACGTCCTTGACTTTGCAATGTAGAGACTTTACTACACTTCTTCAAAGTCTCACGAGTGTTTACACTCTCTTTTGAGTACAAGTAAAGCTGAACGATTGAAATAGCAAAGAATTAAGAGCTTTAGACTTTGGAATCTTTCTTTCACGCACACACTTAAATAACTTGAGCGTCTTCCTTATATACTCCTTCATGCCTTTACAACCGTTGGCACTTTCCAAAGGAGTTCTTCCAATCTACCCGTTGGACAGAATCAATCAAAGAGATCTCGAGTCATTTTAGGAATGTGATGATAGCTCACCAATCTTGCTCGCCCATACAATTAGGATCTAGGTTTTCATAAGTAGAACCTTCCAAGTATACTTCGCCTTTCAACAGATCTAATTATCCGAATTGATTCCAATAAGAATAATTGATCACAAGATGCTATCTAGAGCTGTATGATCTTCTACAAACCGTACGAACCGAATTCTTGAAGATAAACTCGCATTTGGATAAGCTTTTCTTCGTTGGTCTGGAAACTGTTAGTGATGGCAAACTTTGAGTCTTGAGTCCAGCGGTCTTCAGACTTTGACGACGAAGTTTGGAGATCTTCAGACTTTAACACTTAAGTCTGGAAGTCTTCAAACTAGACTGATGGAAACGTTTTGTCAACTTCAAAACAATAAGAAAGTTTTCTCCAACACAGAGAAAATATATATATATATATATATAACCACTGGCCGTGGTGGCTCCGTTGGATAAGGGCTCCGTTGATTCTTTCCCAAATGTGAGGGGTTCGAAACCCAGTGGAAGCATTTGGTGTCTTAAGTGTGGCGCCAGGGTGGTGGGTCCTCCGCTAGCCTCACCCTAGATTTGATCGCCGGCTACTAGCTATACGGGGTTCCCTAGGTCATCAATATAAATATAAATCGAGAAATTAAAATTTTACCATCCGCACCTTAAATATCCGGCCTATTGGTATTTCCAAATAGAATCTAAATGTTACATAAACGATTATTTCAAACATCTATTACCAAAATATGCCCGATCTTGAAAAATAACTTTTTAGACATTTAATTTATCAATTTATAGCTAAGATGCATCAATTGCTCCATCAACTTAATAGTTCAACCTCAAAATCAGTCTTATTTTTTCCTATAGATGCCTCAAAATAAAACCTATATGTACACAAACAATTATTTTAAAAGATTGACATCCAAATAGGTGCAATTGCGAAATGTAACTTTCATTATCGAAATAAACTTTTAAATATTTAATTTTTCTATAAAGGTGCTCTCAAGATGAACAATTCAATAATAGAAAAAAAGGAAAATGTCACAAAAATGTTAAATTATGTCCACCGTAACACACTTAATTTTATTTTATTTTTACTTCAAAAGGCCCAAATTTGTACTGTGTGACACATTTACCCTTTCATGGACAACGGTGATGACATGCTGTCACATGATTTAAGTGAAAGTGAAACATTTTGATTATGAAATTATCTGACTTGGCTGAAGTTACGAGAACAACGCCATTCGCCTGAGTTTCTCTGAATCGATTTTTGGGGCTTTGGGGTTATTTTCCTATTGATCTCAAGTTCACATTTTACTTTTTATATTTGGTAATTCTGAACTACGAAGGGTGTTTTGTTGTTTGTCACTAATGTCTAATTCAATTAGCTAAATTGAAGGAATGATCTCAAATTCATTCCAATTACCTATTTCTTTTTGCTGTGGTTATCAATGGATTCAATTGGGAGTAGCAATGACGCTTGTCCATTATCGTGTAACCATGGACGACATGTCAACCTATACACAGCCCACAAATCCAGGAAGGAGGTGCTGTCGTTGCTCTTTTGCTGCCTTCAATTGGAAGCAATGTTGGATTAGAAGGCCAAGATGACTAGAAGATTGTAATTGTAAGTTTGGAAACGAGTGCTCTAGTCATGGTGGTTGCTGATGATTCCTTTTCCCTCTTGCCTTGCTCAGGATCGATGGGTCTGAATACATCACGGGCGTGGGGAAAAGAAAAGGCATCGATGCTGCAGTGATGATAGATGTGCCCTTATTGTCCTTCTATTGCGTGCGAGATGATCCGTCTCCT
Source organism: Eucalyptus sideroxylon (assembly GCA_014182405.2). NCBI lineage: Eukaryota > Viridiplantae > Streptophyta > Magnoliopsida > Myrtales > Myrtaceae > Eucalyptus > Eucalyptus sideroxylon. The sequence continues at coordinate 46,871,351 of CM024550.2, forward strand.
AGCAAATCTAAAGTTATTTTCTCATCCGTAATCACGGTCAAAATGAGAGAAATTAGCCTCTTTCGTGTTGATGTTGACTTTTGTTGCTCATCTGATATGATCTTTTCATTTGTTCACTTCTTCGACAAAGTTGGTGGTTCGAATTAGGGGTATCAAAGAAATCTAACCCAACCCAACCCAATCCGAACACAAAATAATTATAATACATGTTTCGGGTCTTGACACTGTTCAAGTAACAGATATAAACAAGCAAAGAAATATGTTTTGGGTCGGGTCACGATTGGAACATTGTTTGATCCCGAAACACATTAACTCCAAATTCCTAACAAGCCAACAAACATAAATACATTCTCATCTTTCTTTACCCAAGGTTTGGCCACCAATTCTCCTTCTCACTCCGCCTTCTTCTCCGACAACTGTGCTTTCGTTCACGACTGCTAGAGTTTGGCCTCTCCTCCGATCGACGCACCTCCACCTCGCCCTCACCGTCGCTACCCCTCGTCTCAATGTCGGAACCCCAACTGCCGCTGAATCAGTCGATCATTGATGCTCGTCACTGAAAACCCCTCAGGTCTGTGCTTCCATTGATTTCTTGATCAGCGAGGAGCTTCGGCGTCCTTCTTCTTTGTTGAATTTTCTTGTTGATTTTTTTCTGAATTTGATTGGCTATGGTTGTGGTGAAGGAGGAGGCGGGTGCTCTTTTAGGGCTCTGTTTGAGGTCGCTCTCTTCGTTTGAGCTTGCTTTTTTTTGAGCTGTGCCGGGCTCGAATTGTCTTCTTTGGGAGCGATTTGGTCTCTTTTTGTGGAGAATTGGCTCTTGTGGTAGGCTGTGCTGGGAGGGTGGGGGGATTGGATTGGTCCTTACTAAGCGTCTAGAGTTGCGTCTTGCGGGGTTTCGAGGTTCTCGAAAGAACATCGAGAAACGATGCATCGTCTTTTTAAAGCAGTTCGAATTCTTGCAGTGGATGGGTTAATCCGTCTTTTTCTTTTTCTTTTTTTCTTTTTTTTGCTTCTGTTTGGAAGGAAATCTTGGGACTCTAGGCTAAGCTAAGGTAGTGATGTAGGCATTCGAGAGTTTATGTGGTCAAGTCATGTTTCGGTGTTGCTCTTAGCATGTGGGCTAGCCTTTGCTGGTGATGGGGGTAGGAGTAGTTAAACCCATATGATCTTAGAAATGTTGGGAATGATAGGGCTAGTAAGAACACCGAGAGGGGGGTGAATAGGTGTTCAAGAAGTTTTTGCAAGACTTAATAAAAAAACTGATTCGTCTTTTGAGGATAATAGACTGAAAGTGTAAAAGACTGTAAATAGTTATATAGGGCTACGAATTAAAGTAAAGAGTTTAGGGAAAGAGAATTGAAACACAAAGTTTATAGTGGTTCGGCTTAGACCAAGCCTACGCCCACTCTCCCGCACTGACAGCCCATTAGCTGGATTTCACTAAGAACCAAAAGAGATTTTACAGTCTCTCATCCTTGATTCCATAGTGTAGAAACTCTACCACACTTCCTCAAGGTCTCACCAGTATTTAATCTCTCTTTTGAATACAATTTAAGCTTAGCAATTGAAATAGCAAAAAACAAGGAGCTTCAAACTTTGGAATTTTTCTTTCACGCACTCCCTCGAATAACTTAAGCGTCTTCCTTATATACTCCTCAATGCCTTTATAACCTTCGGCACCTTCCAAAGGAGTTCTTTCAATCTATCCGTTGGACAGAATTAATTAGGGAGATCTCAAGTTATTTAAGTAATGTGATGATAGCCTACCAATCATGCTTGCCCATACAATCAAGATCTACGTTTCCATAAGTAGAACCTTCCAAGTATACTTTGCCAATCAATAGATCTAATTATCCAAATTGATTTCAATAAGAATAATTAATCACGAGATGCTATCTCCAGCCTTGAGATCTTCTTTAACCAAACGAACCAAATCATTAAAGATAAACTTGCATCTAGATAAGTCTTCTCTTCGTCAGTCTGGAAACTATCAGTGAGAATAGACTTTAAATCTTGAGTCTAGAGATTTTCAGACTTTGACAATAGAGTCTGCAAGTCTTCAGATTAGATTGATGGAAACGTTTTGTCAACTTCAAAACAAATAAGGAAGTTTTCTCCAACAATCTCCCCCTTTTTTTATGGTGTCAAAATTTTCCCGCAGATTTGAACACTTTTGTCCTGCAAAACAACACTTAAGCAAAACATGATAACTCATAAAATATAAGTAGATTAGGATATGGATAGCAACGATTCTGTAACCACAAAAAACATGTTAGTCCTACAAAACAACTATTCTTTCCTTAATCATTATCATGGCCTAAGTTACCGCAAGCATTAAAAGATCAAATCAAATAGTCCAAACCACAACCAAACAAATGATAAGTCCAAAAATCCAAAAAATCCAAACCAAAGTCAAATCTGCATCAAACTTCTCCCCATTTTTGTCAACAACAAAAAGTGGAGAACAAATAAAAAGAGTTGTGTGAAAATAGAGAGAGTCAAGACTATTTGGGCAGGCAAACAAGCTGGAATTCTCCCATGGAATTCATTGTCTTCTCAAGCTTCCTAATGGTCTCATTTAGTTGCTGGAAATCTTCACCCTTCACATGATCTTGCACTTGAGTCTTCAGGGTAAGTAACTGTTCTTGCAAAGAAACTGAAGTAGCCAAGAAGGCATTTTTGAGATCCTTTATCTCATAGTTCAAACCATACTGACCCTTCTTTAAATCCAACAAAACATCCATTATCCGTGAAAAGTCCACTGAATGAGTTAGAGCAGCACTGGGTCTAGCCGAATCTATTCTTGGAGTCTTAAGAGTGGATGGATCTTTAGCAGTTTGTCTACTGTGACTTGGAGTGAATGCCTCAAATTAAGGTTCTGGATGGTGGAGGCATACACATCCTCTGGATTTGCTGCAAATTGACTAACATCACTAGTGAAAATAGACGAAGAAATACCTCATGTGTCCGCTGCTCCCCTTGTTTGTGTGCCTTTAAGAGGATAAATGGATTCTTCTTTGTGTTCTGCTTCAAGAGAGTGATGTTTTTCTTGTGCCTACTCACTAGTTCCACTCCTTGTCATTTCAGAGTTGCTTGACAAGAATACAACCAATATAGGCTCAAGAGAGTTATCTCGAGCCTCTTCTTCCTTCCTCTTCCTCTTCTCCTTCGACTTGTTCTTCCTCTTTTTCTTCTCTTCTTTCCTCATCTTCTTCTTTTTTTCTTCTTTCCTCATCTCTTCCCTCGGTATCTTTTCTAGTATCGTGAAAGCTGACAAAACTCTTCAAGTTCCTTAAGGAAGAAAGAGTCATCTCATCCTCATCCTCTTCATCCTGCAAGATGAGAGTCCTTTTCTTCTTTGCTGGAGCAGTCATGGGCTCCTTGCCTCTCCTTTTGGCCACTGTAGAGTCCTGTTTTGCCTTAACTTGAGTCTTTTCCTTCATGTGCTCTAACACCTTATTAAGCTCTTTCAGACGCATCTTGGTGACCATTTTGAATCCAATCACCATTGAAGTGATGCTTGTCAAACACACAGGTACAAGAATGTGAATTTTGAAATGCCTAAAAAGGCGCATGATAAGAGCAGAATAAGGGAGTTGCCCCTTATCTTTCACCACTGTCCTGTACATGTGAAACACGGTGGTATGAGGCAGAGAGAATTTGAATCCAACATTGATGGCATACATCAATTTTGCTTTAGACCAAGACACATCAGTCTTGGAGGTTAACTTTGGACAGATGCAGTTGATCACGATTTTATGTACAAGATGTTGAAGGTATTCATCTTAGAATAGGAGATTTTGCCTTTAGCATCCCTGTCTTTCACCAATGACAGAGTAGCGTGAGTAATAAACACACTAATTGATTGGAAACTCGCTATTTCCACCCCAATCATGTCAGCCAAAGTGTCCATATCCACAAAAAACTCTTTATTCCTTATTGTGAAAGAGAAACTGTTTGCATCCAAGAAAGATAAGTTCGAGTAAAAGTAAGTTGTGAGTTCTGGAAAAGCAGTAGTAGATTCAGAACAAAAGCACTCCAATTGAAGTAGTGCAAACTTTTCTCTTAGATTTACTTGCATAGAGTCGAGAAAATTATAATCAACGCTCCTAGGGTTCATAACCCCTCTTCATTAGATTCAAATAAACCCTCTTGTGATTTTTCAATTTGAATAGACTCGATCCATCTCCAACAACATTTGCAGCCACTCCTCTTTTAGGTTCAAAATGTGTAAACATTTGTTCGTCATCATCCCGTCCTTCCGGCGATTAAACGTGCCATAACGCGAGTCACTAGGAAAGTTAGCAAAAGCTTTTTAGCCAATCCTTTTTCTGCAATACCCATCTTCTCCATATCACGCAAAAACATAGTTTCATTTTATAATCTCTCTCTCAGATATTCATTGCTCAAAGACATAACAGTTCCTCCTCTTTTCAAGCTAGAATAAAGCTTGAAAGCAACCTTAGGAGTTAACGTTCTTACAGGTTCAATTTCTTCCAAAATTTCTTCTTCTGGTTGAGTTGGTAGAGGAGACTGACGTTGTTAAGAAGGTTGTTACTGACTTGGTCGCTGTGATGGAGAAGAATCTTCTTCCTCGGTCAAATCGAAATGCGTAGGACCCTCAGGCAAGTGTTGTGGTCCCCCGCTTGCGATTCTAAAAGACTTTCTTGAAGACATTGTTACTTCAAGAGAGAAATTCTCAAATTTGCTCGGAAATGTGAAAAAATTTTGGATTAAATAAGAGTGAAAGTGAAAGCAAGTGGGAGTTTAGTATTTTAGGGTTTGAGAGTGAAAATGAAGAAGACGGATTTCAATAGTATATAAAGCAAGTGAATTAAGGTAAACGAATTGACATAAAGGAAAAAATAAAAATGCCTTTTCGAAAAAGAATAACTGCCTTTTTGAAAATGAATAAATGCCTTTTTGAAAAATAGTAAATGCTATAAATTAAAAAGAACTTGGAAAGATAATTTCAATCAATTAGCGATTAAAAAGTAACCGTACCTTTTCAAGTCTTTAACCAAAACTTGAATTGCTAGTACCGAAATAACTTACAGTCGTAACTCTTGATCTTTCGGGTCTGAATATCTTCAAACTTTACCTCTGAGTCTGAGCACCTTCAAACTTTATTGGATAAAAGATGTGATGTTCAGCCTGGTGCGAATAGACTCAAATAGGCTTTTATCTAATGGCTTTGTAAATATGTCTGCCAATTGATTCTTTGAATTAATGAATTGAATCATAACTTTTCCATTTTGAACATAATCTCTAGTAAAGTGATGCCGAATGAAGAATTGGATTCTTTGTGAGATTGATTACGCTGGTGTTATCACATTTGATCTCTGTGCATGAATTTTCGATTCCAAAATCTCTTAGTTGTTGTTTTATCCATAAGATTTGAAAACATCAACTTCCAAGGGCCACATACTCTACTTTTGCTATTGAAAGAGTTACAGTACTTTGCTTCCTAGAGAACCATGATACTATCTTGTTTCCTAACAATTGACAAATATCGGAAATACTCTTTCTATCAACTTTGCAATCTGCTAGATCTACATCTGAATATCCAATGAGAGTGAAGTGTCCTTTTTTGGGATACCACAGACCTAACTTTGAGGTAGTTGTAACATATTTGATTATGCGTTTTGCAACACTTAGATGAGATTCTTTGAGATCAGATTGAAATCTAGCACAAATGTAAACATTTCCTCCTTCATCTTTGTCCAGTTTCGAAGAACTTGACATTGGTATCTCAGTTTTTTTGCAATTCTCCAATCCGAACTTTTTAACGAGTTCTTTTGCATATTTTTCTTGGTGAATGAAAATTTATTCCTTCAATTGTTTCACTTGTAATCCGAGAAAAAATGATGTTCACCCATCATGCTCATCTCAAATTTATCCTACATAGACTTAGAAAACTTCATACACAAGTTTTCATTAGGTGATCCAAATATAATATCATCAACATAGATTTGAACAAATAGAAAATTTTTACATTCTCTTTTAATCAATAATGTAGTATCCACTTTTCCTTTGATAAAATCATTTTGAATTAAAAACTTACTTAACATGTTGTACCATGCTTAAGGTGCTTGCTTTAATCCATATAAAGCATTTTTTAGTCTGAATACTAAGTTTGGCTTCTTTGGATCTTCAAATCCGAGAGATTGTTCCACATAGACTTCTTCTTGAATAAATCCATTTAGTAATACACTTTTGACTTATATTTGGAATAACCTGAAATTTTTTTATAACAAAACAAAAGCTAGTAATAATCTAATTGTTTCTAACTTTACTACTGGTACATAGGTCTCATCATAGTCTATCCATTCTTCTTGCATATATCCTTTGACCTCGAGTCTTGCTTTGTTCCTGACCACTTTTCTTTTTTTCATCAATCTTGTTCGTGAAAACCCATTTAGCTCCAATAATGGATTTACCTTTTGGTTTAGGAGTTAATTCCCAAACATCATTAATACTAAACTATCTAAGCTCTTCTTGCATAGCTTTAATCCAGCTTTCATCAATTAAAACTTCTTCTATACTTTTGGGTTCTATTTCATAAATAAGTGCCACAGCACTAGACTCTTTTTGCTTTTTAGATCTGGTGCGAATCCCTTCATCAATATCACCGATGATGAGTTCTTTGGAATGACTAGACTTGTACTTCTAGTTGCTGGTTGGTCTGACAGTTTGTTGATCCTCTACTTCAGTTGATTCTTCAACTTCCATTCGTTGATGTTCTTCAGAAGTTTGAGCCACTTCAGGGGAGGTAGACTTTGTAAAGTCTGGAGCAGGTTCAAATTCTTCAGATTAAGTCTGAATCAATTGATTCTGCAAAGAGTCTTGAAATTTGACATTCATAGATTCTTCCACAGACTAAGTTTTATTGTTGAATACTCTATAGGCTTTGCTGAATGCTAAATATCTAAGGAAGATTCATTTGTCTGATTTCTCCTCAAACTTACTAGTTTGATCATTTGCATTTTTCAAAACAAAACATTTGCAACCAAACACATGAAAATAAAAAACAATTAGCTTATTTCATTTGAATAACTCATAGGGAGTTTTCTCTAGAATAGGCCTTAAAAATATTCTATTAATAATATAGCAAGTTATAGAAACTGCTTTAGCCTAAAAACGAGAAGAAATATTATTTTCTATTAAAAGAGTTATTGCCATTTCTTTTAAAGATCTATTTTTTCTTTCCACAACTTCATTCTATTTTGGAGTGTATGGAGAGGAGAAGACATGCTAAAAACCAGATTCATCATAGAATTTGACAAAGTCTTGATTTTCAAACTCACCTCTATGATCTGTCCATATGCTTGAAATTGCATATCATTTCTCATTCTGAACTTTCTTGGCAAATTTTGAAAAGTGAGAAAATGTTTCAAACTTACTTGCCAAAAAGTAAACCCAAGTAAATCAAAAATAATCATCCACAATTACTAGGCAATATCTCTTTCACCAATATTTTGAGTTATGATTGGTCCAAAAAGATCTATGTGCAAAAGCTGCAAAACACGATTAGTAGAAACTTGATTTATTGGTTTAAAAGAACTTCTAACATGCTTTCCCAACACACATGGTGTGCATAAGTCAATTTTTGATACTTCAGGTTGGGCAGTCCATGAACAAGTTTCTTGGAAGAGATCTCGGCAATTTGCTTCATGTTGACATGGCCAAGCTTTCGATACTAAAGATTCACTTCATCTTGAATTGATATTAGACATTGAGACCTTTTTGGTTTTATATTCAGAAGATAAATGATCACATATCTTCGTACAGTAAAAGATTGAGAAAGATCTTTACTTGTTCCCGAACATATTCCTTTTTGGAAATTGATTTTGAATCCAATGTCGCACAGTTGGCTAATGCTGAGTAAATTGTAATTTAGTCATTCCACCAAGGAGACATTGTTAATTGTGAGACTTCCAATTTTTACAGTTTCACACCCAACAATTCTTCATTTGCTATTTGCACCAAAAGAGAATTTTCCACCATTTGTTTGAACAAGTTTTATAAAACAACTTGAATCTCCAGTCGTATGTTTTGAACAGCCACTGTCCAAATACCATTTAACCTTTCTCTTGATAGTAACCTGCAATTCAAAAAAGAAACTCAAGCTTTCTTTGGTACCCACATTTTCTTGGGTCCGGGGGTGTTAGTGCAATTTACAATCTTTGCCCATTCCTTCTTAACAAGTCTCCAAACCATAGGACATTCTTTCTCAAAGTGTTCAAAACTGTTGTACTTTGAACATTTGAGAGCACTTCGGCCAACAGGTTTTATAAAGACTTTTTTAAAATGATTTCTATAGAAAGTTTTTGTAGGTTTTTGTTTGATTTTTTCATTTACTTTTAGAAAATCAATTAGAGAAATAGTTTTAGAAGTCATTCACAAGCCTAATTTGTTGAAATAAGGTCTTTGTATTAAAAGAATATTTTCTAACTTTTCAAATCCTATTGAAAACCTTTTTATGATATTTGAAATGTCCTTTTTCAAAAATGTATTTTCTTTTGAAAGAAAATCTGCATTTTCTTTTAAAACAACAAAACTTTTGTCTAAGTTTTCAAACTTTTCTTTCCAAGAATTTTCACGTTGCTTAAGTGTAGAATTCTCATTTTTTAGCTCGGAAATCCTTTTAAGAGAGGTTTTGAGACTAAGACAAAGTTCATCAATGTATTTCGAGACTTTAGTAGGAATTTTTGAATGGCTTACCTCGATTTCGCTATCTAAGTCTGAGTCTGAGTCTGAGTCTGAATCTATCTTAGAATTTGAGCTTGATTCTGATTTTGCCATTAGACATATATTGGCATAATCTTCATCACTTTCTTCGCATTCAGTATCACTCTATGTCTCTACTTTGAGAGCATTTCTGTATTTCTCAGCTTTTCCCTTCTTTTTCTTCAACAAAGGACAGTTTGGTCAGATGTGTCCATTTTTCTTGCATTCAAAACACATCATATATTCGTTTCCTTCATCATCCTCGGTTGATTTGTTTTGAAACTTTTGAGTGATTTGCTTCTTCCCTTTTTGTTCAGTTTTCTGAACCTTCTTATCATGAGTGCTAGCTCTTCATCATCCATATCATCTTCAAAGCATATAACATCAAAATCATCGTTAGATTTTAAAACAATTGACTTCTTACATTTGGGATCTTCTTCTTCATTGATTTGCTCCACTTCATAAGATTGAAGTATGCCAACCAGTTCATCTATAGAAAGCGGCATGATCCTTTGAGTTTCCCTTATTGAAGTCTTTACTTGACTCCAGTCTTTGGAGAGTCCACGCAGCAATTTGTTAACCTTCATTGGTCCTGAAATTGGTTATCCCTTATATTATAAACCATTTACAATCTCTGTAAAACGATTAAACATGTCAGTGACAGATTCTCCCGATTTCATCTTGAAGGTTTCATACTGTCCGAGTAGAATATTGATCCTAGTTTCTTTCACTCAATCAGTTCCTTCATAGGTGATGTGTAGTCTGTCCTAGACTTTTTTGGTTGTTTCACAAGAAGAAATTATGTTATACTCAATAGGGGATAAAGCACAATATAAAGAGTAAATTGCTTTAGCATCAAGAGCTTGTCTCTTGAATATTTCTTCTTGAGTCATCTCGCTAACGTAGGCAACTTCTTTTCCTCTTTCTGAAACTGATACAGCTTTATGAATGATTCTTTTTTTCTACCGCATCCCATTCCAGAAGATTTTTCGATCTTAAGAATGCCTTCATTTTATTTTTCCATATGCTGTATTCATTTCCATCAAAATAAGGAGGTCTAGTGTTGCTCTAGCCTTCAACCAAACCTGGAGCCAACATATTAGCCATAGATCTATAACTCAAAAGTAAAAACACTTCAATTAAATGAGTACACAAGCTCTGATACCAATTGATAGGACTAGTAAGAACACATAGAGGAGGGTGAATAGGTGTTAAAGAAGTTTTTGCAAGACTTAAAAAAACTAATTCGTCTATTGAGGATAATAGACTGAAGATGTAAAAGACTGTAAACAGTTATATAGGGCTATAAATTAAAGTAAAGAGTTTAAGGAAAGAGAATTGAAACAAAAAGTTCATAGTGGTTCGGCTTAAACCAAACCTACGTCCACTCTCCCGCACTGACAGCCCACTAGCTGGATTTCACTAAGAACCAAAAGAGATTTTACAGTCTCTAGCCCTTGATTCCATAGTGTAGAAACTCTACCACACTACCTCAAGGTCTCACAAGTATTTAATGTATCTTTTGAGTACAATTTAAGCTTAGCAATTGAAATAGCAAAGAACAATGAGCTTCAGACTTTGAAATTTTCCTTTCACACACTCCCTCAAATAACTTAAGCGTCTTCCTTATATATTCCTCCATGCCTTTATAATTGTTGGCACCTTCCAAATGAGTTCTTCCAATCTATCCGTTGGACAGAATCAGTTAGGGAGATCTTGAGTTATTTAAGGAATGTGATGATAGCCCACCAATCATGCGCGTTCATACAATTAGGATCTAGGTTTCCATAAGTAAAACATTCCAAGTATATTTCGCCAATCAACAAATCTAATTATCCAAATTGATTTCAATAAGAATAATTGATCATGAGATGCTATCTCCAGCCATGAGATCTTCTTTAATCGAACGAACCAAATCCTTAAAGATAAACTTGCATTTGGATAAGTCTTCTCTTTGTCGGTCTGGAAACTATCAGTAGGAGTAGACTTTAAATGTTGAGTCTAGAAGTCTTCAGACTTTGATAATAGAGTCTGTGAGTTTTCAAACTAGACTGATAGAAACGTTTTGTCAACTTCAAAACAAATAAGAAAGTTTTCTCCAACAAGGAAGACTTGCTATATTAGGTGGTGGATGAAACCAGAGGTTCTGTGATGTAGATATTTTAGTGCACAAGTTGCAAACAGGGTTCAGGACACTTTGAATTTACTTTGTGCGAGAGAGCTGTTGGTGTTAATACACTGCTTTGTATCTCGAAAGGATTCCATCCATCATAAACAAATTGTCCATTGTAATTTTTTTGATCACACTAGTCTTGCAAGTTCTTCCAGATATGCTTTTTAAGTTTACAGTTCTATAATTTGTATGGTGGTGCGGAAACTAAAAACCTTCCCATGAAAAGATGGTCATTCCCACAAAGGCATATTCTTTCACCACTGATTTAGATGTTAAATATGGCTGATCGTGGATATGCAAATGTGAAGCTTTTGAAGTGTTAAGCTAGTGTGTACATGTAAATATATATATATGATCGTGGATATGCAAATGTGAAGCTTTTGAAGTGTTAAGCTAGTGTGTACATGTAAATATATATATATATATATGTACGTGTATATATATATGTGTGTGTGTGTGTGTGTGTGTGTGTGTGTATAAGTATTTGTTGATGTGTTCTATGCTATTCCTATTGATGTGAGTGATTGGGTGGAGTTAATTCCATTTTTGTTTGTGTATAATTAAAAGATAAAATGAATGGGTTGGCGACATATCTTGAGACATCATAATAAATGACCAAAGAGAAAGAGGGTTGACCAGGGTTGGGGCATGACATATTGTATGGTAATATTATTCAATGTACTAATGGAGTAAAAAAAAAATTATATAAGTAGGTTTTATAGAATGAAGGAAAAATTATCTAAAAAGTCGTAAACTTATTGTATGGTGGCCAATTAAATCATAAACATTTCAGTTATGTCAATTTAGCTCTAAATTTTTTGACGATTTACCGATATGATTCTTCAATGATTTCGAGCCAAACTTACTCAAAATGACTATATTGTCAAATCATTAAAAAGTTTATGACTAAATTGGCATATTTGAAAGGATTAAGATTGAATTGGCCGTTATGCAATATGTTTAAGGCTGAATCGACACCATTGAAAGCACAATTGAAAGGTTTTGGATCAAATTGGCTGCCTTACAATAAGTTTAGAACTTTTTAGACAATTATTCCATATATTGAAATATACGGTTTTCATTTTTAGCAAGTAGGTTTCATCCATAAATAAGTTTTTCTATTTTGAGTCTGCTTATGTAGAAAACACTTTCATGCCGATAGATTATGTAACATGAATCCTATTTCGACAGATTTTTTATTCTGTAAAATGCAGGTTCATACAAGCAGAATTAGATAATGACATATAACCTATTTATAGTTTCTCCACATATTGCTCAAGGGCCGATCATTCTCTTCACCTCCTTTTTCTTTCGGCGTTGGGAGACTTTTGGCCACTACCACGCTAGAAAATCATGGAATTGCTCCTCTGATTTGCACTGAGAAACGTGTGACATTGCCTCGCAATTGTTGGATTCCTGTCCACAAGTTGTTCTTATAAAATCACCTAAGTCCGTTTATTGGAATCTATGTCTAGGAAGTTGAAGTCAATGGTTCAATTTCTAGGACATCTCGTCCGCACCAAACCAAAGAGTCTAGCTCCTTCTTCATATAAAGTATCGATATAATATCATATATCGAGTAGAGTATCCTCAATTGTCTCGATTCTTTAAAAAGATGGAGATATTTAATTGAGTCCGTGACACCAAATTGGCACTCCATGTAATACGTTAGGATTTTTCCAAAACAAGGTTACGTTTGTATGGTAGATGCCTAGTCACCAGTTAGGTTTCAGTCAATTCATCCACTACCAATAATTTAGGGCATGAGCCACTCTTAATCTCAGAGCACTTTTGCGAGTCTATGGGGTATCCAACCAAACACACACGAGATGACTCTGGAGACATAGAACTTCTTGTCTCATTGTCCTAAAACGGACTCCACTTGGGTGCTCTATCATATCATCTTCTTTCGCTAACGGGAAAAGAAAAATATTTAAAATGTCAAGAAAGAGCAGCGCTAGTTAGTTTAAGAAACCCTGACTTTGCCCAAACTAGCCGTAAACGATAATCTTGCGCGTTCACGTAAAGCATTATTATTATTGTTATTATTATTATTTTTTGGTTACTCTCAAGTAAGACTTTGCACGCGACACGAGATTGACTCTAAAGACATAAAGATGAGAAGATCATTTGTAAGAGATCAATTCGGATAAGATTTTGCCTGTGTTTGTTTGAACGAACAAAAACAATTTCCATTCAATCAAAATATTAATGCATAAAATTAGAAAAGTAAATTCCTAACTCTTTCGATAAAAGAAAAATCTTGGATCTCTAAAGGCGAAACTTTCTGAAATTGAGCAAATACTTTTTTTTCCTCAAATATATGTAAAAAATGTTATTATAAAAAAATTTGAAAATTACAAAGATTTGCATATCGAACAGCATCTCCTCGTAATAAATCACATTCGAGTTTGGAATACCGAACGAATTGCTCTCGCTCTCAATCCGCAAGCTCCGAAATGAACTGGAGCATGGAAATGTGGTACGGTTTGGCCAAAATTACCGACATTGTTTAAAGAACAGAAGAGGTCGAAGGTACATACCTCGCTGCCCCTTGACTTCCTGGCACCGGAAGCGGCTGCCTTGACTATCCCGGCCCAGAAGTAAGTTCGTTCACCATGTTGACAATCATGGGCTTAAGCACTCTTGCGAGATGATTAACCATGATTTTTTTTTTTTTGAGCAAAAGATGATTAACTAACCATGATTAGCCCAATCATTTTGTTATTCCTCAAACATCCTTCTCACAATCGCCACTATCACCAGCTTTGGCTCCAATCTCTCCTCTCTTCATCAGTGAGATTTCGTAGAATATTCGCTAAATTCTCATCATATATGTCATCTCTCACCGCATTAGCGGATGACGACTCTAATCGAGCAAGCCTCTCATTGACTAGTTGCGGGGATTGACTCTCCTTGCCAGCGACATTCCGAGGCTCTTGATTCCCGTTTTCACCATTTGCACTTATTCAAATTGACCTCAATGGTCCCATTAAACATGTCAAAAAAATGTTCCATCGAAAATGTTTCTAGTTGAAATACGTTTACCAAAAGATAGATTTTTCGGTTTTTTAAAGTGAATCGGGTTGTGTGGTGACTTGGACAAGAACAACAAGTATGAAGCGAACTATGGAAACTAAAATAGTACAGAATAAAGAATTGCAAGTAAAGGATTGATAAGTAAGTTGCAGAAAATTTAGTAAGTGTTATTACTTGGTCGGATCCTTTACAATTGTCTTCCTTGGCCTTTTATAGCCTTGCACCAACTGTAACTGTCAAGAGTGGTTATTTTTTAAATTCCAAATCCTAATAACTCCCAAGTTTCCAGGTCTCAACTGTATTAATTTATAACCGTATGTTCTCATCTTTAACCAATTACGATTCGGCTTCGTCTCTACTTCTGAATTTCCATCGATCTCGTAATCAGCGAGCGGCTCTTCCTCGTATGTCGATTTCTAGCTTTCACCGATTTTCTCCCATCGACGACGACTGCCTTTCTCAGTTGCCGATTTGTAATATTGGACTACAGCTGTCCTGTCGACAACGCAGCACGGACTTTCATTGATCCATCATGACTCAACACAAACTAAGGCCTACATGTTTTCATTTCTGAAATGTGTTTATAAACAGATTTTCTGTTTTTTTGTTCAGGGGAACAAAAAAGAACAGAAACGCATTTGGTTGCGTTTCTATTCTTTTTTGTTTTTTTGTTCCCGGAGCTCAAAAAGAACAGAAACGAGAAATAAAAAAAAGTTGTTTCTCGTTCCATAAACAATTTTGAAGAAACAATTTTTTTGTTTCTTGCTTCTTCTTCTCTCTCCTCTTCTCTTCCTCTTTTCTTCTTCTTTCTCTTTGGCCGGTGGCCGGCCTCGGCCTCGACCTCGGCCATGGCCGGCCGTCGAGGGCCAGCGACGCCGTCGAGGGTCGGCGACCTCGCTGGAGCGTCGCCGGCCCCTAGCGAGGCGGGGCGTCGCCGGCGCGGGCGAGCCCGAGCCTCGCCGAATCTGGGCGAGCCCGAGCTCGCCCGGCCAAGGCGAGGCTCGACCTCGCCCGCGTCGGCGACGCCGAGCCTCGCCTTGGCTAGGCGAGCTCGGGCTCGCCTTGGTGAGCTCGCGGCGCAGCCTCGCCGGATCTGGGCAAGCCCGAGCTTGCCCAGCCAAGGCGAGGCTCGGCGTCGTCGGCGCGGGCGAGGCCGAGCCTCGCCTTGGCTGGGCAAGCTCGGGCTCGCCCGGATCCAGCGAGGCCGCGCCTCGCCATGGCTGGGCGAGCTTGAGCTCGTCCCAGATCCGGCGAGCCCGAGCCTCGCCGGGGGCCGGCGACGCTCGGCCTTGCCGGATCTAGGCAAGCCCGAGCTCGCCCAGCCAAGGCGAGGTCGAGCCTCACCCAACGACGGCAAGGCTCGGCCTCGCCGGGGCCGGTGAGCCTCGCGTGGTCGGGCGAGGCTGCCGGCCGAAAGAAAAATATAAAAATAAAGGAAAAAATGAAAAATTAAAATTAAAATATTAAAAAATTAAAAGAAACAAAAAAAGAACAAAAAATTTACCAAACATGTTTCTATTTATTTTTTATTCCCGGAACAAATTTACCAAACGCATCTTTTTGTTCAAAAAGTGTTCCCCGGAATAGAAACACTTTTTTTTTTATTTATGTTCCCTGGAATAAAAAAAGAACAGAAACGTTAACAAACAGTCCCTAAGCATCAAAGTGACAGGCATCAAAATAAAATAAAATAAAAACATACTTGTTGTGAAACAAGACAGCTGCTATGATCCAGCTACATTTATCAAACGAAACATCAAAGTAACATGCGTCAAAGTTGAGGAATGTATAATCCCCATGACGCTTTGGTCCAAAAGATTCTAAAATTAAAGTCCCGCCCTCTTTTCTTTCTAAGCTTCAGCGGATGATAGAGGCGAGGCCAGTAGATGTGTACGACCATTTCGACATACAAGGGAAACTGTACGTTTAAGAAGAAATAGGTAGGGATGGCAGCCAGCAAAGTAAGTAGGACATAAATCCAGTTCAATCATTCGCTTAGGACGATTGTAAGAGCAGAGCCGAATGCCACCAACATAAAGGCCAAAGAGAGGAAGAGAAAAGTGATGCCTATTATCATTTTTCTCGGTAGTGAATGGAGAATATCTTCAATTGTGTAGCATAGAGTTACGATAGCCAAGAACATCAAGGTGGCAATTACAGAGAAGAAGAGAGCAAGAGCATCTGCAACAGCGAATATAAAAAAATGAACCCTTCTTCATAAAGATCAGGATTTCTGTACTGCGGTCATTGCCTCCAGGTATTGTCAAAGCTGCAGTGAAAGCTATTGTAATGATGAGAGTCACGACGACACAACAAAGATGATGTATCCTTCATCCATTGCCCTGCTTCTTTGAGCAAATCTTTGCATTGTTCTACAAAAATTTCCCGACATGTTTTCCCATTCCTTTCTTCTGTTTTCACCAATTTCAGAATTTAAAAAGAATGATCGCTCTTATCTTCCAATACCTTCAGAAAAATAAAGGACGCCTATCAATGTCATTATAAATTAAAGAGCACAAAAGGGTGGCAAACATATAAGATGAACCGACCTTAAATTTCACACTTTTCAAAGAAGGATTACTCCTTTCTTCCAGTACCTTCAGAAAAATAAAGGACGCCTATGAATGTGAATGTAAGTAAATTGAAGAAAACTTAAGTGTAGCTGACAACTAAAGTAAACCAAACTTGAACCACTGAAATTCCCTCTGCATGAGAACAACTGCTCCAGGAACATTTGCCGGCACACATTCTGGTTGCCATGCTACTATTGCCTCCATCAGGTCGTCGTACATATCATATTTACTCAAATTTACGGCTCTGTTGTATGCGTTCACTAGTCTAAACAACTCAACGTGTCGTCCGAGCACCATTTCTTTCATTAGTTCTTCTGGGGAACGGGAGTCCCACATCAATTCCGGAAATTGGTCAAGACATAATCGACAATTTCAAGGATTCTGCTATATGCAGAGTCATGGACAATGCCTGAATCCTTTAAAAATTTGACTATTTCTGAGGTTCTCATAGCCTTCTTCTTCTCGTTAAGAGCGAGGTTTACAAACTCAACCGAGCATTCATGCCTGAACTACATTTCTCTAATCCTTTTGATGAAAGGTGCTGCACGTAACATTAAATAGTTTTCCCACGATAAAGAATCAAAAGGTTGAAGAGGCTTTTACATTTGTGCCGAGTTCTTATGTATAGATAGTAGTTAAGAAGAAAATGATAGATTTAGGATATTTATCGAGAAAGTAAACTTCATGCGGCTTGAAAATTAAAATGCATGCATTGGAGAAGAGATGGATCTATCGATGACAAACAATGTCATAGGAAAAAAAGAATTCCTTTTTTTAATGGAAAATGGGTAGATTTAGTGTCAGATCAATAGGTCTTTTCTCTATTGGTAATTTATACAAATTCACCTAATAAATACATATTATTTAGACTATGAATCGAATCAAATCGAATCGAGTCATATCATAATATATGAATTGGTAGCCAGTCCATATTAATAAAAAGTATGATCTCAAAGGAACATATTGAAAATATCAATTGACACTTTAATTTATAGAGATCTCTACCCATGGATGAAATAAGGTCTTTTTTCTGCAGATACCATGGCAATATCATGTACCTGATTTTGTGGCGAGAATCCACAGTGATGTCTTGAACCACTTAAGTGCTGGTTGGACGACTACAAAGAGGAAAGAAGAATCATGTCGGCAAATTAGGAAATGATCGAGAACAAAAAGATACATGTGAATCTCATGAAATGAAGATTGCGCATGTAATTAAATTTATTAGTGCTTGAATATGCTAGAAAAAAAAAAAAAACTGGGATCAATCCACCTCTATAACTTGAAATCCAATAATTTCGGATTATTCTTTGGCAATGTGACATTGAGTAAGACTTCTCAGCTAACTTCACAGATGTTATATTAGATATTAGTTTGTGGCATACATCATTGTTTAGATATTTATTTGTATACATACATGTAGCCATTGTCCCTTAATTTAGATATTAAGCAGATTAACAAAGAGACCTTGAGCCATCTTCATGTCTTTGGAATTGTCAAATGATGTATTGCAGAAGCATGAGGGGAAACCTAAAAATAGGAACAAATAGAGTGAATACCATGTGGATAGAGTTGCTCGAATTGTGCATATCTAAAAAAAGAAGTGAAAAAAATACTACATTCGTAAATACAATTTTCCCAAAAATTGATTCTAGCTACTCTAAAGACTTCATCTTTGCCAAGTCTCCCAATAGGCTATGTTCTTTCTTATCCTTGGATGTGGCTACATCGGAGTATTGGTGAGCTAAAAAAAAAAAGCTTATTTCTTTGGGAACACAAGAACAAAAAAGTTAATTAAAGCAAACAATCAAGGAAATGAAATAAGATAAGTAAGTGCGAAATCCTACCCAAATGTCCGGCTAGAATACGGCACCTCATGGTATTAATATATGGGGCGGATGTTGTTTGCCTGGCCAGGTCCCAGATAATCTTCTTTTGTATAGGAGCATATCTAATAGCATGTAACAGGGCAGGGGGCATAATATCAGATTTGGAATCAACGGTTTCTACCAATACCGTTACCATCATCATTCTTCCTTTCTGAACAGCGTCGCAGAGGGCGCTCCTCAAATGGAATTTTTATATTCTTTAGATTTACCGGGCAAGCACTTGAGACGGGTTCTCGACCAAGTGATGTTGATCTTGTGCAGCCATAACTACATATTCGAGCGCGTTAAGGGATTCATTCGTAACATTTGCCATCATTGCTTCGTCATCTTTATGGAGGATTGTCTTGACAGTTGTCCAATCAGCTTTCACCATGGCTTCAAATAGTGGTCGATACTTTTCATCGACCTCCGCTTCCGGCATGACTGCAAAAATTGCACTTTAAAAGTCTTACGGTCTTTCGCACTTCTTGTTTTTTAGGTCAAGTTATGAAACGGGGATGCAGGCGAAGGGGAGGTCGTTTACTCAACTTACCTTTTCCTTTGAGCGCCTTTGTTTTCTCTTTGGAAGTAGAAGACCTTTTTTTTTTTTTTTTTTTATTTCTCAATTATGAAAAGATAATATTTGAATTTATATGTCAGTATTTGTATGCTATGAAATTTAAGATATTTCGAATTATAAAAACTCAATATGCTTGAAACACAAGGTTTATGAATAACAAAAATTAAAAGTTCAAAGTGACAAACCTTCAGTGAGTGTACGGCTGTTTTGGGAAGCTTTCTCATTTGTCATGCCAAAGTATTACCAAGTCAATCCTACTTTCAGTAATTAGTAACTTTATTCCATAAAAATTGTCTCACCAACAACTATAACAGAACTTGTGGAGCAAGCCACACCAAATTAAGAGATTTGACTTTGAGTAATACATTTTACGTGTTTACTTTTTAATTGAAAGGAATAGTGATACCCATGGGTCTGAGACAATGAACAATTAAGCTGTATTTGGTGGCCACACATTACTTTTGCATTTTTTGTCCGGGGAAATCGAATTTTTTCGGTCCCTACATAGGTTGGGAAAAATAACTTTAATCTGAACATTATGTTTGGTTATAATTACAGTCCTCATACTGTTCTGTGGTGGCAAATAAGTCACGTTGTCATGATTATATGGACAATAAGTGTCATCTGCCCAAATAAACGTAAAGCCAGGTTCTTTAAAGCATCCTTGTACAAAATAATGTCATTCTTGGCCTTTTTCAGTTTTAAGATTCAAATTTTGAAAACACAGCAACCATAATATCTACCGAAGGTATTTTCATTGAGAATTTTGGAAAGAAAAATAGGAAATTAGAAAATTTCTTGTGCCAAAAATGCCCTCAGGTTCTGTGCAAATTATATTTTTTCCGTACTCTCTCCTTTTCTTTTTAAGGATTTTGCCCAAATTATCCGGAATGTTGAACAATAAATAAAGAAGTGTGCAACTCTCAATGCATGATCTGTCCAAGGTATTGTTCATGATATTGCTTATATTACTTCAAAATTAACACTCAAAAACCGAAATTTTTGCAATTTTTTCATTGGCTTATCACTATGGGATCGCATCAGAACAACAAAGGAAAGAATGGGACATGCCCGCCGACGGTTCCAAAACCAAATTGTCTTGGGTATCCATGGAGGATTCTTTGCCAAGCCGTCGCTGGAGCATTGTAAAAGATCCAAACAGAGAAGTACTTTTACGTGGTCAAAGTCAAAGTTATTTTATGTTCTCATCGATCTACTCTATTTATGCATGGACTTGGGGATGGAGCCAAAGTTCCAGCTGGAGCTGATGTATCATTCTCTGTTCCTGAATGACGACTTCCTTTCCCAATTTTATGACATCAAAAATTTATAAAAATTCCTTTTATTTACAAAGGTACCAATTTGAAAATTTACTAAAGAAAAAAGATTTAAGTGCTATCTCACATAATTATCTTCTTTTTCTTTCTTCCATCTTCCCCTTCCTTGCAAACAACATATTTCAACGGATTTTATCTGATGCACGGACGGTGTGAAATTTTATTCACACAGGCAGGTTTTAGATAATAACGCATGCACAAATTTTTATTTTTTGCAATCTAATATCAACTGATTTATGTTTCCATTCTGAGTCTGCTTGCGTAAGAAAGACTTTTACACTAACTATGATGCACAATATATCCCATTTTAAAGGGCTTTTATTTTGTACAATGGCGATGCAAAATTTTCTTCACACAAACAGGTTTTAGATAATGACACATAATCAAATTTTATCTTTTGCATGTAACTTTATTAGATGAACAGGTTTGTATTTCCATTATGAGACTATTTACGTAAATAACACTTTTATAGTTGCAATGTATGTAATATTTGTCAGTTGTATTTTGAACAGTTGTTAGATTTGTATTTTTTGAGCAGCAAGGGAAAATCTTTCTTTTCACTTCCTTGTTTTTGTACTTTTATTTCATAGCGAACTCAAAGAATCTTCCAAACACACTTTGAGTCTAAATTACACTAATGTGTCCTCATAAAAGAGATGCATTGACATCTTAACTTTACCTTATAAAATGAGAACATCCCCATCCTCATTTAGTAGGATTCTTATATACATTTATACATTTAACTTAATGTGGGTATTCTCAAAAGCTTAATTTAAGATCACAATTCTCTTCTAATAAAAAATAATTAACTGAATATGGAATTTAAGTTATCTTTGAAAAAGTAAAGAAAATGGGGCTCACACGTTTAGATGGAAACTTAATCAATAACTCAGCTCATATTTAAAAAATAAAGACGGAACGTTTTTCATATGCTTGAGTTGGACGCGTGTCGCTCAAGGACATCTTTTGCACAGCACTTTTGTGGCCCAACATTGGCCGACTAGAGGATGTCGTTGAAGTCAAGAATGCTGCCAAGTACATTTTTATTATACCGATGCATTGCATAGATATTTTGCCAAATAAAGTCGATTAAACTTTATTGATAGACTTACCGTTGGGAAAAATAACTGATCTATTTTTTCTTACAAAATCCATATAATTTGTTCTTAATTTTCTGACAAGTAGATTCCACCATTCATGTACATTGAACGATGTTTTGTTAGGGAATTTTATTCTTTAATTTTAATTTAACAATTTGTCATAATTGTGACAATATTCCTATTTGACAATTTATCTTTGGCTAGAATAACATTACATGATTTCTTTATTTGAAGATGACTAATGGTGAATTGACTGGTTTGAGGATCATATCTTCAAAGGATTAGTCCCATGTAGCCACTCAATGATAAGCATCTACTTACTAGAACCCATTTGTTTTGCCCTCGGCTCTTGATGAAATTGGTTTCTAGGACAATGAACTGCAAATTCAATTTGCACATTTAAGCAAACATTGAAATTAGATAGTCCTCAAGAGCCAAAAGGTAATTGTTTAGACAGAACTCTCGGATAAGAGGAAATTTTATGGTAATTAATTTTAATGAAGTAGTCATTGAGTGCTTCAAATCATTGAGTGCTGCTTAATAATGAAAGTAGGAATGACTTGGTTATACTTAGAGTTAGATTTTAAACTTTAAATATTCAAGAAAAAGAACAAGCGTTAAAAATAAAAAGCACACCAGACATCCATGTGGTCATCCCAACAAACTATGAGGGAACCTGTGGAGCCAAATCATGCCAAATTAGGAGATTCCACTTTAAGTAATACATTTTGCGTGTGTACTGTTTACTTTAAAGGAATGGTCATGCCCATGTGCCCGATAAATTAAATCGATCAGCTGTATTTGGTGGCCGCGCATTGCTTGTTATAAGCAAAAATAAAAATAAAAAAAAAAAACCATAATTTGCAGTACATTAATTGTCCATGATATTGATTGTATTGCTTCAAGATTAACACACAAAAAGAGAAACTTTTCCAATTTTTCCATCGACTTATGGGATCAAGTTAGACCAACAAAGGAACGAACGGAACATACCAGTTGCCGTGCCTTCCGGACGAACATTTATGCAAACCTTTTTGTTACCTAAAAAAGAAATCAACATAAAAACCTTAGGAAAAGTTAATTACACTTTGTATGCTTTAGATCAGCTATACATGACAAGTATCAGGCTCAATTGTTGGATGGAATTTTCTGCATTAAACTTGGACAGCAAACTTTTAAACAAAAAGGAAAAAAAAAATCAAATTTAACCAAGATCATGAATCTTTTCGAGATAGGCATTGTATGATAGATTTGTTTTGTGGGCCTCTCTTTCGTATCTTGGACAATGTGTTTTTAAGTGTGAATTTTTATTTCTCGTTGCCATTTATCTCATCCGCGATATCATTCATAAATTATCAGTGCCTTCTTTTACTCTTTGCAAGTAGTAAAGTATTTCTTTTTTGGCCCACTTAATTTATAATTGAAGATATTATTCGGATTTTAAAAATTATCAAAAGATTATATCTATGTTTATATGTCAGCAATTGTATGCTGTGAAATTTAAAATTTTTCGGATTGAAAAAGGGAAAGATGTGTGAAACATGAGATTTTACATAAAAGGAAAATTAAAAGTTCAAAGTGACAGATGTTCACGGTGCTCTCTTCTTGGGTGATTTTTTCACTGTTCCTCCTGTTGCTCGAGCAGCTGAATTCGGACTTGCTGACTGGCGATTGAAGCTGGTTCTTGGTGGGAAGTGGCGTCTCCAACCCGTCCACAAAACTCACCGAAGATGCCCCTGGTATGTCCCTCCTTATAGACTCGCATGGCTCTTCTAGGTTAGGGTTCTTCCCGCCAAGGTTGCTGCTGCGTTTTTCTTTGAGAGGGATGGATTTGGAGTTGGATAGAACCCATGTTGTGGATGAAGGGACTAGTTCCCATGGTTTATCTCCTATTACTGCTGAAGGAGCCCCGTCGATGGCTTCACCATTGAATAATCAGAACCTTGGTACTGTTCCTTCTGGTATGGAGGAGCTGCGAGATTCCCGTGCATCTGCTGGTGCGCAAACCGTCCGTAGGGGAAGGTCTCGATCGGTGAAGCCTAAGGGCAGAGTGTTGCGAAGAATCCTTCGGGCAAGACTTGGGTGGCTGTTGCCAAAACAGTAGCCAAGGGCTACAACCTTGTCTATACGGCCCCGACCCTAGTTAATAACAAACCCCGCATTGAGATAATCGACCAAGACTTGGAAGCTGCGGACCCAAAGATGCATGAATGCTTAATGGGTTACTTCCTTGGTCGCCGGATGCCATTTAAGGTGGTTGAGGAAGCAATGAAGAAGGCTTGGGGCCCGAATCTAGTGGATGTCATGTCGAATGGGAAAGGTTTATTTATGTTCCACGTACCGGATAAAGAGTTTCGCAGGAATTTACTTGAGGGTGGGCAGATTCGAGTTGCCAGTGTTCCCCTTGTTCTCCAGCAATGGACCCCGGGTCTTGAGTTGCGAAAGGAAACCCACCTTTCGGTGCCTGTGTGGGTTAGGCTTTCGAACATACCCTTCTCTTGCTGGTCTGCCCAATTCATCGGGAAGATTGCTAGTGCACTCGGGAAACCGTTGTATGTTGACCAACGTACTGAGTAGGCGAAGAGCTTGTCTTTTGCGCGGGTTTGTATTGAAATCACAGCTAATCAACCTGATTGTGAAGTTATTGAGACAGTACACAATGGTAACATATGTGAGATAGGTGTGGAGTTTGAATGGAAGCCCATTGCTTGTGGGGGTTATGGAATCTTTGGACATAAATGTGCTGCTAAAAATAAATCCGCTGGTCCTTCTGATGTTCGTGCTGCTGAATCTCATCCCTCGGTAGAGAGTGTGCCTCAAAACCAGGCTGATGGGGGAGTCATTGCTTCCCCTGTTGCCGCCCCATCTGAAGTGTATTCGGAGTCTCGGGACTTGCCTGGGGAGAATCCTTCCCAGGCTGTTGCAAATAAGGTAAGTGACCCAGTACAACCTCGATGGTTCCTCGGCTCATGCTATTGTTTTGGAGGTAGCGCTCCAGGCCAATTCTTCTTCTCCATCTCAACCTGCTTCTGTGCCGAGCGATTCTGTGTGGCAGCAAATTAAAGGTAAGAAGAAGAAGAAGCAGAAGACTCCGGCCCCTGCATTCTCTTTTGAACCCACCTCTCCTCCTATAGGTGGGCCGTCTCTTAAGTTGAAGGAAGTTATGCCTACCGAGATTGTGCCCGTATGAAGCCTCCCAAAGGTCCTTCGAAGCTCTCGCAAAGGGCAGTCCCGTGTCTTCAACCCATGATGCCGATGACTCGTTACCAACTCCCTGTCATGCCCCTTGAGAACCCGAATGATGAAATCACTGGTTTTGCTTCGTCTAGCGATGAGGATGAGATCCCAAGCATGCCTCCCTCTCCTAGAGCTCTTTCAGGATCTACTGGGTTTGGGATACAAGACCAACTTCTCCAGCTACATCCTGACCCGCCTAGACCGATGATACCAGTGGTCCCGAAGGCGACTAAAGCTAGTCGCAAGTCCTCCAAGCGGAGGTAGTTCTCTTCTTTCCTTGGTTCATGTTTTTTGGATTTTGGAATATCAGAGGGATGATGAACCCTGTTAGAAGGGCTGAGATTAGAAAGTTTGTTGCTTCTAATAGTCTTAGTTTTGTTGGCCTTTTTGAGACTAAAGTCCCTGAGTCGTTGTTTGTTTCTATTTTGTCTACCCTCCTAAGAGGCTGGAGTTGGCTCGCGAATTATGATCATTCTCCGCGTGGCAGAATCTGGATTGGATGGAACCCGGATTCCGTTAATTTTGAGTTGATTTCTCTTAATGACCAAACCATCCATGGGCGTTTGAAGGGGATTTCTTCTAACTTTACGTGTTGCATCTCTGCTGTCTATGGGGAGCACACTTTTGTGCATCGTAGGCCTCTGTGGTCTGACCTTATTCTTTGTGATGATTTATTTCAAGATCGCTTGGCTCGTTGCGGGCGATTTCAATGCAATTAAGGATCCTACGGATCGCTTCGGGGGCTCTAATTCTTGGATTCCTTGCTTCGATGACTTTAGACTCTGCCTTGATCAAACGGAACTTGAGGACCTTAGGTACACAGGTCTTCGTTTTACCTGGTCCACTTCTTCTGGGTCAGGCAGGAAAATGCAGAAAATTGACCGGGTGTTGGTCAACGCTAAATGGAGAATGGATTTCTCCTTTTCGGAGGCGTCTTTTCTTAATCCTGGAATTTCAGACCACACCCCTATGGTAGTTAGGGTTGTTGATCCGAGTACAAGAAGGAAGCCCTTTAAATATTTTGATTTCTGGGCTGATCACCCTAACTTCCGTGATACAGTCCGTCAAGCGTGGGACAGCCATGTTTGGGGGTGGCCCATGTATAAGCTAGTTTCCAAGATGAAGATCCTAAAGTGCCGCCTTAAAGCACTCAACCTTGAAGCCTTTTCGGACATCTCGATGAGGACACTGGAAGCAAGGGAGGCCTTGCGTTCTACCCAGCTTCTTCGCACTCGGATCCCAATAATATCACTCTTGCTGAATTGGAGAAAGGCCAGCGTCGGACTTTTGTAGATCTTCGGGGCCAAGAAGAATCCTTCTATAAGCAGAAATCCAGAGTTAGATGGTTGAAAGAGGGTGATCGCAACACGAAATTCTTCCACAACTTTGTCAAAGCCAGACATTTAAACAATCGGATTCTCTCTGTTAAAGACAATTCAGGTTCGATTGTTTTGGACCCCAACTTGGTGCCGCAAGTTTTTGTATCTTTTTTCTCATATCTCCTTGCTCCGCATTCAGGTTTGACGAAGCCTGCATTGCATGAATTGACATCATTTATTCGGAAGCCTCTTTTGGATGACCAGGTATGTTTGCTTGCTTCACCGGTCTCGGATTCTGAGATTAAGAATACTTTGTTTTCGCTTGCTAAGGGCAAAGCCCCTGGCCCTGATGGGTTCACAGCCGAATTCTTCAAAAATAATTGGGACATAGGGGGTGTTTGGTTGGGCATTCCCAAGGGGCTTTGGGCCCCCAAAGCCCCTTGGGAGAAATTTTGGGTGTTTGGTGAGGGCTTTTAAATGCCCATTTGCCAAATGCGAGCATTCCACATGCTCAAAGCCCAATCTTTGGGGTAGGGCAACTTTGAGCATTCAGCATTCTCGCAATGCAAGCTCACTGTTCACGCGTTGTTCACCTTCTTCCCGTGACTTCTTCGAGTTCTCTGCTGCTGCCTTCGTTGTCAACGCCGCCTCCGCCTCCGTCATCGACGCCGCCTCTGCCTCCGCCTCCGTCATCGACGCCGCCTCCGCCTCCGCCGTCGACGCCTTCCTCTTCTGCGACAGATTCATCTCCTTCGACGAGTGCGAGCAGCACCGGTCGACTCCTTCGGCTCGCGAGGACTAGGACTCAAGTCGCTAGATCTAGCTGTCGGAGGCTAGATCTGGCCGTCCGGAGGCCAGATCTAGCGGTCCGGAGGCTAGATTTGGCAGTCCAACGGCGAGATCTCGGCCTTCCGACGGCCGATCGGCCTTCACCCCACGACCAACCCGACGGCCCTCCCGCCCCGCCGTTCGGGACACCCCGACTTCTAGTTCTCCACCGGCCCCGCTGCCGCCTCCGCCTCCGCCTCCACCGTCGACGCCTTCCTCTCCTGCGGCAGATCCATCCCCCTCCAACTCCCGCGGCTTGCACAAATCAGGCCTTCTAGAGGCTAGATCGGCCGTCCGGTGGCGATCGTCCTCCGCGACCGTAGACGACGGCGTGCATCTACGGTCCGGAGGCTGATCTGGCCAACCGGCCGCCGAATTTATTTTCAGATTAAAAAAAAATTAAAAACAAAAGCCCATTTGTAATAAGTTTTGTCAAACGGTATTTTTACACAAGTCACTTTCCAATGCGTAATTTGCCAAACACCCGAGCATTCCCGAAAACCCTTTTACGCTAAAGATATTTGCATTTGGCTAAGGGCATTTCCCCAAAGCCGAACCAAACGGGCCCATAGTAGGGTCCTCAGTCCTTGAAGCTGTTAAAGACTTCTTCTACTCGGGTTACCTCCTTAAGGAAGTGAATGCAACTATTCTGGCTCTTGTTCCCAAAGTGTCGAATGCCTGTGAGGTTAATGACTTTAGACCAATTGCTTGCTGCAACACTGTCTATAAAATTATCACAAAAATTTTAGCCAACCGAATTGCAGCGGTCCTTCAGGATCTTGTCAGCCCGTCCCAAAATGCGTTTGTCAAGGGAAGGAGGATCAGAGATAATATCTTGCTTGCTCAAGAATTGTTTGTCGGATTCCACCTTGACCCATATCTTCCAAAATGTGCGGTCAAAGTAGATTTTCGCAAGGCTTATGATACGATTGATTGGGATTTCTTGGAACTTACTCTTGAAGCTTTGTTTTCCTCAGTGGATTATCCGGTTGATTATGGTCTGTGTGTGTACACCCAGTGTTCTCAATCTCTATTAATGGAGAGCTCCACGGATTCTTTCTCGGAGGTAGAGGTCTTCGACGGGAGACCCGATGTCACCAGATCTCTTTACCTTAGTTATGGAAATCTTCTCTCGGGATTTTGAACCTAAGGACTTCTGTCAAGGAGTTCAAGTTCTATTGGAGGTGCAAGGCTCCTAAGCTTTCTCATCTATTTTTTGCTGATGATGTTTTCCTTTTTGCTAAGCGGATTGGAATTCGGTAGTAATTCTCAAGAGAAGCTTGGACATTTTTTCATCATGGAGTGGACTGGTTCCCAACAAGAGTAAATCTGATATCTTCTTGTCGGGTGGGACGCCATTGTTGCGGAATAGTATCCTTTTAGAGTTTGGTTTTCGAGAAGGCAAACTTCCGGTTTGTTACCTAGGGGTGCCGATAATCTCATCAAGGTTGGGAAAGGCGGATTGCCTTCAGTTGATTAACCGTATTACGGCTAGAGTTCAATCTTGGGCTCATAGATTTTTATCGTTTGCCGGGAGGCTCCAGCTTATAAGGTCAGTTCTCCACTCGATTCAAGCCTTTTGAGCTAGTGTGTTTACTTTGCCGTCCTCGGTCATTTTAGGTATTGAAAGCATTCTTCGCCGGTTTCTGTGGAAGGGCTCCTCCCTTGATAAGGGGGGGGGGGCTAAAGTTTCTTGGTTGGATGTTTGTGTGCCTAAGGATGAAGGAGGTTTGGGTATACGGTCCGTGAAGGACCGCAACAAAGCCTCTATGCTTAAATATATTTGGATCCTCTTTACGACAAAGAATCTTTGTGGTGTCGGTGGATACATTCGAATTTCTTAAAGAAACATAATTTTTGGGTAGCCCCTCAACCATCTGTTTGCTCTTGGGGTTGGAAGAAAATTCTTCAACTTCGTAGTGGGTTTAGGCAGTCATTTGGCTGGGAAGTTGGGAATGGGCAGTCAATCTCATTATGGTTCAACAATTGGATGCCATGTGGGCCTCTCTATTCACTGGTCCCTGACTCCTTCTTGAATGACCCAGACCTCCCTGTGCATGCGGTGGTGGCGACTCTTTACTCTCATGCAGCTACTTCCACTAGATTACGACTGGAGGAATGGGGTCTCTCATTTCCGACCCTCTCTTCGGCCTATGACCGGTTTGTTTGGCGCGTAGACCCTTCGGGATCGTTCTCTGTCGCCTTTGCTTGGAATTCCATCAGAGTCAAGAAGATTCGAGTCCCCTGGGCTCCTTTTGTTTGGGATGGGGCCTTGGCTCCTCGTTTTCAATTTTTGATGTGGCTCATCATCAAGAATTGATTGCCGACACAAGTGCGTCTTCTTGCTTTTGGTAGGATTGATCACTCGGTCTCGTATCTTCGCAAGTCCCAGTAGGACTCTATTGACCACCTTTTCTTCGAATGTAACACCTCAGCTACTTTAGTTTACTTCTGGGCTTCTAGATGCAATTTTCCATGGAGAAATGGCACATGGGTGGACAACCTTTTCTGGGCTATGAAGTTTCTTGCGGGTAAGGATTTCTTTCATAGCATCGCTCAGTTTTCCTTTGGAGCTTTGTGTCATCTAATCTGGAAGAAAAGGAATGACATGATATTTCGAGGAGATACCTTAGCTATTCCTGCCCTCAAGAACCACCTGTTTAAGGTGGTCAAAGATAAGGCCATTACATATAAGAATGTCCCTGACACTCCAAGGAATCGTCGCCTTCAAAGAGGATGGGTTTTGACCCGTCAGTTTTCACTAATCCTCCGGTGTTTTGAGCTGTCGGGAGTTGCGCTTTTCAGCGGTCTTCCCCTAGTGTGCAGGGAGGTTCGGTTTGGAGGTGTTGTGCCTGTTGCTTTGTGGTTTCTTTTCTTGTACTGCCGTCTGGCTTGTATGCGGCCCCCTTCCACTCTTCCTGTTTTTTATGCAGCTAGAGTGTAAGTTTTTGGCGCCTTTTGTACATTTGTCCTAAGCTCAGTAATATATTCTTACCGTTACCAAAAAAAAAAAGTTCAAAGTGACAGACCTTCAGCTGGTCTGAGACCGTCCTGCGAAGCTTTATCAATCGGCATGCCTTTTGACCTCATGTCTTCATGAGCCTCTTTGTCATCGAGAAGAGATAAATCATAGATAACTTTAGAAAAATCAACCATACTTTCGATACTTTAGATCATTTATACATGACTAGTATTAGTTCATTCATTGCATAAAATTTTCAATATTAAACTTAGATTCAACTTTGTTGTAAATTAAATCTGATCGAATCGATCACAACGGAATTCTAACTATCAAAATTACGCAATATACGGAACATATATAACATAGTAGATGAGAGAAAAGAAGAACAACACACCAAAAGAAATTTTACATGGAAAACCCAAGATGGGAAAAACCATGGGACACTAATCTAGGAACTCTTTACTATAATAAAAAGATTACAATTAACGCTCAAAAGGTGTTTTTCTCACAATAAATCCTCACAACTGTCACAAAATACACAACTGTCACAAAATACATCATCTCTTAAAAACTCTCAAGAACTCTCGTATTTATTCACATTGTTGAAGACTCATGTGATCTCTCTAGAGTATTTTTTGGCACTCTTTAATTCTTTATCCAATCCTTCTACTTATAGTGGTAGACCTCCACCCAAATTAGGAATCCTGCCTGATTGGTAATCACCTCTCAATTAGAAACTTTCTTGATTTATTGAATTCCTTTAATTTAGGCAATCATCGGAATTATATCCATTCTTCTTAAATAAGACTAATTCTTATTTATATTTCTTCCTTTTCAAAGGCCTACCATAATGAGACTACCTTCCCATTATGTAATCTTGATGAGCAATCTTCAAGATATTCCAAATCGACTCCCAAACTGGGTTGCTCACAACAAACTTTGAGTAAGACATTTTGCATGTTTACTGTGTACTTAAAAGAAATAGTGATGCCCATGGGCCGAGAAAATGAACCAATTAACTGTATTTGATGGCCACCCATTGCTTCTGCATTTTGAGTTCGGGGAAGTTGAAATTCTTTCGGTCCCTGTAGGATCTTACTTTTGATCATGTACTTTGTTTGGTTATAATTCCAGTCCTTATACTATTCTTTGATGACACCTAATTCACTCTATGAAAATTACAGGGACAAAAAGCATTATTTACTTGAATAATTTTCGGGTTTTTTTTTTAAAGCAATAATATTGTTTTGTGATGATTTAGTTCGGCCTGCCAAATATTTTAGAAGTCATTTTCCGTTGGTGTAGTTTTGTAAAGCAATCCTTGTAAATAATAATGTCCATTTTGGCCGTTTTCAGCTTTAAGGTAAGAATTTGAAAGCACGGCAACCAAAATTTCTGCCAAATGTATATTCGTTGGGAATTTTGAAAGGAAAACGTGAAATTTTCATTGTACCAAACATGCCCTCGAACTCTATGGAAATTTATTCTTCTTTCACTCACACTCTCTCCTTTTTTTCCTTTCTAAGACTCTGAAAAAAAAGTGTGCGCACACTTGTTAAGCAATAAATGAGGAAATGTTTCAATTTTCATCGGATTATCTATCCATGATGTTGTTCATGATATTGCTGATATTACTTCGAAATTAACACTCGGAAAGTGAAAAATTTTCTGATTTTTCCATAGCCTTATGCCGAATGGATCAAATCGAACAACAAAGCAAAGGACAGAACATACCTGGCGATGGATCAATCACAATTTCTGGGTTTGAAGTCGAAGTTGTTGCCATCTGCTTTTTTTATGAGACTCCTTTGCTCGGCTATCTCGCGAGCAGGTAATAATCTGAAAGCAGAGAGAGTATTTTTACGGGGTTGAAGTCGAAGTTACTTCATGTTCTCATGGATCTTCTGTTTTTATACACCGAATGGTGGATGGAGCCAAAGTTCCAGCTGTAGATGATGGACCACGCCCTTTTCCCGAAGGACGTCTTCATTTCCAAATTTTATGACATCAGAAATTTTATGGGAATTCCTTTTATTTAAAAAGCGTGAATTTGGTAAATTTACTAAGATAAAGATACAAGTGTAACACATAATTATTATTATTTCTTTCTTTAACCATCCCCTTCTTTGCAAACAATATTTCAGTGGGTTGTTACTGAATTGGGTTAATGTGTCCTTATCATGAAAAAGATACATGTGAAAATTTTGAAGAAGAGCCCGAAATACCCTCAATTCCTCAAATAAAAACCTAAAGTGCCTTCATTTACTTTTTCTTACTTTTTTTTTTTTGTGACTCAAGGAACCCCGTAAGCCGATAGTCGGCGAGCAAACCCTGGGGGAGTGAATGCAGGACCCACCATCATAGTACTCCATGTAAGAATCCCTAACGACACCTCCTGGGATTCAAACTCCTCCCCTTTGTGAGGGGCAAAGAGCTTTGCGCCGCTAAAGGTGGTGGTTACTTTTTCTTACTTTTCATTCTTCCCTTTTCTATTTTTTTTCAAAATTAACATACTTAAAAAAGAAAAATAAGCTAAAACTTAAAAAAAAAAAAAAAAATTACAAGCAAGAAGGTTGGCAGCAAGCCCTCCTCGTCTATGGCTGTCACCCCAATGTTGGCGGGGTGTTAGCCATGGCCGACATCCTCGCTGACAAGAGACAAGGGCTAGCCTACCCTCCCCAGGATCGGGAGAGGGTCATGACCATCTCCCAAATCTAGACAAGTGTCGCCAACTCTCTTCTCACAAGGATGTGACATTTCGGCCAAATGAAAATTACTTTGCATCCTGACATGGATTATGATGCTTGCTAGGTGTTTCCATTGGGAGTGCACAACAAAAGTCCAATGCCTTCACTTAGGGAAATTTTGAAGGAGTCCAAGTTTGAATTTGTCAACATATTTAGTTAGACCCAACTTTACTAAAAAAATTAAGTTAATGAGTTATGGGCCAACTAGAATATATATTAATTGTTTAACACCACATAAATTCTCAATTGTGGGATTTTTCTAACACAACTCATACGTGTATCCCAACAATCTTTCCCTTACGTGTGTGCTTCACTTTTAGTTTTGCTCTCCCTCAATTCAAGTATTCTTCTACATCAACTTATCTCTACTTGAATCTCTAACGTCCAAATTCATCTTGGTCTCTTTTTTTTTAAATGAACCATAAGTCTGTTATTGGGCTTGGGCTCTTGTTGCTACACCACAATACTCGCTCAAAATCAGGTTGGTCACCAAATTCTTTCTTTGAGATATTCATCGAATACTAATAAACATTTGGAGTGGGCCACCAATCAACCACTAGCTTTGATACCATTTATTGGGAATGCACAACAAAAATTCAATATCTGCACCTAGGAAGATTTCCAAGAGGGAGACTAAGTTCGAACCCATCAACATATCTAGTTAAATTCACATTCACTCAAA
This sequence comes from Eucalyptus sideroxylon, assembly GCA_014182405.2. Taxonomy (NCBI): domain Eukaryota; kingdom Viridiplantae; phylum Streptophyta; class Magnoliopsida; order Myrtales; family Myrtaceae; genus Eucalyptus; species Eucalyptus sideroxylon. The sequence continues at coordinate 46,904,526 of CM024550.2, forward strand.
AATTTGAGTTATTGACCAATTATAATATATTAACTGCTCAACACTATATCAACTCTCCGATTTGGGATTTCTTTAATACAATTCACATTTATATCTTAACAATTTCCACATAAAAAATGAGGCATAATCTTTAGATCATATAAATTTATGTCCAGCTGAATTGTTAATATTGACATCAGGATCATAATCATGACCTGAACATTAAAAAATATTGAGCAAAATCAAGTTAAGTGTTTATATTTCTTTTCTTTTCTTTTTTCATCTTCCTTGGCTGTTTGTTGGCCCTATTGTGAGCTCAAGCCTTGCTACAGAGGTTGTGAGCTTGCCCAATCTAGTGAGGCCCAAGCTCACTAGCCTCAAGCAAGCTCGCCAAATCTAGTAAGACTCAAGTTCGCTAGCCGTCGCCATGGTTGGCAACCGTCTAAGGAAAAAGCAAAAAGGAAAAGGAAGAAAAGAAAAATAAAAGAACAAAATTAAAATCGATTTAAAAAAATAAAAAAAAAATGATTAAGAATTCTTTTTTTTTTTTTTAATAATGTATGAACAAACGTTTCATTAACCAAGGATCTAAGCCTGAGCATTGAGGACTCACACATGGCCTTTGTAGATTGGGCCTAAAAGTCAAGAGTAGAGCTCGAGTGTTAGAGACCTAAGCACAATCTATGTAAACCTGATTTCAGATGCCAAAGCATTGAATATGAGCACCGGGAGTTTGGCTAGCCTTAATGGACTCAGGCATGAGCACTGGGGGCCTGGGCCCAAGCTTGAGACATTGAGGTCCCAGGCCCGGCCTCGTTGGACCTGGGCTCAGCCACTGGAGACCTAGTCTTGAATGTTGGGACTAATGGGGTTTTCGTGCCCAAGCTTGTTTCAATTTTAAGTGCTGATAGCTAATCATATTTCGAAAAATGCTTTTTGGTTCTTTCAAAGGGAAAATTATTTTCCTGAATTCACATTTTTGTGGGAAATTTTTTTCTATTGTCTATGAAATTATATTCCGTTGATTCATTTTTCTAAGCAGACTAAACACCGGAAAATGAGCAAAATGTTTTCCCATAAAATATTTTCTATGAAACAAACGGATCTTAGGACAATATACTTAACCTATAAAGCCAAATTGATAGAATGCTTGACTTTTTGTTAATAATTTATTACAATACAATAATCCCTGAATGTTGACTTCACTTCCAAATTTGTGACCTTAAAATTTTAAAGAAAATTCCTTTATTTACAAAAGTGTAAATTTGGAAAATTTTACTAAAAAAGATACGATGGTAAGTTCACATACTGATCCTTTTTTGTTTTCTTCCACCATCCCTTACTTTGCAAACAGTATATTTTTCATTGGATTTTTATTCCGTGTACTGGTGGTGCAAAAGTTTCCATGGTTTAGTAGAATGAACATATATAGTTTTTGTCTTTAGCATCTAGATTTATTCCATAAACGGGTTAATTTTTTTTTTTTTTAATCTTGAGATTGTTTGTGTAAAAAAGACTTTTATACTAACCATTTATGCAGTATAGATTTCATTTTAACAAGCTTTCATTCTGTGCAGTAGCGATGTAAAATTTTCTTTGCACAAGCAAGTCTTAGATAATGACACATAATCAATTATATTTTTTACATGTAACTTTATTCAGTAAAAGGTTTATATTTCCATTCGAAGACTATTTGTGTAAACAAATCTTTGAAGACAACGACCACGATGTATGTAATATATATATATATATATCCATGATATTTTTATTCACTGCAATTAGATCCATACTTTCTTAATATGGGGAAAATCATCCTCTTCACCTCTTTTTACTCTACTATTATTTTCAGCACCAACTCAAAAAATCTTGGAAACATAATTTGAGTTTGAATCGCGCTAATATATTTTTCTTGTAAAAGGTATACAATGACATCTTTAACTTTATCTAGTAGAATGAGAATATCGTCATTGTCAATTGTTAAATTTTTTACATACATTTAGCTTAACGTGGGTATTCTCAATAGGTTAATATCACAACTTTTTCCAAGAAAAAAAATTAACTAAATATGGAATTTACGCTTTTTTTTTCTTTTTTTTTTTGGGGGTTAGAATTTACGCTTTCTTTGAAAAGGCAAGGAATATGGGGAGGATACGAATTGAGATGGAAAGTTCATCAATAAAATTAGTCATATCAAAAAGCAATAGAGATCGACTGTTTTTCATGCACATCGTGAGACACGGACGTATCTGAAAATGTGCAATAATGTATGGAACTTATTGAGTACCTTATCTTCTCTGATTGTACTCGTGTCACGCAAAGACGTCTTTTGTACAATACTCTTTTGGCCCGACGTGGGGCGACTTAAAGATGTCATCGAAGTCAAGAAATGCTGCCTAAGTTCGTATGACATCATTGTCTACATCCTCAAGAGGAAAATTACGTCGCGTCCCGTCGTGGATTGTGACACTTGCTAGGTATCTCAACATGAAAAGACATGGAAGAGACAAAGACAAGGCATCGGCATGGAATAGTCAAAGGAGAGACTGGAACCCTTAGCACTCCCTCTCCTCACAATGAGAAAATATTGGGTGGTCCGGGACCTCCACGTCAGCGTGGTCCCCGGCCACTCACGAGATGCCATGTGGAGGGGTGGGCCCCACTTGTGTCTTCTGCCTTCTTCCCCTCTCTCTCCTCTTCGTAGCCTGCGGATGCTCTCTCTCCTCCTAGCCTGCACGCTCTCTCTCTCTCTCCTGTCAGAGCATTTATTGCGGACGTTTTTCTCTTTCCTTCATTTGAGAAAGAAAACGTCGTTCGGACGCACGTCCCTCTCCATTTCTTTCCTTTCGAATTTTTGAATCTGAAATTCTCTCTCCGCGCTCGTTCCCCGCCGTCGCCGACGAACCACACTATGGCCGCTGCTACTCCGGTGCTCGTTCGCTTCTCTCTTGGGGCTCGTTGCTGCTCCGTCGGTCGCTCCGGCGTTCCCGGGTCGCAGATGCAGCACGCGGAGGAGAAGCAGGCCTCTTCGAGCTCCCTTCAACGTCGGCGAGCGCGCGCCGCCGAGCGAGACCCCACACACCGGAAGGCTCGGAGGCGAGGTTGCTGGAGAAGCTGGTGCCGTACGCGAAACGCGACGCCGACGGCCCTCCACCTCCGCCGGTTGCCTCCGTCGGCGTCGGAGTCCGTCGCCCCGACTCCGACGCCGACGCCCCTTCGCCTCCCTCTCGCGACCTCCGCTCCGCTCTCTCCCTCTTTCCTCTGCGGAGCGCCCTTACCGGCCAACCCCGCGAGCAACCTCTTTCCGAGTCTCTGTCTCCTTCGCGCCGGTAGACGTCGTCCATCTCTCTCTCTCTCTCTCTCTCTCTCTCTCTTTCTGGTGTCACGGATTCTGTTAAATTGCTAAAGGGAGAAGAGATGAGGCTAAAAACTTCATCTTACGTACAAAGCAACCAAGTCTTTTACAAAAGACAAAACACATAACGTAAAACACACCATAACTACCCATGTTCTCCATAAAGCACTTGCCCCACTAACACCTAAAAACAAGGATAACCAACACACATGACTCCACTAACTCTCATAACTGAAAAACCAAATCAGCAACATGTGAAAAATAAAATAACTATTTTATCAACAATCCCTCCCTTAAACTGATGTTTGCTAACATTCAGTTTAAAGCTTTGACTTCTTTCACCGTGCAAACACCTAGTAACTTTCTGAGCTTCACAAATGACTCCATCTTGAGGGCTTTGGTGAATATATCAGCAACTTGATCTTCACTCCTGCAGTAGATTAGATCAATTGTTCCATCATTGCTAAGATCTCTCAAGAAATAAAACTTCACATCAATGTGCTTGCTTCTTCCATGTAACACCGGATTCTTGGAGAGTTTTATTGCTGAATTATTGTCACAAAAAATTTTAGTAGGTCCCGGTTGCTTGAGTTGTAACTCCTCAAGAATTCTCCTTAGCCAAATAGCTTGACAAGCAGTAGCTGTTGCAGCAACAAATTCAGCTTCTGTACTTGACAATGTGACAATCGGTTGCTTCTTGGATGACCACGAAATAGCACCTGTTCCAAACATAAAAGCATAACCCGAAGTACTCCTCCTATCATCTTGATCTCCTGCATAGTCACTATCAGTAAATCCCAACAAATCAGACTTTTCACCCTTCTTGTAAAATAGCCCAAAGTCTTTAGTTCCTTGCAAGTAACGAAGGATTCTCTTGGCAGCTAACAAATGCATTTGTGTACGATTCTCCATATATCTACTGATTAAACTCACAGAATACATTATGTCTGGTCTTGTTGCAGTTAAATACATCAAACTGCCCACAATTTGTTTATAAAGTGTGCTGTCAACCTTCCTCCCTTCATGATCTTTGTATAGCTTTAAGCCAAATTCAACTGGAGTGTTTACAGGATTACAATCCTTCATCTGAAACCTGTCCAAAATTTCTCCCACATATTTCTTTTAAGAAATAAAAATCCCATCATCCGATTGTACCACTTCTATGCCAAGGAAGTAATGCATCATACCAAGATTAGACATTTCAAACTCTCCATCATAGATTTCTTGAATTCTTCAAACATGCCATCACAATTTCCAGTAAATATAAAATCGTCAACATACAAGTATACAATAAACATTTTCCCTTTATCTCTAATCTTGACAAAAAAGCATATGCTCATAAGGACATTTTGAAAAACCAACTTTAATAAAATAAGTTTCAATGCGGCTATACCAAGCCCGAGAGGCTTGTTTTAGCCCATAAAGAGCTTTCTTCAATATATAAACTTTATGCTCATTTCCAATCTTGACATAACCAGGGGGTTGCTCGACAAATACCTGTTCCTCCAAGTATCCATGCAAGAATGCCGATTTGACATCTAGCTGGAAAATAGGCCAAGAATTATGTGCCGCCAATGCAACCACCAATCTGATCGTGTCATGTCTCGCAACCGGAGAAAAACCTCTGTATAGTCGATCCCATATTGCTGCTTGTATCCCTTGGCTACCAAACGTGCTTTGTATTTGTCAACTTCACCATTTTCTTTCAGTTTTGTTTTAAAAACCCACTTTACACCAATGGTTTTTTGTCTATTCGGAAGATCGGATAACTCCCAAGTATCATTTCTTTCAATGGAATTAATTTCATCATCCATCGCTTTTCGCCATTTTTCTTCTTTGACAGCATCCTCAAAAGTTGTAGGGTCATAGTCTGAAAATAAGGCAAAATGAGTAATTGAATCTCCAATTCCAGTTACCTCATAATCTTCCATCCAAGCAGGCTTTCTTCTAACGCGGCGAAGAGATTGAGCTTCTTCTTCATTGACTTCAGAGCCTGTTGGTGAAATTTCAGCAACTGTAGAAGTCGTATTTGATGAATTTTGGGGAATACAAGGTGCTGAAATTTGCTCCTGTTCAACATCATTGTCATAAAGAACTTGGGTAGGCTGCTGCCTATTCCAATCCCAAGTGTTTTCTTCATCAAAAACAACATCCCTGCTAGTCACAATCTTCTTTGTTAGTGGATTGAATAATTTATATGCTTTGGATGCTTCACTTACACCAAGAAAGACACATTTTTCAGCCTTGTCATCAAGTTTCTTCCTTTTCACATCCGGGACATGGGCATATGCGATGCATCCAAAAATTCTGAAGTGATCTACAGCCGGTCTTCTCCCACTCCAAGCCTCCTCAGGTGTCATATTCTGAACAGCAAAAGTTGGACTTCTGTTCAAAACATGAATACTCCAATTTACTGCTTCTGGCCAGAAAGTCTTTGGAACTCTTCCTCTTGCCAATAAACTTCTCACCATGTTGAGAATTGTTCTATTTTTCCTCTCAGATACACCATTCTGCTGTGGTGTATATGCAGCAGATAAGCTCTTTTCGAATGCCATACTCTGCACAAAAAACTTCAAATTCTTTTGAGCAATATTCACCGCCACGATCTGTTCGAAGAGTCTTAATTGTCTTTCCTGCTTCATTTTCAACACGGGTTTTGAAGCTTTTAAATGTGGAGAAAGCTTCTGATTTTTCCTGTAAAAAATAAACCCAAGTTTTTCTGGAAAAATCATCAATGAAGGTAATTAAGTATCTTTTACCTCCATTAGAAGATGGATTTATGGGACCGCAAATGTCCGAATGCACCAGCTGCAAAACATCCTTTGCTCTCCATGACTTTTCTTTTGAAAATTGAGAACGATGCTGTTTGCTAACAACACATTCTTCACAGACTTGAGAAGGAACAGTAATTTGAGGAAGACCCGTCACCATGTTTTTCTGTTGGAGGGTCTTCAATCCACCAAAACTCAAGTGACCATAGAAAAAATGCCAAAGCCATGAGGAATCTTTCTTTTCAGCCATCAAACAAGACTGAATACTTTCAATCTTTAATGGAAACAATCTATTTGAATTCATAGGGACAACTGCAATAGCACCTCTAACAGAATCATAAATTTCACAGACACCCCTCTGAATGGTGATTATATAACCCTTTTCTTGTAATTGGCCAGCACTCAATAGGTTACTTTTCAAGTCAGGAACATACAACACATTAGAGACCGTTTCCACAAAACCATTCTTGGTTCTTATCTTAATATCACCTTTTCCCATCACTTTCACAATAGAATGATCCCCAAAACTCACAGTGGAATGAAAATCTTCATTTAGATGAGAAAAAGAAGACTTACTTCCACTCATGTGATTATTGCAGCCTGTATCCACATACCAAATATCTGACTCGCGCTCCTTTTTATCTTGAACAGCCATCAACAACGTTTCTGCTTCCTTTTCTTCAACAAAATTTGAACTCTCTGCCTTTTCTTTATTATAAGACAGCCTAGTATAACATTCAGATGCATAATGACCAAATTTATGACATCTAAAACACTCTACCTTGAATTTGTTAGGATCCCGTCCTCTGCCTTTGCCTTGAAATTGGTCATTATTGGCTTTGAAATTCCTGCCAACATCTCTATTTCCTCGATCTCCCCTTCCTCTACCTCTACCTCTACCCCTTCCTCTGAAATTGTTGGAATGAGTATTGGTAGAAGCCTTCAACGCTTGCTCCTCTACTTGCTGAACTTCGGTCATCTTTGTTCATGGACCAATAAGGAGCTTTGCAATTCATCAAGAGAGAGCGCATCTATGTCTTTCGACTCTTCAATTGAGCAGACAACATAATTAAACTTTGGTGTCAAGCAACGCAAAATCTTCTCCACAATGGTAACATCGTCCATCTTCTCGCCATGGAATCGCATCTTGTTGCTGATCTCCATTGTTCTGGCACAATAACTAGTGACAGATTCTCCATCCTTCATCGCTAGTGTTTCAAAAACTTTTCTCAAGGCTTGAAGCTGTGCACGCTTCACCCTAACAGAACCTTGATATTTCTTCTTCATAGAATCCCAAATATCTTTAGAGGTTTCTTTGCAAAGAATAGTCTCCAAGATGGAACGATCGATAGCCTGAAAAAAATAATTTTTTGCCTTCAGGTCCTTCAACTTTCGAGCTTCCAATTCTGTTTTCTGGGGATCTGTCAAAGCCATGCCTACTGGTGGCTCTTGAATTCCATATTCGACAACCGACCAATACTCCTTTGATCGTAAAAAATTCTCCATCAACATACTCCAATGGTCGTAGTGACCATCAAAGCGTGGAATTGCTGGTTGAACAAAATTATCGGTGGCCATTGGAAATATTGCTGCTGCAATTTTCTCACGAAAGTTTTTTTTTTTTTTAACTCTCTCACGTTTCTCTCAGGCTCTGATACCACTGTTAAATTGCTAAAGGGAGAAGAGATGAGGCTAAAAACTTCATCTTACGTACAAAGCAACCAAGTCTTTTACAAAAGACAAAACACATAACGTAAAACACACCATAACTACCCATGTTCTCCATAAAGCACTTGCCCCACTAACACCTAAAAACAAGGATAACCAACACACATGACTCCACTAACTCTCATAACTGAAAAACCAAATCAGCAACATGTGAAAAATAAAATAACTATTTTATCAACAGATTCTTCTTTCTTATTTCTGTTCCATGGTGATGAGCAAGTGTACTCTAGCTTGATGATGCATCATGGGTAGGTTCGTTTCATGAGATTGAGATTAAGCTACACTGGTGCGGAGGTTGTTCGTAATGGGATGTGCGTCTCTTGTGCCGAATAGAGTGTTGGGTCGTGCCTTGGAAGCTGAAAAGATGAACTTTAGTTGTTTCCTTGTTCGATTATGCTATTAATTAGTCTACGTGATATCACAAGTTCATTCGATGTTGTGATTGAAGTTTCGGTGTCGGGTTATGTTAATATTGGGAAGGTTCATGCTCTGTGTTAGTTTTTGTTCACACAATGGATTCTCTCTGTGGTGGGTTTGCAGCTTCGGTTTGACCAATCGGCTGGGGCGTGCTCGAGGGGCTTTGATCAACTCAATTCTTGCTCTGCCGTCGCCGAGCATCAAGCGGCCGTTCCCCTGCCGTCGCCGACGAACCACATTACGGCCGCTGCTACTCCGGTGCTCGCTCGCTTCTCTCTTCGGGCTCGTTGCTGCTCCGTCGTTCGTTCCGGCGTTCCCGGGGTCGTAGATACAGCACGCCGAGGGGAAGCAGGCCTCTTCGAGCTCCCCTCAACGTCGGCGAGCGTCGCCCGCCGAGCAAGACCCCCACACACCGGAAGGCTCGGAGGCGAGGTTGCTGGAGAAGCTGGTGCCGTACGCGAAACGCGACGCCGACGGCCCTCCACCTCCGCCGGTTGCCTCCGGGTTGAATGGGACAGTGAGTGTGGACGAGTCCGTCGGTAATGATTTGTCTCGCGAAGAATCCTAAAGCGTGTGCTTGTTTGTATGAGCACAAAGGTTATAAGAGCAAGTGCGAGTATCGATCGCCAATCCCGAGTGTAACGCCGGTGGGTTCTTCCATTACATTTCGTTCTTCTACCGTGATTGCGAGAAATTCACGGGTGTGGGGTATGCCGTGCTGGCACTTTGGCTGGTTGCTCTGTTTTACTTGTTGGGCAACACTGCAGCAGATTTGTTCTGTTGTAGTTTGGAGAAGCTTTCTAGTCTTACGAAGTTGCCGCCCACGGTTGCGGGGTTTCTCGCTTCCGCTTGGTAATGGGGCTCTGATGTGTTTGCCAGCATTGCTGCATTTATGGGGAAAGATGCAGAAGCAGTGGGTCTCAATAGCGTATTGGGTGGTGCTGTTTTTGTTACTTGTGTTGTCGTCGGGGCTGTTTCTTTTCTCGGGGCGAGCCGAGGGTCCAGATTGATAGGAGGTGTTTTATCGAGATGTATCCTTCTTCCTCTTCACTTTGATTTGCCTTGGTATTATTTTGATTGTTGGCGAGGTCGGTGTTGGGGTGCTATTGCATTTGTTTCCATATATGGGCTCTATGCCTTTGCGGTTGCCGCCAATGAGATGCCGAGGAAACAATCTAGGAAATTAAGGCCAGATTCTCGTTACGCCTTTACTTCGTCGGAGGAAGGATCTTTTCTCAAGGAAGTGAGGAAGACGAATCTATTTATGCCTCACTAATTGAGTCAAACTCGATGGTGATGTACCTCATCGCAAAGCGAGTTGCCGCACCTGGATGTGGGCTTCAAATGTTGCAATTTATTCAAATGAGGCTGTCAAAGTGAATCCGGATAGCCCAAAGCAGTTGTGGGGTTGGAATGATGATGAAATGGCCAATGGAAATTCTTCCTTCACATGGTCGAAATTATTTTCTCTCTTTTGGAGATGCCGCCGACACTACCAAGGCGGCTGACAATCCCTATAGTCGAGGAAGAAAGATGGTCAAAGACATATGCTGTCGCCAGTGCTTCATTAGCACCTATTTTTTTTTTGGCATTTTTTTGGAACACGCAAGACGATGTTGGAAATCTGAGCAGAGAAATCGCATATGCTATTGGCATATGTCGGGGGCGTACTTGGTGTTTTTGCATATGTGTACACCGAGCCGATCAACCACCACGCAAGTTCTTATTTCCTTGGGTCTTTGGGGGATTCTTCATGAGTATAATCTGGTTCTACATAATCTGGTTTCTTTGCTCGCAAACGGTCTTTGGGTCGTGCCTTGGAAACTGAAAAGATGAACTTTAGTTGTTTCCTTGTTCTGATTATGCTATTAATTAGTCTGTGATATCACAAGTTCATTCGATGTTGTGATTGAAGTTTCGGTGTCGGGTTATGTTAATATTGGGAAGGTTCATGCTCGTGTTAGTTTTTGTTCACACAATGGATTCTCTCGTGGTGGGTTTGCGGCTTCGGTTTGACCAATCGGCTGGGCGTGCTCGAGGGGCTTTGATCAACTCGATTCTTGCTCGCTGGCCATCCTCTTAGAAAAAGGCGGCTCGTAATTAGTTGTGTCTTGGCTTTGTAATGGACCAAGAGTCCTGAGTGGATGAGGACTTCCCCCTCTTCCAGAAATGCTCCAAACAACCTAAAGCGCCACCATCATCATCGATAACTACTTCCTCCTCCTCTAGTCTTGCAGCCGAGACGTCAATAAAGCAAGTGGAGAAAGTGAAGGAGGATACTAGCCTTACTAGCACTAATGTCTAGGTAACAAGATTTGAAGCTTTCAATCAGAGCAAGAGTGAAATCGCATGGAGTTTTAGATTTGAGGATGACATCTACTTCAACCGTTCCTGCATTAAATCTTTTTGACATTGCATTCGGATTTGCATTTTTGTGCCTATGTACTTCGTCATAAGTTTTTATCTTCTGATATTCAATGGTAGGATGGGAGAAGGCTGAAAATGAAATGTTGGTGCTAAAGAAAAAACTGGAGGCTGCAACACAAAGGAACTCGACACTAGAAGATCGAATCAGTCATCTTGATGGAGCTCTTAAGGAATGTGTGAGGCAGCTCAGACAGGTGAGGGAAGAGCAAGAGCAGAAGATCCAAGAAGCTGTGGTCAAGAAAAGCGGTGAGTGGGAATCAACAAAGGCCGAGCTTGAGACTAAGCTTTCCAATGTCCATGCCCAGCTTCAAGCAGCCAAGAGTGAAGCTTCTTCAGTTATATGTTCTGATCTCGGCCCTAAGCTTGATGCTGCTAAAAAAGAGAATGTGGCCCTCAAAGCCAAAGTCCTTTCTATGTCGAAGGAGCTAGAACTTAGGATTATTGAGTGTGATTTGAGCACCCAAGCAGTAGAAACAGCCAGCAAATGGCATTTAGAGAGCATAAGAAGGTAGCTAGGCTGGAAGCCGAATGCCGCAAACTCAGATCTTGAAAAATAAAGCAAGTGCGACAAACGATCTTAAGTCTTTTCTCGCATCATCGGTTTGTGTAGAGTCCTTCGATGATAGCCAATCGATGTAAGGGATAGGTTGGTAGCAGTTGAGAATGACGTGCAGAAAGCGAGTTGCTTGGAGCCAAGTGATTGTGAGCCGTGCCACTCTGAGTCATGGGCATCTACTCTAACAACTGAACTCGACCATTTTAAGAAAGAGAAATCCTTCGGAAAGAATCTCATGGTCTCTTCAGGAGAACTTGATTTAATGGATGATTTTTTGGAGATGGAAATGCTTGCAGCTTTACCAGACGCAGAAAGTGGAAGCTGCAGCCATGGGGTGGGGCCTGCTCTGGATCAAAACAGATCTGATGAAGTCACTCTCAAATCTGAGCTTGAAGCCATGATCAATAGAACGGCAGAGCTGCAGGAGGAATTAGAGAAGAAGAAAGAAGAAAAGGAGAAGCTAGAGATGGCTCTAAGTCAATGGCAAAAGCAACTTGAAACGTCATGGAGTCAGCTCAATGAGTTTGAGATGAGATTGACAGAACTCAGCAACATGTTGTCTGCAGCACAAAAATCGAAGCAAGCTGCAGAGGAGGAAGCAAGGATTACCCATGAGAGGATGGAAGTAACAGAGTGAAGACTCGATGGATGTTGAAGAGGAGATGAAAAACTTGCTCCTTAATGACAAATTACTACAAGAAGAGGTTGAAAGAGAGCGTGCTTTGTCTGCTGAAAATGAGGCAAAATGTGGGGAGCTGGAGGATGAAAATCTAAATATGAAAGGGGATGCTGAACTGCAGCATGAGATCGAGCTTCAGCGTGTGTCTCATCTCGATGAACAGCTTAAAGTAAAGCAGGTTAGTTCTCTATGGCTTGTGGATGTTAGTCTATATCCAATGGAAAGCATGATAACATGATTAAATCATTGAGATGGTATTGCTCCTTTTACATAATTTATCAAGTTTGCCGACAAACCCGCTACTGCATTTTGAGTGGCAATGTTACAGTTGCATGTAGAGTGAGTTCCATCTGCATGAGAAAAGAGAGATGCCTCTCTTGGTACATTCACATCCTGTGTCTGGACATCTGATTTGGGTGTTTTTTTATGAGATAGGACTTCAATCTCCCAGGTCAATAGTTATTTATTTATAGCCATCTCAAGGAAGATGAAATGATTATTTTCCAATAACGCAGTGTGGTTTTGATCTTCATATTGATATATAGCTATGTTAGAAACAGGAGGGCCGCATCAGCATTTTGTACTTTATTAGTACAAACTATATGATTGGGGCACAATCTAAACAAATCTCAAATTTCACCATAGCATTGAAGACATTAAGAAGTTAATATAGAATTTCAAAGCACTTGACCTTTGCTGTAATGTAATTTTCGAGCTTAAAAAGCACTTACAGTGCTGCGATAGGGTGCTTCTAAACTAACTTAACTAGAAAATTCTCATGCTATGCGAACTTTTTTTTTCTTTTTTTCTGTGGGTTGTGGTGCTTTGAGCAACACTGCGCTTGCCGACACCATCGACTATCTGATAGGATCAGATTACCAATGTTTTATTCATGCTAAATGGGCGATCATGACTTAGTCTGAATTTAGTTTCCTCCTTATGTTCTCATTTAGTTTTGTTATGTAAAACAGGACAAGAGCTAGCAGTCGCTGCTTGCCAGTTTGCAGGTGCCAGAAGACTATTTCATCTCTCGCTCAGCAATTAAAATCTCTAGCTGCAGTAGACGACTTCTTCGCAGATTCCGATCCAATGTGCAATCACACGGATGAAGGATTACTAAGCCCCGAAAACGATCTGCACCATTTAAGCAGCCCACCGATCCTCATTTCTGCTGAACAAAGATGAAATAATCATGGTTTAAGGATTTGATTATTCAACTAGCTGAGGCAGGAAGATGAAATGAGTGAGGGGAGATGGGAAGAGTGTCTACTTTGATCTTTTGCCTTGTGAATAAACAACCACCGTTGTAAATGCATTCATGACATCTCTGAAACCAACACTCGTGAATCTCAAGTATAGCGATACATAGTCAGGCTTTTGAATGATAAAAGGTTTCAATTCCTTTGTAGCATGTGGATGTCGAAATTGCTTAAACTTGCCAATTGTCTTGTTTGGTGTTAGTGAGTTGTAGCAGAGGTTGTAAGCTCAAAAGCTTTAACACGTACGAATTTATTTCCGAAAGCTTTAACAACAAAAAAAAGGTCGAAAAGGGTTATTAGGCAAAAAAAAGAAAAAAAAATGAAGTATCGGGTTTGGACGTCAAATTTTTTTTGCTTAATAACACAATGAGGTTATAAAGTAAGTGCCTACAAAGTTTGATGGATTAATTTTTAGTACAGAAACACGTACGAATTTATTTTCAAAAGCATTAACAAAAAGAAAAATAGGTCAAAAAGGGTTATTAGACAAGAAATAGAAAAAAAAAAATGAGGTATCGGGTTTTGATACCAAATTTTTTTTGCTCAATAACACAATAAGGTTTTAAACTAAGTGCGTGCAAAGTTTCATAGATTAACTTTGAATACGGAAACACATACGAATTTATTTCGGAAAGCTTTAACAAAAAAAAAAAAAAGAGTTGGAAAAGGGTTGTTCGGCAAAAAACGGAGAAAAATTGAGGTATCGGGTTTGGACGCCAAATTTTTTTTGCTCAATAACACAATGAGGTTTTAAAGTAAGTGCCTGCAAAGTTTGATAGATTAATTTTGAGTATGGAAACACGTAAGAATTTATTTCCGAAAGCTTTAACAAAAAAAAAAAAAAAAGTTGTAAAATGGTTGTTGAGCAAAAATAGAGAAAAATTGAGGTATCGGGTTTGGACGCTAAATTTTTTTTGCTCAATAACATAATGGGGTTTTAAACTAGGTGCGTGTAAAATTTAATAGATTAATTTTGAGTACGATAATACGTACAAATTTATTCCCGAAAACTTTAACAAAAAAATTTAAAAACCTCATTGTGCTAGAAATATAAAAATAAAAAATAAAAAATTGATGTATTTGGACGCGTAATTGGGCCCCTTGTTGTCTTTTGTTTTATTTTTCTTTTTTTCCCCTATGCGTAGCTTCTTCGTACCCTCTCCTAGCCTGCGCACATCCATTCTCCCCCCTCTCCTAGCCTGCGCACGTCCATTCTCCCCCAACCCTGCACAGCCTGCACATTCTCAGGAATTTGCAATGCAAAAGAAAAGCACAGGACTTCACTATTTCCTCTTCAAACGAAGGAAAGAGGAGCAAAGCTTCAAACGAAGGAAAGAAAAGCAGAGGTACTTTTCTCTTTCCTCTTCAAACGAAGGAAAGAGAAGCAGCAGAGGCTCTGCACGGTTACTCTCCAGCAGCTGCGATTCTTTCACCCGACGGTTGTCGCTGCTCCGTCGTGCGTCAAGTCTCTGTTCGTTGCCGTAGCCGACAACCTACATTACGAGCGCCCTACTCGTACGCTGCTCGCTTCTGATATTGCTAGTATGAGTACCTAGAGGGGGTGAATAGGTATGCAACGAGTTTTCTTGAAGATTGCACAATACTTTAAACAGTTAAAGAATTTGCAATGATTAAATATCAATCGAGAGACCGAGTAAGGGAAAGAGAGAATTGAACACTCGGTTTATAGTGGTTCGGCTTGATTCAAGCCTACGTCCACTCTTCTGCACTGACAGCCGATTGGCTGGATTCCACTATAATCAAAGAGCTGTTACAGTGTTGATCTTCCTTGAATTCTAGGTGTAGACGATCTACCACACTCTCTCAAGGTCTCGTCAAGTACAAACACTCTCGTATTCAATTTCGCTCGAACAGTCTCGACTAATAATCAAGGGTCTTCAGACTCTGGAATTTTTCTATCAATCACACACTTAAAACAACTAGAACGACTTCCTTTTATACTCCTTCATGCCATCATAGCCGTTGGCACTTACCAAAGGAATTCCTCCAATCTACCCGTTGGACGGAATCAATCAAGAAGATCATCCGAGCTATTTAAGGAATCTGATGATAGCCCATCAATCCTGTTCGCCCATACAATCAGGATCTCGGTTTCCAAGAATAGAACATTCCAAGATTATTTTGCCGACCATCGGATCTTCAATCGATCTCAGATAAGAATTAAAGAATCCGAAATAATTATCCAACCAAAGAATCTTTTCCAGAGGATAGGATCAAATCCTCAACCATAAACCTCGGCTTTGGATTTCCTTCGTCACTGGATTTAGAAAGACTGTCAGTGAGAATAGACTTAAGTCTTGAGTCTTGAGTCTTAAGTCTTGAGTCTTGAGTCTTGAGTCTTGGGTCTTGAGTCTCGAGAGAACAAAGTCTTCAGACTTTAAACTGACGGTCTCCGAACATCCAGACTTAGACTGAAAGAAACGTTTTGTCAGCTTCAAAATATTCTGGAAAGATTTCTCCAACAATCTCCCCCTTTTGATGGTGACAAAAACTTTCTTGAAGATTTGAACATCTTTGACCTGCAAAACATTTCTCAAGCAATATGGCTAACTCATAAATATTAATAAAACAACCAGACTCTGCATCCACAGAAAATTGGTTAGTCTTTCATGAGAAACACCATATAACAATACTTGAATAAATGCAACCAGTCAAGCATCACAATCCACAGTCAATTCAGTCAAGTTCACATCCAAGTTCAAGTTCTCAAGTCATACTCAAAAATAAACATAACCACAAAAGTCAAAGTAAAAAAAATGATGTTTGTTCAAATTGGTTTTCTCCCCCTTTTTGTCAGCATTGAAAAGGGTGAGAAAGGAGTCATGTCTGCTTGGGAATGCGCACGATCTGGAAATCCCCAATGGACTGGACTACTCCTTCGAGCTTCTTCAGGTCTTCTCTCAGATGAGCTACCTCTTCTCCTTTTGCATTGGCTTGAAGTTGCAGAGCGAGGTCTTTGAATTTATCCTCCAGAGAGACTGAAGATGCTTTTCCAGCATTCTTCAAAGCTTGGATTTCACAGTCCAGAACATATCTGGCTACGCATTTCCAGAAGAATATTCATGATGCTACGAAGATCTGCAGAATCATCCGTCTGTGTACTGGCATTGACTTTCTCAGATGATGTGTATGCAGACGATGGCGCTTTTGAATGGTCTGGCAGATTTGGAATCGATGCATCACCTTCTTCAGCCAAGTGAGAGACTGAACTTCTTCCGGATCTTCGGAGATTGTCTTAGATCTTCACCGACAGCAGCATGAGGTGTAGACCTCTCTTGCTCGCTAACTCCCCCGTCTCTAGGACATCGAAAGGGGAAGAGTGATGATCATGCTTTTGATCTTCCTTCTCTCCATTTGTCAGCAGACTTTTCTTTTTCTCCTTCTCCTTCTTCTTCTTTCTCCTTCTCTCTCTGATCTTCTTCTCCTCTGTTCTGCTTTTCTTCTTCTTTGTTCTGTTGAAGTTCTGTCGGATGAGACACAGAACGTCTTGGTCTGATCAGAGCTTGGATGGAGATCTTCATCATCTTCATCTTCATCTTCAAGAATGAGAGTTCGTTTCTTCTTTTCGATGGAGCACCCATGGCCTCCTTTCCTTTCCTTTTGAAGCAGATTGACTGGAGATTTCACTTTGAATTTCTCCATTGCCTTGGAGAGTTCTTGCAGACGCATCTTCATTAACATTTTCAATCCTACCACCATCTTATCACACGGTCGAACACAAAAAGCATGTGGCAGATCAATGTTCAGATGTCTGAATATCTTGGTCACCAGACCAGGATAAGGCAATTGTCCTTTGTCTTTTGACATTGCTCTGTACATATGGAAGAGGATAGTGTGCGGGAGAGAAAACTTCCGTCCTGAGTTGATCGCATACATCAACTTTGCTTCAGAAAGAGACACAGAAGTCTTTGATGTAGACTTTGGTCTGAGACAGTTAATCACAATCTTATGAAGCACGATGTTGATGGCCTTATCCTCGAGTAGGTAATTTTCTTCTCTGCGTCCATATCTTTGACAAGATCCAGAGTAGTACGAGCAGGTGAGACTTTGATTGGGAGATAGCGTCCCCGTTCAACTCCAACTATGTCAGCCAACATATTCACATCTACCACATGAACTTGATCTCGTACACTGAAAGAAATTCTATTCGCATCTAAAAAGCTAAGATTTGAATAGAAATAAGCGGTCAGTTGAGCATACCCATCCGTAGAGTCAGAGCAAAAAGTCTCAAGTTGAAGCAAATTCAACTTTTCTCTTAAGTTCACGTTGATGCTGTCCAGGAAGTCAAAATCAACACTTCTAGGGTTTATCACCCCTCTTTTCAACAGCCTGAAATACGCTTTTTCCTGATCCTTGGATTTAAACAAATCCATCCGATTTCCTTTCACCATTGCTGCCACACCCATTCTAGGTTTAAATTCAAGGAACATTATGTCATCATCATTCCCGTCAATCAGATTTTGTCCTGGCATACGAGGATCACTGGGAATGTTCTCAAGAGCCTCCACTGCCCTTCCTTTAGGAGCAATTCCCAATTCCTCCATTTTCCGCAGAAAAAGATACTCATTCCCATAATTTTTGTCCTTAAGGAAGTCATCTATATACTTTAATGAAGTGCCAGTGACTTTTAACGCACGATAAAGCTTATAGATAACGGAGGGTCTTTGGACTCTTACTGGGTCAGCATCCTCGATTATCTCTTCTTCCAGATTTGCACCTTGTGGGGCAGGAGACGATGAGTGACGTGGAGGAGAGCGAATCGGACTTTGTCGCTGACTTGATAAGTCTTCTTCCTCTGTAAGATCGAAATGAATCGGCCCCTTCTCCATTCTTTGTGGTCCCCTGCTTGCTATTCTTGATGATTTCCTCGAAGACGACATCTTCCTTTGTCTATTGTAAGATTCCTTCACTTGCTTTTCCCAAGAAAAATGACCACTTTCTCGACGACGAACAAGGAGTAGAAAAAGAGATCGGGAGGAGAGTGTCTTTTAGGGTTTTGAAGATTTGGGCGAAGAAAAAGACAACTGTATATATATGTACCTCGGATTTGAAAAGAGAAGTTTAAATCGGTACAAGAAAGGTGTACGAACATATCGTTTCAAAATCAATAACTACCAAAATTAACTCCTTGAAAAATTTTCGAATTATATCTAAAAGAGAGATCGTACCTTTTCGAGATTAGATAAAATAACTAAACAAGAATTCGTACCTTTTAGATAAAATAGCAACTTACAGTCTTTAGCCATGAATGATTGAGTCTCATGATTCAGAGTCTATGAGATCAGAGTCTTAGAGTTGGTGAGTCTCTAGACTTTAACTTCTTCAAGCTTCAAAATGTTGAGTCTTGAGCGAATAAAGTCGAATTGATTTTTCTCCAAAGGCTTTGTGAATATATCTGCTAGTTGACTCTTCGAATCAACAAATTGAATCGAGATTTCTCCATTTTGAATATGATCTCTAACGAAGTGATGACGAATCTCAATATGCTTTGCTCTTGAATGAAGGATTGGATTTTTGGTGAGATTGATCGCGCTAGTGTTGTCACATCTGATTTCTGTGCATGAGTCTTCAATGCCAAAGTCTTGTAGCTGTTGTTTTATCCATAGAATTTGCGAACAGCAGCTTCCAAGAGCTACATACTCGCTTCGTCGTTGAGAGAGCTACGGTGCTTTGCTTCCTTGAGAACCAAGACACCGCCCCGTTTCCAAGCAATTGACAAGTTCCGAAGTGCTCTTTCTATCGACTCGCATCCGGCCAGATCTCGCATCCGAGTATCCTAGAAAATTAAAGTCTCCCCTCTTTGGATACCAAAGACCGATGCTTGAAGAAGAGGCAACGTATTTGATAATACGTTTCACGGCAATGAGATGTGATTCTCTAGGATCTGATTGAAACCTAGCACAGATGCAAACACTCAACAAAATATCAGGTCTAGAAGCAGTAAGATAAAGAAGTGAACCGATCATGCCCTGTACAGCTTTTGATCAACTTTCTTCCCTTCTTCATCTTTGTCTATCTTCAAGGAACTTGACATTGGTATGTCGAGTCTTCTTTCAATTTTCCAATCCAAATCTTTTGACAAGATCATTAGCATATTTTTCTTGGAAGATAAAAGTTCCTTCCTTCAATTGCTTTATTTGAAGGCCAAGAAAGAATGTTAATTCTCCCATCATACTCATTTCAAACTCATCCCGCATAGACTTAGAAAATTTCTTGCAAAGACTTTCATTAGAGGATCCAAAAATAATGTCATCAACATATATTTGAACGAGCAAAAAGCTTTTGTTTTCCTTTTTGATGAATAGAGTAGTGTCTACTTTACCTTTGACAAATCCGTTCTGTAATAAGAACTTACTTAGTCTGTTGTATCAAGCTCGAGGTGCTTGCTTTAGACCATACAGAGCCTTTTCGCCCCAAGACCGAGTCCGGCTTCTTTGGGTTTTCAAATCCAGGCGGTTGTTCCACATAAACTTCCTCTTGGATAAATCCATTTAGGAAAGCACTTTTGACGTCCATTTGGAATAACCTGAAATTTTTGTAACAAGCAAACGCAAGTAATAGACGAATAGCTTCTAACCTTGCAACCGGTGCGTAAGTCTCGTCATAGTCTATTCCTTCTTCTTGCGTGTATCCCTTGGCCACGAGTCTTGCTTTATTGCGTACGACTTTTCCTTCTTCGTTCATCTTGTTTCTGAACACCCATTTGGCTCCAATAACAGTTTTACCTTTTGGTTTAGATGTCAATTCCTAGACATCATTAATATTGAACTGCTCGAGCTCTTCTTGCATAGCTTCGATCCAGCTTTCATCGATAAAGCTTCTTCTATGCTTTTTGGTTCAATTTTAGAAATGAGAGCAAAAAGCACTAGACTCTTCACGCCTTTTTGATCTGCTGCGGATTCCTTCATTGATTTCGCCAATAATGAGATCTTTAGGATGACTGGATTTGTGTTTCCGCATTCTTGGTTGATTTGCTTGGTTGATGATCTCTTTCTTTATTTGAATCTTCATGAGCTTCTTGATGTTGGACTTCCAGAGTCTGAGATGCTTCTTGAGTTGAAGACTTTGGAAGGTCTAGAGAGAGTTCGGACTCTTCATATTGAGTCCGGCTGGATTCAACTTGCGCGAGTCTTGGAATTTGACATTCATTGATTCTTCCACAGACTGGCTTTTCTTGTTATAGACTCGTAGGCTTTGCTTGATGTAGAATATCCAAGGAAGATACCTTCATCCGATCTTTCTTCAAACTTACCAACTCGATCACTTGCATTTTTCAAAATAAAGCATTTGCAACCAAACACATGAAAGTATGAAACAATAGGTTTCTTACCTTTGAATAGTTCATAAGGGGTTTTCTCAAGAATAGGTCTTAGGAAGACTCTATTGATGATATAGCATGCTGTTGAAACACTTCAGCCCAAAACCGTGAAGAAATTTTGCTTTCAATTAAAAGTGTTCTAGCCATTTCTTGAAGCGATCTATTCTTTCTTTCAACAACTCCATTTTGCTGAGGAGTGTATGGAGAGGAGAATACATGTTTAAAACCAGATTCATCACACAATTTTGTGAAATCTTGATTTTCAAATTCACCTCCATGATCTGTTCTTATACTTGAAATAGCACATCCTTTTTCATTTTGAACCTTTTTAGCAAACTTCTCAAAGTACGAAAAGGATTCTGACTTACTTGCAAGAAAATATACCCAGGTAAAGCGAGAGTAATCGTCTACAATTACTAGACAATACTTCTTACCTCCAATGCTCTGGGTTCTTGTTGGTCCGAAGAGATCCATATGAAGCAACTGCAGTACATGATTAGTAGATACATGATTTGTTTGCTTAAATGAATTTCTTACCTATTTTCCCAGAATACATGGAGTGCATGAATCAGACTTTTGATATGGTAATTTGGGTAGACCTCGAACAAGCTGCTTTGATGAGATTTTGGCTAATTGCTTCATATTGACATGGCCAAGCTTTCTGTGCCATATGCTTGCTTCATCTTGGATTGAAATTAGACATTGAGATTTATTCAATTTCATGTCTAAGAGGTAGATGTTTCCATGTCTTCGACCCATGAAAGACTCAGTAGAATCTTTACTAATTCCATAGCAAATTCCTTCTTGAAAGGAGATCTTGAAACCGGTATCACACAATTGGCTAATGCTGAGAAGGTTGTAGTTGAGTCCTTCTACTAGAGAAACATTGCTTATTGTGAGATTTCCAATTTTCACAGTTCCAAACCCCACGATGCTTCCTTTACCGTTTCCTCCAAATGAAACATTTCCGCCGTTTACTTGAACAAGCTTTATGAAGCACTTTGAGTCTCTGTCATGTGTCTTGAGCATCCGCTGTCAAGATACCATTTTATCTTTCTCTTGACGGAGACCTGCATTCAAGTGAAAGTCTCAAGCTTTCTTTGGTACCCAAATTTTCTTGGGTCCTTTGGAGTTAGTAGGATAAGCATTATTGGGCCATGCTTTCTTAACAGGTTTCCAAACCATAGGACAGTCTTTTTCAAAATGATCTAGACTGTTACACTTTGAACACCTTAGAGCATTTCGACCAACAGACTTTACGAAAACTTTATTGAAATGATTTTTGTAAGCTTCTCTTGACGGTCTTTTCTTAATTCTTTCTTTAACTTTAGGAAAATCAATCAAGGGAATTGTTTCCGCTGTCATGCCTAACCCAGACTTATTGAAATAGGGTCTTTGAACTGAAAGCACTTTTTCAAGCTTTTCGGATCCTATCGAAAACTTCTTTGAAATATTTGATAAGTCTGTTTTTAAGAAAACATTTTCTTTCAAAAGATTATCTTCTTTTTCTTTAAGAGCAGAAACATTTAGGTCTAGACTTTTAACTTTTCCTTCTAAAATAACTTCCTTTTGTTTCAGAATTGAGTTTTCCTTTTTAAGTTCAGAAATTCTTTTGAGAGAAGTCTTAAGATCGAAACACAGTTCATCAATATATTTAGAGACTTTGACAGGAATTTTAAAATCACTTATCTCAAATTCACTGTCTGAGTCTGAACCAGAATCTGAGTCTGAGTCTGAATGTGCCATCAAGCATATGTTGGCATATTCATTATCACTCTCTTCACATTCAGTATCACTCCAGGTTTCGGCTTTGAGAGCTTTTCGAAACTTCTCAGCTTTTCCTTTTTTTTTTCAGAAGAGGACGGTTGGGTCGATGTGTCCCTTCTTCTTACATTCGAAGCAAACTATATCTTTGTTTTGTTCCTCATCATCACAGACTTGGTCTGCTGTCTCTGAAAACTTTGTTTCTTTGGGTTGAATCTTCTGCCTTTTCTATTCAGTTTTCTGAATCTTCTTATCATGAGGGCGAGCTCCTCATCATCCATATCATCTTCAGAATCTGCATCATCGAATCATCATTCGATTTTAGTGCAATAGATTTCTTACCTCTTGGATCTTCGTCTTCATTAATTCGTTCCACTTCGTAAGATCGAAGAGTTCCAATCAGCTCGTCTACGAGATAATGGCATGATTCTTTGCGTCTCTCTTATTGAAGTCTTTATATGATTCCAATCCTTGGAGAGTCCACGAAGCTTGTTCACCTTCATGGGATCAGAAATTTTTGTCCTTGATTCTCAAGACCATTGACAATATCTCGTAAAACGACTAAACATGTCAGTTATAGATTCTCCTGGTTTCATTTTGAAGGCTTCATATTGACCAAGAAGAATGTTAATTCTGGTCTCCTTCACTCGATCTGTCCCTTCATAGGTGATGTGTAATCTATCCCATACTTCTTTAGCTGTAACACAAGAAGATATTCTATTATATTCAGTTGGAGATAAAGCACAATATAAAGAGTAAATTGCTTTTGCATCGAGTGCTTGTCTCTTGTTTATCTCTTCCTGAGACATTCCGCTGGCTTCAATAGTGTCTTTCCCTCTTTCAGAGATTGATGCAGCAGCAGGAGTGATTCCTCTTTCCACAACGTCCCATTCCAGAGGATCCTTTGATCGAAGGAAAGCTTTCATCTTGTTCTTCCAGATGTTGTAATCATTTCCATCGAAGTAGGGAGGTCTGGTATTGCTTTGCCCTTCCATCAGCCCCGGTGCTAGCATACTAGCCATGGATCTTTTACTCTGAAGTAAAACACTTCAAACAAAGTGAGAACACGGGCTCTGATACCAATTGATATTGCTAGTATGAGTACCTAGAGGGGGTGAATAGGTATGCAACGAGTTTTCTTGAAGATTGCACAATACTTTAAACAGTTAAAGAATTTGCAATGATTAAATATCAATCGAGAGACTGAGTAAGGGAAAGAGAGAATTGAACACTCGGTTTATAGTGGTTCGGCTTGATTCAAGCCTACGTCCACTCTTCTGCACTGACAGCCGATTGGCTGGATTCCACTATAATCAAAGAGCTGTTACAAAGTGTTGATCTTCCTTGAATTCTAGGTGTAGACGATCTACCACACTCTCTCAAGGTCTCGTCAAGTACAAACACTCTCTGTATTCAATTTCGCTCGAACAGTCTCGACTAATAATCAAGGGTCTTCAGACTCTGGAATTTTTCTATCAATCACACACTTAAAACAACTAGAACGACTTCCTTTTATACTCCTTCATGCCATCATAGCCGTTGGCACTTACCAAAGGAATTCCTCCAATCTACCCGTTGGACGGAATCAATCAAGAAGATCATCCGAGCTATTTAAGGAATCGATGATAGCCCATCAATCTGTTCGCCCATACAATCGGGATCTCGGTTTCCAAGAATAGAACATTCCAAGATTATTTTGCCGACCATCGGATCTTCAATCGATCTCGAGATAAGAATTAAAGAATCCGAAATAATTATCCAACCAAAGAATCTTTTCCAGAGGATAGGATCAAATCCTCAACCATAAACCTCGGCTTTGGATTTCCTTCGTCCTTTGGATTTAGAAAGACATCGGTGAGAATAGACTTAAGTCTTGAGTCTTGAGTCTTAAGTCTTGAGTCTTGAGTCTTGAGTCTTGGGTCTTGAGTCTCGAGAGAACAAAGTCTTCGAGACTTTAAACCGACGGTCTCCGAACATCCAGACTTAGACCGAAAGAAACGTTTTGTCGGCTTCAAAATATTCTGGAAAGATTTCTCCAACAGCTTCTCTGTCCGCTTTCATTGCTACTCCGGCGTTTGTTCCGGCGTTCATCAAGCGGTCGTCCCCCTGTCGACATCAACAAACGACATTACAGCTGCCCCATCTCCAGCGCTCGCTTGCTTCTCTTTGCGCACTCCTTGCTGCTCTGGCGTTTGTTCAAAGTTCATCAAGCAGCTGCGATTCTTTCACCCGACGGTTGTTGCTGCTCCGCCGTGCGTCAAGTCTCTGTTTGTTGCCGTTGCTGACAACCTACATTACGAGCGCCCTGCTCGTACGCTGCTCGCTTCTCTGTCCGCTTTCATTGCTACTCCGGCGTTTGTTCCGGCGTTCATCAAGCGGTCATCCCCCTGTCAACATCAACAAACGACATTACAGCTGCCCCATCTCCAGCGCTCGCTTGCTTCTCTTTGCGCACTCCTTGTTGCTCTGGCGTTTGTTCGAAGTTCATCAAGCAGCTCTTCCCCCGCCGTCGCTGGTGAAGCAGGGCCCCTACTACAGCACTAACTCGCTTCTCTTTCCGCGCTGCTCTAGTGTTTGTCAAGTGACCAGAGGAGGAGGATAGGCCATTTCTTCCTAAGGCGGAGGAACGGGGACAAAGATTTGGCCGTGGTTTTGCGGAGCCGATCGGTGACTGGGCTCGGTGATTTCACGCTGCTGTCAAGACTCAAGCCGTAGAGGGAGGTTGTCGACTGGCTAAACTCCCTCATTTAAGGTGCGTTTAGAGCTTTCGCGATGCAAAATATGTTTGTGGCGGTTCAATAGAAAAGTTGCGTTAGTTCCCATGAATTCTATTTTACTAGTTAAGTGATGTCATGCTTTGATGTTTTATGGCTATAGTTATTGAACTGATTTGGTCTTATTTTGCTTCTACCCAATAGATCCCTTCTGATCAAGTAAAGCCTTTGCGCCAGCAAAATTCACAGTGTAAGGTTATCCGATGGCTGAATTAGAGGTAATTCTAAACTTATACTATGTTAAATATATTTGTTTTCTCAAAATATGGAAGAAATTTTATTTTTCACGTAACAGCACCATGTTGAGACCATTATGTTCTTTGCTTGCAGCTTGAAACTGCTCATTTTGCACATGTAACTCGAGATTTGGAAAAAGATTTTGAGTTTATGATAGGAATGATTTTTGCAAGCGAACTTGAAGCATATCATAAA
The DNA here is from genome assembly GCA_014182405.2 of Eucalyptus sideroxylon. Classification (NCBI taxonomy): domain Eukaryota; kingdom Viridiplantae; phylum Streptophyta; class Magnoliopsida; order Myrtales; family Myrtaceae; genus Eucalyptus; species Eucalyptus sideroxylon. Next base: position 46,930,003 of record CM024550.2, read on the forward strand.
TATGTGGCTTATGCTATAGGCAAAGGTTTTGGAGTGAGGAAGTCTAAGACTAGAAAAAATGACAAAGGAGAAATTACTCGACGGATTTTTGTGTGTAATTGTGCGAGGTATTCCGTCAACTCATCTGATCAAGAAAAAAAAAATATGAAAGACCTGAAGTTAGATGTGGTTGTCCTGCTTTTATCAAATTTAAGGTTGAAAATGGCGTTCATGAAGTCGTGGAGTATGTTTCGGAGCATAATCATGAGTTTATACCAGAACATCAAAGGCACTTAATAAGATGTGGAAGGATGATTTCTAATACATGCAAAGGGGTTTTAGTTGACATGGCTAAAGCTGGCATTGGGGGGACAATGGCATATAAATTCTTGGCCAACGAAGCCGGAGGAAGCGAAAACTTAGGTTTCATCCTACGTGATTGTCAAAATTTTCTACAAAGTGAAAGATCAAATCTTATCGAATGGGGTGATTGTCTCATTTTTATTGTATGTAAATGCAAAATCCAATGTTTTTCTATGCACAACAGGTAGATCAAGAGGGTAGATTGACAAATCTATTTTGGAGAGATAGTTTGTCAAAATTTGATTATGACTGTTTCGGTGATGTTGTGGTTTTTGATACCACATATCATACAAATAAGTATAACTTGATATGTGGGCCTTTTGTTGGAGTTAATCATCATTGGAAGAATACTTTGTTTGGCTGTGCATTTTTATCGGATGAAACCGCAAATTCATTTATATGGTTATTTGAGGTGTTTTTGAAGTCTATGGGAAATAAGGCTCCAAAAACCATTTTCACTGATCAAGACCAAGCAATGGCAAAAGCCATTCGAACAGTGTTCCCGAATACTCAACATCGTTTATGTACTTGGCATATTGGGAAAAATGCTAATCAAAACATTGGACATCTTTATCAGAAGCCGGAGTTTAAGGATAAATATTTTTCAAAACTTATGTATAGATGCAGATCAGAAGATGAATTTGAATTTACTTGGAGAAAAATGAATAAGGAGTGGGGCACTGAGAATAATAGTTGGCTTCAAAGGTTGTATGACTTGAGATATAAATGGAGTTCAGCTTTTGGTCGTGATATTTTTACTTGTGGTATAACATCAAGTCAAAGGAGCGAGAGTACTAACAATGTCTTCCAAAAAATGGCGGTTAAGACATCGAGTTTTGTATTATTTGTCCACTACTATGAAGAACAATTGAAACATATGAGAGAGACTGAAGGTCAAGATGATTATAGTTCTCGTGGACAGCCTACGTTGCATGTTATGCATAATGGGATATTGAAACATGCTGCTTCAGTATATACTCGGGCCATTTTTAAGAGGTTTTATGAGGAATTTTTGCAAATTGTCTCCCAATATATTTCAAGTACTACTTTCGATGGGTTTGTTTATGAATACACTCTCAAGTGTAAGGAGATTCAAGGTGAACATATTGTCAGATTCAATCCTGTTGACTTTTCCATTTCTTGTGAATGCAAGTTATTTGAATCAAAAGGGTGGTTGTGTCGCCATGCTTTGCACGTGTTGAATGCAAACCTATCAATTTCAGTTATTCCATCTGCTTACATTTTGAAAAGATGGACTAAAGGTGCGAAACAAGGATATATGAATGATGAACCTCATGAAATGTCAGCAGGTCCATCTACTTCTAATAGATTTTCCACATTGATGCAAGATACTTTTGAAGTGATGAGTTTGAGAGCCCAAGATGAAAATACAATGAGAATAGCGAAGAAGAACTTAAATGCAATAGTGGCTGAAATTTCATCATACAACTCAAGCGTGGCTATAACAGATGGTGCTACTGATGATAATGATAATGATGTTTCTTTGTGTGAAATGTTGGTATTGGACCCCCTTCAAAAGAAAGGAAAGGGAACAAGTTATGGAAGGCTTAAAGCCTCAAGTGAGAAAAAAAAAAAAAAACTAAGAAAATAATACCCTCGGCGCCAATAGAAAGTCAAGGTGAGCTAATTCTGATTGACATAGAGTTTTAGTTAATATGTTTAGTTTATTTTTATGCTATATGATGCCAATTAATATATTTCTTATTTTGTAATGTAGAGTTGATACCTCATTCAACACACGTGGAAACTCATTTATCGGATTATTCAAGAAATGCAAATCAAATTCAAAATGCCTTTTGTCCTGGCAACATTGGTGGTCCTTTAGTAAATCTTAATTTTCATAATCAGGTGTGTCTCTCTGAGTTCAACATTTGTTTTTACATTCTTCTAATTTGATCAATATTTTTTATATATACATAGATGCAACCATCATACATTATGCCGCCAGGGATTACAAATGAGTTTTTCCCGATCACTAATCAGGTATATAGTAGTCTGGGTTACTAATTTAATTTTTTACCTCAATTTTAATGTCCCATGAAAGCATTATATTATATTATATTATATTAATGAGTTCATTTTTTTTTTATAGATGCAACAATCATATATCATGCCACCAAGGATTATGAATGGATATTCGCCATTCACTAGTCAGGTACCTATTATGAAAATCATTTGATATTGCAGTATTGTTTCATCTTTAGTAAACTATTTTAATGTTTATTGATAATGTTTTTTTATTAATAGATGGTGGAGTATCATAATAGATTCCATCAAAACATTTTGAATCAGGTACTAATCGTTTCACTTTTGTTGACTTGCATTTTTTGAGATAATATTTATGCATGCCCATTGTTTAGAAAATTGTGCATTTTTATCAAAATATATTTTATTCCTTTGTACAGGGGTCATCTAGTTCTTTTCAACATCCTAAGTTGAATGAATTGAACGATTCTGAAGGCGGAGACAATGCATGATCACACAAAAATTCATAAGGAGGCGAAAGATAGCAGCATAATCGTTTTTTTATGCTTGTTAGAATTATTCTGTCTTCCATGTTTGGGAAGCTTGAGACTTGAAGGATAATGAATAAGGCATATGCTTTTGTGTTGAGCAGTTAATTAAGTATATAAGATAATGTGTTAAAAAGTCATAAGTTGATAAAAACATGTGGTTTTCGTGTGTAATTGCATATGCTTCTACCAACACGGTTATTGCTTTTTATGCTCGTAAGAATTCCCTCGTCTTTAGTGTTGTTTAGGAAGCTCAATTGTCGAGCACCTATCTTTTTAATGTGTGGTTAGAAAATGCCGAAGACTTTGTACCCAAGAGATTCACCAACAATGGAATAGACGCGGAAAGGCATCATTTCGAGCTGCTTCCTTTCGGTTTAGGATGTAGGGGGTGCCTCGGAATTCTGTTAAAGCTTTCGGGAATAAATTTGTACGTGTTCTCGTACTCAAAATTAATCTATTAAACTTTGCACGCACCTAGATTAAAACCCCATTGTGTTATTGAGCAAAAAGAATTTAGCGTCCAAACCCGATACCTCAATTTTTCTCAATTTCTTGCCCAACAACCATTTTTTAACTATTTTTTTTAAAGCTTTCGGAAATAAATTCGTACGTGTTTCCGTACTCAAAATTAATCCATCAAACTTTGCAGGCACTTACTTTAAAACGTCATTGTGTTATTGAGCAGAAAAAAAATTGGTGTCCAAACCCGATACCTCAATTTTTTCTCCATTTTTTGCCGAACAACCCTTTTCCAACTCTTTTATTTTTTTTGTTAAAGCTTTCCGAAATAAATTCGTACGTGTTTCCGTACTCAAAAATAATCCATCAAACTTTGCACACACCTAGTTTAAAATCTCATTGTCTTATTGAGCAAAAGAAATTTGGCGTCCAAACCCGATACCTTATTCTAATTAATTTTCGTATTGCTCCTACGCAACTCCTTTTCATTTTATTTTCCACCTCTGATTTGATTTAGTGGAAAAACTTAATGCCAAGTTGCCAAACGGTCTAGCTAAAGGTTTTTCCTAAGGAAAAAAAAAAAGTCAAACTAAAATGATCACGAAAGTCGCTAATTATTTTGTCTGGAAGAGAAAGTTTGGGGCATGTGTACTCTTCTAGGTGGCCCGCCATGGGATTGCCGGGGGGCCAAGATGAGCTTGCGACCTTTGCTACAACTCACTAACACCAAACAAGACAATTGGCAACTTTAAGCAATCTGGACATCCACATGCTATAAAGGAATTGAAACCTTATATTATTCAAAAATCTGAGTTATGTACCGCTATAGTTGAGATTCACGAGTGTCAGTTTCAGAGATGTCATGAATGCATTTACAACGGTGGTTGTTTATTCACAAGGCAAAAAATCAAAGTAGACACTCTTCCTATCTGACCTCACTCATTTCATCTTCCTGCTTGAGCTAGCTGAATAATCAAATTCTTAAACCATGATTATTCCATCTTTGTTCAGTAGAAATGAGGACCGGTGGGTTGTTTAAATGGTGCAGCTTGTTTTCACGGCTTAGTAATCCTTCATCCGCGTGATTGATTGTGACATTCTTCTGTCTAGGATGTGCGGTGCCAACCAGAACAAAGGGAGGAAATATGCATTACTAGAACGAGAAAGACAGAATTTCCATATAACCGAGCCACATTTCTCACTCTTATCCTGCATGTAGCTACATCTAGGTCCAGTAATGTGCTGGCTAGTTTCTCCAATCACTAGCTGAAAAGCAACCATTCCAATCCAAAACACAAAACATATTTATGATATGATACTTTGTGTCATTTATTCGTTCATTCATTTGCAATCTGACAATTTCTACGTTCTTCTGAAAATGAGAAATAACAATGGTGTCAGAAGCACAGATAGCATGTCACGAGCCAATCTCACAAGTATCCTATGTCGACCTTCAATATGAAAAAAGCAGCAGCATTTGGAGATGATGGACTCTCACAAAGATAATTCAATACTGTACATCGAATGGATACATTCTTAATGCCCAGCTTACAGCTCAACTATTCTTATGTAACTTTTTCAATGTGCAACACTAAAATGAGCTACATGATCCAGGCAACAGGCACAAAGCAGTCTCTGTGGCGAGAAGGGGGCATCCATATTTTAAAACACATTACCCTGACCAGAGTTCCCATGCCTCATGACTTGACCGTCAACTAAGACCATTCAATGAGACCACACCCATAGATGTGATTAACCTTGAAACCAGAAAGACCAGATAAATTGACTTAAGGCCGATCCCCAACATCTTGTTCGGTCGCATGTCATGTTGGGGCAAGATGATGAGTGACCAAAGAATTCCGCTCATCAGAAACCCCAACGTGTAAAATAGACTGCTATCATGGGGGACTACAAATGATGCAGGTCTACTAGACCAGGCTCCAAGAAACAGTGAAACTCCCAGACCAGCAAGTGTGTTAAACATAGGCCCAGCATATCATCTCCAGTGAAACCCGACATTGCAATCTGCACACCATCTCCACCATTCATTGCCGATGCTACATTTGACATCAGATTACCCATAGAGTTTCCCCAGGCCAAAACTGTCAAACCAAGGATAGAAGGATTTATGCCAAAAACAACACCCAGAGCTACCAGCAAAGAAACAAGCTCGTTTGCGACTATGTAGAACCAGATTATACTCATGAAGAATCCCCCAAAGACCCAAGGAAATAAGAACTTGCGTGGTGGTTGATCAGCTCTGGTGTACACATATGCAAAAACACCAAGTACGCCCCCAGCACATATGCCAATAGCATATGCGATTTCTCTGCTCAGATTTCCAACATCGTCTTGCGTGTTCCATAAAAATGCCAAAAAAAAAAGGTGCTAATGAAGCACTGGCGACAGCATATGTCTTTGACCATCTTTCTTCCTCGACTATAGGGATTGTCAGCCGCCTTGGTAGTGTCAGCGGCATCTCCAGTAGAGAAAATAATTTCGACCATGTGAAGGAAGAATTTCCATTGGCCATTTCATCATCATTCCAACCCCACAACTGCTTTGGGCTATCCGGATTCACTTTGACAGCCTCATTTGAATAAATTGCAACATTTGAAGCCCACATCCAGTGCGGCAACTCGCTTTGCAGATGAGGTACATCACCATCAGAGTTTGACTCAATTAGTGAGGCATAAATAGATTCGTCTTCCTCACTTCCTTGAGAAAAGATCCTTCCTCTGACAGGAAGTGAGGAAGACGAACCTCCGCACCAGTGTAGCTTAATCTCAATCTCATGAAACGAACCTACCCATGATGCATCATCAAGCTAGAGTACACTTGCTCATCACCATGGAACAGAAATAAGAAAGAAGAATCCGTGACACCAGAAAGAGAGAGAGAGAGAGAGAGAGAGAGAGATGGACGACGTCTACCTGGCCGCGAAGGAGACAGAGACTCGGAAAGAGGTTGCTCGCGGGGTTGGCCAGTAAGGGCGCTTCGCAGAGGAAAGAGGGAGAGAGCGGAGCGGAGGTCGCGAGAGGGAGGCGAAGGGGCGCCGGCGTCGGAGTCGGGGGCGACGGACTCCGACGCCGACGGAGGCAACCGGCGGAGGTGGAGGGCCGTCGGCGTCGCGTTTCGCGTACGGCACCAGCTTCTCCAGCAACCTCGCCTCCGAGCCTTCCAGTGTGTGGGGGTCTCGCTCGGCGGGCGACGCTCGCCGATGTTGAAGGGAGCTCGAAGAGGCCTGCTTCTCCTCCGCGTGCTGCATCTGCGACCCTGGGAACGCCGGAACGAACGACGGAGCAGCAACGAGCCCCAAGAGAGAAGCGAACGAGCACCGGAGTAGCAGCGGCCGTAGTGTGGTTCGTCGGCGACGGCAGGGGAACGAGCGCGGAGAGAGAATTTCAGATTCAAAAATTCGAAAGGAAAGAAATGGAGAGGGACGTGCGTCCGAACGGCGTTTTCTTTCTCAAACGAAGGAAAGAGAAAAACGTCCGCAATAAATGCTCTGACAGGAGAGAGAGAGAGCGTGCAGGCTAGGAGGAGAGAGAGCATCCGCAGGCTACGAAGAGGAGAGAGAAGGGAAGAAGGCAGAAGACACAAGTGGGGCCCACCCCTCCACATGGCATCTCGTGAGTGGCCGGGGACCACGCTGACGTGGAGGTCCCGGACCACCCAATATTTTCTCCCTCACAATGGCTTTTTCTCCCGCGCCTCAAATTGGGACAATGGAGTCCTTTTCCTTTTGGGTCCAGGGTGTTCTGCGGACCACGGTTAATAGTTTTAGGTGAATGTGAGCCATTCAAATTTGGGAGTGGCGTTGGCATCATCTCAAGAAAAAAATTTCATTTTTTGTCAAATCTCGAACAGGATAATGAAAATAAGGTCCCAATTTTAGACCTATTCTTATGGCAGCAATGCAAACTTTACTTATCTTCCGGAGATAACATCATAAGCCGTGAAAATGGCACCACAATATCTCCATAGTTAGAATTTAAAACATTATAAGTAGATAATCATCACTATAGTGTATATGTCAACATTTTAGTAATCTATTAATTTATCAACTTCTTTGAAGTGCTACCCTCATGATGCTGCAAGCTTTAGAATGTTCAGTGACAATAGCATTCCCATTTCAAATGGATCAAAAAAATCATCATTAACATGACCTTGAGGCATTTGAGCCTTCCTTCAATACCGGGGAAACATTGAAGGAACAAACGAAAGAGTGTAAAACAAAATTTTCAATGCACATCCAGTTTAATTTTTGACAAAACAAAAAAATTTCTCGAGGGGTTACCGAGGCCACATACATCATATCTCACTTTTGACGTCCGAATTTGGTGGACCGAGAATGAGCCGACCCTCTCTCTCACACACAGAAAAACAACACTCTAGGTCCAAAAACAATTACTGGTGTGCCATTGTTGGGCTAGTCGAAAGGTTTAAGACAATTACTGGGGTGCCATCGTGGGTCCGTGCAGATGCCTTGTCCCTATCTCTTCCATCTTTTCATGCGAGACGCCTAGCAACCGTCAGAATCCATGTCAGGACACGACACGGACTTTCCTGTTGAGGATGTAAGCAATGACGTCATACGAACCTTGGAGAAGATGCAAAAGTATCACATCATTGTGGGGAGGAACTTTGGCAGCATCCTGCAACCACATCTTTAACTCGCTCAATGCGAGGCCAAAACGGTGTTGTACAAAGAACATCCTTTACTCAATAATTTCATACAAAATTGCACATTTTCGCACATATCCGTGAGTTTACGTTCCATTTCTATTTTTTAAATATGAGCTGATTTCATCCATTAACTTTCAATCTAAATATGTATCCACCCCATTTTTCTAGTCTTTTCAAAGACAACATAAATTCCATATTCAGTCACTTATTTTTTCCTAGAAAAAATGTTGGACGTTACCATTTTGAAAATATCTTATCAAGCTATATATAAATAAAAATCTTATTGATTGAGATGTCGATGTTCTAATTTAATGAGGTAAAATTAAAAATGTCAATGTGAACGAGAAGGGCACGCCAATGCAATTTAGATTCAAATTATATCGAGAAGGTGTATTGAATTGACTATGAGAAGTGAAGAAAAGAGATGTGAAGAGAAATATTTTCCCTTGCTGCTTAGAAAGCACTGATCTAAGGTAGTAAATAAAAATATTTCGGATCATCAAAAAACAATTTTGGATATATGATCTCATGATGCATACAAATCTATTTATAAAATATAGTTACATGCAAAAAATAAATGTTAATTATGTATCATTATCTAAAACCTATTTGTGCGAAGAAATTTTTATTTCGCGGATGTACGAAATAAAAGCATTTTGAAGAGGATATATGTTTTTTTTTTTTTTAAGATACATGGTCGGTATGTCTTTTTTTCCTCGACGGCAAACGACGTACGAAAAAGGACGGCGGACGACGACGGGCAGCGGGGAAATGTCGCGCGGTACGACCGGCCTGGGCAAAGCTGGCAGCAGCTGGCGACGCTGCTTAAAAGGGAGGAGAGGTTGGATCGAAAGGGAGCTTCGGCTGAAAAATCCAGAGAGAGAGAGAGGGAGAGTTCCGACGAGAGAGCCGCGAGTGAGAGCGAGGGAAGAGAGTCGGAGCAGAGACCGCAGGCCACCGCGCCTGAATCGCTGCCGACTACCCGCCGCTGTGCCTCCTTTCCTGCGCCGAAGCTCCGGTAAGCCTCGACCTATTTTGGCCCTGTTTTGGCGGGCCGGGGCGGAGCTCGCGGTCGCCCAGCTCACACGAGCTCCAGCCCCGACCATCCTTTGTCCAGCTACTGTGTGTATCGTTGTCTGTTTGTCGAGAGTTCCGTCGAGAATCCCGGTTGAAGTTGAGCCGGAAACCTCATGATTCGCGAGCCCCCTTCACCCGTTCGACGAAATGCTAAGCGAGATCTAGTTTTCATTCTCCCGTTTTTGGCCGAAATCGAGTTGGCCGTGCACGCCGTGATCTATGGGAATGTTCCAGTGGTGTTGGGCGACCTTGGGCGTCGGCCGTGTAGTCGATCGCCACGTTTCCATCGTCGCCCTAGTTTGTTCGGTGTTTGGCCGTGGTGTGGCTCTTGGCCGGCGGCGGGGAGGTCGGCCGACGAGTGGCGTTCGGAGTGGATGACGCTGGGTGGTAGCTCGGCGGTGTCCTGAGCGCCGGCGAGCGCTTGTCTAAGTGGCGTCGGTTCGGGTGAGGAGCTTCGGTGAAGAAGAGCGCAGGGGGAGGCGTGCTTCGGGAAGGAGAGAACAGGGAGAAGAAGAGAAAATAGAAAAATAAAAGAAAAAAGAATTAAAATAATGAATTAAAAAAAAGATTTAAAATTTTAGTTTTTAATTTGAAGCGGTTGATATCCCGGTAGGCAGATCGGGTTATCGCGTTAGACCGGTTTTTTTTTTTTTTTTTTTTTTGAGCAAGCGTTAGACCGGGTTCACGGGTCCGAATCTCTTTTCCCGAATATAATAATAATAGAAATTTTATTTAAAAGTTAGTTTAAAATTTATAGTTGCTATTCATTTTTATGTGGGTCCCATCCACCGTGAGAGAATTGTCGCTCACCACAGTCGACTTCGATCGGCAGTGGAAATAGAGGGAGGAGAGAGGCGAGCTCGAAAGAACTCAGATAATTTCTCTATTTTTTAAGTTTTAATACTATAAAAAAAATTTAAAATTGATAAATTTGTGCCATATTTAACCTAAATTAATTTTCGTGTAACAAGACTTATATTTCTCCATCGCTTACAGACTTTTCATCAATGAGAACCACATGGTATAAGAGGCCTCTGCAACATAAGCCGATTGACATAAGAGCTTCCACTTTATAGGAAAGTTGAAAGTCTCTTTTGCATTGTCCCTTTATTTTGTTGCTGAAAGACTGTAATCAAGAGAGCAACCCAATGGTGATGCAACCAAGTGAAGAACAAGGAAATTTGAATCATGCAGAACTAGCAGAAGGTACATGTTGAAGTTCCAATCGAGAAAAAATATGGTATAATCGAGGGAGTTCCAAATATGCTGGAACTTGTATTTTCTCATTTTTTTTTTTTTTTAATTTTTTTTTTTTTTATCACCAAACACACATAATGCTGACCTTGGCTAGAAAAAAGGGAAAAAAAGTATGCGAAGGACTAAGTGCTCACTCTTTTTCCTACAGATATTGAAAATGTTTGTCTAAGCGTTGGATCAGCTACTTCTAAATCCAGAGGTGCTTCAGGTGCGTTATCCCTCGAAAGAGTTATTTCATTGTGAAATCTCAATCTTCATGAAATTGTTTTTTTCTGGATTCTTCTCAATATCTGCAAGGAAAACGTATTGACAAAATGGCCTGAAATCTTTGGATCTATTGCAGAAATATCGAAAGAGGAAGTGGATGGACACTATTACCGACCATTGTTGCAATCTGCATTGAAGGGTGATTGGGAATCTGCTAAAAGATTTCTTGAACGAGATTCCGCTTCAAAGACGGCCAAAATAACAAGCAAATCAGAAACAGTGCTTCACATAGCCACTTCGAGTGCGCAGGACCAATTTTTCGAGAACCTGGTTGAGCTCTATTCTCCGGACATGGAAACACTTGAAATGGTTGATTGTGATGGCCGCACAACGCTCCACATTGCTGTCCTGCGTGGAAGGATAAGGATGGTCAAGGCATTAGTTAGAAGTAATCCTAAGTTGACGCAACTTGCGGATAATGAAGGACGTGTTCCTTTGGGAATATCTGCTCTGGAAGCTTCTATGCATAAGGAGATCACTTGGTTCTTGGCGAAAAATACGACAGACGATGGGCCAAGTCATCCCTTCAGCAGTCCCGATGCAATTGAGACATTTATAAATCTCACCGACGCTGGTCATCATGGTAAGATCACCTTGACCATTTATCTCAATTCCATCTATTTTTAGCTTCGTTCTAGACTGGCTTAGTTTCCTGATCAACTTTGCTGGTGAATGCCAATAGATATCACCCTTTATCTAGTCGGGCGGTACCCTCACATTATGACCATGAGAAGTACAAAGCATGAGAATGGAAGCGTTAATATACTGTGGGCGTTGGCGATGACGGAATCCCACTTTCGCAGCGGAACCAGGCTCAGTGTTGTGGAAGCATTGATATACCGATGTCCGTACTTTCTGCACTCGCATTCATTACTGATTCCTTCAAAAAGATCATACCTGGCTCATCAGTCATCACCTGCTCTTTTGTTTCTGAACTAAAGGTATTCCGGTGGATTTGAACTACAAACCAACAGATAAAAATTCGGATCCGGGTGGGTATGCATTTTTGCTGTTGGGCATTATTTTAGGACCTTTCATGATTTTGAGCTTTTAGTCATTAGACTGATTCCCCTCGTGAAGAAGCTCCTCCGGCGCGGCCGCGGCTGGGAGACGCCCGAGCTCGGCGACGAAGCAGCCGGTACTCCTCTCCCGCCTCTCGCATTCTTTCGCGCGCGTTTGTGTGAAGTCGTCGTCGTTGTTTGACCAGTTCGCTGAATTTCCTCCGTTGGATTTGATTCGGTGATGCGAGTGCAGTTCATTTCGTGGCGACTCTGGCTGATGGGACTAGGTTCGATTCCAGCAGAGATAGGGATGAACCTCTGACGCTGAAGCTTGGTCAGGGTGAGGGTTTTTCGCTCGATGTTTTGGCTTGCCTTGCGCTAGTTATTCATTTGGCGGCGAAGAATTTGTTCTGGTTCCGGTCTGAATTTGTTTTCGTCTGTTTCGAAGGTCAATTGGTTTCTGGTTTGGACCATGGGATTATTACAATGAAGGAAGGGGAATGTGCCTTGTTTACCGTGCCTCCTGAACTGGGCTATGGAGCTGCGGGCCGCGAGGGCGTTCCTCCAAATGCGGCTGTGAGGTTTGAAGTCAAGCTGATTTCATGGATCAGAGTGGTGGATATTTGTAAAGATGGGGGGATTGTGAAAAAGATTTTGGTAAATCAACGATGTTAACACAAAACTAACTAATGAACACGGAGCTGACATAATATATCACTTAATTTTTTATACTATCTACCAATTGCAATGATTGCCAACAAAATATCTTAAAATATATGTGAATATTCAACGAAACATCACTTATGGAACAATCTATTTCCGCTCAGAGTCCTTCCCTTTTTATATGCGATGCTTACTTAAAAAATAACATCCACAATCGGTCGCATTATTATTCACCAAATAAGTTCACCTTTTTTTTTTTTTGCTATATCATTTTTATTTTTTGACAATCAATAGCCCAACTTTTATTAATATACTAGAATGATCATTAATTAATGAAAATGATTAATATTTTAATAATTAAAAAAATTATTCAAAGTTGAAAATAAATTTAAAAAAATCTTTAGCCAAAAGTTGAGCTTTGCATCTAATCTATAATCAAATTCTTTTAATATAATTTATTCTCAACATGAAAATGTAAATGTACTAGCAAAAGAAACCAGAAATGATTGTTTCTTTGTAGGATGTATTCTGGTTCCTTATCGTAGCTTTACTTGACAATGGCTTGAAATTGAACCATCGATCAGTTATCTCCTGAGAACCACATATGATTCAATCAAGTGCATAAGTATCATATAACTTAATTGACTGGACAATGTAACAAACGAATTACGAGGTCTTACAATGATTTCATATCCAGTGACTAGATTTTCTTTGCAACTTGATTGCAGGGCTTCAATGTTTTACAAGGTCACTTTGGAATATTGTCAAAATTGTAGGTATGCTTCCATTTTGTCAAGATACCGTCTCTATTTTTGTCCCTCTCTCTCCAACTAAAAGTCTACGGCTTGTTTGTTTTGACTTCTTTTATAAGTAGAAAAAAGCTCCTACTTAATTCTTTGCCAAAAAATAAATAAATTCTTTACTATAATTTGGAAAATAATTTGTGTTAGGCCCAATGCATGTCTCAGAGAATTGTCACACATTCATCATTGAATGAGTAACATATATGTTTAGAGTTAGTTTTGTAATTTAGTTTTTCCACGTATTAACCATCCAACAATAAATGAGTAACTTATTCTCTACACCGTCAATGGATCTAATAAAAACCTTTAAAAAAATTATTCAACTTCAAACAAAGTTATATATGATTTTCCTTGTTAATACTTTTATACTTTGAAAGATTTCAGATATTCTTTGCTAAAAAAAAAAAAAAAAAAGATTTCAGATATTCATCAAATTCTAAAGTGACAAAATTGAAAAAAAAAAAAAAAGTGAAGAAATACGTGGCTATAACGTATCAAAGAAAAAAATTTTAAAAAAAAAAAAAGATTGCTTATATTGCAAATTAAAATGAATGAATGAATGATTTTTTTTTTTTTTTTTATTGTTCATGAAAATGTTTAGATATAACTTATCATCGATAAAGAAAACATTTTCTAGTGACTAAATATTTCAAACAATACGAGGGATCAATTTTAGGAAACTGTTTTTCAAATCATTCATTTTCCACGAAACAAACATAATTTAAATATTATTTTCTTTGAATGCTACTTCATCTCAATACAACACGAAATAATATGTTGAGAGGGTGCAGAAATTGGACATGAGATCGGAGGCAAGCCCCCCACGTTATTGATTTGTTAGAGACAGATAGAATGGAGAAATAATTTTTTTTCTGCATAAATAACAAACGATGAATATGATCTTTTTTGTTACTAGTTGCTACGCGTATTTGAATAATATTATCTAAGTTAATTTTATATATGTAAAGACTACTGTGATTTACTTTAGCTCGATAATCGTCATTAGTGTAATAATTTTCAGAGTTGTTTTATCAGGTTATCTCTTATAATTATATTCTCTTTATTATGATTAACATTATAAAGCCTCATTTGAACTTTAAGGAAGATTGCTTTCTTCAGTTACCTTCTAATCACTTCTACTATCTTCACATCCAATTTTTTTTTTTTTTTCATCCAGACTTGATATAAGCCTTTTCTTGGAAATTGCCAAAAATGATTTTATATCTTTTTATTTTTACTTCGCATCAGCAATTACTAAAACCCACACTTTGGAATTGAGGACTGAATCCCAAAGGAGAAAAAGAAAATCAAAATAGCTTACCTAAAAGATTTATAAAAAAAAAAGAAAAAAAGAATGAGATCGTTTGCCCAATCACCCGGCAACCCAAGCTCTAAATGAGGGAAATTATGACAATTAGTAAACTGTCGTTAGATGCAATTTGGTGTCTAAAAAGAATTTGGGACCTAGAGCTGGAGAACTTTTTTCCTAATCCAATGGCCGCCCCTTCGTTTTTCATTTTCATTTTCTTTCTTTTTTGTCGACATTTTGTAGTTCCTACGATTAAGAGAGTTCACGAGGTGAAGATGAGACACAAGACAGCAGTCGAGTTGGCAAAACAAGTTTGCATGGCCGTATCTTGCATGAAGACAACTGAGATCACTGATTTTTTCCGAGAGGAGGTGTGGGCAGGCCCGCCGCTTCAAGCTACAGCCAAGGGAATCAGTGAAATCGTGAAGCTATGTATTCAATTTTTTCCGGAACTTTTTTGGATTTCGCCTAATTGTAAGAGTTTGATGACTCGTGCGATCGAGTATCGCCAAGAAAGGACTCTCAGACTCTTTTTGAAGTTAAGCTCGACCGCTGAGTTGTCATTAGTCCTGGGGCCTACATGGGACGATTCAATAAATATGATGGATGCAGCAGCATCGTACTACCCTAGTTTTGATGCTATGACTAACGTGACTGGGGCAGTTTTTCAAATGCAAAGAGAAATCCAATGGTATGAGGTAAGTATCTTTCATTTCATATATTTACTAACGATGCTTGATGATAATTATCATAGAATCACGTTATTTTCACTCCCATTTTGATTAAAGCATTCCTTTTTTTAATTGCCATAGCAAAATATCCCCCTCTTCAATGTAATGTTTCTTTCCCTTCAATCTAATTACATCTTCTTCACTTTTAGACTCATATTAAAATATTTCACAAGAAAATTTTAAGTATATTTTAAAATTTTGATCCTCTTGTTATAAGATTGAATCTATTATCAATATTAATTACTCTCCTCATGGTAGAAGCAGTACACTAAGAAGTTTTCTTCCTTTTTTCTTTTTTCCCTTTTTTGCTTATCTTTTGTTTCGATATGATCTAGATATAAACATTTGACTTGACCTTCAAGCAATTTCGCATAAGTGTTGGTTAAGTCATAATCTCCTTGATATATTCCCTCGTTTGTTTCTTTGAAAATTTTCAGTTCTTTATTCACTTACTGAAACTCATCCGAAACTCCTATTTGTGAGTTATATGCATAGGCTGTGCAAAGCTGGGTTATGCCTAGCATGAGAATTGACTACATCTCGGACATTGAGGAGAAGGAGAAAACATGTTGGACTAGATTCGTGGAGAACCACAAAGACTTGCTTGAGAATGGAGAGAAATGGGTAAAGGACACAGCAAATTCATGTATGCTCGTCTCAACTCTAATTGCCACAGTATTGTTTGCTGCTGCATTCACTATACCTGGAGGCAATGACAACAATACTGGAGTACCCTTGTTGTTAGGACAGGACTCTATCTTGGTTTTTGCAATTTCGGATTGGTTAGGTTTGTTCTCCTCTGTGACGGCTATCTTGCTATTCCTAGCCATCTTAACTTCACAATATGAGGCACAAGATTTTCTCTACTCATTGCCTAAGAAGATCATTATGGGCCTTGTTTTTCTGTTCCTCTCCTTGGCTTTCATGCTGGCGGCCTTCGCGGCAACTCTCACAATTTTGCTAGATAAGAGACTGGAGTGGGTCCTCATCCCCATTATTTTGCTGACCTTTATCCCAGTGGCTTTATTCTTAGTACTACAGCGTCCCCTGCTATACCAAATGATTAAATCCACTTACGGACGAAGCATCTTTCGTCCCGAGAGCATTTGGTAGTGAGGTGTAATTATTGGACATGATCATGTGATTAACAAATTTGATTTGAGTTTGTATGTCTTCATTATAATTGGTTGTTTAGAGCGGGGCCAATGTGATACTTTCCTCAAAGTATTTGAACAACTACTATGCATTATGTTTCCCTACCTTGTTACCAAAGATCTATCTATAGAATGAAATGATCAATTTAAAATTTCAGCCTATAGATACTTCAAAATTGAATCTACATATACATAAACAATTTTTATTTTTTAAATTCAATACCAAAATATGTTCAATCTTGGAATATAACTTTTTAAAAATTAGTTCTTTTTAGCCTTTTGTTTTAAAATTTAGATGCAAAATTTTTTTCTATCAACTTAAACATCTAGCTTCTAGGTATTTCAAAATGTAATCTATATAAATGTTGACACTTAAATTTTGGTGATCCGATCATTTATTTATTTTATCCCTGAAAAAATATTAATTGCATATAGATTCAAGTGCATTTATTTTTTAATTTACATTTTTTGCATTTTATTGGATCGGCAGTGAATGGATTTGAATTAGTGGCAGGCCGGAGTAAGCCCACGAAACAAGTAAATTGGCCCGAGCCCATTTTTCTTTTAATGACAAAAATTACCTAATGGAGATTTGAAATGATATTACGATGGATTTTTGGAATTTAAGAAAATTGGGTTGCAATCTTATCTTTAGGCGATAAAATCAGGAGATGTGGAAAATAAAAAAAGTGATATTACGTGCGAAAAGGAAATCTTCACAGATGTTAATTTGAAAAGGAAATTAAAAGCCTAATCTTCAACCTATAAAAAGGTTTTTCGCATAGGGTTTCGGGGGAGGCCACACATATTGAATACATGGCCATTGAGAGAAAAACGTGAGTGAGGGCAAGACTTAGATTGAAAGAGAGAGAGATCCTTACATCTTGAGGACGACTCCTCTGGACGACGAATATTTTACCCTTCCGATATTGCGCACGGACATGCAAAGCCCACGCCCATATCACGACTAGCTGTTCCCGCGACGGATATCCCAGGTCATCCAGAAAAATGCAGCGTTCCTTCCAGTCGCGATCTCGAGTTCAAGGGCTTCGTCAATGGGAACCCTTGCCTAGCCGTGGAATATGATTTGCCGGTCGCATGGAAGTCCCTCAACGTGAAATCAATGAAATTCACCGGGTGTGGTGATCAAAGAATCGGAGATCAGAAAGCACAACTACGCTCGTGAAGGAAGGAGGGGAGGGCCAATAAAAAATTCTACTTTGGTCGCATAGGGGATGTTCTTCTTTGGCCTTTTCTTTTTAGATTATGTTTCATGGTTTCACTGTTCTCTCCACTCCATAATGGACACCTCACTTTTCAAAGATCTCTTTTTTTTCTTGGGCGGTGCTAATGCGATCTGCTTGCCGCTCATGAATTAACGCTGCTTCCGACGTTCCTGCAGTCCTGGCAGTTACCAATCGACTTCGATTTTCATTGGTGAAAGTTCATCAATTGTTTTGTTGCCCTGCCATGCTGAGCCGTGAAGCCTCGACGTGAGCTACTTCGACACCATCCTTTGGCCCGACGTCAAGACAAGCTACCGTCCCGTTGGGCTTATCCCTGAACCAAGCATCCCGTGAAGTTTCTATTTTGTAGGTTTGTTGATCGTAAGCATCACCGAGAGACCCATCGGCCAGCATCACTATGAACCACCACGTGACCCGTCGCCACTCAAGTCACCACCGTCAGTTGCGCCATTGGCCATCATTTGCAAGCCATCCATCGACAAATTTCAATTTTAAATTATATCCGCAAATTAGGTAAAAAATCTCATCCAAATTTGATTTAGATATCATATTGCCTAGGTTGATGAGATTGATATCTAATTAAATCTTTTTGAGTAATAGGCATAATGTCAATTAGGATTTATTGCCTACTTCGCAACCGCACGTCAATTTTTTATTCCATCTATAAGGTTTTAGATGGAATAATTAATTATGTGGGAATAAAATTGATATCTTGATCTTTAAGGCTTAAGATCAATTTATCGATTATATTAGCGAAATAATCAAGTTTGATTAGATATCGTTTCCAAATTCAAGTGATGGATAATATTTTTGATGATTCTGAATGGCTTGGTTCTTGTCTCGTCTTGATTGTTTTATTTATCTTAAAATATGGTTGAGTTAGAATATTGCATGCTTTAGGGTTATTTGCATATTTAGATTAAGCATTTTATTTATCATGAACTTTCGAAATAAAAAAGATAAATTTAGGATGTTAGTTTTAAATTTGAATTGCATGTTTAATTATTTGGCAATTTTAATTTCGAATTTCATAAAAGAAAAAGGAAAAAATTTAGAATTAGGGCATCCTTTGTACGTCAGGATAAAATTGCATATTTCATTTTAAATTTAGATTGATTTAGATAGACTGCATCTTAGGTTAGAGATTGTTAAATTAAGATAATATCTTGGTTTTAATTAGGGTTTAGCCTGGCCTAATCCTTAATATAAATTGGATAGATCTTAATTTAGTTAGATAAATTTCACATTTTTCTAATTTCGAAATTCATAATAAAAAAATACAAAAAAAAAAGTCTTAGAATAAATGAGTTTCAATCCTTAGGATAGATTGTATTCTTTTGAGAAAAAGAAAATAACAAAATGTCATGTGCATGTCATTAGGATTAGATTCATGAATGCATGCCATTCAGTGGTTGTTGCTAGGTCCATTCAATTAGAAATTGCATTGCATTAGAACTAGGTCATTTAGTTAATATTGCATTGCATTTTGCATGATTCTCATTAAACAAGTGAAAACAAGAAAAAAGAGAAATTGCGTGTTAGTAAGAAATCATATCTAGGGTTAATGATGTGAATTTTAATCTAACCACGCAGATGCTTTCGTTGCTTTGAGGTAAGTTTTTTGCAATTTATTTATTTTTTATTTGGGTGTTAAATTGGTTGATTGCGCACCCACATGATCACCTCACATGTTAGGAAAATAGATTTAAAATCAATTTAGGCTACCTGCAAAAACATTTTTAGAAAATAAAATAATGGTACCGAAAGGGCATTAGAGAAACCTAGTGTAACCAAGTCCCCGTACCCATAGTCTCCGGTTTCGAGGAGTAAAGTAAAACTCCCGTTACTTTACTTGGGTTTCTAATCGACCCACCAAAAATAGATTAGTGGCGACCTTTGCCCGACACGTTTCGACACGCGTGTCCGGGAGGGAGCATAGACTGAGGCGAGGGCCGACCTTGTGATGTTGCGATGGATCCGACAAGGCTGCAACTGCGAGGGGGAAAGGACCAAAGGTGGGAGGAAGAGGAGAGGAAGGCGGTCGTGCGGCGAGCGGCGAGGAAGGAATGCGGCGAGGAGCAGCGAGCGGCGAGTGGCGAGGAAGGGGGTCATGCGGCGAGGAGTGGCTAGTAGCGAGCAGCGAGGAAGGGGGTCGTGCGGCAAGGAGCGGCGAGGAAGGGGGTCTTGCGTGCAGCGAGGAGCGGCGACCGGCGAGGAAGGAGGTCATGCGGTGAGTAGCAAGGAGGGAGGAGGAGAAGAGGAAGGGTCGCGAGCGGCGAGGAGGAGGAGTAAAGGAGCTAGGGTTTATGAGAAACTCAGAAAGTAATTAAAAAAGTGGGGTCTATGGGTACCTATCTTGGGGGAGGGAAAGTGACGAACAGATGGGGGAAATGACGGGGAAATGGACGATTGTGGGAGGGAAAGGAAAAAAAATAAATTTGGGTGGGGAAATGGACGGTGGTGGAGGGAGGAGGAAAGGAAAATAAATTTGAAGGGGGGGCGAATGGATAAGGAAAAGAAGGGAGTGGGGTGGACTCTAATGGGAATTTTTTTAATCAAAAAATAAATAAATGAGATTAAAAAATAAAAATAAATTTATGGGGAGGGGGATTTCGAAAAATAAATGTAAATTTGGGATAATGAAATAAAAAAAAAGTGTAAGATTTATTAATATTATTAGTATAAATTCATTATAAACTCTTTATTTAATTATTTATTTGTGAATTTGAATCAAATTAATTAAAAATAAAAATATTTATTTAATATTTAATGTGTCGGAACGTGTCAAAATTTTTACTTTTTGAGAAATGACGTGTCGCGTGTCGTGTTGTGTCGTATCGCGTGTCCGTGTCCGTGTCCGTGCTACATAGGTTGTCGGTCGTTGCCAATTGCTAGCCCGCCATTGGTCATTGGTCACCAACTGCCATCGGTCATCGCCGAATGCCGTTGATTGCAAATCCTCGACGATTGTTACAGTTTGTCGATCGTCATCAGTCATAGGTCACCACCGGCTGAAGCCAGTTGTCAGTCATCGTTGGTTGTTGGACATAGAAAAAAAAAAAAAGCAAAAAGAAAAAGAACAAACTATAAAATATAGAAAAAAAATCAGATTTTTTTAGAAGACTATAAAAACTGTCTGCAGTATTTTAGCAATATATATTTTTAAAAATTTATAAGAAACAAGTTTTTTTTTTTTAAATTGATTTGGGCAGGATATGGGTTAATCTGACCCATCTATTTTATAGGTCTACCAATGCCCAAGGTTCAAGGCTTGGTTCTCGTGGCATTATGTACACTATGACTCTGTTTGGAAATTAGGGATTTTGGGGGAAAAGATCATTTGAAATTTTTTTCCTTTTAGTGAGTAGAAAGAGGAGGAAAATTTAAAATTGTAAGAACCTTTTTTTTTTTTTTTTTTTGCACTTTTCAATTTTCATTGGCTCATGCTTCCAAGCATAATGAAATCAGAAAAAGACATTTGCCATGTGGTTGAGGTGTTAATGAAGATAAATACCAATGTTGTGTTTTCTTGTTTCGAGTCTATTTGATCAATTTTAGGCATAAATTGCTGAAGTGGATGCAATCGCTATACATGGTATAACCGGCTAACATGCACAATTTTTAATAACTTTCATAATATTTTTTTTTTCAAATTTTAAGTATTTTTTCCTTTTTTTCTTTTTTTGTTTCCCACTATGGTCAATGAGGGTCACTAGAGCTAATGAGCTCCTGGGCGAGGACCATGAAGCCCTCGCCGACCACTAGCGAGGGTCGCAGCCCTCATTCGGTCTCATCCAAATTTGGGCAATGCCATCATGGCTTCAGGCAAAGCTTCCTTGCCCAAATCTAGGCAAGTCTAGCCTTGCCAGCTACAGGCAAAGGCCACCTCACCTTAAGCTGGTGAGGCCATGGCCACGTTCGCCCAAGGCTAGCGAGGCAGCCTAGCTTGGGTGAGGCCGCCTTGCCGGTTGCCGATGAAGGCGGCCATGGCCTTGCCCATGCAAGGGTTTTCGTGGCCCTCGCCCAGTGGCCCAAGAGCTCCGACGACCCTCACCAGCTACAGTGGGAAACAAAAAAAGAATAAAAGGAAGGAAAACAAGAAAGAAAAGAAAAAATAAAGAAAAGCAAAAGCAAAAGAAAAGAACAATAAAAATCAATAAAAATTTGAAAAAATATTAAATATTATCTACATTAGCGCTAATCATACCACATGAAACTAATAACATCCACGTCAGTGATTTTTAGCTAATAATTGATTGGATGAACTTAATTGACAAAATATTCTAAGACTTAGTATTCAATTGATAAAATTAAATTGTTTAAAACTAAATTGGTTAAAATGTGATTGGTTTAAGAATTTTCTGACAATTTTCCCACTAGAATAGGCAGAAGAGATTGGATGTGGAGCCTATGAAACTTGAGAACGTATCTCCCACGAACAAGGAAGGACCTGCACTCTTTAGAGTTCAGGAGGGCTTTTGGCATAGGTGTTTTTTATGACAAAAAATCAATATTTGTGGGTCCACGCTCCTGAAGCATTTCGGGAGTGACAGGGAATGGGTACTATCTAATTACTTCCCTTGTGTCAATTTCAAATGACCCCTTAAGGTAATCATTCTCGTTCCAATCCTCAAGGATATGTGAATTGAATTGTGACTGTTATATGGAAATTTGGTTTATCTGTAATTTTTTTCTCTCCAAACTCAAATGCTCTGTACCGTTGCGTTTTAAAGATCTTAACCGTTGCTAGCATTCAAGCTACTTGCTTTTCCGATAGTTTCATGAACGAGTCCGTTGCTTGATAATGCTATTTGCCTCATGGTGGATAGATCGTTAAGTGATCTTTGATCGTGCTGTTTCATGCTTTCAACTGGAATAAAAATTATAAAAACAATTTTCATGTCCTCTGCAAAATAAGGTCAATTTTGGTCATTTTCAGTTTTAACGTTTAAAGATTAGAAAACACAATAACCAAAATTTCTACCAAATATATTTCATGGACAATTTTGGAGATGAAAACAAGAAATTGGAGAATTTCCTTTATATAACTATACTTGGCCTGAAAGCTGTCTCTTTGGAAAGATTCTACCTTTAATCAATTGAAGTTCTTTGCTTTTGCTTTCGGGCTTCGACAGAAGTGAGGTTCTTTGCTTTTGCTTTCAGGCTTTGACAGAAGTGAGGTGCTCATTTGGCTGATAGCTTATGACTAAAGGCATGCCAATTAGGCTGGCTGAGTAGCTCTCCCAAGCTAAAGAACCAACTTAATGTGATAAAGGGATGGAATGAACTCTAGTAAAAAAAAAGGATAAAGTCATCTTAAAGCAGTGGTTCCATCGTTAAGGAACGAACCTAATGATATGTAGCACTAGAGCCTGAGGCTACTTTACCACCACTACAGGTCTAGTTTATATTCTCATGGATAACTTTTTCTTTTTTCTTTAAATACACTCAACTAATCCAACCGATGTAAAGTGGAAAAAAAGATATGCTTGCTTGTTGTAATTGTAGATGCTCACCTTTACTTTGGGGGACGTACTTTTATATAAGGAAGGAATGAACTCCCCCTAGGGAGACTAAAACTTTTGATAACTGAACATCTTGTCCATTTTTGCATTCTCTGTTTACTTTGTTGTTGAAAGACTTTAACCGGGAGAGCAATCCAATGTTGCCAGAACCAAGTGAGAAACAAGGAAAGTCGAATCATGCAAAACCACCAGCAGGTATAGGTGATATGGTCTCAAATATGCTGGAACACGTATTTTCTCATATTGCTATGTCTTTGCTTTATCATCGAAAAACATAACCGACTTTGGCTTAAAAAAAGAAGAAGAAGAAGAAAAAAAATTGGTATGAGAAGGACTTTGTGCTCACCCTTTCTCCTACATTTATTGAAGATGTTCGTTTAAGCGTTATATCAGATCCTTCTCAATCCATAGGTGCTCCAGGTGCGTCATCCCTCAAAAGTCATTCCATTGTGAAATTAATATTTGGGGCGGATGTTGATAAAATTGTTCTTTTCTGGACGCTTCTGAATGTCTGCAAGAAAAATGTACTAAAAAAATGGCCATACTATCGGAGAAGGAAGTGGCTGAAGACGATTACGAACCATCTATAGCAGGAATATCGGAGAAGGAAGTGGCTGAAGACGATTACGAACCATTGTTGCAAGCTGCAATCAAGGGTGATTGGGAATCAGCTGAATTATTTTTCAATCGAGATCCAGCTTCAAAGACGGCTAAAATAACAAAGAGATCAGAAACAGTGCTTCACATAGCCGCTTTAAATGCACAAGACCAATTTGTTGAGAACCTGGTTAAGCTCTTGCCTCCAGAAGCGCTTGAAGATGTGGATTGTGATGGCCGAACAGCCCTCCACAATGCTGTCCCGTGTGGAAGCATAACAATGGTCAAGGCGTTAGTTAGCATTAATCATAGGTTGACGCAACTTGACGATAACGAAGGACAGGTTCCTTTGGAAATATCTGCGTGGGAAGGTTATATGCATAAGGACATTGCCTGGTTCCTGGCGAAAAAAACAACAGACGACGAGCCAAGTCAACCCTTCAGCGGTCCCTATGCATTTCTCATCATTTACGGTCTCACTGTCGCTGGTCACCATGGTAAGATCACCATCACTCTTTATCTCGAATCCACCTGTTTTTATCTTCATTCCAGTCTCGGCTTACTTTCGTGATCAACTCTTCTGGTGAATTGGGATAGATATCACCCTTCATCTAGTTCGGCAGTACCGTCAGTTAATGACCTTGGAAGATTTGTCCATACTAGACGAGTTGGCGAAGGTGAACTCTAACTTTCTTAGCGGAACCAGGCTCAGCATTATGGAAGCATTGGTATACAAATGTCCGTACTTTCTGCACTCGCATCTCTTCATTACTGATTCCCTTCAAGTTGATCATTCCTCGCTCATCACCTGCTCTTTTGCATCTGAATTGAAGGTATTCCGGTAGACTTGAACTTCGAATCAACAAATGATAATTCAGATCCGGGTAAGGCACAAATTTTGTAGTTGGGCATTATCTAATTCAAGACCTTCCATGGTTTTTTTTACTTAAGTCAGGTTTCTTATATTGGTTCCCTCCCCACTAGCAAAGGAAACCGAAAATAATTGTTTCTTTGTAGGATATATTCTGGTTCCTTGACCTAATTTGACTTGAATCGAACTACTTCATGGATTAGCTATCGCAACATATGATTTAACCAAGTGCAAAAGTATTGTATAACTTATTTAATGGGAAAATTGTCTAAAAAATCATAAACCTATTGTGCTTTTGTCAATTCAGTCCTAAATATTTTAATGTTGCAATTGAGTGTTAAATCTTTTAGTTTTTTGTCAATTGAGTCTATTCAGCTAATTTTGGCCATAATTTGTTGATGTGGATGCCAATCGTTCTACGTGGCACACTCGGAGCTGATGTAGACAAAATTTATTATTTTAAAAATATTTTTAAAATTTTTAAAATTTTTGGTTTCTTTTTTTTTTCTTTTCTTTTCTTTTTCCCTCTTCTTTCTTTGCCGATTGCCTAGTCTCCGACGACTGGCTAGAGGCTACAATCGGCAAGGGTTAGCCTCGCTAGCCTCAAGTGAGGTTGCCTACTAGAATCTGGCAAGGGCAAGCCTTGCTCACGCCAATGAGGTCACCAAAAGTTGGGGAGGGTTGCCCTCACTAAAGGCCAGCGAGGGTGAGGCCCTTGCCCTCACCCGAAGTAGAAAAGGGACAACCTAGGCAACCACAAGCGAGGCTCGCCCTCACTAGATTCGGTGAAGGCGAGCCTTGCCCAAGGTTTGCAAAGTTGTCCCTCGCCAGATCCCAACGAGGGCAACCTCACCCGAGGCTAGCGAGGCCTGGCCTCCTAGTCGTAGCCTCTAGTTGGTAATTGGAGATTGGCTGATTGGCCGAGGAAGAAGAGAGCAAAAAAAAAAAAAAAAAAAAGGAAAAGAAAAGAAAAAATAAAATAAAAATATCAAAAATAATAAAAATATATATAGTCAGAAAATAATAAATTTTGTCAACGTCAGCATTGGTGTCTACATTAGAGAATTCTATAGCAAATGATAAATTTTGTCAGTCAATTGATAAAAAATGAAAATGTTGAGGACTCAATTGACAAAATTGAAAAATTTTAAGACTAAATTGATAAAATTGAGGAGTTGAGAACTGAATTGGAAAAAGTACAAGAAGTTTAGAATTTTTTGAACAATTTTCTCCTCATTTAATAGACAATGAAATGAACGAATTACGACACAACTAGTATGGGAGGAACTGGAAAACGAAGAAGAGATACATTGATTAATTCATGTGAATGTGAATTTTCTTTTTTTAATCTCTATGACTGTCAACCATTGAGATTGTCGTTGTTAAAAAAAAAAAAACCATTGAGATTGTCAAAACACCAGTAATTATAATCTATGTAGTAAAGTATCTTCATTCCAACTACACACAATGATTTCATGTCCACTGATCTGGTTCTCTTTGCAACCCAATTGTAGAGTTTCAATGGTTTTCAAGGTCACTTTGGAATGCCGCCAAAATTATAGGTATGCTTCCATTTTATGAAGATACCGTCTCTTGTCTTTATCTCTACCCCCAAAAAAAAAAAAAAAAAAAAAAACAAAAAATCTATTTCCTGTTTGTTTTTGACTTCTTTTATAGGTAGAAACTAAGCTCTAATTAATATTTCGGCCTAGTGTCCCTGTAAAAAAATCTTTACATAGTCCTGTCGGATAAGTGACATGTGTTTGGGAGTTTAATCTTTTTTTTTTTTTGTTCGAAAGAAGTTTAGTTTTCTAACTATATTTTTCCACAGTCTAACTACTAATAAGCTGTTAGCTAAATGGCAAGGGACTTTGCTCCTTTCCTTATAATCCTTTATTTTGCTGGCAGCACTCTAGAAGTGAATCCTAAGTACACCAGATCGATAAAGGAAAATGCGCTCTTAAAATTTTCTGAGGAGATAAATAACTTGAGGTGGACGAAAGTTAAACCAAACACCACCTGACTACTATAAAACAATTCAAAAGGTCCCAAAATTTATTCACAACGTTTGCCAGCAGTTGCACTCTCCTTGTCATCTTCTTCTTCTTCTTTTATCATTATCATCATCATCATCATCATCATCATCATCATCATTATTTGTCAAAGAACTGATAGGAAACAAGTCCTTGTGTGTATTTTCATCGAATAAGAATTTATATAAAATAAAGTTGAGTTAGTTGTTCTTAGAAATGTTGTCCAAATATTTTTAAATATATTGTAAAACGGCCAACTCAATTCTAAACTTTTCAATTATGCCAAATTTTGTTCTAAATCTATTGACAATTTTTCAATTTAGTCTTAAAACTTTCAATTATGCCAATTTATTTATAAATCTTTTGAAAATTTGTCAATTTAGTCCTAAACATTTTAACGATTTACTAATATAGTCATTCCAACTAATTTTAACTAGAAGTCACTAACATGCAATCTAATCAACACCAATAGTCCTACATGGTGCGGCCAGTACTAACGTGGACAGTTTTTAAATTTTTTAAAAAAAAATTCTGAACTTTTTTATCAAATTTTTCTTTTCTTTTTTTCTTGATAGGGCTGGTGACCTCCATTGGCCATTGGCTAAGGTTGCTAGCCCTCGTGTGAGGGCTATGCTACGGTTTGTGAGGGACTGGGTGAGGGCTCGCGATGCCCTCACCAAATTTAGCAAAGGCTATGACCCTCGTTTGTGGCCCGTGACTATTGGCCCTTTGAAGAAATAAAAAATAAAAAATAAAAAATAAAAAATAAAAACAAAACAATAAAAAATCATAAAAATTTAAAAAGAAAAATTGTTTATGTTAGCGCCGGTTGCACAATGTAAGACTTACTGTCGTTGACTAGACTGCTGTGTCAGCAATTTCCGATAAATATTAGCCAGAAGAATTACATTGATAATTCATTAAAAGATTTAAGACTAAATTACTAAATCTTCAAAATGTTTAAAACAAATTCATATAATTAAAAGGTTTATACTAAATTGCTAAATTGTTAATAGATTTCTGACCAAAAAAAAAATTGTTAATAGGTTTAGTAATGAATTGACACATATGAAAAGTTCAATATTGAATTGGTCATTGCAAAAAAAAAAAAAAAAAAAAAATTATGACTTTCTGAATAATTTGTTCAGTTGTATTCGCTAAGTCATTTTAGGTGCGTCAAGTAAAGTCAAACATGACATGCCATTACGTGAGGTCACGAGGAAGGTTTTTAATTTTATTAAGGTCAGAGAATGGATAAAATAAATATTTTTACCAAGCGCAGACAACAACGCAAAGGACCGTGCGATTTATTTTAAGCTGTTATGTGTAGGTCTGCGATCCTTTGCTCTAATATTAATTGTACAGTGTGCAACTTATAAAATATACGGAAGCGTTAAAATACTCAAATCAAACTAGCTGATATAAGCACACACTCAAACTAATTGATATATGCACATAAACAACTATTCTATTTTCTTCCCTTCTCGGTCACGGAGGGATAACTTGCTCACACAGAGCTACTGAGGCTGCAGTGCCTCCTGAGGCTCACACCTTGATTTCTCTCTGAAGAAACTCTCTTTCTCTCTTAATCTCTTCTCTCGTGTGGCCTTGCCTGCCTTTTGCATTCCTAAGCCCATTTATAGACATCTTCCACCGCCTGGACTCCGCCTGGATTCTACCGACATTGACTTGAACATGCAAGAGCTGAAGTTGAACTTTTTTCTTGGCTAAGAGTCAACAATTGTGGGCTGCAACTTTTCTTCACGTCCAAGTACTAGCAAGTTGAACTTGCTTCCTGCTCCTTGAAGGCTCCAGTAACTACTATAATATTATTTTAATATGTGCCCTTCATTCCTTCAGCTTGTGGCTTCTTCAAGAATTTTCTTCTTAGGCGGTTTACGAAGTGACGCTGCAGCACACTTCTCTTTGGCTTCTTATTATTATATTAGGTGTTGACTCCAACACTATGCACATATGCATAATACCGTTTAAAGTAATTATATATGCAAAGATTACTGTGATTTACTCTAGTTAGACACGTGTAATTACTAGAACCTACACTTTGCAGTAGTAGGGCAGAATCCACCCCCCACAAAAAGAGAAAAGACGAAAAATCAAAATATCTTTTCTGAAACATTAAAAAAAAAAAAATTGAGATCGTTTTCACATTCACCCCCGGCCCCGCCCCGCCCCCAACGCAAGCTCTAAATGTTGTAGGCGTTTTGTGGGAAAATATGACAAATGGTGAACGCGCAGCTGGAGAACTTTTTCTTTCTTTCTTCCTTTCCTTTTTTTTAAAGTAAAATCCAATTTTCGCCTCTTGGTTATTCATTTTATTTTTGCTTGTATGTAACTTTTTGTAGTTCCAATAACCAAGAGGATTTACAAAGTAAAGCTAAGACATGTGGCGGCCCTTGAGTTAGCAAAAAAAGTTTGCAATGAGATCTCTTGTATGAATGATACTGTAAGGACCGAGTATGTCGGAGAGAAGGATCAGCTTGCTCGAACTATATCCGAGGGAATTCCTGAACTCGTGAAGCTATTAATTCTGTCTTTCCCAAAGGGTATTTGGCTTTCGCCTGATTATAATTCATTGAGAACGACTGCTGTGGAGAATCGCCGAGAAAGCATCCTCAGACTCTTTCTGAAGGGAACCTTAATCAATAGATTGTCACTCGTTCCAGCGCCTACATTAAAAGAATCGAAGAGGATGATGATGGCAGTAGCAAGGTATAATCCTAATTTGAATGATGTAACTAAAATCTCTGGAGCAGCTTTCGAAATGCAAAGAGAACTCCAATGGTTTAAGGTAAGCATCTTTCTTTTCATATACTAAAAAATTGCTTTTAATGATAATTATAATATCTACTTGGAAAATTTATTAAGATGTGATGGCTAGATCTTTTATTTGGATAGTTTTGAGAACTGATGCAGTTACTTTTTATCATCATCATCATCATCATCATCATAAGCAGGCAATATTTTGGTAAGTTTTCGCACACCTTCATTGGTCAACATTCCCGATCGATTTTAAGGACACACTGCCTTACATCAATATGAGGCATTTAGGATTTTAGTGCTAACAGATTCTCAACGAGGCATGAATCCAAGACCAAGAAGAATAAATTCTCTTACCACTTAAGCCAACACCATGTTGGTACGTGGAACTTTTAGATGACACGTGCTAAACATAAGTCATTTAAGTAAGTTGAGAAACGAGGCTCTATCCAAAGAAAAATTTACAGAAAATAAGGGAGGCTGATTAGAGAAATTGGGGCGCTAAAAACTGATTGAAAGTCATCATAATTAAATTGTAACTATGATTTTGTAACTATGATCTACCACTTAATCTAATCCAAACAACTTTTTTCACAAATCCGACCGAGTCTTTTTATAGGTTTCTCTCACGATGCAATTTGAGGATTATTGTCCAAATCATTCCATGTATTATTTACATATATTAATTTGGAGAAAAAACATTTAAATCAGTTTTGCTTATGTGTCCACGATAGTTGTGCTAGTTCCATTGTACAATAGTTTGTGTTTAAGGTTTCATTTGTTTTGCAGAAAATGTGACAATTCTGGAAAAAATATTTAGATAGTCAATTTTTAGGAAAATGAATATAGTTTCCAATGTTTGGATGAAAATAAAAAAATAAGTGTAAAATATTTTTCATCGTTTGGTTAGGAAAATCTTATTTGATTTTCCCAAATAGAGATACCTTATTGGAATGCTAGTGACTTATGCATGAGCGATCGATAAATCAAGTAGGCGCACTAGGGCCCCAAGTTCAGCCTTGATGGACCTCAAACCGAGGATAGGTACCTAGGTCCTAGACACAAGCATTGACATTGATCTTGAGTCCAATCTCGCTAGACCCAAGTGCAGGCTTTGAGGTCCCAAGCCTGACCTTGATGAACCTAGGCCCAGGCCCAACATCGATTGATAAGGGCAAGGGCACTGGGTTCACAAGCCCAACCTTGATGGAATAGGGCGTGGGCACTAGGGTATGAGACTCGACCTCAACGGGCTTGGGCCTAGTCTCAATAGACACAAGCCTAGCGTCGATGGACTTGGGCACTAGCACCAAGGTCTCAAGTCTAATCTCAATGGACTCGGTCCCTAATGCGAGGACATGGGTGTTGACACTAAGGACCCAAGCCTAGGGTGCTAAGGTCCCAAACCTTACCTCAATGGACATGAGAGTGGCATCGATGGACATAAGCTTAGGCACCGAGGACCTAGGCATTGGCACTAAGGTCATGGGCCGGGCCTTTATGGTCTTAGTGGCAAGAGCAGGGTCTCAAGCCTAGACGCTATGGACTTAAGCCTAGCCTCAATGGAGTCGTGCTTGATCACTAGTGACTTGGACACGATCACTAGAGTCTCGAGACTTAGCCTTTGTGGACCCGAGTCGAGGCATTGGGAGTAGGGCATCAATACTGGAGTCCTAGGCCTAGCCAACGATGAGTTCTACCTCTATGGACTAGGACCTAGGCACCAAGGTTCCAAAACCGACCTCTTTGGACTCGGGCTTGGCCTCAAAGGCCTGATCAAGGCCTCTAGACCAGGTCAATTGTCAAGGGGCTCGAAAACAAGCATTAGCATTCCTGTATTCAAACACAAATCTTGTGTTCCAAGAGCTGATATATAATTATATTTTAGAAAATGATTTTCAAATTTTTAAAGAAGAAATTATTTTCTTCAATTTCAGTATAAATTTTCTGTTCACTATAAAAACATTTCCGTTTACTCATCCTAAGTGATCCAAGTGCTGGAATATGTTTTCTTGAAAAACATTTTCTGTGAAACAAATAGAGTCTAAGATAATAGTGTAGTTCAAATATAATTTAATGTATGTAGATGGAAGTAATATGACATAATCATTCTTTAAATGTTGGATAAGTCTTAATCTCCTTGGGTGTTCCTTCCGCGGTTTTTTGATAATTTTCAATAATTTATCCACTTATTGCAACTCACGTTTTCGACTTTTATGCATAGGTTATCGAAATGTGTGTTATGCCTTATGCGAGAGCCAACAAAAATAAAGGCAAAACATATTGGGAAATATTCGCGGAGGAGCATGACAAGTTGCGAGAGAGTGGAGAGAAGTGGATGAAGGACACAGCAGAGTCATGTATGTTGGTCTCCACTCTAATTGCCACGGTATTATTCGCTGCTGCTTTCACTGTGCCTGGAGGCAATGACAACAGTACTGGAGTTCCATTATTGTCAGCAAAGGACTCTCTTCTGGTTTTTGCAATTTCAGATGCTTTTGGTTTATTCTCCTCCGTGACTGCCATCATGTCATTCCTAGCCATCTTAACTTCGCGGTATGAGTGGGAAGATTTTCTTGAATCGCTGCCTAAGAAGATCATAGTTGGGCTTTCTTTTCTCTTTATCTCCTTGGTTTTCATGATGCTAGCCTTTGCTGCAACTCTCATAATTGTGCTGGAAAAGAGACTGGACTGGGTTCTCATTCCCATCACTCTACTGGCCTCTTTCTCCGTGGCTTTATTCATACTACTACAGCTTCCCTGCTATTCCAAATGCTCAAATCTACTTATGGGGCTAATAGCTTTCGTCCTGTGGGCATTCGGAAGTGAGGCATAATTATTGGACGGTATCAGGTGACAAACCAAATGTTATTTGAGAGTGTATGTCTTCATTAGAGCCTGTTGTTTGTAGCGGAGCCAATACGATACTGAATGTATTTCCCCAAAGTATTTGAATAATTACTATGCAAAATTATGTTTCCCTACCTTGTTACCAGAGATCTATTTATAGAGTAATTTGGTCAATTTAAAGTGTCAAGCTACAGATATTTCAAAGGAAATTATATAAATTCATCAAAATCATCGTGAACATCTTCTACCAAAGTATGCTTAATCATGGAACATAACTTTTCAAAAAAAAAAAGTTCGTAATTTAGATGCGGGAAATTTTTCCATCAATTTAAATATTCAGCCTCCAGGTATTTTAAAGTACAATCTCTATAGTGTAGAAGCTATTATTTTCTACATTTATTACCAAATATGCACAATCACCGAATATAACTTTTCAGACATTTATTTTTCCTTTTATACCTTATGAGTTTATTCTTAATAACTATAAAATTGGAATTACATCAGATATAAGATTCCGTCCACATAATTTGTCCACCACATGGAATTATACCTCTCATAAATCTTTGATCATTCATTTAATCAAACATACAGAGTTTTCAAAATAGAATCCATATATACATAAACAACTACATAGAATTATATACACATAAATAATTTGAAAAATTATCCCATTAGTCCTAAATCTATTATATGCATGCCAATTCAATTCTAAACATTCCAATTTTGCCAATTATGCGGAATTCCAATATAGTCTTTACATTTAATTTTTGCGGAAAATCGTTGACGTGACGGTTTAATCATCACCTGTTATCCTACCAAGTAATTTCTAGTGAAAATTGGCTAGAATGACTATAGTGAATTTATGCAAAGATTTAGAGCTCAATCGTCAAAATTTGAAAAATTAGGATGGAATTGGCCTCTTTATAATAAGTTCAGGACTGATTTGACAATTTCTCTATATAATTTCTTTAAACATTTATTTTTTATGTAATTTATTAGCAAAATTCCTGTAAAATTTAGGTATTTGCTAATATAAGACATCTGCTAGCATTAGAGGTTTGCTGAACTGACCTCAAAAGCAAATCAGTGCATAAAGCCTGCACAGGAGTGTGCCACGTGAGTCAACATCATGCGAATTTCGCACTTGTATATTTATTGAAAGATGGATTGATACCAAACTTACGTTTAAATGCAGGGATCATTTCTTTGAATAAGGTCATCTCACTCCGAAATTTCGTGAGCACCTAATTTTATTTTAAGCTTTCCAATAAGACATCATTCATCTGACACCTTGCTCGCCTCAAATGATACAGCCACCTTTTCGGGGAAAACACATGGTGAAATTAAAACCGAAGGATCTAAACTAAACAATACTTATACCTAAAAATAGTGAGTCGAGCTTTCCGGTGGCATGAGAGTCGCAAGAATCCAAAGATGGGTTTAAACAGTACTTGAATTTGAAATCTTATGAGCTTACGGTAAAAAATTAATCATACGCAGCACCTTTAAAACTTTTAAGGCACATCAAGTCTTGTAGAAGAAAAGAATCCTAGATGCACGCGATGCATGTAAGCCCATCTCACATGTACCATTGGATGAAGTGAGCCCCACATGGAACTCACTAATCTAATGGTGGATGTGAGCAACTTTCAAGATTCAAACGCATCCATTACTAGCTAATTGTACAAGTTGGTCCTGAGCAGGACCTTAAAAGGCTCTAACCACCGGAAAGTTCGGGTAGAGGCGGGTTCAGGTCTCGAAAAAGATTCTGACCCCATTGCCTCTTCTATCCACAACCCCCTTACGGAGGTAGGGGGGCAACCAGGATCCCCGCGACGCCTTCTCCCCCGAAACAAGGGGGCGTGGGACAGGGAAGTGAGAGGTCTGGGGGAAACCCCCAGGTGAGCAACTTTCAAGATTCAAACGCATCCATTACTGGCTCATTGTACAAGTGATCGCAACAAAATTCTAGTGTGTTTAGGAAAAAAAGGAAAAAAAAAAGAAGTCCAAAGCTAGGCTCTAAAACAGAGTCAGACAAAGCTCACATGTTAATCCTCATCGATTAAGTCATGCGTAGAAAAGTTCACGTCAATGAATTGGTCTAGTTGGCCTTGTAAAATACTAAGTAAACGTATTGCATGTGGAGGCATGATGCGCCATTACTTAGTAATGCTTTGATTGGGTCAAACACCCAGCAGGTGTGAGCCATCATTATATGAATGCTCATTCGATTTTAGTTTATCCTCTATAGATAGGATTCATATTCTACTATAATCTCATCTATAATGGGCAGATGATATTACTACATCACTTGACCTATCGAGCAAATTTTTTCCCAGATGAACATTGGCTCTCAAGGAATTGACAAAGCAACATACTTGTATTCATATACTCAAAATTTGACGGAGAGAGGGAGGCGTTTTGCTCCATAGTCCGAATAGAGCAACAAGTCAGAAAGCACAAATAATCAAATCTCCACTCCAACGACTCACTTCAATACACTAGCAAACCAAATACAACCTTACAAGAGAAAGCCATGGAAAACCATTGACGACAAGTGGATAAGCTGAATTATTATTTCCTTTCATTTTTTTTGAAGAGGCTTGAAAGGCAGCGACTATTAATGGATGGATTCTCGACGAAAATGAAATTAGCCACTTAGCCAGTGTCACCAAGAACACCCTTAAGCTTCTTAACCTAGGCATCATCAAGGAAAGTGGTGGCCTCCACCAACTCAGAAGGCAAATTATTAGCGAACAGAGCAATGTCCAAGATTTGAAGCCCCTGAGAGAAAATCACGCCGCCCCCTTTGTTGAGGTTCTTCAAGTAGATAGTGTTCACTGACAACGAGATGAATCCGGCACAGATCGACCCTTGGAGGACGAGGAGGACCACCAAGGCGCCTGAGTGCATGTGCGTCAGGATGACCTTGCCAGGGGCCATATCGAAATCAATGGTTGCAACCAATCTGAATATGATAGAGACTATATAGATGCTGAGCATATTCACAAATTATCTTGAAAATGGCAAAGAAGGTTCAAGCTACACTAGAATGTTTGTAAGTTCATTTTGGAAGTTTACATAACTACAATAGAGCACTACACCGCCAATAAACAATAAGTACCTAACGTTTACTTGTCACTCGCGATACTTCTCTATCTCTAATTGAATGAATCTATCTTCCTATCAATACGAAAATAGTGGGTTTTCCTCATAAATTTTACATAGAATTTTTCATCCATTTGATAA
This sequence comes from Eucalyptus sideroxylon, assembly GCA_014182405.2. Lineage (NCBI taxonomy): Eukaryota > Viridiplantae > Streptophyta > Magnoliopsida > Myrtales > Myrtaceae > Eucalyptus > Eucalyptus sideroxylon. The sequence goes on from CM024550.2 coordinate 46,965,442, forward strand.
AAACTCTAATGAATGTCCTTTTGGTGACACCTGAATTTATTTGGCAAATCGAACACGCATTTTTCGTAAAAACAAGAAGTATATGAACATAATAAAAAATACTAAATAAAAGTTGGGCGCATCTCACTGTAGCATCGCTTCCCATATTCGTATCTCATACATGTGTGCATTCGACGGCGTAGAATAGAACAGAGAGGACGCATATACACAGAGCTCAGCGAATTCTCTCTCGCGTCATCATTTTCCAGCAGCTTCTAGGTCACCATTCCCTCTTATACTCGCCCACCTCCACTCCACGGTCCACCTGTAGCTGCCGCTCATCTCCGATCGCCGACCACCATAGTCTCTTTGCATTTGAACCTCAGAGAATAAGCAGCGAGTAGAGGGAAGAAATTCTCATGTTCAGTTGTGATTCTCTCACGATTTCCTCTATGCATCGTTAGCCCTCTCTCTGTCACCGATTGTTGTCGCAGGCCACTTCCCCAACGCCACAAGCTTCGCAGCCACAGGAAGTGCTCTATTCGCTTCCGTTTTCGGGCCCACTTCATCGAAGTGCTTGATTCTTCTTCTCTCTCCTTTAGCCTGTTCCAGTCTTTGGTGCTACAATTCCTGAAGCTTCACTCTTCTGATTTGATCACCAATCGCAGTCAGCTATTACTCTTCGTCAAGGTAAACCACATACTCAGTTTCTGTTGAAGGTAAAGACCGAGTACTCAATTCCGCCAGCGTGAAATCTGATCACGTTTGAGGCTTTCCTGATGACCTTCAGCATGCTGTGTTGCCTCTTTGTAATAAGACCTCTCTCTTATATCTGCATCTAGATCCTTTGACAGAAATATCTACCACCTGTTTGATAAAATTCCTGAACTAGATCAGTGGGTGTTTCAATTCAGATTCTGACTGAGAGCTTCCCTTTGCTTGATCGATACATTAGTTTTATTGTACAGACTTTACTTGTATTTCGTTCCCTTTCATTTCAGAATTTAGTAGCAATTCGTTTTAGGATTTGTTATTGAAATTCTTGGATTAGATGCATATCCAGTTTGTGCATCAGATGAATCTGATAACTAACTATTCCAGAACTTAGACACGGCATCTTGAATGAAAATGAATTGATTCATGCACATTTACATATCTCCACGGTAATTGTGTCATGATGTGCTGTTCGCTGATGTCAAGTGCTTACTGTCCAGATTTCCTCAATTCCTTCTTTTTCTGTTCTAGTTTGGTGAGCCTTTAGTGTCGTGACCAAAGAATTCAGAATTGTAACTGTCCAGAATGAGGTGACCCATGCTTTTTTAGGTTCTGTTTGTTTTGTGAAAAATGAATTATTTGAAAGTCAATTTTCTAAAAGTGATGGTGTCTTTCAAGACATTTATGAATTTCAAACTAATCATAGAAAGAAAAAAAAAAAAAAAATTCTCGTACAAAGTTATTAGCTATATATTTTATATGTGAACTGTTAATTTAACAAAGCTATATCATTGTTCGAAAAGTTTTCACTAAATAAATGTCTTGTATAGCAATTCTTTTTGATCAAATGATCGAAAAAGAGAAATATAATATGATTTATTCGTGTCCACTCGTCCACCAATAAAGAAATGTCTTGTAGAGCAGAGTAATACAGTGGCTATTCGAGGACTTGACGATTACAGGAGGTGCCCCTGTATGTGTGGGTATCATCGGGGATAAAGGTACGATAACGAAGCACCTCCGTGAAGTGAGTTGCCGGTGGAAGACTCGAATCAATCTGTTTTCTCTGAAGGGACTGTATAATAGATTATATACCATGTCAATATTATATTAAGCTTTTTTGTAATATATAAAAAAAATAGTGGTTGTAATTAGACTATAGAATGTCCAAATATTCAAGAGTAGTATCTTTATTACAAAATATAAAGAACACGAGGATGTATCTGAAACCATAAACTAAAATTTAAGGACTTCTACCATGTGGGAAACATAAGTTATTAGAATATTTAAATAATAAACAACACATTAATTTGACAGCATATGTTTTTAGAATATTTTAATAATAAACAACACATTAATTTGATAGCATATGTTTTTAGAATAATTATAATGTTCATGCAAAATTTAGTATGGCATCAAAACAAGAAGTTTTGAATTCAAAATTTTCCAAATCCCTTATTTGCCTCCTCTAATATATATTTCCACTCTTTAGTATTAGGCCAAAGTCTAACTTATGTGTGAGGAAGGGTATAAAATATCAAAAGAATGCATTCATCTGTCCGTTTAAGTTTTTAGGTTAGAATAGTTAGTAGTACTTCCACAAAATTTTACAAAGCTATAAAAGAATTTGTTGCAAATATTGACGAATAACAACATACTTGTACATGTAGATATATAAATCACTTCATTAAAAAAAGAATATTAAGCTCAAAATACTGATTAAGTACCATATGATGAGGAGAATTTTCCTACTTTGCACATGGTGCGGGGTGGGTATAGATATGATTGGCCCCTCCCCATGGACCCGTCTAGACCCACGATCCTATGTCTAAATGGTGGAGATTTCTAGTATTAACCTTGTTCCTTTATATAAGTTGTATTACTTTGGTAATATAAATTTCTTATTTTCAACATAGATTTTAATATAACATGACTACTTCCAATACTTCATTCCCTTTTCTCATCAATTTATCATGGCAAATTTTCCAAACTAAATTATATTCTAAAGGATCAAAGAATCCCAAATTCGTTTTTTTTTTCTCGCTTAAATGATTGTTTCAACTTGCAAATTTTTTTAGAGGCTTGTTGAAGAAATAATTTTTAATAGGGCAAGTGTCACGGGGAAATCCACATTATTGCTGGGGGTTGGGGATGGAGCTCGTAGATGTCCCCTCGTGGGACATGGGCCGATGATGGGGCATCTCTAATGATGGTGGAGCCAAGACGCAATCCCCCGCATCCGCTTTGCAATCGTGCACCTGCCCAGTCCTATCGCCACCCCTAATTCACATGCAGTAATATTTTCCGTTCCAGCTAATAATTTATAAATAGAAATATTAATACAGTAATAATAGTAGACACCGGCAGAGAAAAAGAAAATTTTCCACATATAACTTTATACACTATTGATTTTGATGATTAGTGAAGATAATAAGCAGTTAGAACTCTTAAATCAATGATGGATAAGATGGTTTATGAAAAAAAAAAAAATTACACTCACACTGTATGCGTCGATATTCCATATTAATGATATATCCACTTATCAAGAGAAGAGTGAAAAGACCAAAGAGCACCTCATTCGCAAGCATTATTAGCGTAAGCAATTTAGGCGCTAAACTGGGAAAAGAGTGAACCTAAAGGTGATCAAAATTATATAATGTATAAATGCTCTCTGGCAAGATCCTACGCACCCAAGTCGGTATGGAGTTCAACTCCACGGAGCACCTTCAGATAGAAACGGATCAGGCGGACGTGTCTGATCTTATGAGTCGTCCGTATCAAATGCGTTCGAGTAGAAAATCGGTCGAAGTGCTGAAATTTGCATAGCAATCTCTCCCAGAGGTCGAGCCTAGCTCCGCTGAGAAAGTGAAACGGCATAACAGACAATGCTCTCAAGAGAGACGGGGAAGTGAACGGATCATCTCCACCGTCTTTTTCTTCTCTATCGGATATGCTTTCAGCCAAGGTCTCTTGATTCTGTGTTGTGCTCTCTACAGCTGAATCAAATCGTCCCCAAGTGCTCTCTGCCCATGATTCAATCCCATAACAGGAACTTATACCCACTATTTTATCGAGTAAAACTCACTGGTTTTTTCAATGCACATTGAAAAAGATCATGATAAAAACTACCAGCGATTCATGAAAGACAGTAAGGTGAAATCACACATTCTCTAGGTTTCGATGGGAGCAGAACAAGGAGGGGTCGGAGAACTTAGTATTCCGGGATTTTGGCATGCACGGAAACCGAGCCTGTGATTTCGCCGGTAGCAGCAGTGAAATGTCGGTCCTGACATCATCTGTGACGTCTGGCGTTCTCTTCAACTTCAGCTAACCAGAACAGGGAAAGCGTAGTGAGATGAAAATCCAGACAGGCGATCGACTTTGAAACTCAATCGGAATAGAAACGGCCCGATGGCATTGAAGTGAGTTAATGTCGGCCACATGCCATGGAGGCTCCAAATAACAAGATGCGATTTGGCTTGACTGAATAGCGCAATTCTGTGGGCCTGGTAAACCACAGTGGCAACGAACAAACAGCGAATTTATCAATGGCCGAAGAGTGCTCAAGGCAGAATACTTTGATTGACACTCCTACAGCCATGACCGCACATCTCAGGCTAAGACGATATGGAGACTCCAACCGGCGGATTCATAAACGCCAAGTGATGACGAATTTTAGTGGCTCCCGCTCTCCCTGTTTTCTTCGTGCGTTTTCTTTTTCTTTTATCTTCTGTTTCTCTCAGATTTGGTTTAGCTGTTGCTTTCCATCCCAGCTAATGTTCAGTTTTGAGCAATCAGAAATGGTGGCAGGCTGGGGGTTCATATACTCGCAACAACAGGGCGGACCGTAGCAGCAACGACACAGAAACAGAGTAGAACAGAGCAGAGCAATACCGTGGCTATCAAGGCCAATTCAACAATTACGGGAGGTGCCGCTGCATGTTTGAGTATTATTGGGGAAAAGGCACGACGATGAAGCACCGCCGTGAAGTGAGTCGCTGGTCGAAAACTCGAACCAAGGAAGAACGCCAAACAGGGAGCTGTCAAGTCCGTCTCCGCAAGGGAAGTTGTAGGGAAACCAGCGCTTCCATGGCAGTCACTGAGGCGTGGGATGAGCTTCTGGAACTTCAGGAATAGATTAATAAAGGTTTGAAGGAGAAGAGCAAGCTCTTGAACGCTGGAAATGGAGGATCCGAAAACAGAGCCTCTTGGCCAAACTCGTCGGAGGCAACACTGGCCACCACCTGAGGTCGAGTAGGAGTTGGAAACTGTGACGACGTTGTTCTGGAAGCTCAGCTGGTGTTACGGTGAGGGACCTCGTTGGAATGGTGAGGTGAGGGAGAAGAATCATGAGAGCTCCCGGATGCCAGAGAGAGGACAGGTCGGTACTGTTGGCGCGTATTGAGGAATCCAGACACGACGAAGGTGAAGCTCAACAGTAGAGGACTAGTCTATATTCCTAAGGATAAACTATTTTACACTGAAGTAATCCAACTCTGTAAAAGTGGGGGGAAAGAAAAGAAGATATGCTTGCTTGTTGTAATTGTAGAGGCTCACCTTAAAGGTACACAAGAAATGAACGAACCACCAACTTCCCCCCACAACAAAAGAAAGAAAAAGACGGAGGCTAAAACTCTTTGATAACTGAATATCTCACCCATTTTTGCATTCTCCGCTTACTTCGATTTTGGAAGACTCTAACTAGGACAGCAACCCAATGGCAAGACTACCAAGTCAAGAACGAGGAAATTTGACTCATGCAAAACCACCGGCAGGTACATGTTCAAGTTCTAGCCGAGAAAAAAATATAATAAGAGCCTCTACAATTACAGCAAAAATAACATAACTTGACCAAGAAGCAACTTAACTTGGAAAAGACTCAGCGTGATCATGGTGTCAATTGTCAAGGGATGGAATGAACTCTATAATAAGAAAGAGGGACAGAGTCATCAAATTGAAGTTCTTTACTTTGGCTTTTGGGCTTGACAAAACGGAGGTGCTCATTTTGCTAATGAGTTATATGACTAAGGGCTTGCAAATTAAGTTGCCCGAATAGCTTTTGCAAGCCAAGCAAGCAACTTAACTTCGTAAAGACTCAACTCGAGCACGATGTCAACTGTCAAGGAATGGAATGAACTCTATAGTAAGAAAGAGGAATAGAGTCATGAAATTGAAGTTTTTCACTTTCGCTTTTTGGCTTGACAAAAGTGAGGTGCTCATTTTGCTAATGAATGATACAACCAAAGGCTTGCAAATGAAGTTGCCCAAATAGCTTTCCCAAGCCCAAGAAGAAACTTAATTTGGTAAATACTCCACTTGATCATGATGTCAACTGTTAAGGGATGGAATGAGCTCTATAGTAAGAAAGAGAGATGGAGTCATCAAACAAAAGTTCTTTATTTTCTATTTTTTGCTTGACAAAAGTGAGGTGCTAATTTTGTTGATGAATTATACAACCAAAGGATTGCAAATTAAGTTGCATGAATTGCTTTTCCAAGCCCAAGGAGCAACTTAACTTGGTAAAGACTCAACTTGATCAGGGTGTTGACTGTCAAGGAATGGAATGAACTCTATAGTAAGAAAGAGGGCGAAGTCATCAAATTGAAGTTTTTTTACTTTTTCTTTTGGACTTAACAAAAGTGAGCTGCTCATTTTGCTAATGAGTTATATGACTAATGGCTTGCAAATTAAGTTGCTCAAATAGTATTTTCAAGCCAAAGAAGCAACTTAACTTGATAAAGAATCAACTTGATCATGGTGTCAACTGTCAAGAGATGGAATGAACTCTATAGTAAGAGAGAGAGAGAGAGAGAGAGAGTCATCAAATTGAAGTTCTTTACTTTCTTTTTTGTGCTTGGCAAAAGCAAGGTGCTCATTTTGTAGATGAATTACACGACTAAAGGCTCGCAAATTATGTTGCCCAAATAGCTTTTCCAAGCCCAATGAGCAACTTAACTTGGTAAAGACTCAACTTGATAAAGGTGTCAACTGTCAAGGGATGGAATAAACTCTATAGTAAGAAAGAGGGACAAAGTCATCCAATTGCAATTCATTACTTTTGCTTTTGGGCTTGACAAAAGTGAGGTGCTCATTTTGCTATTGAGTTCACGACTAAAGGCTTGCAAATTAAGTTGCCCAATTAGCTTTTGCAAGCTCAAGAAGCAACTTAAATTGGTAACGACTCAACTTGATTATGGTGTCAATTGTCAAGGGATGGAATGAACTCTATAGTAAAAAAGAGGGATAGAGTAATCAAATTAAAGTTTTTCACTTTTTCTTTTGGGCTTGACAAAAAGTGAGGTACTCATTTTGCTGATGAATGATATGACTAAAGGCTTGCAAATGAAGTTGCTCAAATAGCTTTCCCAAGCCTAAGAAGCAACTTAACTAGGTAAAGACTCTACTTGATCATGATGTCAACTGCCAAGGGATGGCATAAACTTTGTAGTAAGAAAGAGAAATAGAGTCACCGAATAGAAGTTCTTTACTTTCTTTTTTGTGTTTGACAAAACTGAGGTGCTCATTTTGTTGTTGAATTATACAACTAAAGGCTTGCAAATTAAGTTGTTTGAATACCTTTTCCAAGCCTAAAAGCAACTTAACTTGGTAAAAACTCAACTTGATCATGGTGTCAACTATCAAGGGATGGAATGAACTCTATAGTAAGAAAGAGGCACAGAGTCATCAAATTGAAGTCTTTTACTTTTGCCTTTGGGCTTGACGAAAGTGAGGTGCTCATTTTGCTGATGAATTATATAACTAATGGCTTGCAAATTAAATTGCCCAAATAGCTTTTGCAAGCTCAAGAAACAACTTAACTTGGTAAAAACTCAACTTGATCATGTGTCAATTGTTAAGGGATGGAATGAACTTTATAATAAGAAAGAGGGATAGAGTAATCAAATTGAAGTTTTTCACTTTTGTTTTTGGGCTTGACAAAAGTGAGGTACTCATTTTGCTGATGAATGATATGACTAAAGGTTTGCAAATGAAGTTGCCCAAATAGCTTTCCCAAGTCCAAGAAGCAACCTAACTAGGTAAAGACTCTACTTGATCATGATGTCAACTACCAAGGGATGGCATGAACTCCATAGTAAGAAAGAGAGATAGAGTCATCAGATAGAAGTTCTTTACTTTCTTTTTTGTGTTTGACAAAACTGAGGTGTTCATTTGGTTGATGAATTATACAACTAAAGGCTCGCAATTTAAGTTGTTTGACTTGCTTTTCCAAACCTAAAAGCAAATTAACTTGGTAAACACTCAACTTGATCATGGTGTCAACTATCAAGGGATGGAATGGACTCTATAGTAAGAAAGAGGCGCAAAGTCATCAAATTGAAGTCTTTCACTTTGGCTTTCAGGCTTGACCAAAGTGAGGTGCTCATTTTGCTAATGAGTTATACAGCTAAAGGCTTGTCCAAAGAGCTTTTGCAAGCCCAAGAAGCAACTAAACTTGGTAAAGACTCAACTTGATCATGGTGTTAAATGTCAAGCGATGGAATGAACTCTATAGTAAGAAAGAGATATACAGTCATCAAATTAAAGTTCTTTACTTTCTTTTTTATGCTTGAAAAAGTGAGATGCTCATTTTGCTGATGAATTACATGACTAAAGGCTTGCAAATTATGTTGCCTAAATAGCTTTTCCAAGCCCAAGGAGCATCTTAACTTGGTAAAGAATCAACTTGATCAAGGTGTCAACTATCGCAGGATGGGATGAGCTCTATAGTAAGAAAGAGGGACAAAGTCATCCAATTGCAATTCTTTACTTTTACTTTTTGGGTTGACAAAAATGAGGTGCTCATTTTGCTAATGAGTTATATGACTAAGGGCTTGTAAATTAAGTTGCCCAAATAGTTTTTGCAAGCCAAGAAGCAACTTAACTTGGTAAAGGCTCTACTTGATCATGGTGTCAACTGTCAAAGGATGGAATGAACTCTATAGTAAGAAAGAGGCACAGAGTCATCAAATTGAAGTTTTTTACTTTTGCTTTTGGGCTTGACAAAAGTGAGGTGCTCATTTTGCTAATGAGTTATATGACTAAGGGCTTGCAAATTAAGTTGCCCAAATAGCTTTTGCAAGCTTAAGAAGCAACTTAACTTGGTAAAGACTCAACTTGATCATGGTGTCAACTAAGGGATGGAATGAACTCTATAGTAAGAAATGGAGATAGAGTCATCATATAAAAGTTCTTTACTTTCATTTTTGTGCTTGACAAAAGTGAGGCGCTTAGTTTATTGATGAATTATACTATTAAAGGCTTGCAAATTAAGTTTCTTGAATTTCTTTTCTAAGCCTAAAGAGCAACTTAACGTGGTAAAGACTCAACTTGAGCATGGTGTCAATTGTCAAGAGGTGAAATGAACTCTATAGTAAGAAAGCGACACAAAGTCATCAAATTGAAGTTTTTTACTTTTGCTTTTGGCCTTGATAAAATTGAGTTGCTCATTTTGCTAATGAGTTATAGGACTAAAGTCTTGCAAATTAAGTTGCCCATATGGCTTTTGCAAGCCCAAGAAGCACTTAACTTGGAAAAAACTCAACTTAATCACGGTGTCAACTCCCAAAGGATGGAATGAACTCTACAATAAGAAAGAGGGACTGAGACATCTTATTGAAATTTTTACTTTTGATTTCGGGAATGACAAAAGTAAGGTGCTCATTTTGCTCACGAATGATACGCCTAAAGGCTTGCAAATGAAGTTGACCGAATAGTTTTCCCAAGACCAAGAACCAGATTCACTTGGTAAAGACTCTGCTTGATGATGGTGTCAACTATCAAGGGATGGAATGAACTCTGTAGTTAGAAAGAGGTATAGAGTCATCAAATAGAAATTCTTTACTTTCTTTTTTGTACTTGACAGAAGTAAGGTGCTCATTTTGTTGGTGAATTATACGATTACAAGCTTGCAAATTAAGTTGCTTAAATTGCTTTTCCAAGCCCAAGGAGTAACTTAACTTTGTAAAGACTCAACTTGATCATGGTGTCAACTGTCAAGGGAAGGAATGAACTCTATAGTAAGAAAGAGGGACAGAGTCATCAAATTGAACTTTTTACTTTTGCTTTTGGGCTTGACAAAAGTAAGGTGCTCATTTTACTAATGAGTTATACAACTAAAGGCTTGCAAATTAAGTTGCCCAAATAACTTTTGCAAGCCCAAGAAGCAACTTAACTTGGTAATGTCTCAACTTCATCATGGTGTCAAGTGTCAAGGGATGGAATGAACTCCATAGCATGAAAGAGAGATGGAGTCATCAAGTAGAAGTTCCTTACTTTCTTTTTTGTGCTTGACAAAAGTGAGGTGCTCAGTTTGTTGATGAATTATACGACTAAAGGCTTGCAAATTAAGTTGCCTGAATTGCTTTTCCAAGCCCAAGGGGCAACTTAATTTGGTAAAAACTCAACTTGATCATGGTGTCAGCTATCAAGAGATGGAATGAATTTTATAGTAAGAAAGAGGCACAAAGTCATCAAATTGAAGTTTATTACTTTTGGATTTGGGCTTGACAAAAGTGAGGTGCTCATTTTGCTACTGAGTTATATGATTAAAGGCTTGCAAATAAAGTTGCCCAAATAGCTTTTGCAATCTCAAGAAGAACCTTAAGTTGGTAAAGACTCAACTGGATCATGGTGTCAATTGTGAAGGGATGGAATGACCTCTATAGTAAGAAAGAGGGACAGAGTAATCAAATTGAAGTTTTTCACTTTTGCTTTTAGGCTTGACAAAAGTGAGGCACTCGTTTTGCTGATGAATGATATGACTAAAGGCTTGCAAATGAACTTGCCCAACCATCTTTCCCAAGCCCAAGAAGCAACTTAACTTGATAAAGGCTCAACTTGATCATGGTGTTAACTGTCAAGCAATGGCATGAACTCTATAGTAAGAAAGAGAGATAGAGTCGTCAAATAGAAGTTCTTCACTTTCTTTTTTATGCTTGACAAAAGTGATGTTCTCATTTTGTTGATTAATTATACAATGAAGGGCTTGCAAATTAAGTTGAATGAGTTGCTTTTCCAAGCCTAAAGAGCAACTTAACTTGGTAAAGACTCAACTGGATCGTGGTGTCAATTGTGAAGGGATGGAATGACCTCTATAGTAAGAAAGAGGGACAGAGTAATCAGATCGAAGTTTTTCACTTTTGCTTTTGGGCTTGACAAAAGTGAGGAACTCGTTTTGCTGATGAATGATATGACTAAGGGCTTGCAAATGAACTTGCCCGACCAACTTTCCCAAGCCCAAGAAGCAACTTAACTTGGTAAAGACTCAACTTGATCATGGTGTTAACTATCAAGCGATGGAATGAACTCTATAGTAAGAAAGAGATATAGAGTCATCAAATTAAAGTTCTTTACTTTCTTTTATGTGGTTGACAAAAGTGAGGTGCTCATTTTGCTGATGAATTACATGACTAAAGGCTCGCAAATTATGTTGCCCGAATAGCTTTCCCAAGCCCAATGAGCATCTTAACTTGTTAAAGACTCAACTTGATCAAGGTGTCAATTGTCATGGGATGAAATGAACTCTATAGTAAGAAAGAGGGACAGAGTTGCCTAGGTGCAATTCTTTACTTTTACTTTTGGGCTTGACAAAAGTGAGGTGCTCATTTTGCTAATGAGTTATATGACTAAAGGCTTGCAAATTAAGTTGCCCAAATAGCTTTTGCAAGCCAAGAAGCAACTTAACTTGGCAAAGGCTTAACTTGATCATGGTGTCAACTGTCAATGGATGGAATGAACTCTATAGTAAGAAAGAGGCATAAGGTCATCAAATTGAGGTTCTTTGCTTTTGCTTTTACTCTTGGGCTAGACAAAAGTGAGGTGCTCATTCTGCTAATGAGTTATACAACTAAGGGCTTGTAAATTAAGTCGCCCAAATAGCTTTTGCAAGCTCAAGAAGCAACTCAACTTGGCAATGACTCGACTTGAGCATGGTGTCAACTATTAGGGGATGGAATGAACTCCATAGTAAGAAATAGAGATAGAGTCATCAAATAGGAGGTCTTTACTTTTGTTTTTGTGCTTGACAAAAATGAGGTGCTCAATTTGTTGATGAATTATATGACTAAAGGCTTGCAAAATATGGGCTACTTATAATCATAACAACCAGTTAATTGAAGGAGTCTCTATCCTTCTTTTTTCTAATGTCATTCAAGCCATGCTAGCCTTTTGGCAGCTCAAGAGAAAAGCGACTCTTTTATCATCTGTTTATGAATCGATGACAAACACTTGGTTCTCCATATGGACATGATACAAGTATTAAATTGCAACTAGAATTATCAAATCACTTAAGTTTAATAGTGTTTTGTTCACAGTTAACTTATGATAAAAGCAAACACATTGATGGTGCTGAAAAATTGAAGAACGTATAGATGGACAGCCACTTTAGGTATATCCCTTTTTTTTTTAAAAAAAAAAATTATAAAGCAAAAGGAGAGGAGAAAATTTACAAATCTAACATGTGAGTGCTCTTGATTGATGCAACTCAAGTCAGAGACCGCTGGAAACAACAAATATTTTTTGTTAAAAAATATATTAAAAAATAATAATAATGTGTATGCTCCCCAATACCATTCTTAAACAAAAGATGATTACTTTTCTTTTGCTAAAGGCACATGCTCGTGATACCATTCTTAAATAAAAGATGGGATGGCTGCTTAAAATCATGACAAGTCGCCTATGAGAAGTCAATACACAAGTCAATGAATATTGAAGTCATGGCCCCTCGGCAGGTGATAAACATCGCCAAATATATATATATTGCCATTGTACAAAATAAAACAAGAGAGAAAATAAATCTTAATTATTTGTGCCAAAAAAATTATCTAAAACCTATTTGTGCAAAAAAATTATTTTGCCATTGTACAAAACATATTACATACACGGTCAATGTACACCTTTTTTTTTAACACGGATAATCTAAGAATGGGAGCATAAACTGTTTATGAAATATATCTACATGCTAAAAATAAAAATTGAATATGTGTCATTCTATAAAAACCAGCTTATATAAAGAAACTGTGACAATGTTAATGTACTGATTAAAATTTTATTAACGTATGTTGTTTGGAAAGAAGGGGACGGCGGAAGAAAAATTGAAGTAGGCGATAAACAAAGGAAGGGCAATGCCGTGATTTTGGTACCTTTGAGTGGGCAATTCCACGAGTTTTCCACCAACGGGAGTGATCCAGAAACGCTGACAACACATATTAATCGAACGGCTGATATTAAACCACTTGAATCCAACGGCTAAGGAGAAACATGACAAAGTTGTCGTGCGCAACAGCACGGGATTGCAGAAATGGCCCTCGCTCCACTTCTTTTTTCTTGGTCTCCACATATCAAACCAAATTAGCAAATCACCAACTTCTTCGAAATTTTACAAGTACTTAAAAGATTACCAATGTTATAATGAATATATTCGATTTTCCATTTAAGTCTTAGCAATTTATCTTTTGATCATGCCTTTGTAAGCCTCTGTGAAATGTAACATTTGAAGCTCTTTAACTTATATTGACCCAAACTTTCTAAAAGTTGTTCTGTTTGGGTTATTCAAAAAGTAAAAAAGAAATTATATTTTTTCCACCAAAAGCAAAATATAATCCAACTTATAAAAAGGTCATGAAAAATTTTGCATATGATCTAAGTGCCAACATCGCCAAAATGCGTTGTCACAATATATAAATTAAGTAAAAAGAGAAAAGTAAAAATCTATGCAAACATGCCCAAAGAGAATTGAGATGGACCCAAGGCAATCCTGACCTAAAATTGAGGTCCGAAGTGGCTTAGGCTTGTCGGATTTTCTTGCCTTGGAAAAAAGAAATTGGTCAGCCAATATGTAAGATTATTCACATTTTTGTTAAATTTAAAGAAAAAATAATTGCACGAGTAAAATTCAAATAAAGTAATTTTCAAATCACTTATTTTCCATGAAATGAACTTACCTAAAGAGTTGGATCATTTTTGGTCCGCCGAATTCGCACCATGTAGTTTTTTCCTTCTATATCTAGATGTTCTATGGTTAATAGATTTATGTCAATGTGAGCCTTCAAAATTTGAGATAATGTCTATTTTATATCAAGAAGATGTACATTCAAATTATATTGATGTATATATATTGACACCTAAATTTTATCTATTTATTTTGGATTTAATCGCAAAGAAAATTAAGAATTAAATTCTAATCCCTAAACAAAAAATAATTTTCATTAAATTGCATCGCATATAGACATTAGGAACATCTACATTACTGGTATTAACTGATAGAAATTTTTTGAAAACACTTTAAAAAATTAATTAATTTAAATTAAAAATAATAATAAGGCGGCAGGGCCGGGCTAGACTTCAGACTTAGCCCGGCCCCTTTTTCTTTTCTTCTCTCCTCAAAGACGGCGTACGACGAGTGCGGGCAGCGGGGAATGTCGCGCGGTACGACCGGCCTGGGCAAGCTGGCAGCAGCTGGCGACGCTGCTTAAAAGTGGGGAGAGGTTGGACCGAGAAGGCGGGGTTCTTCGGCTGAAAAATCCAGAAAGAGAGGGAGAGATCCGACGAGAGAGCCGCGAGTGAGAGCGAGGGAAGAGAGTCGGAGCAGAGACCGCCGGCCACCGCGCCTGAATCGCTGCCGACTACCCGCCGACGTGCTTCCTTTCCCGCGCCGAAGCTCCGGTAAGCCCCGACCCTATTTTGGCCCTGTTTTCGGGGGTGCAGGCCCGGAGCTCGCGGTCGTCCAGCTCATGCGAGCTCCGGCCCCGACCATCCTTTCTCCAGCTACCGTGTGTCGTTGTTTGTTTGTCGAGAGTCCCATCGAGAATATCGGTTGAAGTTGAGCTGGAAACCTCATGATTAGCAAGCGCCCTTCACCCGTTCGACAAAATGCTAAGCGAGATTTAGTTTTCATTCTCCTGTTTTTGGCCGAAATCGAGTCGGCTGTGCACGCCGTGATCTATGGGAATGTTCCAGTGGTGTTGGGCGACCTTGGGCATCGGCCGTGTAGTCGTTCGCCACGTTTCCATCGTCGCCGTAGTTTTTCGGTGTTTGGCCGTGGTGTGGCTCTCGGCCGGCGGCGGGGAGGTCGGCAGACGAGTGGCGTTCGGAGTGGACGACGCTGGGTAGTAGCTCGGCCGTGTCCTGAGCGCCGGCGAGGGCTTGCCTAAGTGGCGTCGGTTCGGGTGAGGAGCTTCGGTGAAGAAGAGCGCAAGGGGGAGGCGTGCTTCGGCAAGGAGAGAATAGGGAGAAGAAGAGAAAATAGAAAAATAAGAGAGAAAAAAAAGAATTAAAATAATGAATTAAAAAGATTAAAAAATCAATTTTTAATTTGAAGCGGGTCATATCACGTAGGTGGATCGGGTTATCGGGTCGGACCGGGTTTACCCGGTCCTAATCCCTTTTCCCAAATATAATAATAAAAAAATTTAATTAAAAAATTAGTTTAAAATATACGGTTGCTATTCATTTTTATGTGAGTCCCATCCATCGTGAGAGAATCTTCACTGACCACAGTTGACTTCGGTCAGCAGTGGAAACAAAGGGAGGAGAGAGAGGCAAGCTCGAAAGAATTCAGATAATTTCTCTATTTTTAAATTTTTAATACTATAAAAAAATCTAAAATTCATGAATTTATGCCATATTTAACATAAATTAATTTTCATGTAACAAGAGTTATATTTTTCCATCGTTGATGGACTTTTCATCAACGAGAACCACATGGTATAACAGGCCCTGCAGCTTAAGCTGATTGACGTGGCAGCTTCCACTTTCTAGTAAAGTCAAGAGCCTCATATTGCATTCTCCGTTTACTTTGTTGTTGAAAGGCTGTGACCAGGAGAGCAATTCAATGGCGACGCAACCAAGTGAAGAACAAGGAAATTTGAATCAAGCAGAACCAGCAGCAGGTACATGTTCATGTTCCAACCGAGAAAGAATATAGCATAACCGATGGAGTCCCAAATATGCTCGAACTTGTATCTTCTCATGGTTCTTTTTATTTTCTTTATCACCAAACAAACAAATGCTGACCGTAGCTAGAATAAAGGGAATAAAAAAAAGTATGCGAAGGACCTAGTGCTCACTCTTTCTTCTACAGATGTTGAAAATGTTTTAACAAGCGTTGGATCAGCTGCTTCCCAATCTGGAGGTGCTTCAGGTGCGTTATCCCTCAAAGGAGTTATTTTCAGTGTGAAATTAATATCTGGAGCGGATCATCATGAAATTGTTCTTTTCTGGGACACTTCTCAATGTCAGCAAGCATAAAAGTGTTAACTGAATGATTTGAAAAGTTTGCATCTATTGCAGAAAATTCCGAAGAGGAAGTGGATGGACCCTATTACCGACCATTGTTGCGAGCTGCATTCAGGGGTGATTGGGAATCTGCTACAAGATTTTTCGAACGAGATGCTGCTTCAAAGACAGCCAAAATAACAAGCAGATCAGAAACATTGCTTCACATAGCTGCTTTGAGTGCACGAGACCAATTTTGTGAGAACCTGGTTAAGCTCTTGTCTTCGTATCCGGAAGCACTTGAAATGGTTGATTGTGATGGCCGCACAGCCCTCCACAATGCTGTCCTGTGTGGAAGTATAAGGATGGTCGAGGCATTAGTTAGAATTGAACCTAAGTTGACGCAACTTGCAGATAATAAAGGATGTATTCCTTTGGGAATGTCTGCTGTGGACGCTTCTATGCATAAGGAGATTGTCTGGTTCCTGGCGAAAAGTACAACAGTCGATGGGCCAGGTAATCCCTTCAGCAGTTCCTCTGCCATTGCCACCATTATAGATCTTATCGCTGCTGCTCATCTTGGTAAGATCACCATCGATCTTTTTCTCAATTCCATCTGTTATTTCCTTCATTCTAGACTTAGCTTATTTTCCCGATCAACATTTGCTGGATCAACATTTGCTGGTCAATTCGGACAGATATCGTCCTTTATCTCGTTGGGCGGTACCCTCACTTACTTACCATGAAAAGCACACGGCACCGCAACATATCCATACTGGACAAGTTGGTATGTAAGGAGTCTTACTTTCTCAGTGCAACCAGGCTCAGCGTCTTGGAAGCATTAATATACCAATGTCCGTACTTTCTACACTCGCATCACTTCATTACTGATTCCCTTCAAGAAGATCATACCGAGTTCATCACCTGCTCTTTGTTTTCTGAACTGAAGGTATTCCGGTGGACCTGAACTACAAACCAACAGATAAAAATTTAGATCTGGGTGGGTATGCATTTTTGCTGTTTGGCATTACTTAGGACCTTTCATGATTTTGAACTTTAAGTCAATTTTCTTAGATTGATTCCCTCCGTACTAGCAAAAGAAAAGGTAAATGAACGTTTCTTTGTAGGACATATTCTGGTTCCTGACCTGGTTTTACTTGACTAATGGCCTGAATCGAACTACTATATGGATCAGCCATCCCTTGAGAACCATATATGATTCAACCAAGTACATGAGTATCATATTACTTAATTGATTGAACAATATGACGAACCAACTATGAAGTATTACAATGATTTCATATCTAGTGACCATTTTTTCTTTGCAACCTGATTGTAGCGCTTCAATGTCTTACGAAGTCACTTTGGAGCATCGCCAAAATTGTAGGTACGCTTCCATTTTATAAAGATACCATCATTATGTCTATCCCTCTCTTTCCAACTAAAAGTCTATGGCTTGTTTGTTTTTGCTTCTTTTGTAAGTAGAAAAAAGGCCCCACTTAATTCTTTGCCAGAATCTGGAAAATAATTTGTAGGAGCCCACTGCTTGTGTGAAAGAACCGTTACACATTCACCATTGGATGTGATGAATGTGTTTGGAGTTAGTTTTGTAATTAATTTTTTTCATGGGTCAACTGTCCATCAATGAATGTATAACTTATTATAAATATCATTAATGGACGTAATAAAACTCGTTCAAAAAATTATTCAAACTCAAACAAAGTTGGATATAATTTTCCGTGTTAATATTTTTATATTTTGAAAGATTTCAGAAATTCATCAAATTCTAATTGCAAGAGTCACGAAATTGTTAAAAAAAAAAAAAAAATTACTCGAAACTGCAAGTTGAGGCAAGATTTGATGTTAACATAGGAATTTCTTGCTTACGGCTAAATGATCTAAGCAGAAGATATAAAATAAGAGTTATGTAAACTTAATACTTCTCCTTCAATCTCGATTGTTGAAATAATGTTCACTTCAGCATCTCTATCAAGCATATAAATCTTTTGGAAAATTAGAACAATGAACCCATTCTAAATATTACTTTCTTTGACTATTACATCTCAATACAACACGAAAGAACACGTTGAGAGGAACATGGCAAGCTCCCAGCATCATTGACTTTGAAATAAGGTTGCAATAGATGATGGCATGGGTTTATCGTTTGATCACATTAACATGGTAAATTTACACTTTTATTTGGCAACTTCAGAAGGCGTGAAAATAGGGATAGGAGCATGTAGGAAAAATCAAAATAGTTTGTTTGGGAGGGCTTGGAATAGAAGAATATTTCAATGGGAGCGAATTTCGTGGGTCCCAACAAAATCATGCATCTTAGAATTCCTCCCCTAGTTATACATCCCATACCAACAAGTTGTTAGTTAGATAGTAAAGGATTTTTCTTCTCTTGTCGTCATCCTATATTTCAGATTTGTTAGAAGCATTCCAAAAAATAAGATCCCAAATACGTCAGGCCGATATGGGAGACTGCGCTCTTGAGATTACCTGAAAAGATGGACCACTTGAAGTGCACAAAAACTAACCCAACGGCACTTGACCGCTAAAATGATCCTATAGTCCCCAAAACCTGTTCCCAATTTTTACCCGCAATTGCACTTGTCATCTTCACCCAAATTTTGTATGCCCCACGAAGTACCCTTTAACCTCGCCCCTAATTTCTCTATTTTTGTCAAAGAACAGAAAAGGAAACAAAATAGCATCGTTGCGTGTTTTTATCAAATTAAAAGTGATTTTTTAATATAGTCAACTCCAATCACTACGTTAGGTAACGTCACATACCATTAATGTGACCTCACGTGGAAGTTTTGAAATTGCTAGAGACAGATAGAATGGAAAAACAAAAAACTTTGTTCGTCTGAGCATAAATAACAGTACAGTGGCTTGTACAATTAATATGATTTTTTTTTATTAGCTGCTAAAAGCATATTTGAAGAATATAGTCTAAAATAGTCTTATATAAGCAAAGACTATTGTAATTTACTCTAGCTAGAGATACGTCATTAGCATGGTTATCTCTAGAGCTGTTCTATCAGGTTAAGTCTTATAATTGTGTTCTCTTAATCATGATTAACATTATAAAGCCTTGTTTGAACTTCAAGGAGGATCTCTTTCTTCAGTTACCCTCTAATCACTTCTACTTTCTTCACATCCAATTAATTTTTTCCTCCTGACATGACAAAATCTTTTTCTTTGAAAATGCCAAAAATGATTTTATATCTTTTTGTACTTTTGCATCAGCAATTACTAAAACTCGCCGTTTGCATTTGAGGATTGAATCCCAGACAAGTACTTTTTTCCTAATCCAATTGCAAGCCCCTTCGTTTTTCATTTTCTTTTTTCGTTTGTTTTTGACATTTTGTAGTTCCTATTTTAAAGAGAATTCACGAGGTGAAGCTGATACACATGATGGCAATCAAGTTGGCCAAACAAGTTTGCATTGCGATCTCTGATATGAATACTACCGAGATCATTGATTTTTGCCATAATGAAAACTTGTTTGCGGAAGCTATAGCCCGCGGAATCAGTGAAATCATGAAGCTATTTATTCAGTTTTTCCCAGATAAGAAGTTGAGTTTTGGTAAGAGTTTGAGGACAAGTGCAGTGTATTATCGCAAAGAAAGGACTCTCAGACTGTTTTTGAAGGTAAGCTCAACTGGTAAGTCGTCATTAGTTCCAGTGCCCACATGGGACGAATCGTTGGCTATGTTGTTCGCAGCAGGAAGTTACCTACCTAATTTCGGCCCCATAACTAATGTCTCCGGAGTAGCTTTTCAAATACAAAGTGAAGTCCAGTGGTACAAGGTAAATATCTCTCTTTTCATATAATTTAGGGAAAAAGCCACAAGAAATCCTAAAGTTTACTCAGAGTAATA
Source organism: Eucalyptus sideroxylon (assembly GCA_014182405.2). Lineage (NCBI taxonomy): Eukaryota > Viridiplantae > Streptophyta > Magnoliopsida > Myrtales > Myrtaceae > Eucalyptus > Eucalyptus sideroxylon. The sequence goes on from CM024550.2 coordinate 46,985,241, forward strand.
AATTTATCCCAAACTTTTTTTTTTGTGACATAAAAAATCCCGAACTTTCATGACACATTTTTCCCGAACTTTTTTTCATGACAAAAAAAACCCTAAACTTAAACTTATATCCATGTGACAGATTTATCTCAAATTATAGGGCATTTTCCTCTTTTACTTTTTAATTTTTTTTCTTTTTTTCTTCTTCTTCTCTCTTCCCTTCGCCGATTGGTGGAGGGAAGCTAGACTCAGGCGAGAGTGGTCCTTGCCTGCGTCGGGCAAGGGTATTCCTCGCCAAATCCGGCCGAGGCGAGGGTTGTCCCCACCGGATCTGGTGAGGGCCGCCCTCGCCTGAGTTTGGCTTCCCTTCGCCATGTTGGGGGAGGGAAGAGAGAAAAAGAAGAAAAAAAAAAAAAATAAGAAGAAAATGCCATTGGCCATAGAGTTTGAGGTAAATATGTTATAGTTAGCAAAATTTGAGGTTTTTTATGTCACAAAAAAAAAAAAAAAAAGCTTGGCGTAAGTTTGTTACTTCAAGCAAACTTTAGGGTTTTTGGTGATTTTTTCCCTGTAATTTATAGCTACGCTCAATGATAAATGTTATATCTTCTTGACTTTTTAAAATAGGATGGCTAGAACTTTTATTAGATAATCTTGAATATATACATTGAACATTTTTTGTTAAAAGCGATTGGCGATATTCAGCCAAGTTTTTGCACGCCACAAAGTCTACCTTCTTGGGTGATTTTAAGGGTGAATTACCTTACATCAATTTGGTGCGTTCAAGATTTTATTCCTAAAATGCTTCCACTATGACTTGTATCCAAGACCACAATGAGAAGAAGAAACTCCTTTGCCATGTAAACCAAATTAATAAGGAAAGTTGAGAAACTACACTACATCGCCAATTTACAGAAAATAAGGGAGACTAATGAGGGAAATAGGGACATTGAAAACTGATTTGAGACTAATCATAATTAAATTGCATTTCAATTTATCAATATAACTATGATCCACCACTTTAATCTAATTCTAGTGACTCTTTCTTAAATTCGACTAACTCTTTATATTCACGTGGAGCAATTAGGGGAATATTATGCATATCATTTAATGTATAACCCATTTATATTCACGTGGGGCCCAAACAAAAACATTTAAATCAGTTTTACTTATAGTTCCACCGTAGCTTTGCTCGTTCCGTTGTATTACATTTTTTATTTAAGATTATAGTATAGTTAAGATATAATTAAATGTATGGAGGTGGGTAATGATTTAATTAAGGTAATATGAATTGAATCTTCTCTCTCTCTCTCTCTCTCTCTCTCTCTCTCTCTCTCTCTCTCTCTCTCTCTCTCGTTTGAATAGCTATTAATTCAAGAACACTTCTCATTAGTTAATTTAGCTATCAACTAAAGTTTTACTCATGCAAACCATTGTCTAAAAGAAATGATATCATGAAGCTTTTACTATTTATTAACCTTTATTGGATTTCAACTCTCTATTCTCCGTCATTAAAAAAAAAAAAAACTTGGTATTATTATGTACAACAAGAGTCCTAAAATTTGAGTCAATTCTGCAATTGAGTCTTAAAACTTTGAATTCGTGATTAACAAGTGCTAAAACTTGTCTTTGCTCTTTATGTTTGTTCCATATATTTTTTATTGATGGAAAATTTATTGGCGGTTTTTATTAATTTCCTTTTATTTTTTGCACAAGTGGCATAGATAGCTGCCACCTCACAAAAAGTAAAAATAAAAATGACTATAATTTAAATAAAAAATAAAAAAATAGAGAGAGAGAGAGAGAGAGAGAGAGAGAGTGATCATTGAAGAGGAACCAGGAGTCGCCCCAATTGTCACCGACAAGGTTTAGGAACCCTCACGGGGTCGCTTTGAGTGCAACGACCCTTGCTGGACCGCCAACGAGGCTTAGCCACCTTCACTCAATGGTGGCAGTGATGGTGGCAGCAACGTAACTCGCTACCACTTGAGAAGGCTCGATTGGCCCTCACATAGGTAGAAAACCTTTATAATCAACCTCTCAAATTAGTTAAGTCCAAACATTTGGCATGTGTATATAATTGATTGGATATGAAATACTAAATTTCAGTTTCCAAATTGAAAATCCCCTGCTTTCTAACCAATGTGCTGACCTTGAAAGGTTGAGTTGCGTCTTTTCCTATTGCGTTGCTATCCTTTCATAAGGCATCTTATTTAATTTACTTTTGAACAATCAATTATGCAATATGAAGACATAACTCCCACTAGCAATGCACTTGACTACCATCCATCGGATGCTTGAAAATGAAATTTTCTTTCTAAAAGAAACGAATATGTGCGCTACAAATTAATGAGAAAGTGATAAGGGATAAATAAAAAGAAAGATAGGTTTGGTTCTAGTGTATGAATCAGGATGACGAAGACCATGACAACTCTCAAATCACATCAATTAATCAAAGAAATAAGAACATATCTGCAGATTTTAGAGGAATGCAAAACATATATAATCCAACTAAAGAAAAGAAACAGGATAAATATGAATACGGAAAATTGTTCAATCAGTCTTAATCCTATTATACATAAGTCATTCTAAATTTTTCAATTTTGTTAATTTAGTTATAAACCTTTACATGAAATTCTAACGTAGTCCTTGTGGCCAATTTTTCTCTAAAATCGTTGACGTGACAGTGTGCTGCGGAAGATGGTTGGCGACAATCGGACCACTATGTTAGTAATTTTTAGTGTAATTAACTGCAATGACTATACTAGAATTTCGTACAAAAATCTAGAATTAAATTGACAAAATTGAAAGTTTAAAATTGAATTGACATAGGGTTAGGACATATTGGTTAATTTTCCTGGTATGAATACGAATCAAGTACCACGGTTGAACAAAACATCTCAAGTGGACAAACCTTTTGCCTTTTTTTTCTTTCAACGTGTCTCAAGCCAATAGATGAAGTTTTTCGAGATGTCGAATTTGACATCAAAATCGTGAGAATCACCATTCCTTTAATGATGACATAATGAAGCCTCTTCACTAGTTGCGTTGGAACAGACATCACGGAAGAGGCAATCTCCTCTTTGTTGTCTTCTTCTTTAGGGTCATAACGGGGATGGTCACGTCCCAACAATGAAATTTCTTCGATTGTTCTTGGAGTTGTCGTACTATTGACTCTTGGCTTAAATGACTGTAGAAACAAAATACAATGCGTAGGGTTCAATAAAGCATGTAGAAATACTAAAAGTCTTATTCTCGGATTTCTTGACCAGCTCTTGATAATTTTTCCATAAATTCTTCTAGAAGACTCCAAATTTCATGAAACTTGAATCATTAGAAAGTAGAAACATAGTGCTTTGCATTTACATATTATTTGACTAAAATGAAGCACAAAATCATCATCGAAGCTCTGAAGAAAGTGACCAATGAAATTCTGCCAGCAAAGATGGACTTGACCTCTAAGCAAGTGTTAATGACTTTGAGATGTTCCGTCGTTTGTTTTTATGAAAATCTTCAATACTTTATCCGCTTATTGAAACTCCTAATTATGGTGTTATATGCATAGGCTGTGGAAAGCTGGGTTATCCCTTCAACGAGAGAATTCCTTCGCGAGGGAATGACATATTGGAATAGATTTAAGAAGAACCACAATGAGTTGCTTGAGAAAGGAGAGAAGTGGGTGAAGGACACAGCAAATTCATGTATGCTTGTCTCAACTCTAGTTGCCACAGTATTGTTCGCTGCTGCATTCACTGTACCTGGAGGCAATGACAACAATACTGGAGTACCCTTGTTGTTAGGACAGGACTCTCTCTTGGTTTTCGCAATTTCGGATGCGTTAGGTTTGTTCTTCTCCATGATGGCCATTTTGCTATTCCTAGCCATCTTAACTTCGCGGTATGAGTGGGAAGACTTTCTTGAATCGTTGCCTAAGAAGATCATAATGGGCCTTTGTTTTCTCTTCCTCTCCTTGGCTTTCATGCTGGTGGCCTTCACTGCAACTCTCACAATGGTGCTGCACAAGAGATTGGAGTGGGTTCTCATTCCCATTACTTTGTCAGCTTGTCTTCCCGTGGCTTTATTCGCTCGACTACAGCTTCCCTTGCTATACCAAATGGTCAAATCCACTTATGGACCTAGCATCTTTTGTCCCGACGGTATTTGGGATGGAGTCAAATATACTGAACAAGAGCAATGATTGATGAATTTGATTTGATTGTTTGTAGCGGGGCCAATGTGATACTGAATGTATTTCCTCAATTTGAACAATTACTATGCATCAGGTTTCCGTACCTTGTTACCAAAGATCTATTTATAGAATGATTTGATCAATTTAAAATTTCAGCCTATAGATACCTCAAAATTGAACCTGCACATACATAAACATTTTTTTTTTAACATTTAGTACCAAAGTATGCTCAATCTTGAAGTATAACTTTTTCAAAATTAGTTTTTTTAGCTTTTTGTTTTATATTTTAGATTCAGAATTTTTTTTTCCTTCAACTTAAACATTGAGCCTCCAGGTGTTTCAAAATGTAATCTATATAAAAAATTATCTTCAACGATTATTACCAAAATACACACAATTCGTCACGGAATGAGAGATGAACGATTATTTAAAAGAAAAATCTATATATACAAAATTTGGGTGATGAGAATGATACCAAATGTAGGCTTTATTCTTGTGAACTATCAAGTAATTGGAATCATACTAGTTATTATACTTTGTATGTATAATTGTGAAATAGATGGAATAAAACCTACCATAAATCTTTGATCATTTATTAGTTACATATAGATCTTTCAGAATAGTATCTAGGTGTACATAAACAATTACTTTTAAAAATCTACTACAAAGTACATGTAATCATGTATCATAACTTTCATTGTGGAATAACTTTTTGAGCATTTGATTTTTCTTTATAGATGCCCTTCAGATGAACAGTTTGATAATCAAAATAATCTATATATAAATAATACCGATGATAGACATGATGCCATATGTACGACTTTATTCTTAAGAACTATAGAAATGGAAATGTACTAGTTATAGGACTTTGTCCACATAAATTGTGAGGCACATGGAATTATAACCTATTGTATATCTTTGATCATTCATCTAATTATATATACATATATATATATATATATAATTAAAAAGAATACATATACATAAATAATTTTGATTTTTTTTTTTGGTAAACTGATAGAAAATTATTATCAAATTATGGATAAGTATTTGATATGTGAATTAGATATTTGCTAAGATTAGATATTAGCTAGTAGCAAAGGTATGCTAAACTGACTATCAAAAGCAAATTACGTGAGTGTTTATATATACATATGCACGCTAAACTCACGTTTGAAGTTTTATGCTTGTGTAATTTCTTTGAATTAGCTCGTCTCACCCCAAAACTTCCGGAGTATCTACGCTTATTGTATGCTTTTTAAAAAGAGATCATTCACCCGACATCCAAAACCCATGGATCTAAACTGAACAAAACGTATATCTAATAACAACAAGTCCCGAGCTTTCCAAAGGCGTGAGAGTTGCAGAAATCCAAGAACGGATTAAGAAGGTACTCGCATTTGAAATTTTATGAACTTCTAGTCGAACAGCCAATCAAACTGCAACACCTCAACACTCTTAATGCACATCAAGTGATGTAGAAGGAAAAATGTTAGATGCACCCGGTGAATGTGAGCCATCTCCTATGCACCATTAGATGAAGTGGACCCCGCATGGAATCCACCTGATTTAATGGTGGATGTGAACTTGGTTCATATGATCCGAATATGGTCAATACTTGCCCATTGTATAAGTGATCGGCGACAACATTTTAGTGGGCTTAGAAAAGGAAATAAGTGTAAAGCCGGGGCTCCGGTATAGAATTTGCACATAACTCACATGACAATCCTCTGCATTTTGTTATGCATAGAAAAGTTCATCTCAATAAATTGGTCCATTAGCCCCACAAGCAAACCAAATACAGCCTTAAGAAAAAATCCATGGAAAGCCATTGACGATGAGCATATAAGCCGAATTATTATTTTCCTTTTTTTTTTTATCTTTTTTTTGAAGAGGCTTGAAAATGTGATATTCTTCGGTGGATGGTATCTCTACTAAAATGAAATAAGCCACCTAGCCAGTGCCACCGAGAACACGCTTAAGCTTCTTAACTGAGCATCATCAAGTAAAGTGGTGGCCTCCAACCGAACAGAGCAAGGTCCATGGTTGGAATTGAGATGATCCCACCGGCAGCCATATTGAAATTAATGGTTGCAACCAATATGTATAAGGCAAGGACTATACAGCTGCTGAGCAACTTCACAACTAATCTTAAAATTGGCAAAGAATGTTCAATCTGCACTAAAACATTCTATTTTGGAAGTTTACTCAACTACAATTGAGCACTACACCGCCCATGAACCAATAAGTACATAACCCTACTTGTCACTCACGATACTTCTCTATCTCTAATTGAATGAATCTCTCCTCCTGTTAATATGAAAATAGTGGGTTTTCTCATAAATTTTACACACAAATTTTCATCCATTCGATAAAACACAAAAAATGTCCTTATTTTGTTGAAACCTGAATTTTTGCTGGCAAATCGAACATGCATTTTTGTTAAAATAAGAAGTACATGAAAAAAATAAAAAAAATAATAATAAATAAAATTTCGGCCGATCTTGCTTCAGCCTCGCGTTCACATTTACGTATCTTATACATATATACATTTGGCGGGGTGGAATAGAACAGTGATAACGCAGATACACGGAGCTCAGCAAATTCTCTCTCGCATCATCAATTTCCAGGAGCTTCTAGGCACTTGGCCACCTCCATACACCAGTAGCTGCTGCTCGTCTCCGATCGCCGACCACCATATGCTCTTCGCATTTGAAAGTAAGAGAATAGGGCACAGAGCAGAGGAAGGGACTCTCACGTTTAGTTATGATTTTCTCTTGATTTCGTCTATGAATCCTTACTCCTCTCTCTGTCACTGATTTCCATCGCAGGCCACTTCCCCAACACCACCAGCTTCGCGGCCACAGGAAATGCTCTGTTTGCCCCTGTTTCGGCCAACATCATCGAAGTGCTGGGTTCTGCTTCTCCGTCCTTTATTCGGTTCCAGTCTTTGGCGCTACAACTCCTGAAACTTCGCTCCCTGATTTGATCACCAAACGCGGTCAGCTATTACTCTTCATCAATGTATATTTGCATGCTTTGTTTCTGCTGAAGGTAGGGACCGAGTGCTCGATTCCACCAGGGTGAAATCCAGCCACGTTCGAGACTTTGTGATAAGTCTGGATACGACCTATCTCTTATTTCTTCATCTAGATCCTTTGGCCAAAATATCTACCACCTGTTTGATAAAATTCCTGAACTAGATCAGTGTGTGTTTTGTTTCAGATTCTGATTGAGAGCTTTCCTTTGCTTGATCGATACATTATTTTCATTGCATAGGCTTTACATGTATTTCGTTTCCTTTCATTTCAGATTTTAGTAGCTATTCATTTTAGGATTTGTTATTGAAATTCTCGGATTAGATGCGAATCGAGTGTGTACATGAGATGATACTTATAACTGAGTATTCCAGAACTTAGACCGGCATCTTGAACGAAAATGAATTGATCCGTCCACATTTACTTCTTATGCTTCACTATATGTCGGTCCCTGTTTGTTGTTCGAATTGCAAATATATTATGAGAATGTTGCTGGTTAGTTCTCTGTACGTGTTGAAATCGCAAGCGTATTGAACGAATGCTAATATCCCGAATACCAAATTGCTGATGTGCTCACTGTGTTGTGTTCATACCGATGTGTTGTGTTACGGATTATGTCTATTCTGTGGCCGCTTGCTGTTCGTATGTCTTGGCATGTGTAATTGTGTCATTGATGTGCTGTTCGTTGATGCCAAGTACTTACTGTCCACATTTCCTCAATTCATTTTTTTCTCTTCTAGTTTGGTGAGCCTCTAGTTTTCTCGTACAAATTAAGTTATTAGCTACATTTTATATGTGAACTGTCAATTTAAGGAAGCTATATCATTGTCCAAAAAGTTTTCACTAAATAAATGTCTTGTATAGCAAATTTTTTTTGTTCAAAGAATCGAAAAAGGAAAATATAATATTATTTCTCCGTGTCCACTCATCTACCAATAAAGAAACGTCTTGTAGGGCGGAGTGATACAGTGGCTAGTCAAGGCCAGTTCCACGACTACGGGAGGTGCCGCTGCATGTGTGGGTATCATCGGGTATAAAGGTGCGATAACGAAGCACCTCCGTGAAGTGAGTTGCCAGCGGAAGGTTGGAAGAAGACTGAGATTTCGCCGACGGACCACAGCTCAAGCTCATCAGTCAGCAACTGACAGGCCCAGATAACTATTTGACCTGGTCGCAGGAGCTCCGGCGTGCCCTGGTAACAAAAGATAAGGAAGGGTTTCTCGACGGAACCATTCCGGTCCCAACCGATGAGCGAATGGCCCGTTTTTGGAGAAAATGCAACTAGCTCGTCAGAACCTAGATCGAAAACTGTATCACATCCGAAGTCGCAGGGGGACTCCCCCGACGGAAGATGCGAAAGAGATGTGGGACAATATTAAAGAAAGGTATGAGAAACTAGATCATATCAAAATTTTCTCTATAACACAGCAGATTTCAGGTCTGAAACAAGGAAATATGGGTATCGTGACGGTCTACAATAAACTGTCAGCACTGTGGAATGAATTGGAGTCGGCCGAAGAGAAGTTCGACTGGCCCGAACCCATTCTGCGACAGTACAAGACCATGTGCGAGAGAGAGAAAGCGATTAGGTTTCTCCTAATCTTGAATGAGACGTACCTTTCATTTCGGTCTCAGATTCTAACGATGGAACCCATGCCAAATCTTGGCCGGATCTACCAGCTCGCCGTCCAGGAAGAAAGCCAACAGAAGACGGTGGCCTACGGAAGAGGAAGCGAGGCGATGGCTCGGCCGCCGCCAGAGGCCATTTTCGCCCCCAACAGCGAAACGCTGGAATCACATATAGAAAAGGGGCGAATGGGGGGTTCCGTAACCCTAACCCTAACCTTGGAGAACAGATCGACGGCCTTGATCTGGGGGACCAATCTGACGATCCCTATTATTCGGCAGCTGGGCCATTCTCGGCAGGCCCACGGAACCGATTCGCTGGAGCAGACGGGCCGCGAGGAAGGGCCCATAAGCGAGAAGTCAGTGGGCCGCGATTTTTTCAGCCCACTGACTCAGAATTATATGGGCCTACTTCGGCCCAAATCTTTCAGCCCAACAGCAAATTTCCTTCAATTGCCAAAAATAGCCAAAAAGGAAAAGGTAAATTGTACTGCGAATTTTGCAAACGTCCGCACCATACAATTGAGAATTGTTGGAAATTACATGGGAGACCTGGAGAAAAAGAAAAAGGGAAATCTTCACAGGTTTTTCAGGTACTGGGTTAGCTGACAGAGAAATCAATTTCACATGAGCAGTATCAGGAGTTGATGGAGGCTTTGAAAAGGCTAGATGCATAAGATAAAGCCGGGAGTTTCACAGGTACATCTTATTGCTTGAATTCAATCTCAAAGACTGCATGGATTATAGATTCAGGTGCCAGTGATCACTTAGCCTGTGATAAGGGATTTTTTTCAAAGATCAAGAAATTATCTTTCCTTATATCAGTACACCTTCCAAATGGAAACTCTACACAAGTTGTCATGACTGGCACTGTGACTCTTAGTCCCCTAATCACACTTCAAAATGTGCTTTATGTACCTGACTTCCAATTCAACCTCATATCAGTTAATCGAGCTTCTGAGGAAAATTCATGTCATGTTCTATTCACTCCAGATAATTGTTTCTTTCAGGCCCTTTCGACTGGCAAAATGATGGGCTTGGGTAAAGCTTATCAAGGACTCTATTTCTGGATAAATTTCCCAAATAGTTTTAAATTATCGTCTGTTGAATTCAATAAATCATTGTGTAACTATGTTATCAATGACAAAAATTCTCTTTATCATAAAAGATTGGGACATAATGCCTCATTCCCTTGTCCCCACTGTCCTATCTGCCCTTTGGCAAAACAAACACGTGCTCCTTTCCCAAATAGTAATTCCCGAGCAGATAGTGTTTTTTCACTAATCCATGCAGATGTTTGGGGGCCCTATCATACAGAGCATCATGATGGGTCACGATTTTTCCTCACAATTGTTTATGATTTCTATCGTGCGACATGGATATTCCTCATGCAGTCCAAGAATCAGGTTTTTTCTCACCTGAGAACTTTTCTTAGCTTATCCAAAACTCAATTTGGGAGGACAGTCCGTCGCATTAGAACTGATAATGGAAGAGAGTTTTTCAATGGTGAGTGTGCTTCCTTATTTTCACTAAATGGAATCTTGCATGAGAGCTCTTGCACTTATACACCACAGCAAAATGGTGTTGTTGAAAGGAAACATCATCACCTCTTGGAAGTAGCACGTGCCCTCAAGTTTCAAGTGTCTATTCCTGAAAAATTTTGGGGAGATTGTGTGATTACTGCAGCATATTTGATTAATCGAATGCCATCACGGATTCTCAATGGAAAAACACCATTTGAAATGTTATATGGCAAGAAACCGAATTTGAACCATCTTAGGGTTTTTGGATGTTTATGTTATGCCACTACAGTCGGACACAAGGATAAGATGGCACCACGTGCCAGTGAATGCGTATTCATGGGATATCCCACCTTAAAAAGGGGTATCGGATTTATGCACCATCCACAGGGGAATTCTTTATCAGTAGAGATGCTGTCTTTCATGAGAATATTTTTCCTTTCCGAGCTCTTAATTCTTCACCTGAAGATGAAAAGACAAGGAATTCAACTTTCCTATTAGAAGAAGATGTGCTTTCAGGCGACACATTTATTGCTACTCCTCTACCAAGACCAACTGGTGGATCATCTCGCATTACCCGTTGAGACATCTACAAATCACTCAACCGAAGAGTCCCATGTCGAAGAATCAACACAGCTTAAATGAACTCCCAGAACCAAGCCCCGCGCAGAAGATTCTTTAATATCACAAGAACCTCTACGGCGTTCTAAACGAGCAGCTCATCCACCAGCTTGGACAAGGGATTACATTTGTGGTTCCTCGAAGTTGTCAGGTACTCGCTATCCCATATCGTCTTACCTCTCATTTGATAGGCTATCACCAGAACATTTATGTTGCATGAGCCGCATTTCTGAAGAAAAAGCGCCGTCTAATTATAATGAGGCCAAAGACGATCCCCGTTGGCAAAAGGCCATGGAGGCCGAGCTACATGCCCTGAACGAAAATCATACCTGGGATATTGTAGCATTGCCTACTCATCGCAAACCCATAGGCTGTAAATGGGTTTACAAGATCAAATACAGGGCAGATGGTTCTGTGGAGCGATATAAGGCTAGGTTGGTGGCCAAAGGCTTCACTCAGCGAGAAGGTTTTGACTATCACGAAACCTTTTCACCTGTTGCAAAGGATGTCACTATTCGATCCTTTCTATCTGTTGCTGTTTTTCGTGACTGGTCACTGCACCAAATGGATGTGCATAACGCCTTTTTACATGGAGATCTGGATGAAGAAATCTACATGGATCTTCCACTGGGATTACGAAGACAGGGGGAGTCTAAGGTATGTCATCTCCGTAAATCTCTTTATGGATTGAAGCAAGCCTCTAGACAATGGTATGCCAAGTTCACCAATGCTCTTATGGCGGCTGGATTCAAACAGTCCAAGTATGACTATGCCCTATTCACCTGGACAAAAGGTATGTCATCTATTTACCTGATGATTTATATTGATGACATACTTATCATGGGAAATGATAATTTTGCTGTAAAGAAGCTTAAAGAGTATCTGCATTCCACCTTTCATATCAAAGATTTAGGGCCACCTAAGTATTTTCTTGGAATTGAGATAGCTCGTTCAGATCAGGGAATCTCTCTTAGTCAGAAGAAATTCATAATGGAAATCATATCAGAAACAGGATTATCAGGTTGTAGACCAACCATTATTCCCATTGAACAAAATGCCAAATTGACATCTGTCGAATATGATACTGGCACATCTTCCTCTTCTGATGATCCATTGTTAAAAGATCCATCGGGGTACTAGAGACTGGTAGGGAAACTCATATATCTCACTATGACTAGGCCAGATATTTGCTATGCAGTGCAGACCCTCAGCCGGTTTATGCATAGTCCGAAGCAATCTCACATGAATGCAGCCTTGAAAATTGTGAGATATTTGAAGACATGTCTAGGGTTTGGGATACTCCTTTCTTGGAAATGCAACATGAAGATGACAGCTTATTGCGATGCAGATTATGCCACATGCCCTATGAGTAGGAGATCCATTACTGGATTCTACATCAAATTTGGGGAATCATTACTCTCATGGAAAACGAAGAAGCAATCTACTGTATCTCTATCTTCAGCCGAAGCGGAGTATAGATCCATGGCCAAGACTGTCTGTGAAATAGTTTGGCTAAGGGGTTTACTTCAAGACCTCGGAGCATGAGTCGAAGGACCAACTATACTCTTTTGTGACAATGACTCGGCACTCAAACTCGCAGCTAATCCTGTATTGCATGAGAGGACAAAACACATAGAAGTTGATTGTCATTTTACTCGAGAGAAAATCCAAGAAGGAGTGATCCAAACAAAGGGCATCAGGACTTTGTTGACGCCTAAAATTTCATTTTAATTAATTAGGTTTTACTTTTGTTTTTATTTTTTATTTTATCTTTTTTCGGATGATAAATAAACAAAGAAAAAAGCGAAAAAGAAACAAAAGACAAAAAGAAGCAAAAGCAGCCCTCACATGGGCCTGAGAGGCCCATTTCGCTCAGCCCGGCCCATCCGAGTCATCTTCTTCCTCCGTCTGCCTCTGCAGCGCACGCGCAGAGGGCGCGACGCCAGATGAGCGGACGGACGGCGACGCGCGTGGGGGGGGGGGGCAGCTGGCGAATAGGTGGCGGATGGGACGCCGGTTCGGCCGGCGGAGGCCGTTTGGCGCACGGGGACCGGCGGTCGAAGCTTCATTGACCGGCTACCCCTCGCCTATAAATAGGCCCCCATTTCCGTCGTTGAGGGGGAGGCCGAGAACGATCGAAGGTTGCAAAGCTTCGAGCTTCCTGCTGAGAGACTTCAGAAGGGGAGCCGAGGCCGAGCAAACCCAGATCCGAAGGCTTACGGCCGGAGAGGGGAAGGTTCCGCCGGAGAGACACACGGACAGAGAGATCAAAAGCTTGCGAGCGTTGGAAGCTTCCCTCGAGAGACTTCGAGGGAGGCCCGAGCGCTCGTGAGCCTAGATCTGAGGGAGAGGGTCGGGCTAAGAAGCGAAGAAGGTGAGATCCGAGTGGGTAGATGCTGTGCAAGAGAAGAACCGGAATAAGGAGGCAGATCTGAGAATAAAGGATCCCGATCTAGAGGAGGAGGGCCACGCCATCGCTGTTCAGAGATCGACAACACAGCTCCAAACGCCACCACCTAACCCCGACGCCGTCACCTCAAAAGCTCCCCACCGTCGCGCCGAGCCGTGCCCCAACGTCGCCGCTGCGCCAGATCTCGCTGAGCCTCGACGCCCGCTGCATCAGATCTCGCCCCGGGCCATGCTGTCCTGACCACCTCTCAACGACCAGCCACGACTCCTATCCACCGCTGCTTCCTGCCTCGCCGCCACCATTCGCCGTTGCGTCGCACCGTTGCTGCAGACAGGTAGTAGGAACCACTGTCGGTCGGGTTGTCGCCGTCGCTTCCCCCTGCTTGAAACCCTAGCCCCTCCATTAGCGCCGCGAGTTGAGAGGAGAGGGAAATGGAGTCGCGAAGCTAGGTGGAATCGGGTCGCCCGACCCGGTTCCGCTAGGGTTTCGATCGCTTGGGCCGGGGATCGACCTGGTTTGCAAACCAGGCGGGCTTGTTTTTCGCGGAGGGGCCCAATTTTGTTGTGAGCTTGGGCCCCTTCGCCCAAAAAAAAAAAAAAAAAAAAAAAAAAAGGTGGAAAAATCCGAGTCGGGCCCGCAACGCGGTCCGACTCCGGCAATCGATTTTATATTATTTTAATATATAAATAATATTTTCAATAAATAAATAAATAAATAAATATTTTATTTCAAAAAAATCAAAAAATGTTTTATTTTCAAAAATATTTAAAAATGTTAAAAAAGTTTTAATTTTAAAAAATCGAAAAATATTAAAAAATGATAAAAATATTTTATTTTCCAAAAAAGAAAAAATCAAAAATATTCCATATTTTCCAAAAAAAATGCCAAAAATCCAAAAAAGGCCAAAAATTCATGAAAAAGCCAAAAAAGTCAGAAAAAGCCAAAAAAATTTATTTATATTTTCAGAAAAAGATAAAAAATCCAGAAAATCCTTTTGTGTCCAAAAAAATTAGAAAAAGACCTAGAAAATGTTTTTCCTCCCAAAAATGCATGGAAAATCCCTCGAACATCCAAAAAACCTCAGGGTTTAAACAAGATTAGGTACCGAAAGGGCATTAGTGATTAACTAGTGTAATCAAGTCCCCGATCCTAATTTCTCTGGTTGCGTAGGAGCGAGTACTTCTCCCGATACTTCGCTTGGGTTTCTAATCAACCCACCCCAAATCGATTAGTGGCGACTCCATTTTAAAAATTGATTTACGGGTTAAAAACTTAGACCATTAAGTCGTGAATTGGTGGACTTGGGAGAGTCTAGGCTTAACCAATTTCAGCCGAGCCATTAGCCTCCTTAGGCGCTCGTACCCGATTGCGGGCGCCGAAAAAAAGAGGTCGCGACAGACTTCAGAGCAACCAGCAAACATATTTACTAAGCCACTTTGTCAAAGACAACATGCATATCTTCTAAGCAAGCTTGGTTTCTTGGACATCTACAAGCCATTAGCTCGAGGGGAAGTGTTGGAAGATATGATTCCTGAGATTTTACTCAATTATCGATAGATAGGAAATTATGTTTAATTTAGGATTAGAAAGATAGAGGAATATCTTTTTACCTTTATCAATTTCTTGCTTTCCTTTATTAATTCCTTGCACTGTAATTAAATACAAATTGTACAAAACACAAAATATACTGAATATACAGAAAAGCTTCTTCCTCTCGATACTCTCCTTGGTCTTTTGACAGACTCGAATCAATCTGTTTTTTTTCTGATGGGAGTGTATAATAGATTATATTGTCAATATCATATTAAGCTGTTCTGTAATATATAAAAAAAGTAGTAGCTGTAATTAGACTATAGAATCTCCAAATATTCAAGAGTAGTATCTTTATTATAAAATATAGAGAACACAAGGGTGTATATGAAACCATAAACTCAATTTAAGGATTTCTTCCACGTGGGAAACACAAGTTATTAGAATATTTAAATATTAAATGACACATTAATGTGACAGCATATGTTTTTAGAATAATTTACAATGCTCCTGCAAAATTTAATACGGTATCAAAACATGAAGTTTTGAATTCAAATTTTTGAAATCCCTTATTTGCCTCCTCTAGTATATATTTTCACTCTTTAGTATTAGGGCAAAGTCTAACTTAAGTGTGAGGATAAGTATTAAAATATTAAAGGAATGCATTCATCTATCAGTTTAAGTTTTTTGATTAAAATAGTTAGTAGTAGTTTTACAAAATTTTATAAATGTATAAAAGAATTTGTTGCAAATATTGACAAATAACAACATATACATGTACTTTACCAAAAAAACAACATACTCGTACATGTAGATAAATGAATCACTTCATTAAAAAAAGTGCATATTAAGCTCGAAATACTGATTTAGTACCATAAATAGAACTAACGCCTCATTTTAGCTTTGGGATGGCAATTTTACCCCCACGTACCGAATACTTGCGCTATGTCAACTAAAATGGGGCAGATAAGACCAGCAAACATGTAGATTTCTAGTATTAACCTTCTTCCTTTATATAAGTTGTATTACTTTGGTAATATAAAGTTTCTTATTTTCAACATAGATTTCAATATAACATGAATACTTCCAATACTTCATTCCCTTTTCTCATCAATTTATCACAGCAATATTTCCAAACTAAATTATATTCTAAAGGATCTAAGAATCCCAAATTCGTTTTTTCACATAAATGATTTTTTTCAACTTGCAAAATTTTTTGAGAGGCTTGTTGAAGAAATGATTTTTAATCTTGAAGTTATTATCAAGTGAGGCAAGTGCAACAGGAAAATCTGCATTCTTCCTTGGGGTTGTGGATGGAGCTCATAGATGTCCCTGCGCGGGACATGGGCCGATGATGGGACATCTCTAATAATAGTGAAGCCAGGATGCAATTCCCTGCATCCGCTTGGCAATCCTGCACCTACCCAATCCCATTGCCACCCGTAATTCACATGCAGTAATATTTTCCATTCCAGCTAATAAATTATAAATAGAAATATTAATACAATAATTATAGCAAACACCAACAAATAAAAAGAAATTTTTTCCACATACGGCTTTATACACTATTGATTTTGATTGTTATTGAAGATAATAAGCGGTTAAAACTCTTAAATCAATGGTGGATGAGGCTGTTTGTGAAAAAGAAAATTTATACTCACGCTGTATGCGCTGATATTCCATATTCATGATATAACTACTTATCAAGAGAAGAGTGAAAAGACTAAATAGCACCTCATTCGCAAGTATTATTAGCGTGAGCAACTTAGGCGCTAAACTGGGAAAAGAGTGAACCTAAGGTGACCAAAATTATTAATATATAAATGCCCTCTGGCAAGATCCTTCAGATAAAAAAAGAGCAGGCGATGATGCATGATCTTATGAGTCGTCGGTATCAAATGCATTCGAGTGGAAAATCGGTGGAAGTACTGAAATTTGCGTAGCGGTCTCTCCCAGAGGTTGAGCCTAGCTCCGTTGAGAAAGTGACGCGGCATAACAGACAATCCTCTCAGTAGGGATCCAGCGCTCGATAGGGATCCCCTAGCGTTGGATCCCAATCTCTCATTTAGTTAAGTGAGGATATCGGCGCAGCAAATAGATACAAGACATCTGACCGAATCTACCAACGAAGCCGATAAGGGAAAGAAGTACGGAAGAGTAGACATGATGCAAGTATTCAGCGCCAGGAGCCACACGACCTCCTTGGAGATAGTGTCGCGACCCTCTCAAGAGAGACGAGGGAAGTGAACTGATCATCCCCTCCGTCATTTCTTCTCTATTGGATATGCTTTCAGCCAAGGTCTCTTGATAGTGCGTTGCGTTCTCTACTGCTGAATCAAATCGTCCCCAAGTGCTCTCGGCCCATGATTCAATCCCATGACAGGAACTTATACCCGCTATTTTATCGAGTAAAACTCACTGGTTTTTTCGATGCAACTTTACGTGCAACTGAAAAAGATTATGATAAATTCTACCAGGAATTCATGAAGTGATAGGTGAAATCACACATTCTATAGGTTTCGATAGGACGTGAAGAAGGAAGGGTCCGTGAACTTATTGTTCTGGGATTTCGACATGCACGGAAACTGAGCCTGTGACTTCGCTGGTAGCGGCAGTGAAATGTCGGTCATTACATCATCTGTGATGTCTGGCGTTCTCTTTAACTTCGGCTAACCAGAAATCCGGACATGTGATAGACGTTGAAACTCAGTTGGAATAGAAACGGCCTGATGGTATTGAAACGAGTTAATGTCGACCGCACGCCATGGAGGCGAGTGCGCGATCTTAGAGGCTAAAAAATAACAAGACATGATTTGGCTTGACTGGACAGCGCAACTTTGTTGGCCTGGTAATCCACAGTGGCAACGAACAAACAGCGAATTTATCAACGGCCGAAGAATGTTCACGGTAGAATACCTCGATTGGCACTCCTACAGCCACGACCACCCATCTCAGGCTCAGACGATACGGGGACTCCAGCAGGGGGATTCGTAAACGCCAAGCGGTGACGAATTTTCGTGGCTCCCACTCTCCTTGTTTTCTTTGTATGTTATACTTTCCTCGTATCTTCTGTTTCTCTCCAGATTTGGTTTGGCTTTTGCTTTCCATCCCAGCGAATGTTTAGTTTTGAGCAATAGGCGATGCTGGCAAGTTGGGCGTTTTATACTTGCAACAACAGGACGAACCACAGCAGCGACGCAGAAACAGAGTGGAACAGAGCAGAGCAATACCGCGCTGCCGTGAAGTGAGTCGCTGGCCGAAGACTCAAATCAAGGAAAAACGCCAAACAGGGAGCTGCCAGTCCGTCTCTGCAAGGGAAGTTATAGGCGAAACCAGCGCTTCCATGGCAGTCACTGAGGCGTGGGATGAGCTTCTGGAACTATAGGAATGGATGAATAAAGGTTTGAACGAGAAGAGCAAGTTCTTGAACGGCGAAAAGAGAGGACCCCAAAACAGAGCCTCTTCGCCAAAACACCAGCGATCGCCGCCACAAATCACCTTCATCCGAGAAATGAGCTCTGAACAAATCGAGCTTCAGCAACGGATCGAGCTTCCTGAAGAGAGAGAATTGATCAGCATAAACCCTAAGCCCAGATCGATTCCCGTGGAGGAACCGAGAGAGACGCAAAGCAAATGGCGTCGTTCTTGTTGCTTCGGACGCGTCAGATAATTTGGCGACCAAAACGGCATCTTTTTGCCCAAAACGGCGTCATTTCGCTTTCACTTTGGCCCACGTCGCAATCCGTTGCCTCCTGTTGTCCACGTAAGCAGCCACATAGAATTTGTGAGGGTGTTCATTAACGGAACCATAAAGATAGAAGAAAGGAAAAAGGTTAATAAAGGAAGGAGAAGAAGAGCTATAGGGCTTACTAAACAAATCAATATTTAAATTGTCCGAGGATGGCAAAGCTTGAATTTAAGTTTTAATCGACGGTAGAGATTTTTGTGATAACATAATTTTTATGTGGATCTTTGTCAATTACCATTTTAGCCATTTTTTAAAGTACATGGTTATTGTTCATTACTTTTCAGTTATAGTTATCTTTGGACAATTTTTATAATTTTGGAAATAATTATTTAAAAAAATCGAATTTTAATTATTTTTATTTTTTTAAATTAAAATTTAATTATTTTTATTTTTAAATATAATTTTTAATTTTCTTTTTAATTTTTTTCCTCCTCTTCTTTGGTTGGCCACTAGCCATGATGACAGTCGGCGGCCGGCCACGGGAAGCCTCGAGCTCGCCCGGATCGGCGAGGCTCGAGCCTAGCCGGGCGTCAGCGAGGCCTCCACTTGGCCAGATCCGGCGAGCTTGAAGCTCGCTGGCCGATCGCCCGCGCTGTGCACGTGACTGAAGGAAGAAGAAAGAAACAAAAAAAGAAAAAGAAAAGAAAATAAAATAAAAATAAAAAATAATTATAATTTTAGTTTTTAAAAAAAAAATATGTTTTTGTAAAGTTGAAGAGAGAAGAGAGAGCACGAACGTGACGTGGAAAATAATTATATTTTCGGATGGGTGTGCTTTCTTTAATGCATGACTCCTCTCCACGTTTCCACATTTGACATTCTCTAGGCGTCCTCTCAAATGTGCAGAACATGTGTCGCCTTTTTTCCTTCTCCTCTCTCTCTCTAGTTTCTTTGCTCTCTCCATTGCAGCCGGGTATTGAATTGTGTGGCCCCCCTTTTTCTGCGTAAAACGCCTTAATTTATAATCTCTGCACCCCGTCTCCTCGCCGGACGAGTGAATATATTTCCTTACTTCATTCAACCAAATATTTTTCACTGATATCAACCGATTCTTCCTTAGTCCACTTGCCCCAAGATCCACCACTTCTTTATTCTTTTTTCCTTTTGTTTCTTTTGATTTTTCCTCTTTATTGACCGAAATATATACATAATATATGCTCGAGATCCGAATAATCTTCCCTTGTTTCACACACGACCGTGGTGATTGATTAGGCTTTCAGAATTTTGATAATGGAATTGATTTTTTTCTAAATTCAATACCCCACGTGAAATTTGACCAACATGTGCAAAGCGCAAGGCAATTTTCGGCTATGGGCTTGATTCAAATTTTGAAATTTTTATTATCGCGGGCTCAGTCCAACCAATCCCATTAAGTTCAAAACCATCACTTAAGATCATCCACTGACAGTCCAATTGTAATGCAATTAATAAAAAAAATGTAGATTAAACTATATAATGAATGCTCCTAAAACTATATGCTATATACAATTCAATTCCAATATTTTTTTAGGGATTAAAAATGAATCCATAATTTTCTATACAATAAATAAATGATTAGGTTATCAAAATTTAGGTGTCAACATGACCACGCCGTGGGCATATTATCTTTATAAAGTGATATTGCCTCTATGAACTTAATAATCCCTTTAAGAGAGGCATTAATTTATATATATATATAGAGTAGTGGAAGTAGAGAGAATTTAGTTAAATCCTCAGTAAATTGTCATTAAGAATTGTGCGGATTTGTCAATATGGATGATGGATGTTACAGTCCTTAATCACCGGCTGATCGAGGAATTTGAGTTGTCCAATGATCTTCAATTGACATTTCACCAAGATTGAGCTAAGCTTTCTTATTGGTCTCGCTTTCATTTCGGCATTGAGAACAATAACATTGATAATAATAGATTGAGACCATGGCCCTTTTCATGCCTATTACATGTCTAATTTGGAAAAGAGCGAGTTTCTTCGCACTTACGTCACTCTCGATTAATCAAATGCAGACGTAAGATTAAACTGAATTACTCATACTTTCATGATTTAAGAAGCGTTTATTTAGTAAGATCAACATGAATCAAAACAAACAACAAAGGGATCCACAGAACATAGTAGAACAGATCTGTTATAGTATTAAAACATAACAATCGGGACTGATCTCTGAATCCACCGGTAATGAGCACAAATTATTTAGGAAGTTTTCTTATGAAATGTCCTCGTCAGCAATTTGTAGATCGTTTCGAAATCTTTCTGGGCCGGAAGATGCTCGGTCCGAAGGTAGATTTAACCATTTGAAAGAGCAACGGAAGCTGCAGCATCGCAAACAACGCCACGGGAAGACAACTGAGCACAGTGACTGGAATCCAAGCCCACTTGAGTCTCTCATCCAACACAAAGGTAAGAGCGGCAGCGAAGGCTGCAAGCATGGAAGCCAGAGAGAAAAAGAGAGAGGACAGGCCGATTATCATATTCTTTGGCAACGAGTAGAGAAAATCTTCCGGCTCCTGTGATGAAGTTAGGATGGCCGAGAATGAGAAGACGGCTGCCATGGAGAAGAAAAAGCCTAGTGCATCCGAAACTGCAAAAACCAGGAGAGAGTCCTTTCCTAACAATATTGGGACCCCGGTATTGTTGTTGCCGCCTCCCGGGACAATCAAAGCAGCAACAAACAGAGCCACGGCTATTAGAGTTGAGATGAGCAAGAATGAACTTGATGTATTCTTCATCCATTTTTGTCCATTCATAAGCAACTCTTCGTGCTCATCTAGGAATGTATGCCAGGATAACTTATATACTTCCGTTTCTCCTTCTTGAAAAGTTTTCTTCGCTACCCTATAATAAGGATGGACCCACCCTTCCACAGCCTACACAGAAGCAAAGCTACACAACTGAAATAACAAGGATAAAATCAACAGTGGTTGGCAAATATTGTGTTATGGTTGGGTCTCATGGGGACCAAGATACAAAAATTTTACTTGAGATAAAATTGTGATTTAATTTTCTTTTTCTTATAATTCAGGGCACGGGTGTGGAGACCAAGGTACATGGAGCCACATCTTTGGTACCCATAAAGCAAATTGCACACAGTTTGTGGGATTCGAAAGAGTGACTTAAGCTCTTGAACTGAAAATCCCCAAATGATCCACCCAAATGCACCAGCATGGGGCTAAATTCTGCTTCTAAATTATTTCCCTTGGTCGAGCCTTCAAATTTTTAATGTATCTGAAACAATTAGTTGAACCTCCATCCTTCACTTATATATGATTTTTGCATCTCATCAAGGTTGACAACGAGATAGAACTTAGTGATATGATGATACATTACCTCGAACCATTGAAGTTCCCTCTGCATCTGGATAGCTGCACCGGGGACGTTGCTCAAATAGCCAAAATTAGGCGAATTCTGTGCTGCCGCGTTCAATATGGCCCTCGACTCAGCACCTTGGGGTCTGGTGGGGATGATGGACAGATTATCACCCGAGTTCGCCGCCAAGAAGAGTCCACAAACGTCCTCATGGCGATTCTCTACGGCAACCGTCAGCCAACTTTTATCCTTATAAGTAGTCCAAATTAACTCCGGGAAAGACTGAAGGCACACCTCCAGTATTTCAACGATTCCCCTGGATGTGGCCGAATGGATGATGAGGTCGTTTTCGAAATATTTGAGGACCTCAGCTGTTTTCATATAAGAAATCTCGGCGCAAACTTGTTTTACTAACTCAACAGCCCCCTCATGTGTCAGCTTTGCGTCGCGAATCCTTTGGACCGGTGGAGCTGCATGTAAAACACGCACCGGCCGGATGTTGTGCTATTCTTTTTTTACAAAGATAAAAAGCGAATACATTTCTTCCTTTAAATAAAAATAAATAAATAACTTTCATCCATGATCCAAAAATGCCGTCTATTACACTATAATACTGCGACACTATAAACTGAATCGTTTATCGTGTATTTCCTACTGATACTTACGATGCATATTTGATTTCACCTCAGTTGATATTATGTAAAATATATGCAAAACACACATACACGCACGCACGCAATTTACTTATACGATTTGTGTGTGTTTTGTAACTTCCAGCATGACAAAACTAAGATCAAATAGTTGGTCTTGAAATGAATTAATATTTTTTCGTTTCACGACAATTATATTTGTATTAAAATCGTGTCTTTTCACAGCATAGCTATTTCTTATTAGCGTTTGATTGAAGTTGACTGAATGACCTATATAAATAAATAGTATAAAATTTTATTCATAGATCACTACATGATTTATAATGTATCCATTCATAATGAGCAACCTAATTCCGTTTGTCTTCGAGTTTAAAGCGCATAGGCTAAATTTTGTTAGTGTAACCTGCTTAAGTTGAAGAATTACGAGATTCTAAGTTACACATTTGTATGTCACAGTAAATATGGGAATGGTTTAACCTTATCTTATGTTGATGTGATGCCTTCCTAGACATTTATGTAATTTAAAACTAATCACGGGACAAGGAATACAAATTTTTCTCGTAGAAAGTAAGTTATTAGCTACATTTGATATGTGAACTGTTAATTTAAAGATGTGATATCGTTGTCTGAAAATTTTTCAATATATAAATATCTTGAGCGGTAAAAAAAATTATTCAAAAAATCGAAATGAAAAGTATAATATGATTTATTCATATCCACTCATCTCACCAATAAATAAACCACTGGGGGTTCGCTCCAGTGGCCACCCTTCTAACATAGAAGGGGGAGGTGAGGGGTTCAAATCCCCACCTTCTCAGGGGGGGATGGGGGTAAGGACGCGTAAGTTTGAGAGTGTGTTGCGACTCCCACACCCTGCAAGAGGCAGGGCACAAGTCTGCGAGTGAGTGTAGAGTAGGCATAGAGTATGACTAACCAAAAAAAAAAAAAATCTCACCAATAAATAAATGAAATACATCGCAGCAATATGTACTAAAAATCTTTGGCTGACAAATACTATGTAAAGATTGATCTTCATCTTTTTCATATTTCTTTTTATGTGTTAATTAAAAATATTGTCATGCTTTTAACTCTGGTAAAAAATTGGTAAAATGATAAGAGTGCATTTGTTTCGCATAAAATGAATGATTTAGAAAATATATTTTTAAAAATAATTCTTTATATCGCTTGAAATAATTAATTAATAAAAAATGTTTTCATTGTCGACTATAATTTATGTCTAAATATTTTTTTTTTGTACGACGAAAATATTTTTCTTCACCCATTTTTTTAAGCAATACAAGCGATTAATGTTAAAAAGATATTTTCCAAATCATTTATATTCCACAAAACAAATGCACCTTAAAATCTTGACCATTTTCATCACATCGAAGGCACTTGTATACCACTGTGGTAGTCTAAGAAATGGAAACAGAAAATGGAAAGTGAGAGTGAGCGAGGTTAATCGCTTTGTAAAGGATCAAATCATACCCACAATCTTGCCAGCAGTCCATAGAAACCTCTTAAAAGCTCCAACAGCTTCAACCATAAATAACTTTGTAAATATCTGAAATGCTGCGATCAGAAAGAAAAACGAATTACGTCCGTTTCTCCAATTTTCATTGATGTAACGACCAAAAAGTGGTGCGAAGAGTCCCAAGACCATTATTTAGCATTTATGCCCACGCTCATTATATCAGCTATCTGGCTTGCGCTCTAATAGACAAGTACTAATAAGTATCGTTATAACTTATGACATTCATTTTTAGACTTTCCTATACACGTCGAAGGAACTTAATAAATGAAGAAAGTACAAACAACCTATAATTTTTGTGACGTCAGTAACAAGCATATAGGCATATTTCTATTTATATTTTCTTGTGCATGGAAAAATGTTCATTTTGGAAGCTAAGCTAGTAAGACAATTATATATCTAAGTAATTCAAGGTTTAAAAATGTTGATTATGAAATCTTAACATTGATCGAAAGTAACATCTAATTACTCATAAAGCAAAATCATAAAAAATTAATACAAACAGACATACATACATACATACATACATGAAAGTATGCATGCCTATATACCTACATTTAAAGATGTTCACCATGTGGGAATCTCAGCTTATTGGAATATGTAAATCTCAAATCATATATTCATCTATTAGCATAAATTTTTTGAATAATTGACATTGGTCCCATAAAGTTTTACACATTATCAAAACAAAAGATTATAAGTTCAAATTTTTTCAAACACTTTATTTGCCTCTCTATCATATCTTTACGTGCTTTAGTCTTAGGCCAAAATCCAGTCTACGTGTGGATGGAGTATTAGAATATGTAATTATAAAATCAAGCATTCATCTATCAATTTAAGTTTTTTATTTATTAGAATAGTTGATAATGGTTTTACACGATTTTACAAAGGTATAAACAAAAGTCATTGCAAATACAAACGAATAACAGTATACATGTACATATAACAATCAATTCATTAAAAAACAAATAAATTAATCCTAAAATCATGATTAAATTCCATATAGAGAAAAGATGCATCAACATTAGATGGCAATTTCACCCACCCCACCAAATACCCCCGCTGTCTCACCCCAAAGAGGGTAAATAAAACCAACAACCAATGGATTCTGGGGTTGGGGATGGGGTGAATTTCCCTATCCCACGTGTGGGGCAGCGCAGAGATTGCAATGTATAAACCTATTTGTATAATTATTATTGCAATGTAAAGTTTCTCGTTTTTTTCCCCACAGATTTCAATATAACACGAATATTTCCAATAGTTTACTCCCTTTTCTCATCAATTTATCATGGAAATTTTCCAAAGTAAACTTTGTACTAATGGATCTAAAAAATAAAAATTCATATTTTTTTTTCCCACAAATGATTTATTCAACTTGCAAAAAATCAAATTATGTTTCTTGTAGAATTTAATTTAAATTTTGAATTTTGAAATTAGTGGGGCAAGTGGGATGGGGAAATCCATTTACTTGCCAGGATTGAGGATGGCTTATATCGATATCTCTGTGCGCCACATGGGCCGACGATGGGGCATTTCTTATAATGGTGGGCCCAGGATGCAACCCTTGCACTCAACTTGCAAACCCTAGCACTCGTCTCGTCCCATTGCCACCCCTAATTCACCTGTAGGAATATTCTTTGTTGCAGCTAATAATATATAAATAGAAATGTTTCTAGAGTAATTATAGCATATATCAGCAGTGTAAAAGAAATTTTCCAACTGCAGCCTTACAAACCATTGATTTTGATAGTTAGTAAGACAGCGAGCAGTTGAAACTCCTAAATCAAGATTGGATGAGACCATTTGTGTAGAAGTTTTTCTACTCTCACGGTGTATGCACTGAATATAAAAGAGCACTTTGCATGTACTTTTAGCCTAAGCAGGCGATGAACTTGGGAAAGAGCGAACATAAGGGTACCAAAATTAGATAGTATATAATTGCTCTCTAGTAAGATTCCACACACATGGTCACACCCACCTTGAGCCGTCGTAGTTGGCGTCCTCGAGATCCTTGAACTTTCATTTGGTATGGAGTTCAAATCCACCGTAACACCTTCAGATACAAAAAGAGCAGGTGAGCACGTATGATCTTATGAGTCGTCCGTATCAAATGCAATCAAGTAGAAAATCGGTAGAATTGCTGACATTTGTATAGCAATCTTTCCCAGAGGTTGAGCCTAGCTCCGCTAAGAAAGTGAGACGGCATAAGAGACAATGCTCTCAACAGTGATCCCTTAGCTTTGATGGACCCCAGTCTCTCCTTAGCTAGGTGAGGATATTGGCGCAGCAGATAGAGAGAGACAT
Source organism: Eucalyptus sideroxylon (assembly GCA_014182405.2). Lineage (NCBI taxonomy): Eukaryota > Viridiplantae > Streptophyta > Magnoliopsida > Myrtales > Myrtaceae > Eucalyptus > Eucalyptus sideroxylon. The sequence goes on from CM024550.2 coordinate 47,011,687, forward strand.
CTGACCGAAATTTACCAACGAAGCTAATAAGGAAAAGAAGCACAGAAGAGTATACAGAAACAAGTGTGCTTGATCTTACCGAAATGACCAGCACGGGTAAGATATAAGATTGTAGCAAACGCTTGAGTATCAGGGAAACGGCCACGTGGACTGCCGTCTTTTGTATTGATGGCCAGGAACCAGAGGACCTCCTTGGACAGAGCACCACTTTGAGCAGATCGTCGTAGTGGAACGAATTCCTGACCGTCTAATATATTTGTCAACTTAGGATTTGCGCGGACTAAAGCTTTGACCATCCTTATCCTTCCACCCAAGGCGGCATAATGGACGGCAGTGCAATTTTTGCCATCAGCCACTTCAAGTTCTTCCGGAGATAAGAGCTCGACCAGCCTCTCGACGAACTGATCTTGGGCGCTCATAGCCGCTATATGAAGCACGGTCCGGGATTCACTCGTAATTATAGTTGTCTTCGAGGGTAAATCATGCTTGAAGAATTTAGAAGCGGCCGCCCAATCACCGTCGATCGCAGCTTGCAACAGTGGTCGATAATGGTGACCATCCTCCACCCTTTTTTGTTGTTCTGCGGTAATGAATTTTTTTTGGTATATCATTAATTAATTAATTTTGGTAGAATAATTGTGCAACAAAAATCAACTTAATTTGAACGCCTTAAATAAATCCGATATAGTAAACAAAGAAAAGGAGCGGCTTGCTTGAAAATGGCGTACCTGGCGCTAGTGGAGGTGGAAACTTTGGTGATATAAGGCACGGCACGTCCCTGCTATCATCTTAAACAATATAGGGAAGAAAACCAGAGTCAATGTAAATAGCCTTTCTCAAACTTATGTTCGTTCAATATAGCGGACCAAAAACAGACTATTTACATTGACTCTGGTTTTCTTCCCTATATTGTTTAAGATGATAGCAGGGACGTGCCGTGCCTTATATCACCAAAGTTTCCACCTCCACTAGCGCCAGGTACGCCATTTTCAAATAAAGGCCTGTCAACAGACCGTTTTGGTCTAGGATCGCAGGTTCAAGGGCTGTGCCAGCAGGTGCTTCAACATCAGGGGAATTTGCTGAATTTGCGCCTTGTTCAGTTGCCATCAATAATGTGAGATCGTTCTCCAGCAAAAGTTTCGAAGAAAGCGTTGACGTCGGAACAGCACTACCTGTAATTACCAAGCTAATGGGCGGGAATCTTCTATCATGTGTAACTAATGAGACAAGGCGCCCATAGTTAGTCACTCTAAATATTTCCTTTCTTCGAAGAAAAATAATACTAAAATAAAAGAGCAAAGGGAATTTCCAAACATGGCGGGAGAAAGCACGTGACGACGCAATCAAGGAAAACTCAAATAATTCACATGTTGACAAAACAATGTCAACATTCACACGCTCCCTGAATCTTTTCTTAACCAAAAGATGGCCACTAAAATCATGACAAGCGGAGTATCGGGTCCATGCAGGAGTCAATATAGACTTTGGAAACTTGCGTTATTATTTATACCAGCTTATACCAGCTCGTAACAACCACGTGACATGAGGCGACCGTTTGTGTTATGTTATTTTCCATCAAATAAGTTTTCTTCAATAAAAGAATGTCAACACGGGACAATAGCAATTCGAACTTCCCCAACATACAACCATCACCAACCTAAGTCTCTGAAATAAAAGCAGGTGCTATCCAAGAGCTTTAAAAGCAGTAGCCGAGAGACAACACAATAAATTTATGTAATTCAGCTGAAGGCCCAAGTTGGTGGGTGAAAAGAAAAAGCAAAGATTTATGTGTCAACGTACAATGAAAAGCGAGCTATTAAAACCTCTTAATATCTCTCACATACTTTGAAATAATATTCATACTAAAACTCTCACAGAAAATACTAAATTGCACAAGTTCATCTGGCTAAGTGAGATCCCCTTCGCACTTCCAAGCCAGTTCACCACTTTGCTTGCACGACGAATAAATTTCATGAAAAGTTATTGAATTGCAAATTAAGATGGCGCATTAAAAAAAAAAAAAAAAAAAAACTAGATCACAATAGCATCTTTGTATGTTCAAAAGGAATTATGCCGATGTGACCTCTCTTTGCATTAAAAAGAAAAATTCGAAAGGGATGTTGAGAGAGAGAGAGAGTCTTATCCAATCTCCACCAACTCCGCCCCTCCCCCCCCCCCCGCCAAAAAAAGAGAGAGAGAGAGAGAGGGATGACTTTTCGTTTCACATGGAGGGGGAGAGAGAGATGATGGCTGACCAACTCATTAAACGAAAAGAAAGATTTGAGGGGTTGAGTACAAAATTATATTGGGTGATTGACTGCATAAATACATAATAAAACCACTCACAGATGAGCTGGACGATTTTAGAATAGGAGGACTAACCTAACACATTCCTACCAGTTATTGTGACCTTTCTAAAGATGAATAACCCAAAGAAAAATTAGTGGATTATTAAGTCCAAAAACTCAAGGCAAAACCTCCCAAGCCCGCCCTACCAATCACATCTTTGAGATATTTTTATTTAACCAATTTACCATGCAAGTTAATTCAATTAGGAGTTGTCAGTGATATATTATAGATATATTACAAAGTAAAATCGGAGAGAACACTTTATCTTTGGGAACCAAAGATATCATGAATGGTTCAATTTTTGCTAACAAATTGACGGTTTCCCAATTTGATTCTTACTCCATGATCTAACAAGTTTAGAATTTTTAATGACACAAAAAAAGATTTAATATTTATGTTCTTCAAATTAGGAATCAACTATTAAAATTGAATCTAGCTCAGAAATTACCTAAATTGCCCTTCAACTCTAACGGAATTGACCGTAAGGAAACGCCCACGATAACCGACGATGATATACCCACGGTGACCAAGGGAGAATGAACAGTGACTAAGGAATTGCGGGCCGGCGGTGATGGCTGATCAGACGGAGGAAATAGCAGGCCGCTGGCTGGTCTGTGGCTGGTGCTGCTCCGGGACAGCAAATTCACTGGTGGCTGCGAAGTGCGGCTGCAGGGAGGGCCGTCGTGCACTGGAGGCTCTCCGGAAAACTGGTTCCAATTGCGTTGCCGTGCTCGTCAGGTCTGGGAGCGCGGCAAGACCGGGCTGACTCAGCAAGGAATTCTGAGCGGCAAAGCTCGCTGGTGGTAGTGAGGGGGGCAGCGCAGCGAAGCTTATTTGCTGGGCTGTTGCGTCTGGTTCTGGCCGGTGGCAAGTTGTCAAGCCGTTGTCAGTGAAGCTCACCGAGGAACCAGTGTTGAAGGAAGCTCGCCCGTGCAGGGAACGTTACGGATGAGTGCTGGTGGCGCCAAATTTGGAGTATCGGGGATTTCCTGGACTCGTCGGAACAGCTCGCAGGGGCAATGGTGGCGCTGTGGAGTTCTCTTGAAACCTGCTGGATGGTTAGTCAACTTCTGAGCGCTGCTGGTTTGATCAAAGAAAGCCACTTCAGACCGTCGGATGCCGAGATTGCAGGAGTGAGCTAGCGCGGTCGCTGGTGGCTCTAGCGTGCTGTCCAGGTGTCCACGGCGGGAGATGGCTGAGCACCGCGGTTGAGGAAGATGGAAGTACGGCAAGTGCAGATTGAGGCACAAGAACCACTAAAGGAAGAAGAGGACCGCTTTCTCTTTTTCTTTTTACTGTTATGTACTCTCTTTTACCTTTTACTGGGAAAGCGTCTTCCGTCCCCTGCTTTTTCTCTGAAGTGAAACACACTCTTTTTAAACGGAAAAATTCCAAATAAATACTTCAAAGCACTTTTTTTCTCGAATAAAGTTATAAAGTAAATTTTATTTGAAACAAGCGCTTAAAGTGAGTTTTATTTCAAATAAGAGTTTGAAGTGATTATTTCAAAAAATCACTTAATTTTTTAACTACTCAAGCATTTTCATTATTTATTATTTTTTTCATTTTTCTCGTTTTTTCTTTCTTCTTCGCCAGTGGTTAGGCTACCAACAATGCTTGAAGAGGGCTAGGTGAGAGTCACCCTTACCCGATCTAGCAAGCACCATCCTTGTTGGTCATAGGTGAGAGATAGTCTCGCCTAGGCGAGTCAACTCTTAGCTTGGGTGAAGTTGTGCTTGTGGCCATAGGCGAGGCAAGCCCTTATCAAATCTAGATGAGGGTCACCTTGTCAGCGGCTAACGAGGGACGGCCTTGCCAATGTGGTACTAAGGTTAATTGATCTGCTCATTTGTTTTTTTTTTTTTTTTAATTTGGGTTGGCCTATATAATGTGAATTGCTTACATAGTGAGATGGTGAGTTCATAACTAAATGTGCTCTTTTGCTAATCTACAGTATTTTGCAATTCAGTTATTTTTTGTGTTTTTCTGTGGGGAGAGTTTTAATTTATTAGATTTAACGAGGTTAGAAATGCTTCTTAGTGTGAACTTTAAGTGAGCAGCTAGAGTTATTGGTGGGATTGAATAGAATGTCATCTCTTTGGAGATAGTTACCGTCGAATGGATAGGCATGGTAACCTCCCACGCATGAGGAGAAATGATGGGATTCGAAAGGATTTTTAGAGGGTTCACAGTGCTTGTAATCACTATGCCGACCCATTACCCCCAAATTAGGTGATTTGACTTTCATGAAATGTTTTTGCTCGTTTACCATTTACTTGAAAGGAATGGCAATGCCCATGGGCCCGAGAGAATAAATCCATCCGCTTTATTTGATGGCCACACATTGCTATTGCACTTTCAGTTCAGGGAAATAAAATGTCTTCGGTCTTCTAGATTGCAAAATCTCACTTTTAATCCCTGTACGTTGATTGCAATTCCAGCTCTGTACTGTTTTCTGGAGACAATTTAAGGTTCCATTTGTTTTGTGGGAACTTTTTTTAGAAAATATTTTCCTTATTTTCCAGCATTTGGATGACTTAGAAAAATGAGTCAGTGGAAAATATTTTCTTGATCAAAGAAAAGATTTTCTATAAACTTACGAAAATGATCTCCTCTTTAAAAAATTAGAAATAATTTTTCAAAATATGACTAGATATAAGTACTTGAACTAAAAACTCTGCGCTTGGGCATGAAAGCCTCAACGCTTGTTCCCAGGCCCTTAGTAGTAGGGCTAGCTCCTTGACGCCTAGCTCGGGTTCATTGAGGCCGGGCCTAGGACCTTGGTGCCCTTGCCCACGTCCATCGAGGTCAAGCCTTGGAACCCAATACCTATGCCCGAGTCCCCAACTTTTAAGCTCAGGTCCATCAAGGCTAGGCTCGAGATTCTTGTGCTAGTGCCTGGGTCCTTTGCGCTAGGTCCATCAATGTTGGACCTAGGCTCAAGTGCCGAGCTTGGCCTTGATGGACTCACGCATGGGAGCCCAAATCTCGAGCCCAACCTCGATGGACTCAGGGTTTGGGCATAGGGGACCAGGTTTTGGGTCCTTGGTGTTGGGTTCAAGGCTCAGCCTTGATGAACCTAGCATAGGCACTACATCGGAAGTAGAGACTAATCTTGATTGACCTCGATTTGGGCACTAAGGCTCCTAGCGCTGGGGACCTAGGCTTGGTCCTACCAAGGCTGAGGTGTTGGACACCTAGGTCTAGCCTCTATATACTAGGGCCAAATCGCTAGGGAGCCAAGCACAAGCATTGGGTTCTTAGGCTCAATTTAAGTGGATTCAAGACCAGTGCCTATACTTGTGCTTGAAAGTTGGGGATCCGCGCTTGAGACCCTAGTGCTTGTGCCAAGTTCCTTGGCTATTCATGCACAAGCCATTAGTGCCCAAAAAGTGTATATTTGTTTAAGAAAACCAAATGAGATTTTCCTTATTGAATGATGGAAAATATTTTCCTATTCATTTTAACGTTTTAGTTAAATATCATAAAATATTGTTGTTTTTTTTTTTCTGGAAAATGACCTCCCGATTTTTTTTTTTTCCAGACATGTCACATTTTTCTTGTAACAAACGAAGCCCAAATCATTTTGTCAAAATTATAGGGACAGAAAGTGTTATTTCCCCAAATAATTTTTAAATTAAGTTTTTTCAAAAAGAATAATTTTAATTTATGATGATTTAGTTGGACTTTCCAAGTTATTTAGAAGTCATTTTTTTCATTAGTTGCGCTAGAAAACTCTAAACAATGTTTTGTGGGAAAGATAATTGAGTATCCGCATGACTTCAGGTATCTTGGACTTTGGCTAAGAGAAGAAAGGTAATTGCATGAGCGCCAGCTTAGTCGAATCATTCCGCCTCGAGTCGACTCATGTATCATTATACCAATTTTCTAAAAACAAAATCACCTTCAAATCACTTAAGGTATTTAGGGTGCATTTAAATCACAAAAATCTTCTAATAAAGCTCTTTTATGTTATCATCTTCCATTTTCTTGATAACTTTTTTTTTTTTTTTTTTTTTAATTTTTGGTGAGATCTCGATAACATTTTTGGTGAGCGCAAAATAAGACTTCCCAACGGGAATGAAAATTAAAAACATTTTTGGTGTACTTCACAAAAAAAGGTCAAGCTTGGTTGTTTTCGGTTTTAAGGGTCAAAATTTGAAAACATGGCAACCAAAATTTCTACCAAACGTAATTTTCATTAAGATTTTTGGGGACGAATTGCAAAATTTTCATTGTATATTTGCATAGAAGCTGCCTCTTTAGAAGGATTGTGCCTTGAATAGAATTGAAGTTCTTTGCTTTTCCTTTCAGGCTTGACAAAATTAAGGTGTCCATTTTGCTGATAGATTTATATGGCTAAAGGCTTACTAATTAAGTTGCCTAAATAGCTTTCTTGAGCCAAGAAAGAAAGCAACTCAACTTGGTAAAGACTCAACTTCATCATGGTGTTAATGAATGGAATAAACTCTATCGTAAGAAAGAGGCACTTAATCACCTTAAAGTAATGATTCCATCACAAGGGACTGAACCTAATGATTTGTGGCATAAGAACTTGAGGCTGCCTGCCCCCTATTATGGGTCTCGTAAGAATAAATTCTTTTACACTCAAGTAATCTAACCGATATAAAGTGGGAAATAAAATGTATGCTTGCTGTAATTGTAGAGGCTCAACATTGCATTAAGGGAGGTACTTGTATATAAGGAAGGAATAAACGCTCGGTGGCCACACATTACTTTTGCATTTGAAGTTCAGGGAAATAAAATTTCTTCGGTCCTGTTGATTGAAAAATCTCACTTTGTAATCCCCAAAATTTAGTCCTTATTCTGTTTTCTGATGACAACTTAGTCATTTTGTCAAAATTACAGGGACAAAAAGTGTTATTTCCGCAAATAATTCTAAAGAAAGTGTTTTTTCCCAAAAAGAATGTTATAATTGGACTTTCCAAATTTTAGAATTCAGCTTTTCATTGGTTGTACCAGAAAACTCTAAACAATGTTTTTCACGAACGATATTTGAGTGTGACGAATGATTTCAGGTATCCTGGACTCCGGTTAAAGGAAAAATTGTAATTGCACGAGTGCCAGGTTAGTCGAAGCAACATTTCCGCCATAAATCATTACACCAGTTTTCTGAAAACAAAATTACTGTCAAATCTCTCAAGGTATTTAGGGTGCATTTTATTCATAAAAATGTTCTAATGAAAACTTTTTTATGTTGTCATCTTCCATTTTCTCGAAAACATGTTTGGTGAGCGAGAAGTAAGAACTTTTTAACAGGAATGAAAATTATAAAAACACTTATGTTGTACTGCGCAAAATGATGTCAAAATTTGGTTGTTTTCAGTTTTAAGGATCAAGATTTGAAAACATGGCAACCAAATTTTCTACCAACGTAATTTTCATTGAGAATTTTGAAGATGAAAAGAGGAAATAAGGAGAATTTCCGTTGTCTATTCGCGCAAAGCCTGTCTCTTCAGAAAGATTCTGCCTTGAAGTTCTTTGCTTTCTCTTTGGGGCTTAACAAAAGTGAGGTGTCGGTCTTGCTGATAGTTTTATATGGCTGAAGGCTTGTAAATTAAGTTGCCTAAATAGCTATCTCGAGCCCAAGAAAAGAAGCTACTTAACTTGGTAAAGACTCAACTTGATCATGAAGTTAATGAGTGGAATGAATTCTATCATAAAAAAGAGGGACAAAGCACCTTAAAATAATGATTCCATCACTAGGGACTGCATCTCATGATCTGTGGCATTGGAGCCTGAGGTTGCTTGCCCACTATTATGGGTCCGGTAGGAATAAACTTTGTTACACTCGAGTAATCCAGCAGCTATAAAGTGAGGAAAAAAAATGCTTGCTTGATGTAATTTTAGAGGCTCACCTTTACTTTAAGGGAGGTACTCGTATATATGGAAGGAATGAACTCCCCGGGGAGACTAAAATTTATTGATGACTGAATATCTTACCATTTTTACATTCTCCATTTACTTCATTGTTGAAAGACTCTAGCCAGGAGAGTAACCCAATGACGACGCAACCAAGTGAAAAACAAGAAATTTTGAATCATGCAAAAAAACCTGCAGGTAAATATTCATGTTCCAACCGAGAAAACATTAAATATAAGCGATGCGGTCTTAAAATGTGCTGGAACTCGTATTTCTCATGGTTCGTTTTCATTATTTTATATCATCGAATAAACATAGCCCTGACCTTGGCTAAGAAAAAGACAAGAGAAGAAAAAAAAAAAAAACCAGTGTAAGAAGGATTTTGCGCTTGCTATTTCTTCTTACATTTATTGAAGACGTTCGTGTAAGCATTGGATCAGCTCTTTCTCAATCCGGCGGCGCCCCAGGTGCATTGTCCCTCAAAAGAGTTATTTCATTGTGAAATTAACATCTGGAACGGATCTTCATGAAGTTGTTCTTTTCTGTGATAATTCTCAATGTCTGCAAGGAAACGTATAAACAAAATGGCCTGAATAGTTTACATTCATCGCAGAAATATCGGAAGTGGATGGACACTTTCCCCCATCAATTATGCAAATTTTAAAAATACTTCACGAAAAAGAATCTGCTTCAAAGGCAGCCGCAAGCAGAGAAGCTCCAGGTGCGTTATCCCTCAAAAGATTTATTTCATTGTGAAATTAACATCTGAGGAGGTTCTTCATGAAATTGTTCTTTTCTGGGACACTTCTCAATGTCAGCAAGGAAAACGTTTTAGCTAAATTGCTTGAAAGGTTCGCATCTATTGCATAAATACAGTTGGCTGGTTGTAGGAGGGCCAATGTGATACTTGATGTATTTCCTCAAAAGTTTGAACAATTACTTTGTATCACGTTTCTTTACCTTGTTACCAAAGATCTATTTATAGAATGATTTGATCAATTTAAATTTCAGCCTATAGATACCTCAAAATTGAATCTTCACATGCATGAAATTTTTTTTAGCATCCAGTACCAAAATATGCTCAATCTTGGAATATAACTTTTGGAAAATTAGTTTCTTTTTTTAGCCTTATGTTTTATTATTTCGATGCAGAAATTTTCTCCATCAGCTCAAACATTCAACTTCCAGGTATGTCAAAATATAATCTATATAAACTATTATCTTGAACGTTTATTACCTACATCCGCACAATCATATAATACAATTTTCATTATGGAATTAGAGATGAAGAATTATTTATAGAAAATATCTATCTATACAAAATTTTGTTGACAAGAATTATACCCAATGTAGATGTTAAAGTAATTTCATCTAACAGTTTAAGCCTTTAGAACATATGTCAATGGTCCTACAAAATCTTACATGGTAGCTTTTTGAACAATTGGCAATAATTTCACAAAATTTCGCATAGTATTAGAGTAGGAGGTCTTGAGTTCAAATCTTTTTAGGTCCCTATTTACATGTCCAATTATATATTTTTACTCTTTAGGCTCAGGCCAATTACACTTTAGGCTCAAGCCAAAGTCCAGCCTACACGTGAGGAGTGTTAGAGTAAATTTTAAACCACGCTTCTATTAACCGCTTAAGCTTTTAAGATAATTGGCAGATCTCACAAAATCTTATGGTAGCCTTCATTCTTTTGAACTAGAAAGTAATTGGAATCTTACCACTTATAAGACTTTGTTTATATTAATTGTGAAATAGATGGAATTAAACCTACCATAAATCTTTGATCATTCATTAGTTACATTTAGATCTTTCATAATAGAATCTAGGTATACACAAGCAATTACTTTTAAACGTTTAAACAAGGTACGTGCAATCATGTAATATAATTTCCATCGTGGAACAACATTTTGAGCATTTGATTTTCTTTATAGATGCTTTTTAGATGAACCATTTGATAATCAAAGTAATATATATATGTCACGCCCCGAACCTCGAGCGCGTGTACATCCCTCGATGGTCGATAGAATTTTGCGATGTTCCCATGACTCATCGCCAACCCTTTTCATTTTATTGCACATGCGGAAGTGAATTAACTAATCCCCTAATAGTAATAAACATGGGATAGAAAAGTAGGACAACTAGTTTCAAATCAAATACACTTTCATAAACACCTCAAGCTTATATAGAAGGTTTATCTCATAAAGGACTACTGAGCCACCTATGCTCCTGACCCTTTCGCTTCAAGCTCCGGGTTCTTCACACTGGGGACCTGAAAATGATTATTCAATAACTAGTGAGATATAAATCTCAGCGAGTTCTTCCCCTAGTCCCCCAATTAGTACACCAACTCAACTGGGGGAATCTCTTTAGAACCATCCCACAAACAAACCAAAGATTAACAACCAACAATCAATAGTTGATTTGCATACATCCTTACTTGGTATGCCATACCATGCACATCATAACTCAGCACGATACACGCAATGCACATGGCCATTAGATGATGCAATTTATCAATCACATACGAATCGAGTTGCAAGCGATCTCACCTAGTCATTGCCACACCCTGCACGTTATCAATTCATGCGTGCGTGCCATAAACAGTGTGCTCAACTCATGCATGACTAGAACAAAAAATGCCATGATTTTCATGCATTTTTGCACATTAGTGTGCCACATAGCACACATCGATCAATCACACGGGTCCCGATTATAAGGTAAAATCGATGTGACACGTCCCATTCCATACCACACGATTTTACTCCATAATAAGGCCCAACCATCTTAACACTCATGCGTTCCAATTCATTTCAACCCACCGGCCACAGCTGACTCAACAGTCAACGGTCTTTCGGCGTAGCCAGGCATTGTCTCGCACCATCGAGCATGGCAACATCTACATCTAGACGGCATTTCATATAGGAGCATCGGCCAAGCCTCTACTGCGACCGGCAACCGTTGACTTGGGATATTCTCGAAGGAGCATTGTCCGACCCCAAAGGCTCGTGACGGCATCTCATATCATTCATGCATTCATTCAATTTTGGCTCAGGACATCATACATTGCACTCAAATACCTCAATTAAAATGGTGATCCCGGCCTATTTTTTTCATATTAGAAATGCATGGTAAAATAATCGCGTGTGGGGACATGGTTAGATCGAACTAGAAAATTTGTGTCATCTCTTTTAAAATCTCACGGTTTGATATAGTATTTAAAAACACTTTCGGCATCCAAAATCTGACACCCGGTATTTTCTAATTAAATACCAACAGTTTCCAATCACCATACAATTGCACAAAACCTCACCCAATTCATGCGGACGCCCATGCATTTACCCATCCATTCACTTCATAAAATCAATACACATGAAATTGGACCACATTTCATTCTTGGGTTAACAGTGCACGTGAACAGTGTTTTGTCCAAAATTAAATAACTAGTAAATTAAATCCACAAGTCATTAAAAACACTAATTAAAGCAAACAAAGCATCAAGAACCATCACCAAAGTAAAATCGACCCTAATTGGCAGAAACCGGGCCTTTGCGCGTCTCCAAGTTTAAATCCAGAAACCTAACCAATTAAGTTTGGAAAATTTCCAAATTTGAATACGTTGTAAAAGATACATAAAAAAAAAAAAATTTCATGCAGACACCGAATCCTAGATCCTTCTAGATTCGGCTCAGTAAATCACTCAATCCAGCATCAAAGCTAGGTTCGTTCCGAGAAAGTCAATTTTTCGAAATCAGTTTGGTTCGAGGTCTTAACCATGTCCGTTTGATCTGAAATTTGATTATGTTAAATTAGAAGATCTGAAAAACAACTTTTGTGACGAAAATATTTTGAAATTCGGACCCCAAGAGTTGATAAAAACTCTTAGAATCCTAAAAGGTCACCAGTTCAAGCAAAAACTGTAGTTCTGTTTGAAAATGACGGAGCTGATATCTCCTTCTTTTGAATCCCCAAAAACTTGAGAAAAGTATGTTGTAACTGAGGATGTCTAAAACATTTCTCCAGAAGACCTCATTCTCAAATTTGAAACCAATTTCAGTCTACAAAAATGACAAATAGCAAACGTCCAGGAACCCGTTCTGAAGAACAACCTCTGTTTTCACCCAAATCATCCCCAACGATGCAATTCTCCCTAATTTGACTAATATTAACCCATTCTAATACTAATCTAACTATTATAGATCATCACTAGTCTCTATTTAAGCCAACCTAAAACAATCTTAAACCTAATCAACCCTTAAGCAAGTTTTGGCACTAATAAAAGGATTAAGAGCTAAACTCACCCGATGACAATTCTGACGACATAAGCGAGACGGCGGTGGTGAGGGCTACGCGCGGTTACGTCCAAAATGTCACAGAGGTGCTCGACAAAAATGGGTCTCGTTAATGGTGGTTTCTGATTTGGCACGAATGGCAGGTGGACAGCTCGCAGATGGGTGGTGTGGCTCTTCGGCGGTGGATGGCGGCTTGCAAACAGTGATGGCCCACGGCCATGGCGCAAGGTGATGGCTGGCTTGGGGAAAAAATAGCAGCACATGGTGTTGTTTTGGAAGCAAAATAGAAAAGAAACTAAAGAGAAAAGGAGAAGAAGAAGAGGGACGTGGGAGTGGGGGTTGTCGAGAGGAGGAATGGGGAAAGGGGAGAGAGAAACAATAAAATAATGGAGGGGAAGTTGTGGGGAAATTTCAGCAGAAGGGTTGGCGTGGGTGAAGGGGTGGAAAAGTGGGAGAGAGAGGGAGAAAAGAAGAAAGAAGAAAAGAGAGGGGGAGGAAATTGCGTGCGAAGGAGGGGAGAAGAAAACATGAGGGAGAGAGAGAGAGAGAGAGAGAAAGAAGAAAGAGAAAAGAAAAGGGAGGAAGAAGACTTTTGGCCGAAGGAGGAGGGAGCGTGAAGGAGAGGTGAAGAGGAGAGAGAAAGAATATGAGAGAATAATAATATTGTTATCATTTTTCTTTTTCTTCCAATCTCCGATTTTTCATCCAATAATTTCTTTTCCGAAATTTCGGGCTCGCCAATAATTCGACGGACGATGAGACGACGTCCAATAATTAAATATGGAAACCCTCAAAAATTCGATACCCGAATTTGAATTAAATTTAATGGTTAAAACCGATCAAATGCAACTTTAGTACAATCTAATATATCGGGTGGCTTTTAGGGGTTCTCGCGCGGTTGACTTGTAGTCGATAATTTTCGATTCACGTTTGTACATCTTCAATTCATGAATGACCCTCGGTTGTTATGTAATCGCGAGGGTTCAATTACATACCCTGAATATAATATCAATAGAAAATCGGTTTATTGTCGTTCAATGCGAATATCGTAATTGTGCGGAATCACCCGTGAACCAATTACGTACTTTAGTCGAATCGATTTATATCCGTTCGCTAATTGATTTTTATAGCGTAGTATTGACCCTTGTCGATCCTTATGGTTGAGCGGTCGATTTCCGATCAAATTCTCTAGTCTTTCGCGTTTTAACCCTTTATGGCCTCACCCGATGGATTAGTTAACTCGTGAGTGATTAGTTTAGAGTAAAATAACTATAAGTGCGTCGATGAAATAATAATTTCATATATTTCGAAATAGGGCCAAATTTCGGGACAATATATTTAAGAATACCGATGATAGACATGATACTAGATGTACAACTTTATTCCTAGGCACCACAAAATGGGAAATATACTAGATACACGACTTTGTCCACATAGATTGTGAGGCACATGGAATTATAACCTATAAAATATGTGGAATTATAACCTATCATATATCATTGATCATTCATCTAATTATATATATAGATAAATAATTAAATAGAATATATATACACATAAGTATATTCTTTAAACAATTATTTTTGTAAATTGATAGAAAATTATTATTAAAGTATGCCTAAGAATTAGATCTGCAGAATTAGATGTTTGCTAAGATCAGATAGTAGCTAGCATCAAAAGTTTGCTAAACTGACTATCAAAAACAAATCACTGGATAAAACTAGCACATGAGTGTGCCATTTGAATCAACCTCATATATATGTACACAATGAACTCATTGAAAGCCCTATGCTAGTATAATTTCTTTGAATTAGCTTGTCTCACTGAAAACGCTGTGAGTATCTAGGTTTATTTTAAGCTTTCCAATCAGACATCATTGACCTGTGATCCCTGCTTGTCTCCAACGAACATAGCCACCTTTTCGAAGAAAACATCGGGTGAAATCAAAACCGAACAAAACTTATAACTAACAACTCTGAGCGCAGAGCTTTCCAAAGTCATGAGAGTTGCAGAAATCCAAGAATGAATTCAACAGGTAATTGCATTCGAAATTTTATGAACTTCTAGTCAAACAGCCAATGAAATGGCAATACCTCAACACTTTCAATGCACATCAAGTGTCGTAGAAGAAAAAATGTTCCATGCACCTGATGAATGTGAGCCATCTCGCATGCACCATGGGATGAAGTGGGCCCCACATGGAATCTACCTAATCTGATGGTGGATGTTAGCTAGGCTCATATATCCGACTACATCCAATACTTTCTCATTGTGGAAGTGATCATGGGCTCATTGTGGAAGTTACCATGGACAATATTCTAGTGTGCTTAGAAAGAGAAATAAGTCCAAAGCTGGCTTCGAAATAGAATTCGCACATAACTCACATGACAATCCTCCTTAATTTAGTTATGCATAGAAAAGTTCGTGTCAATAAATTGGTCCATTTCGCCCCATTGAATACCAAAAGTATGCATCAAATGTGTTGGCACTATGAGCCATTACTAAATAATGCTTCGATTAGGGACAAACACATGGCATGTCTCGAGCCATCATTAATAGATGCAGCACTGAATGTTAGTTTATCCCTCCATAAATAGGATCCAAAGTTCTATTGTGATTACATTTATAATAGGTGGATGATATTACTACATCACATGATTTATCGAGTATTATTTTTCCCGGATAAACATTAGCTCTCAAGGAATTGACGAAGGAACATACCTTTATTCGTCTACTCAAAATTTGACTAAGGGTGGGAGGCATTTTGCTCCATAGTCCAAACAGAACAACAAGTCAGAAAGCACCATTAATCAAGTCTCTACTCCGGCGACTCACTTCAACACACAAGTGAACCAAATACAACCTTACAAGAAAAATCCATGGAAAGCCATTGACGATGAGCATATAGGTCGAATTATTATTTTCCTCTTCTTCTTTTTTTTTTCTCTTTTTTGAAGAGGCTTGAAATTGTGGTGTTTTTCAGTGGATGGTATCTCTACTAAAATGAAATTAGCCAAATCGGAAGGCAAATCATTAGCGAACGGAGCAAAGTTCAAGATTTGAAGCCCAGGGTCCGGACTGTTGAAGCTGACTATGATAAGAGCTGGACCTTTACTAGCATTCAATTGGAAGTGCAACAGCCCCTGAGGGAAAATCATGCTGTCCCCTTAGTTGGGGTTCTTCAAGTAGACGGTGTTTGCTGATGACGAGATGGACCTAACATAGATCGACCCTTGGAGGACGAGGAGGACCTCCGGGTTGCCCTGCCCGAGTGCGTGTGCATCGTGGTGACCCTGCCAGGGGCCATATTGAAATTAATTGTTGCAGTTGAAATTAATGGTTGCAACCAATCTTTATCTGCATATGATAGGAGAAAATAATAGAGACTTTAATGTTGCTGAGCATATTCACAACTTATCTTATTAGTGGCAAAGAAGGTTCAGTCTACACTAGAATGTGCATCCACAAGGCACCGACTCATTCGATCCTTTGGGCATCCCGACTCCCGGGGCATCGTTGACCCGAGGGTCCAACGGCAACAATTAACATTTTAATTTCTAAACATACTTTCAAATGCAATAACAAGATGTCCCAAGAATCCTTCATCAAATCTCAAGATTGCATAATATGTCAATGCCAGTATCATCATATCACATAACAATTCAAGATATGTTCACCCTTGGGACAATTTGCACAAATTCGAAGCAAAACAGCTTGATCATTACAATGCACAGTTCTGGTGAAAATTCCGAAATAATTCCCAAATGAACTCAGAAAATTATGAAATTTTGATATGTTATATTAGAGACATAGATTAAAATTTTCCATGAAGAATCCTAAGTCTATATCTCACTGTATTAAGAATAGTAATCGCCATAATCTTTACTAGCATCCTGTGATAGTTTCCAGATTCAACACCTACAAGGAAAATTCGTCTCACTAACCAAACATCGTCCATTTATTATCAATTTTTGATATGTTATTTCTAAGGACGTTCCCTACAACTTTCATTTAGTGTATAAAGTCCAATTCTATCTATAAAATTTCAGAAAATTCTCGGAATCATCAAAGGTCAAGCTGTTCTCTACAAAACAGAGTATTGGTTTCAATAGATTTACTCCTATTTTCATGTTTTCACATTCATATGGCTATAGCTAGATGTCCAACTCCATCTAACAGATGTAATCTTTAAATAAAATGGTTTCTTTCCTTATTTTCATCATTATAAATCAAAGTGATACAATTAGAAGGACTTTCCATCTAACTTTCTCCAAAACAGAACCGGCACCCATTATTTTCTTCATTCCTAATTCAATCAAGTCATTTGTTTTTCTACCAATTTATCTTACAACCCCTTAAGTCCCTTCCACAGCATCTAAGAACACTTTCAGCAAGATCTTATTAATGAAGAAACCCTTCTACAGCTCGGCTCAAGGCATAGGTTCATCCCTCAACTCACTCATCTCAACGTACACCACATTTTTTTCCATTCGGCAACCATTTCCTCACCTTGCTCGATCAACACAGCCATCATTCACTAAATTTTCAAGACAAGCAAGACTCACTAACAATAAGCAATGATTTCTAACTTCAATCTAGGGTGTGTTTGTTTCACCGAAAATATTTTACCGGAAAGTGTTTTCCGGATTTTCAGCCGTTTGGATCTCTAAAACAGATTTGGTCAACGGAAATGACTTTCTGGTCAACACAAATCTCATGTGTTATTTTAGGAAAACGAATTCCTCCGCCTGAGGAGATGAAAACACTTTCCCTTTTCAATTTTTCTCTTGTCCTTTAACTTTTCCTTTCCAAATTTTTCTGAGGTACGCCGCTCTCTCCCTTCGCTCTTTCCCTCTTTCTTCTTCGGCTCTTCTTCAACGACACGCATCTCCTTCGCCATTGGAGGTCCAGATCTTCTTCATCATTGAAGGTCTGGCTCTTCTTCAACAACGCTCAACACGATTCCAGGTTCTTTCGCTTTTTCGACGTCGTAGTGGAGGGAGAGGTGCTTGGAGACGAAGGCCAGCCGAGGCTCCGCGACCTCGCCCTTCCGGTCGTTGTGGAAGGAGAGCTTGAGCTTGGCGAGGCCGTCGAGGAGCTTGCACGAGACCTTTTGGAGGAAGACGAAGCTGTCGCTGTCGTACTTGCAGGTGACCCGGAGGGCCGGCCGCTTCGGGAACGAGAAGAGGATCCGCGGCTGCTGCTGCGGCGGCGGTGGCGGCTGCTCCGGGCCGGGGGGTGGAGGCGGCGGCGAGTATGGCGGGAGGAGGAGGCTAGGGATCGGAGGAGGGTGCGGCGAGGAGGTCGGGTCGGCCATGGGTGTCGTCGGGCTAGAGAGAGAGAGAGAGAGAGAGAGAGAGAGAGGGAGTTCAGTGTGGGTACAGCCCATTTTTTTTAATTTTTTATTTGGGTTTTTTTTATTTGGTAAATTTGGGGGATCATTTTGCTGGAAAAGGACTGTTTCTTCTAAGATTTTTTTTTTTCCTTTTAGATGTATTTCTTTTATTTATTTTCCCAAATTTCTTGCCTTTTATTTAAAGAGAAGCACAACCTTTTGAAACATTCAAATCTATAATAAGAAAAGGAAAGAAAGAGATTTTAGCTTGCTATTGCTGATTATATGGACAAATGGTGACGTTTTCCTCCTTTCTCTCTTTTTCTTTATTTTCGCTTCATTTACTTCCTACTTAATATCACGAAAAAATACAAATTAATATAATGTTATATAAAAGATCTCAAATCAATATAATTATTATAAATTAATTTTTTAAATTAATTTTTTTTTCACAAAGAACCTCTAAACTAGTATATTTATAATGAATTTATCTTTCATTAATTTTTGTCAAATTAATTAATATTACGCATAGGAGGTGCATCCATCTAAAGAGAGCCAAATGCATTGAAGCGATTAATGATATCGTTTTGATTTGCTCTTGTAACTGGAAATCATGTCCATTTTTAAGAAAAAAAATACGTGTATGAATTCAAGTTTCCTTTTCATTTTGTAGGTTCAAATTCTAGATTTACTAAATTGATCGAGAAAAATCTGTGTATAAAGTAACATGGACTCAACAAATTAATTTAGAAATAAGAGGCACACTATTATCAATTGTTAGATCATTTTTCAAATGCGATCCAAACACCAGAAAATACTTTCAGTCACGTATCACCAAACAAAAGAAAACTAATCATTTTCCTGGAAAATGATTTCTCGGAAAACATTTTCCAAAAACATTACGTTTTCCGTAAAACAAACACACCCCTAGTTCCCGTCGAGCTCAATTTAACATCGCAAATCAACAAAACATCTAGTCCTCCACAGAATAGCACTCAATCTTTAATTAAATCATTCAAAATCACATGCAGCTCCCAATTCTGCATTTTCTCGCATCTACCAGCATTTCACCAGAAATTTCAGCATGCAAAGACATAGGTTGATAAACTTTCACTTGCCTCTAACTCTTCTATTCAAATGCAAACAAAAACAGGGGCTCGGGGGTCTCGGCTTGGCTCAACGGCGACGGAGATCGACGGTGTCGACGGCGGCACCTGGGACATGGCACAGGCGATCCTCTTCTTCCTCTCTCGCGGCTCACACCCGCGCGCCCACTCACTCGCTCGAACTCACTCTCTCTCTCGCTCAGACCGCTCTCTCGAGTTCTCGGCCTCCCTCTCTCTCTCCTTAGTTCCGAATGCTTCTTTGTTTTCTTTCATTAGTTAACTAATTTTGTTAATTTGCATGCAAGTGACAAGTGGCATTAAGGAAGAGACAAGTGAAGGTAGCATGGCCTCCTCCATCCGGTTCCTCTCCCCCCCCTTCTTGGTCGACGGCCTTGGGCTTCTTGGGCCTGCTTGGGCCTGAAAATTGGCCAAAGGTCCAAATTAAATGGCCCTTAATCAAAATTAAGCCCATAATTTCTGCACAATTATTAAACATTTGGTTTCCCCCAAAAATATCAATTTGATATCCCTATAGTCAATTTGCTTCATATACAAGGATATAATCGAAGTTCTTGCATGCAGTCCAACTCCTCAAAAATATTATTCAATCATAGATCAAAGATTTTCTCTTGTTGCATGGTTGATCAGTCCATTGCTAAACATACCATATCAAACTAACAAATAAATAAACACAGATGACTGCCCGTAATTGATACCAATGCCATGATTCAATGATACTTCTATCGATTTGTCATGACCGTCACCTATCCGGGGATTCGCTGAAATTCTTGGATGCCACACGGTTACTCATTAATCACTGATTGATTGAAATTATTTTTCAAAGTTTCCTTTATGACATTTATTCATTTTCGAAAAGGCATTTATTCATTTTCGAAAAGGCAATTATCTATTTTCATAAAGGCAGTTATTTTTTTTCAAAAAAGCATTTTTACTTTTTCCTTTTATGTTGCTTCGTTTACCTAGCTTCACTTGCTTTATATACTGTTGAAATCCATCTTCTTTGTTTTCACTCTCGAAACCCTAGAATTACAAACTCCCACTTGCTCTTTTTCCCTGTTGTTTAATCCAAAAAGTTTTCACCTTTCGAGCAAGACTGTGAATTTCTCCCTTAAAAGAGACAATGTCTTCGAGAAAGTCATCAAGAATTTGCAAGCAGGGGACCACGGCACATGCCTGAGGTCCTATGCACTTCGACTTAACTGAAGAGGAAGATTCTACTCCACCTTAGTGACAAAGACAGCAACAACCGCCTCGGCAACGTCAAACTCCACCACCGACTCATCTAGAAGAAGAAGTGTTGGAAGAAGTGGAACCCGTACGAACATTAACTCCTCAAGTTGCTTTCAAGCTTTACTCTAATCTAAAAAGAGGAGGAACTCATATGTCCTTGATTGATGAATACCTAAGAGAGAGATGTTATAAGAATGAGACTCTTTTTCTGTGTGATATGGAAAAGATGGGTATTGCTGAAAATGGATCGTCTAAAAAAGCGTTTGCTAACTTTCCTAGCGACCCACACTTTGGGACTACTAATCAACCACAAGGACAGGACGACGACGAACGTATGTTTACCCATTTTCAGCCTAGATTGGGAGTGGCTGCAAATGTTGCTTGTGATGGTTCAAGTCTTTTCAGATCGAAAAGCCACGAGAGGGTTTACTTGAATTTGATGAAGAGAGGGGTCATGAACCCTAGGAGTGTTGATTTTGATTTCCTTGATTCGGTGAAAGTAAGTCTGCAAGAGAAGTTTGCTCTACTACAATTGGAGCGATTTTGTTCTGAATCCACTACTACTTATCCTGAACTCACAGCATATTTTTACTCGAACTTATCTTTCTTGGATGCAAACAGTTTCTCTTTCACAGTGAGAGAGAAGGAATTTTTGGTGAATATGGACACTCTGGCTTATATAATTGGGGTGGAAAGATCGAGTTTCCAACCAATTAGTGTCTCTGCTACTCATGCTACTCTGTCATTGGTGAAAGATCGAGATGTTAAAGGCAAGATCTCTTATTCTAGGATGAATGCCACTAACATCTTGTTGCACAAGATAGTCATCAATTGCATCCGTCCAAAGTCGACATCCAAGACTGATGTTTCTCGGTCTGAAGCAAAATTGATGCATGCCATCAACATTGGCTACAGATTCTCTCTGCCTCACACCATCTTGTTTCACATGGACAGAATAGTGGTGAAGGATAAGGGATAACTTCCTTATTCTGCTCTTATCACGCGTCTCTTTAGACATTTTAAAATTCACATCCCTGCATCATTATGTTTGACAACAATTTCTCCAATGGTGATTGGTTTTAAAATGGTCACCAAGATGTGATTGAAAGAGCTGAACAAGGTGTTGGAGCGTATGAAGGATAAGTCTCCTGTAAAAACAAAACAAGACTCTGTTATAGCAAAGAAGAAAGGCAAGGAGCCCATGGCTGCTCTAGTGAAGAGGAAAAGAATTCTCATCTTGCAGGATGAAGAGGATGAGGATGAAATGACTCTTTCAGCTTTACGCAATTTGAAGAGTTCTATCAATTTTGAAGATACTCGAGTAGAGCCAAAAGAAGAAGAAAAAGAGAGAGAGAGAAGAAACAAAGAAGGAAGAGGAAGAACAGAGGAGGACAAAGGAAGAAGGAAGAGAAGAGGAAGAAGAGAAGATGAAGGAGAAGTGGAAAGAGGAGAAGAGAGAGGACAAAAAGGAGAAGAAAACCAGGATCAAGAAGACTCTTTTGAACCAACTTTGGTTGTTTCCTTGTCCAGTGCATCTGAGATGGCAAAAACTGGAACTGCTGACGCGCATCACTCTAAAGCTGAAGTCGATCAAGAAGAAATCTTATCTACTCCACCTGAAGGCAACCAAACAGGGGGAGTTGTTGGAAAGAAATGTATTTCTTCGCCTATCTTTACTAGTGATGTGAGTTGTTCTGCAGTGGATCTAGAGGATGTGTATACCTCTCACTATCCAGAAGCCTCCACTCATAGTCATGGTGGATAATCTGCTGAAGTTCCATCCATTCTCAAAACCCCTGAATTTGACTTGGTTGGTCTTAGTGCTGCAATAGAACAAACAGCAGAATTTTCGAGGCTGCTCGAGATCTTATTGGATGTAAGGAAGCAGCAATATGCTATGGGGTATGAGATACAGGATCTCAAGAATGCTTTCATGGCCATTTCAGTGTCTTTGCATGATTAGTTACAAGCCCTGAAGAATCAAGTACAGTCCACTATGCAGGGTGATGATTTTCAATCACTGAAGCAGAGTTTTGCAAGGCTTGAGAAGATAGTGGATTCTATGGGAGAATTCGAGCTTGTTCGCCTTCCAAAACAACGATGATTCTGATCCTATTTTCAACAACTCTTTTTGTTTGCTCTCCACTTTTTGCTATTGACAAAAAGGGGGAGAAGATTGTTGCAGATTTGATTTGATTTGGTTTGGATTTTTGGGCTTATCTTTTGTTTGGTTGTGGTTTGACTAGTTTGGATTGTTGATTTGATCTTTTGATGCTTGCAGTAACTTAAGCTATGTTAATGATTGTGGTAAAGATATTTGTTTTTACAGGACTAACATATTTTCTGTGGTTGTAGAATCGCTACTATTCTTATCCTAATCTACTTATCTTTTATGAGATATCTTGGGTTGCTTAAGTGTTGTCTTGCAGGTTAAAAGTATCCAAATTTGCGGGAAAGTTTTGTCACCATAAAAAAGGGGAAGATTGTTGGAGAAAACTTCCCTATTTGTTTTGAAGTTGACAAAACGTTTCCATCAATCTAGTCTGAAGACTTGCAGACTCTATCATCAAAGTCTGAAGACCTCCAGACTCAAGATTTAAAGTCTGCCCTCACTAATAGTTTCTAGACCGACAAAGAAAAGGTTTATTCGATGAAGAAGTTTTATTCAGATATGAGTATATCTTTAAGGATTTGGTTCGTGCGGTTGAAGAAGATCTCACGGCTGGAGATAGTATCTTGTGATCGTTTATTCTAATTGGAATCAATTTGGATAATTAGATCTTTTGATTGGCGGAGTATACTTGGAAGGTTCTACTTATGAAAACCTAGATCCTGATTATATGTGCAAGCGGGATTGGTGGGCTATCATCACATTCCTTAAATAACTCGAGATCTCCCTAATTGATTCTGTCCAACGGGTTGATTGGAAGAATTCATTTGGAATGTGCCAACGGTTATGAAGGCATGAAGGAGAATATAAGAAAGATGCTCAAGTTATTCGAGTGTGTGCGTGAGAGAAAAATTCCAAAGTCTGAAGCTCTTAGTTTTTCGTTATTTTCAATTGTTGAGCTTAAATTGTACTCAAAAGAGAGATTAGATACTTGTGAGACCTTGAGGAAGTGTAGCAGAGTCTCTACACTGTGGAATCAAGGACATGAGACCGTAAAATCTCTTTTGGTTCATAGTAGAATCCAGCCGGTGGGCTGTCAGTGTGGGAGAGTGAACATAGGCTTGGTCTAAACCGAACTACTATAAATCTTGTGCTTCAATTCTCTTTTCCTTATCTCTTTACTTTAAATCGCAGCTCTATATGATTGTTTATAGTTCTTCACGTCTTCAATTTATTATTCTTAGAAGTTAATTTATTTTGTTAAGATTCGCAAAAATTTCTTTGATCACCTATTCACCGCCCTCTAGGTGCTCATACTAGCCCTATCAGTTGTGAATGAAATATGTAATTGATCAATAAATTGTGATATTGGGTGAATACATACATGACATGAGATTCTGTCACGAGCCTTTGGGGCCGGACGATGCTCCTTCGAGAATGCCCCAAGTCAATGGATGCCGGTCGCAATGGATGCTGCGCCGATGCTCCTAATCGGAATGCCGTCTGAGAACGTTGCTGTGCTTGACGGTGCGAGACGATGCCCGGTTATGCCGGAAGACTGTTATCTGTTGCATTGATTGTGGCCCTTATGCTTATATTGATATTTATGTTCTTGCATATACTCATGTTAAGGTATTCATGTGATGTGTGAACTCGATACTGTTATGTATGATTCGATTAACACTAACATGTAGGAAAATGTTGGTATTAAAAGAGTTGTGTGAAACATGACTAGGTTGCATGTAGAGTGTACCCTTCTCTTACTCGGGATTTAGGGGATTAACTCGTTGAGATATGACCTCACTCCGTTGTGGGCTAAAATTTTTCAGGTCCCTAGATGGAGGATTTTTTTGGAGAAGTATAGGGAGTTGAAGAAGTGAAAGCTAGGTCTTGGTTTAGTTTCTGTCAAGAGTCGATGGGTCTTCCATCTAGTTTGGATACCGGGTGACAGCTTATGCTTTTGTTATCGAGAAGTTTGATGGGATTGCCTAAGACCATGTTCCCATGGATGAGGAGCTCGGAGTATAGATAGCCTAGAAGCTCTTCTTTTTGAAACAGATCCTTGTCATGTTAGACTTTTATGTGTGTAAACACTCTTGTAAAAATATGTGTGTTTGGTGTAAATATAATCATATGTTTGCTATCCCATCTTTGTGTTGGTTGGAGTTTATGATTACGCTTCTGCATGCTTGGTAAAATGAATGGGTCGGCAATAGTTCCTAGGATGTTGCAAAATTGTTTCAACCACGGAGGGATGTGCATGCACTTGGAGTACTCGGAGTCTGGGTCGTGACAATTATCAAGTAGGGCAAGTGTAATGGGGAAAACTACATTCTTGCTCGGGGCTGCGGATGAAGCTCAAAGATGTCCCCGCGCAGGACATGGGCCGATGATAGGGCATCTCTAATAATAGTGGAGCCAGGATGCAATTCCCTGCATCCGCTTGGCAATCGTGCACCTGCCCAATCCCATTGCCACCCGTAATTCACAGGCAGTAATATTTTCCATTCTAGCTAATAAATTATAAATACAATTATTAATACAGTAATTATAGCAGACACCAAGAGATAAAAATAATTTTTTTCCACATGTGGCTTTATACACTATTGATTTTGATTGTTATTGAAGATAATAAGCGGTTAAAACGTTTAAATCAATGGTGGATGAGGCCATTTGTGAAAAAAGAAAATTTATTCTCGCTCTCTGCGCTGATATTCCATATTCATGATATAACTACTTATCAAGAAAAGAGTAAAAAGACTAAATAGCACCTCATTCGCAAGTATTATTAGCGTGAGCAACCTAGGCGCTAAACTGGGAAAAGAGTGAACCTAAGGTGATCAAAATTACATAATATATAAATGCTCTCTGGCAAGATCCTTCAGATAGAAAAAGAGCAGGCGAACGTGCATGATCTTATGAGTCGTCCGCATCAAATGCATTCGAGTGGAAAATCGGTGGAAGTGCTGAAATTTGCATTGCGGTCTCGCCGAGCTCCGCTGAGAAAGTGACACGGCATAACAGACAATGCTCTCAATAGGGATCCCTTAGCGCTGGATCCCAATCTGTCCTTAGCTAAGTGAGGATATCGGCGCAGCAAATAGATACATGACATCTGACCGAATCTACCAACAAAGCCGATAAGGGAAAGAAGTAGGGAAGAGTAGACATGAAGCAAGTATTCAGCGCCAGGAGCCACACAACCTCCTTGGAGATAGTGTCGCGACCCTCTCAAGAGAGACGGGGGAAGTGAACGGATCATCCCCTCCGTCATTTCTTCTCTATTGAATATGCTTTCGACCAAGGTCTCTTGATAGTGTGTTGCGTTCTCTACTGCTGAATCAAATTGTCCCCAAGTGCTCTCGGCCTATGATTCAATCTTGTCACAAATCCAAGAAGAAGACGAGAAGAAAAGGAATATGGGAATTTGTGTAATGAGGAAAATGGTGTATGCTTCATTGATTTCTAGATGTAATACAATGATGTATATATTGTACAAGAGAATTCAATAAAAATGTAAATGAATTCTTCTAATCTTTCTAGTCCTAAAATAATCACATCTCCTATCAATTACGATCAATTCAAATCCTCAATTAGATCCTAGATCTTCAATCATATCTTCTTTCAACACTCCCCCTCAAGCTAGTGGCTTGTATATATCCAAGACGTCCAGCTTGTTTAGAAGATATGTATGTTGTCTTTGACAAAGGGGTTTAGTGAAGATATCCGCGGGTTGTTCTATGGTCCTGATTCCTTTGGTTTCGATGATCCCTTCTTTGATCTTCTCCCGAGTAAAATGGCAATCAACTTCTATATGTTTTGTCCTTTTATGTAGCATAGGATTTGCTGCAAGCTTGAGTGCCGAATCATTATCACAGAAAAGTAATGTCGGACCTTTAACTTGTACCCCAAGATCCAGAAGTAAGCCTCGTGGCCATACTATCTCACAAACAGTTTTTGCCATAGATCGATATTCAGTTTCTGCCGATGACAATGATACAGTGGATTATTTCTTTGTCTTTCATGAAAGTAACGACTCCCCAAACTTGATGCAAAATCCAGTAATAGATATCCTACTCATGGGACATGTAGCATAGTCCGCATCACAATAGGCTGTCATCTCCATATTGCACTTTCTGGAGACAAGTATCCCTAATCCTGGACATCTCTTCAGATATTTGACTACTTTTAAGGCTGCATTCATGTGTGACTGCTGTGGACTGTGCATGAATTGATTGAGAGTGTATACTGCATAGCAAATGTCTGGCTTGGTCATAGTGAGATAGATAAGTGTCGCGACCTCCCCGAAGCGGGTTTGACCACCTAAGGATTCGGCTAATGGATTGTTAAGCCTAGACTTAACTCGGGCTCTCCCAAGCCCATACCAATTCGCGACTTAGGGTTTAAGTTCTTAACATGCAATTGATTTTCAATTAGGAGTCGCCACTAATCTATTTTTGGTGGGTCGATTAGAAACCCAAGTAAAGTAATGGGAGAATTACTTCACTCCTATGAACCAGAGATTAAATGAGTTCGGGGACTTGGTTACACTAGACTTGTCTAATGCCCTTTCGGTACCTTTTCTTTTTAAAAAAAATGTTTTGCAGGCAGCTTGAATTGATTTTAATTTACCCCCTTAACATGTGAAGTGATCATGCGAGTGCACAAACCACCAATTTAACACCCAGATAAATCAGTGAATAAATGGCAGAATTACCTCATAGCAACGAAAGCATCTGCAATGTTAGATCGGAATTCATATCAACAACCCTAGATATGATTTCTAATTAACACGCAATTTCTTTATTTTGTTTTCACTTTTTTCAATGCGAACCATGCAATGCATCTAATCTAACATGAAATGGCATGACAATGCGTTCTAAACTACATGACATGAGTAAAATATTTTTTGTGTTTTCTTAATGAACATGCAATAATTAAATATGAAAATCAAAATGACCTAATTATAATGACGGGCAATTTTAATTAAATGAACCTAATCCTACATGACGTGCACATGATATTTCTATTCCTAAAAATGCAATCTATCCTAAAAAATTGAAACTTAAAATGAGACATGTAATTCTATTCTAATATGCATGATGATTTTTTTGTTTGTTTTTTTTTATATATATAAATTCGAAATTTTAAAAATTGCACACAATTAAACATGCAACCTAAAAACTAGCATCCTAAATTAATTAATTTTTTTTGGGATTTTTTGTTATAAAAATTTGAAGTAAAAGTCTAATTCTAGATTGACACGTGCAATTCTTAAAAAACTAATACCCTAAATGCATTTTAAACGAAATAACTAAATAAGCTAACCCTAGCCCTAATCTGACTTGCATTTTTTTGATTTTTTTTTTTTAATGCAAAATATCCAATTCAATCAAGATAAGATTAATACCCAAAATTGACGAACCATATCTCGCGCATGAGATCGGGTTGGTCAATTTTAAATTAAATCGCGAATCGAATCTCGGGCATGAGATTGGATTGTCGATTTTTGTACGAGATCGTGAGTCGGATTTCGGGCGCGAAAATCGGACTCTTAATCCCTAGTTTAAGGGGTTATTTTACATTGGAACCTCAATCATGCTCACACTAAAAAAACACTATATAAAAGCAAACAAACTATAAACTAAAAAAAAAAAAAAAATAAAGAGAAGATAAAACTACCTAATGTTCCCCTTTTGTTTTTTTTTTCTTTCTTGTTTTGTTGTCTTCTTTTTCCTTTCCCACGCACGGTTTGGCAGCTTCGTGGAGGTGCACAGCCGAGGGTGGTGGTCGCCGGCGTTCCGGTGAGGGGCGGCGGGCGTTGGAGCTCCGGCGAAGGGCGGCAGCCGGCGAACCAGCAGCGGCAAAGGGCGGGACAGCGGTGCTCGAGCGAAGGCGCTGGGTCGCGGCTCCGGGCTGCAACTGGCTTCACTCGGAGAGGGGGCCGTCGAGCGTCGGATCAACGCAGAGGCGTGCGGCGGCTCGGCAACAGGGGCAGCAGCACCGATCAGGGCAGGAGCAGTGTCGGGCTAGTGGTCTTTGGCGGACTGAGAGGCAGCGACACGGGCAGCAGCAGGTGTGCCGTGATGAAGGAGCGCGACTTGGCTTGGTCTGGACAACGAAATCAGCAGCTCGTCTTCCTCAACCCAAGGAGCTGCAACTGGATCGGTAGAGATCAGCAAATGTACAGAGACTTGGGGCAATAGCAACGTCGTCACCGGAACATGGAAAGTAACCAAGTTGGTCGCAGCTCACTTGCTGCCCGGGGAGTGGAGCGACGGCTCTATGGTGCAGCGACGGGCGAGTCGGAGACGTGGGTTGCTGCGGGAGGACCAGCAGCAGGTCGAACGGAGGCGTGGCTCTTCGTGGTCCCGGGAGTGGCGGTGGGTCGTCGGCGTCGAGCGGAGACGTGGGTTGCTGCGACGAGCGCTACAGGTTGCTGGCGTCAACGGCAAGGACGGTGGCGCGGCGTCGGAGACCGTGGTTAGGCGTGGCGGCGGGCGCTGAGCTCGGAGCAGGGCGGCGGCAGCAGGCGTTGGCGACGGGCAGGGCGCAACGACAGGGGGCTCGGAGCTTTGTCGATGGGCGTTGCAGGGACAAGCGGAGATGTGGGTTGCAGGCGTGGCGAGCAGGGTGGAGCTCGGGGTGAGGGCTGCAGCAGTGACGGCGTTCGGAGCTCCGGCGAAGGGCGGTGGCTGGTGAGGTCGCTAACAGCGACGGGTCTCGGACCGGTGCGGTGGTGCGGGCTGCAGTGGACGCCGGGGCGGAGTTGTAGGCGTCGCTCGAAGCCTCCCCTTGAAGAAGACAACCCCTCTTCTTTTTTTTAATTTTTCTCTCACGTTCTCCCTCTCTCTGCCTCTGTACTTTACTTTCAGTGTACCTTTTTCTTTTTGGGTTCAGCTCCTCTTTCTGACTTCATTTTACTGACAAACTCTCTGTCTCTCTTTTTTGAACGAAGGAGAAGCCCCCTCACAATGAAATTTTTTATTTTGCTTTCTGACGAGAGTCACTTGTTTTTTAATCTCCTCCTTTCTCTCAACTCCTGTGTCTCTCTGAGGACTCTCTTTTTTAATAGCTCTCACAGAACCTCTCCATTGAATTTTTTTCTCCTCTCCCCCCCTCTTTGCGTGGCCTCCCCCCTTGCGTATTTATAGGGTTCTTGGAGTCCAGCCGACTTTAGTGTGAATAGGAGGCGGCCGTCATTTTTTTCTTGCTGTTCACGTCTGGATTTTTTTCAAATAAGGAGGCCACCGTCTGACACTCATTAATGTAGCCACAACTATTGACTTTTCTTTGCTTGTTACTTGCTTCTTTCTTGAGCACACTCCTCCTCACTTCACCAAAATTCACGACCCCCACTTGAGAGAGTATATTATAATATATCATGGGCTTCCCTTTTGCTTCTTCGAGGCTCCTCACGTCCGCCGAATTCTTGCGCATGCATGTGCGTGCATTAATGAGCGAGAGACAATGGACGGAACTTCTTTCTTGATTTGCTCTCCAGGAAGGAGAGAATTCTCACTATAAAATATTATAAAATGGTGAGCCCATGTTCTTGCAGACTTTCTCCAGGATTCTCGCGTGTGCAGTGGAGGATTTTTCTTTGCTTTCTTCACGCGTGCGGCTAGAATTTTTACGTCCGCCGAATTTTATCCACGCATGGTGCATGCATTAATGAGGAAGAGACAATGGACGTGAAGAACTCTTCTTTCTTCTTTCTTTCATTGTGTACTTTCAAATCAACAAGAGAGGGACCACCTTTTGTGCACGTAATCGACCGCGAGCCGCCGTGTTTGGTTGTGTCAAATGCAACTATATATGAAATGCAATTTTACCTCTTTTTTTATTTTTTATTTTTTATATGCAACTAATTACTAAATGATTAGGCAAAATTTAGGTGTCAACAGCTGCCCCTCTTTGAATGTGAGCTCGTAGAGGTTGCATTCAAAGACAATATGATGCCTAAATTTTGACCATGAACATGCAATGGATGATACTTTGGCGGGACTTTTTTTTTTTTTAGTTTTTTAGTTTTTTTTTTAAATGCAATTTATATGATGCATGGAAATGCTAATGCCAGTGATAAAAGGAACTTACCTGGAATAACTTACCTTCGAGGAGGGTAGAGTAACTCGAGATAGTTGGTGTCACATGTCCAGGACCCGTACCATTCTACGGTCGCCTAAACGGGGATTAGTTTTGAGACATCTAGATCCAGACTGAGATGTCAAGAATTTGGGAACTTAACCAATAGACACTCAATGTTAGGTGAGATGAATATTGGATTAAGAGGGTTCGAAATACCTAGATCCAGACTAAGATATAACGAAAAGATCGAAAGCATTCATATCCAGAATGAAATTCTTAACGAACAGTTTTGAGACATCCAGATCCAGACTGAGATGTTAAAAAATTTGGGACTTAACCAATAAACACTCAATGTTAGGTGAGATGCATATTGGATTAAGAGGATTCGAAATACCTAGATCCAGACTAAGGTATAACGAAAAAGATCGAAAAACATTCACATCCAAAGTGAAATGTTTAACGAAGAATTTTGAGACATCCAGATCCAGGACCGAGATGTCAAAATTTCGGGACTTAACCAATAGACACTCAATGTTAGGTGAGATGAATATTGGATTAAGAAGATTCGAAATACCTAGATCCAGACTAAGGTATAACGAAAAGATTGAAAAACATTCACATCCAGAGTGAAATGTTTTACGAAGAGTTTTGAGACATCCAGATCCAGACTGAGATGTCAAGAATTTTGGGACTTAACCAATAGACACTCAATGCTAGGTGAGATGAATATTGGATTAAGAAGATTCGAAATACCTAGATCCAGACTAAGGTATAACGAAAAAGATCGGAAAGCATTCACATCCTGAGTGAAATGCTTAACAACGAGTTTTGAGACATATATCAAGAATTTGGGAATACCTAGGACAAACCTGGGATATTCGTGAGGGTCACTTACCTCTTGGTAAACAGAAATTTTGGAACATCGAGGATGTACTTCAAATATTCATGGAGGTTTCTCACCTCGAGGCTTCTGAAAGGCAACATAAATGTCAGGAGCTCTTGGGTCTTCAAGGAAACATTACCGTCAGACATGATTAGAGTGAAAATACATGCATTTGCCAAAGAAGTAAGCAATTCAGCACACTCCAAAATCCACTGAAGCTTTTATCCATTCAATCAAGATTTATGCATGATGGTTTTACCATATTTGCACCACCGAACTTCCACTGGGGAGAATCATCGTTTATGACAATCTTCACTCATGACATGGATTTTCAAGAGTACCAAATGAGAGACTTTCAGTTAGAAAGGACTTTCACTCACTCTCATTAAGAAGGCTATTTTGTCTCGACCATTAATGTCAGATCACAGGAATCACTCAATCTTACTTTCATCATGTCAATAAGGGTTCGAGTATTCTCGCAAGCGGTATGACCTTGTCAATCTGAGAGGTCTTTATCAGGACTGTAATGTAGGCTCGGTCAATGGCTCAACAAAGAGGGACTCTTCGAGTCAAGGCTAATGAAAGAACAATACTTCGCAATCACCTTCAGGTTTACAAGTCAAGGAACCTGCGAAATGAGATAGAAATGGTCTTGCTCGCACTTCTTCGAGCAATGCTTAAAACATATGAATTCCTACGTTAATTTTGGTGCCCTAATCTGAAGAGACTTTGTAAGGGACGTAACGTAGGTTAAGTTCATGGATTGAGAAGTGAATGGATCATTAGGCTCAAAATGTGTATAGAGGGATGAGAATTGGTGATCATCTTGGCATTGTCACCGGTCTTCTTCTTCACCATCGGGATTTTTCTCGTAGGTACTATAAAAACTTGGCATTTGAGTTCTTTGAGTACCACTCCATTGGGAATACACCCTTTTACAACTGATAATCATTTATCTTGACTCTTTCTTTCATTTTTATGGGCATTGGCCTTGCTTTTACCAGGCACACTGCTTTTTCATGCCCCTTTTGTTTTGTTTATTTGAATAACCACGTAATGCTTTAACATTTGGGTTCTTGAGGAGTTTTCATTTTTTGTCAGCACTCGGGATTTTGCTGCTTAGGCATTTGCCTTTTGCCTTGCCCCAGTGTGGAGGATGATCACCAATTGGGTTTAAATGAAACGAATTTACAGGCTCAAGGGGCTACGCAATGGATAAAGTGTGTAGGATAGAGAAAGAACTGCTCTTCATCATCCTAAGGCACTTGAATTATCGTATGAATTCAATGTAATAGCAATACCTGAAGATTGATGCAAGTGAGAGCAAGAATATTCCTATCAAATTCCTCACCTCATGATGTCGTCTTACCTCCAACTTGCCCCAATGTGGGGTGGTTCTTGACAAGGGTAATTTAAAAATTATCCACGTGTGTGGGCTCAAAAGGGTTTAAACAATGGATGATCACGTAGTGCTTGGAATAGAGAATGAACCTCCTCTCATCATTTCGATCATCGTACCTTTCGCGAGAAAACTCTTTTCCTTAGAAACATGGAACTTCCTACACTTATCTCACCAGTATATGAGCAAGGGACTGTGTATAGGATAAGGCTTGCCTTTCATCATCCTGACATGTCTCATTTAGCATGTTCAATTCATTCCACATCATTCATTAACTTGATCGATGGTGACAATCCTCAGTGAAATTGGTAATTAAACAGGTAAAACTATCATGCAAAATTCTCCTTTGAAAGGTCACAAGCACAAAGAGTTGGTAACTCAAAAAACAAGAAAAGGATTGACCAAAAAAAAAAAATTTGTTTTTGTTTTTTTGGGGTTTTTTTTTTGTGGCAAACTTTTTGCCATTTCCAGGGATCGAACCCTGGTTTTTCTCGGACCCTTTCATTCCCCATGCCACCAGGCCGAGGTGCTGGTGGTGTCCTCAGGGCATTTCTTTTTTCATTTAATTGAACTGACAACAAATCAAATGAATTCATTATGTATATGGAACAGGGCCTACTTCTCATCTCATTCAATCCATTCCTACACAATTCAATGAAGAAATGAGTACCTTCAATTCACAACAAATTCTTTCAAGGGTAATACTTCTTCACAGCATCAGAGTTAACAGGATTAGAAAACTCACGACCATCCATTTCGTAAGGATTAAGGCACCTCCAGGAGTACCCTCTTCACCATATACGGGCCGCTATAATTTGGAGCAAATTTGCCTCCAGGATCAGGAAAAATCGGCAACACCTTTCTTAGAACTAGATCATTCACTTTGAAGTGTCTCGGCCGTACCTTTCGATTGAATGACTTGGCTACTTTTTGTTGATACGCTTGACCATGGCAAAGAGCTTTTAACCTTTTCTCATCAATCAGGTTCAACTACTCGAACCTTTGTTGTGTCCATTCTGCCTCGGACAACTCCACTTGGGATAAGACTCTCAAAGAGGGGATTTCTACTTCCACAGGCAAGACTGCCTCCATACCATAAACTAAGGAGAAAGGGGTTGCCCCGGTAGATGTTCGGATCGATGTCCGATACGCCATTAGAGCAAAGGGTAACCTGTCATGCCAATCTCGATAATTCTCGGCTGTCTTAGCCAGGATCTTCTTGATGTTCTTATTAGCTGCCTCAACAGCTCCATTCATTTGCGGGCGGTAAGGTGATGAATTCAAATGCTTGATTTTGAACTCCTGAACAACTCATCAACGAACTTGTTATTCAGATTTGTCCCATTGTCAGTGACAATTGCTTCGGGGACACCATAACGGGCGATTATGTCACGCCTAATAAACTTCACAACATTTCGGACCGTGACATTAGCATATGATGTGGCTTCAATCCACTTTGAAAAATAATCTATTGCCACCAATATGAACCGGTGCCCATTTGAAGCTTTGGGATTTATTGGGCCAATCACATCGATCCCCCACATTGAGAAAGGCCATGGCTCAGATAGCTGATGCAACTCCGTTGGAGGAACATTTATTTTATCTCCATGAATTTGGCAATGATGGCAACTTCTAACATGTTGTATGCAGTCACTTTCCAGCGCAAGCCAATAGTAACCCAGTCTCATAATCTTCTTGGCCAACATGTGCCCATTCATGTGTGGGCCACAAACTCCTTCATGCACTTCATGCATGATTTGGGTAGCTTCTGCTTCATCTACGCACCTCAATAGAACTGAATCATAAGATCTCTTGTATAAATTCTTACCACTGACGAAGAACTTTGAGGCCATCTTCATTATGTATTTTCTATCGGTCGGAGTGCTCCCTTCAGAAATTCCTGCTTTTGAATATAGTTCATGATGTCATAATACCATGGCTTCTCATCAAGCTCTTCATTCACGGCCATGCAATAAGAAGGTTTGGCTAGAACCTCAATTTTCAAAGGCTCAACTTCTAAACCATCAGTAACTTGCAACATAGATGACAACGTTGCCAAGGCATCGACGAACTGATTATGAGATCTAGCCAAGTAGTCAAATGAAATTTCATCGAACTCTTTCACCAACTCTTCGAGGTACTTATGATATGGCAGTAATTTGGCATCCCTGATCTTCCATTCACCTACGGTTTGGAGTATGATCAGTGCAGAATCTCCATATACCTTCAATTTGGCCACTCCCATTTCAATTGCGGCCTGAAGTCCGAGAATACAAGCTTCGTTTTCGGCTATATTGTTAGTGCATGGGAATATTAATTTTGCGGCTACTGGGTGGTGTTGTCCGTGCTGGGGGATATCGCATGTCGCACCAGTAACCGGACAAGTTCACAGCTCCATCGAAGAACATGGACCATGCATCTTCATTTATGGCCAAAATACGATCATCCGGAGGACAATCATCATCATTGAAGGTTCTAGGATTCTCAGCCAATAAATCAGCAATTACTCGGCCCTTAACTGATTTTTGTGGCATGAAGCGCACGTCGAATTCCGAAATCAAGACCTGCCATTTGGCTAGTTTACCCACCAAAGCTGGTTGATTAAATAAATACTTGATGGGATCGTTCTCAGTCACGAGAAACATCTGGTAATGCAAGGTGTATTGTCGCAGTCTATGCAATACCCATACTAACGCAGCACAAGTTTTTCAGCATCGAATACTTTAGCTCGAGACGGTGAACTTTTTGCGAGGTAAGAAATGGCCCGTTCCTTCGATCCACGGGACTCTTTTGAGCTAACATCGCGCCGAGTGACTCACTATGGATTGTGAGGTATAAAATCAAAGGATGCCCCGATATTGGTGGGACAAGAACCGGTGGATTCATCAAATATTGCTTCAGCTTATCGAACGCCTCTCGACATTCATCATTCCACTCAACTCGTACGTTTTTCCTCAAGAGTTTGAAGAATGGCTTAGCGGTCTCCGAGAGTTGGGAAATGAATCGTGCAATGTAATTCAGTCTCCCTAGGAGACTCCGGACCTCCTTCACTGTCGACGGAGGTTGCAACTCGCATATTGCCTTGGCTTTAGATGGGTCAATTTCGATCCCTTTGCTACTCACCATAAACCCAAGTAATTTTCCTGATGCTGCCCCGAACACGCACTTGGCAGGGTTTAGACGGAGTTTGAATTCACGAAGTCGATCAAATAACTTCTTGAGGGTTTCAACATGACTTTTCCCAGGCCGGGTTTTTGCAATCATATCGTCAACATAGACCTCGATTTCTTCATGCATCATGTCATGGAACAACGTAACCATGGCTCATTGGTAAGTTGCCCCTGCATTTTTGAGTCCGAAGGGCATGACCTTATAATGAAAGGTTCCCCATGGGGTGATAAATGCTGTCTTCTCTTTATCTTCATCCTTCATTCTTATTTGGTTGTAGCCAGAAAAACCATCCATGAAGGAGAATAATTCAAATCCGGCGGTACTATCCACGAGAACATCGATATGTGGCAATGGGAAGTCATCCTTTGGGCTGGCCTTGTTCAAATCCCGATAATCAACACACACTCGGACTCGACCGTCTTTCTTCATGACCGGTACTATGTTGGCCACCCATTCAGGATATTGCGAGACTTCGATGAATCCCACTTTGAGAAGTTTCATTACTTCCTCTTCTATCTTCTTCGAGAGTTCTGGTTTAGTTCTCCGAAGCTTCTGCTTCTTAGGACGCACATCTGGATTAGTGGGCAAACAATGTTCCACAATCGACGGATCTAAACCCGGCATATCAGCGTATGTCCAAGCAAAGATATCTTGATATTCTTTCAGCAATTGAGTTAGGTGCTCGGCTTCATCTTTGGGAAGATTTGCCCCAATCTTTATCTCTTTGGGCTCCTCGGCATCACTCAGATTGATGGTGACGGTTTGCTCAGAGGTGAGAACTTTGGCTTTTTCATGTTGCTCCCAACTTTGTTGTACTCCAATGGAGTCGGGGTCATCACCGTCATCGCTCATGACATTGGATTGGACCATTTTCACCTCTTTGCCTATCATAAGGCTGCTCCTGAAACATAAAATGGATAGTTCAAAAAGACAAACAAGGCTAAAAGGCATGAATTTCTTTTCTATTTTTTCGAATTTTCCCTCCTTTCGAATTTTTTGATTGATTTTTTTTTTCGAATTTTTATTTTATTTAAAGAATTTTGGCAAAATTTTTGGAAAAATTTTATGACACGAGGAAGCATGATGAAGCCCAGGCCTCAGAATTCTCCTTGGATTTTTCTTTTCTTTCATCGGTTGGATATCATCAACGGGCTGGTTTGGTATACCCCATCATGCCCTCAAAATAAAACTTGTAATCATAATTGATATTCATCAACCAAATTACATTTATTGGATTGAAAAGTACGGCAATCAAAGTGAAACGAAACCCTAACAGTCAAACCCTAGCAAACATCGACATGCAGAATACGATAAGCAAACCCTAGAAAACATCAAATCCTAAAAGAGATAAGATTCCCACGCAGGGGAGTGCAGAAAAGTAAACGTGTTACTCTTGTGGGCTAGCACCCATTTCTTCCGATGGTTCTTCATCAATGGCACCTATGAGGAGATCATCGAATAGAGTCGTGATCCCTTCCATCCCATTATCTGGATCCTCTGTCTTTGAAGTTGTCGGGTCGTCCATGCCATTCCATCCATCGAGCACGATACCTCGGGTGTCGATCATTCCTCCCTCATCATGCATCATTCTAGCAAGGCCCGGGAATGTCTCGCGGATATCGAGGAGTAATGAGTTTTTCCTCTCTTGTTCATGTCCTCCACCTCTTCCATGGTACCCTAATCCGGCGGAACGAAACCTTCGAGGGGCTTCAATAGGATTCCGGATGCCCTGTTCTTGTCTACCAAGTCCACGGCCAGGAATAAAGCCATTTCCAACCATCACTCTTGCTACCATAACTGCTGCATTTGACACATCAGGGATGGGTGCTGTCAATCCTCGAGATGCATGGATAGTGGATACGAGCTCAAACGATTGGTAGCTCGACTCCTCCCTACATTCCGGCTCAACATAGGGGATAGCCGTCTCATGATAGATCCGATGATCCTCCTCGCCATGAACAATGACTAGCTTTCCTTTGGCAACAAATTTCACACTTTGGTGGAGACTTGATGGCACAGCTCCAGTATGAATCCAAGGACGCCCTAATAGAAAATTGAATGCGGTAGGAATGTCCATCACCTGGAAAAGGACGTTGAACATCACCGGCCCTATTTGCAGATCAAGGTGGGTCTCCCCTATCACCTCCTTTCTCGTACCATCAAAAGCTCGGACGGAGGTCTTTGCAGCATTTATTTTTGAAGGATCTATTTTCAGGCAGTGAAGAGTCGCCAATGGACAGATATTCAAGGCAGACCCATTATCAATGAGTACTCGAGTCACATGGGAAGCCTTGCACTTGACGGATATATATAATGCCTTAGTGTGTCCCCTCCCCTCAAGAGGGAATTCTTCATCAGAAAAGGCTATTAAATCCTTAAGAAGAATCGATCCTACGAATTCCTCCAACCTGTCTACCTTGATCGTCTCTGGTACACGAACTTCGCTTAGAACCTTCATTAGAGACTTTTGATGTGTAGGAGATGTTTGCAAGAGTTCAAGTAAAGAGATTTGGGCGGGCAATTTCCGCCCGGTCGACCACGTTATACTCACTTGCTTTGATTATAGCCAGAAATTCCTTGGCCTCTTCGTCAGTAATTGGCTTTGCGGGTTGGGCATTAGCTTGAGCATAGGTCCGACCAGACCTTGTAATCTGGTCAACATGTAGCTCGTATGACCAGGGGACTGCTTTGTTATCCTTGTACTCATACAGCTAGGGCATCTCAATAATTATTTCTTCATCAGTTGAAGGCACTTCCACTATCAGTCCTTCATGGTCAGAGGTGTCCTCAAGGGGGGCATGTCCTTGATCAATGGATCTAGTTCACTCTTTTCATCACTTAGCTTAGCAAATTCTTTCTCCCAATCAATGATGACTTCGGAGATAGTTGACACTTTGTTCCAGCTTGGTCAGCATATATGATCATGCTAGCCTTAACCATTTCTTGAACCCTTTCCTTCATGGTAGGCAAGGGAGGATTCTCATCTGTCGGATAATAACCAACTCTAACTAATCCGCTATAGATATCTTTGACAGACACCTTCAAGTTCATCTTTTTGCCAGTATTGAACTCGAAGATTGCATTCACATTTCCCTGATGTTCTGGCAACGAATTTTTCTTGACATTCGGTTGGGTGGTACGGAAAGAAAACGCCTTAGTATCCAACAAATTTTGGATCTTGTGTTTCAAAGTCAAACATTCATCAGTTGAATGGCCGACCTCTCCCATATGATACTCACATTTTTGGAGGGGTCATAGTTGGAGAATTTTTCAGCATTGGGCCGCTTTGGTTCGTGGGAGATCAATCCCTTGTTTCGGAGTATCGGTAAGACCCGAGATAGAGGGCCGGGAAGAGGA
Organism: Eucalyptus sideroxylon; assembly: GCA_014182405.2. NCBI lineage: Eukaryota > Viridiplantae > Streptophyta > Magnoliopsida > Myrtales > Myrtaceae > Eucalyptus > Eucalyptus sideroxylon. The sequence goes on from CM024550.2 coordinate 47,050,917, forward strand.
GAGAACGCCTTTTGGTGAATTGCCGCTGTGCGGGCACTCGGCCTCCATCTTGCGATTCCCAGGGGACACGAACCATCGGAGGCTTACTAGAGGCTGGTTGCACATATGCAACATTGACTTCAGTGGTTGGTTCTTTATCTTTCTTCATGGTGAACCTTTTGCCTTGATGAGTCGGTTCATTGAACCATCCATCCCTTAGCCCCATCTCGATCTGTTCACCCACTGGGATAAGTTGGTTGAAGTTCTCAACGTATGTGCTAGCCATCCGGTTACGGAACTCATACGGGAGAGTCTTGACGAACAACTTCATCAACTCCTTATTTGTAGGCTCAGGAGTGATTTGAGCTGCCAAGTTTCGCCACCTTATAGCATACTCCTTAAATGACTCACTTTTCTTCTTCTCCATCCGCTCAAGATCCTCTCGGGAAGGTGCAATGTCCATGTTGAACTTATACTGCTTTAGGAAAGCGTCAGCCACATCATTCCAAGTGTCGAGAAGGTTTACATTTTTCATTATGTACCAGTTGAATGCGGGCCCAGTCAAGCTTGCATGAAACGATTGGATCATGAGAGGCTCGTTCTTGACGTATTGGGCCATGCGTACGTGGTACATCTGCAAATGAGCTTTTGGGCAGGAAGTACCATCGTATTTCTCGAACTCCGGCATCTTAAACTTCTTCGGCATTTTGACTTTCTCATAAACCGACAAGTCGAACGGGAGTGAATTCTGCGACTCTTGCAATTGTTTCAGTTTCTCTTCAAGCTTGGCGAAGCGTTCATCTTGCTCCGCCTTAGGGACATTGTCGGGCTTAGCCTTTTCGGCTGTGACGAACAATGGGTCATCCTCCGGCCGGGCATGTCGTCATCACCCATATGGGCCTTGTCCGTCGCTTTGGGACTACTATCTCGGGAGAGTGGGCGCAAGAGTCGATTCACTTGGAGGGATTGCATTTGATTTGTCATAAGTTGCATAGAGGTGAGCAACTGCTGGAGTTGGTTTTCCATGGCGGTCATACGATCATGCATTTCGGTTTAGTCGGCCATTTTTGCTCTTGATCGTGTAATGATGGGCGAACGTGGAGGATCCGTTATCACCTAATTTGAAGAAATGGACAAACATAAGTATCTCATATGAAATACATCGGTCCATGGCAATGGTCTAAAACTTTTATTCATTAATGGAGTTTTTGACAATCCTAACAAAATAGAAGCAAGATTGATTCAAGCACTTCATTAATGAAATATAAGCTCAAAATGCCCTAAACAAACAAACTAGGAAAGTAAATGACTCAACTTCCTAAACATTAATCTAGAAATGAAAACAACAAGATTGACTCAAACACTTCATCTAGCTTGATCAATATACACTCGGGACACCACTCGGCGCAATCGCTTATTCTCCTCTTGAGCTTTTTCAGCAACCCTTTTAAGGCGTTTATTCTCGCGCGGTTGGTGATCTTCGGTGGCGCCTCTGGTATCTTTGGAAGTAACTCCTCTGGAATCTTGTGTTGTTGAATGTACTTAATTGAGGCATAGTACTTCAATTCTTTGCCCTTCAGTTCCTCCTCGGGCCACTTGAGTTTTCGTGGCTGGCACATATCCCACATTGATTTAATTGTGAGAATGGAATCTCATGGTCTCGGTCTCCATCAACAAAGTTGGCTTGGAGTGGATCTGCTTGCAATGCCGGGGGAAGCTCTTGCACAACTTGATACTGACGGGTCACTCTAGTTGGATAGTACTCCGTTACTCCAGTGAATCCCAGTAGAGGGATTGGGCCAACACCTCCACATGAAAGTCTCGCCACACGAACTTGGAACCACTTAGCATGCCATAGGAAACCCTTGGAAGTTGGTTTTTTCATGAAAGCTAGCCACCCAGAATAATGATGATCCGGTGCATGTTTTTGGTTGTTCTCAAATCTCATAATAGGGTGATTAGAGTTATTAACATCAAGTATAGTCATTGAACCACCAAACCCTTTTATATGAGAAAGAAACCAAATTTGTAAAAGCTCAGGAGAGGAATGGAAGGTCTTATCACCGCTTCCTTTAAATCGAGTGAGGGAAAGAAAGGTTTCAGCCAAAATAGTGTTTACGAAATTTTTCCTCCCAACACTTGTTCAACTAAGTGAGCCATCAAAGGGTTAATAGCATTCTTGCAATGAGGAAAAAGTATAAACCCAAAGAAAGCTAAAAGGAAAACCCTTCTCATTTGAAATGAATTGCCATTTTCAAAATATTCTTTTAGAAAAGATAAATGACATGTATTGCGGTGAGCTTTTAAAACCTTTCTTACATTATCTTCCTTAATTCTCAGAAAATCGGATAAGGCCACAACGGGGTCTATTCCGATAGGTGGACTAATTAATTCAACTTTCAAAGATTTTCCTATGGCAATACTATACTCTTCCAAGGTGGGCGTGAGTTCATGCTTACCACCGAAGATGAAAGTAGAAGTCTCGGGGCACCAACAATGAGCAAGTGCTTGGATGAGGCCGCCATGGATGTTGATACGCAGCAATGGAAGTAGTCGACTAATGTGTGACTCTACAAATTGACGGCCAGCTTGGTCTAACTTGTCCCACCATGTGCTAAGCTCTTCCTTTGGAGGGAGAATAATTCGAATGTCCAGTATTCCCATTGTATATTGATCAAGACTCAGGACAATTCTAATGCCATGGACTGACAAAATGATATAATAAAGTAAGTAGATTGCAAGAGTGTGAATTTAGAAGACTTACTTTACCAATAAACAAAGGGCAATCACATAGACATGCGCATGGTAAGTGGCTCGATTTCTAGTCTATCAGGCTTAACAAAGTGAAACCACAAGAATGATCAGACTAGCCGCGGGCGTGCGAACTAAGTCGGGTCCTCATGACTTCAGCTTGGTCAAAGAGCCGACCTGGGTTGCGGGCATACGAACCGAGGTAGGTACTCCTGACGCCAGAAAAGAAATTTCGGGATTGAGATGGGCGACCCATACCGCAAGCATGCGGTCGAAGTGGTATCCATCTCAATACCATCCTAGATGATCCTATGCGGCCCAGGTCCGGCGGCGGGTTGTGTGTGCAATAGTGTAGTGCTAGATGCAAGGCATGCACGGCAATTTATATCAAGCAACACTTCACAAGTGAAAGTAAACCATACATTCCTACACCTCCCTGCAAAACAAATGTCAGCAAACACTTCCCCTTATACCTCCCACTCTGCAAGAACATTTAACACCTTAAATGTTAGGGACGTACCTGGGATCCTCGCTGCCAAACAAAAACATTTTTCAAAAGGAAAGAAAAATTGGCCTAAGTCCACTAAGAGTTTTAACTCAAGTCCCCAGTGGAGTCGCCAAGCTGTCGCGACCTCCCCGAAGCGGGTTTGACCACCTAAGGATTCGGCTAATGGATTGTTAAGCCTAGACTTAACTCGGGCTCTCCCAAGCCCATACCAATTCGCGACTTAGGGTTTAAGTTCTTAACATGCAATTGATTTTCAATTAGGAGTCACCACTAATCTATTTTTGGTGGGTCGATTAGAAACCCAAGTAAAGTAATGGGAGAATTACTTCACTCCTATGAACCAGAGATTAAATGAGTTCGGGGACTTGGTTACACTAGACTTGTCTAATGCCCTTTCGGTACCTTTTCTTTTTAAAAAAATGTTTTGCAGGCAGCTTGAATTGATTTTAATTTACCCCCTTAACATGTGAAGTGATCATGCGAGTGCACAAACTACCAATTTAACACCCAGATAAATCAGTGAATAAATGGCAGAATACCTCATAGCAACGAAAGCATCTGCAATGTTAGATCGGAATTCATATCAACAACCCTAGATATGATTTCTAATTAACACGCAATTTCTTTATTTTGTTTTCACTTTTTTCAATGCGAACCATGCAATGCATCTAATCTAACATGAAATGGCATGACAATGCGTTCTAAACTACATGACATGAGTAAAATATTTTTTGTGTTTTCTTAATGAACATGCAATAATTAAATATGAAAATCAAAATGACCTAATTATAATGACGGGCAATTTTAATTAAATGAACCTAATCCTACATGACGTGCACATGATATTTCTATTCCTAAAAATGCAATCTATCCTAAAAAATTGAAACTTAAAATGAGACATGTAATTCTATTCTAATATGCATGATGATTTTTTTGTTTGTTTTTATTTATATATAAAATTCGAAATTTTAAAAAATTGCACACAATTAAACATGCAACCTAAAAAACTAGCATCCTAAATTAATTAATTTTTTTTTTTGGATTTTTTGTTATAAAAATTTGAAGTAAAAGTCTAATTCCAGATTGACACGTGCAATTCTTAAAAACTAATACCCTAAATGCATTTTTTTTTTTTAAAAACGAAATAACTAAATAAGCTAACCCTAGCCCTAATCTGACTTGCATTTTTTGAATTTTTTTTTTTTTTTTGCAAAATATCCAATTCAATCAAGATAAGATTAATACCCAAAATTGACGAACCATATCTCACGCATGAGATCGGGTTGGTCAATTTTAAATTAAATCGCGAATCGAATCTTGGGCATGAGATTGGATTGTCGATTTTTGTACGAGATCATGAGTCGGATTTCGGGCGCGAAAATCGGACTCCTAATCCCTAGTTTGAGGGGTTATTTTACATTGGAACCTCAATCATGCTCACACTAAAAAAACTATATAAAAACAAACTATAAACTATAAAAAAATAAAGAGAAGATAAAACTACCTAATGTTCCCCTTTTGTTTTTTTCTTTCTTTTTTGTTGTCTTCTTTTTTCCTTTCCCACGCACGGTTTGGCAGCTTCGTGGAGGTGCACAGCCGAGGGTGGTGGTCGCCGGCGTTCCGGTGAGGGGCGGCGGGCGTCGGAGCTCCGGCGAAGGGCGGCGAGAGGGCGGGACAGCGGTGCTCGAGCGAAGGCGCTGGGTCGCGGCTCCGGGCTGCAACTGGCGTCACTCGGAGAGGGGGCCGTCGAGCGTCGGACCAACGCAGAGGCGTGCGGCGGCTCGGCAACAGGGGCAGCAGCACCGATCGGGCGAGGAGCTTGAGTGTCGGGCTAGTGGTCTTTGGCGGGGCGAGAGGCGGCGACACGGGCAGCAGCAGGTGTGCCGTGATGAAGGAGCGCGACTTGGCTTGGTCCGGACAACGAAATCAGCAGCTCGTCTTCCTCAACCCAAGGAGCAGCAATGGATCGGTAGAGATCAGCAAATGTACAGAGACTTGGGGCAATAGCAACGTCGTCACCGGAACATGGAAAGTAACCAAGTTGGTCGCAGCTCACTTGCTGGCCGGGGAATGGAGCGACGGCTCTATGGTGCGGCGACGGGCGAGTCGGAGACGTGGGTTGCTGCGGGAGGACCAGCAGCAAGTCGAAGGAGGCGTGGCTCTTCGTGGTCCCGGAGTGGCGGTGGGTCGTCGGCGTCGAGCGGAGACGTGGGTTGCTGCGACGAGCGCTACAGTTGCTGGCGTCAACGGCAAGGACGGTGGCGCGGCGTCGGAGACCGTGGTTAGGCGTGGCGGCGGGCGCCGAGCTCGGAGCGTGGCGGTGGCAGCAGGCGTTGGCGACGGGCGGGCGCAACGACGGTGGGGCTCGGAGCTTTGTGGATGGGCGTTGCGGGGACAAGCGGAGATGTGGGTTGCGGGCGTGGCGAGCGGGGTGGAGCTCGGGGTGAGGGCTGCAGCGGTGGACGGCGTTCGGAGCTCCGGCGAAGGGCGGTGGCTGGTGAGGTCGCTAACGGCCGACGGGTCTCGGACCGGTGCGGTGGTGCGGGCTGCGGTGGACGCCGGGCGGAGTTGCGGCGTCGCTCGAAGCCTCCCCTTGAAGAAGACAACCCCTCTTCTTTTTTTTAATTTTTCTCTCACGTTCTCCCTCTCTCTGCCTCTGTACTTTACTTTCAGTGTACCTTTTTCTTTTTGGGTTCAACTCTTCTTTCTGACTTCATTTTTCTGACCACTCTTTGTCTCTCTTTTTTGAACGAAGGAGGAGCCCCCCCCTCACAATGAAATTTTTTCTATTTTGCTTTCTGACGAGAGTCACTTGTTTTTTAATCTCCTCCTTTCTCTCAACTCCTGTGTCTCTCTGAGGACTCTCTTTTTTAATAGCTCTCAGAACCTCTCCATTGAATTTTTTTCTCCTCTCCCCCTCTTTGCGTGGCCTCCCCCTTGCGTATTTATAGGGTTCTTGGAGTCCAGCCAACTTTAGTGTGAATAGGAGGCGGCCGTCATTTTTTCTTGCTGTTCACGTCCGGATTTTTTTCAAATAAGGAGGCCACCGTCGACACTCATTAATGTAGCCACAACTATTGACTTTTCTTTGCTTGTTACTTGCTTCTTTCTTGAGCACACTCCTCCTCACTTCACCAAAATTCACGACCCCCACTTGAGAGAGTATATTATAATATATCATGGGCTTCCCTTTTGCTTCTTCGAGGCTCCTCACGTCCGCCGAATTCTTGCGCATGCATGTGCGTGCATTAATGAGCGAGAGACAATGGACGGAACTTCTTTCTTGATTTGCTCTCCAGGAAGGAGAGAATTCTCACTATAAAATATTATAAAATGGTGAGCCCATGTTCTTGTAGACTTTCTCCAGGATTCTCGCGTGTGCAGTGGAGGATTTTTCTTTGCTTTCTTCACGCGTGCGGCTAGAATTTTTACGTCCGCCGAATTTTATCCACGCATGGTGCATGCATTAATGAGGAAGAGACAATGGACGTGAAGAACTCTTCTTTCTTCTTTCTTTCATTGTGTACTTTCAAATCAACAAGAGAGGGACCACCTTTTGTGCACGTAATCGACCGCGAGCCGCCGTGTTTGGTTGTGTCAAATGCAACTATATATGAAATGCAATTTTACCTCTTTTTTTATTTTTTATTTTTTATATGCAACTAATTACTAAATGATTAGGCAAAATTTAGGTGTCAACAATAAGCTTCCCAACAAGTCTTTGATAGCTTGTCGGATCCTTCAATAATGGATCATCATAAGAGGACGTCCCAGCATCATAATCAATACTAGTCAACCTGGCATTCTGTTCAATAGGAATAATTGCCGGTTTGCAGCCTGATAATCCTGCTTTTGATATAATCTCCATCACAAATTTTTGCTGACTAAGGAAAATCCCTAGATTAGAACGAACTATCTCTATTCCAAGAAAATACCTAGGTGGCCTTAAGTCTTTGATATGAAAAGACAAATGTAGATGGTCTTTAAGCTTCTTCACAACGGAATCATCATTTCTCATAATAAGTATGTCATCAACATAAATCATCAAGTATATGACCGACGTACCAGTGAACAAAGCATAATCATGTTTGGATTGCATGAATCCAGCTCCCGTTAATGCAGTAGTAAATTTGGCGTACCACTGTCGAGAGGCCTGTTTCAATCCATAAAGAGATTTGCGGAGACGACATACCTTCGACTCCCCCTGTCTCCGTAATCCTTGTGGAAGATCCATGTAAATCTCCTCTTCCAGATCACCATGAAGAAAAGCCTTGTGGACATCCATCTTATGCAATGACCAGTTGCGAAAAGCGGCAACCGATAAGAAAGAGCGAACCGTGACATCCTTAGCTATCGGAGAAAATGTCTCATGGTAATCAAAACTCTCGCTGTGTGAAGCCCTTGGCCACCAATCGGGCCTTGTATCTTTCCACAGAGCCATCTGCTCTATATTTGATCTTATAGACCCATTTACATCCAATAGGTTTGCGATCAGGAGGTAACAACACAACATCCCAAGTGTGATTATCAATTAGGGCTTTAAGTTCTGCCTCCATTGCCTTTTGCCAGTGTTCATCATGTACAACCTCATTATAACTAGAAGGCTCCCTTTCCTCAGAAACTCAACTAATGCAACATAAATGGTCTGACGACAAGCGGTCGAAAGATACATATGAGGATAAAGGATAACGAGAACCTAATGATAGTGATGAGGAACAGATATAATCTTTAGTCCAGGCTGGTGGATGAGTGGCTCGACCAGATCTTCGTGGTGGCTCATCCAGCACCTTCAAAGGTGATTCCTCAATACTTGTAGGTTCTTCATGATTTGTCTCCTGGGATTCCTGCTCCATAAGTTGTTGCTCAACGGAATTATCATGAGAAGAATCATCGGTTGGTGAAGGCAAGACTGTATCTACTATTTGATGTCTTGGAGGAGAAGTAATAAAGTACGATTCTCCAGAAGAGAGATCTTCTTCTGATAGGAATCGATGATTAGTTCTCATATCATCTGCAGACATAGAAGTAGTATCCCGGAAAGGAAAAATATTTTCATGAAAAACCACATCCCTGCTGTCACGCCCCGATCCTCAAGCACGCACACATCCGTCTCACTTGGTCGATTTTATAATGCGATATCCTAGGACAATATATCGCCGACCCTTTCTTTTACTAAGCACATGCGGAAGCAGTTAAAATCCCCAGACAATAAATCGATGGGATAGAAAAGCAGGGCCATATTTTTCATATTGAAATTTATAACCAAACTTTTATACAAACCACAAACCAGAACACTTCACAAACTTTTTATTCTAAACTCTATTCACATCAAAATGGAGATATCAAAGAAGATACAATCTCAGTCCATCTGGGCCGTACTCAAGACCCATCTCAGGATTATCTTCTTTTCCCAAAAATCCTTCTCCGATTCTTCCTCCTCAGCTCCTTAGCGAGGTCCTGAAATGTTTTTCCCCAAACTGGGATGAGACTACGTCTCAACGAGTTCTACCCCACTAAGCCCAATTAGTAAACTATTATACTAAAGGCTGCCTAAACATGCATAGGTCAGAAGACGTACCTTGGCCTCATATCTCACCGCAAGTCAAGTATAATTCACAATAGGCACTCAAGCAACCATATCACCGATCGAAGCATCGATCAAATCGACTTAATCGATTACACGCCAACAAGACCACTCACGGTCATTTCTATTCAATCAATCAATTCGCAACATCAAATCAAAGCAATGATCAATCACATTGAATCACACTCAGATCGAATCATCGATCAATCGACCTAGTCGATTACAAGTAAGCCGAATCATTTCTAGGTCATTCACTCCATCCCACATAATCTCCAATAGTACACTTAGTCACAGAGCTCCATCAATGCTCTCGGGCGTCGTTTTCGCCAAGGTGACATAAGTATCAGACGGTCTACGTGCGTTCTTTAAGGTGCCGTTTTCGCACAGTGATATTCCTCATCACCGAACCACGCCCGTCACAGGTCACAAATCACTGACAGTCTACGTGCGTTCTTTAAGGCGCCGTTTTCGCACAGTGATGTCTTTTATCACCGAACCACGCCTGTCATGATTCATAGGTAGTCTACGTGCGTTCTTTAAGGCGCCGTTTTCGCACAGTGATGTACTTTATCACCGAACCACGCCTACCATAAGTCATAGACAGTCTACGTGCGTTCTTTAAGGCGCCGTTTTCGCACGGTGATGTACTTTATCACCGAACCATGCCCCGTCTATACTTCGTACTTGATCGGTCTCAGCCAATAGAATTCTCAGTTAGTTCTCATCACTCTCTCCACTTACAGCTCAACAAGGCAGTACAAATGCTAACTAGCTATATTCAGCCATCTACCAATCAATCATTCAATCTCAATCAATTCCAAATCAATTTAGGGTAAATCCCTAAAATACCACAATTTATTCAATTCCATACAACGTGGAGCTCAAATAAATAAACGGACTGCGCCACAACGATCAGCACGAGATTTTAGTCGTCGGCCATCAAAATCTTAATTTCCGAAAAATAATTAATTAATTAATTAATTTCGAAAATTAATTATTAAGCATTAAAATTCCGTTTAGCTCAAAATAAGGCCCAATTAAATAAACGGACTTCACCACAGTCATCAGCATAATTTTCCGGTCGGGCCATCCCAGTTGAATTTTCAGGAAATAAATAATTATTTAATTAATTTCGAAAATTAATAATATTAAAAATTCAATTTAGCTTAAAATAAAGTCCGATTAAATAAACGGACTTCTCCACGATCATCAGCATAATATTCCGGTTCCAGACCATCTCCCTTGCTTTTCGGAAATAAATAATTATTTAATTTAATTCCGAAAATCAATATTTAAATGCCAAAAATCTCACTTAGGCCCGAATCATCAAATTGAAGCCCGATTACGGGTCCGAAAATTCCCGAGACACTCCCAATAAATAGTAGACCACGTCTACTTGTTAATTGCATAATCAATTTATTTAAATCGCATCACAATTGACTAATAATTGCTAATTTATTCTAATCTAACAACCTAAACATAATTAATTAAAACTAAACCAACCTTAAAGCATAATTAGCCAACTAATCCAGGATTAGTGAGATTACTCACCAAATCGCGCGCAAATCGGATCAATCCGACGGCGGCGATGCGAGGAACGATTGTTCCCAAAGCACGGCTCGGGTTCGGGGCCGGGAAACGGCCCAAAAGCGGGCTCGAACCAGCTGGAAACCCACTCCGTGGGTTGCTGGAAACGATCGGGGTTGATCTGGCTAGGGCGGCGGGGAAGGCCGACGGAGGGTGAGGGGAACGTCGGGAGGTCGGGCGGAGTTGGGCGGTGGCCGGAGGTGGCCGGACGGTGGCTGGTCGGTGCGGACGAGAGGCTAAACGGGGCTGATTCACGGGGATCGCGTGGGGACGGTAGGGACGACGGCGAGCGGCGGGCACTCGGGCGCGGCGCGGCGCGGTCGCGGGCGGCGTGCGGCGGCGGGACGAGCTGCTCCGTCGAGCTGCAGCCGTGTGGCCTCTTCTTCCTCTTTTTCTGGTTTTCACGAGCGAGAAACGAAGGGAAGGGAAGCCTTCGGTCACGTGGGGGAAAAGTGGGAGAGAAGAGAGAGAGAGAGAGAGGGAAGAGATAAGGGAGAGAAAAGTGAGCGGTGGGGGAAAAAGAAAGCTGTCCGCACGTTGGGGAGGGGAGAGGAGAGAGAGAGAGAGAGAAAAGAAAGAAAAGAAAGAAAAAGAGAAAGAGAGAGAAGAAAAAGGAAAAATAAAATACATAATGCCTTTATGTACATTTTCCTTTTCTCTTTTCCTTTTTATTTCCTTTCGGGCTTCAAATTTTCCTCCGATAATTTCTTTATTGAAATTTCGGACCCGTCAATAAATTGACGAGCGATGAGACAGGATCCTCTACATCCAGTCAAATTAAAATTCGAAAATCTGGATGTCACAACTCTTCCCCTCTTATAAAAATTTCGTCCTCGAAATTTAAACCTTTACCAATTCATAAGCGAAAGGTGGGGGTATTGTCGTCTCATCGAGTCTCACCTTTCCACGCTAATCATTCGGTCTCGTGGCGTTGTCTAACCACTTTGACCAAGGAGATCATCTTTGTACACAAAATCTGCTCTTTCGAACCAACAAGCGGGCGAGCTTCTCACATAAGACATTCTGTTATCCTCATCGATCTCTTTTTCTCGACTCCCTAATAAACCTTCGAACCTCAACGATTCAAAATTTCGACGTTCGAGCAGCCTTTACTCGACACCGATCTAACCACAAATATACGATCTCGAGCGACTCGGACTTGCGATTTTCTGATTTCTGATTTCGTCTCAACCGATTGAAATCCTGTACACTCTGCTTTGCACTGATTAACAAGAAACTATCTAACTGATCTATTAAAATTGGGAATCTCTGGTCAAGATCTGATATAACTCGGGCACTAATCTTGGCAACTGCAATCACTGACTACCGTACTGTCTTTGGCCTGAAATCTTCTTCACTTTCTTTTTACCACTGAAATTCTGTACCCTCTGCTATACACTGCTTTATAAAGAACCCTCTGAAAACTCTACCAACTTATAATCTCTGATCTAGATTCGAGATATAATTCATCATCGACACTCCATGTCGGTGAACTATCCGAGACACACACACTTCGATATACCCACTTTTGTGGCAAGATAGGATCTTCAATTTCTAAAATCGAATTTAGATTGGCGGTTAATTTCACTCCGACACGCTTTTAGTGTGACCTAGGCTACCGGGTAGTGTTCAGAGCTTTTTAGGACAAATGACCCGTGGTCGATTTTCTTCGAGCCACAATGAACCCACTCGACACATTGACGACTCTCAATTATCGTGAAAATCTCAAAAGTTCAAATACGGACACAGGGTACCAAAACGACAGTAAAGTCAAATTAGTGCCAGTCGACGAGAGTTTTCCAATTTAGTGGGGTCACCCACAATTGGTCACTCATTTTAGTCGAACCAACCTATCTCTGATCTTACTTTGATTTTTAACTGTTCCGTAATGATCTCTAGAGATAAGCACGGTCGAGAAATCGATTCCTGATCGAATTCTTAAGTCTATTTGCCTTAACGTCCTTAATAACTCACCCAGCTAGTCTAGTTATCTCATGAGTGGCCAACTCAGAGAAAAACACTGTAATCGTGTCGATGAAATGCCCAATTTATCTAATCGAAATCAGAGTCCAAAATCTGGATGTTACATACTTAAAACAAGATCTATTCGCACTGTACCAAAGTGGACCAACTCCATCTATCGATCAACCACTATTCTCAAATGGTATCAGTAATCCCCTGAATCCTTAGTAAGCCATATATTTCCATTTCCACTTGGGACTCTCGAGTGATGGTAAAAATTCTCCCGGTTCGCATTACCGAACTTCCACTTACTGACACTTCTGACACTTGCAACCTGCTTGGCGATATCTACCTTCATATCGGTCTACCAATTTAGCTGACGTCAATTCTGACTTACTTGCCCCATCTGGTCAAAACTGTAATACTATAGTGAACTTCCGACAAGATCTTTTCCGTAAGTGCTACACTGTCAAGTGCACTCAATTCCTCATGGAACCCGAACGTTCCATCCTCGAAATCTTAAAGTCAATATCTTTCTTACTAGTATTCTCTTATAAGATTTTATGCACATCTCTCGCTTGTCAACTAGGCACCGATTCTAACTTGAACATTTGGTTCAATTTTGAGGGCGGCTATAAAATTTAAAAGGTAGCCTACCTCAAATTTGAAAACCAAATTTTGAACCCTTTTTTTTTAAGTAAAGTTTATACTTTAGCCAGCCTATGTATAATCGAAGACTCTCGGCTCAACACATGAATTACTTCTTTCATTCTCCCAAGATAATACCAGATAACATCATTATAGTTACGCCAAAACTCGATTCACCACCTTTGTTTCATGTTCAACTTGTCGGGTCTCAACTGGCGGGACGGTTATACAACAATCTTTTCATGTTGTATCTATACATACCCAGTCGCTGGTAAGACACATCACTAAAGATTTCATGCTTTCCAGAGCCAATGAAAAGTTTAGCACAAGTACGATAGCCAGATCTTAATTAAGCTTTGGAAATTATCCTCGTACTTGTCTATGCCAATGAATTTCTCTTCTTTCTCAAGAGGTCAACCTCACAATGATGCTGATGCTGAAAATTCTTTCACAACCCTTCTATAGTAATCTGTCCAATCCCCACGGCTTCTGATCTCTGACACTGATATCAATCTCAATCTGCTAACAACTAATTAGATCTTGGCTTGGCCCATGAAGATTCTCTTACCTGTAACCACATGACCATTCTTAGGGGCTCTCATGATCCTCATCACTTAATGAACACCCTAGAACGTCGCTACATCACACGATCAGCATTGATCTAGGTATTCTTTGAACACTCGGTTTGTCAAATTTATGACAACGGCTAGAGCGTTCGTTATATCAAATGGCTTTACAATATTCTCACAAGGACAATATCAAGTGCGAAATGCCATCTTCAGTATAACCTCCTTCCTGGTTCTCAACTGACAATAACCTGTCCTCAAGTTGATCCTTGAAGACATCCACACTCTTTATAACAAGTTGCCCAATTCGTCGATCTTTGACAATGAACACTTATCCTTGATTGTCACTTGATTGGGTCGACTATAGTTGATGCATAATTGCAACGAACCATCTTTCTTTCTCTTTTCACAAAACTGATGATCCCTAAAGTGATGCACTGATATGCATGAATTCCTCATTCATCAATCCTCACATCTGCACCATTGGTTCTATCAATTCAAACAACAACAACCGGTAAGAACTTTCAGAGAATGGTTCTGTTCTAGATGTTATCTCGATCGAAATTTTATCTCTTTCTCTGGCAACGGTCTGACCCCCTTTCTGGCAACACTTCCAAGAATTCTTGGACTACTGAGGAGTTCTCAATTTTTAATTCTTCAATCTGTCTTATCTAAGATCATTGCCCACTAATCTCGATAACTTCTGTCTGACAACCAGGTTACCTCAAGTGACGAGATCAAAGAAGTCAAGGACCCTTCTCAACCTTTAGTAAAACTCGATACTTCTACATGCGCTTGGAATAAGCTGGGTTACTCTACCATAACAATTCATCACCATAAAATGCTCAAGAACCAATACTTTCTACACTTGACGAATAAGTTATACACCAACAGCCAATCAAGTATAACTCTAGTCAATGGTTCTTCTCCTACAGCCTTAACAAACAACTGAAATTCCACACTTACAATCCCAACATTCTCTGGCACTATTATGATAAAATCACCACAAAATATTCTTTCATTGAATAAGGCATAGTCGGTTCCCTTCCTGTTCCTTTTGCCATCTTGCTGGTGTTCCAACGGTAGTAACAGTGTTGGTGTTCTTCGTAAACCCCAACCGATAGTCCCTCACTTGATGGCCGTGCTCACTACCATCAAAGCATGTTCTAGTCATTCTCGAACACAGGATTAATCCATGCATTCCTTCCATACTTTCGGCACTTATCAAGTGAGTCTTCTATCTCCTGCCAAGTGACAGCACACACTCTTTCTGGTTGTCCCATCGGTCTGCTAGAACCGCTCTCGACTTCAATCTTTTCCTTGACCGATTTCCATTTCTGCCTGAACTGGATCTGTACCTTGACTTGGAAGCTATGGCTCGATCCCAGATCATATCCCCACTCTGGATCTCAACAGGTGAAGCGACAACGGCAGTTGCAACACTAACGGCGGTAGTGATAACGACAACGACAGCGGCTTGATCTTGCGCTTACCGGCTCATCCAGTTCCCAAGGAACACTTGCATCAGAACGATCTTATCAAACTTAGGATCATTCGACGCTGCTACACCAGTACCAACTTGCAGTGGTACTCTTACACTCAAGCTGGCCAGAGCCAACACTCTGCCACAACCACCTCGGGTACCGACATTTGTCAGTGATTTATCCCGAGTCACAGAGGACATTGTCCTCTTACTAGGAGTTCTCAGCTCCTACTCGCTCATGGTTCAGTCTTTACACTGAAACCCGTCTTCCACATCCACACTGGATTAGAAGATGAGCGATCCTCACACGACAATCAATTCTAGCATCCAGCTAACACAGACATGCACCAGCATGAATTTAAAGGCCTTTCCTACTAACTATCCCATGGTCAACGCTCCTTATCACTCCAATCTTCAACTTCGCTCTGATACCACTTAAGCAGGATGTCACGCCCCGATCCTCAGGCACGCACACATCCGTCTCACTTGGTCGATTTTATAATGCGATATCCCAGGACAATATATCGCCGACCCTTTCTTTTACTAAGCACATGCGGAAGCAGTTAAAATCCCCAGACAATAAATCGATGGGATAGAAAAGCAGGGCCATATTTTTCATATTGAAATTTATAACCAAACTTTTATACAAACCACAAACAGAACACTTCACAAACTTTTTATTCTAAACTCTATTCACATCAAAATGGAGATATCAAAGAAGATACAATCTCAGTCCATCTGGGCCGTACTCAAGACCCATCTCAGGATTATCTTCTTTTCCCAAAAATCCTTCTCCGATTCTTCCTCCTCAGCTCCTTAGCGAGGTCCTGAAATGTTTTTCCCCAAACTGGGATGAGACTACGTCTCAGCGAGTTCTACCCCACTAAGCCCAATTAGTAAACTATTATACTAAAGGTTGCCTAAACACGCATAGGTCAGAAGACGTACCTTGGCCTCATATCTCACCTGCAAGTCAGTATAATTCACAATAGGCACTCAAGCAACCATATCACCGATCGAAGCATCGATCAAATCGACTTAATCGATTACACGCCAACAAGACCACTCACGGTCATTTCTATTCAATCAATCAATTCGCAACATTAAATCAAAGCAATGATCAATCACATTGAATCACACTCAGATCGAATCATCGATCAATCGACCTAGTCGATTACAAGTCAGCCGAATCATTTCTAGGTCATTCACTCCATCCCACATAATCTCCAATAGTACACTTAGTCACAGAGCTCCATCAATGCTCTCGGGCGTCGTTTTCGCCAAGGTGACATAAGTATCGACGGTCTACGTGCGTTCTTTAAGGTGCCGTTTTCGCACGGTGATATTCCTCATCACCGAACCACGCCCGTCACAGGTCACAAATCACCGACAGTCTACGTGCGTTCTTTAAGGCGCCGTTTTCGCACGATGATGTCTTTTATCACCGAACCACGCCTGTCATGATTCATAGGTAGTCTACGTGCATTCTTTAAGGCGCCGTTTTCGCACAGTGATGTACTTTATCACCGAACCACGCCTACCATAAGTCATAGACAGTCTACGTGCGTTCTTTAAGGCGCCGTTTTCGCACAGTGATGTACTTTATCACCGAACCACGCCTGTCTATACTTCGTACTTGATCGGTCTCAGCCAATAGAATTCTCAGTTAGTTCTCATCACTCTCTCCACTTACAGCTCAACAAGGCAGTACAAATGCTAACTAGCTATATTCAGCCATCTACCAATCAATCATTCAATCTCAATCAATTCCAAATCAATTTAGGGTAAATCCCTAAAATACCACAATTTATTCAATTCCATACAACGTGGAGCTCAAATAAATAAACGGACTGCGCCACAACGATCAGCATGAGATTTCAGTCGTCGGCCATCAAAATCTTAATTTCCGAAAAATAATTAATTAATTAATTAATTTCGAAAATTAATTATTAAATATTAAAAATTCCGTTTAGCTCAAAATAAGGTCCAATTAAATAAACGGACTTCACCACAGTCATCAGCATAATTTTCCGGTCACGGGCCATCCCAGTTGAATTTTCAGGAAATAAATAATTATTTAATTAATTTCGAAAATTAATAATATTAAAAATTCAATTTAGCTTAAAATAAAGTCCGATTAAATAAACGGACTTCTCCACGATCATCAGCATAATATTCCGGTTCCAGACCATCTCCCTTGCTTTTTCGGAGAATAAATAATTATTTAATTTAATTCCGAAAATCAATATTTAAATGCCAAAAATCTCACTTAGGCCCGAATCATCAAATTGAAGCCCGATTACGGGTCCGAAAATTCCCGAGACACTCCCAATAAATAGTAGACCACGTCTACTTGTTAATTGCGCGATCAATTTATTTAAATCGCATCACAATTGACTAATAATTACTAATTTATTCTAATCTAACAACCTAAACATAATTAATTAAAACTAAACCAACCTTAAAGCATAATTAGCCAACTAATCCAGGATTAGTGAGATTACTCACCAAATCGCGCGCAAATCGGATCAATCCGACGGCGGCGATGCGAGGAACGATTGTTCCCAAAGCACGGCTCGGGTTCGGGGCCGGGAAACGGCCCAAAAGCGGGCTCGAAGTCGCTGAAACCCACTCCGTGGGTCTGCTGGACGGAGCCGATCGGGGCTGATCCGGCGGCTAGGGCGGCGAGGGAAGGCCGACGGAGGGTGAGGGGAACGTCGTGGAGGTCGGGCGGAGTTGGGCGGTGGCCGGAGGTGGCCGAACGGTGGCTGGTCGGTGCGGACAGAGGCTAAACGGGGCTGATTCACGGCGGATCGCGTGGGACGGCGGGACGACGGCGGCGGCGGGCACTCGGGCGCGGCGCGGACGCGGTCGCGGGCGGCGGTGCGGCGGCGGGACGAGCTGCTCCGTCGAGCTGCAGCCGTGTGGCCTCTTCTTCCTCTTTTCTGGTTTTCACGAGCGAGAAACGAAGGGAAGGGGAAGCCTTCGGTCACGTGGGGAAAAAGTGGGAGAGAAGAGAGAGGAGAGAGAGGGAAGAGATAAGGGAGAGAAAAGTGAGCGGTGGGGGAAAAAGAAAGCTGTCCGCACGTTGGGGAGGGGAGAGGAGAGAGAAGAGAGAGAAAAGAAAGAAAAAGAAAGAAAAAGAGAGGGAGAGAGAAGAAAAAGGAAAAATAAAATACATAATGCCTTTATGTATGTACATTTTCCTTTTCTCTTTTCCTTTTTATTTCCTTTCGGGCTTCAAATTTTCCTCCGATAATTTCTTTATTGAAATTTCGGACCCGTCAATAAATTGACGAGCGATGAGACAGATCCTCTACATCCAGTCAAATTAAAATTCGAAAATCTGGATGTCACACCCGCGATAAAAACTCCCCAAAGAGACTGTTTATAAACTCGATAACCCTTTTTCAAGTTGGGATACCCCATGAAGATACATTGTCGAGCACAATGAGACATTTTATGTCGGGGACCTACTGTAGCCACATAACATAAGCAGCCAAAGACTCTGAGATGGCATACAATTTATCAGATATGCCGCAGTAATCACACAATCTCCCCAAAATTGTTCTGGTATAGATGCCTGGAACTTAAGAGCATGTGCCACTTCTAAGAGATGGCGATGCTTTCGCTCAACTACCCCATTCTGCTGTGGAGTATAAGTGTAGGTACTTTCATGTAAAATACCATTTGAAGTAAGAAAGGAAGTACAATCACCATTGAAGAATTCCCTACCATTTTTAGTGTGGATGCGACGAACTGATTTTCCAAACTGAGTTTTGGATAAGGAAAGGAAGATTTTGAGATGAGAAAGAACCTGACCTTTTGATTATATGAGGAAACCCCAAGTGGCATGTGAGAAATCATCCACGATTGTAAGAAAAAATCTCGAACCATCATGATTTACTGTGTGATATGGTCCCCAGACATCAGCATGAATCAAAGAAAAAATGTCGTCTACTCGAGTCTTACTATTTTGAAAGGGGGCACGAGTTTGTTTTACCAAGGGGCAAATTGGACATTGAGGACAAGGGAAAGAAGCAGTGTGACCCAATCTTTGATGATGAAGAAAATTTCTTTCATTGGCAACAATGTTACACAATGGTTTATTGAATGCAACAGAGGATAATTTAAAATTGCCTGGAAGATCATTCCAAAAATAAAGTCGTTGATAGATTCTACCCAAGCCCATCGGTTTGCTAGTCGAAAGGGCTTGAAATAGACATTTATCAGAGTCAAAAGAGACATGACAAGAATTTTCTTCACAAGCTCGAGAGACTGATATGAGATTAAAATGGAAAGTAGGAACATAAATGACATTTTTGAGAGTGGTGAGTGGACAAAGATTCACGGTGCTAGTCATTCCAACATATGTGGTATTTCCATTGGGAAGTTGGATTGATATTGGAAAAGATAACCTTTTGACATTGGAAAATAATTTTGGATTGCAGACAATGTGATTACTAGCTCCTGTATCTATAATCCATGCATCCTTTGAAATTGAGTTCGTCAGGCAATAAGAAATACCTGTGAAACTGCCTGCCTTGTCGGAAGGATCCAATTTTTTAGAGCTTCCATCAACTCCTGATATTCCCCATGAGTGATTGACTTGTCTGCTGATTTACCCATCACCTAAAAAACAGTTGAAAACTTTCCTTTTTCTTTTTCACCAGGTTTACCATGTAATTTCCAGCAACTTTCAACTATGTGGTGCAGGCGTTTACAGTATTCACAATACAGCTTACCCTTTCCTTTGTTGTTTTTTGCAAATGAGGAAGGCCTGCTAACAGCATGGGCCGCTGTTCCTCCATATGGGCCTTCGGATGATGCACCATATTGTGCCTGTGGGCCTTCGGGCCCAGAAAAGATTTGGCCGCGTGGGCCTTCGAACCCATAGAAACTCCCTGCACGTGAACCATTGTATTTAGTGGCCGCGCCACTCTGTGAGCCGTCCGATCCAACAGCTCCAAAGATTGACCGTGGGCCGTCCGATCGATCAGAAAAATCGTAGCCATCCATCGCTCATATATAAGATCTAGGGTTTTCGTGCAACCCTAGATTAGGTCTTTGACCTTCTCTTCCTCCTGTGGTTTTCTATAGCGGGCGAGAGGAAACCCTCGCCGCTAGAGCCACTCTCTCGCCTTCCTTGCCGAGATATGCTGCTCTCTGTTGGCTTTCCTCCTAGATTGTGAGCTGGTAGATACGGCCAAGGCTTGGAATCGGCTCCATGGTTAAGATCTGCGATCGAAACAAAAGGTAAGATTCGTTTAATATGAGGAGGAATCTGATGGCTTTCTCCCTGTCTCGCATCTTTTTATACTGCTGCAAAATTGGCTCCAACCAGTCAAATTTCTCTTCAGCCGCTTCCAATTCATTCCACAGACTCGAAAGTTTGTTGAAAATTGTAGCAACAGTCATGTTTCCTTGCTTTAAATCCGAATTCTGTTGCGTCAAAGAAAAGATTTTTACTTGATCCAATTTTCCATACATCTCCTTGATGTTTTCCCACATTTGTTTCGAGTGCTCCATCGGAGGAAGACTGGCCGCGACTTTGGAAGCTATGCTGTTTCCGATCCACGTTCTGACTAGCTGATTACATTTTCTCCAAAGTCGCGCTAGTCCTTCGTCGGACGGAATCGGAACCGTTCCATCGATAAAGCCCTCCTTATCCTTTGTTACCAGAGCGCGCTGGAACTCGCGCGACCATCTTGAGTAATTATTAGGTCCAATTAACTGTTGAGCAACAAGCTTCAGTTCTGGTCCGTCGGCATTGGTTGTGAAAAGGGGGTCGTTGGGTTCCGGCCGATTGCTGGCAGCGTAGATCTGGTATGGGAGAAACCCTGATGGCAGACTCAGGTAAGGATTTGCTCCAAAACCCGATCCCCTAGATCCGGTTGAATGACCTGTATTAGAAAAAAATGAACCCGGGTAGGGATTTGGTCCCATACCCGGCTCGGCTAATCTGCCCGTCTGGTGTGAACTGGTGTTTATGCCTGCCCCGCTATTGGTTGGTAGGCCTCCATCAATCTGTACACCATTTTGAAATCCCGGCAATGATGCATTTGGGCCCGTCCCATAATACCAAGGATTTGGTACCCATTGGTAAGGTTGGCCCGAATAGGGTTGCCCCAAATTAGCTTGAGCTGGAACAGGTACCCACTGTGCATGTTGAGTGTGACTCTGTGACTGGATCTGCCCTTCAGGCATAGTAACAACTGATGATTCCTGGATCTACGAGGTTTGTTGTCACGCCCCGATCCTCGGACGCGCGCACATCCTTCTACTTGGTCGATTTTAGAATGCGATATCCCAGGACTATGTATCGCCGACCCTTTCTTTTTATTAAGCACATGCGGAAGCGATTATAAATCCCAGACAATAAAACAATGGGATAGGAAAGTAGGCCATATTTTTCATATTGAAATTCACAACCACACTTTCATTAACAGCACAACTCATAGAATATTTACAATACTATTCATAACATACTTGTCTCACACCTACCTATGCTAAGACAGGATTTACAAAAGAGATGGGATTTCAGTACACATCTGGGTTATATTCAAGATCCCTCTCTCGGATCATCTACTTCTTCAAAAGTCTTTCTCCCCTTCGGGTTCCTCTTCCTTAGCTTCTCCTCGGGGTCCCGAAATGGTTATTCAATAACCAATGAGACCACGTCTCGCCGAGTCCTACCCCTAAGACTCGATTAGTAAGCCAATACACTATAGGCTGCCTAAACACGGCACGAGTTAGAGGACTTACCTTGGCCTCAGATTCCATCTGCATATTAGTACAGTTCAATAGGTATTCAAATAATCACATCACCAATCGAAGTATCGATCGAATCGACCTAGTCGATTTCATGTCGAACCAGACCATTTCTAGGTCATTCATCCTACACCAAGCAATTCCTTAGATTTAGTGGCTTTACGGTCCCACCCGACCCTCTCAAGATCTAGTGGCTTTACGGTCCCACCCGACCCTCTCAAGAACTAGTGGCTTTACGGTCCCACCCGACCCTCTCAAGAACTAGTGGCTTTACGGTCCCCACCCGACCCTCTCAAGAACTAGTGGCTTTACGGTCCCACCCGACCCTTTCCATATTCAATTTAGGAATAAACCTTAAATCCATTCATAAATTACTTTAGCACCAAATAAAGCTCAAATAAATAAACGGACTGCACCACGACAATCAGCACGAGATTCCGGTCACTGGCCATCCCAGTTGAATTTCCGGAAAAATAAATAATTAAATAATTAATTTCGAAAATTAAATAAATAATCATGAAAAATCCAATTTAGGCTTGTAATGCCGAATTGGACACCATGACGAGCCCGGAAAATTACCGAGACTCGTTCCATAAATAACATGGCATGTCTACTTGCTAATGTCTATTTCTAACCACCTAACATGCATCATTAAGTCTCTAATTTAATTGACCTAAACTAATCTAACCACCTAATTGCATTTAATTAAATCTAACCAACCCTAAGCATATTAGCAAACTAATAAAGCTTTAGTGAGTAAAACTCACTTGATTAAAAACAGGGATCGAATCACCGCGACGGCGGCCGAAATCGGACTTTCGACGACACCGGCGGGCTTGGACCGGGCCTCGACTTTGGCCCAACAAATCTCAGCCCAACTGAGATTTGTTCTTGCACCGGACTGGGCTTCCTTTGGACTGAGCTGAACTTGCTTGGGCTTGCAACTTCCTGGACTCTTGGGCTGAAATAAAACTGAATTGGGCCTGTCTTTGCTGGGCCCAAAAATTTGAAATTGCTGGGCTTTCCAATCCAATTGATGCTGGGCTTCAAGACTAAGACAGAATTGGACTGGGCTTGAACTTGGGCCAAACTGATGCTGGAACTTACAAGCTGATGGGCCAAAATTCGTTGGGCTTTGAATGGGCGTGAGGTTCGTGGACTGAAGGCGCGGACGAAGGGAGCTCCTTCGTTTGAGGCTGGCGCGGCAAGACTGAAGCAGAAACGGTGGAGTCTTCGTTCGGTGCTGCTCGCTGCTCTCTCTCTCTCTTCGTGGACTCCACGATATGCTCGGCTGAGTTGAAGACACGAACGGTGGAGTCAACGAATGAAAAAGGAATTCGCTGGTGGAGGCTTGCGGATGACAAGAAATTGAAGGGAATCAGCTGCGTGAAGCCATGTGGGGCTTCGGTCTTTAGAGATGGGCTGGTTTGCTGACCTGCGGATGAAGACACGAAGATGAGTGGTCTTCAACGCTGGTTTGTTGACTAAACAACCAGCAGACGCGGCCAAGTGACAGCGTGGAGAGGAGAGAGCTTCGGTGGGACGCGGGCAGCTTCGGTGGATCTTGCGGCTTCACTCGGTGGTCTTCAAACGCTCGTTTGTTGACCGAGCAATGGGCAGACGCGGCCAAGTGGCTTCGTGGAGATGGAGCGGTGGCGTGCAGCGGTAGGGGTTTCTTCAGCAAGCGGTTTCGTCTTCTTCAGTTGGGAGTGTCGCACGAAACAAATAAAAGGATGAAAAGGAGAGAGGAGTAGTTCACGGCAGCAGGATGGAGAGGATGAGGAAGAGGTGGGGGCCCTTTTGGCTTGATATTTCACAAAATATCTTTCACAAAATCAACCCAGCCAGTGTATAATTTCTTTTTGGCCATGAAAGCCCCACGCATTTCTTCTGTAGTTTCAAATGGTCCGGTGTTGTGGGCTTGGCACAGTACACGAATTTGGGGAGGGTGGCTTAAATGAATTCAATTTCTCCAATAAATTCCCAAATTGAGGTCCAATTTTGACATAGAAAAATCCCACATGATTTTCTATAAATCCCCGACACACAACGGCTCGCCTTGAAAGTCAAATTTCCCTTTAATTTAGCCAATCGAACTTCCGTCAAATTTCCGCGACGTCCGAAACGGTTTTCCATAAAATTTCCCGAATCTCCGAAAATCTTCGAGGCGAGTTGATGCTCCTAAAATTTATTGTGACATGGCCAAAACTTCAATTTCTGAAATCGGACTCGAATTGGCGGTTAATTTTCATTCGGCGCGTTTTTAGCGTGACCTAGACTATCGGGTAGTTTTCAGAACTTTTAAGGCAAATGACCCGTGGTCGATTTTCTTCGAACCACTGTGAACCCACTCGACTCATTGGCGACTCTTGATTGTCGTTAAAATCTCAAGGATTCAATTACGGACACAAGGTACCAAAACAATAAGAAAATCAGTCTAGTGTCGGCCGACGAGAATTTTCTAATTCAGTGGTGTCACCCACGATTAGTCACATATCTCTATCGATCCAGTCTATCTCTCGATTTCAAATCGATTTTTAATCGTGCCGTAGTGACCTCTAAAGATGGACACGGTCAAGAAGTCGATTCCTGATCGAGTTCTCAAGTCTATTGCCTTAAAATTCCTTAATAATTTCCCCAGCTAGTCTAGTTATCTCGAGAGTGATCGGCTCTGAGAATAACCCTATAGACACGTCAATGAAATGCCCGATTTATTCAGTAGAAGACAGGGTTGAAAATTCTGGATGTCACAACTCTTCCCCCCTTATAAAAATTTCGTCCTCGAAATTTAAATCTTACAAGACTTGATAAAAAAGGTGGGGGTACAATTCTCTTATTGACTCTTCAGTCTCCCATGTTGCTCCTTCTGTACCGTGGTGTTGCCAGACCACTTTAACCAACGGAATGGTCTTTGTACGCAGAACTTGCTCTTTGCGATCGACAATTTGGACCGGTCTTTCGACGTATGACACACGGTCATCCACGTCCAATTCCTCGAAATTGAGCACGTGGGTCGGGTCAGGCTCGTACTTCCTTAACATCGACACGTGAAAGACGTCATGCACTTGCGCCAATCTTGGCGGCAAGGCAAGACGATACGCTAAGGTTCCGATTCTCTCAAGAATCTCAAACGGACCTACGTACCTCGGACTCAGTTTGCCTTTCTTACCAAAGCGCGAAGTTCCCCTCATTGGTGATACTTTTAGAAAAACGTGATCACCAACTTGGAATTCTAAAGACCTTCGGCGCTTATCTGCGTAACTTTTCTGCCTGCTCTGCGCTGTCTTTAATCTGTCTCTAATCACTGTCACGGCATCTACTGACTGTTGAACCAACTCTGGGCCTGTTATCTTCCTTTCCCCAACTTCATCCCAACACACCGGTGTTCTGCATGCTCTGCCATACAACGCTTCGAATGGGGCCATCTGAATACTCTGTTGATAACTGTTGTTGTAGGCGAATTCTACCAGATGAAGCTGATCTTCCCAACTTCCTTTGAAGTCTATAACACACGCTCTCGGCATGTCCTCGAGAGTCGAATTGTCCTCTCGGATTGGCCATCCGTCCGAGGATGATATGCCGTCTTGTCATGAAGCTTTGTACCAAGAGCACTCGCAAGCTCTTCCAAAAAGCGGCTGTAAACCTCGGGTCTCTATCGATGTTATCGTAGCGGTACTCCATGCATTCGAACCACTTGACGCACGTATGGTGCATGCCTATCTAAACTGAGGTCTTTTCGAACTGCAATGAAGTGAGCCGACTTTGTTAGTCTGTCGACTACTACCCAGATCGAATCATTTCCTCTCTGACTCCTTGGTAGTCCAGTCACGAAATCTATCGTGATATGCTCCCATTTCCATTCTGGGATCGCAAGAGGTTGCAGAAGTCCTCCTGGCTTGCAATGCTGAGCTTTTACTTGTTGACATGTCAAACACCTCGCCACATGTTTGGCGATATCCGCCTTCATACCTGACCACCAATAGTGTTGACGCAGATTCTGATACATCTTAGTACTTCCAGGATGAATGCTGTAACTGCTACGATGTGCTTCAGATAAGATTTCTTCTCTAAGCTCTACATCGTCAGGTACAACCAATCGTCCTTGGAATCTTAAAGTTCCGTCATCAGCAATCTGAAAATCAGCTTTCCTTTTCTCTGTGTCCTCCTGAAGAATTCTCTGCACATCCGGGTCTGTCGGTTGGAGTTGTTTAATTCTGACTTGGACATCCGGTTCAATTCTGAGGGTGGCCATAAAACTTGAAAGGCGGCCTACCTCAAATTTGAATACCGAATCTCGAGCTCTCTCGATTAAGTTCCACTCCTTAATCAGTATATGAGCCACTGAAGACTTTCGACTTAAAGCATCGGCGACCTTATTCGCCTTTCCTGGGTGATATAAAATATCACAGTCGTAGTCTTTCAACAATTCCATCCATCGGCGCTGTCTCATGTTCAACTCCTTCTGAGAGAATAGATACTTGAGACTCTGATGGTCAGTGAAGATCTGAAACTTTTCCCCGCACAAGTAGTGCCTCCAAATCTTCAAGGCAAAGATAATTGCTGCGAGCTCTAAGTCATGCGTCGGATAGTTCAATTCATGAGGTCTCAGGCGACGAGAAGCGTACGCAACAACCCTACCATGTTGCATCGACGCAACCCAACCCTCTAAATGATGCATCCTTTGTAGATTTCGAATCCTCCGGGACCAGATGGAATTGTCGACACGGGTGCGGTAGTCGGCTTTTCCTTTAGCTCTTGAAAACTACGCTCGCACTTGTCTGTCCATATGAACTTCTCGTTTTTCTTCGTGAGCTTAGTTAGAGGCGACGCTAACGCTGAGAAACCTTCTACAAACCGTCTGTAATAACCTGCCAATCCCAGAAAACTTCTAATCTCTGTCACTGATGTCGGTCTCTGCCAATTGATCACGGCTTCTATCTTGCTCGGGTCGACGGAGATTCCTTCTCCGGAAATCACATGACCTAAGAACGCAACACGAGTCAACCAAAACTCGCATTTGCTAAACTTAGCATACAACTGATGCGTCCTTAAAGTCTGGAGTACTAATCTCAGATGATTCTCATGCTCTTTGTCACTTCTCGAATAGACCAAGATATCATCAATGAACACGATCACGAACTGATCTAGATATTCCTTGAATATTCGGTTCATCATATCCATGAAGGCAGCTGGAGCATTCGTCAACCCGAATGGCATCTTTGTAAACTCATAGTGACCATACCGAGTACGAAATGCTGACTTAGGAATATCCTCTTTCTTAATTCTCGGCTGATGATATCCCGTCCTCAAATCAATCTTCGAGAATATTGACGCTCCTTGCAATTGATCGAACAGATCATCAATCCTTGGGAGTGGATACTTATTCTTAATGGTCACCTGGTTGAGTTGTCTATAATCGATGCAAAAACGCAATGAACCATCTTTCTTCCTTACGAACAAAACTAGCGCTCCTTAGGGTGATGCACTAGGACGAATAAATTCTTTATCTAATGATTCCTGCATCCGTACTTTCAATTCTTTCAATTCTGTCAATGCCATTCTGTACGGTGCCTTTGAGATTGGCTTGTCCCGGTGCTAGTTCAATCACAAATTCAATCTCTCTTTCGGCGGTAGACTGGCAATTCCTTCGGAAAGACATCTGGAAATTCTTGAACTACTTTGGAATGTCTTCCACTTTCAGCTCTTCAACCGCCATCGTATCCACGACAGTTGCTAGGTAACCTTGACAACCCTCGTCTAACAGACGAGTTGTCTCTTGCGACGAGATTAGGACAATCGAGGGTCCTCCCCGACTTCCTACAAACTCGAAGCTCTCACCTTCTATCGGGTCAAACTGAATCGTTTTACGATAACAGTCCATTTTAGCTCTTTGCTTGGTGAGCCAGTCCATGCCAATTATTAAATCAAAGTCATACATGGCTAGGACTAAAAGATCTATTTTCCCCTCTCGCTCACCAATCACTAACTTGCACCCCGAACAACCCAAAGCGAATAACTTTATCTTTCAAGGGTGTAGATATGCACATTGCCGACTCCAATAATATAGGACTGACTCCTATCAACTTAACATACTGCTCAGCAATAAATGAGTGGGTTGCTCCTGGATCAAACAAAGCATAAGCAGGTTGGTCGTTGAGTGAAACCATACCTGTTATCACATTAGGCGCAGCTTCTGCCTGTCCTTGTGTAATTGCATACACAGTGCCCTGAGCTGGAGGTCTCTGCTGTCCTCCTTGCGGCACGTTTTGAGGGGCATACCCTCCGATCTGTCCTCGTGGCGGTGGTGGTGGTAGCTGCGGTTGTCTCCTTGACCTATTGAGACAATGTCTAGCTATGTGGCCCTGTTGGCCACATTCGTAACACACACCCATCCTAGCTGGACATGGTGCCGACCCATGTCGTCTCCCACAAAGGCGACATGGTCCCATTCTATCAGCCATCGGCCTACCATATCCACCCTTCTTGCTAGGCGGACCTTGGAATCTGTTCCCTGACATCGGCCTCTTCCCTTGTTTGATTGCTTCTCGATTAGCACCAAATCTCGACCCCGACGAGGCAGCTTGATCATTCAATCCTCGTTCTATCATCTGGGCTCGACGATAAACCTCTCTATAATCTTTCAAGTCCCATGGTAGCAGAGGTTGTTTCAATTCAGTATGAAGACCACTTTTAAACTTCCGAGCTTTCTCTTCAGGGTCTTCTATCAGTTTAGGGGCATACTGTGACAGTTCTGCGAACTTGACCCCATATTGGTCAACTGTCATGCTCCCTTGGCGGAGACGGTAGAACTCTTCTATCTTTTGTTCCAAGCGTTTGAAAAGTACCGATCATTAAAACTCGAGGAAGGTGTCCCACACTTGGACCACACCTTCCGGGAATACTATATCCTTGGCAGATCTCCACCATATATTGGCGTTACCTTGAAGTTGGTACACAGCTAGTAACACCTTTTCTTCCTCATTACACATCAGAAGTGCAAATGCCTTCTCCAAATCCTGTACCCACAGAGACGCAGTCTCAGGGTCTCCGGTACCCATGAATTTTGGCGGATTCATCTTTAAGAACTGATCCACTAATTGGTGAACCGGCCTCCCAGCGGCCGTAACTCCTGGTAGTATTTCAGTAGGGCGACGCAGTGCAAGCTGCAGTGTAGCAGGTACGGCGGCAGCAATGGCAGCATTGGCGGCGGCAGTGGCGGCGGCTTCAACAGCGGCAGTAAAGGCGGCAGTCTGATCTCGGGCCTGTTGCCCCATCATCTCCCGCATAGCATCTAGAGCTTGGTTGATTCCGACTGTTGCTTGCTCACCCGGGGCTGCTACCCCAGCACCAACAGGAGGTGGTGCTACTCTAGCATTGGTAACAGGTGGAATCATTCCACTCGCGCTAGCCTGTGCTGGCGCTCGACCACGGCCTCCTCGGGTACCGACTCTAGTCGGCGCTCTTCCCGAGTCACGGCCCCTACGGCCCTCTTTGCAGAGTCCTCGGCTCCCGATCGCTCATAGTGTCGCTTTAAAGAACTGACACCTGCTTCCAATTCAACACTGAATTAGAAGATGAGCGATCCACACGCAACAAACAATTTTAGCACTCAGCTAACACAGACATGCACCAGCATGAATTTAAAGGCCTTTCCTACTAACTATCCCATTGTCAACGCTCCTTATCACTCCAATCTTGAACTTCGCTCTGATACCATAAAAAGGGGATGTCACGCCCCGATCCTCGGACGCGCGCACATCCTTCTACTTGGTCGATTTTAGAATGCGATATCCCAGGACTATGTATCGCCGACCCTTTCTTTTTATTAAGCACATGCGGAAGCAATTATAAATCCCCAGACAATAAAACAATGGGATAGGAAAGTAGGCCATATTTTTCATATTGAAATTCACAACCACACTTTCATTAACAGCACAACTCATAGAATATTTACAATACTATTCATAACATACTTGTCTCACACCTACCTATGCTAAGACAGGATTTACAAAAGAGATGGGATTTCGGTCCACATCGGGTTATATTCAAGATCCCTCTCGGATCATCTACTTCTTCAAAAGTCTTTCTCCCCTTCGGGTTCCTCTTCCTTAGCTTCTCCTCGGGGTCCCGAAATGGTTATTCAATAACCAATGAGACCACGTCTCGCCGCGAGTCCTACCCCTAAGACTCGATTAGTAAGCCAATACACTATAGGCTGCCTAAACACGGCACGAGTTAGAGGACTTACCTTGGCCTCGCATTCCATCTCGCATATTAGTACGTTCAATAGGTATTCAAATAATCACATCACCGATCGAAGTATCGATCGAATCGACCTAGTCGATTTCAGTCGACAGACCATTTCTAGGTCATTCATCCTACACCAAGCAATTCCTTAGATTTAGTGGCTTTACGGCCCCACCCGACCCCTCTCAAGATCTAGTGGCTTTACGGTCCCACCCGACCCTCTCAAGAACTAGTGGCTTTACGGTCCCACCCGACCCTCTCAAGAACTAGTGGCTTTACGGTCCCACCCGACCCTCTCAAGAACTAGTGGCTTTACGGTCCCACCCGACCCTTTCCATATTCAATTTAGGAATAAACCTTAAATCCATTCATAAATTACTTTAGCACCAAATAAAGCTCAAATAAATAAACGGACTGCACCACGACAATCAGCACGAGATTCCGGTCACTTGGCCATCCCAGTTGAATTTCCGGAAAAATAAATAATTAAATAATTAATTTCGAAAATTAAATAAATAATCATGAAAAATCCAATTTAGGCTTGTAATGCCGAATTGGACACCATGACGAGCCCGGAAAATTACCGAGACTCGTTCCATAAATAACATGGCATGTCTACTTGCTAATGTCTATTTCTAACCACCTAACATGCATCATTAAGTCTCTAATTTAATTGACCTAAACTAATCTAACCACCTAATTGCATTTAATTAAATCTAACCAACCCTAAGCATATTAGCAAACTAATAAAGCTTTAGTGAGTAAAACTCACTTGATTAAAAACAGGGATCGAATCACCGCGACGGCGGCCGAAATCGGACTTTCGACGACACCGGCGGGCTTGGACCGGGCCTCGACTTTGGCCCAACAAATCTCAGCCCAACTGAGATTTGTTCTTGCACCGGACTGGGCTTCCTTTGGACTGAGCTGAACTTGCTTGGGCTTGCAACTTCCTGGACTCTTGGGCTGAAATAAAACTGAATTGGGCCTGTCTTTGCTGGGCCCAAAAATTTGAAATTGCTGGGCTTTCCAATCCAATTGATGCTGGGCTTCAAGACTAAGACAGAATTGGACTGGGCTTGAACTTGGGCCAAACTGATGCTGGAACTTACAAGCTGATGGGCCAAAATTCGTTGGGCTTTGAATGGGCGTGAGGTTCGTGGACTGAAGGCGCGGACGAAGGGAGCTCCTTCGTTTGAGGCTGGCGCGGCAAGACTGAAGCAGAAACGGTGGAGTCTTCGTTCGGTGCTGCTCGCTGCTCTCTCTCTCTCTTCGTGGACTCCACGATATGCTCGGCTGAGTTGAAGACACGAACGGTGGAGTCAACGAATGAAAAAGGAATTCGCTGGTGGAGGCTTGCGGATGACAAGAAATTGAAGGGAATCAGCTGCGTGAAGCCATGTGGGGCTTCGGTCTTTAGAGATGGGCTGGTTTGCTGACCTGCGGATGAAGACACGAAGATGAGTGGTCTTCAACGCTGGTTTGTTGACTAAACAACCAGCAGACGCGGCCAAGTGACAGCGTGGAGAGGAGAGAGCTTCGGTGGGACGCGGGCAGCTTCGGTGGATCTTGCGGCTTCACTCGGTGGTCTTCAAACGCTCGTTTGTTGACCGAGCAATGGGCAGACGCGGCCAAGTGGCTTCGTGGAGATGGAGCGGTGGCGTGCAGCGGTAGGGGGTTTCTTCAGCAAGCGGTTTCGTCTTCTTCAGTTGGGAGTGTCGCACGAAACAAATAAAAGGATGAAAAGGAGAGAGGAGTAGTTCACGGCAGCAGGATGGAGAGGATGAGGAAGAGGTGGGGGCCCTTTTGGCTTGATATTTCACAAAATATCTTTCACAAAATCAATCTAGGCCATGTATAATTTACTTGGCTCACACAGCCCCATGCACTTTCTTCAGAAGCCCAAATGGCCCAATTGTTGTGGGCTTGGTGGGGGTACACGAATTTGGGGAGGGGAATTGGCTTAAATGAATTCAATTTCTCCAATAAATTCCCAAATTGAGGTCCAATTTTGACATAGAAAAATCCCACATGATTTTCTATAAATCCCCGACACACAACGGCTCAGCTTGAAAGTCAAATTTCCCTTTAATTTAGCCAATCTGAACTTCCGTCAAATTTCCGCGACGTCCGAAACGGTTTTCCATAAAATTTCCCGAATCTCCGAAAATCTTCTGAGACTGAGTTGATGCTCCTAAAATTTATTGTGACATGGCCAAAACTTCAATTTCTGAAATCGGACTCGAATTGGCGGTTAATTTTCATTCGGCGCGTTTTTAGCGTGACCTAGACTATCGGGTAGTTTTCAGAACTTTTTAAGGCAAATGACCCGTGGTCGATTTTCTTCGAACCACTGTGAACCCACTCGACTCATTGGCGACTCTTGATTGTCGTTAAAATCTCAAGGATTCAATTACGGACACAAGGTACCAAAACAATAAGAAAATCCCTAGTGTCGGCCGACGAGAATTTTCTAATTCGGTGGTGTCACCCACGATTAGTCACATATCTCTATCGATCCAGTCTATCTCGATTTCAAATCGATTTTTAATCGTGCCGTAGTGACCTCTAAAGATGGACACGGTCGAAGTCGATTCCGATCGAGTTTCAAGTCTAATCTTAAAATTCTTAATAATTTCCCCAGCTAGTCTAGTTATCTCGAGAGTGTACGAGAATAACCCTATAGACACGTCAATGAAATGCCCGATTTATTCAGTAGAAGACAGGGTTGAAAATTCTGGATGTCACATTTGTGGCGTTGTCTCTCCTGTGGGCTGATCACCGACTCCTGAGGTAAGTGCTTGTGGATTTGTTATAGTGACAATTTTCTAAAAGGTCTGCAACAACTCTGTTTTGCAAATTAATTTTTGAGCAAAGAATTGAAGGCTGGATGAAGAACTTCCTCTCGGATGCTGTTCTGTTCTGTGAGGGTTGCAACAACGAGAAACAGAGGAGACTGGATGCTGTTCTGTTTTGCAAGGATTGCAGCAACAGAAAACAGAGAAGTAACAGAGGCTGATTTTAGTGCGGAAGCTTATCTCAGAATCAAGACACGCTCTGATACCATGTCACAAATCCGAGAAGAAGACGAGAAGAAAAGGAATATGGGAATTTGTGTAATGAGGAAAATGGTGTATGCTTCATTGATTTCTAGATGTAATACAATGATGTATATATTGTACAAGAGAATTCAATAAAAAAGTAAATAAATTCTTCTAATCTTTCTAGTCCTAAAATAATCACATCTCCTATCAATTACAATCAATTCAAATCGTCAATCAAATCCTAGATCTTCAATCATATCTTCTTTCAACAAATCCCATGACAGGAACTTATACCCACTATTTTATCGAGAAAAACTCACTGGTTTTTTCGATGCAACTTTACGTGCAACTGAAAAAGATTATGATAAAATCTACCAGCAATTCATGAAGTGATAATAAGGTGAAATCACACATTTTATAGGTTTCGATAGGACCTGTAGAAGGAAGGGTCCGTGAACTTATTGTTTTGGGATTTCAACGTGCACGGAAACTGAGCTGTGACTTCGCCGGTAGCGGCAGTGAAATGTCGGTCATTACATCATCTGTGATGTCTGGCGTTCTCTTTAACTTCGGCTAACCAGAAATCCGGACATGTGATAGACTTTGAAACTCAATTGGAATAGAAACGGCCTGATGGTATTGAAACGAGTTAATGTCGACCGCACGCCATGGAGGCGAGTGCGCGATCTTAGAGGCTCCAAAATAACAAGACGCGATTTGGCTTGACTGGACAGCGCAACTTTATTGGCCTGGTAATCCACAGTGGCAACGAACAAACAGCGAATTTATCAACGGCCGAAGAATGGTCACGGTAGAATACCTCGATTGGCACTCCTACAGCCACGACCACCCATCTCAGGCTCAGACGATACGGAGACTCTTGCGGGGTTTCGTAAACGGCAAGCGATGACGAATTTTCATGGCTGCCACTCTCCCTGTTTTCTTTGTGTGTTATCTTTTACTCGTATCTACTGTTTCTCTCCAGATTTGGTTTGGCTTTTGCTTTCCATCCCGGCGAATGTTTAGTTTTGAGCAATAAGCGATTCTGGCAAGTTGGGCGTTTTATACTCGCAACAACAGGACGAACCACAGCAGCGATGCAGAAACAGAGTAGAACAGAGCAGAGCAATACCCCGCCGCCATGAAGTGAGTCACCTGCGGAAGACTCAAATCAAGGAAAAACGCCAAACAGGGAGCTGTCAATCCGTCTCTGAGAGGGAAGTTATAGGCGAAACCAGCGCTTCCATGGCAGTCTCTGAGGCGTGGGATGAGCTTCTGGAACTTCAGGAATGGATGAATAAAGGTTTGAACGAGAAGAGCAAGCTCTTGAACGGCGAAAATAGAGGATCCGAAAACAGAGCCTCTTGGCCAAAACACCGGCGATCGCCGCCCCAAATCACCTTCATCCGACAAATGAGCTCTGAACAAAATCGAGCTTCAGCAACGCATCGAGTGGAGAGAGAGAATCGATCAGCATAAACCCTAAATCCCAGATAGATTCCTGTGGAGGAACCGAGAGAGACACAAAGCAAATGGCGTCGTTCTTGTAACTTCGGCCGCGTCAGATAATTTGGCAACCAAAACGGCATCTTTTCGCCCAAAACGGCGTCATTTCGCTTTCACTTTACCCCACGTTACAATCCGTTGCCTCCTGTTGTCCACGTAAGCAGCCCCATAGAATTTGTGAGGGTGTTCATTAACGGAACCATAAAGATAGAAGAAAGGAAAAAGGTTAATAAAGGAAGAAGAAGAGCTATAGGGCTTACTAAACAAATCAATATTTAAATTGTCCGAGGATGGAAAAGCTTGAATTTAAGTTTTAATCTACGGTAGAGATTTTTGTGATAAGATAATTTTTATGTGGATCTTTGTCAATTACCATTTTAGCCATTTTATAAAGTACATGGTTATTGTTCATTACTTTTCAGTTATAGTTATCTTTGGAAATTTGGGGCAAAAATTGAAAATGGTATCAGATTTACTTTATAATGTAGAGTTGGTGCACTACCAAAACAGTGAGATATTGATAGTCCCAACAAGGAGAACTTTTATGGGAATGTTAGAGAAGGCCTTGCACGTCTCAAGCTAATTATCTCGAATAGCTAAAAGTCAACTTGGATCAACCTCTACTACCTAGAAATCCAAACTTAACTAATTTTTGAACCCATATTTTGCAAATTGATTTTGAGTGGGAGATGTTTTCGGTCGATCCTAATCGGCATACAACAAAAAACAAAAAAAAAAAAAAAAAAAAAAGAGAACCGAAATCAGCACAGGCCCTCCCTCTTTCTTTCTAGATCTCTCTATTATAGGTCCCGTCCATCGCAGGCAAATCGTCACCAACCATGGCCTCTGGATTTTTTTTTTTTTTATTACCGATCACTTGATATTGTCCTTAAACTCTCATTATCGAATGGATTTTTAAATTATATGTTTTTCATGTTCATGTTGGCTTTTATATTAAAAGAATGATAGTCAAATTATCACCATATGTCACGTTGCCACCCTATGCCATTGCTGAGGGTGGCTGGACCCTTGTCTGGCTCACAACATCACGCACTCAATAGCGTGGTTGCACAAAGAGTGAGGAATGTGTACTGCCAAACGAAGGCGCCCTGCAAGGCGGCCACGATGGTCGCAAGTTAGATCCTTGCTTGCCTCTCTCTATTGTGCCTTGGCTTGATGAGGGATGCCGGGCCATTTTCCGATGGTTGGGCGATGGCACCATCATCAAATCATGATGCCTCGCCGGCCCTCGTTTGCCACTCTCACCCTTGTGCACGCGCTCATAGGTACAAAGTCGTAGGAGGTTGGTATTATTTTCCCAGTTTATTTTTAATTATCAAGCATTATAAACACTTGCCATGTAAAACGTTCTCTTCTTGGCCATAAATCTTGGAGGATTTTGCTTCCAACTATACTGAGCGTCTCAATGCTTGTATTTCGATGATTTGAACTTCCGAAAATTTAAATTATCACAATCGGCTTGCAGAAAGGAGAAATGCTACTTGTAGATAGTGGGTAGTCAGACTATGGCGGCATTAATTCCAAATTAAATATCTATAAATCAGCTTGCCTATGCAATTTACGATGTAGCATTTTGCTGTCATATTCATACTTCACCCAAAAATAAAATAACAATGAAGAGGCTTGAAAAGGTGGTGATTGTTAATGGATGGATTCTCGACGAAAATGAAATTAGCCACTTAGCCATTGCCGCCAAGAACCCCCTTTAGCTTCTTAACCTGGGCATCAAGGAAAGTGGTGGCCTCCACCAACTCAGAAGGAAAATTATTGGCGAACAGAGCAAAGCCCAGGGCTCGGACTGCTGAAGCTGACTGTGGCAAGTGCTGGACCTTTACCAGCATTCAATTGAAGTGCAATAGCCCCTGTGGGAATGCTATCCCCTTTGTTGAGGTTCTTCAAGCAGATGGTGTTTGCCAATGACGAGATGAACCCGGCACAGATCTACCCTCGGAGGATGATGAGGACCTCCATGCTGCCTGGGTGTGTGTGCATTGGGATGACCCCGCTGGGGGCCATATTGAAATTAATGGTTGCAACCAATCTGTATCTGTAGATGATAGAGACTAAATAGCTGTTGAGCATATTCACAACTTATCTCAAAAGTGGCAAAGAAGGTTCAATCCATACGGGAATGTTTATAAGTTCTATCTTGCAAGTTTACTTAACTACAATGGAGCACTACACCACCAATAAACCAATAAGTACATAACATTACTTGTCACTCATGATACTTCTCTATCTCTAATTGAATGAATCTCTTCTCCTGTCAATATAAAAATAGTTTTCTCATAAATTTTCCTTTTGAGAAAAACACAAATAGAAGTCCTTTTGTTGATGCCAGAATTTTTGTCGGCAAATCAAACATGCATTTTTTTTTTTTTTTTATAAAAACAAGAAGTATATGAAAAACTAATAAAAAATACTAAATAAACATTGGGCCCATCTCACTACAGCCTCGGTTCCACATATTCGTATCTTATACATATGCATTCGGCGGGGTAGAATAGAACAGAGAGGACGCACATACACAGAGCTCAGCGAATTCTCTCTCGCGTCATCATTTTCCAGCAGCTTCTAGGTCGCCATTCCCTCTTCATACTCGGCCCCTCCACTCCACCAGTAGCCGCCGCTCGTCTCTGATCGCCGACCACCATTAGTCTCTTTGCATTTGAACCTCAGAGATTAAAGCAGAGAGTATAGGGAATGAATTCTCATGTTCAGTTGTGATTCTCTCTCGATTTCCTCTATGCATCCTTACCCCTCTCTCTATCACCAATTGTCATTGCAGGCCACTTCCCCAACACCACCAGCTTCGCAGCCACGGGAAGTGCTCTCTTCGCTTGCGTTTTCAGGCTAACTTCATTGAAGTGCTTGATTCTCCATCTCCCTCCTTTAGTCCGTTCCAGTGTTTGGTGCTACAACTCCTGAAGATTCACTCCTCTGATTTGATCTCCAATCGCGGTCAAATATTACTCTTCGTCAAGGTAAATCCATATACTCTGTTTCTGCTGAAGGTAAAGACCGAGTACTCAATTCCACCAGCGTGAAATCTGGTCGCGTTTGAGGCTTTCCTAATGACCTTGAGCATGTTGAGTTGCCTCTTTGTGATAAGATCTCTTCCTTATTTCTGCATCTAGATCCTTTGACAGAAATATCTACCACCTGTTTGATAAAATTCCTGAACTAGATCAGTGTGTGTTTCGATTCAGATTCTGATTGAGAGCTTCCCTTTGCTTGATCAATACATTAGTTTTGTTGTATATACTTGCTTGTATTTCGTTTCCTTTCATTTCATAAGTTAGTAGCTATTCGTTTTAGGATTTGTTATTGAAATTCTCGGATTAGATACATATCCAGTGTGGACATGAGATAAATCTGATATCTAAGTATTCCAGAACTTAGACTGAGGTGATCTTGAACGAAAATGAATCGATCCGTGCACATTTACTTCTTATGCTTCACAATATGTTGATCTATGTTTGTTGTGCTCAACTGCAAACATATTGCTGGGTTTGTTCTTTGTACATGTTGAGATCACAAGCATATTGAACGAATGCTAATATCTTGAATCTTGGGTGCATGCTGCAAGAGCATTGAGCTGCTGCTCTAGTCATCACATACACATTCATTTTGGGTGGGCAGTGTTACTGATTGGTTCATCTTCATATCCGTTGAGTTGTTGATGCGGTCACCTTGTTGTGTTCGTACCAATGTGTTATGCTATGGATTATGTCTATTCTGTGCATGCTTGCTGTTCATATGTCCTAGTATGTGGAATTGTTCAATTGTGTCATTGATGTCCTATTCATTCATGCCAAGCAATTGCTGTCCAGATTTCCTCTTTCATTTTTTTTCTGTTCTATTTTAGTGAGCCCCTAGTGTTATGACTGAAGAATTTATAGTAGTAACAGCGTGTATACGCATTCATTTTGGGTGGGCAGGGTTATTGATTCGTTCATCTTCGTATGCGTTGAGTTGTTGATGTGGTCGCGTTGTTGTGTTTGTATCGATGTATGATATGCTGTGTTACAGATTATGTCTATTCTGTGCGTGCTTGCTGTTCATATGTGTAGAATTGTTTAATTGTGTCATTGATGTGCTATTTGTTTGGTTTTTGTTTCTGTTCCCCATAACACAATTTTTGTTCTTTTGTTCCAGGGAACAAAAAAGAACGAAAACACGTTTGTTTACACTATTGTTCCCAGGAGCAAATTTGGAATAGAAACAAGAAACAAGAAAAACTTGTTTCTTATTCCTAGGAACACTTTTTGAAGAAACAAAAGAACAAAAACACAACTTTTTTTGTTCTCCTTTTTCTTCTTCTTCTTCTTTTTTCTTTGGCCGGTCACCAGCCTTGGCCATGGCCGGCGACCTCGCAGGAGCGTCGCTAGCCCCCGGCGAGGCTCGGCCTCGCCCGGTCATGGCGACGCTCGGCCTCATCGTGGGCTGGCGAGCCTCGCCGTGGCTAGGTGAGACCACGGCCAAAAGGAAGAAAAAAAAAAAAAAAAGAAAGAAAAAAAGGAAAAATAAAATAAAAATATTAAAAAAATGAAAAGAAACAAAAAAATTACACAAGTTTACCAAACATGTTTCTGTTATTTTTTATTCTAGGAATAGAAATTTTGTGCAGTTACCAAACGCGTTCTTCCGATTAAAAATTGTTCTCCGGAACAGAAATTGTTTTTTTCTATTTCTAGCCTTGAGAACAATTTTTTTGGTGAACATGCCCTAAGTGTCGAGACTGAAGAATTCAGAGTTGTAACGGCCAGTATGAGGAGACCATTTAAATGCTTTCAGGTGTTATTTATTTTGTGAAAACTGAATGATTTGAAAATCATTTTCCTAAAAATGTTGGTGTCTTTTAAGACATTTATGTAATTTCAAACTAATCTAAAGGAATTAAAAAAATTCTCGTAGAAAGTAAGTTATTAGCTACATTTCATATGGGAACTGTTAATTTCACGAAGCTATATCATTGTCTGAAAAGTTTTTGCTAAATAAATGTCGTGTAGCGAAATTATTTTGTTCAAACGATCGGAAAAGAAAAATATAATATGATTTTTTTCATATCCACTCATCTACCAATAAAGAAATGTCTTGTGGAGCACAGTAATACCGTGACTATTTGAGGCCACCACCGTATGTGACTATCATCAGGGATAAAGGCGAGATAACCAAGCACCGCCGTGAAGTGAGCTGCCGGTGGAAGACTCAAAACAATGAAAAACGCCAAAATAGGGAGTTATCAAGTCCGTCTCTGCAAGGGCAGTTTAAGGCGAAACCCGCGCTTCCATGGCAGTCACTGAGGTGCAGGACGAGCGTCAAGAATTTCGGGAATGGATGAATAAAGGTTTGAACGAGAACAGCAAGCTCTTGAACGAGGAGCTAACAACAGAGCCTCTCAGCCAAACTCGTCAGAGCTGATGCTGACGATCGCGTGAGGTCGAGTTGGAGTTGGCAATGGTGGCGACGTTGCTCTAGAAACTCAGCTGGCGTTACAGTGAGGGAGCTCGGCAAAATGGTGAGGTGAGGCCCTGAGGGAGAAGAATCATCAGAGCTCCCTGACGTCGGTAGGAGAGCTCGTGAGATATAAAAGCCATAGAGAGGACCCGTCGGTCCTGTTGGCGTGTGTAAAGGAATCCAGGAGCGACAGAGGTGGAGGTCAGGAGAGGAAGGGCGCATTTGGTAACGTTTCTGTTCAAAATTTTTTCCAGGGAACATAAATAAATAATAAAAAAAGTGTTTCTGTTCCGGGTAACAATTTTTTACCAGTAAAACACGCGTTTGGTAAATTTGTTCTGGGAATAAAAATTACTAGAAACACGTTTGGTAGATTTATATTCTTTTTTTTTGTTTCTTTTAATTTTTAAATATTTTTATTTTTATTTTCCTTTTTCCTTTCTTTTTCTTTTTTTCTTTTTTTTTCTTCTTTTGGCCGGTCCCCCCGGCCTCCGGCGACCGGCCGACGGGGGCCAACAGCCTTGCCCAGCCACGGCGAGGCTCGCCAGCCTCGCCTTGGCTGGGCGAGCTTGGGCTCGCCCAGATCCGGTGAGGCCGAGCATCACCGGCCCCTGGCGAGGCTCGGCCGAGCCTTGTCTAGGCGAGCTTGGCCGAGCCCAGATTCGGCGAGGCCAAGTGTCGCCGGCCCCTGGGCGAGGCCGAGCCTTGCCGGGGCCGGCAACGCTCCAACAAGGTCGCCAATCCTTGACGGCGTCACCGGCCCTCGACGGCTGGTCGCCGGCCATGGCCGAGGCCGGTGACCGGCCAAAGAAAAAAAAAAAAAAAGAAGAGAAGAGAATAGAGAAGTGTTTCTTCAAAAGTGTTTCGGAACAAGAAACAAATTTTTTTGGTTTTTCATTTCTGTTCTTTTTTTGTTCGGGAACAAAAAAAAACATATTTTGAACAAAAACGCAAACAAACGCGTTTTTTGTTCTTTTTTTTGTTCCCGGGAACAAAAAAACAAAATTTCTGTTCATAAAAAAAAAAAAAAAAAAAAGAACAATGCCATGCAGCCCCGAAGAGAACGGGTTTCCATGAGTGATTCCAAGTCCGAGAGAATAAGTGGAGCGGGAATTCGTCTCTCTCTCTCTCTGTGGACACTAAAAAGGACCAACGTCATACGCACTGCAGAGGGGAGGGATTCTCTGGAATTTTGCGGAGAAGACGCACGCTCAGGAGTTCCTTCCTCCTCTGGATCTCCTCCTCTGCGGCTGCATTCAATCTCGCCTACCCCCTGCGGATTCCACCATGACCAGGTCTTCTCTCTGATCCTAAAGTGATGTAATGAATGTGGATTTATACACACTAAATATTTTATTTTTATATTTATTATTATTATTTTAGTAAAAGCAATGTTCGACTTGCCGGCAAAAGTTAAGGTGTCAACCATACTCAGCAGATCGTCGTAGAGGAACGGATAATTTTAAAGTAAGTTCTTCCAAAAATAATAAATTTATAATCTCATGAATTAGTTGGACCTTTCAAATTATTTGAAAGTCATTTTATTGTTGGTTGCACAGAAAATCTTTAGGCGATGGTTTTTAAGGAAAGATAGTTGCGTATGAGGCTTGATTTCATGTATCCTGGACTCGGGTCAAGAGAAAAACAGTAATTACAGGAGTGCCAACTTAGTCGAATTAACATTTCCGCCTTTTGACTCAACCCATATATCATGACACCAGTTTTCTGAAAACCAAATCACCATCAAATCTCTCAAGGTATTTGGAAAATTACCTAATCAGTCATAAACATATTTCACAATCATAAACTTTTTGAATTTTACGAATTTATCCTCTAAATATTTACCCAAAATTCTAATGTAGTCATTCCAATTAATCTTTATCGGAATTCGTTGACATAGTGGTCTAGTAATCACCGGCCTTTTGCCGTCACATGAGCGATTTTCGGTGAAAATTGGCTAAAATGATTACATTAGAATTTTAAGTAAATATTTAGAACTAAATTGACATCCTTACAACATGTTTAAAACTTATTGGACAATTTCTCCCAAGATATTTAGCGTGCATTTCGTTTGCAAAAATGTTCTAATAAAAACTGTCTTTTGTTTCATCTTCTACTTTCTTGATAATATGTTCGGTGAGTGAAAAAAAAAAAAAGTAGGAGTTTTCAACAG
Source organism: Eucalyptus sideroxylon (assembly GCA_014182405.2). Classification (NCBI taxonomy): domain Eukaryota; kingdom Viridiplantae; phylum Streptophyta; class Magnoliopsida; order Myrtales; family Myrtaceae; genus Eucalyptus; species Eucalyptus sideroxylon. The sequence goes on from CM024550.2 coordinate 47,093,207, forward strand.
GAATGAAAATTATATAAATATTTTTGGTGTCCTGTATAAAATAAGGTCAATTTTGGTCATTTTCAAATAGGTTCAAAGTTTAGGAAACACATCAATCGAAATATCCACCAAATGTATTTTATTGATAATTTTAGAGATGAAAACAATGAATTGGAGAATTTCAATTGTATAACTATATTTTGCATGAAAGCTATCTCTTTATAAAGATTCAATCTTGAATTAAATTGAAGCTCTTTACTATTGCTTTTGGGCTTGACAAAAGTGATGTACTCATTTTGCTGATGAATCATGTGACTAAAGGCTTACAAATTAAGCTGCCCAAATAACCACCGCCCGCAGCAACGCAGCTAGCTTGGGGCTCTCTCCCCCTCACGAAGGGGAGGAGTTCGAATCCCAGAGGCGTCGTTAGGGATTATTACCTGGAGTATTGTGGTGGTGGATCCTATAGTCGCTCCCCAGGGATTGCTCGTCGGCTGTCGGCTTACGGGGTTCCCTGGGTTACCAAAAAAAAAAAAAAATTAAGTTGCTCAAATAGCTTTTCCAAGCCCAGGAAGCAACTTAACTTGGTAAAGACTCGACTTGATCATGGTATCAACTATCAAGGGATGGAATGAACTCAGAAAGAGGGACAAAGTCATCAAATTTAAATTTTTTACTTTTACTTTTGGGTTGAAAATAGATTAGTGGCGATTCTTAATTGAAAATCATTTGTATGTTGAGAACTTAAATCTTAAGTCGCGAATTAGTATGAGCTTGGAGAGCCTAGGCTTAATAATCCATTAGCCGAATCCTTAGGTGGTTCCATTCGCTTCAGGGAGGTCACGACATAATCTATATAAAAAATTATCTTCAATGATTATTACCAAAATACACATAAACATGTACTATATCTTTCATCATGGAATGAGAGATGAACAATTATTTATAGAAAAAATCTATGTATACAAAATTTCGGTGATGAGAATGATACCAAATGTAGGCTCTATTCTTGTGGACTATAAAGTAATTGAAATCATACCAGTTATAATACTTTGTTTGTATTAATTGTGAAATAGATGGAATTAAACCTACCATAAATCTTTCGTCATTCATCATTTACGTATAGATCTTTCATAATAGAATCTAGGTATACATAAACAATTACTTTAAAACATTTATTACGAAGTTCGTGCAATCATGTACTATAACTTTTGTCACGGAACGACTTTCCCAGCATTTGATTTTTCTTTATAAATGCTCTTCGGATGAAAGGTTTGATAATCAAAACAATCTATATAAGAAGAATACCGATGATAGAAATGATACCAAATGTACTACTTTATTCCTAGGAACTATAGAATTGGAAATATACCAATTACAGAACTTTATCCACATAAAGTGTGAGATAAGAATAAGAAAAATGGAAGACGAGATATGACTCTGTCCACTTCGTCCAACCTCCGTGCGTATGATGGATGACCTCTGTATCTCTGGGGGAGAGTGCTCGAAGTCTATTCCGTTGGATGAAGCTCAGAAGATTATTGATTTTGAAGCTTAAATGGGATGGGCATAACATATCTTTGTCATAATCCCTAATCTGTGAATTAATTTTTATTTGCAAAATTCTAGTGTCAAGTAACTCAATTGGTAAAATCAGAAAGTTTAGTCTTGAATTGGCCTTCACGTGATAAATTTAAGACTGACTTAATAACTATTCCTAAATATCTTATTTCAGCATTTATTTCTTCTAAATCAGTAATAATTTATTATAAAAGTTCTCATAAAAATTAGATATGCAAAATTTAGATATTTGCTAGAATTAGACCTCAGCTCACATTTTATAGGTTTGCTAACTGACATCAAAAGCAAATCAATGCATGGAGCTCACACAAGAGCGTGCCGTGTGAGTCATCATCATTCGAGTTTTACACACTTTTATATCCATTGACAGATAGATTAAAATTGAAAAAGCTAGTATCATTTCCTTGAATTACCTCATCTCACCCCGAAACTTTGTGAGCACCTAAGTTTATTGTAAGCTTTCCAATAAGATATCATTTGCCTGACACACTTGTTCGTCTCAAACGAAAGAGCATCCTTTTCGGGCAAATGGTGAAAGTAAAACCTAAGGATCTAAACTAAACAATACTTATATAGTGAGTCGAGCTTTCCGGTGGCATGAGAGTTGCAAGAATCCAAAAATGGTTTAAACAGTACTTGAATTCGAAATTTTATGAATTTATGGTCAAAAAAATAATCATACGCAACACCTTGACACTTTTAAGGCACATTGAGTTTTGTAGAAGAAAAAAATCTAGATGCACACGGTGCATGGGAGCCCATCTCACATGTTCCATTGGATGAATTGGGCCCCATGTGGAATCCACTAACCTAACGGTGGATGTGAGATAGGTTCACATGATCCGGATGCATCATTGCTAGCTCATTGTACAAGTGATTGTGACAAGATTCTAGTATATTTAGAAAAAAAGAAACAAGTCCAAAGCCAGGCTTTAAAACAGAATCTACCTTGCTCACATGTTAATCCTCATCAATTAAGTCATCGTAGAAAAGTTAGTGTCAATGAATTGGTCCAGTTGGCCTCGCACAATACTAAATGATTGTATTGAATGTGTTGGCACAATGCGCAATTACTAAATAATGCTTTGATTGGGTCAAACACACGGCACGATGTGAGTCATCATTATATGAGAATGCAGCACCGAATGTTAGCTTATCCCTATGTAGATAAGATCCAAATTCTACTATAATCTCATCTATAATGGGTGAATGATATTGTTACATCACTTGACCTATCGAGCACATATTTTTCCCAGATGAATATTTTTTTTTTTGGTCAAAATAGAACTGACTATTACTTGATTAATGAGTAGTCTTACATAACATAGATGGAGAAAGATCTGCGCATAAAATATTCCATAGAGGAAAAGGGGGAGAAATCAACCAATTACGTGGGAGAGTTTTAAGCCGATGATTCCGTACGATCCAATCCGCTGCTGCATTTGCTTGGTGTGGACAATGGGTCACCGAAATATTGTTGTTTTGATTTAGCCCATTCCTACAGCGCTGCACTATTTCTTTTAGATTCCATGAGGGTTCGGCCCGGCCCATGACCATTTCTACCACCGCGGAACAGTCACTTTCAATCAACCACTTCCCAGTTCGACTTCCAAAGTCCCTCACGTGAGTCGACTAGCTCTCAAGGAATTGACGAAGGAATAAACTTTTATTCGTCTACTCAACATTTGACGAAGAAAGGGAGGCGTTTTGCTCCATAGTCCAAACAAAACAACAAGTCAGAAAGCACTAATAATCAAATCTCCACTCCAACGACTCACTTCAACGCACAAGCAAACCAAATACAACCTTACAAGAAAAATCCATGGAAAGCCATTGACGACGAGCATATAAGCCGAATTATTATTTCCTTTCTTTTTTTTTTTTTTTTTGAAGAGGCTTGAAAATGTGGTGATTGTTAATGGATGGATTCTCGATGAAAATGAAACTTAGCCAGTGCCACCAAGAACCCCCTTTAGCTTCTTGACCTAGGCATCATCAAGGGAAGTGGTGGCCTCCACCAACTCATAAGGAAAATTATTAGCAAACAAAGCAAAGTTCAAGATTTGAAGCCCAAGGCTCGAACTGCTGAAGCTGACTATGGCAAGTGCTGGACCTTCACCAGCATTCAATTGGAAGTGCAATAGCCCCTGAAGGAAAATCATGCTGTCCCCTTTGTTGAGGTTCTTCAAGTTGACGATTTTGCTGACAACGAGATGAACCCAGCACAGATCGACCCTTGGAGGACGAGGAGGACCTTCGATGCGCCTGGGTGCGTGTGCATCGGGGTGACCCTACCGGGGCCATATTGAAATTAATGGTTGCAACCAATCTGTATATGATAGGGACTATATAGCTGCTGAGCATATTCACAACTCATCTTGAAAGTGGCAAAGAAGGTTCAATCTACGCTAGAATGTTTGTAAGTTCTATTTTGGAAGTTTACTTAACAACAATAGAGCACTGCACCACCATTAAACCAATAATTACATAACATTACTTGTCACTTACAATGTTTCTCTATCTCTAATTGAATGAATCTCTTCTCTGTCAATACGAAAATAGTGGGTTTTTCTCATAAATTTTACACAGAATTTTTCATCCATTTGATAAAGACACAAATAAAAGTCTTTCTTTGGTTGACACCTAAATTTTATTTGACAAATCCAACATGCATTTTTTGTAAAAACAAGAAGTGTATGAAAAAAATAAAAAATACTAAATAAAAGTTGGGCCATCTCACTGCAGCCTCGCTTCCACATATTCGTATTTTATACATGTATGCATTCGGCGGGGTGGAATAGAAGAGAGAGGACGCACATACACAGAGCTCAGCAAATTCTCTCTCGCGTCATCATTTTCCAGCAGCTTCTAGGTCACCATTCCCTCTTCATACTTGGCCACCTCCACTCCACCGGTAGCCGCCGCTCGTCTCCGATCGCCGACCACCATAGTCTCTTTGCATTTGAACCTCAGAGAATAAAGCAGAGAGTACAGGGAAGGAATTCTCATGTTCAGTTGTGATTCTCTCTCGATTTCCTCTATGCATCCTTACCCCTCTCTCTGTCATCGATTGTCATTGCAGGCCACTTCCTCAACACCACCAGCTTCGCAGCCACAGGAAGTGCTCTCTTCGCTTGCGTTTTCGGGCTAACTTCATCGAAGTGCTTGATTCTCCATCTCCCTCCTTTAGTCCGTTCCAGTATTTGGTGCTACAACTCCTGAAGCTTCACTCCTCTGATTTGATCTCCAATCGCGGTCAGATGTTACTCTTCGTCAAGGTAAATCCACATACTCTGTTTCTGCTGAAGGTAAAGACCGAGTACTCAATTCCACCAGCGTGAAATCTGGTCGCGTTTTAGGCTTTCCTGATGACCTTGAGCATGCTGAGTTGCCTCTTTGTGATAAGATCTCTTCCTTATTTCTGCATCTAGATCCTTTGACAGAAATATCTACCACCTGTTTGATAAAATTCCTGAACTAGATCAGTGTGTTTCGATTCAGATTCTGATTGAGAGCTTCCCTTTGCTTGATCGATACATTAGTTTTGTTGTATAGACTTTACTTGTATTTCGTTTCCTTTCATTTCAGAAGTTAGTAGCTATTCATTTTAGGATTTGTTATTGAAATTCTCGGATTAGATGCATATCCAGTGTGTACATGAGATAAATCTGATATCTAAGTATTCCAGAACTTAGACCGAGGGCATCTTGAACGAAAATGAATTGATCCATGCACATTTACTTCTTATGCTTCACAATATGTTGATCTATGTTTATTGTGCCCAACTGCAAACATATTATGAAAAAATATTGCTGGTTTGTTCTCTGTACCTGTTGAAATCGCAAGCATATTGAAGTGAATGCTAATATCTTGAATCTTGGGTGCATGCTGCAAGAGCATTGAGCTGCTGCTCTAGTCATCATATACACATTCATTTTGGGTGGGCAGTGTTACTGATTGGTTCATCTTCATATGCGTTGAGTTGTTGATGTGGTCACCTTGTTGTGTTTGTACCAATGTGTTATGCTACAGATTATGTCTATTCTGTGCATGCTTGCTGTTCATATGTCCTGGTATGTGGAATTGTTCAATTGTGTCATTGATGTGCTGTTCATTCATGCCAAGCAGTTGCTGTCCAGATTTCCTCTTTCATTTTTTTCTGTTCTATTTTGGTGAGCCTCTAGTGTCATGACTGAAGAATTTAGAGTTGTAACGGCGTATACGCATTCATTTTGGGTGGGCAGTGTTACTGATTGGTTCATCTTCGTATGCGTTGAGTTGTTGATGTGGTCACGTTGTTGTGTTTGTACCGATGTATGATGTGCTGTGTTACGGATTATGTCTATTCTGTGCGTGCTTGCTGTTCATATGTCCTGGTGTGTAGAATTGTTTAATTGTGTCATTGATGTGCTGTTCGTTCATGCCAAGCAGTTGCTGTCCAGATTTCCTCTTTCATTTTTTTCTGTTCCATTTTGGTGAGCCTCTAGTGTCGAGGCTGAAGAATTCAGAGTTGTAATGGCCAGTATGAGGAGACCATTGTTCAAATGCTTTTAGGTTTTGTTTGTTTGTAAAAACTGAATGATTTGAAAATCATTTTCCTAAAAATGTTGGTGTCTTTTAAGACATTTATGTAATTTCAAACTAATCTAAAGGAATAAAAAAATTTCTCGTAGAAAGTAAGTTATTAGCTACATTTCATATGGGAACTGTTAATTTCACGAAGCTATATCATTGTCTGAAAAGTTTTTGCTAAATAAATGTCTTGCGTAGCAAAATTATTTTGTTCAAACGATCGGAAAAGAAAAATATAATATGATTTTTTTCATATCCACTCATCTACCAATAAAGAAATGTCTTGTGGAGCAGAGTAATGCCGTGACTATTTGAGGCCACCGCTGTATGTGAGTATCATCAGGGATAAAGGCGCGATAACCAAGCACCGCCGTGAAGTGAGCTGCCGGCGGAAGACTCGAAACAAGGAAAAACGCCAAAATAGGGAGTTATCAAGTCCGTCTCTGCAAGGGCAGTTTTAGGCGAAACCCGCGCTTCCATGGCAGTCACTGAGGTGCAGGACGAGCGTCAAGAATTTCGGGAATGGATGAATAAAGGTTTGAACGAGAACAGCAAGCTCTTGAACGAGGAGCTAACAACAGAGCCTCTCAGCCAAACTCGTCAGAGCTGATGCCGACGATCGCGTGAGGTCGAGTTGGAGTTGGCAATGGTGGCGACGTTGCTCTAGAAACTCAGCTGGCGTTACAGTGAGGGAGCTCGGCGGAATGGTGAGGTGAGGGAGAAGAATCATCAGAGCTCCCTGACGCTGGTAGGAGAGCTCGTGAGATATAAAAGCCATAGAGAGGACCCTTCGGTCCTGTTGGCGTGTGTAGAGGAATCCAGGCGCGACAAAGGTGGAGGCCAGGAGAGGAAGAGAACCGGTTTCCATGAGTGATTCCAAGTCCGAGAGAATAAGTGGAGAGGGAATTCGTCTCTCTCTCTCTCTCTCTCTGGACACTAAAAAAAACCAACGTCATACACATTGCAGAGGGGAGGGATTCTCTGGAATTTTGCGGAGAAGACACGCTCAGGAGTTCCTTCCTCCTCTGGATCTCCTCCTCTGCGGCTGCATTCAATCTCGCCTACCCCTGCAGATTCCACCATGAGATGACCAGGTCTTCTCTCTGATCCTAAAGTGATGTAATGAATGTGGATTTATACACACTAACTATTTTATTTATTTATTTATTATTATTATTTAGTAAAAGCAATGTTCGACTTGCCGGCAAAAGTTAAGGTGTCAACCATATTCAGCAGATCGTCGTAGAGGAACGAATAATTTTAAAGTAAGTTCTTCCAAAAATAATAAATTTAAAATCTCATGAATTAGTTGGACTTTTCAAATTATTTGAAAGTCATTTTTTGTTGGTTGCACAGAAAATCTTTAGGCGATGGTTTTAAGGAAAGATAGTTGAGTATGAGGCTTGATTTCAAGTATCCTGGACTCGGGTCAAGAGAAAAACTGTAATTACAGGAGTGCCAATTTAGTCGAATTAACATTTCCGCCTTTTGACTCAACCCATATATCATGACACTAGTTTTCCGAAAACCAAATCACCATCAAATTTAGTTTTCTGAAAACCAAATCACCATCAAATTTCTCAAGGTATTTGGAAAAGAACCTAATCAGTCTTAAACATATTTCACAAATAACAATTCAGTCATCAACTTTTTGAATTTTACGAATTTAGTCCCTAAATATTTACCCAAAATTCTAATGTAGTCATTCCAATTAATCTTCATCAGAAATCGTTGACATAGCGGTCTAGTAATCACCGGCCTTCTGCCGTCACATGAGTAATTTTTGGTGAAAATTGGCTAAAATGATTACATTAGAATTTCAAGTAATTATTTAGAACTAAATTGGCATCCATACAATATGTTTAAAATTGATTGGACAATTTCTCCCAAGATATTTAGCGTGCATTTCGTTTGCAAAAATGTTCTAATAAAAACTATTTTTTGTTTCATCTTCTACTTTCTTGATAATATGTTCGGTGAGTGAAAAAAAAAAAAAGTAGGAGTTTTCAACAGGAATGAACATTATATAAATATTTTTGGTGTCCGATATAAAATAAGGTCAATTTTGGTCGTTTTCAATTTTAAGGTTCAATGTTTAGGAAAGACAACAACCAAAATATCCACCAAACATATTTTATTGAGAATTTTAGAGATGAAAACAATGAATTGGAGAATTTTAATTGTATAACTATATTTTGCATTAAAGCTATCTCTTTATAAAGATTCTACCTTGAATTAAATTGAAGCTCTTTACTATTGTTTTTGGGCTAGACAAAAGTGATGTACTCATTTTGCTAATGAATTATGCGACTAAAGGCTCACAAATTGAGTTGCCTAAATAGCTTTTCCAAGCCCAAGAAGCAACTTAACTTGGTAAAGACTCGACTTGATCACAATATCAACTATCAAGGGATGGAATGAACTCAGAAAGAGGGACAAAGTCATCAAATTGAAATTTTTTACTTTTACTTTTGGGCTTGACAAAAGTGAAGTGCTCATTTTGCTGATGAATGATACAACTAAAGGCTTGCAAATGAAGTTGTCCAAATAGCTTTCCCAAGCCCAAGAACGAACTTAACTTGGTAAAGACTTGTTGACACCTAATTTTTGCCCAAATTATTGCATATAGATTATCTAGGTATTTAAAATGGAAGATGTTTTTCCTTAAAAAAAATTATAAAAAAAAAAAAAGATAAAAGAAAAAAAGAGGGTTAAAAAAAAGATTAAAAAGAAAAAAAAAAAAAAAATTTGGGGCCAATGATCTAAATGTGACTAGCCAAGCCTAGGAGGTCAAATTGGAAATTAAATGGCAAATTGGGGCCAAAATGCAATTTCCAAAAGTTGAGGGACCAATTCGCAAATTTTCCAAAATTTGCGCCCGAGCCCTCAAATCATCATCTTGGTCACCAATTAAGTTGAAATTGAATTTGAGCCAAGTCGAATCAATCAAATCGAGCCAAAAAGACCACATTTGTATTGAATTTGGTATTTTTGGATAAGAAAATTGCCAACTTTGAGGGATTTTCTTGCGAAATTGGGTGGGTACAATTGCGAAATCTGGTCGAGATCTTAAACTACTATACATGAGCTTTCTAATTGATCAAAAAATGCAGCCAAATTAGTGGATTAAAGCACTCAAATCAGCAGCCAAAACTTAGTCCACGAGTTGGTCTTAATCCGGAGTTGCTGAGCAAGCAAATTGGTGGCCCCACCAAATCCTCCTCAGCTGCCCAACCAGCCCGATCTTTGCACGTGATGGAAGACTGTATATAGTAGTGCAAGTGGACAAAAATTAGCCAGGGATAAGCTTCTGACAGCATCGGAAAATCGCAGCAAAACCTGCACACTCAACAGCTGCAGAATTGAAAAAAATTGGCTAAGTCAGAGAGTGAGTGAAGTAGCCCTGTTGACAGGCCTGGTAGGTGGACAAAAGGCTGACCAAAAATCCTCTAATTCATGGGATAAGATCTAAGAAATGAGCTCTTTTCGAGGATGAGAGAGAGGAGACGAGAGGGGGAGAGGACAGCTCGGAATCGTTACCCAAAGACACCTTCGAAGCAACTCCAGAAAAGCAAAAACCCAGAAAATCCAGACCAACCTTGAGAGAGAAAAGTGAGATTTTCACAACCCTTCGGCCATAATTAGCCAAAACCTTCAACTAGAGAGTGAAACTTCACTTAAAGATCTTTCCATTCATAGGTCGCACGTCCCAAATGGAGATCGGGAAGGCCTCCTAAAGCCCCCCGAAAGTACACCCTCCTGGCGGGCCAAGAAACACTGGAAATTTTGAGAAATTTCAGGACAAATGAGGAAAATATTTACTTTTACCCAAAACTAGAATAAATATAGTTTGGTTTGGTGTCAATTTTTCCAACAAAAGACATCTTGAAGTCTAATTTTAGAGGTCAACGAAAACCTTCGTTGTCTGTTCTTGTTTCTGCAGATCTCATTTCCAGTTGAAGAAGCCAGCTTCCACGTGCTTCCAGAGGACGATTTCTCGGTTTTCTTGGTCAAGAATCACTTGCAAAAGATACTATGAAGCAAGGTAAATATCCTAGATGTATTTTCGTTCGAGTTTGAATATGTTTTAATAGTGAAAAATTGAGAAGAAAACTAGTCCAAGAAACTGATTTTGAGGCTGGAATTTTTCCTAGTGTTGAAGTCTCTTCAAAAGTTTTGCATGTGTGCTTTTTGAAGAGGGTGTTTTCATGTGTTCGGTTGGTCACTTTCTATGATGTTTGTTGCATTTGAAAGCCCATATTACCTACTTTCACATGGATTAAGTAGCATTTCCCTTAGATCTCGTATGTGATGAGTTGGGGCTTTAATATGGGCATGTAACCTGTTTGCTTGACTTGGGTTCAAACCCAGATTTGCAAAATCAGCTCAAACCCGTGCATTTGAGGACGATTTTAGCTTGGTTCTAGTGTGTTTTTAGCTATGATTTCTATCTAATCTTGTTCTTTGCACGTGGTAGTATAATCTTGATATTTTAGTTCCACATGAGATTGCTTATAAGTGGAGTTGAAGGCTACAAACATGACTCGAGGAGGTTATTAGGGCTAGTTTAATGCACACTAAGTGTTCGACAAAATGCCCAAACTAAGCTTCGATCTTGAAACGGTCGATTTGAACTTGATTATTGTGATATTCATGTGCTGTGTTACTCCATGTTAGCATAGATCGGCTTAAAGAATTTATTATTTTTAAAAAAAATAATAATTAAAAAAATAGAAAAAATATGAAATTTTCAAAAATATCAAAAAATGTTAGATAGCATCAAATTAGGATAGAAATGACATATATGAAATTTTCCTAATTTTAAAAGGTCATTTTCCTAATTTAATGCTATTTTGGTATTTTATAACCATTTTTGTAAATGATCCATTTTGCGTAGATTAAAACTATTTAAAGTAATTTCCTGCACATAGAGCAATTTCATGCATATTTGAATTCTCATTTTTCTCATGGGGGTCCTGTCCTGGGACGTGATAACAAGGCCATGTAATATTATTTGCTCGACTTGTATCGGGTTTACATTTTCCGCGTTTATTTTCAAGTCATTTCAATTTCTTAGATATTTACTTACGCACCGTTTTTCATTAATTTGAGTGTAAATTTCTCTTCTAAATTATGTTAGGATTAGTCTAGACATTAAAAAAAAAAAAAACTACAAAAACATTTGCATGGACACTTAGTGGTTTCATAAAGATTATAATTGGTAATCAAGATTGCGTGTCCATTTAGATAAACAACCTTCTTAGTTAGTAGTACCGCAAGGGCGCTAATATAAACATTGGCGTAAACAAGTCCCCGTTCCTAGAAATCTCTGGTTGCGTAGGAATTGAGACAACACTCCCGTGTCTTGATTGGTTTCTAGCCGACCCCAATAGACTAGTGGCGACTCCTAGAATTACATAGGTTGTTAAGAACTAAAATTCAAAATCCAATGTCACGCGAGGTATGGGCTTAGGAGAGCTCGCGCCTAATTTGGGGCCATTGGTCCACCTCTTTAGGCAAATACCCCTAAACCTTCATCTTTTCCCATGGACGGAAAAAAAGGAGGTCGTGACAGCTTGGCGACTCCGCTGGGGACTTGGTTGCCAACCTTAGAGGACTTAAGCCGTAATAACTTGGTTGGTTGTTCACTAACATGGTCTTCATTTGATAACGCGTGTCAAAGTCGCGTGGAAATTAAGGTTAGTCCGCTAACAATGTGTTAAATGTTTTTGTAAGTTTGAAGTAATAAAGGGTGGAGTGTTTGTTAACCCATTTCTTTTGCAGGGAGGCGTAGGAATGTATGCCTATATGGATGAAATTGAAGTGTTGTTTGGATATCAATTGTTGTGCGTGCCTTCATACTTGCATTACACATTTGCACACACAACCCGCGATCTAAAACTCCTATCGCATTAGGAAGCCCATAGAAGGTGCCAAAAGATGGAACCCGTGCGGGGAATGACCCATGGTTATCCACTTTTAGTCCCGCTCATTTTGATTAATGATAAAGAGAACTGTCCGACGTAAGCGCGGAGTGGGGAAAACTCTTTTGATCTAATCAAAATGGGGACCTTAAGCCTTTAGAATTCCACCTTTATGTGTCAAACCTCACAAGTTTGCATCCGCATGTCTATGTGACTTTAAAAAAAAAAAAAAAAGGGTCTCTTCACCCACTGTAAGTATGATTTCTCCATCTACTTGCTCACTTCGGATTGAAATTTTTATTTATTGGAGATTCGCGGAAATCAATGGAATGCCCTTGAAAATATAGGCTTGGCACTCACTTTTGATAAATAAGCATTTCAAAATACCTATGATCTACTGAACATATGTTTTTTAAATTTTCAATTATGAACTTAAAGTCACATTTTGTATAGAAATTCTTCCAAATCAGGATTACATTTTGGGGCATAGAATTAAAATCACATTTTCAATAAAACTCTTTATTGATCACATTTCAAAATTCAAATTCAAATCCCATTTTTGTATATCGATTTTTCAAAATAAAAATCACCTCACCTTTGCATGAGTGAAACCACAAATTAATTTTTCAAAATCGATGCCCCATTTGTGTATGAAACTTTTGGAACAAAGTGGGCATTCAATTGATAGTCGCGGATCGATCTTTTAATGAAATCTCCTCTTACTAATAAAATCTTGACGAAATACCAAATTCTCGTAAGTGGATACTACGGAGAAGGTATCGTCGCCTTGATTTCATTGTAAGAGGCGGCTTTATTGAAAGATCAATTTTTCATTCATATATTGACATTATCTTCCTTTCGCAGGTCATGCATGACAACCATTCCTTGAACTCCTCTTGCTTGGCCATGCCAAAAGTGGACTTTAAAGCTAGGACGAGAATTGTGCTTATTATGCTCCTCTACGAAAGAGCTTCTTGTACTTTATCCTTGTCATTATTCCTATTAGGAATCGTGTTTTGCGTTTTGAGTTTTGATTGTGAACCCAATCAAATGCCTTTGTAAATCATACAACTCACATTTTTTGAATAATGAAGTTAGAGTTCATAAAAGTCATATTCTTTAAAACATTTGAAGTACTTCAAACTGAACCTTTAGGCTAAGCTTTTATGCCTTAGCTTCAAAACGTTTGAAAATGAGTTTGAAGAAGAATTTGCGTAAGATTTTATCTCTTCACTTAATCGCTTTCGCAAGTTGATTCGCGAGATGATGGTAAGGTTGTAATCGTTCCGATAGGAATTTCTTATTCAACAACTAACTTGACCATCCATTTTTGTCAAATAGGTAAAATGACGTTTTTGTTCAAAATTGACAAAAGTGCGGGCCTTTCCCTAACAGAGCAAGTCATGAGATGCACCAATTCATGCTCATTTATGGGCATATTTGGTTGAGCCATGAACTACTTGAATATTTTTGCAACATATGAATTCAAACATTGTGATTAAGTGTGAAAAGAATCATCAAGGCCTCGAAGATCACAAATCTACTGGTCTAATGAAGTTCCACATCCTGGACGACCTCATATTAATTTGTAGACATTCTTTGGCAACAAACTACTTCGTTGGTTGCGAACAAGAAACATCTGCAATCCCTACACTTCCAACGGTTTCTTGGCATCCAATCCTGTATGGAGATGATTATTGGTGGTATGCAAGACAACACTTCAAGATGTAGATGTACACAAACAAGAATCGGTCATCAAATGTTGCCTTCAAATAAAATGTGGTAATCGTTTCAAGTTAAATTCGACTTATTTTAGGAATGACTTGTCCTTGCACGTTGTGCAGATTTTAGTGAAGTAAATTACTGGCAAGCAACAAGATTACATGGGGAGGACAACCTGGTCCAGAATCACATGATCTCTAAAAGAAAAAGGGTGTGTTCATTCCAAAAGTCAAAACAACTCATTCATAAACTGACATAGACACCCATGCTTACAGATTATGAAGTGGGAAATGCATTGATGCAGCAAAAATGGCGAAATATCACCTAGCCTAAAAGGGGTACACGGGAAACCGAGTAAAGCATGAAGGATTCAAATGAAATGAAGATTCATCAATCCAACATAATGAAGCTGCATATGGACAAGTTATCAAACTCAATGTGGCATATATTTGACCATAAGGACAATATCTCCCCTTCTTCCATAAAGATACGATGAGATGCGGAATTACCCAACTTTGAAAAAGGGTGTACTTCGTTCCTAAACTTAATGTACCTAAGAGTGGAAATAATACATTGCTTCCATATGTGTAGGAAATTTTAATTGAGGCATATGGCCACAAAATGGATCGGGGGCACGCAATGCCTGAGTCACCCGACTTCTAAAGGGGAAAATTTCAAATGGAATAGACGTTTGCCAAGTGAATTACTATCAATCATGAAAGCAAATCCCTCTCCATAGCCAAGGAAACGAGATGGGACGCAATCATCAACTATGCCGTAAAAGAGAGTATACCGTTCCTAAAATGAATTACGTCGAATATGAAAATAACATATTACGTCTTGTTTTCCTTGCAGTTGATAAACGGGGCAAGTCACTCAAAGTAGAGTGACTCTCACTTATGAAGCAAGACGAAACAAAGTCAATTGATTCGGCACAAAAAGTGCACTTTGACTGATGGAGCAACACCTTATACCAAGAAGGCATGCTAAGGCCCAACTATCCATTTTGATGGAATAAATGCAGCAAAACATCCAAGGAGCAATGTCCTCATGTGTCGAAACAAGGAGTACCCCTCTCCTTTCATCTTTGACGCCCACTCAGAATGAGTGAATTCGATAACATTTAAATGGCTCATTTGAAAGCAAGATCTTCAAGAAAATGTTAACACCTGAGGAGCAAAAGCACATGAAGAGGAAACACAAGACATTTAAAATCAATTGCAGGAGAAGGGTAATTCAGTATCGTTTCCAAAATGCCCCTCTCTAACTTCATTATTTGACGTAGTTCCCTTGTTTGACAAGAAGCGTCGGTATTAGAGAAACAAACTTGAGAAATTGATTTAAGCATAATCCATATCGACCAAGCAAGCATGTGGAGCCAACACATGTCAAAGTCACCTAAGTTGGCTTAAAATATGTGTCGTTCTAGAGTCGATTCAATTAAATAAGAAAGAAACACCCCATGGACACTACCAGTGCTTCGGCCTGGTGGTATGGGGAATGAAGTGGTCCAGAAGCGGCCAGGGTTCGATCCCTAGAAACGGCAACGAGTTTGCCATAAAATGTAAATATATATATATATATATATATATATATATATATATATATTGCATCTTTTACTTTTGCAAAAAGAAGAAAATGCTTGAACTAATGAGACCAAAGACCTGAGATTCTCTTCAAGCCTTAAAACAGTACATTCATTCCGTTGTTTGCCGCCAAATGGTGAAATTGACCAAGGGTAATGTTGTATCGTTTCCATTTTTACGATCCCTGAGGATTCATGTACTAACACATTCCCTTTTGTTCTTCGTAGGGTCGCCTAACTACTAAGGCACAGGTAAGTACCCTTCTTCTCAAAATCAAATGGAAAACAAATGGAGAATTTCCATCACAAAAAAGAACATCTAGTGTTTTTCTAGAAACGAGCACAAGAAATGGAAATTGAATAAAAAAAAAAGTTTTCCACAAAGTTTGCAAAAATCTTCTTTATCTTTAAATTGTCCATCCACTCAATGGATCACTCATTTCAAATCAAAATTCTCTATGGAGGTTAATCCACCCACATGATCTCAACAAAAATTGAAAGGCGATGTTGCTTATGCCAAGCAAGAAACACTTAGGATGAAAAGGCAACCCATTTCCAAATATGTCCTTTAAGCACTCTAGGATTTGAGTGAAAAAGAAAACCCATGTCGTTTAAGGTCAATGAATTCATTCGCAAGCGGTACATAGATCAAGATGATAAGAGGCATTTCTTTCCTCTATCATACACACTACAGGTGACAATAGTTAGCCCATTCGAGCCTTTTAATGTGAAGAATTTTCTACAAAATACCCCTGTCAAGAACCACCCTACGATGGGCCAATTATGGAGGTTTGGGTTGACATTATTTGGAGAGGAAAGATGAGAAAGGTTTCTTTACTCTCACTTGCATAAATCTTTTTTGTGGTAACTTCAGGTGAATTCTTATGGAAGCTCGAAGCATCCCAAGGTGAAGAAGAGCATTCTTTTCTCTACCCAAACACCGATACCATTTGCTTAAACCATATTGAGCCTAACTATTCATTTCTAAAACACGGGTGGTGATTATCTCCCCACATTGGGGCAGGGCACATGATTTACCAACAATTGGTGTTTATATGAGAATATGAAAAGCATCTTGAAAGTCCCAAGAGCTCAAAAAGTTTGAAAGAACAAAAGTCAAGTGAAAATTAAGGGGCATGAAAAAGCAGTGTGCCTGGTAAAAGCAAGGCCAATGCCCACAAAAAAAGGGAGAGAGAGTGGAAGAAAAACAATTGCATCAAGAGGAATATCTTTGTGAAAGCAAAAATGGCAAAAACAAAAATGCCTGCATTGAAAAGAAAATCATTGCAAATGCAAAAGCCATTATGCTAAGATGATTAGTCAAAGGACTTTCGAGACAATTTGAATTCTAAACATTTAGTGCTTAAAAAAAAAATGGATGATATGGTAATGATGCCATGATAATCACCAACTCCCAAATCCCCCTTTGACAAAAAGTTCTAAGCCTTTTGAGCTAAGCCTTTTGAACCTTTCCCCGAATCAACATTACAACCCATTTCCAAAGTCTCTTTAGATTGGGATGATTCAAAGTGGAAATAAGGACTTCCTAAAGAAAATGCCGCTCGAAGAAGTGAGAGTAAGGTTGTCTCATCTCATCTTAAGGTTTCTTGACTTGTAAACCTGGTGAAGATGTTAATCAGTGATTAATTCGTTTCATAGCCAATGATGCTTATCAATTGTTAAAACCATGACCAAACCTGCACTACGGTCCTTCTAAAAGGCCTCTTTGATTGGTCAATGTGTACTTATTGCGAATGATTCAAAGCCTTGTGCACTGGAAGAGTGAGGTTGAGTGATCAGTTTATTTCCCACAGGAACAGATGGGATCAAACAACCATTTTCTTGAGGATATGCGAGAAGCCCTTTCTAACTAGTGATCCTTGCTTGGCATATTTAACAAACCTTTCTCATAAGTCAGGGTCATTTCGACAATGACTTTTCTCCCAAGAGAATTTGACGATTAATGATATCATTCGAGCATGATGACAGTTGTGCGAGTTTGTTAAGTTGTCGGAATTAGTTTGATTTGTTTATGCAATCATTGCTTTCTCATTACCGATACACTTTTGATATTGTTTCTAATGACATATGTTGAAATTGACCTCATCTAGTATGCTTTCGCTACTAGAATACTTGTTATAATGAATACTATTTGATGTGCAGTATCCATTTCAAAATATTCTCGAATGACAGGTTCCTCTAGTGAAACCACACAATTTCAAAGGGTTCATGGATTAGCCTTAAACCATGCATTTTTCAAAGATTCTTGGTTATCCTTTAACCTTGCAATTTCAAAGGGTTCATGGGTTAGCCTTAAACCATGCATTTTCAAAAGGTTCTTGGTTATCCTTAAACCTTGCAATTTCAAAGGGTTTATGAGTTATCCTTAAACCATGCATTTTCAAGAGATTCTTGGTTATCCTTAAACCATGCAATTTCAAAGAGTTCATGGATTAGCCTTAAACCATGCATTTTCGAAAGGTTCTTGGTTACCCTTAAACCATGCAATTCCAAAGGGTTCATGGCTTAGCCTTAAACCATACATTTTCAAGAGGTTCTTGGTTACCGTTAAACCATACAATTTCAAAGGGTTCATGAGTTAGCCTTAAACCATGCTTTTCCAAGAAGTTCTTGGTTACATTTAAACATTGCAATTTCAAAGGGTTCATGGGTTAGCCTTAAACCATGCTTTTTCAAGAGTTCTTGGTTAGCCTTAAACCATGCAATTCCAAAGAGTTCACAGGTTAGCCTTAAACCATGCATTTTCAAGAGGTTCTTGGTTACCGTTAAACCATGCAATTTCAAAGGGTTTATGAGTTATCCTTAAACCATGCATTTCCAAAGGTTCTTGGTTATCCTTAAACCTTGCAATTTCAAAGGGTTCATGGGTTAGCCTTAAACCATGCATTTTCAAAAGGTTCTTGGTTACCCTTAAACCATGCAATTTCAAAGGGTTCATGAGTTAGCCTTAAACCATACATTTTCAAGAGGTTCTTGGTTACCGTTAAACCATACAATTTCAAATGGTTCATGAGTTAGCCTTAAACCATGCTTTTTCAAGAGGTTCTTGGTTACCTTTAAACCATGCAATTTCAAAGGGTTCATGAGTTAGCCTTAAACCATGCTTTTTCAAGAGTTCTTGGTTAGCCTTAAACCATGTAATTCCAAAGAGTTCATGAGTTAGCCTTAAACCATGCATTTTCAAGAGGTTCTTGGTTACCTTTAAACCATGCAATTTCAAAGGGTTTATGAGTTATCCTTAAACCATGCTTTTCCAAAGGTTCTTGGTTATCCTTAAACCTTGCAATTTCAAAGGGTTCATGGGTTAGCCTTAAACCATGCATTTTCAAAAGGTTCTTGGTTACCCTTAAACCATGCAATTCCAAAGGGTTCATAGCTTAGCCTTAAACCATGCATTTTCAAGAGGTTCTTGGTTACCGTTAAACCATACAATTTCAAATGGTTCATGAGTTAGCCTTAAACCATGCTTTTTCAAGAGGTTCTTGGTTACCTTTAAACCATGCAATTTCAAAGGGTTCATGAGTTAGCCTTAAACCATGCTTTTTCAAGAGTTCTTGGTTAGCCTTAAACCATGTAATTCCAAAGAGTTCATGGGTTAGCCTTAAACCATGCATTTTCAAGAGGTTTTTGGTTACATTTAAACCATGCAATTTCAAAGAGTTTATGAGTTATCCTTAAACCATGCTTTTCCAAAGGTTCTTGGTTATCCTTAAACCTTGCAATTTCAAAGGGTTCATGGGTTAGCCTTAAACCATGCATTTCAAAAGGTTCTTGGTTACCCTTAAACCATGCAATTCCAAAGGGTTCATAGCTTAGCCTTAAACCATGCATTTTCAAGAGGTTCTTGGTTACCGTTAAACCATACAATTTCAAATGGTTCATGAGTTAGTCTTAAACCATGCTTTTTCAAGAGGTTATTGGTTACCTTTAAACCATGCAATTTCAAAGGGTTCATAGGTTAGCCTTAAACCATGCTTTTTCAAGAGTTCTTGGCTAGCCTTAAACCATGTAATTCCAAAGAGTTCATGGGTTAGTCTTAAACCATGCATTTTCAAGAGGTTCTTGGTTACCTTTAAACCATGCAATTTTCAAGGGTTCATGAGTTAGCCTTAAACCATACATTTTCAAGAGGTTCTTAGTAACCCTTTAAACCATGCAATTTCAAAGGGTTCATGGGTTAGCTTTAAACCATGCTTTTTCAAGAGTTCTTGGTTAGCCTTAAACCATGCAATTCCAAAGGGTTCATGGGTTAGCCTTAAACCATACATTTTCAAGAGATTCTTGGTCATCTTAAAACCATACAATTTACACGATTAGTGAATCTGCCTTAAACTACAAGGTTCATGGGACTGCCTTAAATCACACAGTTCGTGAGAGTGCCTTAAACCACACAGTTCGTGGGACTGCCTTAAACCACAAAGTTAGTGGGACTGCCTTAAACCACACGGTTCGTGGGACTGCCTTAAACCACACGGTTAGTGGGACTGCCTTAAACCACACGGTTCGTGGGACTGCCTTAAACCACACGGTTAGTGGGACTGCCTTAAACCACACGGTTCGTGGGACTGCCTTAAACCACACGGTTAATGGGACTGCCTTAAACCATACGGTTAATGGGACTGCCTTAAACCACAAGGTTAGTGAGACTGCCCTAAATCACATGGTTAGTGGAACTGCCTTAAACCACAAGGTTCGTGGGTATATCCTTAAACCCTAGATCACGCACTTTACATTAAGCTCACTTGCATTTTCATTTTGCTATTTTCAAAAAAAAAAGAGAGAAAAAAAGAAAACATTAGGTGTCACCTTATCTTTGAAAGAAATCTCTTTGAGCTTCCTTCCAAAGAGGGGCAACTGTTGACACCTAATTTTTGGCCAAATTATTGCATATAGATTATCTAGGTATTTAAAATGGAAGATGTTTTTCCTTAAAAAAAAATTATAAAAAATTAAAAAAAAAAGATAAAAGATAAAAAAAAGGTTAAAAAAAGATTAAAAAGAAAAAAAAGAAAAAAAAATTTGGGGCCAATGCTCTAAATGTGACTAGCCAAGCCCAGGAGGTCAAATTGGAATTAAAATGGCAAATTGGGGCCAAAATGCAATTTCCAAAAGTTGAGGGACCAATTCGCAAATTTTTCAAAATTTGCGCCCGAGCCCTCAAATCATCATCTTGGTCACCAATTAAGTTGAAATTGAATTTGGGCCAAGTCAAATCAATCAAATCGAGCCAAAAAGACCACATTTGTATTGAATTTGGTATTTTTGGATAAGAAAATTGCCAACTTTGAGGGATTTTCTTGCGAAATTGGGTGGGTACAATTGCGAATTCTAGTCGTGATCTTAAAATAATATACATGAGCTTTCTAATTGATCAAAAAACGCAGCCAAATTAGTGGATTAAAGCACTCAAATCAGCAGCCAAAACTCAGTCCACGAGTTGGTCTTAATCTGGAGTTGCTGAGCAAGCAATTTGGTGGCCCCACCATATCCTCCTCAGCTGCCCAACCAGCCCGATCTTTGCACGTGATGGAAGACCGTATATAGTAGTGCAAGTGGACGAAAATTGGCCAGGGATAAGCTTCTGACAGCACCGGAAAATCGCAACAAAACCTGCACACTTAACAGCTGCAGAATTGAAAAAAAATTGGCTAAGTCAGAGAGTGGGTGAAGTAGCCCTGTTGACAGGCCTGGTAGGTGGACAAAAGGCTGACCAAAAATCCTCTAATTCATGGGATAAGATCTAAGAAATGAGCTCTTTTCGAGGATGAGAGAGAGGAGACGAGAGGGGGAGAGGACAGCTCGGAATCGTTACCCAAAGACACCTTCAGAAGCAACTCCAGAAAAGCAAAAACCCAGAAAATCCAGACCGACCTTGAGAGAGAAAAGTGAGATTTTCACAACCCTTCGGCCATAATTAGCCAAAACCTTCAACTAGAGAGTGAAACTTCACTTAAAGATCTTTCCATCCATAGGTTGCACATCCCAAATGGAGATCAGGAAGGCCTCCTAAAGCCCCCCGAAAGTACACCCTCCTAGCGGGCCAAGAAATACTGGAAAGTTTTCTAAGTGTTGAGCCCGGTTGGTCACGAGTGAGGGAAAGCCAGTGTCTTTTGAGAAATTTCAAGACAAATGAGGAAAATATTGACCTTTACCCAAAACTAGAATAAATATAGTTTGGTTTGGTGTCAATTTTTCCAACTAAAGACATCTTAAAGTCTAATTTTAGAGGTCAACGAAAACCTTTGTTGTCAGTTCTTCTTTTCTGCAGATCTCATTTCCAGTTGAAGAAGCCAGCTTCCACGTGCTTCCAGAGGACGATTTCTCGGTTTTCTTGGTCAAGAACCACTTGCAAAAGATACTATGAAGCAAGGTAAGTATCCTAGATGTATTTTCGTTCGAGTTTGAATATGTTTTAATAGTGAAAAATTAAGAAGAAAACTAGTCCAAGAAACTGATTTTGAGGCTGGAATTTTTCCAAGTGTTGAAATCTCTTCAAGAGTTTTGCATGTGTGCTTTTTGAAGAGGGTGTTTTCATGTGTTTGGTTGGTCACTTTCTATGATGTTTGTTGCATTTGAAAGCCCATATTACCTACTTTCACATGGATTAAGTAGCATTTCCCTTAGATCTCGTATGTGATGAGTGTTGGGGCTTGAATATGGGCCTGTAACCTGTTTGCTTGACTTGGGTTCAAACCCAGATTTGCAAAATCAGCTCAAACCCGTGCATTTGAGGACGATTTTAGCTTGGTTCTAGTGTGTTTTTAGCTATGATTTCTATCTAATCTTGTTCTTTACATGTGATAGTATAATCTTGATATTTTAGTTCCACATGAGATTGCTTATGAGTGGAGTTGAAGGCTGCAAACATGACTCGAGGAGGTTATTGGGGTTAGTTTAATGCACACCAAGTGTTCGACAAAATGCCCAAACTAAGCTTCGATCTTGAAACGGTCGATTTGAACTTGATTATTATGATATTCATGTGCTGTGTTACTCCATGTTAGCATAGATCGGCTTAAAGAATTTATTATTTTTTAAAAAATAAAAATTAAAAAAATAGAAAAAATATGAAATTTTCAAAAATATCAAAAAATGTTAGATAGCATCAAATTAGGATAGAAATGACATATATGAAATTTTCCTAATTTTAAAAGGTCATTTTCCTAATTTAATGCTATTTTTGGTATTTTATAACCAGTTTTGTAAATAATCCATTTTGCGTAGATTAAAACTATTTAAAGTAATTTCCTGCACATAGAGCAATTTCATGCATATTTGAATTCTCATTTTTCTCATGGGGGTCCTGTCCCGGGGCGTGATAACAAGGCCATGTAATATTATTTGCCCGACTTGTATCGGGTTTACCTTTTTCGCGTTTATTTTCAAGTCATTTCAATTTCTTGGATGTTTACTTACGCGCCGCTTTTCATTAATTTGAGTGTAAATTTCTCTTCTAAATTATGTTAGGATTAGTCTAGACATTAAAAAAAAAAAAACTACAAAAACATTTGCATGGACACTTAGTGGTTTCATAAAGATTATAATTGGTAATCAAGATTGCGTGGCCATTTAGATAAACAACCTTCTTAGTTAGTGGTACCGCAAGGGCGCTAATATAAACATTGGCGTAAACAAGTCCCCGTTCCTAGAAATCTCTGGTTGCGTAGGAATCGAGACAACACTCCCGTGTCTTGATTGGTTTCTAACCGACCCCAATAGACTAGTGGCGACTCCTAGAATTACATAGGTTGTTAAGAACTAAAATTCAAAATCCAATGTCACGCGAGGTATGGGCTTGGGAGAGCTCACGCCTAATTTGGGGCCATTGGTCCACCTCTTTAGGCAAATACCCCTAAACCTTCATCTTTTCCCACGGACGGAAAAAAGGAGGTCGTGACAAGACTCAACTTGATCTTGGTGTCAACTATCAAGGGATGGAATAAACTTTGTAGTAAGAAAGAGAGATAGAGTTATCAAATTGAAGTTCTTTACTTTCTTTTTTGTGCTCGACAAAAGTCAAGGGATCATTTTGCTGATGAATTATATGACTAAAGGCTTGCAAATTAATTGATTGAATTGCTTTTCCAAGCCTAAGGAGCAATTTAACATGGTAAAGAGTCGACTTGATCAAGGTGTCTGTCAAGGGATGGAATGAACTCTATTGTAAGCAGGAGGAATAGAGTCATCAAATTAAAGCTTTTCACTTTTGCTTTTGGGCTTGACAAAAATGAGGTGTTCATTTTGCTAATGAGTTATACGACTAAAGGCTTGCAAATTAAGTAGCCCAAATAGCTTTTGCAAGCCCAAGAAGCAACTTAACTTGATAAAAACTCAACTTGATCATGTCTTGATCATGTGTCGACTATTAAGGGATCAAATGAACTCTCTAGTAAGAAAGAGAGATAGAGTCATCAAATTGAAGTTCTTTACTTTATTTTTTGTGCTTGACAAAAGTGAGGTGCTCATTTTGCTGATGAATTACACGACTAAAGGCTTGCAAATGAAGTTGCATGAATAGCTTTTCCAAGCCCAATGAGCAAATTAACTTGTTAAAGAGTCCACTTGATCATGGTGTCAACTATCAAGCAATGGAATGAACTCTAAAGTAGGAAAGAGGGACAAGGTCATCAAATTGAAGTTCTTTACTTTTGCTTTTGGGCTTGACAAAAGTGAGGTGCTCATTCTGCTAATGAGTTATACAACTAACAGCTTGCAAATTAAGTTGCCCAAATAGCTTTTGCAAGCCCAAGAAGCAACCTAACTTGGTAAAGACTCAACCTATTCATTGTGTCAAATTGTCAAGGGATGAAATGAACTCTATAGTAAGAAATAGAGATAAGAGTCATCAAATTGAAGTTCTTTACTTTCTTGTTTGTGCTTGACAAAAGTGAGGTGCTCATTTTGCTAATGAATTACACGACTAAAGGCTTGCGAATTAAGTTGCCCGAATAGCTTTTCCAAGCCCATGGAGCAAATTAACTTGTTAAAGAGTCAACTTGATCATGGTGTCAACTGTCAAGAAATGGAATGACCTCTAAAGTAAGAAAGAGGGACAGGGTCATCAAATTGAAGTTCTTTACTTTTGCTTTTGGGCTTGACAAAAGTGAGGTGCTCATTCTGCTAATGAGTTATACAACTAACAGCTTGCAAATTAAGTTGCCCAAATAGCTTTTGCAAGCCCAAGAAGCAACCTAACTTGGTAAAGACTCAACCTGATTATTGTGTCAATTGTCAAGGGATGAAATGAACTCTATAGTAAGAAATAGAGATAGAGTCATCAAATTGAAGTTCTTTACTTTCTTTTTTGTGCTTGACAAAAGTGAGGTGCTCATTTTGCTAATGAATTAAACGACTAAAGACTAGCGAATTAAGTTGTTCGAATAGCTTTTCCAAGCCCAAGGAGCAACTTAACTTGCTAAAGACTCAACTTCATCATGGTGTCAACTGTTAAGGGATGAAATGAACGCTAAAGTAAGAAAGAGAGACAAAGTCATCAAATTTAAGTTCTTTACTTTTGCTTTTGGGCTTGACAAAAGTGAGTTGCTCATTTTGCTAATGAGTTATATGACTAAAGGCTTGCAAATTAAGTTGCCCAAATAGCTTTTGCAAGCCCAAGAAGCAACTTAACTTGGTAAAGACTCAGCTTGATCATGGTGTCAACTATTAAGGGATGGAATGAACTCTATAGTAAGAAAGAGAGATATAGTCGTCAAATTGAAGTTCTTTACTTTCTTTTTCGTGCTTGACAAAAGTGAGATCCTCATTTTGTTGATGAATTACACGACTAAAGACTTGCAAATTAAGTTGTCGGAATAGCTTTTCCAAGCCCAAGGAGCAACTTAACTTGGTAAAGAGTCAACTTGATCATGGTGTCAACTATCAAGGGATAGAATGAACTCTATAGTAAGAAAGAGAGACAAAGTCATCAAATTGCAATTCTTTACTTTTGATTTTGGGCTTGACAAAAGTGAGGTGCTCATTTTGCTAATGAGTTATATGACTAAAGGCTTGCAAATTGAGTTGTCCAAATAGCTTTTGTAAGCCCAAGAAGCAACTTGACTTGGTAAAGACTCAACTTGATCTAGGTGTCAATTGTCAAGGGATGGAATGAACTCTATAGTAAGAAAGAGGGATGGAGTCATCAAATTAAAGTTATTTACTTTTGCTTTCAAGCTTGACAAAGTGAGGTGCTCATTTTCTGATGAATTATACGACTAAAGGCTTGCAATTTAAGTTGCCCGAATAGCTTTCCAAGCCCAAGAAGCAACTTAACTTGGTAAAGACTCAACTTGATCATGATGTCAACTATCAATGGATGGAATGAACTCTATAGTAAGAAAGATGGAGTCATCAAATTGAAGTTCTTTACTTTTGCTTTTGGGCTTGACAAAAGTGAGGTGAATATTTTGCTGATGAATTATACAACTAAAAGCTTGCAAATTAAGTTGCCCAAACAGCTTTCCCAAGCCTAAGAAGCAACTTACCTTGGTAAAAACTCAACTTGATCATGGTGTCAATTGTCAATGGATAGAATGAACTCTATAGGAAGAAAGAGGGACAATCATCTTAAAGTATTGGTTTCATTACTAAGGACTAAACCTAATGGTTTGTGGCACAAGAACATGAGGCTACTTGCCCACTAGTCATCTTAAAGTAAGTTATTAGCTACATTTGATGTGAGAAAGCGATATCATTGTTGAAAAACTATTAATAAATAAATCTCTTTTGTAGTATTTTTTTTTTTCAAAAGATTGAAAAAGAAATAATACGATTTATTCGTATCCACTCATCTCACCCATAAAGACATGAAGGACATCACAGAGATTTGTATATGCTATAAGGTAAACATTTTTTATTGACAAATACTATGTAAAGAAAGAATTATGTCAATTTTTTTTCACTTTTCAATGATAATTATGACCAAAGAAACGTGCCAAGAGTCACCCGACCGTTGGCTAACGTTTATGCCTGGACTCATTATACTAGCCACACCGCTCTCGCTTTAATAGACGAGTATTAATAAGTATCTTAATAGCATTTATTTTCTTCAATGTTAAGAGCATGTTTGAAACTTTTGTTTATTATAAAACTTTCCTATAGATGTTTAAGGAAACTTAATAAATGAAGAATTAAAACAACCTATAATTTTTTACATCAATTACAGGCATGTAAGCATGTTTCTACTTTAATTTTCTTGTGCATTGGAAAAGGTTCATTTTGAAAGCTAAGCTAGTAAGGTAATTATACCTCTACGTAATTATAGGGTAAAATTGTTGATTACGGAAACTTAACATTGATGGAGAAAATAAAATAAAATTACTCATTCATCAAAATTAGACAAGAGTAATACACACACACATACACCCATATACACAAACACATACATAGAGAAAATACCAAATAGTGTGTGTGTATGTATTACTCTCGTCTAATTTTGATTTATGAGAATCACATTACAAGTATCACAAATATCTTCACCGTATAATATAATTTTTAATAATCAATTTGCTTTCTCTAGCTGTTCTGTAACATAATACAAGGTGGTAGTTGTAAATAGGATATAGATATCCAAATAATTAAAAGATTAACTTTATTGCAGAAAATATAAAAGATAAGAGGATGTGTATCAAAACCATAAACTCCAATTTAAAGATCTCTACCATGTGGGAACACAAGTTGTCAAAATATTTAAATATATTCATCTATTTGTTTAAGTTTTTGAAATAAGCAGCACTACTCCCATAAATTTTTATGTGACATCAAAATTTCATTTATTTTTCATTTTGAGTTCAAATTTTTTAGAATCTCCGCTACCATATATATACATGTTTTAATCTTAGGCCAAAGTCCAACTTACACTTGAGGGGAATATTAGAATGTTTATATATTAAACAATAGCTCCATTTATCTACATAAGCTTTTTCATTTGAATAGTTGATAGTGGTTTTACAAGATATTATAGAGGTGTTAAAAAAAGTTCATTGCAAATACAAACAAATGACATGTACATATAGATAAATAGATCACTTTATTAAAAGATTACCATATTAATTTTGAAGTCATGATTAAATGCCACAAATGGAATTGGTGTGTTGATTCACATTAAGTATGGCAAGTCACTCGCCCTACCAAAGAGTTTTGAGTGGGGATGGGATGAAACTTCCTATTCCGCCTGTAGGGCGAAGGAATATGCTCTGCCCCGCCCCAAGAACTAGCCCAAAGGGTGATCCTATATCTAAAACGTGGAGATTTCTAGTATTAACCTTGTTCCTTTACATAAATTGTATTATTTTTTTTAATATAATGTTTCTCATTTTCAAAATTGATTTCAATATAATTTGACTACTTCAAACCCTTTTCTCATCAATTTTTCGTGGAAATATTCCAAACTGAACTTTATGGTAATGGATCTAAGGATTCCAAATTCATATATATATTTTTTTTTTTGCCCATATGATTTATTCAACTTGCAAATTTTTTCGAGAGTTCATATAATTATGCTTTTAAAGAATTTAATTGAAAATTTTTTATCTTGAAATTAATTGAACCTGCCCTGTCTTGTCCCAGCGCCACCCACCCCTATTTTACATGTAGTAGTATTTTCCGTTCCAACTAATAATTCAAAAAAATAAAAATTAATGGAGTAATTACAGCTTACACCGGTGGAGTAAAAGAAATTTTCCACATGAGGCCTTATACAACCGTCGGTTTTGATGGTTAGTAAAGAGAGTGAGTGGTTAAAACTCTTAAATCAAGGATGGACAAAGATTGTTTGCGTAATTTTTATTTTTAATTTTTACACTCGCACTACATTCGCTAATATTTCATATAAATGATATAACTTATCAAAAGAAGAGTGAAAAAAAAAAAACAAAAAGAGCACCTCATTCGCAAGTATGATTAGCGTAAGCAACTCAGGCGATAAACTGGGAAAAGAGTGACCGTAAGGGGATCGAAATTATATAATATATTAATGCTTTCTGGCAAGATCCTACAGATACAAAAAGAGCGGGTGAACATGCATGATCTTCTGAGTCGTCCGCATCAAATGCATTCGAGTAGAAAATCGGTGGAAGCGCTGGCATTTGTATAGCAATCTTTCCCAGAGGTTGAGCCTAGCTCCGCTGACAAAGTAAGACGGCATGAAGGACACTGCTCTCGATACCGATCCGTTAGTATTGGCTGGACTGAACAGCGCAACCCTGTTGGCCTGTTAATCCACAGTGGCAACGAACAAACAGCGATTTTTATCAACGGCCGAAGAGTGTCCAAGGTAGACTACTTCAATTGGGACTCCTACAGCCACGACCATCCATCTCAGGCTCAGGCGATACGGAGACTCCAGAGGGGATTCGTAAACGCCTGGCGATGACGAGTTTTCGTGGCTACCACTCTCCCTGTTTTCTTTTTGTATTTTCTTTTCCCCGTATCTTCTGTTTCTCTCCAGATTTGGTTGGGCTGTGGCTTTCCATCCCAGTGAATGTTCAGTTTTGAGCAATCAGCGATGGTGGCAAGCTGGGCGTTCTTTACTCGCAACAACAGGGCGAATCACAGCAGCGACGCAGAAACAGAGCAGAACAGAGCAGAGTAATACCATGGCTATTTAAGGCCAATTTGACGGTTACGGGAGGTGCCGCTGTATGTGTGAGCATTATTGGGAATAAAGACATGATGACGAAGCACCACCGTGAAGTGAGTTGCCAGCGGAAGGCTCGAATCAAGGAAAAACGCCAAGACAGGGAGTCCATCTCTGCCAGGGCAGTTTTAGGCGAAACCAGCGCTTCCATGGCACTCACTGAGGCGTGTTTCGAGCGTCTGGAGCTTCAGGAATGGATGAATAATGGTTTGAACGAGAAAAGCAAGCTCTTGAACGGAAAAACTAGAGGATCCCAAAATGAAGCCTCTCGGCCAAACTCGTCCGAGCCGTAACCAGCGATCGCCTGAGGTCGAGTAGGAGTCGGAAACTGTGGTGACGTTGTTCTGGAAGCTCAGATGGTGTTACAGTGAGGGAGCTCAGCGGAATGGTGAGGTGACGGAGAAGAATCATGAGAGCTCCCTGATGCCAGAGAGTGGACCCTTCGGACCTGTTGGCCTGTGTAGAGGAATCCATGCGTGACGCAGGTGGAGCTCACTAGAATAGGACTAGTCTATATTCCCAAGAATAAACTATTTTACACTCAAGGAATCCAACTGCTATAAAGTAAAAAAAAAAAAAAAAGATATGCTTGCTTGTTGTAATTGTAAAGGGTCACCTTTAATTTAAGGAAGGTAATTGTATATAAGGACTGAGCTCCCCCCAGGGAGACTAGTACTCTTCGATAACTAAATATCTTACCCGTTTTTTACATACTCTGTTCACTTTGTTGTCAAAAACTCTAACCAGGAGAGCAATCCAATGGCGACGCAACCAACACCAGGTATCTGTTCAAGTTCCAAGCGAGAAACAATAGGGTATAGGCGATATGGTCTTAAAATATTCTGGAACTTGTATTTTCTTCATAATTCTATTTCTTTGCTTTATCATCGAACAAACATAACCCTGATCTTGGCTACGGAAAGAAAAAGGAAAAAGAAAGTCAGTTTGAGGACATTGCGCTCACTCTTTCTCTTACATTAATTGAAGATGTCCGTTTAAGCGTTCCATCAGATCCTTCCCAATCTAGAGGTGCTCCAAGTGCGTTATCCCTCAAAAGGGTTATTCCATTGTGAAATTAATATTGGGGGCGGATCTTCATGAAATTGTTCTTTTCTAGGACAGTTGTCAATGTCTGTAAGGAAAAAGTATTAACTTAAATGGCCTGAAAAGTACTCATCCATTGCAGAAATTTCGGAAAACGTAGTGAATGAACCCTATTACCGACCATTGTTGCAAGCTGCATTCAGGGGTGATTGGGAATTTGCTACAAGATTTTTCCAACAAGATGCTGCTTCTAAGATGGCCAAAATAACAAGCAGATCAGAAACATTGCTTCACATAGCCGCTTTGAGTGGACAGGACGAATTTTTGGTGAACCTGGTTGAGCTCTTGTCTCCATATCCGGAAGCGCTTGAAATGGTTGATTGTGATGGCCGCACAGCCCTGCACAATGCTGTCCTAGGTGGAAGGATAAGGATGGTCAAGGCATTAGTTAGAAGTAATCCTAGGTTGACGCAACTTCGAGATAAGGAAGGACGTGCTCCTTTTGGAATATCTGCCAATGAAACCTCTATGCATAAGGAGATTGCTTGGTTCCTGGCGAAAAGTATGATAGACAATGAACTGAGTCATCCCTCAAGCGATCCCTTTGCGATTGAGGTCATCATGGATCTCACCTACGCTGGTCATCATGGTTCGATCACCATCACTCTTTATCGCAATTCCATCTGTTTTTCCCTTCATTCTAGACATAGCTTATTTTCCTGATCAACATTGCTGGTCAATTCGGATAGATATCACCCTTTATCTAGTTGGGCGGTACCCTCACTTACTTACTATGAAGAGCACAAAGTATTCCGGAAAATCTATACTGTCCGAGTTGGCGGCGCTGGAATCTCACTTTCACAGTGGAACCAGGCTTAGTGTTTTGGAAGCATTGATATACAAATGTCAGTACAATCTGCATTCGCATCTCTTTATTTTACTGTTTCCCTTTAAGATGATCATGCCTAGCTCATCGCCTTCTCTTTTGTTTCTGAACTGAAGGTATACCGGTGAACTTGAGCTACAAACCAACAGACAAAAATTCGGAGCCTGGTGGGTATGCATTTTTGCTGTTTGAGCATTATCTTCGGATCTGCCATGGTTTCGAACTTTTAGTCAATTTTCTTAAACGATTCCCTCCGTACTAGCAAAAGAAAAAGGAAATGATTGTTTCTTTGTAGGATATATTCTAGTTCCTCGACTTAGTTTTACTTCAATAATGGCTTGAAATTGAACTACTTTATGGATGAGCTATCCCTTTGGAACCACATATGATTCAACCAAGTGCATAAGTACCATATAACTTAATTGATTTTGGACAATGTAACGAATGAATTACAAGGTCTTACAATGATTTCATATCCAGTGACCGGATTTTCTTTGCAATCTGATTGTAGCGCTTCAATGTTTTTCAAGGTCACTTTGGAGTGCTGCCAAAATTGTAGGTACGCTTCCATTTTATCAAGATATCATCTCTGTCTTTGTCCCTCTTTCTCCTATTAAAAGTCTATGGCTTGTTTGTTTTTGACTTTTTTTATAAGTAGAAAAAAGTTCCTACTTAGTTCTTTGCCATAATTTGGAAAAGAATTTGTGTTAGGCCATAGGATGCATTAAAAAAATCATTACACATTTACTATCAGATGAGTGACATATGAGTGACATATATGCTGAAGTTAGTTTTGTAATTCAATTTTTCCTTGTCAACCAACAATGAGTATGTAACTTATTTTTTACATAGTCAATGAACCTAATAAAAATCCTTCATGAAATTATTCAAACTCAAACAAGAGTATATATGATTTTCTAAATTAATATTTTTAAATTTTGAAAGATTTCCGATATTCATCAAATTCTAATTACAAGAATCGTGAAATTGTAAATTGAGGTGAGATTTGATGATAACCTAGGAATTTCTTTCATATGGCTGAATGATCTAAGCGTATAATATGGCATAAGGTTTATGTAAACATAGGACTTCTCCTTCAATCTTGATTGGTGAATTCATGTTCACTTCATAATCTCTACCAAGCACGTAAATCTTTTTGGAAAAATAAGAACAATGAACCCATATGCATTCATTTCCTCCATTACGGGTGAAGTGCCTGAAGCCCAAGTATTATTTTCTTTGACTGCTACTTCATCTCAATACACCACGAAAGAAAACGTTGAGAGGGTGCAAGAATTGGGCACGGGAATGGGGGCAAGCCCCTCGCGTGAATAAGGTTACAATAGATGAAGGTTTAGTCTCACTTTTACACTTTCATATGCCAACTTTTGGCGTGAAGAATAGGAATAGGAACGGGTAGTGTCACGCCCCGATCCTCAGGCACGCACACATCCGTCTCACTTGGTCGATTTTATAAAGCGATATCCCAGGACAATGTATCGCCGACCCTTTTCAATTTTTAAGCACATGCGGAAGCAGTTAAAATCCCCAGACAATAAAACAATGGGATGAAAAGTAGGGCCATATTTTTCATATTGAAATTTATAACCAAACTTTTATACAAAACACAAACCAATTCATAACTATTCACTTCAAAAGAAATTCTCAAAAGAAGATAGACTCTCAGCCCATCTAGGCCATACTCAAGGCCCCTCTCAGGATTATCTTCTTCTTCCAAAAATCCTTTTCTTTAAGTTTCACCTCTGAGTTCTCCTTCTTAGATTCCTCCTCAGCTCCTCATCGGGGTCCTGAAATGTTTTTTCCCCAAACTGGGATGAGACTACGTCTCAGCGAGTTCTACCCCACTAAGCCCAATTAGTAAACTATTATACTATCGGCTGCCTATACACGCATAGGGCAGAAGACGTACCTTGGCCTCATATTCCACCTGCAAGTCAGTACAATTCATAATAGGCAACTAAGCAATCATATCACGAATCGAAGCATCGATCAAATCAACCTAGTCGATTACAAGCCAACAGGACCACTCACGGTCATTCCCATTCAGTCAATCAATTCACAACATCAAATCAAAACAATGATCAATCGACCTCGTCGATTACACGTCAACCTGACCATTTCCCGGTCATTCAAGCTATTGCTATTCAGAGTTCCACTCGACAACATTCAATATTTAATGGCTTTACGGTCCCACTCGACCACATGCTCTTTAAAATATCATTTTGAATAAGCGAGCCCACGTGCATTCTCCAAGGCGATGCATCAAGTCACCGAGCCCACGTGCCTCTTCAAGATGCCAAATGTAATCATTGGGACCACGTGCCTTCTCCGAGGTAATGCATCAAATTACCGAGCCCACGTGTCCTTTTAGATGCCAAATATACTCATTGGGACCACGTGCCTTCTCCGAGGTAATGCATCAAATTACCGAGCCCACGTGCCCTTTTAGATGCTACACTTAATCACCGAGCCACATGCATTCTCCAAGGCGACATACTTCGTCACCGAGCCATGTGCATTCTCCGAGGTGATATATCTAATCATCAAGCCCCGTGCATTCTCCAAGGCGACGTACTAATCATCGAGCCACGTGCATTCTCCGAGGCGATATACCAAATCACCGAGCCACGTGCATTCTCCGAGATGATGTACTATTCACCGAGCCACGTGCCTTTCATGATGATTCATCCCATTTCTAAAGTAATTATCCACAACCTTAATTCGTACTCAATTCACCCAAATAATCAATTTAGGAACATATCCTAAATATCCACAATTAAATCAATTTGGCGCAATTCAAAGCTCAAATAAATAAACGGACTGCGCCACGACAATCAGCACGAGATTTCGGTCGTCGGCCATCAAAATCTTAACTTCTGAAAAATAAATAATTAATTAATTAATTTCGAAAATTAATTATTAAATATTACAAATTCCGTTTAGCTCAAAATAAGGCCCAATTCAATAAACGAACTTCACCACGGTCATCAGCATAATTTTCCGGTCACGGGCCATCCCAATTGAATTTTCAGGAAATAAATAATTATTTAATTAATTTCGAAAATTAATTAATATTAAAAATTCAATTTAGCTTAAAATAAAGTCCGATTAAATAAACGGACTTCGCCACGATCATCAGCATAATATTCCGGTTCCAGACCATCTCTCTTGAATTTTCGGAAAATAAATAATTATTTAATTTAATTCCGAAAATTAATATTTAAATGCCAAAAATCTCCCTTAGGCCCGAATCGCCAAATTGAAGCTCAATTAGGGGTCCGAAAATTCCCGAGACACTCCCAATAAATAGTAGACCATGTCTACTTGTTAATTGCACAAACAATTTATCTAAATCGCATCACAATTGACTAATAATTGCTAATTACATCTAATCTAACAACCTAAACATAATTAATTAAAACTAAACCAACCTAAAGCATAATTAGCCAACTAATCCGGGATTAGTGAGATTACTCACCAAATCGCGCGCAAATTGGATCAATCCGACAGCGGCGACGCGACGAACGATTGTTCCCAAAGCGACTCGCGGATCCGGGGCCCGGAAACGGCCCAAAAGCGGGCCCGAAGTCGCTGAAACCCACTCCGTGGGCTTGCTGGTCATGGCTGATCGGGACTGCTCCGGCGGCTAGGGAGGCGAGGGGAAGCCGGCGGAGGGTGAGGGGGGACGAGAGGGAGGTCCGGCGGGGCTAGGTGGTGGCCGGAGGTGGCCGGACGGAGCTGGAACAGGGGCTGGGCCGCGCGGGTTCGCTCGGGGGAGGGGCGATGCAGCGAGCGACGGACGGCGGGACGGTGGGCGCACGGGCGAGCGGCTGTCGCGGTGTGCGGCGGCGGTGCGGCGGCGGGACGGTGGCGACGACGAGCTGCTGCTTCGCTCCGGTTTTTGGTTCGCTCGCTTGAGCGTGCAGAGGAAGGAAGGAGAAGAAGAAAAGAGAGAGAGAGAGAGAGAGAGAAGATAAGCTTGGACTAGTCAAAGGGAAGAGAGAGAGAAAGTGAGCGGTGGGGAATTCGCACGAGGGGGAGGGGGAGAGGAGAGAGGAGAGAGAAAGAAAAGAGAGAAAAAAGAGAGGAAAGAAAGAAAAGAAAGAAAAGAAAAGAAAAGAAAAGAGAGGGAGAGAGAGAAAAGAAATAAAACAATAGCCTTAATTTTCTTTTCTTTTCTCTTTCCCTTTCTATTTCTTTTCGGGCTTCAAATTTTCTTCCGATAATTTCTTTCTTGAAATTTCGGACTCGTCAATAAATTGACGAGCGATGAGACAGGATCCTATTTATCCAGTCAAATTAAAACCCGAAAATCTGGATGTCACAACTCTTCCCCTCTTATAAAAATTTCGTCCTCGAAATTTAAACCTTTACCAACCCATAAACGAAAGGTGGGGGGTATTGCCGTCTCATCGAATCGCACTTTTCCACGCTGATCATTCGGTCTTGTGGCGTTGTTTAACCACTTTGACCAAGGAGATCATCTTCCTACACGAAACCTGCTCTTTCTGAATCAACAACTGAACTGAGCTTCTCACATAAGACATTCTGTCATCCACATCTGATCTCTTTTTCTCGACTCCCTAATAAACCTTCGAACCTCAACGATTCAAAATTTCTGACAATTCTGAGCAATTGTTACTCTGACACTGATCTAACAACTGCAAACACTGATCACTGAGCTGACTCTGGGCTGTAATCTTTCTTCACTTTCTTTTCATCACTGAAATTCTATACTCTCTGCTATACACTGCTTAATAAAGAACCCTCTGAAAACTCTGCCAACTTATAATCTCTGATCTAGATTCGAGATATAATTCATCATCGACACTCTATGTCGGTGAACTATCCGAGATACACACACTTCGATATACCCACTTTGAGGAAAGATAGGATCTTCAAATTCTGAAATCGAATTTAGATTGGCGGTTAATTTCACTCCGACACGCTTTTAGTGAGACCTAGGCTACCGGGTAGTGTTCAGAGCTTTTTAGGACAAATGACCCGTGGTCGATTTTCTTCGAGCCACAATGAACCCACTCGACACATTGGCGACTCTCGATTGTCGTGAAAATCTCAAATGTTCAAATACGAACACAGGGTCCCAAAACGATAGAAACATCAAATTAGTACTGGTCGATGAGAATTTTCCAATTTAGTGGAGTCACCCACGATCGGTCATTCATCTCAGTCGAGCCAATCTATCTCTGATTTCAAATCGATTTTATATTGTGCCGCGATGATCTCTAAAGATGAGCACGGTCGAGAAGTCGATCCATGGTCGAATTCTCAAGTCTATTTGCCTTAAGGTCCTTAATAACTCACCCAGCTAGTCTAGTTATCTCATGAGTGGCCAACTCAGAGAAAAACACTGTAATCGTGTCGATGAAATGCCCAATTTATCTAATCGAAATCAGAGCCCGAAATCTGGATGTTACACACTTAAAACAAGATCTATTCGTACTGCACCAAAGTGGACCAACTCCATCTATCGATCAACCACTATTCTCAAATGGTATCAGTAATCCCCTGAATTCTTAGCAAGCCTATCACAATGTTCCGTTGTGATATATTTCCATTCCCACTTGGGACTCTCAAGTGATACTAAAATCTTCCGGATTTACATTACTGAACTTCCACTCACTGACACCTTTGACACTTGCAACTTGCTTGGCGATATCTGTCTTCATATCGGTCTATCAATTTAGCGACGCCGATTCGATTACTTGCCCCATCTAGTCAAAACGTGATACTATAGTGAACTTCGACAAGATCTTTTTCCTTAAGTGCTACACTATCAAGTGCACTCAATTCCTCATGGAACCCGAACGTTCCATCCTCAGAAGTTTCAAAGTTAAATTCTTTCTTGCCAGTATCCTCTTATAAGATCTTCTGAACATCTCTGTCTGTCAACTAGGCGCCGATTCTAACTTGAACATTTGGTTCAATTTTGAGGGCGGCTATAAAATTTAAAAGGTAGCCTACCTCAAATTTGAAAACCAAATTTCAAATCCTTTTTAAGTAAAGTTTATACTTTAGCCAGCCTCTGCACAATTGAAGGCTCTTAGCTCAACACATCAATCACTCGATTCGTTCCTTCAAGGTGATAATATTGTCCTCCAAGGTGATAACCTTATCACTATTATAGTTCTGCCAAAATTCTGATTTACGACACCGTTTCATATTCCACTTGTTAGGTCTCAACTGGCGGGACGATGATGCAACAATCTTCTCATGTTGTATCAATACATACCCCATCCTTTAAGCTCTGGAAATTATCCTCATACTTGTCAATGCCGATGAATTTCTCTTCTTTCTCAAGAGGTCAAGCCCATGATGATACTGATGCTGAAATTTCTTTCACAAACCTTCCGTAGTAATCTGTCCAATCCCCACAACTTCTGATCTTTGACATTGATGTCGGTCTCGGTCCATTAACAACTGATTAGATCTTAGCTTGGTCCATGAAGATTCCTTTACCTGTAACCACACGACCATTCTTAGGGGCATCTCGTGATTCTCAACACTTAATGAACACCCTATAATGTCGTTACACCACACGATCACCGTTGATCTAGGTATTCTTTGAACACTCAATTTGTCAAATCTATGACAGCGGCTGAAGTGTTCACCAGGCCAAACGATCTTACAATACTCTCATAAAGACCATATCAAGTACGAACAGTTGTCTTTCTTACAACCTCCATCCTGGTTCATAACTAACGACTTCATAATCTCAAGTCGACCTTTAAAACATCAATACTCTTTATAACTAGTCACACCATTCATTAATCTTTGGTAAAGGACACTTGTCCTTGATCTTCACCTAATTGAGTTGACTATGGTTGATGCACACTCGCAACAAACCATCTTTCTTCTTTTCACAAACAAAACTAATGTTTCCCCAAAGTAATACACTGATATGCACGAATACCTCATTCATCAATCTTCACATCGGCATTTTCAATTCTACCAGTTCAGACAACAACAACTGGTAAGAAACCTTCGAGAATAGCTCCATCTTGGTGCTAGCTCGATCGCACTTTCTATCTCTTTTCTCGACGGCGATCTCGATAGTTCTTGTGATAACACATCTAGAAATTCTTAGACCACTGAGATGTCCTCCATCTCTAGTTCTTCAATCAGTCCTACCCAAGACAATCGCTAAGCAACCTTGGCAACCTCCATCTAACAAACAAGTTGCCTCCAGCCAATGAGATTAATGAAATCGAAGATTCTTTTCAACTCCCAATAACCTCGACACTTTCACATGTTAATGGACTAAAGCGGCTTACTCCAAGATTGTGATTCATTATCACTAAATGCTGCTTGAGCCCACACTATTCATGCGGTGTCAAACTCACACCTTAGCAACTAGTCAAGCACAACTGTTGATAGTGATTCCCTTCTCTTTCACTTTTACTTCAATAATTTAAGTTCTACTACTTAGCACAAAACTCTGCTGCGCTACTCTGATAAAATCACCTTCGACACATTCTTTCTCTGATTGGTGCAAGGTCCATTTTACTCCCATTCTTTTCGCCATCCTAGTGGCGTTCTGGCCGCAGTAGCAATGTCTATGCTACCTTAGATTTCCACTGACAGTCCTTCATCTGATGGCCATGCTAGTCATCATCACAACATGTTCTAGTCATATTCGGACACTGGATTTATCCATGCTTCCATCTACAATTCTGACACCTATCAGATGAGTCTTCTATCTCCTGCCAAGTGACAACACACACTCTTTCTGGTTGTCTCATCGGTCTGCTAAAACCACTCTCGGCCTCGATCTTTTCCCTGACCAATTTCCATTTCTGCCTGAACTGGATCTGTACCTTGACTTGGAAGCGATGGCTCGATCCCAGATCATATCCCCACTCTGGATCTCAACAAGTGAAGCGACAACGGCAGTTGTAACACTAACTGCGGTAGTGATAACGACAACGACAGCGGCTTGATCTTGCGCTTACCGGCTCATCCAGTTCCCAAGGAACATTTGCATCAAAACGATCCTATCAAACTTAGGATCATTCGACGCTGCTACACCAGTACCAACCTGCAGTGGTACTCTTACACTCAAGCTAGCCAAAGCCAACACTCTGCCACAACCACCTCGGGTACGGACATTTGTCAGTGATTTATCCCGAGTCACAGAGGACATTGTCCTCTTACTAGGAGTTCTCAGCTCCTGCTCGCTCATGGTTCAGTCCTTACACTGAAACCCGTCTTCCACATCCACACTAGATTAGAAGATGAGCGATCCCAACACGACAATCAATTCTAGCATCCAGCTAACACAGACATGCACCGGTATGAATTTAAAGGCCTTTCCTACTAACTATCCCATGGTCAACGCTCCTTATCACTCCAATCTTCAACTTCGCTCTGATACCACTTAAACAGGATGTCACGCCCCGATCCTCAGGCACGCACACATCCGTCTCACTTGGTCGATTTTATAAAGCGATATCCCAGGACAATGTATCGCCGACCCTTTTCAATTTTTAAGCACATGCGGAAGCAGTTAAAATCCCCAGACAATAAAACAATGGGATAGAAAAGTAGGGCCATATTTTTCATATTGAAATTTATAACCAAACTTTTATACAAAACACAAACCAATTCATAACTATTCACTTCAAAAGAAATTCTCAAAAGAAGATAGACTCTCAGCCCATCTAGACCATACTCAAGGCCCCTCTCAGGATTATCTTCTTCTTCCAAAAATCCTTCTTTTTAAGTTTCACCTTCGAGTTCTCCTTCTTAGATTCCTCCTCAGCTCCTCATCAGGGTCCTGAAATGTTTTTCCCCAAATTGGGATGAGACTACGTCTCAGCGAGTTCTACCCCACTAAGCCCAATTAGTAAACCATTATACTATCGGCTGCCTAAACACGCATAGGGCAGAAGACGTACCTTGGCCTCATATTCCACCTGCAAGTCAGTACAATTCATAATAGGCAACTAAGCAATCATATCACGAATCGAAGCATCGATCAAATCAACCTAGTCGATTACAAGCCAACAGGACCACTCACGGTCATTCCCATTCAGTCAATCAATTCACAACATCAAATCAAAACAATGATCAATCGACCTCGTCGATTACACGTCAACCTGACCATTTCCCGGTCATTCAAGCTATTGCTATTCAGAGTTCCACTCGACAACATTCAATATTTAATGGCTTTACGGTCCCACTCGACCACATGCTCTTTAAAATATCATTTTGAATAAGCGAGCCCACGTGCATTCTCCAAGGCGATGCATCAAGTCACCGAGCCCACGTGCCTCTTCAAGATGCCAAATGTAATCATTGGGACCACGTGCCTTCTCCGAGGTAATGCATCAAATTACCGAGCCCACGTGTCCTTTTAGATGCCAAATATACTCATTGGGACCACGTGCCTTCTCCGAGGTAATGCATCAAATTACCGAGCCCACGTGCCCTTTTAGATGCTACACTTAATCACCGAGCCACATGCATTCTCCAAGGCGACATACTTCGTCACCGAGCCATGTGCATTCTCCGAGGTGATATATCTAATCATCAAGCCCCGTGCATTCTCCAAGGCGACGTACTAATCATCGAGCCACGTGCATTCTCCGAGGCGATATACCAAATCACCGAGCCACGTGCATTCTCCGAGATGATGTACTATTCACCGAGCCACGTGCCTTTCATGATGATTCATCCCATTTCTAAAGTAATTATCCACAACCTTAATTCGTACTCAATTCACCCAAATAATCAATTTAGGAACATATCCTAAATATCCACAATTAAATCAATTTGGCGCAATTCAAAGCTCAAATAAATAAACGGACTGCGCCACGACAATCAGCACGAGATTTCGGTCGTCGGCCATCAAAATCTTAACTTCTGAAAAATAAATAATTAATTAATTAATTTCGAAAATTAATTATTAAATATTACAAATTCCGTTTAGCTCAAAATAAGGCCCAATTCAATAAACGAACTTCACCACGGTCATCAGCATAATTTTCCGGTCACGGGCCATCCCAATTGAATTTTCAGGAAATAAATAATTATTTAATTAATTTCGAAAATTAATTAATATTAAAAATTCAATTTAGCTTAAAATAAAGTCCGATTAAATAAACGGACTTCGCCACGATCATCAGCATAATATTCCGGTTCCAGACCATCTCTCTTGAATTTTCGGAAAATAAATAATTATTTAATTTAATTCCGAAAATTAATATTTAAATGCCAAAAATCTCCCTTAGGCCCGAATCGCCAAATTGAAGCTCAATTAGGGGTCCGAAAATTCCCGAGACACTCCCAATAAATAGTAGACCATGTCTACTTGTTAATTGCACAAACAATTTATCTAAATCGCATCACAATTGACTAATAATTGCTAATTACATCTAATCTAACAACCTAAACATAATTAATTAAAACTAAACCAACCTAAAGCATAATTAGCCAACTAATCCGGGATTAGTGAGATTACTCACCAAATCGCGCGCAAATTGGATCAATCCGACGGCGGCGACGCGAGGAACGATTGTTCCCAAAGCGACTCGCGGATCCGGGGCTCGGAAACGGCCCAAAAGCGGGCCCAAAGTCGCTGAAACCCACTCCATGGGCTTGCTGGTCGCGGTTGATCGGGACTGCTCCGGCGGCTAGGGAGGCGAGGGGAAGCCGGCGGAGGGTGAGGGGGACGAGAGGGAGGTCCGGCGGGGCTAGGTGGTGGCCGGAGGTGGCCGGACGGAGGCTGGAACAGGGCCGGGCCGCGCGGGTTCGCTCGGGGAGGGGGCGATGCGGCGAGCGACGGACGGCGGGACGGTGGGCGCACGGGCGAGCGGCTGTCGCAGGTGTGCGAGCGGCGGTGCGGCGGCGGGACGGTGGCGACGACGAGCTGCCGCTTCGCTCCGGTTTTGCTGGTTCGCTCGCTTGAGCGTGCAGAGGAAGGAAGGAGAAGAAGAAAGAGAGAGAGAGAGAGAGAGAGAGAAGATAAGCTTGGACTAGTCAAAGGGAAGAGAGAGAGAAAGTGAGCGGTGGGGAATTCGCACGAGGGGGAGGGGAGAGGAGAGAGGAGAGAGAAAGAAAAGAGAGAAAAAGAGAGGAAAGAAAGAAAAGAAAGAAAAGAAAAGAAAAGAAAAGAGAGGGAGAGAGAGAAAAGAAATAAAACAATAGCCTTAATTTTCTTTTCTTTTTCTTTCCCTTTCTATTTCTTTTCGGGCTTCAAATTTTCTTCTGATAATTTCTTTCTTGAAATTTCGGACTCGTCAATAAATTGACGAGCGATGAGACAGGATCCTATTTATCCAGTCAAATTAAAACCCGAAAATCTGGATGTCACAGGTAGTAAAAATCAAAACAATTTGTTTGGGAGGGCTTGTAATAGAAGAATATTTTAGTGGAGTGAATTTTATGGGTCCCAACAAAATCGTGCATCCCAGAATTCCACCCCAGGTGATATATCCTATACCAACAAGCTATTTATTATATAATAAAGGAGTTTTCTCCACTTCTTATAATCGTATATTTTAGATTTGTTGGGAGCACTCCAGAAAATAAGACCTCGAATATATTAGGCCAATACAGTAAGAATGCACTCTTAAGATTACCTGAAAAGGTGGACCGCTCGAAGTATGCAAAAATTAGCCCAAACACCACCCGACCACTACAGAAAGATCCTATAATTCCCAAAACTTATTTACAATTTTTGCCCATTATTACACATACTTGTCATCTTCACCCAACTTTTGTATGCCCCCGAATTACCCTTTGGCCTTGTCCCTAATTCTTCTATTTGTGTCAAAGAACAAAAAAGGAAACAGAACAGTGTTGTTGTCTATTTTTATCAAATTGAAAGTTATTAGAGGATAGAGTCAACTCCACTCACTGCCATTTAGGTGAGTAACAAGTAAAGTCAAATATCACGCACCATTTTGTGATGGAAGTTTTGATTTTGTTAGAGAGAGGAAAAATTTGCTCTTGTGCTGAGCATATATAACAACACAACGGTTTGTACGATTAATCTAATTTTTTTAATTA
Source organism: Eucalyptus sideroxylon (assembly GCA_014182405.2). NCBI lineage: Eukaryota > Viridiplantae > Streptophyta > Magnoliopsida > Myrtales > Myrtaceae > Eucalyptus > Eucalyptus sideroxylon. The sequence goes on from CM024550.2 coordinate 47,136,211, forward strand.
CTAGCTGCTATGCATATTTGAATAATATTGTCTAGCTAGACAATGTAATTAGCGTGGTTATTTTCAGAGTTGTTCTATCAGGTTAATGCTTATAATTATGTTCTCTTAATTATGATTAACATCATAAAACCTCGTTTGAACTTCAAGGAAGATACCGACAAAAAAAAAAGAACTTCAAGGAAGATCACTCTCTTTAGTTACCCTCTAATCGCTTCTACTTTCTTCACATCCAACTCTGTTTTCATCCAGACATGATACAAATTCACTGATTGCATTTGAGGACTGACTACCAAAAGAGAAAAAAAAAAATCAAAATATCTTCCCTAAAAGATTAAAAAATATAAAAGAATGAGAACGTTTTCCCAATCACCTGCCAACCCAAGCTCTAAACATGAGAAATTATGACAATTAGTAAACTGTTGTTAGATATAATTTGTTGTCTAAAAAAAATTTGGGACCCAGAGTTGGGGAACTTTTTTCTTGGTCCAATTGCCGGCCCTTCGTTTTTCATTTTCTTTTTCCTTTTATTTTTGACATTTTGTAGTTCCTATAATCAAGAGAGTTCATGAGGTGAAGCTAAGAAACATGGCGGCAGTCGAGTTGGCAAAACAAGTTTGCATGGCGATCTCTCACATGCATAATACCGAGATCACCAAATTTTTCAGAGACGAGAGAGACTCTCTGTATCAAGCTACAACCAAGGGAATCAGTGAAATCGTGAAGCTCTGTATTCAGTTTTTCCCGGAGCTTATTCGAACTAGGCCTAATGATAGCAGTTTTCCGGCATCTGCGGTGAAATATCGCCAAGCAAGGACTCTCGGACTCTTTTTGCAGTTAAGCTCGACCGCTGACTTGTCATTAGCCCTTGGGCCTACAGACGAAGATTCTAAGGCCATTATGGATGCAGCATCATCGTACTTCCCTCATCATAATACTGTAACTAGGGTGGCCGGAGCACCTTTTCAAATGCAAAGAGAACTCCAATGGTATAAGGTATCATTCTTTTCATCCATTTGATAACCACACTTAACAATAATGATCATAGGGACATGCTATTCCCACTCTTATTCTGGTTAAGACATTCTTTTAAAAAAAAAAAAAAAAAAATTAACTGACCAAAATATCATTCTCTTCAATGTAATGTTTTTCTCTCTTCAATCTGGTTACACCATCTTCACTTCTGGACTCACATTAAAGTATCTCAAAGGAAAATTTTAAGTATGGTCTAAAATTTCGACCATCTTGTTATGAGATCGAATCTATTATCAATATTAATTACTTTCTTCATGGTACAAGTAGTACAGTAAGTCCTTTTTTCTTCTCTTTTTGTGCTTATCTTTTGTTTCGACATGATCTAGATATAAACATATGACTTGACCTTGAAGCAATTTCGCATCAAATGTTGGATAAGTATTGATCTCCTTGATATGTTCCCTCATTTGTTTTTTGAAATTTTTCAATAGTTTATCCACTTATTGAAACTCCTATTTGTGAGTTTTATGCATAGGCTGTGGAAAGCTGGGTTATCCCCGTTTATAGGGATGCCCACATCACCATCAATGGTGTAAATATGACATATTGGAATGCTTTCGTGGAGAACCACAAAGAGTTGCTCGAGAAAGGGGAGAAGTGGGTGAAGGACACAGCAAATTCCTGCATGATCGTCTCAACTCTAATTGCCACAGTATTGTTTGCTGCTGCATTCACTGTACCTGCAGGCAATGACGACAAAACTGGAGTCCCACTGTTGTTAGGAGAGGACTCTTTCTTGGTTTTCGCAATTTCAGATGTGTTAGGTTTGTTCTCTTCCGTGATGGCCATCTTGCTATTCCTAGCAATCTTAACTTCACGTTATGAGGCGCAAGATTTTCTTGAAGCATTGCCTAAGAAGATCATAATGGGGCTTTGTTTTCTCTTCCTCTCCCTAGCTTTCATGCTGGTGGCCTTCGCTGCATCTCTCACACTTGTGCTGGAAGAAAGAGTAGAGTGGGTTCTCATTCCCATTACTTTGCTGGCCTCTCTTCCGGTGGTTTTATTCGTAATACTACAGCTTCCCCTGCTATATCAAATGGTTAAATCCACTTATGGACCAAACATTTTTTGTCCCGATGGCATTTGGGATGGAGTAAATTATACTGAATAAGATCAGTGATTGATAAATTTGATTTGAGGGTGAATGTATTCATTATAGTTGTTTGTAGCGGGGCAAATGCAATACCGAATGTATTTCCTCAAAGTGTTTGAACAATTACTATCGTGACCTTTCCAAAGGTCCGGGAGAAGGCTAATGGACTGCTAAATGGGAGTGAAGGTTCCTCTATCAAGATTGGCATTTAGCAAGGACTCTCCCAAGCCCTATTGATCACAATTTGGTACTTTATTCAACATGCATTTAAACTTAACTACTGGAGCCACCACTAATCGATTATTGGTCAATTAGACAACCAAGTAAAATGCAAGAATACATTATTGGTTACGCTAGATTAATCTAACATCCTTTTGGTACATTTTCTCATTATTTTGAAAATGTTTTGCATGCAATCTTTATCCATTTTTACCCTATGACACTAACATTTAAGGGCTGATAATACGGATGCATATTCAGGAGACGTAACACCGAATAATTAGTGAAGTAAATAGATTGCAGAAGACTTGAAGAACCTGGATGCGCTAAGCAAGAAAAAGTGTACCATATCCAGTGCCATGAGATTTCTGCAAACTATTACTTTAGAAAAATATGCAAATAAAATGCATGAATGTTATGCATGATTATGCATGATATAATGATGTACTAATATGTGGTCTATATGAGACTATTTCCAATTTTTCATATTTTTCTTCGTTAGCTAATAAAAGACATATGGCTCTAAAATTCTACAAATTAATGATTCCTAACCCTGCATCTACATGATTAGTGAAAATGTAATCTAAATCCTAGGTGGGAGATGACATAGTTTTATTACTTAGTTCTAAATGACGTGCATTGTATGACATAAGCTTAATTAACCCTAGCGCAATCTAAATGCGTTATGAAACTAAATGTGTGTGGCCCTAAATATGAAAACCTTAAATTATGAACGCACTCTAAACATGCATAATACAGTTATGTGCAATGATGATGTACGAATTAATTACATCATTAATGACATACTCGACCACAGCAATCCACGCTAGACGATATTGGGTTAGACCTTAGTGTCTAAAAGCCAAATATGTCTTTGTTAATGCATAGAACCAATTAAACCACGGTGACCTAACCTTTCATTGACTAAAAAAAAAAATGATTAAATCACATACTGGGACCATCTATCATCGATCCAAACAAAAATCATCCTCATCCTGATTAGAGTTAGTCACGAGAAGTCGATCTGAAGTGAAGGCAGAGGGACGCAGCGAGCAAGAAGAAGGACGTACTGCAGCGAATGGCAGCGAACGGCAATGGACAGCAACAACGAACGGTAACTAGCAGCAGCAATAATGACACAGCAGCGACTAGCGACACCTGCTTAGCTTGTCGGGGACATTCCAACACGGATTGGGTAACATCTTAGGAAGGACAAGGCACGCTGGTGGGGATATTGTTGCTGGGAATTTACTGAGAAATGAAAGCGACGGCCGCGATTGTTGGACACCGGAGTACGGCTTTTTGGAACGCCAGGGCTTGTGAGGGATACCACCGAGAGCAAACCGAAAGGTGGAAAAACCATCACCATCTTCGGTAAATTATCTGCACTTTATTCTCTCGATGATATCTACTGCGCCGTATCAGTGTAGTAAGTGAAGTCGTAAATGTAGAGGTGCTCCGTGGGATGATGATGATAAAGAACAGATGGTTACGAAGATGAGGTCTGATGGTGATCATGAAAAATTTCATCCAAGTGTAGGCGTCAATGCCTACGGTGGCAGGGAAAAAATGACTTTGAAGACTTCGTTTTGATACTTCTCTCCTTCTTGATGCGAGCACCCCATTCCTCACGATTTTCTTTTCCGTGTTGGACGACCTTAATCTGGACAAGAAACGAAAATACAATTACAATAGTTTGAATAGCCAAAAAAATGGAATCGCACACGATCAAACTAAAGAAAAAGATGCTCGACTTAGCTTAATGATTGTCATCAACGTCTTCGAAGCAAGATGAGTGTGGACGTCAAGAGGACGGGTCTCTCTCCAGTTTTCTATCTTTACTATTTTCTCCTCTGTTTTTAGACAGTCGCTTCGCTCCCGCAATGTAGACTCATAGAGGAAAGCCACGATGGTGACACGGACACCTCTCTCTATTTTTTTTTCCCTCCTCTCAATGGCTCGTGAAGTCTCTTCTTATAGCAAAAATTTCCGTTAATCATTGGAAAGTCACGAACCTTTGCTCCTTTGATAGTGGGGATTGCTGAATTTTAGTCCTGATTGGTGCGTCAAATCCCATCTATCCTTGTACTGATGCCATGGATGCGTCCGTATTCATTCACCGTTATTTACAATTCCACGGCCAGCTCATTCCATGAGTATAAACTTCTTGATCGTTTCCCTTAATTTCCTCTCTCGCTATCTTCAGGATTTCATTCCAGCAGCCCAGACTTTCCACAAACGCTTTGATTTCTTTCCTTTATTTTGTCCGTCTTCGCCGATTTGTCTCTCAATTGCCGAGAAAATATTAGGTACGTCTTATGCTCCAGCGTGGCAAACAAGAAGGCGGTGGGAGCGCGACACATGTCCTCGTGGGACCCATAAAGTCAGGCGTCTGCTCAAGAGAAAATATTAGGTACGTCTTATGCTCCAGCGTGGCAAACAAGAAGGCGGTGGGAGCGCGACACGTGTCCTCGTGGGACCCATAAAGTCAGGCGTCTGCTCCTCGACTTAGCGCTTCTTCCTCTCGTCTCGGCTGGTGGCTCGGCTCGGCTGGCAAAAGAAAGGACGTCCTCTCCTTCGACCTGCACGCTCTCTCCTGTCGAGCATTTATTGCGGAAACTTTTCTCTTTCCTTCGTTTGAGAAAGAAAATGGCCGTTCGTTCCTCTTTCCCTCTCCATTTCTTTCCTTTCGAATTTTTGAATCTGAAATCCTCTCTCCGCGCTCGTTGTTGCTCCGCTGTGCATCAAGCGGCCGTTCTCCTGCCATCACCGAAGAACCACATTACGGCCGCCGCTACTCCGGTGCTCACTCGCTTCTCTCTTCGGGTTCGTTGCTGCTCCGTCATTCGTTCCGGCGTTCCCGGGTTGCAGATGCAGCACGCGGAGGAGAAGCAGGCCTCTTCGAGCTCCCCTCAACGTCGGCGACGTCGCCCGCCAAGCGAGACCCGCACACACGGAAGGCTCGGAGGCGAGGTTGCTGGAGAAGCTGGTGCTGAGCTGCCTCGTCGTGTTCGACGCTCCTCCGCCTCCCTCTCGCGACGTCCGCTCTGCTCTCTCTCTCTCCCCCCTCTGCGAAGTCGTGACTCTCTTCCAGCGAAACACGACGCCGACGGCCCTCCACCTCTGCCGGTTGACTCCGTCGCCCTCGACTCCGACTCCGACTCCGACGCCGACGCCGACGCCGCCTCCTCCCCTGAACCCGACTCTGACGCCGACGCCCCTTCGCCGGTTGCCTCCATCGGCGTCGGAGTCCGTCGCCCCCGACGCCGACACCTCGGCCTCCACCTTTGCGCCTGACGCCGATGCCCCTTCGCCAAGTCCATGCATCGCAGAAAATGGTGATGCCGACCCAACATTACTTATTCAGTTATTTCCTTTTGCTGCTGCCGAAAAGGAGAGACAAGCTTTGGTGGATGCACTTATAGCTAGTGAAGCTGAATGCGATGCTATTGATGCGAAGATGCAGGAGGTTTTGAATGCACAGATTGCTGCTGAGGATGAGTGTGTTTCTCTGTTGGAGAATTTCTCTAAGGTCAGTGACAACATCTTTTCTTTTTTGGCTACACTAATGCTTGATCCTAGAATGAATTAAGATAGAGTGAGCTCTATAGTAAGAACTTCGCACCACAGGGCAACACAATCATTGGCTGGAGCAGATTGATACACGTTTCTGGTTTTCTGTCTGTCTTTATAAACTTGCGTGGGTAATGGTACAAGCCTTCCTGACTGGATGTTCTTTATATTCATGCTTGTGCTTAGCTGCCCCTGTTGAGTGAAGGAAGTCGTTTGTCAATTTTCATCTTTCAATTGGCAGTCGGGTTCTCAAGGTGAACATGGAAAGACTAGTTTTGTCAAAGTGCTTCAAGGAAAATGAATGGAAAACAAGAATGTCTCTTGACCATTGTTGGGTTATGGTAGATTATAGGCATGGTAGTGGGTGCACTGCATGTGTGGTGTCATTGGTGTGCCCTGGCGCACAATTGTAGCCCTAGTTTTTTATTTTGAGATAGCCATGGTTTTAATTGACTTGATGTAAGGTAAACTAAAAGCTTTCAGCAAGCCATATTGATCCCATGGTAGTCTCTGTTTTGCCAATCCAAGTAGACTTTTGGATAGTGACTGTTTTAAGGATAGCCGTGCTATCTCTCTCTGAACTTTTTCATTAACTGTTTCATCTGTCCCTACAAAACACAAGGTTGGATCATGCGTACCACAAAAAACTTTCTCGTAAGCTATTGATTTCATGTGGTAGCCAAATTTAGTTTGAAGCAGAATGACTGACATTTTTACCTCTTATCCTGCAGGATGCAACTGCTAGTGCTGACCTGATAGAGAAGAAGGCAAACTTACTGCGTGCTGAGGAAATGGACAAATGGCTTTCATCAAGTGAAGATTTGGAGGTGAGGAAGATGGAACTTGAAATCGAGTCATATCTGATAAGTGAAGCTCGTAAAGGAGTGAATGTTTCCATCGAGCATTCAATTGATGATGACAGTAGAGAGAAAGAAAAACTTCTTAAGAAGAAGGATGTGTTGTTGGATGAATTGGAGAAGCTGCTTAATTTAGTGAGAGAGAAGGAGAAGCAAATTGCTGAGAATGATGCTTCCATTGAAGCAGTAGAGAAGCGCATTGCTGGTGTGGTCTCTGGATTTCAGGACATGCAATCAGATATTGGTGCTAAATATGATAGAATGAAATCAAAGCTCTCTCAGGTTGATGCCGAAAGTGAAGCTTTATCTATAAAAAAGAAAGATATTGATGACGTACTCTCTCAGGAAGATAATAAAGGAGCAAAGATTAGGGAACTTGGGAAGATTGCTGCAGATGAAGCAAAAGCATACAATGAAGCAGCAGGATTGAGAAAAGGTTTAATGCTCTGCATTTTGGAGTACAGAGAAAGTAAACTGGGGCTGATGAAGACTGAGGAGAAATTTTCTGAATATGTCATGAGGCTCCAACAAGAAGCTTCCTCTGCAAGAGCTTCTTTACAGGTTATTTTACTTTTTAGCTATCTTACTCTTTACATGCAAACGACATATACCTAAAAGGTGGTTAAGCTTCACATGCTTAATCTACTATAATTCTGGCCTATGGAGTCTACATGTTGCAACATTTTGGAGAATTTACTTCCAGTCTTCTGAATCAGTAATGCTTGAGGTTCATGTTTGATTATCCAACCTAGGATGAGTGTTGGTTCATGGTTAAGATATACTTGCTGAAGGAATATTCTAAAGACACAGGCAGTGAGTGACTCCTACTTTCTTTCAAAAGTTTGTTTATGCGACGTATTTGTTTTTTTTTTTTGGTGAAAATAAGAGATGCGACGTATTTGTTAGGGAAGCCTTAATCTTAAAAGTTTAGGCAACTAGGGATATGTAGACAATGTATGTTGAGATCTACCGTTTCCCCTCACAGAAAAGCTATAGCTTGCAAGTGAGACAGTGGATGTAATCATGAAATCAAACTATTGTAGAGCTGGAGTACTGTAACAGGAGAAATAGGAAACAATAAGCAAAAAGAGGGAGCAACAGGAGAGTATAAGCAAAAGCAGAATTTGATCAGATTTCAAATCTTGCAGTGAACTCCAATGTTGTGTCAGGAGACCTTTATCTGAATTTTTTGTCCAGTCTAGTGGTCAGGGTATTGTGTTAAGCATGTTCTTTAGCTATAGCTTCAGGACGAAAATTCAAAACTGAATACTCGAAATTTATTTGGCTCTTCAACGCATCATTTGATTAGATTCTTGTCTTTTGATCATAGGAACTGTCTTCAAATAAGTCCAGCCTCCAACAGGAGATAGCTTCATTTGAGCAGAGGATACTTTATGTGGACAAGAGACTTCCAGAACTAGAGACTGAGAAAAAGGTTGCTGCTGCTGCAAGAAATTTCAAAGAAGCTGCACGAATAGCTGCTGAAGCGAAGTCGTTGAGCAATGAGAAGGAAGGAACACAAATCAAGCTTGAAAGAGCCACTATGGAGCTTGGAAAGCTTGAAGAAGAAATTAAAGAAACTGTTGATAAATTGCAGGAGGCTGAGGAGCAGATCTTATTAAGGGAGAGGGATTTGGCAGTGGCTAGACTCCAGAGGTTACTCATAACTGCCAGTGCTGCCAATGCTGAAAGAGCTGCTGCTGTGGAATTGGGTGACCATGAAGAAGCAGACATTTTACTTGCTGAGGCCAAAGCTGCAGAATATGAAGCCCAAAAGCTCCAAGCGGTATATGATTTGAAGGAGGAAGATTTTGGCAATCAACCAAAACATTTAATCCCTATGGAACTTGTTTATGATCTCAGCGGGAAACAATTAGCAGAATTAGCTGCATCTGTTCATCTCAACCCAGCATCATGATGACAAAGTGGATTTTGAGATGACTGACCTTTTTGGCAGGACAGGCTTCTGAAACTCTGGTCACATGTATTCAAGGGGATTAGCCTGGAAGTTTCATCTCACCTTGGGCTAGACGCTTTCAAACCTTAGTGCCTAGAAATGACAGTTGTGGCATTCTTTGGTCTTTGGCCAGTAGCAAGTTTGGTATGGGTTTTGAAGATCTCGGCGATTTCATTTTATGGTACTGGATGTGAGAATTCAGCTTCTCCAAGGCAATGGGAGGAGTAATTTTTGTAAATCTGTTGAGTAAAAGATCAATACACGTCTCTTCTCATACAGAATAATGTCCAGCCCAATACAAAAAAGGGGTTGGGGATGGTGTGGAAAATAGCCAGAATTTTCTTTAGATTCTCTTTTGTGACTTTTTTTTTTTGGGCTCCTCTCCTGCTTTTCTTACTGTTGCTGAAGAGTTGGAACATTTTGGTCACCTGTGTCTCATCATCGTTCTGGCCCGTCTCACCAGATGCCAAGATGAATCTCCAAGTTGATGCTGCATTGACGCTCAAATCGTGTAAAACTTTCTGTCTAGAGATGATTTGCATTAAAACTTCCTGCATCCAACTGTTACAGAGACTCTTTTGTTCCTGAGGAGAATCTGAAAAATGGCAATGGTTTGCAATGCACTTGGAGCAATAAGATGTTAAGTCAGGTCACTTAAATATGTAACAACCAATCAAAACCGTTGCAACACCTACTGTGGCAAAAGAAAATCGAACTTCTTCCCTCTGATCTTTCAACGAACTTTTACAGCTCTACTGTTCTTGAGGAGAATCTAAAAAATGGCATGGTTCGCAATGCACTCGTAGTAATAAGATGTACAGTCTTGTCTCTTACATATGTAAGCAATCAAAAACGTTTCTGTGGCCAAAGAAAATTGAAAATTTTCCCTTTGATCTTTCAACCGACTTTTGCAGCTCTATTGTTCTTGAGGAGAATCTAAAAAATGGCATGGTTTGCAATGCTCTCGTAGTAATAAGTACAGTCAGGTCTCTTGAATATGTAAGCAATCAAAACCGTTTCTGTGGCCAAAGAAAATTGAACTTTTCGCTTTGATCTTCCAACAGCAAAACGCCATGCATGGCCACATTAAGCAGCATCAACTGAGGGACGATGCCCCGTATATAATACATGCTCACAATTTCGGCTGAGTTACACTTACACAGGGGGGAGAGAGGGAGGGAGAGAGAGAGAGAGATTATGAGATGATAATACACATTATACTGTGGTTCACGCCACCTCCTCATCCTAGAAAAGAAAAAAATTATGAACCCAATAAAGAATCAAGAAGCAGTGTCACAGTCCTTTCCGACAATCTCCCAGCTGTTGCAAAAGAGCAGCAAAGTCGGTTTTTGTAGCCCTTCAGAGTGTTGCGGTCAAATGGAGAGGCGGAGTTGCGGAAACAGTGACGTCCAAACATGCCCTTTATTTGCATTGCAGACGGCACCACACCAAATGTATTCTTTCTGTATCCTTACGATAAATAACCCATAAACAAATCCTACTGACCAAATGTTCCAGGAATCAGACACTCTTGCTAATTACAGTCCAACCCGCATTCTTCCAAAAGTGGTCCGTCCGACTTGGCAAAGAATGGATCGACACGTACCCACAGAAGGGAGAAGATGGAAGCGAGCAAGATTGACCACACAATGATGATTGTAGGAGTCCTGTTCTGCTGTCCGAGCAGACCCTTTAGGAAAGGATACAAGTGGACAATCACCCAGAAGGCAAAGAATAGCTCTCCGAAGAGAGGACCCCAGGACTCGTAACCGTTGTTTATTGCGTTTGATACGCCAGCTACAACACCAATCAGGTTTATTATAAGCAATGTGGTTGGCGGAATGAGCAAGGTGGTCCATTTGAACGCATAGAGTTCAGAGAACTCCTCGTCATCCCCACCCTTTGATGTCACAGTGAAGTTCGTGTCAACACCAGCCAGAACCTTCAAAAGCCCCTGAAAAACTGCAAAGAGATGTGCTGAAACTCCTCCGATGACCCAGAACTGTTCGTTCCTCCACCATTCTTCTATTCCAACCCCACTCCATCGCATTTCCAGGATACTTGTCGCGAAAATGCAAATGAAAAGTGACAGAAACCACAGACTAGCCACATTGCTCAGCTGCAACGGGGACAAGAAACAAAGACAATATAAGATCTTTTGCCTGGAGTATCATCAATTGTACGATATAAAAGCAATAGTTGAAAAAAAGAAAAAAAAAAGAAAAAGAAAAATCTAATAGCCTACCTCTGGCGTGATGAATTTCCCAGTAAGCAAGCAGCACACAGCAGGCAAAGTACAGTATGCCAACAGAGGGATTGATGTCCAGGGGTATACTGTGGCATTTATGTAAGATAATCACTCTAACCATTTCAAACCGCCTCCATAACCATACCAAAGGGGACAATGCCTGCTTAAGAAGATCTCAATGGAACCAAGAGCCCAACGAAGGACCTGGTGGAGACGATCGAAAAGATTAATGGGAGCAGATCCTTTAAAAGCGGGTCTTGCAGGGATGCAGTAGATGGAACGCCATCCATGGCAATGCATTTTAAAGCCCGTCAATATCTTCTGTAACTGAACCATATATCCATCCGACCTGTATATGATGAAAGTTCAGCCAACTCTGAGAGAAACAATAATTGTTTCGGGGAATCGCATGAAGAGAGCATTTACACTACACTTACCTCTTTTCCCCACTCAGTCTTATCTTCGTAGCCGCAGCTGATGACATGGATAGCTTCTTTTAGCAAAGATGCAGGGCTCGTGCCTTTCAGTGTTCCTCCATCCTCTAGCATTGTCGATGCGACGAAGACTGAGGATTGCCCAAACTTCTTTTCAAGCTTATGCTGAGGCGTGGGATTTTCAGTTTCAATTCCTGCATAAGAAAACATGAATGTATTGATGACTAAGTAAAAGAACTAGCCTTAAACATGACATAGGAAGCAAAATTGGTTAAGTCCAAATTGGAACAGATGTTAACTGGGAAGCAACCCAATAGAAAACAAGCTTTTGGAAGAATAAAAAGATTTCACCGATTGATGCCAAAATTGAGAGGCACATTCAATGATAGAAAAAGGTAAACCAACACTAGACAATTAAGTGGGACTTCATGCAAAAGCAGAATCTCACCTTCAATGCCCTCTTCGATACCTTCCAAAGGTGGTGGAGTACCTGCATCTTTTTTTCAAAAATCTCTTCTTCAGTTCGGTCTTAGGCTTGGTATTCTTCTTCTTCTTCTTCGTCCCAGAGCAACAGCACCCACAACAGCACCACTTTGGCAAGCAGTTGCAAGTTCTGGTCGGTGGCTTCTTTGCTTTTGGAGCATCATAACCATAGAGTGCCAGCCTTCTGAATACACAACCAGTCCCAACGTAAATAGGACCTTGAATACCATCCAGACCTTTCATGTTAATCTGAAAGAGAGAAATTTCTCCATCAAATCTTCTTGCACAGAATTAATGATACGGTATGTGCAACTGGACATGAGGCAATTCAATGGTTGATAATTGCATGCTTACATCGAAAAACACGGTGTTCCAATTGGCATATCGATCGTGCCTATCTATACCGTCGAATCTTTGAGGGAACTAGACGTAGCACACTCTTTTTCCAATAAGTGGGTCCATCATGAAGCACATTGCCTCCCTAATAGCCTTACTATTATTGAAGTAGTGATCACAATCCAGATTCAAAAGATAAGGCGCATTTGTAAGCACAGCAGAGACCCTGACCTGTTAGACAAACAAAAGTTCACAGAGAGGTCAATGGAGAGAGCAAAAAAGGGGTTTACCAACTAAGGTGGATTCTTATGACACTTACCAAAGCATTCATGGCTCCTGCCTTCTTGTGGTGATTATAGCCAGGCCTCTTCTCTCTGGAAACATAGACAAGGCGAGGTAATTCATTCCCGTCAGAGTCATGTCCTCCACTTTGGCCAAGAAAAACCTATTAAAGATAGCAGAAATAAGCAGTTAATCTCATCTCACATCAACAAAGAGTTCTAAAACTGAAAATGACAACTTTGCATACCTGAATCATGCCAGGATGATCACGGACGTTATTTCCAGGCCATGGTGTTCCGTCCTGCATCGTCCACCCTTCTTCAGGAACCTTCTGGGCTTTGGCCACCAAAGCATTTATACGAACCTTAAACTCCTCATACTCTCTCTGCAAACACAGCAAGAACAGAATTAAGACTTTGACTATCATCTGCAAAGAGCAATTGATAAATTAAATTTGGCACTCCTACTACCTTCATTGCTCTTCGCTCCTTCACAAAAGATGCCTCAACCTTATCTTTGAGATAATCTATCTTCTGAGCAAAATAAAACTCAGGTACCCGTGGCTCAATGTTGAATTTCTTACAGAAAGGGACCCATTTTCTTGCAAATTCCGATGTTTCTGAGAGTGCTTCAAATGTCAGCATAGCAGCACCATCATCAGAAACATAACAGGACACCTTATCAACAGGGTAGTCCACAGCGAGAATCGATAAGACAGTATTTGCCGTCACCAGGGGGTTCCTTCAGCGGGTCGATAGTACTCACAAATATATCTACTGGAGCAAGTTGAGAAGGTTGGCCTTCCTTCTCATACCTAAAGAACAATGCCAAATTCATAATTTTACAAATCCACATAAAGATCAGGCAAATAGCATGAAATGGAAGGCAAAATCTATTACCTCAGGGACAGTCTGTCGAGGAATGTCTCCCGATCAATAGGGAGCCATTTCGGGAATTGATCCAGAATCCACGAGAGACCAAACCAGATCTCACAGATAACAGATATGAGCCACAATGCGTATGCATCATTCACAGGATGCATTACTCTGTAATTGAAAAAGAATCCAAGCACTACAAGCCGGATGACAATGATCATTCTGTAGGGATTGATTTGGCTGGAGGATATAGGCAACTTTCTTGACAGCGGCTGTCTCACCTCATCCATTCTGATTCACATTGCAGATGAAAAAGTCACGGCATTAGGGACCCCTGATTCCCAATCTCAACATATTCGGAAACTATGCAAGAACTAAACCATACATAATTGACTTCTTAAACAGGAATTGGCATATAATCTTCATGAGAAAAGAGAAGACTGGTTTAGCAATGCCACTCATCAAATTTGACAAGAGAACAGAACTTACAGTGGTAGATCTGGGTTGTCCCCATCATCATCCCATTCCTTGCCACCTTTCTCGTTCTTCATCATCTGTAGTTTCTCTTGCCTTTGTTTCCAACTCTCCATCCTCTCTTTCCAAGCAACGCTTCCATATCCATAAGCAGCCAAGTCCTTTGAAGGATCCATGGATCGAGGTTGCACTACAGAAAGGAGTTCACAGAACAACCATCTGTTATACTTGCAATTCTAACTGCAGCAGATCAATGAATCATTTCTTAGCCAGGGAACATAACATCATCACCTTTAATGTTAGGGCAGTCCATGAGTGGTCTCCTCTTGCAAGTGCTTCATTCAACTTGTCATAGTTTTCCTACAGGATGACAAGTGGATTCACCCATTCAAATCATTGATAGAGTCAACATACAAACTAGCAAATATGCAAGGCAGAGTGGCACAATACAATGACATATGATTTGAAAAAAAGTTCCTGTAAATTATGAGTTCACATCATATTTAGGACATTGTTGTTATAGGGTGATGCAGGCAAATAAGTGGTAACAATCATTCAGTCGAGCCAGATGATCAGGATATGACTTAAAGCCAAATGCTCTGTCATTAAGATTCAAGACATCAACAGGATATCAAGCAAATTATGTAAGTTGATGTAAAATTCAGGGACAAAGCAGAGGACAATAACAAGCAGATATCTAACTGATACAGCCATTCATGTTCGACAAGTAATTTATGGGCGTCCCTTGCACTGCAGGGTCTGGGAGGTAGTTGATGCACAAGCAACGAAGACAGCACTCAGAAATTCTAATGCAGTTTGATTCGGATTGCTAGAAAATCATTCAAATCAAAACTCTACAGGACTATACAATCTCGCAATTATCTATCTCCACGTAAGAAGCCTCATCCACATAAAATAGCAGCCGAGGAGGCAAAACCTCATCTGCTGTAAGACTTAAGATCATTTGTCACACTTGCTTTCCGAGACATGGCTCTGAGTCTACGGCATTTGGCTTCCAGCCTAGCTACCTCTTTATGCTTTCCAAATGCTGTTTGCTGGCTGTTTCTGCTGCTTGGGTGCTCAAATTACGCTCAATAATCCTAAGTTCTAGCTCCTCCAACATAGAAAGGACTTTGGCTTTGAGGGCCACATTCTCTTTTTCAGCAGCATCAAGCTTAGGGGCGAGATCAGAACATATAACTGAAGAAGCTTCACTCTTGGCTGCTTGAAGCTAGCATGGACATTGGAAAGCTTAGTCTCAAGCTCGGCCTTTGTTGATTCCCACTCACGAGTTTTCTTGACCACAGCTTCTTGGATCTTCTGCTCTTGCTCATCCTCACCTGTCCGAGCTGCCTCACACATTCCTTAAGTGCTCCATCAAGATGACTGATTCGATCTTCTAGTGTCTAGTTCCTTTGTGTTGCAGCCTCCAGTTGTTTCTTTAGCACCAAGACTTCATTTTCAGCCTTCTCCCATCCTACCATTGAATATCAAAAGGAAAAAAATTTCCCCTTCAGCTATGATTACGGATGATGCTACAGATCGTGAGAATACTATGGACTACTTTTCGTCCAAGATGAGAATTTCCCCATCATCAGCAAAAGGAAATTACTGAATAAGTAATGTTGGGTCGACATCACCATTTTCTGCGATGCATGGACTTGGCGAAGGGGCATTGGCGTCGGCGTCGGCGTCGGTGTCGGCGCAAAGGCGGAGGCCGAGGCGTTGGCGTCGGGCGACGGACTCCGACGCCGACGGAGGCAACCGGTGAAGGGGCGTCGGCGTCAGAGTCGGGTTCGGGGAGGAGGCGGCATCGACATCGGCGTCGGCGTCAGAGTCGGAGTCGGAGTCGAGGGCGACAGAGTCAACCGGCAGAGGTGGAGGGCCATCGGCGTCGCGTTTCGCTGGAAGAGAGTCACGACTTCGCAGAGGGGGGAGAGAGAGAGCGGAGCGGACGTCGCGAGAGGGAGGCGGAGGAGCGTCGAACACGACGAGGCAGCTCGGCACCAGCTTCTCCAGCAACCTCGCCTCCGAGCCTTCCGTGTGTGCGGGTCTCGCTTGGCGGCGCGTCGCCGACGTTGAGGGGAGCTCGAAGAGGCCTGCTTCTCCTCCGCGTGCTGCATCTGCGATCCCGGGAACGCCGGAACGAATGACGGAGCAGCAACGAACCCGAAGAGAGAAGCGAGTGAGCACCGGAGTAGCGGCGGCCATAATATGGTTCGTCGGTGATGGCAGGAGAACGGCCGCTTGATGTACGGCGGAGCAACAACGAGCGCGGAGAGAGGATTTCAGATTCAAAAATTCAAAAGGAAAGAAATGGAGAGGGAAAGAGGAACGAATGGCCATTTTCTTTCTCAAACGAAGGAAAGAGAAAAGTTTCCGCAATAAATGCTCGACGGGAGAGAGAGCGTGCAGGTCAAAAGGAGAGGACGTCCTTTCTTTTGCCAGCCGAGCCGAGCCACCAGCCGAGACGAGAGGAAGAAGCGCTGAATGGAAGAGCAGACGCCTGACTTTATGGGTCCCACGAGGACACGTGTCGCGCTCCCACCGCCTTCTTATTTGCCACGCTGGAGCATAAGACGTACCTAATATTTTCTCCTCAATTGCCATGCTATGCTCTCCTGCTTTTACCTATGCCGCCGTGAAAGTGCCCACGTTCATTCGCTATCATTTTCGTCTTCTTCTCTTTCCAAACTCCGCTCGATCTATTGCCGATTTTGCCTCCCGCCTACCATTTCTCCGAGTAAAAATATTCCATTTATTTCTCCTCTTGACTGGCCACGGTCTCTTTCCCAATAATGCCTCCTCAAATCATGTCAGAATAATAATCCATTTCATATTTTGTGGGGCTGATTTGTTTTGGGATCATTTACCTTCTTCATTCAGAGCAACATAGGACAGCGCGAGCTCAGTAGAAGGGGGAGCCAAAGAGAGAGAAAAGAAGGGTGGAGGAGAGAGAGCGGAGGGATTTCTTCGCAGAGACGTTCGAGAAGCCCGGGAGAGACTGAGCGGAGGGGGTGAAGGTAGAGGGCCGAGATGGCGGAGGTCCGGAGTGTAGGACGCAAATTGTGCAACCCCAAGATCTCCATAACCAGAACAAGAACATGCATAATTGAGTAGAAAGATTAACGCACCTGTTTTAGGATCCATTGAACATAAAGCGGAAGCATAAAAAGGATTACCCACATATATCAAGGGGATCCACGCATCAAGTCCTTCTCCTCTATTGCCCTCCGTATCACTGGCTCAATGAGGCGGCCCCCTCACGTGTAGCGTTAGGTAAACGCCCCTTAGGTGAGGATACATGTGAGAATTAGGGTTAAAGGAGAGACTTGAGCACTATTTATAGAGTTTCCAGCCAGTCTCCCTCATTACGGGCCAGGCTCAACTCGGCCCACACTAGCCAGCCCATATTAGACTAATTAAGAAACCTTCTATCTCTCTTTAGACCAACCATGTTTTGCGGTAACCGTAAAAACAGTAAATTACAATATCAATTAATTTAGTCCACATTAGGAAAACTCCTACATTCTCCCACTTGGACTATATTAATTGAAATCGTACCGTATGTGCGCACATTTGGTCCAGAGATAATTCTTAATAGTCAATCCTATCCCATAAAGTCTTAAACACCGAATCATGGCGGTAGCTGCGTGTATACACACAGAGCCTTCCATGGTCACGAATGTTCTCAACTTTATTGATATGGATTCAATATGGTAGTGTGTCAAATGGATAACGTCTCTCATAGAGAGATCCCATTTGTCGATCACCATTCTCTTACCTTAGGTGTCACAAAAACTTGTGCCACAAGAGAATGCTTTATGGTTCCAATGAACCCACATATGTCTTGTCCTTATGGTTAACCTTTCTTTATGTATTACAAGACATATGCACAAGGCTAATAACCGGATGCCCGGATGCCCCTAGCCTTCACTCAAGGTTTATACAATCCCTTGAGACTTTATCAATATGTATTCAACATAATAACAATACATTCAAAAATATTTTATTGAATGCAAAAGTTGATACATATCAAACCGTTACTAAGTGTAACGAACCACAGATGTGAACTTTATCAGATAAAGCCAAAATAGCTCCCACTAAACAATAGTATCCGAAGATACTCCTAAGCCCATGTTCACGATATGTTACTAAAATACACATGGGCGTAGGCCTTTAGTTAGTGGATCTGCAACCACATCATCTGTGAAAATATGTTATATTATAAGTCACATTTCTGTACCGTTTCTTTATGGTCAAAAAATATCTTACCACCATATATTTAGACCCCTTGAGATCTCTGTAGTAAATAAATAATACTACAAATTTGTTATCTCAATACAACCGTATGGGTCTATCCATCAAGTTAAAACGATCAATTCCGTCATGAGGTTTTGGAGCCTAAAAGCCCAAGTAACAGCCTAAAAGAATGTTACTAACACTGCTTACATAGCAGAAGATGACATAAGACTTTATTTACTGCACTTACTGCTAACATAAATATGTATTCTGTTATTGATTGCATGTCATCAGAATAGCCAGCAAAGTTTACATCTAAATACCCTACTAACTGCAAGAATTGAACATGGCTATAAATTAGCATATAATCTCTTGTCTTCTTTAAGTACCTTAAAACCTTCTTGACAGCAACCCAGTGATCATGTCTTGGATTTCACCGATATCTGCCTAGAAGTCCCGTCACAAAGACAACATTTAGTCTAGTGCAAATTCGACCATACATTATACTTTTAAGTGCTTGACACAAGGTACACCATTTAATTAGATTTTCTCAATATCTAAATAAGGACAATGTGATAGATTTAGTCCATCACCCTTAACAACAGGAGCAATTCCTGGCTTGCAATGATGTATATTGAATATTTCCAATATACAATCAGCAAATGTCCTCCGAGAAAATCTAATATAATATGGCAAAAAATAATCCTTACAGACCTCAGTACAAAGGATATAAGATGTCTCAATGTCACAATTTGTAAGCAAAACATGAGAAAAAATAAATTTCCTCACACTGACCTTGCAGTATATTGAATTATTTTGTTCTCAATGGAACAAAATAATAACACTATGAAACTTTAATAATATTGTCTGAAAACTTGCTTAAGACCATAAATTAGAACTTTTCAGTCTACACACAAGTTTATTTGAATCCGCTGCAAAATCATCCAGTTGCACAATATAAATTTTGTATCTATTTGGCGTAACTTTATATCAAAATAAATTATTAATGCCACGTTCACTCTGAAAGAACATTTAAAGAAATAATTATTTCTTCACTATAAACAATCCACCCCTCTTTCGAGTTAAAACGCTAGTTACAAATTTGGCTTTAAATTCCACAATCTTTGTTTGAAATTCTTTTAGTTTTGTACGCCAATTTGCAACTAATAAACTTGTGATCTTTAGACAAGTCAGTAAGTTTCCAAACATATTTCATAGATTGTATATCGCCTTTTATGGCATTTAATCACATACTTAATTGAGAATAAGAAACGACATTTATAAATATGTCATTACATCAACCATATAGTGGATATTGTAATCATGCTCTCACAAATAGACTATATAGTATGATGGTATAACGATCGTCTTTCCTTAACAAATCTCCTTAATAAAGCTGCAACCACTTCATTCTACACTTGAGAGGTTTAAGAAATTTCATTATAAACTATATCAAGAATAGTACATTGAACCTCAACAAGTTTAGTCTATGGTACAGGAGATTCCATAATTATCTGTATAGGTAAAGACAAAAACACAATAACCTCCATCATACCATTATCTTTAATAATTTAAGAGCAGCTATCCTCTACAATTATGTCAATATTTAAAAACTTTAGAGTATGTGATTCCATGATTCTTGTACCTTCTTTAGGGTCATAAAATCAATACCCCTTTTGTATATGAAAAAATTGCTTTCATAATATCAGCCCACAAAAGACCAGATAAATTAGTCTTACTAATCATACTCATCACCATGTTCAATATGGTGCATTTATGCCTTTCGCCCAAATCTTTTTGTCAGAATTTTCAGGTATAGTAATTAAACTACCACCCCATAATCTACCAAGTATTTGACAAATGACCCTTTAAACTATTTCGCATTGTCATACTTGCCAAAATACTCATTGCCATTGTTAAACCTGACAACCTTTTTAATCATATACGAGATGTATATGCCATTAGGATTTAAACACAATTTTTGCAGATGTGTCCTAATTTCAATATCAGACAAGACATAATTTCAAGCAACTAAGGCTTCCTTCATCTTATAGCGGTGCGGCTGCAGGCAAACCTCTTTTCAAGTGTTCCAGAATGGAACGCTTCATGAACAATAAGCAAATTCAATTGCTCTTTTCTCAAGCAACAAATCATATGTCCACAACTTAAAATTTGAAGCAGTAAAAAAAACCTCAATGATGACGGAATTACCATTTACAGAAAAGGTGACTGAAAAACAAGCAGTATATAATTAGCATAATGTGAGCATTATGTAACTTGACGTACAAGTACACATCCAGAGAGTTACATGCAAAATCACATAATCACCTTTGGGCATAATACATGACATGCAATTGTACACTCCCCACATGATAAGGGTTATGAGAATATGTTCCAATTCTTCGTGAATTCATCACCTTTGGGTATATGAATCACTAGAATCAGATCACTCCTCCACCACACTATCATGTATCCCTCCATGAACTAATACACAATCACCTCCTTTGGGAGTATGATTACGCATTAGACCAGGAGACATCCCAATCATCATACGAGACCGAAATTTCTCAAACCCAATCAAGCGTGCCACTTTGGCGATCACTACTCAATTGAATCATTGAAATTCTCTCATACCAGGGATATAAGCTTTACTCCTCACATTCACCATATATATATGATTTTAACTTTAGTGATAGGGGCATCATATCACAAAAATCACATATCATGCTAATTATATTGCTTTATTCATTAATATATATATATAGCGAACCTGAAAAACAGATTCCAATGAGATCATTAATCACAGTAACACAAGAAATTTCTCATAACAGAGAATAAAATATCTCTTATGCACCCCAATTACATATTACCAGAACAACATAAAAAGAATGTTGATCTATAATATCTCTCACAAATTAACATCAATAGTAATATAGGGTACACCAAATCAACAAGCACTATTGCTCATGAGTTTCATACGGCAAAACATGACTCCAAGGCCAACATCGATTTATTAGCCAATTTTAAGCAAAAAATTATCATTGTAATCAACCAGTGGCCTATTAATTGAGTCAAACCAGAGAACCAAATATCTAAAATTTAACAGTAGATACGATTGCTCTGCATAAATATTGCCATACTCCTTAATCATAAAAATATTCAACTTGATAGACATTAACAAGTGACCAGATGAATTCATGTACAATATGCAGTAACTTAATTGACATGCATTACCCATATTTAACGAGATGTGTTAATCGGTACATCGGTTTGGTCACGAGTCCTTAAGTCGTCTATCATTCAAAAATTACCAGTGTGTAAAGGAGTATACTTGAGTAACAAAAGTTTCATAATCTTTATTGTTTCTCATCAGCTCAATACAAAGCTCAAATACAATCTCATATGAATTGTATCTCATTAAGCCAACTTCAGTTCACAATAAAGTTTGATTTTTTATTTATGAATCACACCTTTATAATATTTATGTGATAACATACCTCTAACCCAACACTTATATTTCCAAAATCACAGAAAATATAACAAAAATACGCAAAAGTACACTAAAAATACACGTATTTAGGGTTCCGTATGTATTTTCACATCCATAAAACTATCAAAGATATAAAATAAATATACCACAAGATAGGAAATCACCATACGAATCCATCGACGCCAGCCACGCGCCGATCCGAGACCCTACGCGCCCTCACGCGCCGCCTGAGTGCGCGGCGCGTGGAGCTCACGCGCGGCGCGCGTTCGACGCCCAGGCGGCGCGTGGCCGCGCGTGGGGGCGCGTGCGGCCTCCCCCGGCGACGCGCCGCCGACCGTCTTGCTCGTCTCGTCGAGCCCAGTCTGAATTTGTGATTTAATTGTATTTTTATTGAACAAAAAATCTCGAAAATCACAAATTAGGGCAAAATCCGTACTAATTAGGGCAAAACCTTTATGCGTTCAAGTTAGGGTTATGGTTGCTCGATACCACATGTAGGACGCAAAGTGCAACCCCAAGATCTCCATAACCAGAATAAGAACATGCATAATTGAGTAGAAAGATTAACGCTTTTTGTTTTAGGATCCATGAACATAAAGCGGAAGATAAAAAGGATTACCCACATATATCAAGGGGATCCACGCATCAAGTCCTTCTCCTCTATTGCCCTCCGTATCACTGGCTCAATGAGGCGGCCCCCCTCACTTGTAGCGTTAGGTAAACACCCCTTAGGTGAGGATACATGTGAGAATTAGGGTTAGAGGAGAGACTTGAAGACTATTTATAGAGTTTCCAGCCAATCTCCTCATTACGGGCCAGGCTCAACTCGGCCCACACTAAATGCAGCCCATATTAGACTAATTAAGAAACCTTCTATATCTCTTTAGACCAACCCTGTTTTACGGTAACCGTAAAAACAGTAAATTACAATATCAATTAATTTAGTCCACATTAGGAAAACTCTTACACAGAGGAGATCTGACACACAGAGAGAGAGAGAGAGAGAGAGAGAGAGAGAGAGCCCTCTCGGCCAAGCCGCGGAGACCCTCGCCGCATGAGACCTCCGCGGTGTCGCTGCCGCCCGACGCCGCCTGTCGCTGCCGCGGCGTTGCCTGCGCCCAAATCAAGTCGCGCCGTCGCTGTACCCGACGGTCGCTGTTGCCACGACACCGCTGCCCGCTGCTTCGTCGATCTGCAACCGATCCTGCTCGCTGCGCCACCGCGACCAAGAAGTCTGGGCCAACCGCCGTCGCTCGTCGCGGCCGTCTCCGTCGGGGTTCGCGGTGGGGCAGCAGAGGAGGCTACGAACCGCGTCGGGCGCGGGTCGTATTCGGGTAGGATTTCGGTTGTCCGAGCCGGCTGGGTCTGGGTGGTCTTGGGCTTGCAAGGTCGTGGGCCTGGCTTTTCTTTCAAGTGAAAGTTGGGCCTGATTAGAATTAATTCGAACTGGGCTCTTGATAGAGCCCGCTCCGGCCAAACTCAAGCCCGAGATAGGACTCCTCCGTCCGCTTCGTCCAGCCTCTGTGCGTACGATGGATGACCTCCGTATCTCTGGGGAAGTGCTCGATGTCTATTCTGTTGGATGAAGCTCAGGGGATTATTGATTTTGAAGCTTAAATGGGTTGGGCATAACATATCTAAGTCATAATCCCTAATTTTGTGAATTAATTTTGATCGGCGGAATTCATGTTAAGTAACTCGATTGATAAAATCGGAAAATTTAGATTTAAATTAGCATAATAAGTTTATGATTGACTTGATAATTATCCTTAAAGGAATTTCTCCTCGTGTCAGTATGTATATGGTGGGTTTTTCTCATTAATTTTGTGCAAAAAATTTCATCCATTTTGATTATACCACAAATGAAAGTCTTATCCATTTGATAAAAACACAAATAAAACTTATCTCTCTCCCGTCGTGACCTAAATTTTCGTCAGCAAATTGAGCGTGCATTTTTGTGAAAATAATAAAAAATGCTAACTGAAATTTCGGCGCATCTCACGGTAGCGTCGCGTCCACATGTACGTATTTCTAACATTTACGCATTCGGCGGGGTAGAATAAAGCAGAGAGAACGCACGTACACGGTGCTCAGCAAATCCTGTCTCGTATCGTCAATTTCCAGGAGCTTCTAGGTTGCAATTCCCTCTTCATACTCGGCCCCTATAGTCCACCGGTAGCCGCTGCTCGTCTCCTACCGCCGACCACCGTAGTCTCTCCGCATTTAAACCCCAGAGAATAGAACAGAGAGTACAGGGAAAGAATTCTTATGTTTATTTGTGATTCTCTCTTGCTGTCCTCTATGAATCCTCACCCCTCTCTCTTTCACTGATTGCATTCGCAGGCCACTTCCCCAACACCACCAGCTTCGCAGCCACAGTAAGTGCTCTGTTCTCCTCTAATTCGCATGCTCTGTTTCTGCTGAAGGTAGGGGCCGAGTGCTCAATTACACTAGCATGAAATCCGGTTGCGTTTGAGCCTTAGCGATAAATTTAGATACGACCCCTCTCTTATTTTTGCATCTAGATCCTTTGGCCGTTTGATAAAATTCCTGAACTAGACCAGTGCGTTTTTCGATTCAGATTCTGACTTAGGGCTTTCCTTTGGTTAGTCGATCCATTATTTTCGTCATATAAACTTTACCTTCGTTTCGTTTCCTTTCATTTCAGAATTTAGTAGCTATACGTTTTAGGATTTGTTCTTGAAATTCTCGGATTAGATGCATAACTAGTGTGTACGCAAGATGAATCTGATACTGGCTACTCCAGAACTTGACCGAGGGCCCCTTAAACGAAAATGAATTGATCCTTGCACGTTTTCTTCTTATACTTCACTCTATGTCGTTCTGTGTTTATTGTGCCGAATCGGAAACATATTATGAAAAAATGTTGCTGGTTAGCTCTCTGTACGTGTTGAAATCGCAAGTTTATTGAGCGAACGCTACCATCTTGAATACCGAGTGCATGCTGCGAGAGCATTGAGTTGTTGCTCTAGTCATCGTATGCGCATTCATTTGGGTGCACTGTGTTACTGATTGGTTCATCAGTTGTATGCCCATTTCAAATATGTTGAGTTGCTGACGTGGTTACTGTGTTGTGTTCGTACCAATGTGGTGAGTTACGGAATTTGTCTATTCTGTGCGTGCTGGCTGTTCGTATGTTCCGGTATGCATAATCATGTAATTGGGTCATTGATGTGCTGTTCTTTGATGCTAAGTACTTGCTGTCCAGATCTTCTCTTTCATTTTTTTCTGTTCTAGTTTAGTGCCTTTCTTTCATTACTGAGGTTGACTACATTATTGGAAACCTCTAGTGCCGTGCTTCTGACTGAAGGATTCAGAGTTATAACGGCCCAGTATGATGAGACAATTATTCAAATTCTTTTAGGCTATGCTTTTTTTTTTTCCTTTTCTTTTTTGCAAAAAATAAATAGTTTGGATAATATTTTCCAAAAAAATAATCGTTTTTATCGGCTGAAATAATTAGTTAATAAAAAAAAATTTCAATATTGATAATAATTTATATCTAAATATATTCATGAACTATTCATTTTCATAAGAAATACAAGCGATTATTTTATATAAAATGATTACAAATCATTCATTTTCCATAAAGCAAAAATAATCACTTATTTCTCTTACAAAAATAAACAAATGAAAATATTCTTAAGGTCCACAAAAATATTAGAAAATTTAGAAAAAATTTCCATATTAACACTGGTTGTATCACGTAGGACGCATAACATCCGTGTGAGTGATTTTTTGAACTATATTAATAAATCATTAAAAAGTTTATGACTCAATTGGTATAATTAAAAGATTGACAACTAAATTGGCACAAATATAATAGATTTAAGAGTTTTTTGGTACTTTCTCCTTCGATAATTGGTGTGGTGTGGAACAATTAATATATGCTAGTTGGCTTCTCCTTGGATGAAGGTATTAGCATTCTGTTACACAATCCCAACAGTTGTTTATCAAGTTCAATTGGGCTAACTGACCATGTTTGCACAAGAATAATTGCAGATCATAATTAGATATGTTTCGGCCAGTAGGAACCTGCTTAATAAGTGTTTGCCCAACAATAGTTTCTCCATGCGATGCTTGTGTTGTCTGTGCTAGCCAGGAGTTCAATCGCGCTCAAACGAATGCTTGCAGTGTTCTTCGAAGATAACTTCCTTTGCATTCCTCTCCATCAACCCCAGACACATTCACACGAGCACTCTGTTTTTGTTCTATTCTAGCGTACTCACATAACACGAAGGCAACTTCCTTTTCGTCTTTATATGACTTGTCTGCATGCGTCTGCTTCTTCATTCTATATTTGCCCATGCCTTTAGGAAGAGGAAAATAACTCTTCTTTTCATCGAGGCAGGGAATGGAATAAAGGAAACCTGAATAATGGGAAATTAAGCTTAACTCCGACAGAGCAATTCATGTCTGTAGAGAACAGAGAACCAGGAACAAGAGTTCTTTTGAGAGACCATCAGGGGAACTGGATAGCCAGCTTTCCTCGAAACACAGGAAGAACGAATGCTTTTATTGCTGAAATTTGGAAGTTAGGAGGCAAAATTAGACCTAGTGTTTCGAATAGTGCCATTCATTTGCATAACGAATTAGATGCTTTAGCGGTTATTTATGCTCTTGAGAACAAACAGTCTCACAATCTTCTCATAGAACCTCTCCTTGTGAGTGCAGGAACTTGCAAGGAAAGAATGCAGGCATGCCGGGAATTGAGCATTATATATACACAGAAGCAAACGGATGCACCGCATGCTCTGGCTAGTTTGGGAAAGGAGCAGCATATGCAGCTTACTATTTTCACTAGTATTCCAGATGTTATCGAAGATACTTCATGTAAGGATGCACTTTATAGTATTTCGACTGCGAGTGATGTAACTTGACTGGTTTAATTTCTGAACGATGGTCTTCGTTTCACCAAAAGAAAATAAAACTTAACCCCCCTTGGGTTTAACTGAATATGGTCCAGACGATCATGAAAAGGCCGAACTCCTAAGTCCAACAATTTGGATAGTGGGCCTTAAATCTGAAACATTTCTGAGTTAGGTCTATGAAGATATTGGTATTTTCCAATATGTACATATCCGTAATATTTTTATTCACCACCTTTTTTTTAACAGTATTCACCACCTTAGACAAGTACTTTCTGAGCACCATGGCAAAAAAAATTCTTTTTACCTCTTTTTTCTTGTCTTTTCACCGACAAAAAAAAAAAGCCATCCAAAAGTGTGGCTTGTGCTGATGTAACCTTTGAGTAAAAGAGATACATGAACATCTTTAAACTTATCTCATATATTGCGAACATCGTCATCCTTAGCTATTAAATTTTTCATATGCATTTAGCATAATGTGAGTATTTTCAAAAGCTCAATATCAGAATTTTTTTCTTAAAAAAATAATTAACTGAATAGGGAATTTATTTAGTCTTTGAGAAAGTAAGGAAAATGGGGAGGATATAGATTTAGATGGAAAGTCAATCATTGAAATTAGCTCATATTTGCAAAAAACATAAATAAAAGATGGAACGTTTTTCACGTGCCCCGTGGAATGAGGGCTCTTCTCAAGTTGTGCATGTCACGAAAGAGAGGAAAGAGACAAAAGAGATTTCTAGAGAGTGTGGATACGGCCATTGACTCTTGGTCATCTCTTATCTACCGATCCTTTGAAATTTCACATTTCTAGATTCTTGCACGAGTTAATCGTTTCAACCTTGTCCTTCAATCACGTCCCAAACACTCCCCGAAATACAAGACTGCAACAAAGTTAGGAATTGCTATCGTCAATCTTTGATTGATTGTGTTCTTCCCCTTCTTGTCGTTGTTTTCGCCTCCTAGTGGCTGTTTGCCTCTTCTGTTTTATTGTG
This sequence comes from Eucalyptus sideroxylon, assembly GCA_014182405.2. NCBI lineage: Eukaryota > Viridiplantae > Streptophyta > Magnoliopsida > Myrtales > Myrtaceae > Eucalyptus > Eucalyptus sideroxylon. The sequence goes on from CM024550.2 coordinate 47,163,687, forward strand.
GTACCGCGGCACCCCTACACTCTCTTGACTCTTTTGTCTTTTGAGTGTTTGTTTTGTTGGTGCCAGGTGTCACGCCCCGATCATCGGGCACACACACATCCTTCTACTTGGTCGATTTTATAATGCGATATTCCAGCACTAAGTATCGCCGACCCTTTCGTTTATTAAGCACATGCAGAAGTAGTTATAAATCCCCAAACAATAACACAATGGGATAGAAAAGTAAGACCATATTTTTCATATTGAAAGTCACAACCGAACCTTTATACATGGCATAACTCAAAGTCTATTCACAAGATTATTCATAACATTCTAGTCCCACTCTATATACATAACACAAGATTCACAAAAGAGGATGGGATCGCAATCCTCATCCAGGTCGTACTCAGGATCATCCTGATCCTCTTCTGACTCTTCTTCACTAAGCTCACATCCTTCAAGCTCTTCATCTTTTACCGACTCACCGTTCCTTCTTCACAGGCTCATCTACGGGCCTGAAATGTTGTCCCACAATCGGAATGAGACGACGTCTCAGCAAATTCTACCCCACTAAGACTCGATTAGGAAATCAATACGCTGTCCGGGCTGCCTATACATGCATGGGTCAGAGGACTTACCTTGACCTCAGATTCCACCTGCATATTAGCACAATTCAATAGACACCCTAGTAATCACATCACAGATCGATATCTCGATCAATCGACCTAGTCGATTACATGTCAATTTGACCATTCAAAGTCACTTCCACTCAATCAGTCAATTCACGACAATGGATCAAATCATTGATCAATCGACCTAGTCGATTACATGTCAGTTGGACCATTTCCAGGTCAAATCACTTCTCAATATAAAACCTCCCATGTGCATTCTCAGTCACGGAGCTATAGTAATGCTTTTAGGCGTCGTTTTCGCCAAGGTGACATATGTATTGGACAGCACTCATGCGTTCTTTAAGGCGCCGTTTTCACCAGTGATATTCTTAATCACCGAACCACGTACATCCGTAATGAAGCATGCAGTAGACAGCAGTCATGCGTTCTTTAAGACGCCGTTTTTACCAGTGATTTCCTTATCACCGAACCACATATGTCTATACTGATGCAGGTAATAGACATCACTCGTGCGCTCTTTAAGGCGCCGTTTTCACCAGTGATTTCCTTATCACCGAACCACGTATGTCTATACTAATGCGGGTAATAGACAGCACTCGTACGTTCTTTAAGGCGCCGTTTTCACCAGTGATTTTCTTATCACCGAACCACGTATGTTTATACCTTGTACCTGATCGATCTCAGCCAAGATTATTCTCAGTTCAACCTCAAGATTTTCTCTACTTTACAACTCATCAAAGCATTGTCAATGCTAAATAACCACACTCGGTCATCCACCAATCAATCATTCAATTTCACTCAATTTCAATCAATTAAGGAATAATTCTTCAAATTGCACAATTAATTCAATTCAGCACAACGTAGAGCTCAAATAAATAAACGGACTGCACCACGACAAACAGTATGAAATTTCGGTCGTCGGCTATCCTTGCCTAATTTCCGAAAAATAAATAATTAAATAATTATTTCGAAAATTAATAAATAAATACTAAAAATCCAATTTAGGCCCGTAATGCCTAATTGAAGCCCGATAAGGGTCGGGAAAAATCCCGAGATGCATTCAATAAATAGTATAGGCAGTTCTCTAGTTAAGTATACTAACCACCTAACTAATATGCAATGCAATTAACTAATAATCATTAATCCATTTTAATCTAACCACCTAATTGCACTTAATTAAATCTAATCAACCATTAAGTATAATTAGTCTACTAAGTAAGGATTAGTGAGATTACTCACTTGGCAAAGCGAAGATCGGAACACTGCGATGGTGACGCGACGGCGCAATGACGGTCGAAATCCGAATTTTCGGCGACGTCAACGATCACTTGGGCCGGGCCCAAAGGCCTTTCAAGCCCACAGCAAAATGCTGGTCTTGGGCCGAACTTGGGCCGACTTGCTTCACGAGCCCAAGATGGGCTGAACTTCAAGACTGAAAATGAGTTACAACTTAAATGGACCAAGCTGAAGCGGGCCTAAAAAACTGGGCTTCTGGACTGAACTTCACCGAAATGGGCTTGCTAAAGTTGCTAGATATGGGCCCCATTGCTAGGCTAAAAATTCACGGTTGAACTGCTGAGAATGGGCTGGATTGGCGTGGCTTTCTGCTGGGCTTTGATCGATGAAGACTTGTGGGCTCGTTGACCGAACAAAACACGAGCTGGAGAAGACCACGCGGACGTCGTTGCTGCTGATGGAGCTGACCGATCGTGCGGCAGGGATTCGGTGGAGTGGCAAGTTGTTTCGGTGGAACTGGCTTCGCTGGGTTTTGACCAAGAGAAGCAGCGAAGATGGAGAGGAACATCAGTGGGGGACAGGTGATGGTGGATGGCAGCAGCTTTGGTCGTTGCTTGGGGGAAGAGAAGCGAACGTGGAGCTACGGCAGAAGCTGGAGTAGCTTCGGTCAACAAGATGGGGAAGAGTTTGCTGGATTGTTGACTTCGGGGGGCTGCTTCGGTGGCTTGACTCGCTGGGGAAGAGGGACGCGTGCAGAGGGACGCTGGCATGTGGCAAAGCAGAAGGAAAATTCGGTGGAACGGCAAAGGAGGCAGCAGATGGTGGGGCGACAGGATGGAGAAGTAGCTGCTGGCGCCCTGGGGTGATCCGAGAGAGAGAGAGAGAGAGCAGAAGTTGCGAGCGGTCTTTGAAGGAGCGAAAGGAGAGAGGGACCGACGTGGAGAGGGCAGCACCGAGGGAAATGAAAGAGAAGCTAGTGGATGGGGAAGAGTCAAGAATCATCATTAACTTGTCTAAAAAGTCTTCAATCTTATCCAAGGTGTCCCCCAAATACTTTCTTGAATAAATTTCCCACAATTAATCCCATTTGATGCCAATTGTTGCACCCCCCCCCATGCCTAGTCCGAATTTCTTCAACTTGAGCTTCAATTTCTACTCAAATTTCCTCAAATCGAAGTCCAATTTCGATGAAGTAAAATCTCATTCCATTTTATGCAAGTCCCTGACACTCAAAAGCTCGGCTTAGAAGTCCAAATTTCACTTCCAATCAGCCCGTCCGAATTTCTGTTATTTTTCCGCAACGTCTGAATCGGTTTTCCGTAAAATCTCGAACTCAACGAAATTACTCCGAAAGACAAGACGACATCCTATAAATGAATTGTGACATGCTCAAACATCCGATTTCCGAAACCCTACTCAATTTCGTGATTAAAATCAATCGAACGCAATTTTAGTCCGATCCGATCTATCGGGTAGCTTTTAGGAATTTTACCGTGGTTATATCCCTTAATGGCTTCACCCAACAGATTGGTTAACTCGTGAGTGATCAGCTCAGAAAAAAGGACCATAGGCGCGCCAGCGAAATGCCCATTTCATATATTCGGGACGAGGTTGAAATTCGGGATGTCACAACTCTTCCCCTCTTATAAAAATTTCGTCCTCGAAATTTAAATATTTACCAATTCTTAAACAAAAATGTGGGGGTATCGTCGTCTCATCTAGTCTCACTTTCCTCGATTGCTTCTTCAGTCCCGTGGCGTTATCAGAGCACTTTGAGCAAGGGGACTATCTTGGTTCACTGAATCCGATCTTTCTAAACCAACAACTGAACCGACTTCTCACGTACGACACTCTGTCGTCCACGTCTAATTCTTCAAGATTTAGCACGTGAGTCGAGTCAGGTTCGTACGTCCTCAACCTTGACACGTGAAAGACGTCATGCACTTGCGCTAACTTTGGCGGCAATACAAGATAATATGATAGGATCTCGATTCTTTTCAAAATCTCAAAGAGATCTACGTACTTTAATTTCAGTTTTCCCTCCTTGCTGAAACGCAAGGTATCCCTCATTGGTGACACCTTCAGAAAGGTGTACTCACCAATTTAGAACTTTTGGGGCCTTCAATGCTCAATAATTCAATTATTCTGGCAGTTCTGAGCAGTCTGTACTCTGGCACTGGTCACGGCAATTGCAACTGCTGACTGCTGAACTGACCCTCGGCCTGTGATCTTTCTTTCTCTGATCTCATCTCAACAAACTGAAGTTCTGCACACTCTGCTCTGTTCTGCCTCAAAAGGAACTATCTAATTGATCTGCTGAAACTGGGAACCTCAGTTCTCAATTTGATATAAGTTCATCACTAGTACTTCACGCAGACGAACTGTCTGACACACATACACTTTGGCATGCCTATTCCAATCAATATCCTTCCATACAACGATAAAGTGGGCCGACTTCATCGATCTGTCAACCACTACCCCAACTGGAGTCATTATTCCTCTGACTCCTTGGTAAACCTATCACAACATTCCATTGTGATATACTTCCATTCCCACTTGGGACTCTTGAGTGATTGCAAATGTCCTATCAGCTTGTAATACTGAACTTTCACTTACTAGCACATTTGACACTTGCAACCTGTCCGACGATAACTATCTTCATATCGGTCTACCTACCTCACACTGTATGGTCGAATACTGCAACTGCCACCATGAGTTCTTGACCAAGTCTCTTCCTCAAGTTCCATACTGTCTGACACCTATCATCACTTACGATACCTCGACGTTCCATCTTCCGAAATCTTAACGTCAACTTTTCCCTTACCGGTATCCTCTTGCAGGATTTTCTAAACATTCTGGTTTGTCAAGTGAAGCGTCTTTCTAGGGTGATACAGGACATCTCAATCACCGTTCTTCTAAAATTCTAACTCATAACGTTGTCTTCAATATAACTTCCTTCGAGGGATTAAACTATATCACATTGCAGCAACAATTCATTACACAAAAGCTCATCGAGCCAAACCTTTTTATATACAGTATCAAAGTTATACATAGGCAAAGGATTCAAGTACAACTATAACTAGTGATTCTCCTTTCTATGACTTCATTACAACAACCGAAGTTCTATAAACTTAACCAAAATTCTACTACGCCACTCTGATAACATTATTCAAGGAATATTGCCCTTTCTGCCCAGTGCATAACTCGATTCATCTCTGAACTGGCAGTCCATTCAACGGAACCATATCTGTGATTATGTCAAGCACAGCTTCGGCCTGACCCAGTGTAATTGCATATATGGTGCCTTGGACTAGAGGCCTCAATTGTCTTCCCTGCGGCGCATTCTGAGGGGCATACCCTCTTATCTGTCTCATTGGTGGCGGCGGTGGCAACTGAGGTTGCCCTCTTTGCTTCCTCGGGCAATCCCTTGTAATGTGACCCTGTTGGCCACATTCGAAACATGTTCCAGTCCTAGATGGGCACGAAGCTAACCCGTGTCGCCTTCCACACGAGCGACACATACCCATATTACTAGGCATCGGTCTATTGAATCCACTCCTCTTGAAAGGTGGAGCATGGGATTCACCTCCAGGCATGGGTCTTTTTCCCTGGTGAATATTCTCTCGCTGAGAGTTAAACCTCGACCCAGATAAGGTAGCTCTATCATTCTAATCCTTCTCAATTTTATGGGCTCGCCGATATAGATCATTATAAGTCTTTAGATCCAGAAGGACTAAGGCACTCCTCATGTCCGGTCTGAATCCATCTTTGAACCTTCTCGCTCAGTTCACAGGTTCTCGATTAACTCGGGGGCATATCGCGAAAGTTCAGCGAACTTCGCCTCGTATTCATCAACAGTTAGGGAACCTTGGCGAAAACGTTGAAATTCTACCATCTTCACCTCTCTGGCAGTCTCAGAGAAGTACTTGTCATTGAAGGCTTCACGGAAAGTGTTCCACTCTTGAACAACGCTTTCTGGAAAGATCGTTTCATGGGTAGTCATCCACCAAGTGTTCGCAACTCCCTCCAGTTGGTAAGTTGCTAACATTACATTCTCAATCTCGTTGCACATCAGCAATGTAAACGCTTTCTCAAGTTTCTGAACCCATGAAGCGGCAGCTTCAGGATCTCCTATCTCGGTGAACAATGGCGGATTTAACCTTAGGAAATACTCCACCAGCTTATGGATTGGTCTTGCAGCGACTACAATCCCCGGTGGACCTTCAACATTCACTGCGGCGGGAGCAATAGCAAGTGCAACTGCAGGTGCGGCAATAGGGGTGGCCTTAATGGCGGCAGCAACAGCTACGGTACCGGCGGCTTGAGCGGCGGCTTCGACTGTAGCAGCTTACTGATCTATTCTGTTACCCAAGGCTTCAAGTACACGCATGATCCCATCGAACCTAGGATCATCAGAGGTTACTACCCCAGCACCAACAGGAGGTGGTGCTTCGCCACTAGCACTAGCCACAGCTAGCGCTTTACCACGACCATGTCGGGCACCGACCCTGGTTGGCGTTCTGCCCCGAGTCACGGCCCTACCGGCCCTCTTTGCAGGAGTCCTTAGCTCCTGGTCACTCATGGCTCAGTTTTATCTATTAGAGCCTGCTTCCAATCCCATTACGAATTAGAAACAGAGTGACCCAAACAACAAACAATTCTAGCATTCAGCTACCACAGACATGCACCAGCATGAATTTAAAGGCATTTCTTACTACTATCCCATAGGTCATTGCGCCTTATCACTCCAATCTCTAAACTTCACTCTGATACCACAAAAAGGGGATGTCAAGCCCCGATCCTCGGGCACGCACACATCCTTCTACTTGGTCGATTTTATAATGCAGTATCCCAGGACTAAGTATCGCCGACCCTTTCGTTTATTAAGCACATGCGGAAGCAGTTATAAATTCCCAGACAATAACACAATATGATAGAAAAGTAAGGCCATATTTTTCATATTGAAAGTCACAATCGAACCTTTATACATGGCATAACTCAAAGTCTATTCACAAGATTATTCATAACATTCTAGTAACACTCTATATACATAACACAAGGTTCACAAAAGAGGATGGGATCTCAATCCTCATCCAGGTCATACTCAGGATCATCCTGATCCTCTTCTGACTCTTCTTCACTAAGCTCACATCCTTCAAGCTCTTCATCTTTTACCGCCTCATCGTCCTCTTCTGGTTCCTTCTTCACAGGCTCATCTACAGGCCTAAAATGTTGTCCCACAACCGGGATGAGACTACATCTCAGCAAATTCTACCCCACTAAAACTCGATTAGGAAACCAATACGCTATCCGGGCTACCTATACACGCATGGGTCAAAGGACTTACCTTGACCTTAGATTCCACCTGCATATTAGCACAATTCAATAGGCACCCTCGCAATCACATCACAAATCGATATCTCGATCAATCGATCTAATCAATTACATGTCAATTTGACCATTCAAAGTCATTACCACTCAATCAGTCAATTCACGACAACGGATCAAATCATTGATTAATCGACCTAGTCGATTACATGTCAGTCAGACCATTTCCAGGTTAAAACACTTTTTAATATAAAATCTCACATTTGCATTCTCAGTCACAGAGCTATAGTAATGCCCTTGGGCGTCGTTTTCGCCAAAGTGACATATGTACTGGACAACACTCGTGCGTTCTTTAAGGCGCCGTTTTCACCAGTGATATTCTTAATCACCGAACCACGTATGTCCGTAATGAGGCATGCAGTAGACAGCAGTCGTGCGTTCTTTAAGGCACCATTTTCACCAGTGATTTCCTTATCACCGTACCACGTATGTCTATATTAATGTAGGTAATAGACAACACTCGTGTGTTCCTTAAGGCACCGTTTTCACCAGTGATTTTCTTATCACCGAACCACGTATGTTTATACCTCGTACCTGATCGATCTCAGCCAAGATTATTCTCAGTTCAGCCTCACAATTTTTTCTACTTTACAACTCATCAAAGCATTTTCAATGCTAAATAACCACACTCGATCATCCACCAATCAATCATTCAATTTCACTCAATTTCAGTCAATTAAGGAATAATTCCTCAAATTGCACAATTAATTCAATTCAGCACAATGTAGAGCTCAAATAAATAAACGGACTGCACCACGACAATCAAAACAAAATTGCAGTCGTCGGCTATCCTTGCCTAATTTCCGAAAAATAAATAATTAAATAATTATTTCGAAAATTAATAAATAAATACTAAAAATCCAATTTAGGCCCGTAATGCCTAATTGAAGCCCGCGAAGGGTCAGGGAAAATCCCCAGATGCATTCAATAAATAGTATAGGCAATTCTCTAGCTAAGTACACTAGCCACCTAACTAATATGCAATACAATTAACTAATAATCACTAATCCATTCTAATCTAACCACCTAATTGCACTTAATTAAATCTAATCAACCCTTAAGCATCATTAGTCTACTAAGTAAGGATTAGTGAGATTACTAACTTGGTAAAGTGAAGACCGGAACACCGCGATGGCGACGCGACGGCGCAACGATGGCCGAAATCCGAATTTTCGGCGACGTCAACGATCACTCGGGCCAGGCCCAAAGGCCTTGCAAGCCCATAGCAAAATGCTGGGCTTGGGCTGAACTTGGGCCGACTTGCTTCATGGGCCCAAGATGGGCTGAACTTCAAGACTGAAAATGGGCTACAACTTAAATGGACCAAGCTGAAGTTGGCCTCAAAAACTGGGCTGCTGGACTGAACTTCACCGAAATGGGCTTGCTAAAGTTGCTAGAGATGGGCCCCACTGTTGGGCTAAAAATTCACGGCTGAACTGCTGAGAACGGGCTGGACTGGCGTGGCTTTCTGCTGGGCTTTGATCGATGAAGACTTGCGGGCTCGTTGACCGAACAAAACACGAGCCGGAGAAGACCACGCGGACGTCGTTGTTGCTGATGGAGCTGATCGATCGTATGGCAGGGATTCGATGGAGTGGCAAGTTGTTTCGGTGGAACTGGCTTCGCTGGGTTTTGACCAAGAGAAGCGGCGAAGATGGAGAGGAACATCGGTGGGAGACAAGTGATGGTGGATGGCAGCAGCTTTGGTTGTTGCTTGGGGGAAGAGAAGCGAACGTGGAGCTACGGCAGAAGCTGGAGTAGCTTCGGTCAACGAGATGGGGAAGAGTTTGCTGGATTTTTGACTTCGGTGGGACTTCTTCGGTGGCTTGACTCGCTGGGGAAGAGCGACGCGTGCAGAGGGACGCTGGCATGCGGTAAAGCAGAAGAAAAATTCGGTGGAACGGCAGAGGAGGCAGCAGATGGTGGGGCAACAGGATGGAGAAGTAGCTGCTGGCGCCGTGGGTTGATTCGAGCGAGAGAGCGAGAGAGAGAGAGAGAGAGCAGAAGTTGCGAGCGGTCTTTGAAGGAGCGAAAGGAGAGAGGGACCGACGTGGAGAGGGCAGCACCGAGGGAAATGAAAGAGAAGCTGGTGGATGGGGAAGATTGTCAAGAATCATCATTAACTTGTCTAAAAAGTCTTCAATCTTATCCAAGGTGTCCCCCAAATACTTTCTTGAATAAATTCTACTCAAATTTCCTCAAATCAAAGTCCAATTTCGATGAAGTAAAATCTCATTCCATTTTCTGCAAGTCCTTGACACTCAAAAGCTCGGCTTAGAAGTCCAAATTTCACTTCCAATCGGCCCGTCCGAATTTCTGTTATTTTTCCGCAACGTCTGAATCAATTTTCCGTAAAATTTCGAACTCAACGAAATTACTCCGAAAGACAAGACAAGATCCTATAAATGAATTGTGACATGCTCGAACATCCGATTTCCAAAACCGAACTCAATTTCGTGGTTAAAATCGATTGAACGCGATTTTAGTCCAATCCGACCTATCGGGTAGCTTTTAGGAATTTTACCGCAGTTATATCCCTTAACGGCTTCACCCAATAGATTGGTTAACTCGTGAGTGATCAGCTCAGAGAAAAAGGACCATAGACGCGCTGGCGAAATGCCAATTTCTTATATTCAGGACGAGGTTGAAATTCGGGATGTCACACCAAGCTTCCTCTCTTTGTATATTCGATTGGCAAAATCTATATTATACTTACCTTTACAAAAAAAAAATCGTTTCAACCTTGATGCACCGACTTAAAAAAACCTTCTTGGATTTTTTCACACTTCGATTTAATGTACCAAAGCCCCACTCTTCAACTCAGGTCACTTTTCAAACCACGTGGATATGGGACAAAGTTAGTTAGTAATAATGCATACTTTCATTAGATGACCAAATAATAGTCAACAAAAAGAGAGAAGAAAAATTTTCAAATCTAACCTATGAATGGACTTGATCAATGCAGCCCGTCCGAGACAGCTGGAAACATCAAATAATTTTCATTAAAATATAATAAAACATGTGCATGCTACCGAGTTACTTTTCTTTTGCTAAAAGTAAATGATGGCTACTTAAAATCATAACAACCAATTAATTTGAGACTTCTCTTTTTTCTTCTTCTTGTTTTTTAGCCATTCTAGCCTTTTATGGTGGCTCAAGAAAAAAGTGACTCTTTTATCATTCGTTTATAAACCGACAATGAACACTTGGTCTTTCATATAGACATGATACAATATTATATACATCCACATCCATATAAACATAGACATATATGTACACTTCAAGCCTTAATTAAATTGGAACTAGACTTATCAAGTAACTTAGGTTTAATAGTTTTTTGTTCACAATTTGCTTATGATAATGCAAACGCATGGGCTGTGCTGAAAGATTATAAACGAGTGGAATCCTAATGATGAGCAAAATGGTGATGAGAGCTATCTAGATTTACTCTTCTCTGAGGTCTATATATATGCAAGCATACTTCTGGCTTCTAAGATTATATTGCTCTAAGCAAATAATAATAGCCATTGTTATAGTGATATTGAGTTGCTGTGCAAAAATTACAATAATATTCATAGTTACAGTGAATAAGGTAAGTTCACAATGTTTGGCTTGAAAGAGATGAGATGATCCATAAAGCCACAGGGACCGCAACTCTAGTGCACTATGCAAAAAGAATTATCGTATTTGTTCAATTAAGGGGGCCAAAAATAAATAATTAGTCACTCTAGAATCTAGAATTTTCGAATGGTGACCTATCAACGAACCAGTTTGGTCTGTGTATACAAGCTGAGGGGCCGTATCAGCTGGTGTTCAACACCAGGGGAATTTGCTGGATTTGCACCTTGTTTGGTTACCATTTTTCCACTCATATTTTCCGGGTCGAGTTTAAAGTGAGTCGATTCAATTTTATGAATGGATTAAAATTAGTAGTAAGAAACAAAGACGAGTAAAAATGGGTGTAAATGGATATGACTCAGACTCATAACGGTGATGAAGGTGAAATAAACCAAATAAGAGCACTACCTCCATCAAATTAGTCATACGACTAAAATTTAGTTTGGGGAGTCATCTTGGGCTACTCCTTGCTTTCAAGGAAAACCGTTTTCTCACTGGTTGTTCAAGCTTTCTTGGAGTGCCTTTTCATACTGAATATGGATGACCCGGAACTAAGTGCTAGCAAAGTGCTCCATTTGTTGTAAATCTTTCTGAAACTAGAGTTAACGCAAATAGCCTTTCTGAAACTATATGTTTGTTCCATTTAGGAAACTATCAGTTTATTCAATTAAGGGGGCCAAAACATAAATAGCCACTAGGATAGGGTTATTTACTTCTCCGGGAAAGCTAAAGCATTCATGTTGAACAACACTGCTTATATCTACCAAGCCCATGGGCTGGAATTTTCCATTTACATCATGTGTAAGTAACTGACAAAGCGCATATAATTATCCGCTCTAAGACATCATTTTTTTAAAATAAAATAAAAGAGAATAAAAGAGAAATGAAAATATTTTCAAATTTGGCGGGTGGATGCACTTGATCAATGCGGCCAAAGTTAGAATAGGTGGGGAAAACATAAAATTCACATCTTGACAAATTGATGTAAAAATATCAAAATCAGTTAATGGGGAAAAACAAATCTGCATCTAGCAGACGTTGGAAATTTATTACTTGACTAATTTTCTGATAAAATGCCAACCATAGAAGGTAAAATATTGGAATGAAACAAATCTAAACTAGGTTGAGAATGATATGAGTTCATTAAATTAGCAATTTTCGCAATTTACTGTGGAATTCCCATATGAGAGCCGCCCAGAAACATCGTAGAATATTAGCAGATGATGGGAAGGACTCTTCCCCATCTGTGGGCTGGTGATGAACTATACAGGTCAAATTGTTCAAATGTAATATATGCAGGACACCGAATCAATATTTGGCTGGTAGCCTTTAGTCATCATCTGCAGAAAGAATCAAATTCATAACAAGTGGAGTCTCTGGCCAGAGAGAAATCAATACGGAATGTAATAATTTTTTTGTTATTGTTTATGTCCAGGGTTCATAAATCACTATGCTCATTGTGAAAGGATCCCCCAGCCACGGCGACTCTGTAGATGAGTAATATTGAAGTCAACATAACAGCCACATGACTTGAGGCATGAGAAAAATAACTTACCAACCACATGCTATCTTATTTTAATTCATAGTATCTTTCTTCAGCAAAAGAATGTTGACTCAAGAAAAATAGCAATTCCAACCTCCTAACATTTGTAAAAATTTGTGAGATCATTACTAACTGTTGAAATGAAAAGAAAGAAATTTACGTGATTCAGTTGATGACCTCCGTTCATGGGACAACAATAAGTGCAAAGATTTACCTCTCAAAATACAATGAAAGAGAAACAACTATATATATATACACACACGCACACCTTGATATTGCTGATATATCTCACATACTCTAAAATAATATTTATATTATAACTCTTAAGGCTTTTGAGAAAAATGTGATATTGCTAGAAAATATTCCCTAGGAAGTTGTTTTTCAAGAAAATGATAATAATTTTTTTGGTAAAGAAAATGATAATAATTCTTTTTTGGTAAAGAAAATGATAATAATTTTTTTGGTAAAGAAAATGATAATAATTTTTGTGTTTGGCTGAAACCTAAAAATGAACTAGAAAAGATTTTCTACTATTTGATACGGAAAATCTGATTTGATTTTCCTCCTTGCAATCATTTAAAAAAAATTATATTTTTCGATGTTTGATTAAAACTTGAAAATGAACTATAAAATATTTTTCACTGTTTGGTATAGAAAATCTAATTTGATTTTCCTTATTGCAATCCTTTCATTTTTTTTTTACTTTTCTTTTTTAAAAAGAATTTTAATTTTTTCTTTTTCTTTTTAATTTTCTTTCTTTTACTTTCTCCTTCTTCTTCAACTGGTCGTTGACAAGGCTCAAGCTCACAATTCTTGAGCGAGGCTCCACCTTGGTAGATTTGGCAAGGTAGAGCTTGTGGGGCCAGCAAACTTGAGCCTTGCCTAATTGGTGAGCTCAAGGCTTTGCTAGTAGTTGGCAAGTCGCAACAAGCTTGAGGCCTCGTGAGTTATGGCGAGGTCACCTTTAGCTCGGTACAATGAGCTTGACCATTGAATATGGCAAGGTCGAGCCTTGCCTCAAGTTGGCTTGGCTCCGCTCACCAGAATTTGGTGAGCTCGAGCCTTATCAGCTTGTGATGAGGCTCGTCCCACAAAAAATCCATGTGGGATACTCAAATTATCAATTTTACTTTGATGTGGCACTAAAAAAAAATTATGACATTCAAGTTACGAAAGTTACTTGTGGAGAAATCTTCTTGAAATGTTTTGAAGCTACCAACAAATAAAACGTTTCATCAAGCATCTAGATGATCATCGTTATAGTAAAAGGTAATCTATTAACTTATCAACTTCTTTTGCTACCTTCACATCGATACAAGCTTTAAAATGTCCAGTGATAGTTGTTTAAAGTAGCATGACCATGAAGACCTTTTGATACCTAGTAAAAATTGAAGCGAGGTATAAACAAAGGAAAGTGTGTAAACTAATTTTTTTCAATACATATCCAGTTTAATTTTTGACTCAAGACTCAAAGTCTATCTTGTGTTGGAGAAATCTTCATTGTTTCCACAGTTTCTAATCCGTTGAAGAAAGGCTATCCTAATCCGTTGAAGAAATTGGATGATGTTTTACTAAGGATATGATCTTATCGACTGGAGAAGATCTCTTGGCTGGATATGACATAATGGAATCCTTTGATTGATCGAGATTGATTTGGAGATTAAGGATCCGATGATTGGTGAAATATTTGTGGAAGGTTCTAATTATGGAAACCGAGATCATAATTGTATGGGCGAACAGGATTGATGGGCTATCGACATATTCCTTTAATAGCTCGAATGATCTTCCTAATTGATTCTGTCCAATGGAAAGATTGGAAGAATTCCTTTGGTAAGTGCCAACGGGTATGATGGCATAAAGGAGTTTATAAGGAAGACGTTCTAGTTATTCGAGAGTGTGCACGATAGAAGAATTCCGAAGTTTAAAGCTCCTTGTTCTTTTTGTCAATTCATTTGAGCGAAATCTTGTACGCAAAAGAGTGTTTATATTCGTGAGAAATCTTGAGGAAGTGTGGTAGAATATCTACACTGTGGAATCAAGGAAGAACCGTGCTGTAACATCTCTTTTGTTCATAGTGAAATCCAGCCAATAGGCTGTCAGTGCGGAAGAGTGGACGTAGGCTTGGAATAAGCCGAACCACTATAAACCTTGTGTTTAATTTTCTCTTCCCTATTCTTTACTTTACTGTGATCATAATTCATTTTGTTAATTAAAAGAGAATTTCCTTTCTATCGTCTGCCTAGTATCGTTGTGGTATATCGAGAAATTGTCAATACACCTATTCACCCCCCTCTAGGTGCTTATACTAGCTATCTCAATTGGTATTAGAGCCTGTGTACTCACTTTGTTTGAAGTGTTTTACTTCAGAGTTAAAGATCCATGGCTAGTATGTTGGCTCTAGGGCTGGTAGAAGGGCAAAGCAATACCAGACCACCTTACTTTGATGGAAATGATTACAACATATGGAAAAACAAGATGAAGGTGTTCCTAAGATCAAAGGATCCTCTGGAATGGGACGTTGTAGAAAAAGGAATCACTCTAAAGCTGCACCTGTCTTAGAGAGAGGGAAAGATACTGTGGAGTCTAGTCAAATGACTTAGGAAGAGATAATCAAGAGACAAGCTCTTGATGCAAAAGCAATTTATTCTTTATATTGTGATTTATCTCCTACTGAATATAACAGAATATCTTCTTGTGTTACAGCTAAAGAAGTCTGGGATAGATTACATATTACCTATGAAGGAACCGATCGAGTGAAAGAGACTAGAATCAACATTCTCCTCGGTCAATACAAAGCCTTCAGAATGAAATCGGGAGAATCTATAACTGACATGTTTAGTCGTTTTACAGAAATCGTGAATGGTCTTGAAAATCAAGGTCAACCAATTTCTGATCCCATGAAGGTAAACAAGCTACTACGTGGACTCTCCAAGGATTGGAATCACATAAAGACCTCAATTAGAGAGACCCAAAGAATCATGCCACTATCTGTTGATGAGTTGGTTGGGACTCTTCAGTCTTATGAAGTGGAACGAATCAATGAAGACGAAGACCCTAAAGGTAAGAAATCCATTGCATTAAAATCCAATGATGATTCTGATGTTACAGATTCTGAAGATGATATGGATGATGAGGAGCTTGCTCTTATGATAAGAAGATTCAGAAAGCTGAACAAAAAAGGAAGAAGATTCAATCCAAAGAAACAAAGTTTTCAAAAGCAACAGACTAGGTTTGTCGAGGATGTTGAATCAAACAAAGATGTAGTCTACTTTGAATGTAAGAAAAATGGACACATTAGACCCAATTGTCCTCTTTTGAGGAAGAAGAAAGGAAAAGCTGAAAAGTATCGAAAGGCTCTTAAAGCAGAAACCTGGAGTGATACAGAGTGTGAAGAAAGTGATGATGATTATGCCAATATATGTCTAATGGTACAATTAGATTCAGATTCAAACTCCGAGACAAAATCAGATTCAGATAGTGAATTTGAGGTAAGTAACTTCAAAATCCCTATTAAAGTTTCTAAATACATTGATGAGCCGTGTCTTAGTCTTAAAACTTCTCTTAAAAGGATTTCACTCAAAAGAGAAAATTCTGCTCTAAAACAATAGGAAAATATTTTGAAAGAAAATGTGAAATGTTTAGAAATGAATGTTTCTTCTCTTAGAAAAAGTGAAGATAATCTTTCGAAAGAAAATGCACTATTGAAAAATGATATCTCAAATATTTCTAAAAAAAAAATTCTATAGGATCTGAAAAACTGGAAAAAATTCTTTCTATTCAAAGACCTTATTTCAACAAATTTGGTTTAGGAATGACTGCTGAAACCATTCCTTTTAATTGATTTTCCAAAGGTGAAAGAAAGAATTAAGCAAAGACCGACAAGAGATACTTACAAAAATCATTTTAAAAAGATCTTTGTAAAACCAGTAGGTCGTAATGCTCTTAGATGTTCAAAGTGCAATAGTGCAGATCATTTTGAAAAAGAATGTCCTATGGTTTGGAAACCTGTTAAGAAAGTATGGGCAAAAACTGCATTTCATACTAACTCAAATGGACCCAAGAAAATATGGGTACCAAAGAAAGTTTGAGTCTCTTTTTAAATGCAGGTCACTATCAAGAAAAAGGTAAAATGGTATCTGGATAGTGGATGCTCAAGACATATGACGGGAGATTCAAATTGCTTCATAAAGCTCGTTCAAGTGAATGGTGGAAAAGTCTCATTTGGAGGAAATAGCAAAGGAAGAATAGTGGGATTTGGAACAGTAAAGATTGGAAATCTCACAATAAGCAATGTTTCTTTAGTTAAAGGACTCAACTACAATCTGCTCAGTGTCAGTCAGCTGTGTGACACCGGTTTCAAAATCTACTTTCAAGAGGGAATGTGTACAGGAACCAGTAAAGACTCTACTCAGTCATTCATAGGTCGAAGACATGGAAATATCTACCTCTTGGATGTGAAACCAGATGAATCGCAATGTCTAATCTCAATCCAAGACGAAGCAAGCTTATGGCACATAAAGCTTGGGCACATTAATATGAAACAGATAGCCAAAATCTCAGCAAAGAAGCTTGTTCGTGGTCTACCCAATTTATCATACCAAAAGTCTGATCTATGTACACCATGCATATTGGGAAAACAAGTAAGAAATTCCTTTGAACCAATCAATCAAGTTTCCACTAACCGTGTACTGAAGCTTTTGCATTTGGATCTTTTTGGACCAACCAAAACACAGAGCATTTGAGGTAAAAAATATTGCCTAGTAATCGTGGATGACTACTCACAATTTACTTGGGTATATTTCCTGGCAAGTAAGTCTGAAACCTTTCTCTTATTTTGAAAATTTTGCTAAAAAATGTTCAAAATGAAAAATGGTATGTTATTTCAAGTATAAGAACAGACCATGGAGGTGAATTTGAAAATCAAGATTTTACAAAATTTTGTGATGAATCTGATTTTCAGCATATGTTCTCTTCTCCATATACTCAAGAGTAAAATGGAGTTGTGGAAAGAAAAAATAGATCGCTTCAAGAAATAGCTAGAACTATTTTAATTGAAAGCAACATCTCTTCACGATTTTGGGCTGAAGCAGTTTCTACAACTTGTTATATTATCAATAGAGTTTTTCTAAGGCCTATTCTACAAAAAACCCCCCTATGAATTATTCAAAGAAAAGAAGCCTATTGTTTCATATTTTCATGTGTTCGGATGCAAATGTTTTATATTGAAAAATGCAAATGATCGAGTTGGCAAGTTTGAAGAAAAATCAGATGAAGGCATCTTCCTTGGATATTCAACTTCAAGCAAAGACTACAGAGTCTATAACAAGAAGAGTCAATCTGTGGAGGAATCAATGAATGTCAAGTTCCAAGATTCTATACAAAATGAATCTATTCAGACTCATCTTGAAGAGCATGAATCCGCTCCAGACTCTACAAAGTCTAAATCTCAGGAAGAAGCTCAGACTTTGAAGGACCGGCAACAAGTGACTATTAAAGATTCAAGTGAAGGAAGTGACCATCAATCTGACCATCAATCTGACAAATTGACCAGCAACTGGAAGCATAAGTCCAGTCATCCCAAAGATCTTATTATTGGCGACATCAATGAAGGAATTCGCACAAGATCCAAAAGGCGCGAAGAGTCTAGTGCTGTGGCTCTTATTTTTGAAATAGAACCCAAAAGCATAGAAGAAGCTTTAACTGATGAAAGCTGGATTGAAGCTATGCAAGAGGAACTCAGGCAATTCAGAATTAATGATGTTTGGGAGTTAACTCCTAAACCAAAAGGTAAATCTATTATTGGTGCTAAATGGGTTTTCAGGAACAAGATGGACGAATGAGGAAAAGTCATAAGAAACAAAGCAAGACTCGTGGCCAAAGGATATACGCAAGAAAAAGGGATAGACTATGACGAGACTTACGCACCAATAGCGAGGTTAGAAGCAATTCGTTTATTACTTGCATTTGCTTGTCATAAAAATTTCAGGTTATTCCAAATGGACGTCAAAAGTGCTTTCCTAAATGGATTCATTCATGAGGAAGTCTATGTGGAACAACCACCTGGGTTTGAAGACCCAAGGAAACTAGACTCAGTATTCAGACTCAAAAAGGCCTTATATGGTTTAAAACAAGCACCTCGAGCTTGGTACGACAAGCTGAGTAAGTTTTTAATTCAAAACGGTTTTGTTAAAGGTAAAGTAGACACTACTCTGTTTATCAAAAGAGAAAGCAAAAGTTTTGTGTTAGTTCAAATATATGTCGATGATATTATATTCGGATCTCCTAATGAAAGTCTGTGCAAGAAATTCTCTAAGACTATGCAGGATGAATTTGAAATGAGCATGATGGGTGAGTTAACCTTCTTTCTCGAGCTTCAAGTGAAACAATTGAAGGAAGGAATTTTTATTCATCAAGAAAAATATGCTAATGATCTCATCAAAAAGTTTGGACTGAACAATTGCAAAAAGGCTGAAATACCAATGTCAAGTTCCTTGAAGATAGACAAAGATGAAGGAGGAAAGAAAGTCGACCAGAAGCTATACAGGAGTATCATTGGCTCACTTCTTTATCTTACTGCTTCTAGACCTGACATTTTGTTTAGTGTTTGCATTTGTGCCAGATTTCAAGCAGACCTTAAAGAATCTCATTTAAGTGTTGTGAAGCGGATTATCAAATACATTGCTTCAACTTCAAGCATCGGCCTTTGGTATCCTAAAAATGGAGACTTTACTCTTTTTGGATACTTAGATGCAGATCTAGCCGGATGCTGAGTTGATAGAAAGAGCACCTCAGGTACCTGTCAACTACTTGGAGGCAGAACAGTGTCTTGGTTTTCAAGGAAGCAAACTACAGTAGCTCTTTCTACAGCAGAAGCAGAGTATGTAGCTCTCGGAAGCTGTTGTTCACAAATTTTGTGGATAAAACAACAGCTAAGAGACTTTGGAATTGAAGATTCATGCACGGAGATTAACTGCGACAACACCAGTGCAATTAATCTTACTAAAAATCCAATTCTTCACTCAAGAGCAAAGTATATAGAGATTTGACATCACTTCATTAGAGATCATGTTCAAAATGGAGAAGTTTCGATTCGGTTTGTTGACTCAAAGAACCAACTGGCGGATATATTCACAAAGCCTTTGGAGAAAAATCAATTTGAAATTATCCGTTCCAGACTCAACATTTTGAGGTTTGAAGAAGTTAAAGTCTAGAGACTCTCAAACTCAGACAAACAAGACTTTTGTAAGTTATTCTCTCCTCTCGAATCTTATCTTGAAAAGGTACGATTATAAACCGTGTTTGATTATTGCTATCTTTAATTGACGTGATTATTGCAACGTTTCCTTTTTGGAAAAAGAAGTTATTTTTGAAATGACTATTTTCTCGAAAAAGGCAGTTATTTTTTTTTGAAAAGGCATCTTTTTATTTACTTTTATGACGTTCCGTATACCTTTTTATTTAACTGGTTATGCATAGTTGTTTCTTCTTCGCTTTACTCTCCAAAAACCCTAAGAAAGCACCGATCTTCCATTCCTATTCTCTTCCCTTGTTTAATCTTCAAAAAAGTTGTCATCTTTCTTGGGAAAGTCAAGCAAGGAATCTTTCAAAGACTAAGGAAGATGTCGTCTTCAAGAAAGTCTTTGAGAATCGCAAGTAGGGGACCACGGCGGATGAGTGAGGGGCCTACGCACTTCGATCTCACCGAGGAAGAAGAGTCTCCAAATAAGCAACAGAGCCCACAACATTCTCAGCAGCGTCATTCTCCACCATCTAGTCCACAGGGTACTGGTCATCAACAAGAGGAAGAAATCGTTGAAGACGCAGATCTTGTAAGAATTCAAAGACCCTCTTTTATTTATAAGCTTTACCGCGCTTTAAAGAGGACTGGTACTCCATTGAACTACGTCGATGAGTTTCTCAAGGACAAAGGATATGGGAACGAGTACATCTTTTTGCGAAAAATGGAACGTTTGGAAATTGCTCCTAAATGGGTGGTAAAAGAAACCCTTGCAAACATTCCAAGTGATCCACGTGTTGGGGGACTTAATCCGATAGATGGAAATGATGATGACAAATTGTACAGTCAATTTCAACCTAGAATGGGTGTTGCAGCGGAAATTCGAGGAAAAATGGGAGAGTTGTTTAGATCAAAGGAACAGAAGGCTTTATACTCAAAATTGCTAAAGCGTGGGGTGATAAACCCTAGGAGTGTGGATTTTGATTTTCTGGATGCTGTGAATGTGAACTTGAGGGAAAAGTTCAGTTTTCTTCAACTAGAAAAGTTATGTTCTGACACCACAGAGGCCTATGCTCAATTGACTGCATATTTCTATTCAAATCTTAGTTTCTTGGATGCGAATAGAATATCTTTTAGTGTCCGAGATCAGGACTTTGTGGTTGATGTGGATATGTTGGCGGATGTGATTGGAGTTGAGAGAGGAAGATATCAACCGATCAATGTTTCTATTGCTCGTGCCACATTGGAGCTTGTTAAGGATAGAAGAACAGAGGAAAAGATCTCCTACTTGAGGATGAGTGCGTTTAACATTCTGCTTCACAAGATTGTGATCAATTGTCTCAGATCGAAATCAACTTCCAAGACTGATGTTTCAAGTTCAGAGGCAAAGCTGATGTATGCCATCATTAATGGGAAAAAGTTTTCTCTTCCTCACATTGTTATGTTCCACATGTATAGAGCAGTGGCGAAGGACAGAGGCCAACTTCCTTATCCAAGTCTTGTGACGAAGTTATTTAGACATCTGAATATTTAGCCTCCACAAATTCTCTGTGTTAGATCGTGTGATCATATGGTGGTAGGACTGAAAATGGTGACTAAAATGCGTCTGAAGGAACTAAGCAAGGCGTTGGAGAAATTCAAGGAGAAGACTCCTGTCAAAACTCATCAAATCTCTTCTGCAGCAAAAAGAAAAGGGAAGGAGCCCATGGTTGCTCCATCCAAGAAAAGAAGAGCTCTCATTGTTGAAGATGAAGATGATGATGAAGACCTTACCATTTCTGCTATAGCATTGAAGAAGCTAAGTCGTCCTGTTCCAGAATCAATGGAACGACAAGAGACAGAAGCAGAGGAGAGAGAAGGACAAGAAAAAGAAGAAGAAGAAAGAGAAGCTGGCGAAAAAGAAGCAGAGGAGGAAAGGCTTGAAGAAGACGAAGAAGAGAGTAAATCAAGAGGAATGAGAGCCTGAAAAACACTCTTCTCCACCTGAAGGCATAGAAATAGGGGGAGATCATGAGAAAAGAGGGATGTCAGTGCTACAAGTGAGGAGTCAGCCGCTCTCCAGCCGATCCAGAAGACATTCATGCCTCTCATTTTCCTGAGGAAGAACATGATGCTTCATCGCCAAATCTGCGTGATTATATTGATCTGCCATCGTCTGCAGATCGTGCCGAAGCCAGTACGCAGACCGATAATTCAGCTGATTTTCGCAGAATTATGGATATTCTCTTGGAGATGCGCGGTCAAATTTATGCTATGGGATGCGAGGTTCAAAACTTGCAGAATGCAGGTCAAGCTTCTTCAAGTTCCTTAAATGATCAGATCCAAGCCCTCTTTGTTTAGATTCAGGCTAATGCCAAGGGTGAGGAGGTTGCACAACTGAAGGAAGACTTGAAAAGGCTAGAAGGGATCGTTCAGTCCATGGGAGATTTCCAGCTTGTTCGCGTTCCCAAGCAATCTTGACTCTATTCCATTTTCATCTCAACCTTTTTAATGCTGACAAAAAGGGGGAGAGATGCAAGATTTGAATCAAACTTTGAATTTTTAATCGTTTGGATTGATTGATTTTGATTGTTTGACTTTGTTTGACTTTATTTTTGTGTTTGGATGAGAACTGAATTTGAATTTGGATATGACTGCTATTGATATCTTATGGATGGCTTTATCATATACAAGACTAACCTATTTTCTGTGGTTGCAGATTCTAGTGTTATTCATTTATTCATTTAGCCATTTATCTTTATAAGATATGCATATTTGTTTGAGAAATGTTTTGCAGGTTAAAGTTATCCAAATCTGCAGAAAAGTTTTGTCACCATAAAAAATGGGGAGATTGTTGGAGAAATCTTATTGAAATGTTTTGAAGTTGACAAAACGTTTCCATCAGTCTAGTTTGAAGGTTTACAGACTATGCTGTTTAAAGTCTGAAGACCTCTGGACAGCTAGACTCAAGACTCAAAGTCTATCCTCATTGATAGTTTCTAATCCGTTGAAGAAAGGCTATCCAGAACTGGATGTTTTACTAAGGATATGACCTTATCGACTGGAGAAGATCTCTTGGCTGGATATGACATAATGGAATCCTTTGATTGATCGAGATTGATTCGGAGATTAAGGATCCGATGATTGGCGAAATATTCGTGGAAGGTTCTA
Organism: Eucalyptus sideroxylon; assembly: GCA_014182405.2. Classification (NCBI taxonomy): domain Eukaryota; kingdom Viridiplantae; phylum Streptophyta; class Magnoliopsida; order Myrtales; family Myrtaceae; genus Eucalyptus; species Eucalyptus sideroxylon. Next base: position 47,186,470 of record CM024550.2, read on the forward strand.
CTTATGGAAACCGAGATCCTGATTGTATGGGCGAACATGATTGATGGGCTATCGACATGTTCCTTTAATAGCTCGAATGATCTTCCTAATTGATTCTGTCCAACGGGAAGATTGGAAGAATTCCTTTGGTAAGTGCCAATGGGTATGATGGCATAAAGGAGTATATAAGGAAGACGTTCTAGTTGTTCGAGAGTGTGCACGATAGAAGAATTCCAAAGTCTGAAGCTCCTTGTTCTTTTTGTCAATTCATTTGAGCGAAATCTTGTACGCAAAAGAGTGTTTATATTCGTGAGAAATCTTGAGGAAGTGTGGTAGAATATCTACACTGTGGAATCAAGGAAGAACCGTGCTGTAACATCTCTTTTGTTCATAGTGAAATCCAGCCGATAGGCTGTCAGTGCGGAAGAGTGGACGTAGGCTTGGGATAAGCCGAACCACTATAAACCTTGTGTTTAATTTTCTCTTCCCTACTCTTTACTTTACTGTGATCGTAATTCATTTTGTTAATCAAAAGAGAATTTCCTTTCTATTGTCTGCCTAGTATCGCTGTGGTATATCGAGAAATTGTCAATACACCTATTCACCCCCTCAAGGTGCTTATACTAGCTATCTCACTGAGACACCACATTATTCCTATATATTAGTAAATAAAATAATGTAAAAACGACCAAATTATTGTGGAAATGGTCAACCCCTGAGCTTAGTTATCAGAGGCCCTGCAATTTACGCCGATTGACATCACAGCATTAACTTTCTAGGAAAGTAGAAAATCTCTTTTGCATGCTCTGTTTACTTTGTGTTGGAAGGCTGCAACCCGAACAGCAACCCAATGGCCGCGCATCCATATCTTCATGCACCAGGTACATGTCCATATTCGAGCCTAGATGAAATATGGTATTGGCGATGTGGTGTTAAAGAATGCTGGATCTTGCATTTTCTCGTGGTTCTTTCTCTTTGCTTTATCATTGAACAATCATAACCCTGGTCTTGACTAGGAAAAAGAGGAAAAAAAAGGAAGAAAAATCAGTATGAGAAGAACTTTGTGCTCACTCTTTCTCCTACATATATTGAAGATGTTCGTGGAAGTGATGACCAAATCGAAGTGTTATTTCATCGTGAAATTAATATTTGGGGAGGATCTTAATGAAATGTTCTTATCTGGGACACTTCTCTATGTCTGCAAGGAAAAAGTATTAACAAAATGAGCCTGAAAAATTTGTATCCAATGCAGGAAATATGGAAGAGATGGTGGATGGACCCCATTACCGACCATTGTTGACAGCAGTATTCAAGGGTGACTGGGAATATGCTAGCAAATTTTTTGACCGAGAACCTGCTTCATTGACGGCTAGAATAACAAGCAGATTCGAAACAGTGCTTCACATAGCCACTTTGAGTGCGCAAGACCAATTTGTTGAGAAACTGCTTGAACGCTTGAGTCCAGATGCTCTTCTAAGTGGTTGATTCTGATGGCTGCACGGCCCTCCACAATGCTGTCCATTGTGGAAGGATAAAGATGGTCAAGGCATTAGTTAGAAAGGATCGTAGATTGACGCAACGTCCAGATTATAAAGGACGTGTTCCTTTGATAATATCTACTCTGAAAGCTTCTACGCATAAGGAGATTGCCTGGTTCTTGGCGAGAACAACAACAGACGAAGGGCCAAGTCATCCCTTCAGCAGTCCCTCTGCGATTAATCCCATTATAAATCTCACCTACGCTGGTCATCATGGTGATAATATATCACTCTCTACCTTAATTCCATCTGTTTTTCCCTTCATTCTAGACTAAGCTTATTTTCCTGATCAACTTTGCTGGTGAATTTGGATAGATGTCACCCTTTTCCTAGTTCATCAACACCGTCGCTTACTTACCATGAAAAGAAGAAATTTATCTATACTAGGTGTGTTGGCGAGAATGCAGTCTCACTTTCTCAGCGTAACAAAGCTCAGTGTTTGGGGAAAATTGATATACAAATGTCCGTAATTTCCTTATTCCCATTCCTTCAGTATTGATATCCTTCAAGAAGATTATACCTGGCTCATCACCTGCTCTTTTGTATCTGAACTGAAGGTATTTCGGTGGACTTGGACTATGGACAGGAGGATGAAAATTTAAGAAATATGCAAAGACCTACAAATCCAGGTGGGTGTGCATTTTTCATTTGGGCATTATCTAGTTTAGGACCTTCCATGACTTTGAACTTAAGTCGATATCTCAGATTGATTCCTTCCCTACTAGCAAATAAAACCAAAAATGATTGTTTCTTTGTATATTTTCGGGTTCCTTCACCTAGTTCTACTTGAACAATGACCTGAAATCGAACTACGTTATGATAAGCTATTTCTTGGAAACCACATATGATTTAACCAGCGTCTCTTCTTCGTTTGGCAGCTCCTCCCACACTATTTCGTTCGCCACATTGTCCATTCAGTAAGTTATACAATGCTCTTCTTACTTTCCTCACTCGCATTACTTCATTATTGATATCCTTCAAGAAGATCATATCTGGCTCATCACCTGCTCTTTTGTATTTGAACTGAAGGTTTTGGGGTGGACTTGAACTATGGACCAGCAGATGAAAATTTAAGGAATATGCAAAGGCCAAGAAATCCAGGTGGATGCACATTTCTCAGTTGGGCATTATCTAGTTTAGGATCTTCGATGATTTTTAATTTGAGTCAATATCTTCGATTAATTCCCTCCCTACTAGCAAATAAAACCGAAAATAGTTGTTTTTTGTATATGTCCTGGTTCCCTGACCTAGTTTTACTTGAATAATGGCCTGAAATCAAACTAAGTTATGGGCTATCCCTTGAAAACCACACGATTTAACCAGCGTGTCTCTGCGTCGTTTTGCAGCTCCTCCCATACTAGTTTTTCGTTCGTTACATTGTCCAATAAATAAGTTATACAATGCTCTTCTAGCTTCTTTTATTTTTTTTCCCTCCCTGGGCTTGACTACTCTGCTTGCAGAACAGAAGTGTGATTGAACCTTCACAGACCACTTGACTACCCAGCAAGCTTCGGCTTGAGAGAAAGAATAGTATTTCGAGATAAATTTTTAGGAAAATATGAAGTTAATAGAAAATAGGAGGAATAAATTATTAGAGCATGTTACTTGCAATTTGAGAGGACAAAACTTCGAGTTATTTATTTTCATTTATATCTCTTTAGCAAGTTACTTGCAATCCCAACTATTAATCTATGTGAATGTGAATGTGAATGTTGTTTGTTTTGATATTTTAGACTATCAAATATTGACATTGTCAGCATACCGCCAGCTATAATCTATGTAATAAAGTATCTTCATTCTAGATACACACAATGATTTCATACACACTGATGTGGTTCTCTCTGCCACTTGATTGTAGTACTTCAATGTCTTGCAAGATCATTTTGGAATGCCGTGGAATTTGTAGGTAAGATTCTGTTTTATAAATATACCGCCTCTGTCTTTGGCTTTGACTCTCCAATGAAAAGGCTACAGCTTGTTTGTTTTTTACTTCTTTTCAACTAGGAAGTTAGGAAAAAAAAAAAAAGATTATCAGGTCACAGTTTGTAAGGAAGATTTACACATTTTTCATTGGATAAGTGACATGTTTGAAATTAGTTTTGTAACTAAGTTTTTCTGCATGTCAACTACCAACAAGAAACTTGTACTAGCATTGGACCTATAAAAAATCCTCTATAAACTTATTCAAAGTCAAACAAAATCACATATGATTTTTTGTGTCAATATTATATATTTTGAAAGATTTCAGGTATTCACCAAGTTCTAATTAAAAGAGTTGCGCAATTTGGAAAAAGGTAAACAAAGAATCCTTGAAATTGCAAATCGAGGTAAGATTATATGTTAACCTAAATCCATCTTCTTAAGGCAAGAATTGATCTTAGCAGAAGATTTTATAAAAGAGTTATGTTGACCTAAGGCTTCGTGCTGCCTCCCTTATGAGTGAATTGCTTAAGCCTAAATATTATTTTCTTTCACGCTACTTCATTACAATACAATATGACATAATATGTTGAGAGGGTGCAGGAATTGGGCATGGGACCGGGGGCAACCAGCTGCATGCTTGACTATTTTCGCTGCATCATCCATAAAATAAGATTGCAATTGATGATGCATTGAATATAGTAAATTCTCATTTTTATTCAGGGAGTTTAAAAAGCCGTTCAGAATAGGAATAGGGGGAAGAAAGCGGGTAGGAAAAATCAAAATATATGGTTGGGAGACTAGGAATTGAAGAAAATTTCAGTGGGAGCAAATCACATAAGCGTCAATAGAATTGTGCATCCCAGAATTCCTCTTCAAGTAATATATCCTATACGAACAAGCCGTTGGTTATGTGGCAAGAGAGTTTGTTCATCTTCCTATGATCCTGTAATCAAGGTTTGTTTAAAACTCCGCAAATGGAATCCTGAATACATTAAATCAATATGGTGGAGTGCTCTCGTAAAATTACCCAAGGAGGTGGAGCACCTGAGGTCGAATTCCAGGTGACCGCTAAAACAATTCCTGTAGTTCCCAAAACTTTTGAACACGTTTTGCCCGCAGTTATACTTATTTTGTCATCTTCACCCAACTTTTGTATGCACCTGAAAGACCCTGTAGCCTTGTCCCTAATCCTTCTATTTTTGTCAAAGAATAAAACGGAAACAGAAGTAAAGTGTCGTTGCGTATTGTTCATTAAAAAGTAATTTTAGAATAGAGTCTAACTAACTGTACTTACTATATCATTTGGGTGTAACGAATAAACTCGAAGGGGACATACCATTATGTGACCTCAGTGGAAGTTTTGATTTTATCTGAGACTGATAGAATGGAGGAAAAAACATTTGCTCTTGCGCTGAGCGTAAATAACAACACTGAGGTTTGTTTTGTTGATGTGGTTTTTGGTGAAATCCAATTTTTGCCTCTTTTTTTCATTTTCTTTTTTTTTTTTTTTTTTTAACATTTTGTAGTTCCTCCAATCAAGAGGATTCACGAGGTAAAGCTGAGATATGTGGCGGCAGTCGAGTTGGCAAAAAAAGTTTGCGAGGCGATCTCTGATATGAAAACTACTGAGATCACTGAGTTTTTCCTAGAGAGGAACTTCTTGTTTCACGCTACAGTCAAGGGAAACAGCGAACTCGTGAAGATATGTATTCAGTTTTTCCCGGAGCTTATTAGGATTTCGCCTAATGGTGACAGTTTGATGACACTAGCTGTAAAGAACCGCCAAGAAAGGATTCTCTCACTCTTTTTGAAGGGAAGCTCAAAACATGAGTTGTCATTAGTGCCAGCACCAACACCGGAAGAAGCAGAAAAGATGATGCTCGCAGCTGCAAAGTACGACTCTAATTTGGAGGCTTTAAATTATTTATCTGGAGCAGCTTTCGAAATACAAAGAGAACTCCAGTGGTTTAGAGTAAGTACCTTTCTTTTCAAATATCTACTAACTAAGCTTAATGATAATGATTATATATTCTCGACAAATTTCTTAAAATATGATGGCTACACCTTTATTTGGATAGCCTTAAGAATATACATAGAACTTTCTTCCATAGCGGTAAAGCGATGGCTAGACCAACTTTTGTGTACCTTGACTTATCCTCCTCTCTAGACTATCTAAAGAGTGTACAGCCCCACATCAGTCTAATGCATAGGATTTTATCCCAGCTATATTTCCAACAAGCTTTGAATTTAAGACCACAAGGAAAAGAATAAACTCTCCTGATATTTAATCAACACGTTGTTGTTACATGTAACTTTTAAATTTCACATACGAAAAACTGATTGAGACTCGTCAGAGTTAAATTGCAGATGAATTCTACTAATACAACTATGTTCCACAACTCAATCTAAACCAAGCGGTTCTTTCTTAAAACTGTCCAACTCCTATAGGTTTCTGCCACGACGCAATTAGGGGATTATTATGCAAATCATTTCTTGTATAACCCACACATCTAAATTTGGAGTCCCAAAAAAAAAATTAATTCAGTTTTGCTTATATTTTAACGATGACTTTGCTAGTTCCATTGTATCATATATTGTAAAAATGATAGTGTAATTCAGATATAATTAAATTATGTGGATAAATAATGATCTAATTAAAGTAGGATGACATGAATCTTCTCTTTTTTAATCAAAAGTTAGCAAAGTTCATTTATGGCCGCTGTTTCTATTTGAATAGCTATCAATTCACGAACACTTCTCATTAGTTGATTTAGCTATTAACTTAGATTGTACTCATGCAATCCATTGTCTAGAAATGAATGACATCGTGAAGCTTTTACTATATATTTACCTTTGTCTCATTTCAACCCTCTATTCTCTTTGTCATGAAAAAAAGGTTGGGACAATTTTTTTTCTTTTCCCTTCTCCCGTGGCAGGCTACAACACATCTCTCCAAATGTTTAGTGAGTATAATAGAAAGAACGAGACGGTCTATTAACAATATCGAATAAAGACTTCTAGGGAAATGATTAGTGAAGAAAGTGAAAATTGGATGAAGAAGTGAGGAAGGCGAAATAGAGAATTTTGGACCTTATATTAGATAATAAACTGAGAGAGAGAGAGAGAGAGAGAGAGAGAGAGAGATAAGAGGGTGGGCTGAAAGGTTGCGTGATCCAAGTAATTTAAGAATCTGTTCGTTTTGCGAAAAATAATTTCTGGGAAAATGTTTTCTGGATTTTCCAGTGTTCGTTTCACTAAAAATGAATTCCTTGAAGAAAAATATTTTCTATGAAAGGAAAAAAGTCTTCTAAATTAAGGGAAAATGTTTTCCACTTTTAAATTCTTTGGGGAAAATGTTTTCTATGAAAGGAAAAAAGTCTTCTAAATTAAGGCAAAATGTTTTCCCACTTTTGAAAAGTGGAAAATATTTTCCTCACTTGATCTCTCTTATCTCTTATCTCTACAAATTCTCACTTCCTCCTCCCCTTTCTTTTCTTCTTTTCTTTTTTGTTCAAATTATTTTTTAATTTTAATTTTCTTTTTAATTAGACTTATTTTTAATTTCATTTTTCTTTTTCTTTTTTATCGTTTTCTTTTCTTTTTTTTTTTTCTTTTTTTATCATTTTCTTTCATTTGTTTCCCACCTTCTTCTTTCTTGGCTAGTCGTTGGGCGTTGCCAAGTGAACCTCGAGCTCGTCGATCTCAAGCTTATGCTTTGCACTCTTGCTTATCCTTTTTCTTTATTCATTCTATCTTGCAGTTGTACATTACTCAAGCAAATGGCTCTACATGCTTTACTTGTCCTTTCTTTTGTTTATTAGAACACAAAAAACGCAGGGGGAGAACATGCCACTCAACTGGAAGATTCTCATGAGGGTTATACATGCTTTGCTTCTTTTTAAAATCCATACGAACATTTTTTTTAAAGTAGATGAGCATTTGGCAACAATGAGGGAATAAAAATATGAAGTAAGTTTGCATGGATTTCAAGGCAAGTTCATATTTGATGGATTTATAGGTCGGTAAGTGATGTATGCCTAAGTGGTGAAGTCTTAGAATATATTTTCCTTACCGAACACTGGAAATATTTTCAAAACATTTTCAGATTTTAGCCGAACACTAGAAAATATTGTCATTTTTCTAGAAAATGACTTCTAGGAAAATATTTTTCCGAAATAGCCCATTTTCGTGAAACGAACGGACCCTAAATGAAGATTATATAAGTCTGAAACTCAAAAGTAAGGCCCTTTGAACGCAAATCTTCACAGTCAAGATTTGAGAAGGGAAATTTAGGAATATAAAAACTAGAGTAACACCTCAACCTTTTAATGCAAGAGTAATGTTGCCTATAAGAGGTCACAAAAGTGCGACCAAGGAAATGCTAACCATTTAAGGAACCTACTTCAAGATATAGGGCATTTAAGGGCGTGCATGACAACGCTTCTTGACTAGGGAAGAGTTTCTTTTTCAGAATTATTTCTTTTCTATTTCTATTCCAGGAAACAATTTATGAGTAAAAGAACCTGTTTTGTAACTACACAAAATTTCTACTTTTGGAATAGAAAAATGATAGAAATGTGTTTGGTAATGCAACAATTTCTTTTTTGTATTTATTCATTTTTTATTTTTGCTCACGGATCATCGACGCCAATTGCCACCACCCCCGCCGTTGCCGCCGCCCCTGCTGCACCGCCTACCGCTGGTGTCGCCACCACCGCATGCCACCGGCGACGGGCATGACCGGGGCGGGCGGCGGTGGCGAGTGGCCGGCGGTGAGTGAGTGATGGTGGCAGAGGCCGGCGATGAGCGATGGCGGTGGCAAGCGACAGCAGTCGGCGGTGGCTTCGGGCGGTTGAAGGTGGTCGTAGCAAGAGAGAAGAATAAAAGAAAAAAAAATTACTTATTTCTAGAAATTGTTCCCGAGAACAAAAGCAATTTTTTTTTGTTTCTCGTTTCTGTTCCAAATCTATTTCTAGGCTAACTTTCTATTCCCCAGAATAGAAAAATAACTTGGCGTTACCAAATGGGTTTGTTTTTTTTTTTATTTTTTTTGTTCTAGGGAACAAAAGAACATAAATTGGGAGAAACAGAAATATTACCATGCATAGCCTAATAGGTCAGATACTCACAACCTAAAGAATTCACTTTAGGATATAGGTTACCACCAAAGGTAAGTGCTCACCATCTAAGGAATCCACCTTAGGGTATAGGGAATGGAACTCACCACTCTATGAAATTCACTTTAGAATAACCCTCGAAGAACCGAGGTCAATTTAGGGCCTTTTCATTTTAGGTTAAATCAGAACATTTTGGACAAAATTGCCCCTTACATTGCTGCCGGAATAAGCATATGAGTTGCACATGCAAACTGGCGAACGGAGATTTGGTTGGCTAGTGAGCTTGCCCCTTATTTGGTAATAGGTTAGCCATTTTAGATTTTATTTAAAGCAAAGTATGCTATGAGTCATATTTTAATAAAACGGCTCCACTTTATTCTCCTATTTGAATTTTTCCCAATTTTCAATTATACCGGTGTTTATTGTCACTCATGTTTGTGACTTTTATGCATAGGCTGTGGAAAAGTGGCTTTTCCTTGACATGAGAACCTTCAAACATGAGGGGATATCATATTGGCGTATATTCACAAAGGAGCACCGAGAATTGCTTGTGAAAGGAGGGGAGTGGGTGAGGAACACAGCTCAATCATGTATGATCGTCTCAACTCTAATTGCTACAATATTATTTGGTGCTTCTTTCAATGTGCCTAAAAGTATTAGCAGCATTGCTGGAGATCCACCGTTGCTCACAAGGAAGGCTCTCATCATTTTCGAAATTTCAGATGGTTTAGGTTTGTTGTTTTCCGTGTTGGCCATCTTGATATTCTTAGCCATCTTAACTTCGCGGTACAAGGCGAACGATTTTCTTCGCTCATTGCCTACTAAGATCATGATGTGCCTTTCTTGTCTCTTCCTCTCTTTGGCTTGCATGCTGGTGGCTTTCGTTGCAGCTTACACTATCGTGCAGCAAAAGAGAGCAGAGTGGGTTTATATTACCTTTGCGTCGTTATCATTAGGCCCCCTTCTTTTATTCTTAGTACTCCAACTCCCCTGCTATGGAAAATGGGTAAATCCACTTATGGAGGCATCTTTCGTCCCAAGAGCATTTGGAAGTGAGGCATTATCATTGGACAAGATCGCATGATTGACCTAATCTGATTTGAGAGTGTAGGTCTTTGTTGTAGTTGGTTGTAGCAGGGCCAATGCTAAACTGAATGTATTTCCTCAAAGTATTTGAACAATTACTATGCAGTATGTGTCACGCCCCGAACCCCGGGCACGTGCACATCCCTCGATGGTCGATTGAAAATGCGACGTCTCAAGATGTGTCACCGACCCATTCTTTTTATCTTTCTTTCAATTAAGCACATGTGGAAATGAATTAAACACAACACCCAGTCAATAAACAAACAATAGGGATAGTCAATCAAAACAAAAGTTGCCAAAAACAATCAATCAAAACAAAAGTTGCCAAAAACAACTTATTCATTTAACCACCGTTGTCCCTAGGACATTTAGTGATTTACAAGTTCTTACATTGGCAACTTCCAACCAACCCTCTCAAAAACCTTCAAGGATCAGGGTCACCCTAAACTTCACTAATGGCAGGGCCAGCCAAAAGGTGTCACATCTTGCGCCCACCACATTCACACTTAACAGATCTCCATGCTATAGCCCTAAAAAATATTAGCCCATGACATGGTGTGATAAAATCTCAGCGAGTCAAAACCCTAAACCCGATTAAGATGCAAATTCACCTCAAAGGCAATCCTAAGCACACAGCATACAAAACTTACCTCGCATCGGCGCATACCTACACGTTAGCTCAACATATATACCATCATTAGTGCAGCAAGCACGGTTTAATAACTGGAACACATCATTTCAATCACATGAGTCCCGATTATAAGGTTAAACCGTTATGACACGTCATATACCGTGCCACACAATTTTGTCCCATAATCAGGCGCAACTATCACAACCATTCAAGCGTGTTCTAGTTATTACGACCCATCAGCCACTGTGACATCCCAAATTTCACCGACCTTCATTAGTGTAATTAGATCATTAGGAACTTAGATTAATTAGATTGGGCCAGAAAATGAACCCAATGGATCATGAGAAATGTGTGGGCTTGAGAAGTAAGTGGGCCACACGATTTGGACTTAAGAAATCTAACGAGTGATTATGGGTTTAGACTTGGCTTGAAGTGGGCCAAGGTTCGGAATTGTTAGATTTGTAAATTTAGTTTAGTGGGCCGGATTATTATAGATTAAGCCTGTTGGGCCAAAGACGAATATTTAGGCCCGAGTGATTTTATTTTCAACTAAGTTTATAAATTATAGTTATGATAATTTGATTAATGCTTGTAATGCTAATATCAATTTCTAACTTTAGCATTTTTGTGATGAATTCTTTATAGACTAACATTGACTAGTCAATATGTTATATATGTCATGATTGTATAATTATAAAAGAATTGAAATCAAGTAGAAAAAATTGAATTTGAGACAACAAACTTAGAGGCCACGACATCTCTCTCTCGTTTCTCCTTGCACTCGACACCCACGGTTTCATTCGCACAAACCGAGACATGCAAACTCAAGAGACATAATCATTAGCAAATTTCATCATTAGTCTAGCCTAGGGATTAGCTTTGTAGACCTATTTCCCTCTTAAGTTTCGTAACCCTCTCTCTCTCTCTTCAAGATCAAAACCCATCTTCATCTTCTTCTTTTCTGTTTTTCTCTCGGTTGAGCAGTGAAACCAGAAGCAAACCAGCAACCTTCCTCTTCTTGCATGTGAGATTTTGGTGTTGATCTTGAAGCATATTTGTGTTGTCTAATAACTGAACAAAGTAAGGAAAGATATAACTCTAAATTGAAAGTTATCCATTGTTTTGTCAAGAAAGTTTGCGGGTCTAACCAAATAGTGAAGGATTTGGTTTGTAGTTACTGTTTTGTGGTTAATCTAAGCTTAGCTAGTGTTAGATTGAAGGTAGAAGTATTTGCATGTTACCTTTGAGTCTTGTATGTTTCGAAATCCAAGTGTGAGTATGCTGTTTTGTTGAGTGAAATGATGAAATGGTTGTCGAGCGAATGGATTTGGTATAAATCGTGGTGAGTGAACTCACGGATGCAACAACACTTCGAGCCGGGTTGTGGATTGATTATTTGTTAGAGAAAGACATGCCGAAGGTGCCTTAAGTTGCTGTGATTAGGCATTGAAGTATAGTAGAAGAAATTTGTGAAAAGTGGTTTAGTCAGGTTAGAAGCAAAAGAAATCGTGTACCTATTCTATTCTAGGTGAAAACGGTTGTGGAGTTTTCTATTTGTATTTATTTTCTTTATGTTTGTTAATGGAAATAAGAAAGAAACCATTCTACATGATAGAACATCTATAAGATCAAGTTATACACGTAGCTATAACCATGTGAATATAAAAACATAGAGATAGAAGTGAATTTAGTAAAACTACTATACTGTTTTTGTGAGAAACGGTTTGACCTTTACTAATTATACGAATTTTCTGTATTTACCTCATTAGAATTGGACTTTGAATCCTTAATGAAAATTGTAGAACACATCTTAAGGAATGATCTGTCAAAATTTGGGATTAAATGAATAAGAGTTGGCTATAATTTTCTTTGTAGATAAAGAATCTGGACGTCAATACAAGGTGCTAGTAAAGATTATGGCAACCGTTACTCTTAATACAGTGACAACTAGACTTAAGTTTCTTCATGGGAATTGTCAGTCTATGTCTTAAATATAACATACTAAAATTTGGTAGTATTTCAACAAGAATTGATAGGCCTTTTGTATCCAAAACTGAAATGGTACATTTAGCTAGTAAACTGTCTAGACCCGAGAACATATATTAGATGTTGTGTCTTTTATATTAGACTTGTATATAGAGTCTAATAACCATCTAATAGATGTTAGTTGTGTAGGAGTAAGTCTCACATCTTAATTGAGATATATAAGTACATATAGTATCATGTGTGTGCAATGAGTGCGGTGCATAGTGCTTGATTATGAGGTAAATATCTATTCGGCATGGAATGGGACATGACGTAATGGGTTTTATCTTATAATTTGGACATGCACCTGTGCTAGGTTCATGAGGGTTAGATAGATACTTTAGAGTCTTTTCTTTTGCATACGATAAATGCATTAATCAAAGGTGTGGTGGTGTGAAATGTGTGCATAAGTGAGTGAATGAACCCATCGGTACAGAGATACCGGTGATGCCCCCGGAAGTTTGGGATGCCCTTGTTGAGTGGCCTTGGATGCCTCGATAGAGAGATACTAAGATGCCTTGGAGTGAAATGCCCCTTGCTGAGTGGTCTTGGAAGGACCTCGATTGTGTGATACCGGGATGCCTCGGAGTGAGATGCCCATGATAGAAATATTGTGGAAGTTCGGATGAGGTAACTTCCGGAATTGACTCGATCAAGCTGGTAGAGTTTCGGTTAGTGATTGATCGATGGTGGATCATATGCTCACTAAATATAATTCTACTTGGCGAGTGAGTTCATCATTGTTGCATTGTTTCATCTTGATATTGAGCTTGAGAAGGTGGTAGGTATATTTGATGTTTATGGATAAATTTAGTATGTCTCATATAAAGTGATTACACATATGATGCGTTACAATTTCATTAGATTATATTCATGACAATCCTATCTTAGTATCTTTAATTGTTTGGCCATGTTTCCCTTGAAATATTAATGACTGTGGATTGTTTAAGTTAGAGTTTTATCATTCTTTACTGGGCAAGGTTGTTTGCTCATACCTTACATTTTCAGATTGATAGCATGGATGTACCGCTAGTAGCTCGATACAGGGTGGTAGCGTGTCTTGATGTTTCTCTTCATGACGTGTATGATCCCGACATTGACATGGTTTTCTCCAAATATGAGGCTACTTTATGGATGGATGACGGTAGAGCTGACTTGATACCGATGAAGTTCATTGCATGGTTTATCAACCATGAAGGGGAGATCTTTGGCCATTTACCCTTTGGTGTAGGAGGACCTAGAGCGGGTATGGACGGTGCCTAGACGCCTTAGATCATGTAGAAGCTGACTATCTTTGGTTTTCTTCTGTTAGACGTGGGCTGGTGTGGGAACTTGTGGAGTAGATACCCTCACCCTTTATCCCTGACTTTTGTTACGCCTAACTTTTGTTATGTACATGTTGTATATATACGCAATGAACATGGAAAGAGTCCAGGTTGATAAATTTTGTAAGCCCTGATGATGATGATAAGAAGAAATTAAGCTTCTCGTGTTCTTGTTTATGTGCATGAATGATTTGGCCAATACTTAAAATATGAAGGTAGAGTGATGGCAAGATGACCTCATAACATAAACTTGAGATTTTAAATAATCCATGTTATACATGCTAACCTTCAATGGTAAACACTATAGATTATCTAAAGGAGGTTACAAGTTAGGCAAGAAGATAATAATAATTATAATTCCGCTTGCGCTTAGTACTGACGCCCTAGGACATCATAGCCACTCTTTTTTGGTATTAGAGCATAGGATTTATCTGGAGTGATAAGGTGCGGTAATGACTATGTGGTAGGGTAATGATATTATCTTTGTAAGGAACAAGTAACTTATGTTACTCATAGGGTATCAGTAACAATTGTTGCAATTGTTACTTATTTGTTTTGTAAGGAGACTCGGTAGGCTAATGAGTAGTGACCGATGTGCAGAAACTAGGAATTGTTAGGATAAGTAGAAATGGACGAGGAGTGGCTATGGATCTCCGTGTGGAAGGAATCTTGGAAGCACTTACTAATGTAGGAGCCCTATTGGAAAGGCAAGCCCAACAATAGGTAGGAGGTGACCGTAGAATGCAAAGCTTAGTAGAACAATTTCTGAAATTAAAACCCTCTAGATATGATGGATTAGGAGATCCCGTAGAAGCAGACTTGTGGATAGATGAGATGGAAAAGATATTTGAATTGCTGAATTGTACTATGCAGAGAAAGTATCTTTAGTAGAGTATCAACTTCAAGGAAATGCTGATTATTGGTGGAAAGCGACGAAAGGAACAATATTCACTGAAGGTGTGGATATGACTTGGATTGGATTTGTAGGAGTTTTCTATAGTAAGTATTTTTCAGACTATGCAAGGGATAAAAAGGTAATGGAATTTATGCAGTTGACCTAAAATAACTTGACTGTAGATCAGTATGAGGTGAGATTTGCTGAGCTCTCTAGATTTGCCCCTAGATTAATAGAATATCTAGATGATAAGGCTAAGAGATTCTTAAATGGGTTGAGGCCTGATATAAGAGGATGATTGGTGCCTTTGAATTTGAAGGATTATGGTGAGTTGTATGAAAGGGCACAGCTAGTGGAAAGAGATTTGATGTCAAGAAACTAGACATCGGCATATCAGGCAAGAGCACAATCACGAGGAGACTCATCGAATTTTCGTTATAATAAAAGATCTCATCAAGTTGGAAAGTGACCATTTGTGCAAAACAAGAAGAATAAGATTGAGAATCCTAGAAAAGTGTGGAATAATCAACCAATGGAATGACCACAGTATGGTAACAATGAGTGTCGCCGATGTGGTAGATCACATGGATTTGGACCATGTTATGGAGCAAATGCTTGTTTTAATTGCGGACAATTAGGGCATTATATTAGAGATTGTCCTCAGAAAAGAATGCAGCGGCCACAACCACAACAAAATGTAGGTAGACCATTACCACCAAGAAATAACCAGCAACCACCAGCTCAAGGAAGAATTTATGCGATTACTCAAGACGAGGCTGAAGGGTCTCAAACAGTTATTACAGGTATCATTTCCCTATCCAATCAGAATGCTTATGCTTTGTTCGACATGGGAGCAACTCATTCCTTTGTATCTGCTCAATTTGTGTGACCAAATAAGATGGAACCTAAATTGTTAGAAGCACCTCTTAGTGTCTCTACTCCATTAAAGGATGTCATTTTATCTACTTCAGTGTGTAGAGATAGTGGAATCCTTATAGGTGGACAAAACTTGTTAGTTGATCTGATGGTATTAGTTATGTATGACTTTGATGTAATTCTGGGAATGGATTGGTTGCATAGACACGAGTTGGTGTGGATTGTTATAGGAAGATGATTCGATTTGACCCACCAGATAGGCCAAGTTTTGAATTTTATGATGGAAAGACAACCCCCTCTATACCTCTTATTACTACATTAGAAGCCCACAGACTTCGTAGAAATGGTTGTCAAGGGTATTTGGCAAGTGAACAAACCAAGAAGGAAGTACAACTTGAGGATATCCCTGTAGTACAAGAATTTTCTGATATATTTCACGAGGAATTGATAGGATTACCCCCAGAGTGAGAGATTGGTTTACTATTGAATTGGCACCTAGTACAAAACTCATATCGAAAGCTCCTTATAGGATGGCATTGATAGAATTAAAGGAATTGAATGTACAATTACAAGAATTACTTGACCAAGGATTTATTAGACCAAGTGTTTCTCCATGGGGTGCACCGGTGTTATTTGTTAAAAAGAAAGATGGATCATTACGCCTTTGTATTGATTATAGGCAATTGAATCAAGTGACAATTAAAAATAAGTACCCATTACCAAGGATTGATGACCTATTTGATCAATTACAATGAGTGTCAGTTTTCTCAAAGATTGACTTAGGCTGCGCATGATAAAATTTCTGTTTCTTGATTTCTCTATTTCTCTATTCCCCGGAACAGGTTTGGAACAGAAATCTGTTTGGTAACACAATTTGATTTCTCTATTTCTGAAACAGATTTCTATTCCAGAAATTGATTTGGAGGAGAAATCAGAAGCTAGAAATTGTAGCTTCTCTATTTCTGAAATAGAAACAGAAATTATTCCTTTTCTCCATCCTTCAAAAATTGAATTTTTGTTCTCAAATTGGCAAAAGAGATTATCATACCACCTTCCTTTGATGTTGTCCCACAAGAGATTCTTATGGATCCTAAGCATAAACGTTACTTCAAGGTAGAATTCTCATATATTCCTTTACATCATCAATTTTATTTTGTTGATAATCTTGTATAATACTAGTCTTTGATAAAATGACAAGGCTGTATAGGCGTTATTGATGGCACCCACATTCATGCTTTTGTACTTGTGTCGAAGCAAGTCCCATTTAGAGGTAGGAAAGGCACCACCACTCAGAATATGATGTGTGTTTGTTCATTTGATATGAAATTTATTTTTGTATATGCTGGTTGGGAAGACTCTGCCAACGATTGTCAAGTGCTTGCAGTAGCACTGGAGACTCCTCACTTGGAATTTCCTCGGCCGCCACCAGGTATTTGTTTGTCCCTTAAGGAGTAATTTTCTTTATGATCATATTTATAGTTACAAATTATAACCAATGTATGAATACATTGTTGTAGGCAAATACTATGTCATGGATTCTGGTTATGCAGCAACTTCAGGATGTTTAACTCCTTTTAGAGGTGACCGGTATCATTTAAATGAATATAGGGGTAGAGCGAAATTCCATGAAATTGTATTTTCAACTTTTATAATGTAATAGATAATTTTGGAAGGATTTCATAGGTTATCTATCCAATTTTTATTCCTACAAATAGAAATTCTGTTCTAGAAATAGAAATTTTGAGTTGTTATAAAACAGCTTTTCAAACTAGATATGGACACTATGAATTTTTGGTTATGGACACTATGAATTTGGACTAACAAATGCCCCAGCAGCTTTTATGGACCTTATGAACAGAGTATTTAAGCCTTTTCTGGACCAATTTGTGATAGTCTTTATAGATGATATTTTGGTGTATTCAAAGGAACAAAATGAGCATGAAGAACATTTAAGGATTGTGCTGCAAACTCAAGCACACCATTACTCAGGATGGGTTCACTACCCCATGTAAACGCATCAGGGTATTTAGGTGATCACATGAGCACACCATTACTCAAGTCCATTGTTATCTTCCTCATTAGCCAAGAACACCAAAATCTCTTTTCAAATTATAAACTTTGCAACCCCTTTTTTTTTGTTCAAAACCTTCAGAAATAAATTTGTACGCAGTCACGTACTCAAAATCAAACCATCAAACTTTACACACTTCTACTATAAAACCTCCTCATTTTATTGAGCACGTAAAATTCGGCGTCCAAACCCGACACCTTATTTATTTTCTATTTTCTTTCCCAACCACCCATTTTTTAGAACTAAATTGGGTAATCCTTTTTTTTTTTTTTTTTTTTTCTTTGGAAAGAAATTCGTAAGTGCTCACATACTTAAAATTAATCCGCCAAACTTTGCACGCGCCTAGTTTAAAATCTTATTGTTTTATAGAGCAAACAAGTTTTGGTGTCCGGACTCGACACCTTATTTACTTTCTATTTAATAGCCCATAAGATCACCTTTTTCAATAGTAATAAACAACCAATATAGAGTAATCAACCTCATGATATCACACATGAGTTCTCAGCATGCCAAACATCAACCAAATCACAACATATTCATTATCCAGCAAGCAAAACACCAAGAACAACCACAAAACTACAATCAGCCCTAATTGGCAGAAACCGAGCCACTCGTGTGCCTCCAAGTTTAATTCCAGAAATAAAATCAAACGAGCTCAAAAGATTCTCAAATTTGAATATATTCTAAAAGACCCTTAAAAGAACATTCTTTTTTTTGTACAGACATCTTAACCCAAATCTTTCTAGATTAAGAGGAGTAAATCGCTCAAACCGTTACAAAAACTATGTCCGTGTCCAGAAATTCTGTTTTCCAAAATCAGTTTGGTTTGAGATCAAAACTTGGTTGTTTGATCTAAAATTTCACTATGTTAAACTAAAAGATGTGCTGAAAAATTTTGTGAAGAAACTCTTTTGAAAATCAAACCTTAAAAGTTGATAAAAATCCTTTGAATACCAAAAGGTCACTATTTCTAAAACAATCCAAGATTATGTTTTGCAAATAACGAAGTTGAAATCTCATCCTTTTAAATCCCTAAAATCTTGAGTAAAATATATATTATAGTTGAAGATGTTTATAGCATTTCTCAATAAGGAAGTAACCTAAAAATCGCAGCACATTTTTCCCCACAAAAATAGCAAACGGCGAAGGTCCAGTAACCAGATCCAAGGAAAATCCACTAAATTAGACTAAACCACCCTCATTAGTGCTAATCTAACCAATTAAATTAATGCTAATCCATCTTAAGGCTACTATAACCAAACTAAATTAACACTAATCCAACTTAAGGCTAATCTAATTTAACACTAATCTAATCAAGCTAGTTAACACTAATATAACCCCTAAGCACAATTAACAACCTAATTAAGGATTATGGAGTTAACTCACCAGAATTCAACAACGACGGCCTCATGGCGACAGCGATACGAAGGTGGTGAAGACCCGAGCCTACCGCATCTCCAACGGAGGCCTAATGGCAAAAGGAAAACAGCCCACAAGCTCATGGCTTGGTTGGTTGGTTCTGTGGAGCTGGTCTCAACTTGGCTTGGGCTGAGCTAGTGGTTATGCTGGCTAAACGTTGGACGTAGAGGAGCTACTGAGTGGTGTCGCTGAACTGAGGTTGCTGCTAGAGCTGAGGAGTTGGCAGGCTAAGCTGGTGGCGTGCGGGGTTGATAGGTGAAACAATAAGGGCAGCAAGGTGGTGAGGTGCTGCAGGTAGGGGCTGTGGGATGGTGCATTGGTGGGAGTGATGGAGAAAATGGGATGTGGCGTGGAATGGAGAGGGATGGTGGGTGATGAAATGGTGGTGGATGATGGAAGAGGGGGCAGCGGCGGTGAAGATGAGATGAAGATGCAGCAACGAAGAAATGAAATAGAAGAAGAGAGGAAGGAGAGAAGGTGGGCGGCTGTTCTGTAGAGGATGGAGTGCTCGCATAAGGGGAGGAGAGAGGGAAGAAGGAGGGGAAGGGAGTCAAAGAGGAAATATCTTGGCACTTGAGTGCTTTGGCAGAAAGGTCTTCAGCCCTCAAAAGTCCAAGCAACATCCAATGGCTAATTTCCTCTCATTCCTTCACAAATAAGGTCTTTTTAGTGGCCAAATACAACAATTCAGTGGCTCATACGAATTTCTTTTCATTTTCCAAATTGCCAAAATTAATTTTCCGTAAAAATTTCGAGCTCAACAAAAATTTCGCAAAAGATGAGACGAGATCCTAAAAATAAATTGTGACACGCTCAAACGTTCGATTTCCGAAATCGAATTCAATTTCATGGTTAAAATCGATTGGATGCGATTTTAGCGCGACCTAACCTACCGGGTAACTTTTAGGGATTTAATCGCGTTCGACCCATGGTTGATAATTTTTTATCCACATTTGTGCATCTCCGACTCGTAGGCGACTTTCAGTTATCGTAAAAAGCTCAAGGTTTTAATTAGAGCACTGAGTATAAAATCGATAGAAAATCGGGTTAGTACTGTTCGACGAGAATCTTGCAATTAAACGGAATCACACGCAATTCAATTACATGATTCCAGCAAATCGACCTATATTTGATCACAATTCGATTATAACAGTGTCATATTGACTCTTGCCGATTATTATAGTCGAGCAGTCGATTTCCGATCGAATTCTCAAGTCCGCCATGTTTATATCCCTTAACAACTTCACATAATATGTTAGTTAACTCGTGAGTGATCAGCTTAGAAATAAGACCATAGGCGCATCGACAAAAAACCCGATTTATATTATCGAA
The DNA here is from genome assembly GCA_014182405.2 of Eucalyptus sideroxylon. NCBI lineage: Eukaryota > Viridiplantae > Streptophyta > Magnoliopsida > Myrtales > Myrtaceae > Eucalyptus > Eucalyptus sideroxylon. The sequence goes on from CM024550.2 coordinate 47,206,687, forward strand.
ACGGGGATGTCACAGTATGTTTCCCTACCTTCTTACGGAAGATCTATTCATAGAATGATTTGATCAATCTAAAATTACAGCCTATAGATTCTCAAATTTGAATTTACAAATACATAAACCATTTTTTTTTTTAACATTCAGTACCAAAATATGCTCAATCTTGGAATATGACCTTTTAAAAGTATTAGTTTTCTTATAATAATGTAGGTGCAGGAATTTTCCATCAAATATTCAGCCTCCTGTCATTTCAAAATAGAATCTATATGTCATGGGAACAATTAGTTTAAACATTGACTATGAAACTATGCGCAATGAATCACGGAATAAAACTTTTTAAAGATTAATTTTTTTTCATAGCTTAGAGGCATGACTTTGTTCCATTAACTTGAAAGTTCAACCTTTTTTTTTTAATTGAAAAAATTAGCTTTACTTTGATGGATATTTTAAACCTATATGTACATAAACAATTATTTGAAACGCACTATTACCAAAATACGCGTGATATCATGAAATAAATTTTTAAACATTTAAATTTATGAATATACGGGCTCTGGAGTTGAGCACGCTCAAAGTTTCAACGAAACGCGGATGCAAGGGAAGGGACGGTCGTTTACTCAACACCCCTTCTTTTTTCTATAACCGTGTCTGTTTACTCTTTTGAAGCCACAAATTTTTTTTTTTTTTTTTTTTTTTGGGCTTTCACATTATAATTCCAAATATTATTCAGATTCTAAAAACCTGAAAAGATTGTATTTGAAATTATATGTATACATTTGTATGTGGTGAAAATTAAAATATTTAAAAATTTAAAAAGTCAAAATTTATGAAATACCAGATTTATGGAGAAAGAAAATCAAAAGTTCAAAGCGACAAACTTGCAGTCTGTCTACAATCATCTCGGGAAGCTTTATCAGCTATTGTTCATGCGCAAGGCAATACAACCAAGAAAATGACAAATCAGGACTTAGATTCATCAGTCACTACAATAAACGGAGAACGGGGTCTAACTTTCCAATGATAAGTGGAAATTTTTGCTATAAGAAGAGACTTCACGAGCCATTGAGAGAGACCAAAAATTCTTTCTTCTTGTTGAAGGTCACGTCCACCGCTAGAAAGACCCGTCAGCCTCGTTTCCTTTTTCACCGTGACACCACATTGGCCTTCGCCATGCACGATCAGTGATCCTTGTGCTCCTCCATCACCTCCTGCGAAGCCCGGCGATTTATCTACTCTTTGCAAGTCCTTAAGACGTCCCGCATTCATCTTGCTTAATGGACGATGACGACAATCATTAAGCTAAGTGGAGCATCTTTTTCTTTAGTTTGATCATGTGCGATTCCTTTTTGCTATTCAAATTTTTGTAATTGTGTTTTCGTTTCTCGTCCAGAC